>CM054062.1:117868932-119106432 GCA_028641055.1 Alopecurus myosuroides
GTGTTGCGCTTGCTGGTATTTTTACTCGCTCAGAGTATATAAACTTCAACGAAATTGCATGACCACACAATACATTTACAAGCTCCATGCAATTTATAGAGTGTAACAAATCGACTTTCGGCAGCTGTAGCATTGCCTCCCCTCCAATTCTAATGTAAAATGGATATTTCTACTGCAAGGTAATGAGATCAAGAACACATGCATCGTTCATCTCTTTGTCCACCTCTAATGTACTATGAAAAAATATACTCCCTCCGTCCACTTTTATAAGGCTCACTTCTTACTATTGAAATGCTAAGAAGTGTGCCTTACAAAAGTGGACGGAGGGAGTACGTAACTTACTTACAACGACTACGAAGAAACAGTATATTCTATTTCGATCTGAACAAATTGAGTCCACTGGTCCACAATAATTTTTTTTTGTTTCTGGTAGACAACCTAGCTTTTTTTTGACAAACAATACCATGATATATTAATGTTGGATGGTAGACAACCTAGCTAGCTACATGTGTCGATTGTTTGGTGTCATATGGGTAAGGGATAGAATGTCTAGCGATTGGCGGAAGACTAACACGCGATGACGCTGGTGGAGTAATCTTACTGCACGAAGGGATTCTCTCAGGATTCACCTCAGGAGAGGACAACGGTGGACACTGAAGGACATTCGTCACTGTAAATCTGTAGTAAACAATTGGATCTTCCGTAAATATATTGGTAAAATAGAATATTATAGTTTACAGATAATAATACACTGAATTATGAAAATCCTTCGTATTAGAATTTTACTGCAACCATATGGCCTGTTTACTTAAGTAGTAAAACTTAACTTCCATACTTATAAATGTTTATAAGAAAATCTCCATGGAGATGACTACCCTAATCTGACTTTGCGGGATATATTTAACACCAAATATCATTCTAACATAAATGTTAGATAGAATAAAAAATTTATCCTACCTTGGAAAGTTCGCAAAAGTTGGTGTGTGCATAAATAATGCAACCATAAGTGGAGTCTGGACGTATACTAATAATTTAATCAAATTTGTTATATGCAAGTCATGTAATCTGGTGTACAACAGAAGTAAAATAAAATGTATAAGAAAAAAAATATGGAGATTAAATTATTGGCCATATTACCAGAGGTCGAAAGTCTAACATGAGGCATTAGATAAACCGCTAGATTATCGGAATCTGGCATTGGCCTCTGTAGCATGAGTGGGGATCAACGAAAAGAAAACATGTAGACGCATATTAGTCGAGAATTACATGAAATCACAATAGGTAATTAATATACAAAGTTACTATACTATATAACGGAAATAGCTTATCTCTTGAATGCTCGAATATAAATCTATGACTTGCTTTACTTAGGCAATAAATATAATAATTTTAATATATGACCGATGATTTATGTTTATGAACAATACAAATTGTACTTATTCTATGTACATTTTGTTTATTAGATTCCAACATATTTCAGTTCTATATGATTTAGCTACAGTAAGCTAACTATGTTTCTTTAGAGAATCCAACGCATTTGCACCGGTGTCTAAGGCCAATAGAAACATCTTGGTAAGAGACGATAATGCTCCACAGTCACACACACACAAAAATGACCTAATGTCTAAAGTTCTTTTTGTCCTATACAAATAATATTAAATGGACCGACTTGAAAAATTGATATTTTCCCAACAAAAAGAGCTCCTTCTAAAGACAGTATATTTCATGCATAAAAAAAACTTGATCTTGGATCTCACTTGCCCGGGTCTTACCTCTATCTGAAGATTGCTAGCTCCCCATTGCGCCTCTAACAGTTTCTTCCAGCAAGGGATTTTTCTCCATGTTTTGTGTCAATGTGGAAATTACGCTGAGAAATCCTCCTTTTGTTCAGCAGAAAATAAGTAATGTATTCTACGATTAAGATGTGCGGTTTTTGAAGAATCTAGAGAAGATATTAGTGAAGACTGAAGACTGAGGAATTACGTACATGGTTCATCAAATTTGCCTATGGCAGCACCAGCCTCCGGCGTCGAGGAAGGCATATGCAAACAGTACAAAATCCTGATCGATAGCCTCTGGGTAGCATAAGAGTCCACCTTGGATTTCTGATCGAGACATCACATTGATAACTTTTCTCAAGCTCCCGACCTAGGATTGACAGAGAAATCAGATCCGAGTACATGACTGCGACCCCTCATGGTTGCGATCCATCGGAGTACATGGCTGAGCAGTGCAATATGAATGGTACAACTGTGCGTGCAGGCGCATGAGCATGGGAGGAGATCTCTTCCCTGCCTTTGCCTTGCCGCTCGTGAATTAATCAAAGACGCGAACGATATTTTTATTATTAGTTTACTTTTTTTCGCTTTTCTGTCAAGGAAGGTAACGTTTCTGAAAAAAATCTGTAATCACGTGATTTTCCTTTGCACTATTCCTTCTTCCATTGCGTAGCGCCTATGGACTCTGGGCCGATCGGATATCCCTTAAAACAAATGTAACGACTTCTAGGAAAACAATTCCCATATCTCGCTTAATTTTATCTACAAAAATCTTGTTTAATCCTAGACGCAGAATTAAGATCTAATGGTTATGTGTAATTAGTTTTTGAGGATTAACGTGGAGTCTCTTATGGTGCCTCCAATTAGTAAATATATATATAAGATAAGATTATGGTCATCCTATGGGCATGGATGGCGCACAGGTTGGTGTCCTGAAAGAGAACCACCAGGTACGCCTCTACAACATCCTGAAGGAGCAAGGACCATGTGACTCTAGCAACGCATATCAGTCTACACAAACAGAACAGGATGACAAAAGAAGCTTAGTTTACGTGATGAGAGTTAACATAACAGGAGCACATTGATAGAGTGCACAAATGTAATCTTGAAATCCTAGGGAATCTCCCTAACAATCCTCTCGAACAGAAGCTTCCTTACGAGCAGCTCAGTACTTAGTGGCATAACTGGAGGACCACCAAGAATAATCAAGCTACCATTATGTATCCAAATGTTAAAATATAGTGATATGTGAACCAAAACCAAATAATTTTAGGCAGAAAATTTGCAAACGGAAAGCAAGTAAATATATAGCACTTGCCCTCAGAATATATCTACTTTCAAATTACCAGGTTTTGTAGTTGAACATCTGTTTCCCAAAGTCAACTGCCTATGCTTTTAGTATATCCAAAGTATGAGCTTTAGAATACCTCCTTACATACTGAATATCATACACATGAAGCATATACAGTGGCAATGCTTTATGCTCCTTCAGGTGAAACACACGGTACACTTCCTCCTATAATTGTAATCAGAAATATACTAACACTTAAATTATATATCTCCACGAATAGTCACGCAGTATGGAAGTTATACATTGCTCCTATACTTTATGCTAAGAGATATTACTAGTTCAATAAGTCGCATGAGTGCAAGTGTCTAGAATATTGTTGGTCCAGTAGCAGCTAGTTTTCAATACCATACATTTAGTTTTTCTTATGCATACTCATATGCCATCCAGATTCCAGAATATGGATGCACGACGCCCGATTATCTGTTCCTATGAATTCATGGTCTTATTCATAGGCGGATATATATTATTCATGTGATCTAGTTTGCTCTGAATTGCCCACACCTTTTTTCGGATATCATGTGGACCAGTTTTTTTGAAATCAGCCCTAAGAAGTACCTATTTCTCATTTTCTAGGAAGATGAATTTTACCTTCCAGAATTCATAAAACACACCACTAAATTTCAAAGATATGATTCTTGTTTGACATAGAATACATAATGAACTTGCGTCTTAAATATAGTAGGAAAAATAGACAATATTCATATTATAATCCATGACTTTGTCTTCGTTGTATACATTTCATTGCAGTTATGAACTGCATTTAATTAAGCTAATGACTAAATTAGGCGACAAGGAGGTGGCATTTAGGGGAGCAATTCAGTGGCAACGCAGAGGGTGATGCTCGTGATTCACATGTTTGTTGGGAGACCCCAAGAGGAGGTATGATGAGCACAGCGGTAGGTATTTCCCCTTAGTTAGGAACCAAGGTTATCTATCCAGTAGGAGAAAAAGGACCTTCGGAAGGTTGATGCCACTAACGGTGGTGTTGGCGCTTCACCAGTGTCAGCAACAACTGGAACATACACACAACTCAACCAAAATACTTTGCCCCAATGATACAGTGAGGTTGTCAATCTCATCGGTCTTGCTGAAAACAAAGATTAGACGTATAGTGTGGAAAAACAGTGTATGCTTGCAGAAAGTAAAGAAAGTAGGAAATTGTTGTGGTTTGTTTAACAGTGTGGAAAAATTGACCGGGGTTCGTAGTTTCACTAGTGGTGTCTCTCCATAAAAGATAGCATGCTGGGTGAACAAATTACAACTGGGAAATTGACAAATAGAGGTTGCAC
The DNA here is from genome assembly GCA_028641055.1 of Alopecurus myosuroides. Taxonomy (NCBI): domain Eukaryota; kingdom Viridiplantae; phylum Streptophyta; class Magnoliopsida; order Poales; family Poaceae; genus Alopecurus; species Alopecurus myosuroides. The sequence continues at coordinate 117,873,351 of CM054062.1, forward strand.
CGTAGTGCACAATATAACATGAATATTACTATGATATTTAGTGCGGGCATTACAACAAGATACATAGACCGACATCCATCTGCATCTATGACTAATAATCCACCCTCAGGTTATCATCCGAACCCCCTTAGGTATTAAGTGTCAAGCAACAGATAATTGCATTAAACAAAGTGTGTAATGTAAGCAATGATTATGCACGCGGGCACTCTCACCGTTGTTTTCTCCCTAGTGGCAACAGCACATCCTCCCCCTTCACGTTTCTGTCACTCGAGCAAGGCAACAAGGAGGCATGAACCCACTATCGAGTATAAATACTCCCTCTTGGAGTCACTAGAAACTACTTGGCCAGAATAACCACTAGAACGGAGAGCATGCAAGATCACAAATAACATATGCAAATAAAGGCTATAATCAACTTGGCATATGGTCAATATTCATCAGATCCTAGCAAACACAGCACTACGGATGGCACCCACCGGGTTCGGAGCCGGGTCGGCGCCCCCATACCTGCCCCAGTTAACTTGTCGGGTCTCATTTCTTACCATACCCACGACCCGGCCGGGTTTGGGGCCCCAACGGGTACCCATTTAAGGAGAGACACCGACGCATGTGGGAAATAAAACAATGGAATATTGGGATAAGGTTCGTGGGAATAGACACGTGTATACGTGTGTTGTCTCCGGGATTCCAGATTCCAACGCGTCCATGTGATGTGTGAGGTTTGTGGTCCATAGCTCATGAACGTGTGGTTAGGCATATGATTATTAGGGATATGATTACGACTTAGAGAGGGTCTGCGGGTATACGGGTACGGGTTAGCCACCCCCTACCCGCCCCATTAGACTTGGCGGGTCGAACATTTTACCAAACCCTCCCCATTTAAGGCTGGTACCCGTCGGGTTTGCGGGTTTCGGGGCCCCATTGCCATCCGTACACAGCACAGAGAATTACATAAGAACAATCTCGATCATGATAGGCAGCTCACGAGATCTAAACATGGAGGCATAAGAGGAGAAGACAACCATCTAGATACAGCTATGAACCCGTAGTCCAAGGACGAACTACTCACGCATCACTCCGGAGGCAGGCATGGTGATGTAGAAGCCTCCGGTGATGATCTCCTCTCTGGCAGGGTGCCAGAAACAGCTTCAGAACCCCCCCTGATCTGGGGTTGACGGTGATGGCAGCTGCGGAACTTTTTCGGGGATTTTGATCAGGTGTTCAGGGTTTTCCATCCGGGGGGCTTAAATAGGCGAAAGGGCAAAGGTGGTGGAGACTGGGGGGGCCACACCCATAGATGGCGCGGCCAGGGGGCCGCGCCACCCTATGGTGTGGGCCCCCTGTTGCCCCTCTTCGGCTCCTCTTCGGTCTTTTGGATGCTTCGAGGGAAAATAGGACTTCCGGGCTTCGAATTTTCCAATTCCGAGAATATTTCCAGAACAACTTTTCTGAAACTAAAAAACAGCAGAAAACAGGGAACTGGCTTTGTGGCATCTTGTTAATAGGTTAGTCCGGAAAATCGGTAAAAATGACATAAAGGAGGGAGAAAACATGTAGCAATTGGCCTAATATGATCATGGAGCATCAGAAATTAGTGATACGTTTATGACGTATCAAGCATCCCCAAGCTTAGTCCTACTCGTCCTCGAGTAGGTAAACGATAAAACAATAATTTGTGAGGTGACATGCTACTAACATAAACTTGATCAATCTAATGTAAAAGCATATGTACGCTGAGATCATAAAACTTTAAACACGAGCATGATAAATAAAACTTTAATAATAAAGCATAGCAATTACTTTGCATCACGAAGAGTAACTCAAACAAAGGATCATGAATAATAATGCAAAGAAAGGTAAATGTTTGTTTCACGTATAGAGAAAGCATGGCAAAGTGATATTTCGATAGTCCTTAAGAGTGGGGCAAAACATAAATGCCAGGACACCTTCAAAGTTCAAGAGGAAGACTAGAACAAATAATATCACATCATGAAGTAATTATTGATGTTTATGGGACAAATGCACATAGAACTCAGAATGACAAAAATGCTCTCTCAACTGTGCATAAAGTTAGAAGATGGAGACTCAACATAAAAGTAAAAGAAAGACCCTTCACAGAGGGAAGCAGGGATCACTCATATGCTAGAGCTCTTATTTTATTAAACAGAGGTATTAAAAGTTTGACATTTGTGGAGGAATGTCTATATTTTGGGAGATGTATTCTAATGTCAACGAATGGTAAACAGAAAATACAGTACGTCACAAGCCAACTGGATTCACAAGAGCGGCTCCCATGGTGAAGGACGCAACTGGTGTAGAAGGTCATCCCTCTTTCTCTTTTGTTTACACAATTATGCTTTGACTGATAGATCCGGGGAAAAAATAGTGAAGAAAATTTGTATGCATTAATTTGGGACTGGACACCCCGCTGCCAGCTCTTCTAGCATTTGGATAAGCAGATGAAGCCACTAGTCCAGGGTGTGAAATCCAATCAACAAGTGAGATAAAGATTCTCTATTTACGTCCTCATGAGCAAAAACGGGAATATAAAGCAGGAGTAATTTTGAAGGTTTTAAAGGTAACACATGAGCAATTTACTTTGGAATGGCAGTTAAATACCACATGTAGGTAGGTATGGTGGACACAATGGGAGAAACTTTGGTTTAAGGGAGTTTGGATGCACGAGTAGAGCTCATACTCGGTACAGGTGGAGGCTAGCAAAAGACTGGGAGCGACAAATCAAGAGAGCATAAGAGCCATAATCATGCATAGCGACATAAGCATCATTAATTAAAACATAAGAAGTATCACAAGTTCAAAAACTAAGTGGTCATGAAGGCTATTCGTGACTGTTTTGTAGTCATAAACATGGTGTGAGCATGCTCCAAGTAAACCAAATAAAACATTCGAAAGAGAATACCATATATTGATGCTTTACTATGACAAGAACAACTCATGAATCTTTCAATACATACTAAACACTCTCAGCTATTTGAGGCTAATCATGCTACTCAATAACCACAAGGCTTTAAAACTAAAATAACATTTAGCATGGCATGAAAAAGTCCTAGCCACAGTCTATACAAGCTTCTACTAGTGCTGTTATAAATTCTACTTCAAGCAGCATTTTTTTGTTTCTCCCAACAAGCACCAAACAAAACATGCTTTAACAAAAATACTCTTTATGATACAGCAAGCAAACATGAGAGTACTCACATAATACTACTTAAACTAACAGCTCAAATAAGAGATCCATGCAAAACAGGAGCTAAATAAATGTAGCAGCTAGACAGAGACTAAGAATACAACGTATTCTCAAGAAAAAGCGGAGCGTGTCACTCTCCAATAAAAGAATGCTGGTTTCCAACCAAGCTTATTATGAAAGTAAAAACAAACTGAAAGCAAAAGAAAAGGCAAACTGAAAACAAAAATAAAATACGCTCCAAGCAAAGCACATATGATGCGACCGAATAAAAATATACTTTCACTAGAAGTGTCCTGATAATTTGTTGATGAAGAAGAGGATGCCTTGGGCATCCCCAAGCTTAGATGCTTGAGTCTTCTTGGAATTCGCTTGAATGTACCACCGGGACATCCCCAAGCTTAGGATTTTCACTCTTCTTGATCACATCATCCTCTTCTCTTGACCCTTGAAAACTTCCTTCACATCAAAATTCTCACAATCTTCATTAGCAACGTTAGTGCAATTGAAATAATAAATTCACATGGTTCAGTTTCAACACAAGTCTAACACTCAAAAAAACATTAGCTACTGTCAGAACTTCTTTAAAAACTCTTTTTCTCAAAAGAACGCCAAAAGAAAGAGATTAAGATGCAAATGCGATAAATGGACGAAATCTGTCAAAACAGAACAGCAGGTAATGATCGATTTTTTTTAAAAATCTTCTGTTGCTCAAATCAAAAATTGGTCTTCAAAGAACACTTGCGTATACAACTCAGGATTAAGCACAAATCATCTCAGGTCATTTTGAATTTTCTGTGATTTTTAACCGAATTAACACTGGACAGCAGAAATCTGTTTCCTGCGCAGAAATCCGAAATATAGGCTCAACTTTCCACTGGAGGCTTTACTTGGCTCAACAAAAACTCAAAAGTAAAGTTACAGCGGGGTTGCTAAAGAAATATAAAACACCAAGGTGCAAAGAACACCAAAGAAAACGAAAGAAAACGGGTTGAAAACAGCGAAATAAAACGGGTTGTCTCCCGGTAGCGCTTTTCTTTAACGCCTTTCAGCTAGGCATAAAAGGGAAAGATGCTCAGATAAGAAATATGAATTAAGCAAAACAGAGCATCAATAAGCAAGTATAAAACAAATTTAAGTCTAACACACTTCCTATGCATAGGAATCTTGTAAAGAAATAAATTAAAGAAGCTCAAACTAGAAATCTTGGGAAGGTAGAACAAGAGCAACTTCAAAACTTTCAACAGAAAGAGAGGTGTATTAGTAACATGAAAATTCCTGCAACCATATTTTCCTATCTCATAATAATTTTCAGTAGCATCATGAACAAACTCAACAAAATAATTATCACATAAAGCATGTTTGTCATCGTCTAAAAGCACACAGTTCATATAAAGCTCAAAAATAGTGGGATCAAAATTTAAAATCAGCTCCTCTTTTTTCCCACTTTTAGCAATAGCAAAGCAAGAAGATTTATCACTCATAGAAGGTATAGGACACATTATAGAAATCCTATTTTCAGTAGCATTATAATTTATAACATCAAGTAACATAGGACCATCATCAAGAGCATTATCATAAGATTTATCCAAGTAGAATGGATTATCATAAATAACAGTCGCAATATCATTCTCACAAGTTTCATTCATAGGAGTATCAAGGTAACAAGTATAGAAAGTATCAATTTCATCAAATAATGTATGAGTTAAAGAGTTACTATCATTAGGAGGTTGACATGGGTAGCTCCATTCTTCCTCCTCTTGATCATCACTCTCCTCCTCTTTTTCATCTAATGAGCTTCCAGATTCAGCAATTTTTTCTTCCATAGGCTCCTGCAATGCATCAGTTACTTTCTTAGGTTGAGATAATTTATTAAGACATTCCATTATGTAGTAATTACAATCCTTGTATATTCAATTATAGCATAGATCTCATATTTATAAGGTGCATCATCAATACTTTCAAGCAAATACGCAATTTCGAATGCACCCTTCCAAGCAATAAATTCTTCAATTTGTTCCACATAATATAATTCATAATTTCTCTTAACATAAGAAGATATGGTAACATTATCATTATACTCACATTGAAAATGGAGGTGTTTATACCTCCTACAGCAACAAGCTTTATTAAAGCAATAAGTAACAATATAAGTAGAGCACAAGTTTTTAGCATAGTCATGCAATTTATTAATTTGGTCACATAGGTGTATCCCTTTTTGTGACAAGCGGTGTTCCTTATAATGTTTTTGTTGTTCATCCGTGAACCCACCTTGCCTAAAAGATCTAGTTCAAAGACATCAAACATTGATAGCAAGCATGACAAAGCAAAAAATAACAACTAGAATAAGAGCTAATTTTTTTGTGTTTTTGATATAAAGAAGCAAAAAAAGACAAAAAATAAAAACAAGACAATAAACAAAATAAAGAGATTGAGAGTGAGAGACTCCCCTTGCCAGAAGACTTCCTTCTCCCTGGCAACGGCGCCAGAAAATATCCTTGATGCTCGTGATTCACACGTTTGTTGGGAGACCCCAAGAGGAGGGTATGATGAGCACAGCGGTAGGTATTTAGCCTTAGTTAGGAACCAAGGTTATCAATCCAGTAGGAGAAAGAGGACCTTCTGAAGGTTGATGCCACTGACGGTGGTGCTGGCGCTTCACTGGTGTCAGCAACAACGTGGAACCTGCACACAACTCAACCAAAGTACTTTATCCCAACGGTACAGTGAGGTTGTCAATCTCACCGGTCTTGCTGAAAACAAAGATTAGACGTATAGTGTGGAAAAATAGTGTATGCTTGCAGGAAGCAAAGAAAGCAGGAAATTGTTGTGGTTTGTTTAACAGTGTGGAAAAATGGACCGGGGTTCGTAGTTTCACTAGTGGTGTCTCTCCATAAAAGATAGCATGCTAGGTGAACAAATTATAGTTGGGCAATTAACAAATAGAGGTTGCACCATAGTGCACAATATAACATGAAGATTATTATGATATTTAGTGCGGGCGTTACAACAAGATACATAGACCGACATCCATCTACATCTATGACTAATAATCCACCCTCAGGTTATCATCCGAACCCCCTTAGGTATTAAGTCGCAAGAGACAGATACATTCCTTAACCAAAGTGTGTAATGTAAGAAATGATTATGCACGCGGACACTCTCACCGCTGTTTTCTCCCTAGTGGCAACAGCACATCCTCCCCCTTCACGTTTCTGTCACTCGAGCAAGGCAACAAGGAGGCATGAACCCATTATCGAGCATAAATACTCCCCCTTGGAGTCACTAGCAACTACTTGGCCAGAATAACCACTATCAACGGAGAGCATGCAAGATCACAAATAACATATGCAAATAAAGACTATAATCAACTTGGCATAATGTCAATATTCATCGGATCCCAGCAAACACAGCATAGAGAATTACATAAGATCAATCTCGATCATGATAGGCAGCTCACGAGATCTAAACATGGAGGCATAAGAGGAGAAGATAACCATCTAGATACAGCTACGAACCCGTAGTCCAAGGATGAACTACTCACGCATCACTGCGGAGGCAGGCATGGAGATGTAGAAGCCTCCGGTGATGATCTCCCCTCCGACAGGGTGCCGGAAACAGCTTCAGAACCCCCTGATCTGGGGTTGACGGTGACGGCGGCTGCGGAACTTTTTCGGGGATTTTGATCAGGTGTTTAGGGTTTTCCATCCGGGGGGATTAAATAGGCAAAAGGGAAAAGGCGGTGGAGGCCGGGGGGGCACACCCATAGCTGGCGAGGCCAAGGGTGGCTGCGCCACCCTATGGTGTGGCCCCCCTGCTGCCCCTCTTCGGCTCCTCTTCGGTCTTCTGGATGCTTCCAGGGAATATAGGACTTCCGGGCTTCAAATTTTCCAATTCCGAGAATATTTCCAGAACAACTTTTCTGAAACTAAAAAACAGCAAAAAACAGGGAACTGGCTCTATGGCATCTTGTTAATAGGTTAGTCCGAAAAATCGATAAAAATGCAATAAGGAGGGAGAAAACATGTAGCAATTGGTATAATATGATCATGGATAATCAGAAATTAGGGATACGTTTATGACGTATCAGAGGGCAAAGACCGGCCACGACAAGCATAGATTTGTGGTCCCAAATTCCAATCATATGCCATGCTCAAGGAGGTTGTGTGTCATTAGGGCCATAAATCCCTAAGCTCAATTAAAGTTTGAGAATGACAAGGTACCTTAACAAATTTTAAATAACTCATTAAGTCAAATTCAGTCATCTAAACTTGGAGAAACATACAAGAAATATATAGCCGTAGAATATTATATATAATCCATCGGCTAGCCGATAGTGCCAGTATGTGAATGGATGTTCGGTTAGCTAGAAAAGATATTCCCCAAAGTACTTGACATCAAGAAGAAATACGAATGGCAGCCACGCGGCGCGACTAAATCAGTTGGCGACGGCCGACGTCGACAAGAAATAGGAATGGTAGCCACGCGGCGCGACTGAAGAAGTTGGCGACGGCCCTATGCAGTAGCGCGTGGCATCCACATTGAGCACCTTGGCCTGATCGTCGTGGAAACACGGAGGCACCAGGCTCAACGCGCGCAGCCACTTGTTCAATTCGTCGTTGGCGACATAGTCTGGCCCCAGATCGGATGATTGCAGCTGTTGCAGCGACTTCACCATGCCACTCAGTTCGGCCCGGATGGTCCAGGCTCCGCAGCTAGGAATCATCGGCGTCACCGGCGCTTCGGCCTTGCTGCCCCTGCACCTCCAACGTCCTCACAGGAAGGGGCCGCATCGTGTCACACCCCATCTCATGCTTGCTGCTGTATCTGTGGTGTTTGATTCTCGCTGAGATTAGGACACCACACATCGCTTCTAATAGCTTGATTTTCCTCTTGGTATTCCTCTCGGCCCCTGCCTCCATGTCTCTCTCATCCGGCTGAAATGAAAAAGGAGAAAAATCAATCAGATTAAGAGGAGGAAGAAACGGTGTTTAGAAGGGACTGTAAAATTTAAATCAGACAACGTACGTGCCTTCAGCGTTGTCTGCTGAGAAGAAAGCCCTGCTGCTCCCGATGGGATCCGTTCTCCCGGTCGACGAGGGGAATATGGTGGGTGCCAATTTTGTAATGGGAGCTGCACTCGAGTTCGAGGCATATGTGGGGAGGATAGTGGCATGGGAGGAGCGGCGAAGGAAGGAGATCCCCTTCCATCTACCCCATGCGAGAGGTCGGAATTGGATCACCAGAGCGATGCGGGTGCGGGAGGCGAGTGACAGAGGGGGCGGGCCGGTTGCTTTGTGGCGGCGAGCGTACCTCCATGCGACGCGGTGGGCGGCTGGCTAGGAACCAGTAGAGGGGTCTCGTTCCTCCCACCGGAGGAGGGTAGCGTCTCCGGACTCCAGGATTCAGCGGGCGGCGGCGCCCATTTCGTGGAGGAGTGAATCACTAATTAATTGGCCCCCTTTATTATAGGATTGCGGAGAGCTTGATTAGAGGATTGATTTCTGGTGATTAAATTAAATTTGTAATTACTTCAGTGGATTCCGGGGATGCTGAACGATGGACAACAGGACGCGGCCACGCGGAGTCTTGACGACCGGATGCGTTGTGTTACGTTTGAAGGAACAAAACTTTTCTTTTAGATAGGAGAGAAGATAGGAGAAAACTGACTTTATGCAAAATTATCTAAAACTCCACTCAACCAGATAAGCATGTAGTTATAGTCTTGCCATATATATCCACCATAGTGTTACTTGCCAATACATTAAATTGTATTGACCCCCTTGTGGCTGCATATTTCATCCTACAGATGAATTTGAAGACGAGTGTGGATTTCGCTTAGCATCTTGAGTCTATCGCCAACATGTATGCCCGTGGCACATGAAGATGATGAGGCTCAATGATGTTCTATGTTTCCGCTCTAATACTTTGTATCCTGCTAGTATTCTAAGACTTTGCAAATTGTAATGTTATTTTGTAAAGTCTGGATCATGCGATGTAATAGAATTTGACGCACTTGCATGATATTTCATTTTGTAGTGTCGTGCTAGCAATTGATCCAGGGACTAGAACAATAGCACATGTGTTCTTACATTGTTTAAATGTCGGAACACTACAAGAAATATTATGAGGACAATTATCCTCGGGGTAATTATGAGAAAATATCCAAAATCGATCCGGCGAAGTAAAATTTAAGGATCACACCTAGATAAAATGAATCTTCCAACGCCACCATTAAGATCGGCCCGGAGACATTTGTTGTAAACGATGCAATCTTCACTGATCCAAAAAGACCCTGACCTAATCTATTGACAACATTATTATTATTAAAAATTCTACTCATAAATTGGGTTCTCCATCCCTCGGGAGAACCGATGTATGGAGGTGGCGGTTAGGCCTTCCGTAATGCATTGTCTCTTAGCGCACTATCCTAGGTAGAAGAAAAATATAAGAAACAACTACCCTAATGCATTGTATCTTATAGGTTGTATCTAAGTCAAGTAACATTTAATGATTTTAGCCTAATACTTGCTTGTGATTGGACTAGCAATATTTTTTGCCTATGATCTCGTGCAAGGGTTGTATATTATATAAGATACAACTACAATCTCTTTCATCATTAAATATGGTGCCACATAAGCAAATTGCCTATGATACCGCGCTAAGATACCCCCATTACGGAAGGCCTTAGGTTTTCTCTCCTGGTGGCCGAGTTAGACTCGGCGGGATTGCTCGCAACTTCCCCACGGGCCTGCAGCACCTGGTCACGAATTCTTTTTTACGGGACCTGGTCACCCGGATCTCCTTCATATCTAGATTGTAAAGCTCCATGCAGCTGCGAATTTTAGACCGCAATTGGCTACCTGACCCCCTTACGTTGACTGAGAAAGTCGAGTAACTAAAATCCAACTAAAAGAGGCTAAAATCGCCAACGAAGTCTTAGCACGCCGCAACACTCGGAGCCCAAGCCGCGACTCTTTCCACAATCATCTCACACATACTTCGTGCGTGGGTGTGCATGCTTCTGTTGCATGGATCCCTTTTAATAGGCATCACCAGCTAATTCCTAACTAATGGCATTGACAACTCCCGAGGCTTCTCCTATTCCTACGACGACGCCCGAGCCACCCCTCCACCGACGCCTCCGATCTCGCTAGGCAGCTCCGTCGCCATTATTGCCGGCTCGCGCGCGGCAATGACGTCCTCCTCCGCTGCCTCCTCCTCTCACCTCCATATTACAATCACCAACCCCACCTCCGCCTTTACCACCGCCACCAACGGCAATAACAACAACACCAAATCGCACCACCACAATCACCACTCCGGAGGGCGCTTGCAGTCTAACAGCGTCTCCCCTCGCGCCGGCGGCGGCGGCAGCGGTGGTGCGACGACCAACCAGGCGTGCGCGGCGTGCAAGTACCAGCGGCGCAAGTGCAACCCCGACTGCCCACTGGCACCCTACTTCCCGGCCGACCAGCAGCGCCGCTTCCTCAACGCTCACCGCCTGTTTGGCGTCAGCAACATCCTTAAGACGCTGCGCCGTCTCAAGCCGGAGCTCTGCGATGCCGCCATGCAAACGCTTATCTACCAAGCAGAGATGCGTGCCATGGATCCTGCCGGAGGCTGCTGCCGCATAATCACCGATCTCGAGCACACCTACAACCTGGAGTTAGCCGAACTCTCGACCCTGCAGCAGCACATCGACCTCTGCCGCCAGGCCACCCCGTGTGTCGGGGCACTACCAACTGGCGGTGGCACGGACGGCACATGCGCCGACCTCGAGGTCACGTCCTCCAACCATCAGCCGCTCGTCCTCGGTGCCGACCAAAATCAGGTTGTCGTGGACGCACTCTACGTCGGACAAGAAGCGGACGCGGTGATACGGAACAGCGCCCATCACAACGACCTGAACAACAGCCCTCAACCGCAAGATCACCACGGTGGACAGCAGCAGCAACATCAGCTATACGACTATTTCTACTACGAGACCACCGGCGCAGCCGAAGACGCCGGAAACAAGCCCGGCGCCGTCGACATTAACGTGGACGTCATGGAGCATTTCGATTACGACTCCGGCTGTGACGTTGATGATGGTAATCACGAGCTGGATCAACTGGCGCCGATGATGTCGTCGGGCCAAGGGCAGCTGGAAAAGCACTGCCAGATTGGCCAGAAGGAGTATGAGATGAAGGTGGCGTCGCTCGTGGACGTGTTTGACATGCGGCAGGACCTCCAGGCGGTGGACGTGAATGCGAATATCGGCGTCAAGGAAGAGCTTCAGGAGGAGCCCGACAAGAATAACATCGCACTAGGCGAAGCAGCGCATATGGCTGAATCGTCTCATTGCAGGCTAGGATTAGGCTTTTAATTATTCTTCTCCTAATGCGACATCGATCCTTCCGTGCATCTGCCTAGTTTTCTCAAGTTATTTTTGTAGAAATTATAATATTGTTTTTATCAATTGAAAGCACCGGGACTAAATAGTTATATTATTAGAATCGTGACATTTAGATTTTTAGAAATATAATACTCCCTCCGTCCCAAAAAGATGTCGAGACATCTTTTTGGGACGGATTGAATATATGGCATGTGATTTGGTGTCGTAGTTAGCACAGTAAGAGTGTATCTTCAATTTTTTATCAGATTATCTTAGAGTCTGATCTACAAATAAAATTTTAGTTCATCTCACATTTCTGAAAAGGAACTAATCAAAATTCAGGTTGTACCACTAGTTTTCGAGATAAAAGTCAGACACGAGCGACCTCATTAGTTCTCCATCCACCCCGACATTACTCGTTTTCTGACATGTGCGGTCCACATCATCTAAAATTAAGCCTAGATTAAACAAATGGTTTCAACGATTTTTCTTACATGCACGTCTATCACTTTGCCGCCTTTTTTTTTTGAACAAATGGTGCCCCCAAAGGGGCTCAATCACTTCATTATATAAGAACAGATTACAACATTGTGATTACAATTGTCATCCTGAGATTCTAGTTTGTGTAGACAAATACATCTCAGATTAACTATTCGAGAAGCATGACAACTATGCCGAAAAGCACAACATGAGCCTACGAGGGGTCCGTCGAGAACTCGGACACAACAAACCTGCCATTGTACTCTTCAAGAGCCTCTTGCTCCCTCACCAACTGTAGAGCCAGCGGCTCAATCAACAATCACATTGGTAGGGGCATATGAGGTATGGAACTGAGCTGTAAATTTTGAGGGTGCGTCACCGAGCTCAGATCAGGAGGTTCCTTGCCGTTGAATCTGAGAAACCGTAGCAGCGACGTTTTCACCCGTCTCTGGCATGTCCCGAACGGCAAGGAGTCATAATTGGCACGCCCAATCGTTAACAAGAAATTTGAAGCATGACATGTAGGCATATGAAGTTGCAGCTCGCAGGATGAATTTGGACGCCGGAAACAAGAATTTTGAAGAAGCATGTGCATCCAATAAGAACCTCTGGAGATGTTCTTCGTGCTGTAAAAATTACCTCCTATAGAGCAGTTGACTGCAACTAACAGGGAGAGTTCCTCCGCCTCATGGATCCCAGATTTGTACATATCCATACTTGCTTCGTCTTCCTCCAAGCCCACATGGAAAAAGCATGCAGTGTCGGTAGGATTTGAAGAATTAACCGAGGAAGACTTCATCAGACAATCTACGGAAGCAGGACTTGAATCCAACTCCCTGGCAATGAGCAACATCCGAGCCGAGTACCAACTCGCCAACACCCACCTCGAACTACAGCAGCTCATCACTAAGGAGCTCACCGAGCTGATACTCGACGGCGCCCCTGTCGTGGCCCATCCCATCGAGTCGCTGAGCGCATAGGTCAACTGTATTGGAGCGACCAGGAAGCTCAGCAACCTCTGCACGAACATCGTCTACATCGAGCAACTCACAGAGAGAGGATTCCATCGGCAAATCCGAGCTCGATCACCTCGATGGCCAGCCCCAATCAGTGACAAATCCACCTCTGTCCAAAGCAGGGAACCACCAAGGGCTCATAGATCTGAAGCCCTTGCCTCGAGCTTATTAAGGGGAGGGGCAAAGGAATCTTCACCTGCCTCCATCGGCTCTAACCTCCAGAGCGCCACGAATAGAAAAGACCGCACAGCCGGTGAGCCAGCACCGCCCGGGAGTGCCAGCCACCAAGACCTCGACGGCTTGACGCCAAACACCATGAAGGAAAAACTCATACCTCTACTGCTATAACTAGAAAAGGAACTAATTACAGGCCTAACACCTGCGCCGCTCCTATTCCTTCTCCGCCCAGCCTCGCCAGCGAGAAGGCCATCGAATTGTCCCGGACCTCCGGAGACAACTCTCAAAACTATTGTAGCAGCTAGAGAGAGAAAAGGGGAAACTCTCCATCATCACTTTGCCACCTTAGAAGTGATCAAAGAAGGGTCAGCCAAATTTCATTAAGAAACCGACATGATTAAATTGCTAGTATCTAGGTAGCCAACTGTGACGCCCCTGGATCGGGTACTATGGGGATTTCAGCGTTCCCGCCAGAATCCACATAATATCTGATCCCGAGTTGTCATTTATGATACCATTACAACCGTTCACGACTAATCCACAACAACAACAACAGAAGAGGTATATACAAGACGACTCAAATGAGTCAAGGATACAACTGATACAATACAAATATCCAATTAACAGCGGAAGAAGAAATATTATCCGACTATGGACAAGATACACATTGGACTAAAAGTCCTGAAGATAACCGATGGCGTCCAATCCCTGCCCAGGCCAAGCCAGAGGGATTCCCAAGCTAACGTCGTCAACTTCAAACCTGATGACTGCATTGTGAATACAGCCCCGAATCATGGGGTCAGTACTGGGGGTACCGGCAGGCGGAAAGCAATCCTCACAAGATACCAGTGCAACCAGTCATCACAAGATACAAATACTTTGGGTACAAAGGAAGGAGTTGGTGTAATGAAGCGGCATCGGGCAGCACTAGGCAATCTAAAGAGACGCGCTACAACTCTCGTCTATTAGAAAGGGATGAGAGAGCGCGACAAAACCAACTATAACTACTCACCAAAAACAATACCCATCCAGTGTTACCCCTACTAAGGAAGCAACCCAAGGAAACTCACACTGTTGATTAAGATGACATTCATTTTGATGGTGGAGGTAATCTATATTACTAGTCAAGTTATCATCGTTGAGTGTAACTTGTCTGAGTACTTGTTAGTCAGCACTTTCACCAAGTCGCCACATAACCGCGGACAAAACGGCTTCTCGAGAAGATTTATCCCTGCAGGGTACGCTACAGTACCCGAACACACTCGAGCCACCAACTAAAACTCAGGTTAGCTCGACACGACCCTTTCCGTCTCAACTGCCAATCCAGAAACCACGGGAGCTGTCGCGTGCATGGCTACTCAACCCCCGGAAGAAAACGGGACCCTTGTAGCACTCTAAGACCATGCCGCACCTAGCCGCAACGACTACATCAGGTCTCCGTAGCACCATGAGCTCGTACCTGCAAGTTATCGTGCCAAATGGAAAACCCAAACTAGGTGTGGTCCCTGGACGAACAACAAATTCAGTCAAAGCCGAGGGGGGTCCCATACTACCTCCCGGATGCGGTTAGCGCGCTCATTATGGATCAATGGACAAGACTCTTTTCCTATGTTCGACACTAGCAGGCTCCAAAACCACGCCGGTCCTCCTGCCGGTGCCTTATCATCAAATTATTAGTACCCCAAACATTAACATGATGTTGATTAAGTTGAAACCCAACTATCAAACTAAACAGGTGATATGACAAAGGACAACAAAACCTGAGCGCAAACAACACTAAGCATGCAACTACGACACGAGGGCCAACAAGGTAAACAAACAACAGTTAATTGGAAGTGGAGCGAAGTCTATATCATGGCTGCAAGGTAAACATATGATAGGATCGAGACACAAGCATCGAATCATAAGGCTAGAATAAAGGCAACGGAAAGAATCGGTAACAAGTGATGAAAGACAGCCATAGGTGGCAAGTGAATAAAGTTTGCCTGGAATCCAGCTTGTAGAGGTAGTAGAACTTGTCGTTGCTCACATCATCTCAACGTCCTATCCGCGAAGAAGAAAAATACTAAAAGAAACCAAAGATGCAACACTTACTACTACGGCAAAAGATCCAGCATGATCAAGATATGGATGCATGACATGCGGGATGCAACTAAACCAATTTAAGGGGAACCGAAGTCCCAACAATTAAGTTAGAAGGTTCAAGTTATTTAGCTAGACATCAAATTAAATGTTTATTAACATGCAAAACAATTCATATGTGAGCTACCCAAGATTAAATGGAATAGGGCACGAATTGAATTAAATGCCCAACACATTCCATGTTTATTAATTAGGTGGAGATGCATAACACTAATAAAATTCAAGATGAAAGATGCAAACATGAGCATGGATGACATATTATTATTCCTTCCATTTTTCTGATCTAAATAGACATAAAGTTTGCATCATTTGGATTAGTAAAACAAAAGTTATAAGCATTTGAAGATTAGGGTGTTTTCTGCCAAAAACAGGGACCTGTGTGTGAAGAAACAGAAGGTGGAAGGGCTCCGGTGCAAAAACGGAAAGAACAAGGGGCCAGATGCGAAAACTCCAGATCTAGATCTGGATCTGGGGCGTTTATCACCGGGAGTAGATTCAACAGGAGAGGCTGACAGGCGGGGCCCGATGCCACGCGGGCGCTGACGAGGCAATCGGGGTCACTGACTGGTGGTCTGTTACCGCGCGCGGAAAAAAGGATGGAAAAGATGGAGGCGGTGCCTCAAGCGGGATTCGTACCCGGGTCTCCGGGGTGCGGACGGGGTGCGCAGCCACTGGGCTGTTGTAGAGTTCATGTATGGGTTGAGATCTGAAAGAAGGTAAAGTGTAACAGCGGGATGTTTTCTCTGACGAAACTCAAGATGATATCCCTGCAGACGACGGTGACATACGGACGCGGCCAGTGGAGATCTCAGGCAGACGGCGCGTGAAGGCGCCGCTCTCAGAGCACCAGGAGGGGTTGGGGAGAGGTCCCGAGGTGGAGGCTCACCTTGGGGTTGCCGGTGGAGGTATTTGCGCCCGAATTCGAAGACGTGGAGGCCGCCGGTGGTGTCGACATCGTGGTTGCCGGAGGTCCTCATGGATGCTCCGGTGCTCTTCCACCGTGCGTGCTGTAGTGTTGAGGAAGAAGGCAACATAGCGGTCTCGTTCCCGCCCTTGAGAGGCCTTCGCAGCAACCCCGTCGCCGGATTGGCTTGCTCACATCTCTGTCCATGGTGGTTTCGGTGGGGAAAGCAAACATACAGGAAAAAAGGAGAGGTGGTGGCGGCGGCTGAAGGAGGAAGAAGGGAAAGGTCTAGGGTTTCTTAGGAGGAGCAGGGGCGTATGGAGGTAGATAAGGAGAGGGAAGAGGGGACCATGGAGGTGGTTCGGCGGTGGTGGAAAGTGACAGGAGGTCACGTCTTCCTCGTGCTCGCTGTACGGACGAAGAGGGAGGAAGGAAGGTGGGCTAGATTGGTTTGCTGGGCTGGGCGGGTTGGCCTGCCAACCCAAAACGTTTTTTGTTTGTTTAATTATTTTTCAGAAGAAAAGAAAAAAAGAATTGGTTTAGGGACTTAGAAAACAGATTGGAACTAATTTTATTAATTCCATATGATATGATGCATGAAGCATGATGATGCACAACAGAAAAAGAAACAAACAAAACTAATTGAGGAAAAATCCCCGGGTGTTACAGACGACACCACTAACAAGGGATTGCGCCCTCGCAATCCGCTCCAAGCTGGTAAGAGAGAAGAGGTCGGAGCTATCGAGTCTTCATCGCATTGTTGATCTTCTCGACACCACTAACAAGAGATTCCTCCTCATCTTGATGATGATGGTCTTCCACTAAGAACCTTCCGAAGATTGAACCTATTAGGTTTAAAGGATAAGAGAACGTCCAACCCACGTAGGATCCTAACACTTTGAAATATAGGTACGAGAGTAGACTCCAAAACAAATAAGATGGACGGGAAGTAGAATAGAGGAAAGGAATAAACAAGAATCCTATCGAGATGTTTCCAAAAAAAATAGTTTTAGCACAAATAGTTTTGACACTCTAGAAACACGACCGTTAGCGAGGTTATCCTACAGGCTTTGCAGACCCGTTGCTTCGATACCCATTCGTATCGAAACAACATTGGGAATCGGAACCATGCTCTGATACCAACTGTGACGCCCCTGGATCGGGTACTATGGGGATTTCATCGTTCCCGCCAGAATCCACATAATATCTGATCCTGAGTTGTCATTTATGATACCATTGCAACCGTTCACGAATAATCCACAACAACAACAGAAGAGGTATATACAAGACGACTCAAATGAGTCAAGGATACAACTAATACAATACAAAGATCCAATTAACAGCGGAAGAAGAAATATTATCCGACTACGGACAAGATACACATTGGACTAAGAGTCCTAAATATAACCGATGGCGTCCAATCCCTGCCCAGGCCAAGCCGGAGGCATTCCCAAACTAACATCGTCAACTTCAAACCTGATGACTGCATTGTGAATACAGCCCCGAATCATGGGGTCAGTACTGGGGGTACCGGAAGGCGGAAAGCAATACTCACAAGATACCAGTACAACCAGTCATCACAAGATACAAATACTTTGGGTACAAAGGAAGGAGTTGGTGTAATGAAGCGGCATCGGTCAGCACTAGGCAATCTACAAAGACGCGCTACAACTCTCGTCTATTAGAAAGGGATGAGAGAGCGCGACAAAACCAACTATAACTACTCACCAAAGACAATACCCATCCAGTGTTACCCCCTACTAAGGAAGCAACCCAAGGAAACTCACACCGTTGATTAAGATGACATTCCTTTTGATTGTGGAGGTAATCTATATTACTAGTCAAGTTATCATCGTTAAGTGTAAGTTGTCTGAGCACTTGTTAGCCAGCACTTTCACCAAGTCGCCACATAACCGCGGACAACACGGCTTCTCAAGAAGATTTGTCCCTGCAGGGTGCGCTACAGTACCCGAACACACTCGAGCCACCAACTAAAACTCAGGTTAGCTCGACACGACCCTTTCCGTCTCCACTGCCAATCCAGGAAACCACAGGAGCTGTCGCGTGCATGGCTACTCAACCCCCGGAAGAAAACGGGACCCTTGTAGCACTCTAAGACCACGCCGCACCTAGCGGCAACGACTACATCGGGTCTCCGTAGCACCATGAGCTCGTACCTGCAAGTTATCGTGCCAAATGGAAAACCCGAACTAGGTGTGGTCCCTGGACGAACAGCAAATTCAGTCCAATCCGAGGGGGGTTCGATACTACCTCCCCGATGCGGTTAGCACGCTCATCATGGATCAATGAACAAGACTCTTTTCCTAAGTTCGACACTAGCAGGCTCCAAAACCACGTCGGGCCTCCTGCCGGTGCTTTATCATCAAATTATTATTACCCCAAACATTAACATGATGTTGATTAAGTTGAAACCCAACTATCAAACTAAACAGGTGATTTGACAAAGGACAACAAGACCTGAGCGCAAAAAACCCTAAGCATGCAACTACGACACGAGGGCTAACAAGGTAAACAAACAACAGTTAATAGGAAGTGGAGGGAAGTCTATATCATGGCTGCAAGGTAAACATATGATAGGATCGAGACACAAGCATCGAATCATAAGGCTAGAATAAAGACAACGGAAAGAATCGGTAACAAGTGATGAAAGACAGCCATAGGTGGCAAGTGAATAAAGTTTGCCTGGAATCCAGCTTGTAGAGGTAGTAGAACTTGTCGTTGCTCACATCATCTCAACGTCCTATCCGCGAAGAAGAAAAATACTAAAAGAAACCAAAGATGTAACACTTACTACTACGGCAAAAGATCCAGCATGATCAAGATATGGATGCATGACATGCGGGATGCAACTAAACCAATTTAAGGGGAACCGAAGTCCCAACAATTAAGTTAGAAGGTTCAAGTTATTTAGCTAGACATCAAATTAAATGTTTATTAACATGCAAAACAATTCATATGTGAGCTACCCAAGATTAAATGGAATAGGGCACGAATTGAATTAAATGCCCAACACATTCCATGTTTATTAATTAGGTGGAGATGCATAACACTAATAAAATTCAAGATGAAAGATGCAAACATGAGCATGGATGACATATTATTATTCCTTCCATTTTTCTGATCTAAATAGACATAAAGTTTGCATCATTTGGATTAGTAAAACAAAAGTTATAAGCATTTGAAGATTAGGGTGTTTTCTGCCAAAAACAGGGACCTGTGTGTGAAGAAACAGAAGGTGGAAGGGCTCCGGTGCAAAAACGGAAAGAACAAGGGGCCAGATGCGAAAACTCCAGATCTAGATCTGGATCTGGGGCGTTTATCACCGGGAGTAGATTCAACAGGAGAGGCTGACAGGCGGGGCCCGATGCCACGCGGGCGCTGACGAGGCAATCGGGGTCACTGACTGGTGGTCTGTTACCGCGCGCGGAAAAAAGGATGGAAAAGATGGAGGCGGTGCCTCAAGCGGAATTCGTACCCGGGTCTCCGGGGTGCGGACGGGGTGCGCAGCCACTGGGCTGTTGTAGAGTTCATGTATGGGTTGAGATCTGAAAGAAGGTAAAGTGTAACAGCGGGATGTTTTCTCTGACGAAACTCAAGATGATATCCCTGCAGACGACGGTGACATACGGACGCGGCCAGTGGAGATCTCAGGCAGACGGCGCGTGAAGGCGCCGCTCTCAGAGCACCAGGAGGGGTTGGGGAGAGGTCCCGAGGTGGAGGCTCACCTTGGGGTTGCCGGTGGAGGTATTTGCGCCCGAATTCGAAGACGTGGAGGCCGCCGGTGGTGTGGACATCGTGGTTGCCGGAGGTCCTCATGGATGCTCCGGTGCTCTTCCACCGTGCGTGCTGTAGTGTTGAGGAAGAAGGCAACATAGCGGTCTCGTTCCCGCCCTTGAGAGGCCTTCGCAGCAACCCCGTCGCCGGATTGGCTTGCTCACATCTCTGTCCATGGTGGTTTCGGTGGGGAAAGCAAACATACAGGAAAAAAGGAGAGGTGGTGGCGGCGGCTGAAGGAGGAAGAAGGGAAAGGTCTAGGGTTTCTTAGGAGGAGCAGGGGCGGATGGAGGTAGATAAGGAGAGGGAAGAGGAGACCATGGAGGTGGTTCGGCGGTGGTGGAAAGTGACAGGAGGTCACGTCTTCCTCGTGCTCGCTGTACGGACGAAGAGGGAGGAAGGAAGGTGGGCTAGATTGGTTTGCTGGGCTGGGCGGGTTGGCCTGCCAACCCAAAACGTTTTTTGTTTGTTTAATTATTTTTCAGAAGAAAAGAAAAAAAGAATTGGTTTAGGGACTTAGAAAACAGATTGGAACTAATTTTATTAATTCCATATGATATGATGCATGAAGCATGATGATGCACAACAGAAAAAGAAACAAACAAAACTAATTGAGGAAAAATCCCCGGGTGTTACAGACGACACCACTAACAAGGGATTGCGCCCTCGCAATCCGCTCCAAGCTGGTAAGAGAGAAGAGGTCGGAGCTATCGAGTCTTCATCGCATTGTTGATCTTCTCGACACCACTAACAAGAGATTCCTCCTCATCTTGATGATGATGGTCTTCCACTAAGAACCTTCCGAAGATCGAACCTATTAGGTTTAAAGGCTAAGAGAACGTCCAACCCACGTAGGATCCTAACACTTTGAAATATAGGTACGAGAGTAGACTCCAAAACAAATAAGATGGACGGGAAGTAGAATAGAGGAAAGGAATAAACAAGAATCCTATCGAGATGTTTCCAAAAAAAATAGTTTTAGCACAAATAGTTTTGAAACTCTAGAAACACGACCGTTAGCGAGGTTATCCTACAGGCTTTGCAGACCCGTTGCTTCGATACCCATTCGTATCGAAACAACATTGGGAATCGGAACCATGCTCTGATACCAACTGTGACGCCCCTGGATCGGGTACTATGGGGATTTCAGCGTTCCCGCCAGAATCCACATAATATCTGATCCTGAGTTGTCATTTATGATACCATTGCAACCGTTCACGAATAATCCACAACAACAACAGAAGAGGAATATACAAGACGACTCAAATGAGTCAAGGATACAACTAATACAATACAAAGATCCAATTAACAGCGGAAGAAGAAATATTATCCGACTACGGACAAGATACACATTGGACTAAGAGTCCTAAATATAACCGATGGCGTCCAATCCCTGCCCAGGCCAAGCCGGAGGCATTCCCAAACTAACATCGTCAACTTCAAACCTGATGACTGCATTGTGAATACAGCCCCGAATCATGGGGTCAGTACTGGGGGTACCGGAAGGCGGAAAGCAATACTCACAAGATACCAGTACAACCAGTCATCACAAGATACAAATACTTTGGGTACAAAGGAAGGAGTTGGTGTAATGAAGCGGCATCGGTCAGCACTAGGCAATCTACAAAGACGCGCTACAACTCTCGTCTATTAGAAAGGGATGAGAGAGCGCGACAAAACCAACTATAACTACTCACCAAAGACAATACCCATCCAGTGTTACCCCCTACTAAGGAAGCAACCCAAGGAAACTCACACTGTTGATTAAGATGACATTCCTTTTGATTGTGGAGGTAATCTATATTACTAGTCAAGTTATCATCGTTAAGTGTAAGTTGTCTGAGCACTTGTTAGCCAGCACTTTCACCAAGTCGCCAC
Organism: Alopecurus myosuroides; assembly: GCA_028641055.1. Lineage (NCBI taxonomy): Eukaryota > Viridiplantae > Streptophyta > Magnoliopsida > Poales > Poaceae > Alopecurus > Alopecurus myosuroides. The sequence continues at coordinate 117,895,322 of CM054062.1, forward strand.
ATAACCGCGGACAACACGGCTTCTCGAGAAGATTTATCCCTGCAGGGTGCGCTACAGTACCCGAACACACTCGAGCCACCAACTAAAACTCAGGTTAGCTCGACACGACCCTTTCCGTCTCCACTGCCAATCCAGGAAACCACAGGAGCTGTCGCGTGCATGGCTACTCAACCCCCGGAAGAAAACGGGACCCTTGTAGCACTCTAAGACCACGCCGCACCTAGCGGCAACGACTACATCGGGTCTCCGTAGCACCATGAGCTCGTACCTGCAAGTTATCGTGCCAAATGGAAAACCCGAACTAGGTGTGGTCCCTGGACGAACAGCAAATTCAGTCCAATCCGAGGGGGGTTCCATACTACCTCCCCGATGCGGTTAGCGCGCTCATCATGGATCAATGAACAAGACTCTTTTCCTAAGTTCGACACTAGCAGGCTCCAAAACCACGCCGGGCCTCCTGCCGGTGCTTTATCATCAAATTATTATTACCCCAAACATTAACATGATGTTGATTAAGTTGAAACCCAACTATCAAACTAAACAGGTGATATGACAAAGGACAACAAGACCTGAGCGCAAAAAACCCTAAGCATGCAACTACGACACGAGGGCCAACAAGGTAAACAAACAACAGTTAATAGGAAGTGGAGGGAAGTCTATATCATGGCTGCAAGGTAAACATATGATAGGATCGAGACACAAGCATCGAATCATAAGGCTAGAATAAAGACAACGGAAAGAATCGGTAACAAGTGATGAAAGGCAGCCATAGGTAGCAAGTGAATAAAGCTTGCCTGGAATCCAGCTTGTAGAGGTAGTAGAACTTGTCGTTTCTCACATCATCTCAACGTCCTATCCGCGAAGAAACAAAATACTAAAAGAAACCAAAGATGCAACACTTACTACTACGGCAAAAGATCCAGCATGATCAAGATATGGATGCATGACATGCGGGATGCAACTAAACCAATTTAAGGGGAACCGAAGTCCCAACAATTAAGTTATAAGGTAAGTTATTTAGCTAGACATCAAATAAATGTTTATTAACATGCAAAACAATTCATATGTGAGCTACCCAAGATTAAATGGAATAGGGCACGAATTGAATTAAATGCCCAACACATTCCATGTTTATTAATTAGGTGGACATGCATAACACTAATAAAATGAAAGATTAAAGATGCAAACATGAGCATGGATGACATATTAATATTCCTTGCATTTTTCTGATCGAAATAGACATAAAGTTTGCATCATTTGGATGAGTAAAACAAAAGTTATAAGCATTTGAAGATTAGGGTGTTTTCTGCCAAAAACAGGGACGTGTGTGTGAAGAAACAGAAGGTGGAAGGGCTCCGGTGCAAAAACAGAAAGAACAAGGGGCCAGATGCGAAAACTTCAGATCTAGATCTGGATCTGGGGCGTTTATCACCGGGAGTAGATTCAGCCGGAGAGGCTGACAGGCGGGGCCCTATGCCACGCGGGCGCTGACGAGGCAATCGGGGTCACTGACTGGTGGTCCGTTACCGCGCGCGGAAAAAAGATGGAAAAGATGGAGGCGGTGCCTCAAGCGGGATTCGTACCCGGATCTCCGGGGTGCGGACGGGGTGCGCAGCCACTGGGCTGTTGTAGAGTTCGTGTTTGGGTTCAGATCTGAAAGAAGGTAAAGTGTAACAGCGGGATGTTTTCTCTGACGAAACTGAAGATGATATCCCTGCAGACGACGGTGACATACGGACGCGGCCAGTGGCGATCCCAGACAGACGGCGCGCGAAGGCTCCGCTCTCAGAGCACCAGGAGGGGTTGGGGAGAGGTCCCGAGGCGGAGGCTCACCTTGGGGTTGCCGGTGGAGGTAGTTGCGCCGGAATTCGAAGACGTGGAGGCCGCCGGTAGTGTGGACATCGTGGTTGCCGGAGGTTCTCATGGATGCTCTGGTGCTCTTCCACCGTGCGAGCTGTAGTGTCGAGGAAGAAGGCAACATCGTGGTATCGTTCCCCCCTTGAGAGGCCTTCGCAGCAACCCCGTCGCCGGATTGGCTTGCTCACATCTCCTCCATGGTGGTTTCGGTGGGGAAAGCAAACAGACAGGAAAAAAGAGAGATGGTGGCGGCGGCTGAAGGAGGAAGAAGGGAAAGGTCTAGGGTTTCTTGGGAGGAGCAGGGGCGAATGGAGGTAGATAAGGAGAGGGAAGAGGGGACCATGGAGGTGGTTCTGTGGTGGTGGAAAGTGACAGGAGGTCACGTCTTCCTCGTGCTCGCTATACGGACGAAGAGGGAGGAAGGAAGGTGGGCTAGATTGGTTTGCTGGGCTGGGCGGGTTGGCCCGCCAACCCAAAATGTTTTTTGTTTGTTTAATTATTTTTCAGAAGGAAAGAAAAAAAGAATTGGTTTAGGGACTTAGAAAACAGATTGGAACTAATTTTACTAATGCCATATGATATGATGCATGAAGCATGATGATGCACAACAGAAAAAGAAACAAACAAAACTAATTGAGGAAAAATCCCCGGGTGTTACACCAGGAACTCTTCGACCAAGGTTTATTAAACCTGTAGTTATATGAGTCTTCAACGAGTTTTGAAGTACAAACAACACACAAAACTCTTTTGTCTCTATCTTTTTAGAAATATTATGTTGTCTTGCTGAATATAAATTATTAAACGTACAGTGTGGAAGATACGGTTGTAAACAATAAATGTAAAAAAAGAACAAAAACCTAGCAATAGTAACAAGCGAGCAAAAGATATTGTGATTAATGTAAAAAATGGACCGGGTGCTAGTGGTATCTCTCTAAGAGTAATAAACCAATATTTTTGTCTTAACATATTACAGTTGGCTAATTGATAGAATTGAAAAATCCGATCGGAAGATGGAACAAGAAGTTGCACAGTGTGCGCAGACATCTTCGTGGTTGGGCTAGACACACCGCTGGTATTTTAAAGAAAGAAAACGAGTGCATGTGTTCCATTATTGATGAGCTCGACATCATTGCAGAAGTAAGGATACTAACTCCGCACAAAATTGAGCTAAAAAGCCAATCTAATGCGAAGGTAGCATCTTTACTACGAGAGGAAGAGATCAAATGGTACCAGATATCGAAGGCCAAATTTATCCTAGAAGGTGATTCGAATACCCGCTATTTTCATAATGTTGCAAATGGACGACATAGAAAGAAGCGGATTCACTCTCTTTCGCAGGATGAAGGCCTGATCGAAGGACATGATCAGCTAAAGGCCTATATTACAAACTTTTATAAAGGTTTGTTTGGGGCTCCGATGGATACTACAATATCCATGGACGAGTCACGAACAGAGGATATTCCCAAGTATCCACAGAAGAGAATACCTTCCTTAATGCTCCCTTCACGGAAGAGGAAATTAAGAAGGTAGTATTTTCAATGGAGCATAATAAGGCACCAGGTACGGATGGTTTCCTGGCAGAGTTTTACCAACATTACTGGGATGTCATCAAGGATGACCTTCTGGAATTGTTTGGTTGCTTGCATGAGGGCCAGCTGGACATGTTTCGTCTTAACTTTGGGGATATCGTTTTGTTTCCTAAAATTCAGGACGCAGAAAGGATATAACAATACAGACCTATCTGCCTTCTGAATGTAAGTTTCAAAATCTTTACGAAGGTTGCAACCATCAGGCTGAATACGATGGCAGATCATGTGGTAAAACCTACCCAAACTGCTTTTATGCAGGGTAGGAATATACTAGATGGGGTCGTGGTTTTACACGAGACTGTTCATGAACTGCATACTAAGAAGGTTAATGATGTGATTTTAAAAATTGACTTTGAAAAGGCCTATGATAAAGTTAATTGGTCGTTACTCCAACAAACTCTGAGAATGAAAGGTTTCTCAGAGGAATGGTGTGCTTTGATCCATAACTTTGTGTCTGGGGGAGTGTTGCCGTAAAAGTCACATTGACATCGGTAAATATTTCCAGACTAAAAAGGGATTGAGGCAAGGTGATCCATTATCGCCCATACTTTTTAATATTGTGGCAGATATGTTAGCGATCATGATCGAACGTGCTAAAGAAAATGGTCATATTGAAGGGTTGGTACCCCATCTTGTGGATGGGGGACTATCTATACTTCAATATGCAGACGACACAATTCTTTTTATGGAACATGATCTAGAGAAAGCGAAAAATCTGAAGTTAATTCTATCAGCTTTTGAGCAATTATCTGGATTAAAAATTAACTTCCATAAGAGTGAATTGTTTTGCTTTGGCGAAGCCCAAAATGCGTTTGCTCAATATTCCGAGATTTTTGGATGTGAGTAAGGTCAGTTTCCTATTCAGTATTTGGGTATTCCAATAAATTATTGGAGATTGACTAATGCGGAATGGAAACATGTCGAATATCGGTTGCAAAAAAGGCTTGCAAGTTGGAAAGGGAAATTACTATCCCTAGGTGGAAGATTGGTTCTCATAAATTCAGTCCTATTGAACATGGTACTGTATCCTTCTTCCAAATACCATGAGGAGTCTTGAAGAAGCTAGATTACTTCACATTAAGATTTTTTTGGCAAGGGGATAGTGAAAAGAAAAAATATCGACTAGCAAGATGGGATGTGGTGTGCCGACCGAAAGATCAAGGAGGGCTGGGGATTCATGACCGTTAGGTCAAAAACTCAGCTCTTCTAGGTAAATGGTTGTTTAAGCTGCTTACAAATAATGGTGTTTGGCAGACACTCCTTAAGAGGAAATACATCGGCATAAAGGCGCTATCACATGTTATATGGAAACCAGGTGATTCGCATTTTTGGGCTGGCCTAATGGCGACTAAGAAACAATTCTTTCGCTATGGGGTATTTAGTATTAAGGATGGATCCCAGATACGGTTCTGGGAGGATCAATGGCTAGGTAACGCCACCCTCCGTGAACAGTATCCGACCATATACAACATTGTTCGTCATAAAGGGGATACGTTAGCCACTGTAATGCAAACATATGCTCCTAATGTGACGTTCAGGCGAGATATCATTGGACCAAGACTTCAGTCTTGGAATGCTCTGTTAGATCGATTGGCGCTCATCCAATTATCACAAGGCACCGATGAGTTTCGATGGAGCTTAACTAAGAATGTTTTATTCTCAGTTGACTCCTTGTATAGGGCTTTGGTACATTGAGGAATGCCGGTTGATAATAATAAAAAAATATGGCGAATGAAGATATCGTTAAAGATGAAGATCTTTGCATGGTATCTTCGTAAAGGCGTCATCTTAACTAAAGATAATCTTGTCAAACTTAATTGGCATGGGAGTACAAAGTGTGTTTCTTGTCCTAAAGATGAGATGATTACACACTTATTCTTCGAATGTACTTTTGCGCGTTCTATATGGTCCGCTATCCAAATGGTTTCGAATCTATATCCTCCAACATCTGTTGCAAAAATTTTGGCAATTGGTTGAATGGAGTTGATAAAAGGTTTAAAACTATTTTTAGGATAGCAGCGCTAGCCGTTATATGGTCGCTCTGGCTATGCAGAAATGACAAGATTTTTAACGATAAAATTTTCTCTCCTTTGCAGGTTCTATTTCGTTGCACAGTTACTCTCCGTTCGTGGTGCATATTACAGCGTGCGGAGTATCAAGACCTTTTTCGGAGGCATGTGTACGGCTGGAAAGAGTGGCGAGGGATATTTTAATCCCATATGGGTGGCCGCTTGATCTACGTATTGCTGCATCTTAGGCGACGGTTGATTCATCTATGTGATTGTAATCGACATGTTACCTGTTGACTACTTTTATTTTTCGTTCTGTTGGCCTTGTGCATCTTGTTATGCAGAAGCCGGGTGTAATGCTTAAACCTTTTAAGTAATAAAGCCCATTATCAAAAAAAAAAAATTGATAGAATTGAAAGCCATATATTACAATAACTTAAAAGTATAGAAAGTCTGTGTTCATGTAAGTTTTATGTCAAAAAAAACTCGTAGATGTTCAACCCTGCAGAGGTTTAATTTAGACCGGGATTCACAAGTTCAGGGTACAAACGACAGGGATTTTGACTTGGGGGTTTAAACCGCCGAACCTCTACTAGTTCAAGGTTGAAAATAGACTTTTTCCAACATATAAAGACCGTTATTGTACCACATCTTTAGCTAATAATCCACTACGAGAGTCCTTCTATGCTTACCTCTCTAGCTATTAAGGCTGGTGCCAACCGGGGCGACACAGCGGGGCGAGAGGGAGGCTACCGCCCGAGGCGGGGCGAGAGCGGGCTAGAAGGGAGGCGAGAGGGCTCGCCCGGGCGCCAGCCGGGTCGCCCGGCGAGATGGGGCTGGGGCGTCGCCTGTCGCCCGCGCTGGCGAGGCGATAGCGCCTGGGCCGGGCGAGAGTGAGGGGCGAGAGCGGGCGAGGCGATGGCGGGAGGAGGCGACAGTGAGGGGCGGTAGCAGGTTTCCGTTGGGGGGGGGGGCGGTGCGCAACGGCTAGCTGACGTGGCGCCCCCCATTGGTCCACGTCAGCTAGCCGTTGGGGGGAGCGTGGCTGGCTGGAAAAAATCAAAAAAAAAAATTCACCCAATTTTCCATCTCCAATCCTATAAATACCCCCCCCCCCCATATCCATCCCTTCTCTTCACACCATTTCCCCCTTCTCTTTCTCTCTTCTCTCAAACCATCTCCGCCATGTCGGGTTGGACTCCAGAAATCACCTCGTTCACGGAACTCTTGCAGTCCGACGGGTCACAATCTGCTCACATAGAAGATGTCTCTCCCACACATCGTCGCTCGAATGTCGGTTCTTCGCCACATCCCCGAGTGTTGTACCCATCCAACACACCACCTCCGGGGCCATATGGTGCACCTCCGGGTCCATACGGTCCGCTTCTTGCGGGATATGGTTACCCCCCACCATCTCCGTATGCTTACCCCCCACCACCTCCACCTACAGGTAGCGGGAGTCCACTTCCTCAGTACCCACCTACGGGATATGGTTCGTACGCTCCACCTCCATATCCATACGGTTCATACGCTCCACCTCCACCTCCACCTCCTCCGTATCAGCAACCACCTCTATCGTCTGCTCCAGAAGGCAGTGCTCCAAGCGACGGGTCCGATGCCGCGGAAACACTGGTACCAAAGCGTCTAAAGAGGCTCGAGTGGAAATGTGCGGACGAGGAAAAACTGGTACTTTTCTTACCCGTCACATATTTATTTCGGAGTTGGTTTTTGTTTGGATTTTTCACTAAGACAATATCTATTTCGTTGTAGGTGAATGCTTGGATTTTCAACTCCAAGGACTCTCGCCAAGGCAATTGCAAGACCGGCGATAGTTTTTGGGGTCAGATAGCGAAGACGTTCAACTCTACCTCCGATCCTGCACGCCAAAGGACTGGGAAGCAACTGAAGGATCACTGGAACGTCTACAACCGTGAGGTGTCCTTGTTCAATGGATACCACATCCAAGAAGAAGCGGTACGTCAGAGTGGAGCTGACGATGCAATGGTCATGGAGGCGGCACAGGCGAGGTACGCAAATGACCCTAGAGTGACTCAGCCTTTCAAACGCTTCAAGTGGTGGGAAGCTGTCGCAAGGAAGCGAAGTGGAGAGCACAGCATGGTCCTGGTAGTGGGACTGACTCCAGTTCCAAGAGAACCCGTCTGGGGGTCGGAGGTGAGTACAGCTCTAGCGACGCGATGGAGGAGGAGCCGCGTCCTCCTGGCCGCGATAAGGCCAAGGCCGCGTTTCGCAAGGGAAAGAAGTAGGAGGAGGAATCGTCCAGTGAGGCATCAAGTGCAACCTTCGGAATGAAGAAAATGTGGAAAGGTTTATTGAAGGCTAAACTACTGAAGCAATATAACAAATTGCAAGACCGCTCAACCGCCGGCATGAACGAAGCTGAAAAGCGCAAACATGCCAAGGCCATCCAGATAGTGGAAAAAGAGCTAGGGCTGGAAGAGGATGACGACGACGAGGACGAGCACGAGGATTAGATTTTTTAATTTTTATGTAATTTTTACAATTTATTATGCAATTTTATTAATTAGTATGTAATCGGTAACTATTTTAGTTCAATAAAATTATTTCCTTGCATTATTTGTAATGTTTTCGTCTCAAAAATATGTGTTGACGTGGAGGAGAGAGAAAAGCTGATGTGGCAGAGAGAAGCTATAGCCCGGGCTATAGCCCGTGCACTGACACCGTGCCGTGAGAGTGGCGTGAGAGTGGCGTGGAAGTGGTGAAAAAAGGTGACGTGGCGGGGCTATAACCCGTGAGAGTGCGTGGTGCATTGGCACCGGCCTAAGTTGCGATGTAGTTGAAAAAAGCCGAATGGAGACTCGACGACGGCGGTTGACTCTGGCACCGAATGGTCTCTCTCCCAGCCAGTGGGTTCTCCGACGAGTGGTGTGGCTGGATCGCGGTTCTCCCTCCTGGTGGAAGAGGTTTCAGATTCGTATGATTGTGCTGCACAAACTCCTTTCGAGGCCGCACTGGAGGTGCCCGACGGAGCAGTCTCGCCGACGCCGGGGTCGCCGGGAAACGGATGGTGTGTGGTTCAAAGGGGTCATGGACAAACGAGCAGTTGGTGGAGGATTTCTAGCGGGACATTGGTTTTCCATCGCTGGCTAATCGGGCTTGGGAGAAGAAAGTGTTGCCGTGCACTCCGGTGGTGCGGCCTCCGTCGGCGATGGTGAATTCTCCATTGCAACTTCTGAATCCTTCACCGGCTGCTGGTATCGCAGTCATGAAGCCGACATGGCTGGGATGGCGAGGACCTCTTCCCCGGCCACGGGTCTCGCCTCTGGTGGTGCTTGGGCAGTGCTGGACGGCATCGCAGCAAGTCGGAGGGGATGCCATGGCAGGCGCGCTGAGTCCAGTGGTGACTATGCTCAACCAGCCCCCTGTTCCCTATCTGGATTGCGGGATTTCCGGCGAAGGTTCCGTCCAAAAACGGATCGATTGCAGCTCGCCTTGGGGATATCTCGGACGTCGTTTTGCGTCTCTCTGGCGTCATGGGCCCGCAGCTGACGATTCCAAGCCTAATCAGGGCATTAACCTTGTTCCTTCTTTGGTGTCTCCAAGGGCTATCGAAGAGGATAGGAGTCAGCCGCCTTTGCTCAGAGCGACTGATTGGAGTTTTCAGCACATCAATCTAGGACGCCGGAGTTGTGCAGCTCCTTTGCGGCAGTTGTTTCTGTACCCTCGTTTATCATGGTGGGTGTGCCTCCCTAGAATGGCGCAGGTGGCTCGCAAGTTCAGCGCGGAAAGTGGCCGACGCGATGAGATATGTGGCCTCGGGCGTCTACTATTGCTGCGGCCATGCCGGTGATGTTACTTGGTAGAGCGGCCGGGCCAGGATCTGTGCTACAATTTGAACACTGCTTTGGGGCAAACCACGGTGGCGAGCCCAGCTGCTACTGTCATGATTCCATTTAATTTAAGGGCTACCGCAACATCAAAAAACAACAAAGGAAAAAGGAAGGAGAAGAAGGTGGTTCCGCTAGCGGCTACGGTGGCGGTGCCGTCTGGGCCGATGATCACACAGGTGGCAGTGGTGGGTGCTGAGGCGCAGGTAGCAACAGCGACTGAGACCGCCTAGACTGTGTTGGCTGCTACCGCAGGGGCTGTTCGGACAAAAAAAAACAGGTGTGCCTTCACCAAAGAGTGTACGGTGGATCATTACTGTTTTATTTGTGATAGGATCGTTCAACTCATGGCTCGCTGTCCTATCCTCAGGTTACCGAAGTCATATGCTGGTTTAGGAGGTATTGGGTCTGAAGAGACCATGTTCAGTCACCTCCTTGATAGTGTGTTTAAATCTCACCTTGCTTAGAGCAGTTCTCCTATTGCCATGGCGACAATTACAGGGCCCAATGTGTCAGCGGAGGTCATTTAGAACCTTGTTGCTAGGTTGTTTCCGGTGCAGTCTGCTTGGAGATGGGAGGCTATCCCACATGAGGAAAATACGTTTTTCATCAACTTTCCGTCATTGGCTGACTTGGGGAGTGTGGATGATTTCAAGTTGAGAGTGCCTAATAGTCAGTGCAGGGTAACTTTTAAGGCATGGAGACAGGAGGAGGTGATGCATTCTGATGAGCTAGGCACTATTTGGGTTCATGTGATCGGGGTGCCACATATTGTGCATCATTTTCTCGGGCTCTCGTCTGTGGGTACTCTTATTGGCAAGACACTGGAAGTGGACCTCTTGGCTCTTCGTCGTCTTAATTTCGTCCGCATTCGGGTGGCTATGTGGGATGTTAGTTTCTTTCATTATAAAGTGGTGAAAACAGATGCCTTTATCATTCTAAAAGGTTATACTTTTCGCTTCACTAAGGAGTCGGATGATTATGTCCGCGAGCCAAATTTTGTTCCCTTCATGTGGAAGCGTAATGATAAAGAGGATGATACTAATGGGATGGATGAGGATGGCCGCAAGGATTCCAGCATGCACGAGCCTTTAGCTACAGTTGCTGGGGATGTACTCATGCCTCAGGCGGAGACTATGACTGGACCAGGGACATCCACTGTTTGTGTGCTTTCACTGGTGGAACTTCCTATTGTCTATGCAGTGACTCCTCTTAATCTAAACCCTCAAACTCCGAGGGGAAAGGAAATTGTGGCTCAATCTCGTGGGCTGCAAGCGGCATTGTCGGGAAATAAAAGTGTTACTAATGATCTTTTGGCCACCTCTCCTGTGTCACCTTCAACACTGCTTCAGAGAGGAATTTTGGTGTGATTCGTAGTTCAGTGCGATCGATCGATGCACTGATTGCTTCATTGGGCCAGGCTGCAGGATCTACTAGCACTGGGAAGGAGCCCAGCGGACAGAGGGCCGACAGGGCTTCTACTGCCGAGTGTTTTGGCGCCCAGCAGGCCACTACCAGGCCGGCCCGGCCCTCCGCGGTGCTGGGGGCCCGTCTAGAAGCCGACTTCGTCGTCTGATGCGGCTACAGGCTCGCCGTCGCTCATTCACGGGCCGGTGGCTAGGCTGGCGGTGGTGAGCCTGGCTAGGATGAACGAGGGAAGTCCTCTAGCGGGCCAGCTAGTAGCAGCAAACTCGTCGCTGGCTTCTCCTGTGCAGCGTTATGTGGAGGCTCATAGTGACATTGCCGGGGTGTCGGAATCGACTCCAACCTTTCCGACCACGACATCGACGACGTTGCGGAGGATTAAGAGGCATGTCGTTGCCCCTAATGGCTCTTCTTGCACAGACGAGGATGTGAGGACGTGGTCTATGAGACACAAGGATGAAATGTACAATGACTACGCAGGTACGAAATTTGCTAATAAATAATTTCTTTCACTGTCAAGTTCTAGTATTTCTGCTAAGTTGTCTACTATAGGTTTTAGTTTGGCCAATAATAATTATAAAATTGAGTTCTCGACTAAGGCCTTGAAACGAATGAAATATGAACGGTTAATAGTTGTTCCAAAAGTTTCGCCTAAGTCAACTTCCATCCATTTAGATGGGGAGGAGCTGCATGACACAATTCATGCCAGCTCCTCTCTCATTTAGTTAGGGACGTTTCCAAGGGTGCATTGGATGAGGCAATGCTTAGTTCAGCTTATGAGCTAAAAGCGTCATGTCGTAAGTCAAAATCTGACTCGCTGAGAAAGAAAAACACGCCTAGAAAAAAGGGAAAAATACCTGCAACTTCAATTGTTTAACAATGAATGGTATCTTCTCGAAAAGCAGAGGTCTTCGTGACTTGGCTAAACATGTTCGTATTGCGGATTCTATTCGGGATTATAAGTTCGACTTTGTGGGCATTTCCGAGTCCGGAAAATGAGATTTCTAATCAAGTCTACTTAACCGCATATCTAGAAGTGTAGACTTGACATGGGTTTCCGGTCTATCTCGTGGGAGATCCAGGGGAATTTTACTTGGTGTCAGAAATGATACCATGGAGGTGTTAGCTTCATCGGAAGGTGACTTTCATATAAAGTTTCACATACATAATAAAGCTGATAACTTCAAATGGAGTCTTGTCACTGTGTATGGTGTAGCCTAAGATGAGCACAAATCTGCTTTCCTCCTCCCGCTGGTAAATTTAGGAAAAGATAATCTATATCCTATAATTATAGGAGGAGATTTTAATTCGCTGAGGTTCCCACACGAGAAGAGTAGAGGCAGATTTGACAACCACTGGCCACTTTTATTCAACGCTGTAATTGACAGACTTGATTTAAAGGAGGTGTAAATGCCTAGGAGACAATTCACTTGGGCTAATAGTCTTCCAGAGCCGACATACGAAATGTTGGACTGGGTACTGATGGATTCAGATTGGGAATCAAAATTCCCAATGTCTTCCGTAAGGGTTCTTGAACGTATTGAATCACTGTCAGGTCATGCTCCAATACAACTAACAACTGGGTCACATAACATTCACCATAAACATCAGTTCAAGTTTGAACTATGATGGTTAAACCGTGATGGTTTTTATGACATGCTTAAGATGATGGGCGCATCCTTCAATGGTGTCACGCTACCAAATTCCGTGCGATCTGGGATATTTCAATAACGTTGCAGATGAGCTCCAAAACATCGTTGAGTAAAATCCGTGACGGTTTACGTGACAGAATGAGAACGTGTCTAATCGACTGTCACGGACGATTTTGCGACGATTAAGTTGCCAATAAAACGTCACGGGGAATCCATGGCGTACAAGAATTCGTCGGGAGCGACCGGCCGGGCCGAGTAAAGACCCAACACAGCATAACCTTTTTTTGTCGCGACCTACGCCACGTGGTAGTTAACATTGACGGATGCCGTTACCGCTGTTTGATGATGTCACTTTATCTGTTTCTCATGTCATCGCCAAGTGACAACAGGGCGACATGTTGACCAACCACACGTGGCCTACTATCAGGGACGCAATTTTGTCACCGTGGAGGACATACGACGACGTCATGTTTTTGCAGCAATGTTTTTAGCGTTCTGTCGCACATTGGAGCAAATCAATACACGACATGTGAGACACCAATGTAGCCCCAGTGGATGATTAAATATGACGATTTTAATTTTTTTGTCGCGGTTACATGCAATCAGACTATGCCACATGGACCACTCATATGCCTCCACGTGTGTACTACCCGCGACGAAATGTTTTCGTCCTAATATAGTTTTTTGACGTCCCTCTATCACGGCATTTTTGTTCCGACGTGGTTGGAATGGCTAATTGAGTGGTCGAGAAGTATGGAAAATTCTATACTAGTTTTCACAGCAAAGCAAACACAACAAATACATAAATTCCGAATAAGGTCACAACCTAGCTCACCAACAAAGGCCATCTAATACACTTTAGCAGATAACAAGCGGTTTCACAAAGGGCTACTCAGTTCTATATCTCGGATGAACTTGAGCCAACATGCCACCAATAAGGGTTCTGTACATTTGTAGACTCTTCTCCATACCTTTGTGTTCCTCCGTCATACGCAGCAATTCTTGTCGATGCTTCATCCTATCTGCATCAGCTTGTTCCTTGGCCCGCTTCAACTCTTCAACTATATACTGCATGTCATGTCTCTCTTTTCTCTCATAATCAAGTTGAAGGTGAAGCTGACACTTTGTTGCTCTTGCACGAATTGTGACCCTACATATGGTATTGAGGAATGAAGAATTTCGATGACCCTTGGTCAGCACAGCAGCGACAGCTTCGGCGGGAGAAAGAGGTTTCTTGACAGCGCCATCCACTGAAGTAGCTTCTAGCATCTTCACTTGCACTTCTTCTTATAAAGCATGTAATAGCTTAAGATGAAATAGAAGCCAAACTAGCTTGTAAGGAACATTGATATCATGACAAGCATGTAAGGAACATGTATGAAAAATAGCAGGAAACAAGCTTGTACATAACAAAGATGCAAATAGCAGATGACAAACAATTAAATATGCATGACAAGCTTGTAAGGAACATAAATGAAAAACATCACATGGCAGGCATGTAAGTAACATGGCTGAAAATAGTAGACGACAAGCATGTACAGAACATAGATGAAAATTTCATCTCACAAGGATAGATGAACTAGCAGATGACAAGCAAGCAACATGCATGTACATGAACTATGAGATGACAAGCATATGTGAAATAGCTCACTACAGGAGTTTTCATCAGAATTCACAAAGGGAAGCATCAATACATATCTAGAAGAATCTACTAAGGTAATTGTTGATCCCAGAGATAAATAGAATTCTGAGGGACTTACAATTTCTCTTTTCACAAGCGAAGACAATCCACGTGTCTTGTTGTTGTGCGTAGCTTTGAACAATTCAAAGGCATCTTCCCCCATGCCGTAGCAAACCTCGTAGCTACGAGAACCTGTGGCGCTATGGAACCGGATGGCCTGTCTTCTTTGCTTGGCTTGCAGAAAAGCCATCTACATAAAAAAATTATTAACTGATTTCGCACAGTCCAAGTTATGGAGTAGAAACAGTGGCAAGGTAAGGTGAACAAAAACAGTACCAGTTTCATGACTAGGACCAGTTAGCGACTAACATGCACCATTCTTCTTCTCCCATGTGTCCAACTGCATCAGGATGTGTTCTTACAACTCTACTCTTGTCTTACAGACACGTGGCCGTAGTAGGACAAAAATATGTCTTCCCTTCCCTTGTACTCTTTCCAATGGTGGAAGATAGGGACAGTGTGCTTCACAGCTATTGAACACACATTAGAATACATGGAAGCAACCTTTGGCTCCACTGGCCTTGTCTTTCCCAGAGGAATAACAATTATGATCTTGTTTTATTTGGACATGTTTCTTCCTATCCCAGCCGCACCACTCGAAACAATGTCTTCACATGGGTAATTTACAGAAATTGTGTGATTGTTAGAGTTAGTATTCTGCATTTTGGATTTCCCTCCATACATGGCCCCTCGTAGAGCATGCAATATATGTAATATGTCATCTTACTCCTCGCTTCAGGCACCTTGCTCCTCGACTTGGGAACCTTGTCCCTCGCCTAGGAATGGTGGTATTTCGCCTTGCACACCTGGCAGCTCACCTTAGGTAGGTGCCTGCTCGCATTGGGAGGCTACCTCCTCATGGTGATCAGCCTCCTCCTTCTATTGGGAAACTTCCAGTTGGCCATGGGAAAGTGTCTCCTTGCCTTGGGCAGCTTTCTGCTGGCCTTGGGTTGCTGCCTCCTCGTCTTGGACCACTTTTCGCTTGAGTTCGTCATCTACATCCGGATGGACATGGGCAACTGCCTGCTCGCGATGGGCATTGACGCGCTTGCGACTACGTTCACGTCCACCAGGAGCCATCTTTGTCCTACCAAATGTACTCTTGACTTTAATGTTCCTAAGCTTCACGGTTCATATGTACCAAATCAACTAGGATAATAGCACAAAATACATGGCATAATAATAATTAAGCCAGTAGTTCCACACAACATAAGTACCTTTATTGTTGAGCTATCATGCAAGACATGCCTTATCTAGAGTGTGGACATGGTATAAATGGAAATGAATAGCTTACACTATTAGTCTAGAATCGATGATTTATGCGAATAAATGGAAATAAATAGCGATACATGTTTTTTACAAATAGCCTTATCTTTCATTGGGATGTAACAACATAGAGTTAGAAAATCTCAGTGATGTAATTCGCTGTTTGACCATATTAGTAATCTAATTTGTGGACCTAAGTATGATAGGATCGCAGGAGAAGTGATCTTAAGCTTTATACAAGCTCGAAAATAAGCAAACTCTGACCAAAGAAACTTGCCGGCTACCTGGCCGGCGAGGTGGCAGATCTTGACGGCGACCTGGACGGTGAGGTATCAAATCTAGACGGCGACCTAGATGGCGATGTGGCAGATCTCGATGGCGTCCTGGATGACGAGGTGGAATCCCCGGAAGGCGATATGAGCGGCGGGGTGGAAGACCAGGGACGTCAAGGTGGAAGCCCGGGAAGGCAAGCTGCACGGCGGGGTGGAAGACCGGGGACGGCTAGGTGGAAGCTCGGGAAGGCGAGCTACATGGCTAGATGGAAGGCCGGGGTGGACTAGATGGGGTTTATGAGGAAAGGGGAATTCGGGACGAGAGGAGGGGAAATTTTGGCAAGGGGGCAAATAAGGGAGAGGTTAAAAATTTACGCCGGAATAGGCGGCAAAGGTTTTGGTCGATAATTTGGGTGGGCGGCATGAAATTTTCTTCGCGCCCCTCATTTTGGTACTTTGGCTGGAGAACAGTGCGGGTCGTTGGATACATGATGGATGGCTTACAAAGTTAACCATTATTGAAATATGTTATTTAAGGATAATGGGAAGAAATCTATAAATTATGGACATAAAATATTAATAAATAAATTGCACATTGCTACCCTCTTCGAGGCTTCGATCAACAATGTGTGCGAGAAGTTTGGCTCTGATCCAGCGGGGCTAGGGTTTCGCTGGTCAAATTTCCTAATCGGATTGTGCTCGTTTGCTGTATTTGGAGCCCGTATGAAGAATCCATGACTATTTCAAATTCGGGACTTCTGGCAGTCCGAACTGAAACATTATTTCCTTATTGTTGTTTTCCACGCCTCCTCCTCTTGCTCCTTGCTTCCTCTTCTCCATCCATGTTTGTGTTATTAATAAACCTAATCATACATAAATTCATAGGGTTAGGTAGTATAACATTCTCATGAATACAAACATTATTTGTTAGGAAAGAATTCACCTTATAATAAACATCAGCGAGACTCAATATTTCCTTCCAACTCAAGCATGAATAGACCTCATGGACCTCTATTATGTCCCTATCACCATACCCCCCTTAAATAGCTAGGATCCAAGCCGTAGCTACGTTAAAACAAAAACCCTAGACATCTAGATTGAAACAACTTGTAAGCATTCATCTGGAAGTTCATCTGCAAACCTTTCGTGTTACATGTTGTTCCATTGGGAATAAGACGGTACAGGACCACTTGTAGTCGGTGGCTACTTGTGCAAGTGTGTGGAGTTGAGAATATCCTTAGGGTTGCAAACTGCTGCATTCGCATCAGGGATCGGCCGGGAGATTTTTCAATGAGACACAATTTATCCAATTCGATTTATCTGTGAGGAGTTCATCGAGAAGATTGTGCCACCCCTTATCATCTTGGTATCAGATTTACAGGTTGCCTCGGTGAGCTATTGTCTATCCCTTAGATTCGAGTGTTTTCATCCCTGTACAGAAAATTGCCCCACAAAAATAGTTTAGATCATTGCCGTAGGTTTAGTTTCATCTTAGTTTCAATTTCTAGTTGTTGTTTTTGTGTTTGATTTGTGTCTCCTTTTTCTGTTTTTAGTTGTCAAAGTTTCTGTTAGGGTTAGGGTTCATAGCTTTCTAGTCGAGTTCATACAGAAAAATCCCCAAAAGAATCAATTCGGGTGTTATTTTCCGTGTTGGTTTCGAGTTTGGATCGGATTCCTGTCGTGGCACGGTTTTGGTTCAATTTGCTGCCGCCGATCCGCTTCTCTGGCGAGCCCTACTCAGAATCGAGCTGCCGCCCCGTTACCTCGCTTAAAAAATCGCCCGCGCCCCCATTACCTTGCTTATCAATTCGCCCCCGTGCACTCATTCTCACATATACCATTGTGATCACTTGTTGTTTTGGTTCACATTGCTCCTAGGTTGTTGTTAAGGCCATTGAAAAAATACAAAAAAAAGAGAAAAAAAGTATATAAAAAAAGAGAAAAAAGAAAATTGAAAAGAGGCCGAGTTGATATTGTTACTTACTAGTGGAGCTTGCATTATACCATTGTGACACTTGGTTTTTCATATTGAGCAATCTTGTGCCTGTCTATTGGTAGCCTAGCTAGTGACTTTGTAGTTTATTGCAAAATCTCATCAATATATTTGCATTGCCATATTTGTCTTCATTATTGGTGTGTGTTTCCTCGGGTATTTTTAAATCATCACAAAACAGCAAATAGGACTTGGTACTTTGGTGATTGTTAGGTATCCATACCAAGACCCACTAAATAACCTTGTTTGCCTTTGTGAGAGTTAAAAACCTGGGTATTCTCTTCTTCACATCAAGCACACTAGTTGCCACTACTTGTTGGTAAGTCTTTCTATTCACTTTGGAACGGTAAGGTACTCAATTGTCTTGCTATTTTTGAGTGAGTTGTGAGAAAACACCACATATAGATACTTGTTTTCTGTTTTCACTAACCCACTAATGGATCCTTCTAGTGATGATCTTGTGCAGCAAAAGAAGGACCAGGAAGGGGGAGTGATTGGGCCTTCCTTTTTGAGGTCCTCCGCAAAATGGGGTTTGGCGAGTGCTGGCTCGCGTGGATTTGCGCACTCCTGGGCCACCCTGGTGGGGCTTCTCTCTCGGCTCTCGACGCAAGACCTGCTCCACCGCACCTCCATGTATGCTGATGATTTCGTCACCTTCCTCAAGCCGTCGATGGAGGATTTTCGTGTCTTCGTGGCCCTTCTAGAGGATTTCGGTGCGGCTTCCGGGCTCCACACCAATTTCAGTAAGAGCTCGGCGCACCTTATCCGTGGTATTGTGGAGATGGCACAATAGGTTGTCCAAGGCCTGGGATGTGTGGTCGAGTCCTTCCCTATGCGCTACCTCGGTCTCCCATTAGCGCTACGTAAGCCTTCGACAGCACAACTCCAATACCTGGTAGATCACGTGGCTGGACGACTTCCCAGCTAGGGAGCTCCATGGAGCTCCATTGATAAACCATGGAAGACGACTTTCATTAATCCGATCACGCTTACGACAGTAACGATTTTCGCCATGATGTCTCTTCGCATCCCGGTGAAAACCTTCACCGCCATCGAGAATATTCTTCGGGGATTTTTGTGGAAGGGGCGTGAGGAGGTCCTTGGAGGTCACTGCCTCATGGCTTGGGACCGAGTGTGTATGCCCCGGGACGTTGGTGGGCTTGGCATCCTCAACCTAAGGAGGATTAATCTTGCCTTGCGGGCCAGGTGGATGTGGCTGAGTAGGGTAGCCCCAGACAAGACGTGGAGGGACTTCAACATTCAGGTCCCCAAGATGGTTCGGAAGATCTTTGATGCGGCCACCCGTTCTATGCTTGGAGACGGCGCGTCTACCCTTTTTTGGACGGATTGTTGGCTACCCATTGGTCGCATAAGGGATTTCGCCCCCAATATCTTCGGGGCGGTCCCACGTGGCGTGGCCAAGAACCGCACAATACGAGAGGGTCTAGCTGGTGGTTGTCTTGACGACATTTCCCCGGATCTGTCGGCTCCGGCCCTTGCTGAGCTCCTGGACTTCCTGGATCACCTAGCCAGGGTTGAACTTAGGCCAGGTAAGGTTGATGGACTCGGGTGGTGTTGGGATGCCAACGGCACCTGTACCTCTCGTTCATGCTACGTGGCCCTATTCGCGGGGTCGGAGTTCATGCTGGGCGCTCGACAGATTTGGGGTTCTAGGGCTTCCATGAGATGTAGGGTGTTCCTGTGGCCTGCTCTCAGAGACAGGTGTTGGACTGCCGACCGGCTGGCTAGGCGGGGTCTACCGCGCCCAAACTCATGCCCTTTCTGTGATCAGCATGACGAGACCATAGACCACCTCCTGGTGGGGTGCGTGTTGACACAGACGGTGTGGGTCGCCTGCCTCCGCAGTTGGGGCAGGGAAGGGTGGATCCCCGACTTTGCGACCACCCTGAGTGAATGGGTGGCTACGAGACAGGGTGATAGGCACGACAGACGGGACCTCTGGACGGCTGTGACGTTGGTTTGCTGGACAGTCTAGTGTCACCGGAACGATGTGGTCTTCAACAACACCACCCTTCCCCGGCCACTGTCCTGCGGGCCATCAGCGTGGAGGCTGAGGCCTGGAGATCAGCCGGCTTGTTCAAAGGTTGCCTGTTAGAGGCGGAGAGGTGGAAATTTCGTGAGTAGTAGGTGTTGTGTGTAGCAGCTAGGCAGCGTGGGTGCGCGCTCAGCGTCTGTGCCAAGCCCGCGATGTAATTTGGGCCGCTAGGCATATCCTTGAAAAAAATCTATCCATATTCTTCAGGTTAAGTGTATTGCTCACGTGATTGGGAGAATAGTGATCTCGGTGGTTCTTGCGGTGAAAGATCGGGCAAACATCTACATCATGTGGTATCAGAGCGCCAGGTTGATTACCGTGAGATTTGTTCAGTGGAAGATCGATCTGCAGGTTTGCAAACAATTGGTAGACTAGTTTTGCTTGGAAGTGTTGGATCGCCGAGTCGGCGTTGCCGGGCGAGTCGAGGAGAAAAAGGCGACCATGCTGGCAAGCTGTGGTAGCTATTTTTTGGCATCTCGGCGAGTTCAGAAGGAAAAGCCGACGATGCTGACGATTGTTTTTGCTCTCGACAAGACGTGTTCCACGCGCACGACGGGATATTCCATCGTGATGAAGTTACAGTTGTAGTTGAGTTGGTTTTGCGGCAGGTGGTCTGTTTTCGGTGGTCGCGAGTCTGGCAAGGCGAACGTTTCCGTTCTGATCATTTGCAGTGCACGTCAGGAGGACTGTGCGTCATTCGGCCAAGAGAAGATATGATCACATATTGACTAGTTTGTGCATTTAAGTGCTGGAAAGGAAAGATTGGTACGTGAGTCCAGCGCTAGTCTCCTCTTGTACGCTACTTATAAAAAGAGCAAACTTGGCAGGAAAATTAGATCTAAACCATACACACGCATCGATCGAACGATCCAGATTTCTCCAATCTCCCTCTGTTTCGTCTCATGTCACGCCCACGGCCGGCTAACTGAACGCCCCCACAAACTTCTCTTCATCTCCTTCCCTTGTGTCACGGCGTGATTGTTGGATCTCCGCGCTTGCCTCCTCACTTCCATCCTAGCGCCACTTTCCATGTCCATCGCATCCTCCTAGGGTCGCCAGATCGGGGCCACAACTCTCCTCTCCGGCTACCCCTGACGCCAACCTACCACGCTGCGTTCGTCGGGGCGTTGAAGGCCAGGACATAGTCCGCCGCGCAGCAAAGGAAGGAGGAGCCCAACGAGGCCGAGCTGGACATCGATCCGGGCAGGCGACAGTCCACCCTGGCGAGGAACCCAGGGAAGAGCTGGTTGCGTGTCGTCTTGCCCGATTCAGAGCGCGTGCAGGGCTCAACCCTCTGTCGGCGGTGATAAGGCTCCCCACCTGCGCGGCCGTAGACTGCAGCATCCCTGCGTAGCCGTACGCCTCGGCGGCCATCCAGTGTGCTGCATGATCCGGAATGCGCCTAATCGCGCCGCCCCATTCCCCGGCCTCTGCCAGTTTTGTTACCTGTTCGGTTGTTCAAGAACACATCATTATTCCTATCCTACCTCCCCGCGTCCACCAGCAGTCGGCAGCTCAAGACACCCGTGCAAGTCCGCTTTGACTAAATTCTGTTTGCAATTGATCAATTATCAGTAGCTAGCACACTCATGCACACTGGGAATCGATCTGTATATAGCCGAAGGGATGTACAGAGTATTTCTGTCTTTATTTCTCTTGTTCAATTACATTGATGCTTAGTATTAGGGATCCTACTAATCGGACATGTGCACTGAAAGTGTTTTAATTCCTTTATCCACTCTGCGGTGATGTAGCCTGTTTGCCTCATAGTATGATACTCCAAAGCTGAGTTAAACTACTTATGATCAGATTATATGTGGATAACGATGCAACCTGAAAGAATTACGGTGTATTGGGATGAGATGACATGTCATGCCTCCATAGTGCTGCATCCTGCCCCATCCAAGCAGGTATGGTTCACATTGAAAGCAGATTACATGAATCACGACGAGCCTTCTAGGTTTTATTCCGTGTAAATTTCCATATGCATTCATTTTTGTAACCTTGTTCGACCAAATGGCTGTCCAGAAGCTAGGAAATTATTAGTCATCTTAATTGATTCATTTCCATAGTTATTAATTACTTTTGGATCTTTAGACCGATGGTTGGTTGATTAGCGATTATTTTATGAAAACAGGAGGATCGGGATATGTTAAACACTTACAAAGGAAAACATAATGCTTGATCCGATTTCTCCCTATTACCATATATGTATAGCAATCGAGATTAGTAAAAATCACGTCGGAAAGCCATGTCGCTTCAAATTTTCAATCACTTCGGCCATATTTTTTTATTCAGTACTGGAGATTGATCATGTCTTAGAATGCGTCAAGTTCTCCAAGTTTGTGTTCTATTATTGATAGCTTCTATGATCTATAATTTTTTTCTTGAATTTTCGTCCTTTTACTTTGTAGCAGTATTTTACTTTAATTTCTCCTTGTTCTTTCGAGTTACCGCAGTAGATAGTATGAACACATCAAATAGTAAATAACAATACTTCCAATACCATGGTGGGTGCTAAAAGAGTTATACTGTGAGCCATCTTCAACAAGGAGCCATTACAGTGGCATAGATGTCCACGCCGATCGCGCGGTGACCGATGTGATTGCATTTGTCGATGTCTGTGGAGCAGGCTTGTAGCAGGACATGTCATGGATGTCTCTGCCAACCTGATCGGGTCGGCGCCGGTCGAGCAGGATAAACCTCTTGACCAGGTAAGTGTTGTCAGCAAGGAGAACTGACTGAAGTGGTCTAGAGCTACGATCTCAGGTATCTGACTCTATTTCCAGTCAATTTTTATGGTTCATGAATTCAAAACAAGCATGAAGAGGTAAGATACTGTCGTGAAGAAACCATGAGATGAGATTAGGATGAGATGGGGATTAAGAACTTGAGGAATATATATGGTTTACACATACGAACAATTGACCACTATAATTATATACTAATTCAAATGTTTCAAGCTTTCTTTTTTGTTTAATATCTTTCTTTGTGGCAACCTCTAAGATTTTCAGCCATCTATCACTAGGTACTAAAGGGAACTTATTTGTAACATCCCAAGTATGAAAAACCACCCCTAGCATGTTTGTTTCTTGTTTTATTAAAGTTTTGCATCATGTCATCATACTCATTACTTTGTTTGCATTTGTTTTCCTTTTGTTTGCATCTGTTTTTCTCTGTTTTCACAATTGAAATTCAAACTTTATTCAAACATTTATTTCATAATTGTTATGTTACAACCTTTTAAATAAAGAGTTCAAATAAAAACAACCAATTGTTTCCATTCATTTTTTTCCACAAGGTTCAACTATTAAAAATGATGGCTTTTAATCAATCACTTAATTCAAATGATTATTCAAATTCAAATACATTTGTTTCAAACAGCAACCTTTTGGAATTAATGATAACTACACAACAATTATAATCTTTTGCTTCCAATTAAAACTATATGATCACCCCATTTGAATTTGGTTTGCAATAATCATTTAATCTCAAAATCATTTGAATTGGAATCAAAAACATCAAACATCACCCAATTTCAAATTGTGAAAATTACCAAAAACAACTCTAGTCATTTTGTTCTAATTAAACAATAGGGGTCACCCTATTGAAAATCTTGTTTACAATAATAATCAATTAATAATCAAATCCATTTAAATTTAAAACAATTTGCAAACAGCAATAGAATTTGAACTTTTTGAAAAACCAAACTTGGCAAGTGTTTGTTTTTGAACTAATTAGCTCACCCAATTTTTCCCTAAATTTTCCTAGCCCTAAAACTCACCTTTTTCTTCCTATTTCTAATTCTGCAAAAAAAAAAAACAGAACAAAAGAAAAAGGAAAAACGTCCAGTGGAGGGGGGCCACGCACGGCCCAGCCCACTTACCTCTCCGCGCGGCCCGTACCGGTTCGCCCCCGTCTTCAACCTGTACGGCCGCGCATCCACCACTTCCACGGCGGCAGCAGTAGCGCTCCGACGGCCAGTAGCTGCCCCTAGCCTCTATATAGCTACCTAGGACCCCCGAGGGCTAGCCCTAACCCTAGGCTCCCCTGTCCCCTCGCGCCGCCGCCGATCTCTCTCCCTCCCCGGCGCAATTTCTCTCTGAATCCCACCTCACCGGAGCGCCGCCCACTGAACCCACCATGCCCACCATCGCTGACGTGCTCCTCCGTCCAGGATAACTACGGGAACGAGATCCCCGTAGCCTCCTCGAGCTAGTGGACATCTTCGTTGAGCTCGACGCAGCCTGGATCGACGCCGCCGTCTTCGACATCTCCGGCCACCGTCTGCACCGTCCCTCTGCAACGGCTACAGCGGGAGGTGATCGCCGTGCTTCTCCTCCTCTCTCTCTGCTTGCGCAAGCACTGGCACGCGCGCACGCATCCGTAGCCCACACGCAAGCCCAGCAGCAGCAGCGAGCACGGCGTCCACGGTGATCGCCGCTGGCGTTTTCCTCTCTGTCGAAAGTTCAAACTTTTCGTCAGTTAAAAATTCAGTAAACGAAACTGAAGGCTAACCTACCTGCGTCCATGTTACTGTCAAACATTTGATCGCTACCGCAGTGGTAGCAGGCAGTGCGCGCGTGCGAGAGATCCAGGGTTCGAGTCGTGGCTCCGCGAATAAACCCACTATTTTTGCGCAGCGCGCTGACAGAGTGCCCCCCCCCTGTCAGCTGCTGTGTGGCACTGCTGCCACGCATGCATGCCACGCTGGCCCAGGGCCCATTGGCAGTGCCCTGGGGTAGCTAGCTGTGCGGTATAAAAAGAAATTCAGCATTTTCTTTTTAAAACAAGTCCCTTTAAATTGCAGAATGGTCCCTGAAAATAAAATGCAAATAACTTTCATTTTATAAATCCAAATAATAAAAGTAAAATATGTACACTGCCCCAAATTTAATTCTCTATCTTTTCAAACCATTTGTTTTCTGTTTTGAATAATTCAAATGCATTCAAATTTCAAATTCAAATAATTCATTTGTAATTTGAATAATTGCATAACTAATTCATACCTAATCCAAATAATGCAAATAAAATATGTTTTCCATGCTATTTCAAACCATCTTTTCAAATATAATTTTTGTTTCATGTTTTAAATAATTAAAATTGTTTAAATAATTTAAACCTTGTTTAAATCATTTAAAATTGCTAAATTCATAACTTGCTCAAATTAAAATATTTTTGAACATATAAAATATGTTTTCAAACTAGAAAAGTATGAACTTTTCAAATATGAGTTTGAATTTCTGTTTGGAACAAATAAAATTCAAATAATATTCAAACTTGTTTTAAATTCATTTAAAACTTGTTTAATCTTGTTTAATTCATAATTAAATTATTGTAATTCCTTTTTCAATATTTGAAACATGTAATCCAACTAAAATTTTGTATTATTTTCAAATATGAATTTTTTTATTTATTTTGCACAATTTAAATTGGTGAAAACAACAACTATTTGTGTAATCCCTTTAAGGAACCAAAAATTCCCTAACTTAATAAATAAATTTCTAAATTGGTAAACCTTATTTCCAATTGGTCCTATTGTTGTTATTTTGTTGTTTTCCTCATCCATGCATCATACTAATCCACTTTCACCTGTTGGTTAATTGGAAAACAATTGTTTCAACCAAAATTCATGGGCTTTTCATATGCAACTCAAAATTGCATATGTGTCCATTTAAATTGTGCTACCATGGCAACTAGTTTATTTTGATGCATCCCTTAACTTAACATGCATCATCCCATGATTGTGCATTATGCCATGATATTGATTGTTTATCTTTTTGTATTGTTTGTTTGCTTCTTCTTGGATAGACGACGACGTTGAGACAGACGATTCTTACGACACCCCTTCTGAGGATCTAGCTCAGTACCAGGCTGCTGAGTTTGCAGGCAAGTTATCACTCACATGAACCACTGTGTTCCTTTCAACATTGCTTACCGATACTTTCCGTTGTCCATTTCTGCTAGCCATATGTATCGTTGCTTCTGTTACGAACCTATCACATGATACCCTGAACCCTGATATTGCCTCACCTCCACTCCTATAACCCCGTTGCTTGGGCCCGTGTCTTACTAGCATGCTTAGGGTTGTTTTTGCTCGAGTCTGTTACCAGTTACTTTCTGTTATCATATTCTATTATGTTCTGGGGCTCGATGTTAAACAACAACCTGTTAATTTTGAGGTAATAATTTGCTGATAAGGCACCGGCAGGAGGCCCGACGTGGTTTTGAGGCCTGCTAGTGTCGACCCTAATTAGGAAAAGGGTCTTGTCTACTGATCCATGATGAGCGCACTATCCGCATGTGGGAAGCGTGTATGGGCGCCCCCCTCAATTTGATTCGATTCGCATCTCGTCCAAATCACCACACTTAGTTCGGGCTTTCCATTTGATGCACGCATATGCAGGTACGAACCCGAGGCCAGGGTGGAACTTTTGTAGTCGGCATTTAGGGCGGCGTGGTCTTCCAGTGCTATGAGGGTCCCCTTTTCTTCGTGGGGCTCGATTAGCCGCGCACGCACAACACGTGGTGCTTTGGGCTTGATGCGAAGAAGAGTTGAGTTGTGTTGAGTGCCCCGCTTGGTGGGAGGCATTCCATCTGGCGGGTTATTCTTACGTGTACGGCTAAATTGGTGCACCCCTGCAGGGATAAATCTTCTCGAGAAGCCGTGTTTTCCGCGGTTATGGTTGACTTGGTGAAAGTACTGGCTAACAAGTACTCAGAACAACTTACACCTAACTAATGACAACTTGACTAGTAATAGCTTTATTGCCACAATAACTTGATCCATCATTAATCCAACTGTGTGAGTTGTCCTCGGATTGCTTCTTTGGATAAGGGGCGAGGTCCAGGATGGGTGTGTTTGGTGGTTAGCTATAGATGGTTACGATACGCTATCTTATCTTCCTTCTGTTAGCCGGAAGTTGTAGTATGTTCTGTAGTTGGTTAGTGCAGCCAGTTGCAGCATCTTTTATACTCCCCTTTCTTCCGTTGAACCCAAGGCATCTGTGCTTGGTGTTGACGGGTTACACTTTGGTGAATTGTGAGTCTTGCTTGCCAGTATGTTTATGTACTGACCCCTTTGGGGCTGTGGTTTCTGCAGACTACGCTTACGAGGATCCCCGTGACGGCTACTACGTGGAGTTCGACGAGGCTGCTGACGAGTAGGTAGCGGACCCGGGCAGGATCCGAGACTACGTGGATGGGCTCCGTCTTTTCGTTTCCGGCTTCTTAAGCCTATTTGGATTTGTCTGTACTCAGACCCTTTGAATGCTTCCGCTGAGATGTAATGATGTTATGTTGGGACATGTGTCCTCTGGATGATTGTATTTGCTATCTCTGCTCTAATGAGAGCTATTTGCAACTTATTTCAATCTTTTGTGTCTTAGAGATCTGTTGTGTTATCATTTTGTTCAACGCCGTTGACGTACCATGTGTGTATGGTATGAAGTACGTCAATGGTAGTATCCTGATTTCTATGGGATGGTTTACGTAGACGATGAACAGATAGGGGTTGGTTGTCACACATACGTGTGTTGGCCTACTCGTAAGAGATGCGGGTGCGGGTAAGCCCCGTAATCCAATCCACTACTGTTCAACGGAACTGCGAGTATCCCCTAGAAGTCCGGGTGCGACAAATGGTATCAGAGCCTGTCTGCCTGTAGGATCCCTTTTACTGGTCGCAGTTGAGTCTAGAAACTATTTTTGTAGCTATATAGGAAAAATGAAACGTGAGAGTAGGAATTCTGCCATTTTTCTTCTTTCCCCACCCACCCACCCTTTTCTGGTAAGGAAGTGCAACGTTGTTTTCCCTTCTCACCTAAACTTTCAAGTTAGGTTTTCACGTATCCTGGTTTCTCTGGGATAGTTATATCTACTAGACCGTAGGAATGGAGGTGGTTGTGACATGATTTATCATGTTGCCTACTCATGATTGAGAACGGAGGCGTGTAAGCCCCGGAAGCAGATCCTCTATTCCTTAAGCAGTAGATATTGATCCTTTAGAAGCCCGGATGGGTTTTCCGTAGTACCTCAGGAGTTTTTGGTCTCGTGTTTCCCGTTGTTGCTTCGATATCCTGTTCTTCTCAACATCCTTTTCGTCCGTTGAAACCTTTGTTGTTGCTTTCCACTTCAGTTCTTCTACCGGCGTCTAATCAAAACTTCCCCGATCATCTGCAGATGGATCTCAGGTTCTACCCGCAGGTGGTTCGGATGACTCGTTGCGAGTGCACTGCCGGGTATCCGGAGATGCTGAGAGACATGGTCACTTATCTGGGGTTCCGTTGGGCACCAGAGTACCAGGTCTACGAGCAGCAGCGAGAGTTTGACCAGACCTACTACTAGGCTATCGTCTACATTCTGTCAGATCATGGCATGAGCGTTGTCCACCACTACGAGGCAGTAGGTTCCACAGTGGATATGGCTGTGCAGCAGGCAGCTTATGTGAGTCTCACCGTCCTTCGTGCTGACTACTGGGGGTTTGACGATTCCATCTATCGCCACATCCCCCGTGGTTACATCACTTCGGAGGGAGCTCACTTCACTCTCTACGACAACCTGGATGTCTACGAGCATGATAACTCCAGGCTGCACACCACCACTCAGTTCGTGAGGCACAGTGACGCAGTTGCCACCACACTGTCTCAGGAGTTGGCTTCAGTCAGGGAGCAGCTCTACCTTGCTTTGACTCGTCTGGCGACGTACACCACAGACTTTGTTGGAGATGAGCGCTTTGCACGTTTCGATCAGCCAGTGGGTCGTCGTCTGCCAGATGCTGGAGGTTACGAGCCGATCAGAGGTCCACTCCTCAACCTCGGTGCTGGTTACACTGGGATTCCACGCTTTGGAGCACAGGGGTCGACGCTATGTACTTCACCACACCTAGAGTCGCTCTCAGGCCACGTCAGATCTATGTGGATCGTCGTTCTACCTACTTTCGTGGGCGTGCTCCTCACCGTACCTCTCGCCGTACTACTCACCGCCGTCCTGCGTGATGAGCATGGGAGTACCGATGTATCCATTCTTAGCTATGTTTAGTTATCCTTTGGCATTCGAACCATTTATGGTGTGTTGGATATTCTGATGTATTTGAACATGTGATGATGTACCTGTTGGTTATCTATTCATGCGTCGGAATAATCTCTCTTTCGGTTACCAAGTCTATCCTTTTCTGTTGTTGTGCTAAAATGCATGTCTATTCAGGATGCCGCCAACAAGGAACAACCCGCCTGAGCCACCGCCAATCACGGAGCTGTTGACTCAGATGACTCAGGTCGTGACGCAGATGGCCCAGTTCCAGGCTAATCAGCACAACAACCAGAATGCTCCACGAGTCAGCATCAAGGAGTTTCTGAGTCTGGGCCCGAGAGCTTTCGTGGCAACACGCGAGCCTCTGGATGCTGATGACTGGATCCGTGAGATGGCCAGGGCTCTGGACATTGCTCACGTTGCTGAGGAAGACAAAGTCAAGTATGGCTCCTACCTACTGAAGGGTCAGGCAACTACCTGGTGGGAGAACTACCAGACCATGAGAGCTGGATACCCAATCACCTGGGGTTGTTTCAAGGATGCCTTCCTGAAGCACCACATCCCAGATGGTCTCATGGAAAGGATGCGTGAGGAGTTTTGCTCTCTCAAGCAGGGCAAGATGGACGTCATTGGCTATCAGAATGAGTTCAATCGCCTCGCTCGTTACGCTGGTGATGAGGTGTCCACTGAGGCTAAGAAGATGGCAAGGTTCCGCCGAGGTTTTAACCCGGAACTCAAGTACGCCCTCACCAACATCAAGGCCAAAGACTTCGAGGAGCTCGTGAACACCGCGCTCAATGAGGGAAATGGGCGCAAGGCGTTCGAGGAGTCTCGGAAGCACTCGCGTGAGGGTGGTTCCTCCTCCAACATGACCACCCCTCCGCAGAAGCGCCGCATCTGGGTGCCAAATGCTGCTGTCACTAGGGCTCCATATGCCCAAGCTTCTCCAGGCTTTGCTCCCCGCCCACCCAACCCAGCTCACATGCAAGGTCAGAGGTTTTCAATGGGGCAGCCAAGGCCAGATGCACCTCGTGTCGTCACTTGCTACAAATGCAAGCAGACGGGGCACTACGCTGACAAGTGCACTCAGAGGCAGCTACCTCCACCACCACCTCGTCCCAACACAAACCAGGCAATGGTGCGTGCTCCCCCGGCTAAAGCCTTCAACTCCAACAACAGGCCTGTCGGGAGGACCGCGAGGGTGAATCATGTCAAGGTCGACAAAGCTGAGGAAGCTACTGACGTCGTTCTCGGTACATTCCCCGTAAACTCTAACCCAGCTAAAGTGTTGTTTGATACCGGAGCATCGCATTCTTTTGTGTCAAAGATCTTTGCGACATCAGTTAAACTACCTTTTGTTGGTTTGGGTTCCCCGCTAGTAGTAAACTCCCCTGGAGCAACTATGCAAACTTCCAAGTTCAGTCACGAGAATCAGATCCTAATTGGAAGTCACATATTCCTTGCTTCTCTCATACTGCTTGGCAATTCTGACATTGATGTCATTCTTGGCATGGATTGGTTGAAGGCCAATAAA
The DNA here is from genome assembly GCA_028641055.1 of Alopecurus myosuroides. Lineage (NCBI taxonomy): Eukaryota > Viridiplantae > Streptophyta > Magnoliopsida > Poales > Poaceae > Alopecurus > Alopecurus myosuroides. Next base: position 117,925,609 of record CM054062.1, read on the forward strand.
GCTACGATTGACTGTGCTCAGAAGTCAATAACTCTGTTCCACCCGTCTGGCCAGATAGTCTATTCTCCAAATGAATCAAGTTCTGTTCAGCTATACACCCTCGATGCTAAACCTCTACCTCTACTTGAAAATGTTCCGGTGGTTTGTGAATTCCCTGACGTCTTTCCAGAAGAGTTGCCAGGGATGCCTCCGGATAGAGCAGTTGAGTTCGTGATCGAGCTTGAACCAGGTACTGCTCCAATCTCTAAGCATCCATACAAGATAGCTCCTCCTGAACTGAAATTGTTGAAGGAGCAAATCGATATGTACATGGAGAAAGGTTACATTCAACCTAGTTCCTCCGCTTGGGGTTGCCCAACTCTGTTCGTTGCGAAGAAGGATCAAACAAAGAGACTCGTTGTTGACTATCGTCCTCTTAACGAGAAAACCATCAAAAACAAGTATCCAATTCCTCGTATCGATGATCTTTTTGATCAACTTGCTGGAGCCTCAATATTCTCAAAGTTGGACTTGAGGATGGGTTACCATCAAATAAAGATCAGAAAGGAAGATATTCCAAAAACAGCTTTCACCACTCGGTACGGTCTATATGAATACACCGTCATGTCCTTTGGTCTCACCAATGCACCGGCGACATTCTCTAGACTCATGAATTCTGTCTTCCACGAATACCTCAACAAGTTAGTTGTGGTATATCTGGATGACATTCTGGTCTACTCAAAATCTGAGGAAGAGCATGGAGAACATCTTCGTCTCACTCTCATGAAACTTCGCGAGCATCGTCTATATGCCAAGTTCTCCAAATGTGAGTTCTGGATTCCAGAAGTTGCTTACCTTGGTCATGTCATCTCTGCCAAGGGCATAGCCATTGATCCAGAAAAGGTTAAAGCAATTGTTGATTGGAAACCTCCTAAGACGGTGAAGCAAGTAAGAAGCTTTCTAGGCTTGGCTAGCTATTGCCGTCGTTTCGTCCAAAACTTCTCCAAGATTGCCAAACCTCTCACTGATCTCACAAAGAAGGACAAGAAGTTCGTTTGGTCTCCACAATGTGATGAAAGTTTCAATCTCCTGAAGACTAAACTCACTTCTACACCAGTTCTGGTTGGCCCAGATACTACCAAACCTTTCAAGATATTCTGCGATGCATCTCTCCAAGGTCTAGGTGCAGTTCTTATGCAAGAACGTCAAGTTGTGGCTTATGCTTCACGTCAGTTGAATGCACATGAGCAAAACTATCCCACACATGATCTTGAACTTGCAGCAGTTGTGTTTTCCCTCAAGAAATGGAGGCAATACTTGTTGGGTAACCGCACTGAAATCTTTTCCGATCATAAGAGTCTGAAATACCTCTTCACTCAGCCAGATCTAAACCTCAGGCAAAGGAGATGGATTGAAAAGATTAAGGACTTTGATCTTACCATTTCTTACACTCCAGGCAAGGCTAATGTTATGGCCGATGCTCTCAGTCGCAAGTCGTATTGCAATAATCTCATGATCATGGAAAGACAACCTCCACTTCATGAAGAATTCCAGAAGATGAACCTTGGTCTTGTTCCTCAAGGCTATCTTGCTAGCTTGACAGCCAGTCCAACTCTCGAGGACAAGATTCGTTCTAAACAACTTCGTGATGCTGAAATCAAGAAGATGGTAGAACACATCAAAGAAGGCAAGGAGAAATTTAAGTCCTTCTCAATTGATGACAAGGGAACTGTGTTCTTCGAAGGACGCATTGCAGTTCCTCAAGTTCAAAGTCTCAAAGATATCATTCTCAAGGAGGCTCATGAAACTCCCCTCTCCATCCACCCTGGAAGTACAAAGATGTACCAGGATCTCAAGACACTGTACTGGTGGCCTGGCATGAAACGTGAAATTGCTCAATACGTTTCTGAATGCGACGTTTGTCAACGTGTTAAGGCAGTCCATCAGAAAACAGCCGGTCTACTCCAACCTCTGAAAATTCCTGAGTGGAAGTGGGACATGATTGAAATGGACTTCGTCACTGGTTTTCCAAAGTCCAAGAGGGGCAACGATGCAATCTTCGTTGTCATTGATCGTCTCACTAAAGTAGCTCACTTCTTTGCTGTCAAAGAAACAATATCAGCTAGCCAGTTAGCAGAGCTCTACACAGCAAAGATTGTTCCTCTTCATGGTGTTCCATTGGAAATAAGCTCAGACCGTGGAAGCATATTCACTTCTCATTTCTGGAAAAGCTTTCAAGAAGCATTGGGCACCAAACTTCTGTTCAGCACAACTTATCACCCACAGTCTCAGGGGCAAGTCGAAAGAGTCAATCAGATTCTCGAGGATATGCTTAGAGCATGTGGTCTCTCCTTTGGCATGAAATGGGAGGATTGCCTTCCATATGCTGAATTCTCCTACAACAACAACTTCCAAGCAAGCCTAGGCATGGCACCATTTGAAGCACTCTATGGCAGCAGATGCAGGAGTCCAATCAATTGGTCTGGAGCTGGTGAACGTTCACTCTTAGGCCCTGACATTGTTAAGGAAGCCGAGCAGAAAGTCCGTATCATTCGTGACAATCTCAAGATTGCTCAGTCTTGTCAGAAAAGCTACTATGACAGCAAGCACAGGGATATGATCTATGCACCTGGTGACAAGGCATATCTCCGTGTAACTCCCCTCAGAGGCACTTATCGTTTCGGTGTGAAAGGAAAACTTGCACCAAGATACATTGGTCCTTTCAACATTCTCTCAAGGCGTGCGGAAAATGCCTATCGTCTTGAACTTCCAGAAAAACTATCCAACGTGCACGATGTGTTTCACGTGTCACAGCTCAAGAAGTGTTTCAAAGATCCAGATCGTGTAGTTGATCATGATTCCATTGAACTGCAAGATGATCTCTCTTATGAGGAGCACCCTGTTCGTATTCTCGATGAGACCGAGCGTAAGACTCGCAACAAGAGCACCAAGTTCTTGAAAGTGCAGTGGTCGCATCATTCCGATAAAGAGGCAACGTGGGAGACCGAAGAGGATCTTCGCAAGAAGTATCCGGACCTTTTCCTTTCTCAGTAGGAATCTCGGGGCGCGATTCCTTCAAGGGGGGGCGTTTTGTAACATCCCAAGTATGAAAAACCACCCCTAGCATGTTTATTTCTTGTTTTATTAAAGTTTTGCATCATGTCATCATACTCATTACTTTGTTTGCATTTGTTTGCATCTGTTTTTCTCTGTTTTCATAATTGAAATTCAAACTTTATTCAAACATTTATTTCATACTTGTTATGTTACAACCTTTTAAATAAAGAGTTCAAATAAAACAACCAATTGTTTCCATTTATTTTTTTCCACAAGGTTCAACTATTAAAAATGGTGGCTTTTAATCAATCACTTAATTCAAATGATTATTCAAATTCAAATACATTTGTTTCAAACAGCAACCTTTTGGAATTAATGATAACTACACAACAATTATAATCTTTTGCTTCCAATTAAAACTATATGATCACCCCATTTGAATTTGGTTTGCAATAATCATTTAATCTCAAAATCATTTGAATTGGAATAAAAAACATCAAACAGCACCCAATTTCAAATTGTGAAAATTACCAAAAACAACTCTAGTCATTTTGTTCTAATTAAACAATAGGGGTCACCATATTGAAAATCTTGTTTACAATAATAATCAATTAATAATCAAATCCATTTAAATTTAAAACAATTTGCAAACAGCAATAGAATTTGAACTTTTTGAAAAACCAAACTTGGCAAGTGTTTGTTTTTGAACTAATTAGCTCACCCAATTTTCCCCTAAATTTTCCTAGCCCTAAAACTCACCTTTTTCTTCCTATTTCTAATTCTGCAAAAAAAAAACAGAACAAAAGAAAAAGGAAAAACGTCCAGTGGAGGGGGGCCACGCACGGCCCAGCCCACTTACCTCTCCGCGCGGCCCGTACCGGTTCGCCCCCGTCTTCAACCTGTACGGCCGCGCATCCACCACTGCCACGGCGGCAGCAGTAGCGCTCCGACGGCCAGCAGCTGCCCCTAGCCTCTATATAGCTACCTAGGACCCCCCGAGGGCTAGCCCTAACCCTAGGCTCCCCTGTCCCCTCGCGCCGCCGCCGATCTCTCTCCCTCCCCGGCGCAATTTCTCTCTGAATCCCACCTCACCGGAGCGCCGCCCACTGAACCCACCATGCCCACCATCGCTGCCGTGCTCCTCCGTCCAGGATAACTACGGGAACGAGATCCCCGTAGCCTCCTCGAGCTGGTGGACATCTTCGTTGAGCTCGACGCAGCCTGGATCGACGCCGCCGTCTTCGACATCTCCGGCCACCGTCTGCACCGTCCCTCTGCAACGGCTACAGCGGGAGGTGATCGCCGTGCTTCTCCTCCTCTCTCTCTCTGCTTGCGCAAGCACTGGCACGCGCGCACGCATCCGTAGCCCACACGCAAGCCCAGCAGCAGCAGCGAGCACGACGTCCACGATGATCGCCGCCGGCGTTTTCCTCTGTGTCGAAAGTTCAAACTTTTCGTCAGTTAAAAATTCAGTAAACGAAACTGAAGGTTAACCTACCTGCGTCCTTGTTACTGTCAAACATTTGATCGCTACCGCAGTGGTAGCAGGCAGTGCGCGCGTGCGAGAGATCCAGGGTTCGAGTCCTGGCTCCGCGAATAAACCCACTATTTTTGCGCAGCGCGCTGACAGGGTGGCCCCCCTGTCAGCTGCTGTGTGGCACTGCTGCCACGCATGCATGCCACGCTGGCCCAGGGCCCATTGGCAGTGCCCTGGGGTAGCTAGCTGTGCGGTATAAAAAGAAATTCATCATTTTCTTTTTAAAACAAGTCCCTTTAAATTGCAGAATGGTCCCTGAAAATAAAATGCAAATAACTTTCATTTTATAAATCCAAATAATAAAAGTAAAATATGTACACTGCCCCAAATTTAATTCTCTATCTTTTCAAACCATTTGTTTTCTGTTTTGAATAATTCAAATGCATTCAAATTTCAAATTCAAACAATTCATTTGTAATTTGAATAATTGCATAACTAATTCATACCTAATCCAAATAATGCAAATAAAATATGTTTTCCATGCTATTTCAAACCATCTTTTCAAATATAATTTTTGTTTCATGTTTTGAATAATTAAAATTGCTTAAATAATTTAAACCTTGTTTAAATCATTTAAAATTGCTAAATTCATAACTTGCTCAAATTAAAATATTTTTGAACATATAAAATATGTTTTCAAACTAGAAAAGTATGAACTTTTCAAATATGAGTTTGAATTTCTGTTTGGAACAAATAAAATTCAAATAATATTCAAACTTGTTTTAAATTCATTTAAAACTTGTTTAATCTTGTTTAATTCATAATTAAATTATTGTAATTCCTTTTTCAATATTTGAAACATGTAATCCAACTAAAATTTTGTATTATTTTCAAATATGAATTTTTTTATTTATTTTGCACAATTTAAATTGGTGAAAACAACAACTATTTGTGTAATCCCTTTAAGGAACCAAAAATTCCCTAACTTAATAAATAAATTTCTAAATTGGTAAACCTTATTTCCAATTGGTCCTATTGTTGTTATTTTGTTGTTTTCCTCATCCATGCATCATACTAATCCACTTTCACCTGTTGGTTAATTGGAAAACAATTGTTTCAACCAAAATTCATGGGCTTTTCATATGCAACTCAAAATTGCATATGTGTCCATTTAAATTGTGCTACCATGGCAACTAGTTTATTTTGATGCATCCCTTAACTTGACATGCATCATCCCATGATTGTGCATTATGCCATGATATTGATTGTTTATCTTTCTGCATTGTTTGTTTGCTTCTTCTCGGATAGACGACGACGTTGAGACAGACGATTCTTACGACACCCCTTCTGAGGATCTAGCTCAGTACCAGGCTGCTGAGTTTGCAGGAAAGTTATCACTGACATGAACCACTGTGTTCCTTTCAACATTGGTTATCGATACTTTTCGTTGTCCATTTCTGCTAGCCATATGTATCGTTGCTTCTGTTATGAACCTATCACATGATACCCTGAACCCTGATATTGCCTCACCTCCACTCCTATAACCCCGTTGCTTGGGCCCGTGTCTTACTAGCATGCTTAGGGTTGTTTTTGCTCGAGTCTGTTACCAGTTACTTTCTGTTATCATATTCTATTATGTTCTGGGGTTCGATGTTAAACAACAACCTGTTAATTTTGAGGTAATAATTTGCTGATAAGGCACCGGCAGGAGGCCCGGCGTGGTTTTGAGGCCTGCTAGTGTCGACCCTAATTAGGAAAAGGGCCTTGTCTACTGATCCATGATGAGCGCACTATCCGCATGTGGGAAGCGTGTATGGGCGCCCCCCTCAATTTGATTCGATTCGCATCTCGTCCAAATCACCACACTTAGTTCGGGCTTTCCATTTGATGCACGCATATGCGTGGTCTTCCAGTGCTATGAGGGTCCCCTTTTCTTCGTGGGGCTCGATTAGCCGCGCACGCACAACACGTGGTGCTTTGGGCTTGATGCGAAGAAGAGTTGAGTTGTGTTGAGTGCCCCGCTTGGTGGGAGGCATTCCATCTGGCGGGTTATTATTACGTGTACGGCTAAATTGGTGCACCCCTGCAGGGATAAATCTTCTCGAGAAGCCGTGTTTTCCGCGGTTATGGTTGACTTGGTGAAAGTACTGGCTAACAAGTACTCAGAACAACTTACACCTAACTAATGACAACTTGACTAGTAATAGCTTTATTGCCACAATAACTTGATCCATCATTAATCCAACTGTGTGAGTTGTCCTCGGATTGCTTCTTTGGATAAGGGGCGAGGTCCAGGATGGGTGTGTTTGGTGGTTAGCTATAGATGGTTACGATACGCTATCTTATCTTCCTTCTGTTAGCCGGAAGTTGTAGTATGTTCTGTAGTTGGTTAGTGCAGCCAGTTGCAGCATCTTTTATACTCCCCTTTCTTCCGTTGAACCCAAGGCATCTGTGCTTGGTGTTGACGGGTTACACTTTGGTTAATTGTGAGTCTTGCTTGCCAGTATGTTTATGTACTGACCCCTTTGGGGCTGTGGTTTCCGCAGACTACGCTTACGAGGATCCCCGTGACGGCTACTACGTGGAGTTCGACGAGGCTGCTGACGAGTAGGTAGCGGACCCGGGCAGGATCCGAGACTACTCGGATGGGCTCCGTCTTTTCGTTTTCGGCTTCTTAAGCCTATTTGGATTTGTCTGTACTCAGACCCTTTGAATGCTTCCGCTGAGATGTAATGATGTTATGTTGGGACATGTGTCCTCTGGATGATTGTATTTGCTATCTCTGCTCTAATGAGAGCTATTTGCAACTTATTTCAATCTTTTGTATCTTAGAGATCTGTTGTGTTATCATTTTGTTCAACGCCGTTGACGTACCATGTGTGTATGGTATGAAGTACGTCAATGGTAGTATCCTGATTTCTATGGGATGGTTTACGTAGACGATGAACAGATAGGGGTTGGTTGTCACACATACGTGTGTTGGCCTACTCGTAAGAGATGCGGGTGCCGGTAAGCCCCGTAATCCAATCCACTACTGTTCAACAGAACTGCGAGTATCCCCTAGAGTATCCACTCTTTTCCCTCCCCGCCGCCACCAGCTTCTTCTCCTCCCTCCTCTGTCCCTTCTTCCACCCCACCACCTCCTCTGTCCATGGCCGGAGATGGGAGCTCGCGGAGCCGGTTCCGTGGTCGCCGTGAAGGACAAGCGGTGATGGGAATGGAACCGCCACGTCGTCGCCTTCGTCTACGCTGAAGACAACGAGTCGAGGCTGCCCAGGTCATCCCCGCCATGGTCGTCTTCCTCTTCTGTCCCTAAACCGCCTGGGAGAGGCTCCCCGCTGCCACCACGTCAACGACCCTTCGACCTCGTCTTCGAGCCCCCATGGTGAGCCTCTGTCTCTCGGGACACCACCTCTTTGCCTCCCCCTCTGCTCTGGGTGTTTTCGCCTTCGAGCGACACCGTTGACGGCCGCTGCTCGATCACCGTCCGTGCAGCGCTATGCATATGTTCGTCAGAAAGACAGTTCGCGGATGTAGAGGACACCTATACCCAAACGCGCAGGAACATCACAGAATCCGATCTATCCTAGCGGATTGTGCCCTGTCTATCTACCCGGAGGTCCAGAGATCAAGCTGGGTCTGCAGCAATATCTCCTCTATTTTTGTTGGTGACCGAATCTGTCGAAATCTGAATTTTGGTTCTTCAAAATTCAGTTAACCCGAGCCTGCTTCCTTTTGATAGTGCGATCCTGACTGCAACACAAGCAATGTTCCAAGCTAGTGGTAACGCACCTGATGTGGTTACCAGGAGATCTCTTGTTCAATCACCAGCAGAGGCGATAATCTTCCATATTTTTTAGCCTGTTTTACCTTTGAGTCTGTCATGTTGAATTCAGTTACTGTTTCTGTTGATGCATGGTCAGTGTCATATTTAAGCACAATTCAATACTAGCCCAGTGGCTGGCCATCTGCATTGCACACCGGAGGTCCTGGGATCAAACCACATCCGAGGGAAAAAAACCATTTTACTTTATTTTGATTCTAGTGAATCATGAATCTGAAGTCTGCACCCTGGTGTTTGTGTCTTCGCTGACGTTCTGAATTTCGATTCAGTTAACGTCGCCCTGTTTGCATATTGTACCTTCTAATTCATTTCCAATCACAGAGCTCAAGCTAGCCTTGTGGCTATGTTCCTTGTTTCCTCGCTGAACCAAGTTCAAACCCCACTCCAAGCACGTTCTCCTCTTCCTCGTTTTTTTTCTCTTTTGTCCATTTGTCAATCTTGTAAATTTCATATCTCTTGTTCTATAAATCCAAACAATACAAACTTTATGTCTATTTTATCAGAAAAATGCAAGGAACATTAATATGTCATCCATGATCATGTTTGCATCTTTTATCTTACATTTTAGTATTTTTTATGCATGTGCACCTAAATAATAAACATGGAATGTGTTGGCCTATTTAATTCAAATTGTGCCCTATTCCATTTAAATTGTGTACCTCACCTATATCTTGTTTTCCATGTTAACCAACATTTAATTTTTATGGTTATCTAAATAACTCGAACCTATAACTAATTGGTCGGACTTTGGTTCCGTTTAAATTGGTTAAGTTGCATCTCGCATGTCATGCATCCATATCTTGATCATGCTGGATCTTTTGCCGTAGTTGTAAGTGTTGCATTCGTTGCTTCTTTTAGTGCTTTGGTTCTTCGCGGATAGGACGTTGAGATGACGTGAGCAACGACAAGTTCTGCTACCTCTACAAGCTGGATTCTAGGCAAGCTTTATTCACTTGCTACCTTTGGCTGCTGTTCCTCACTTGTTACCGATTCTTTCCGTTGTCTTTATTCTAGCCTTATGAATCTCTGCTTGTGTCTCGATCCTATCATATGTTTACCTTGCAGCCATGATATAGCCTCATCCCCCACCTACTATGACATGTTTGTTTCTTATTTGCCTTGCGAGTCATAGCGCATGCTTAGGTTCTTTGGCGAGTTTGGTTCTTTGTCACCTTACTAGTATGATAGGTTGGTTCAACTTATTTTAAAATGATCTTAACGGTTGGGGTAATAATAAAATTTGAATTCGAGTTAAGCCACCGGCGGGAGGCCCTTCGAGGCTTTTGGTCCCTCTGGTGTTGCCATAGGAAAAGGTTCTGGTCCGCTCATCCAAGAATGAGCGCGCTAACCACATCGTGGGAGGAATGGGACTCCCCACAACCTATTAGCCCCGCTGCACTCTTGTCCAGGATGCCACAACTTAGTTTGGGATTTCCATTTGGGTACGCACATCACTAGTTCTGCAGGTACAATGGATACAACGTTGAGGATGATGATGGTATTGTTACCGATGTGCGTACAATTATATAGGTTTCCGCCGTATGACGTGGAGCGGACAGTTCCAGTCAGGTTTGATCCGTTTCGTGCGTAGACGCAAACGTCTAGGTCCGCTTCGAAGCACCGGCCGAACTCTCGAGGCGGTCGCAACCTAGCTAGGTGGCTACCTGGACTTGTTTGTGGTAAGGTGAAGTGTTGTGCCGACAGTCTCGCGACATTCTCGGTGCATGTGGCTACAGTACTGCATCCCTGTAGGGTTAAATCTTTTCGAGAAGGCGTATCGTCCGCGCTTATGTGACGATCTTGGAGAAAGTGCTGGCTTACAAGAGTCAGATAACTTACACCTAATGACATTTGTTAACCTGTGCGATAACGAGTTTACTATTTCAACATGTGTGAGTTTTTCCTTGGTTACCTCCTGGCATTGGTTGTTGGGGGGTAAATCCTGGATGGGTTTGTTTTGGTGAGTAGTTGTAGTTGGTTTTGTCGCGCTTTCTCTTCTCTTTCTAATATACGAGAGTTGTAGCGTGTCTCCATAGACTGCTTAGTGCCGCCCGCTGCCGTTTCATTACACCAACCTCTTCCTTTGTACCCAAAGTATTTGTATCTTGTGATGACCGGTTGCATTGGTATCTTGTGAGTATTGCTTTCCGCCTGTCGGTAGCTTCAAAGTATTGACCCCAAGATTCGGGGCTGTATTCACAATGCAGTCAGCAGGTTTGAAGTTGATGACGTTAGCTTGAGAATCCCTCCGTCTTGGCCATGACAGGGATTGGACGCCATCGATTATCTTTAGGACTCTTAGTCCGATTTGTATCTTATCCGTAGTCGGATATTGTTTCGTTTTCCGCTGTTATTTGGATCTTTGTATTGTATAAGTTGTATCCTTGACTCGTTTGAGTCGTCTTGTATATATCTCTTCTGTTGTTGTTGTGGATTATTCGTGAACTGTTGTAATGGTATCAGAAATGACAACTCGGGATCAGATATTATGTGGATTCTGGCGGAAACGCTGAAATCCCCATAGTACCCGATCCAGGGGCATCACATTCCACAACGAGGTTAGGGTTTTTCTGGAGGGGGTCTCCGGAGCGACTGAATGCCACCACAACACATGGTATGTCATACCATGTGTGTAAGAGTGTGGAATGGTTCTTGGATGACCAATATTCCCTCACTCTCTCTATTCGGGCTTCACCGGCGTCAGATTCGCTCTAGCGGGTTTCAAGACTACTTAGAGCCCGAAACTCCCGGATTTTACGGAACTGGGGGAATCTTGCCAAGAGGTTGTCCTTGGGCCTAGCCTAACACAACCAAGCAAATGGTTCCACTTTTCTACCCCCTTCCGGCTCACGTAGAGCGGCCAGAACGACAGTTCCGCCTTTTTCCTTAGCGGGGCTAGGGTTTCTCCGGAGACGGAGCTCCGGATCATCTGAATGCCACAAAATCCCATGGTATTCCATACCACACGTCTTAGAGTGTTGCATGTGTCTTGGATTCCCAAGATTTCCTCGCTCTCTGTGTTAGGGCTTCACCGGCATCGGATTGTCTCTAGCGGGTTCCAGGACTACTTAGAGCCTGAAACTCCCAGATATGACGGAACGAGGTAGGCTCATGCCTAGGTGAAACCCGGCCCAAAGGAAATTGCACAAGACCCGGCCCAAGGTGGAGGAGTTTCCAGAAGGCCCAAAAGGGAGCGTAGATCTTGTAACCCGTACCTTGGGGGTCACGATTAGGAAACCTAGGGTTATGTGTGGATTCCGGGTAGGATTCCGGGTGTGCCTTGTATAGGAAGCCAGAGAGCCGGCTAATATATAAACCGGCTCCTGGGACAGAGAGACCAAGAGTTTTCCAGGTATTTCGAGTATTTCAGTAACACAAGAGTTGATAGTTGTAACCCTAGATCGGAGACTCGGCGACATTATAGCCCGGGCTACCAGATCACCAGATAATATGATTTCCCCTGAGCTAAACCCTCTCCCAAACACCAGAGTCAATTTGCCCCAAAGTAAGTTAACCCTGGTAACGTCTGCCGTGATTATCCCACGACAGTTGGCGCCCACCGTGGGGCCTACGTCCAAAGGTGTTTACATCACGGGAGAAGCTCGGGAAAGCATGAAGAAACTCATCATCGGCGAGATCATCACCAACCCTGAAGGAGAGAAGATCGTGGACGACTTCGGTTGGGGACCAGAGTCGGATCTGCTGGAAACTAGATCTATCGTCACGATCAGCCGGGTCAACGTTTTTGTCGATATGGTACGTGCGTCCGGTTCTGTTCCTGACGATATTGAGTATGATTCTGTATGACGAGAAGCGACCTGCGTGCAATCAGACGGAGAAGAATCGGTCGGGACAGCCGATCCGGAGGAAGAGCCCACCACGAAGAGGGAACAGCCGGAGGAGCCGGTATGGACCCCACGTGGCCGGGTTATGAGAGAAGATGATACTGAGTCTATCTTGCACCTACTTGAAGATCGGTACGAGGAAGATAGCTGCGAAGAGGAGGAGTATGAATCTTCCCCAGGCATCACGCGCCGGGTCGCGCTCTACACAGCCCCTGCAACCAATCTTAATCAGGGAGATGTGTCGACGGCCGCGATCGGAGCAGCGCGAGAGCTGGCTCAACAGCAGGCACCGGCTGATGGAAACCTGGTTATAGCCCGGGTCGATGGAGAGTTGGCCTCTGTTACCAGTCATACAAGAGAAAGCGAACGACACAGAGACATGTTTGGATTCACAGCAAATAGAACACCAGGAGCAGGAGCTTTGCACCCACGAAATCCGGCTCTGTTCAACAATAACCTAATCTTAGATCCCACAGTGTTAGCGACGGTGATAACCCCAGAAAACGCGGGGGCACGCGCCCGAGATCTTGTTGTGGCTCGCCGTGCATTGGAGCAACAGAGAAAAGATGTAGAAGCTGAGAAACAAGGGATAGCCGCGCGCCAGCGCGAGTTGGAAGAACTGGAGAATCGTATTCAAGTTCAGTTGACTAGGATTTATAATCAGAGGCACCATACGAGATTACCGGCAACAGGTGGAAATTTACAGCCAGCTACATTGTTCATTACCCCTCAGGATCAACCAATCCCGATTGTGAATCAAGAAACCGGATATCAAGCTGCAACCTTGGGAGGACAGCCAGCAAACGTGCAAGCCGGGTTACCCACATTGCAAACTGGGATCGCTGCCGGCAATGCCGCACCACCACCACCACGATTTCATACTCCACCAGGTCACTTCAATAACCCCATGGATAACGTGTACGCAGCAACATTGGCACTTGATCGCATCCCTGTGGGAGAATCACCCCATGCAATGGAGACCCGGCGGGCAATAGACCTGTTACGCACCGCAGTTGCCCAACATGCCAATTACCCGGATAACAGGAGTGGCATGCATGGAACCCCATATGTTAGTCGGCAGAACGGGAATACCGGGTATATTCAGTCAAATTCGGCACGGCGGAGGGCAGAGCAGCAGCAAATGCCGCCTCCTCCCCATAGGCCGGCAACTCCTGCAGCTTCAGCGGCGCAAGCCATCGTGGACAGTTCTCGAGCCAGGCGTGCAGCAGCCGGGTCTGTGGTAAGAGGGCCGGTAGCGGTTGCACCCCCCGCCGCACCCGCTGCGGGATCGCACGTTTCCCGAGTGAGACCAGTACCGGCAAATCTTGCCGGGCCTAAGTGTTTGTCGGATGCCATTAGGGATGAGCCTTACCCGGATAAATTCAAAGGACTGGGTAAAGTAGTTAATTATGAGCCGACCATGGACCCAGAGACCTGGTTGAGTAGTTATGAGATGGCTATGTCGATTCGCAATGCATCCGAGAATCTCCAAGCCAAGTTTATGTACCTTGTCGAATCTCTGACTCTACAAATCCCTTAGGTGAACCTATCGGGTTTCGACTAGGAGAACTCATGAGCGCTGGTGGAATCGTCGGCTAGACAGGGGGCGAGATTTACCCAGGTTCGGGGCCCTCGTAGAGGTAAAACCCTTACTCCTGCCTCAGTCGATCTGTATTAATGAGTAGATCGGTTACAATGGTGGTTGCTCGAATCAAGAGTATGATCTCCAGTTCAAGGCTTTGGTATTGCGGTGTTGCTTGGTCCTCTTCCGGTGGCTCTCCTGGCCTTATATAGGTGGCCAGGTTGTCGCACCCGGACTTCTAGAGGATACTCACCGTACGAACTGAACAGTATTTTGATTGGATTACGGGGCTTACCGGCACCCGCGTCCTCTTACGAGTAGGCCAACACTTATGTGTGACAACCAATGCTTACTGTTCACTGTCGATGTAAACTATCCCGTAGAAATCAGGACACTACCATTGACGTACTTCATACCATACACACATGGTACGTCAACGGCTTTGAACAAGATGATAACACAACATATCTCTAAGACACAAAAGATTAAAATAAGTTGCAACTGGCCCTCACTAGGGCAGAGAATAGCAAATATAATCATCCAGAGGACACATGTCCCAACATCACATCATTACATCTCAGCGGAAGCATTCAAAGGGTCTGAGTACAGACAAATCCAAATAGGCTTAAGAAGCCAGAAACTGAAATAAAGACGGAGCCCATCCACGATGTCTCGGATCCTGCCCGCGTCCGCTAACTACTCGTCAGCAGCCTCGTCAAACTCCACGTAGTAGCTGTCACCTGGATCCTCGTAAGCGTAGTCTGCGAAAACCACAGCCCCAAAGGGGTCAGTACATAGACGTACTGGCAAGAAAGACTCACAGTTCACCAAAGTGTAGCCCGTCAACACCAAGCACGGATGCCTTGGGTTCAACGGAAGAAAAGGGGATATAAAAGATGCTGCAACTGGCTGCGCTAACCAACTACAGAGATTCTACCACTTCCGGCTAACAGAAAGAAGATAAGATCGAGTATTGTAACCAACTGAAAGATAACTTCAAACAAACCCCTCCTGGATCTCGCCCCTTATCCAAAGAAGCAATCCGAGGATAACTCACACAGTTGGATTAAAGATGAGTCAAGTTATTGTGACAGTAATCCTATTACTAGTCAAGTTGTTCATCATTGGGTGTGAGATTGTGAATCATTAGGTTTAAGTTGTCCTGAGTACTTGTTAGCCAGTACTTTCACCAAGTTAACCATAACCGCGGAAAACACGGCTTCTCGAGAAGATTATCCCTACAGGGTTGCACCAATTTGGCCGTACACATATGAATAACCCGCCAGATGGGATGCCTCCCACCAAGCGGGGCACTCAACACAACTCAACTCTTCTTCGCATCAAGCCCAAAGCACCTTGGGCGCACGGCTAATCAAGCCCCGAAGAAAAGGGACCCTCATAGCACTCTAAGACCGTGTCCCCCAATATGCCGACTACAAAAGTTCCACCCTGCGCTGGGCTCGCAAAAACATGCATGCGGCAAATGGAAAACACGAACTAAATGAGATGATTTGGACGAGATGCGAATCGAATCAAATTGAGGGGGGCGCCCATACTCGCTTCCCACATGCGGGTAGTGCGCTCATCATGGATCAGTAGACAAGACCCTTTTCCTATTAGGGTCGACACTAGCAGGCCTCAAAACCACACAGGGCCTCCTGCCGGTGCCTTATCATCAAATTATTATTAAATAATAACATTAGCATGATTGATTGATTAAACATCGAGCCCCCAGAACATAACAAAATATAGTAACTGAAAGTAACGGGTAACAGACTCGAGCAAAACAATCTAAGCATGCTAGTAAGACACTGGCTCAAACAATAGGGTTGTACGAGTGGTGGTGAGGCAATATCAGGGTTAAAGGATTCATGTGATAGGTTCGTAACAGAAACAACTACCACTAAGGCTAGCAGAAATAGACAACGGAAAGTATCGGTAACCAGGGTTGAAAGGAACACAATGGTTCATGTGAGTGATAACTTGCCTGCAAACTCAGCAGCCGGGTACTGAGCTAGATCCTCAGAAGGGGTGTTGTAAAGATCGTCTGTCTCAACGTCGTCGTCTATCCGAGAAGAAGCAAACAAACAAGGCAGAAATATAAACAATCATTATCATGGCATAGTGCACAATCATGGGATGATGCATGTCAATTTAAGAGATGCTTCAAAATAAACTAAGTGACATGGTAACACAACTTAAATGGACCCCTATGCAATTTTGAGTTGCATATGGAAAAAGGTCCATGAATTAAGTGGAAACAAATGATCTACAATTTAATTACCATGTGAGAATTTATTACCATGATGCATGCAAGATGATAACAACAAAATAACAACAAGTAACAACAATAGATGCAAGTGAAAAAGGATTTTAACATATTTGGAAATCATTTATTAAGTTTAAAAATTTTGGGTTACTTAAACATGTCACACAGACAATTGTTGTTTTCATCAAGTTAAAGTGTGCAAAACAATTAACAAAATTTATATTTGAAAAGAACATCAAATTTTAGTTGGATTACATGTTTCAAATTTTGAAATGGGAGTTAGTATGAATTTATTATGACTTAAACAATATTAAACAAGTTTTAAATGAATTTAAAACAAGTTGGAATTTTATTTGAATTTTATTTGTTCAAAACATAAATTCAAACTCATATTTGAAAAGTTCACACTTTGATGGTTTGAAAACATATTTTGCATGTTCAAAAATATTTTATTTTGAGCAAGATATGATTTTATCAAATTTAAATGAATTAAATAAGGTTTAAATTATTTAGGCAATTTAAATTATTCAAACCATGAAACAAAATTTATATTTGAAAAGGTTATTTGAAATAGCATGGAAAACATATTTTATTTGCATTTATTGGTTTAGTAATGAATTAGTTATTGAATTTAGCAAATTGCATTTGAATTATTTGAATTCAAATTTGAATTGCATTTTGGAATTTCAAAACAGGAAACAAATGATACCAATAGGTAGATAATTTGATTTAGAACAGCACACATATTTTATTTTCATTTTTTAGAGTTATAAAATAAAAGTTATAAGCAATTGAAAACGAGGGACCATTCTGTGATTTTTAAGGGACTGGTTTTGAAAACAGAAACTGGAAAACGTTTTACACCGCACTGGCACCTAGCCACTGTCACTGCAGCGTGGGCCTGGGGGCTCGCTGTGCTTGCGTGGCCACTTAGTGGCTGACAGGGGGCCCTCCCTGTCAGCACTTGGTGCAAAAAGTGTGGGAAATTCCCGCGAGCCCACGGCTCGAACTCGCGAGCTCGCGTGCTGCGCGCAAAGACTGAACCAGCTAGGCTGTGCGCGTTCGTTGTCAGTTAACAGAGGTGCAGCAAGGATATTGTGTTGGACGCGGATCTGAATTTTTCTAACGAGCAAAACCATCCGCGACTGACAGAGGAGGACGCCGGCGGTGATCACCGTTGTGCGCGTGGATGCTGTGCTCGTGTGCTGCCGTGAGTGGGTGCTGGATGCGTCGACCTAGTGGTGCAGCGGTTGCAGAGGGTAACAGAGGGGAGGAGGAAGGAGTAGATCGTGGCTCACCGGGAGGTTTCCGTGGAGGAGCTCGACGGCGGAGCGGTAGCAACGTCGACGGCGGCGCTGCTACCTGGGGTGACTGGGCTCGTGCGGGTGTCCAACAGGTTGAGGAGTTGACGGTGGTTCCGTTTCTGCGATCAACGAGGTAGGAGGGGCTCTGTAGCGGCGGCTGCCATGGAAGGTTCAGAGGGGATCGTCTCCGGCGAGGTGGTGGCAGAGGGGAACGTGGCGAGGAGAGGAAATTGCGGCGGGCTCGAGGAGATAGGGGGTAGGGTTAGGTCTGGCGGCGCGCGCTGCCCGAGGGGGACTATATAGGGCGCGGCGGCATCTCCTGGCCGTCGGGATCGGCCGTACGGCGACGTGGCGCGGCGGATGCGTCCCGTACACGAGGGTGACGCGGAAAGACTCGTCGAACCGGTACGCGCGGGTGAACGGGCTGGGTTGCGCGCTAGGTTAGAGGGTTAGGTGGGTTTGGGCTGGGCTGGTTAGTTAGGTGCCGCGCGCGCAGGTTTTCTTCTTTTATTTTTTTCTGTTTCATTTTTTTTTGCTGAAACAAAATGGAAGGAAAAGAAGGCTTTTAGGTTAGCAAAAATTCTAGGAAAATTAGTTTAAGCTATTTAGAACAATAGCAAACAATTGCCAAGACTTGTTTTCAAAAATGTTGAGATTTGCTTGCTGTTTGCATTTGAACCAAAATTTGAATGAATTTTAATATTAATTAAACCTTAATGAAAACAAACATGGTAATAGGGTGACCCCTATGATTTAATTTGATTAAATGAGTATAATTTATTGGTGATTTTCATAAACTCCAGTTGGGTGCTGATTTTGAAGATTTGACTTGAGTTTGAAAGTGATTTGGAATTAATTGATTGAATTAATTGTTTGATTAAAACCATCATTTAAATAAGTGATCATTATGGAATTAAATGAAAAAAATTGAGGTTTGATTTGTATTTCTTTATTTGAAAAAAAAGATTGTAACATGACAAGTATGAAATACCCATTTGAAAATTGTTTGAGTTTCATTATGAAAACAAGATAAAATAGATGCAAAACAAATAGTGAACAAATGCAAACAAATAATTAAACATGATGACATGATGCAATACTTTAATAACAAGAAATCAAACATTCTAAATGGTAGGTT
The DNA here is from genome assembly GCA_028641055.1 of Alopecurus myosuroides. NCBI lineage: Eukaryota > Viridiplantae > Streptophyta > Magnoliopsida > Poales > Poaceae > Alopecurus > Alopecurus myosuroides. Next base: position 117,944,104 of record CM054062.1, read on the forward strand.
TTCATACTTGGGATGTTACACAGGTCTCAAACCCTACCCGGAGAGGACTCGAACTCTAACCTTAGGTCGGTTACATATTTCCAAACTTAACCCGCAAGTTAGTGCGGGTGGGCTTCACGTGGGCCTTCTTGGAATACTCCAAGGGCTCCTCTTCTTGGGCCTTAACCTTGGGCCTGAGATGGGGTGTCCTTACCCGCAGGGTCCAGGATCCATGTCTTCGTCAGTAGCCCCCGAGCGTTTGCTCGAGTGGAATTTTTTCAGTCGAGTAGACGGTCAAATCTTTCTTGGTTTTTATTTCTTGTGGATAACCAGTTTGACTGTTTCCTGTTTAGAGGGCGCGTACCCTGTATAATGAGTTTTCATACTCGAGTACCGAGCAATGAAGTGCCTGTTTTTACGGCTTTTTATCGCAGAAGGATGTGGCGCAGTAGCTTGGCTCTGCCGAGAGATCAGGGCCAATTAATTGCTACTAGGGCAAAAACATTTCTGGCCTACACAGATTCGAGACCTTCGACTCAAACCCAATAAGGTGATTGTTGCGACTGGGCCGTTGTGGTCTTATCGGGTCGAACTTAACCTATGGGGGTACCCGGCGCGTCCGCTGGGATTTATCTTCGTGTTGTTGACACGGAATCATACCGGAGGTCGCAGCTTTGAGTGCGATTCCAGGCCCTCAAGAGAGATCTTTCGGGTCTTACCTTCATATTCGAAGAATATGGCATCCGGATGTGCCTAGTCGGCCGAACAATCCAGGTTTTTATGATGTAAAAATATCATGCGAGTGAGAAAAGGATAGGTTCTGCCTACTCGTGTAATTTTTGAATGAGTAGTTCTTTTATCCATACGAAGGAGTTTTCGTGTTTAGGAGTTTTATGCCCATATGAAAGAGTTTTCATGTTTGGGAGATCGTGCCCATACGAAAGAGTTTTCGTGTGCAGGGTATTTTTCTCCGTTTTAAAGGAGTCTTGCCTCATGATTTGTTCATGAAAAAATTGCTTCTATTCGAAGGAGTTTTGTTCATACGAAGTTATTTTCGCGTTTGAACCTTTCGTTCGAAGCTTTCTTCAATTTGATGATGCACGCTATGACGTCATGGCACACTTTCCTCCTCCCGATGGGACGTGACAGAGTGAGAGCAGAGAGACTGGCCCACATAGTCAGCTTTTTGACCGGGAAACGAGACGTCGTTCCCGGTTTTTACGCAAACCGTGCAGTAAATGCGCACGATCTTCTGTTAAGATCGTGGCAGGAAACAGCGCTCACCGCCTCCTCGTTTCGTCTTCACACGTGGTGGCGGCAATGGGCGCCATGTGGCGCATCGAGTGGCCAGTATCGATTCGTTCCGTGTATAAGTACGGGTCTTTGTGATGCGGTAAATCTTTCCCAGCCTTCGTCTTCCAGTCCATCTTCTTCCTTGCGCTCATCTTCTTTCTTCCTCCAAGCTCGTGCTTAGCAGCGATGGCGGGAGGCAAGAGACGCGGTGGTGCCATTTCCGCATCCGGGGAAGCTTCGGTGCAACCTGCGCCGCGTTCGGGCGACTGGCGTTCGCCCAACACCACCGCGAAGAGCATCAAGGAGATGCAGCCGGAGGGGCTGCTTCCTGCGGAGTCCGAGAAGCGGGTGCGCCTCGGAAAGAAGGAAGAGGTACCCAACCCGCAAGCGAACGAGCGCGTGGTCTTCGCGGACCACGTGTCTCGCGGTCTTTCCTTCCCCCTCCATCCGTTTCTCGTCGGGTTGTTGTATGTCTATGGCATACAACTTCACGATCTTCCTCCGAACGCGGTGCAGCACATATCGTGCTTCATCGTGTCCTGCGAATGCTTCCTTGGCATTCGCCCACACTGGGCGCTCTGGAAGGCCCTTTTCAAAGTTCGGATCTTCCGCGAGAAATCGCGGGTAGACTCCGAGCCCGGCGAGCCGCTACGCACGGGTGGCTTTGGGATCCAAGCGAAATCGGAGACCAGCTACTTCAGCATGTACTTCATCGACTCCGCGCAGGGCTGGAGGAAAAAGTGGTTCTACGTCATCGACAACAGCTCGGGTGGGATCGTACCATTCCACGCGTTCGCTGTTTTAAAGAGGCGGAAATCCTGGGCGCACAAGTTGTCGGCTGAAGAAACCCAGGTCATCGCGCCACTACTCGCAAGGGTGACAGCCCTCCGTGATCAAGCTGCTGGAGTTGTATTCAACGGGCTGCACCTGGCGGGTATCTTTCTCAAGCGCAGGATCCAACCTCTGCAGCATAGACCTTCCACGATGTGGGAGTACCAAGGCTCTGAGGATCCTAGCCGAGTGAGTCGCGAGGAGCTTTCGAACATCAAGTTCGAGAAGAAGATCACCGCTATCACTAGCCTGAAGGTGGGAGAGAAATTCCCCGACTGCACAGTCGCAGCTTTTGACGCGTCGAGGCCTCCGCCAGCCGAGGTGAGTTTATTCTTCTTCTCCTCTTTTATTTTCTTACTTGTTATGAGTTTAAGTCGATTGAATTTTTTCTTGTTTTGTTTTGTCTTCTTCCATAGAGTTTATCCATGGCCACCTGCTACCCTCCTGTATCTAGGGCGGAGGCCTCAGAATTATTAGCGAGTAACCTGGATGGTCCAGCTGACACCAGTGTTGCTGACGCTTCTTCGAGCTCCGACCCAGATTTTTCGGATGACGTCGGGGACTCGGGTGGCGATCATCATAAACGCCGTCGGGTGGAAGGTGATGAGGCCACCTCTAAGGACAACTCCTTGGAAGAATCGCCCGGGAAGGAGCCCATCAACGCTACCCCTCTGCGTACGCGCGCCCCTTCCTCCTCATTCCCAGTTATCCAGACCGCCTGGAATGCGGATATCCTTTCTCCTCGTTCTTAGTCGAACGTCTTCCTTTGCATCTATGTTGACGCTTTGTCTTTTGTTGCAGCCTGCAAACCATTAGTCCTCGCAGGTACGCCTCTTCCCTTCCTCCCGAAAGGAAGAATAAAGCAGGTGTTGCGGATGAGATTCCTACTGCTGGCACTGTCCAGAATTCTCCCAGCGTAGCCCCCAAAGTGGCGACTACGGAACATGGAGTTCCTAGTTCTGCTGCCGGAGCTTCAGCTTCAAAAGAGGCGACGGGTAGCTCAGCAGATCCCCTTTCCCGTGCCAAGGGCCAGGTAAATTCTGTTACTTGCCTTTAATTTGTTATCGGGTGCACGACAGTGCTCCCGATGGGAGTAGCCCCCGAGGCTGTAGTTGATCGCATGTGATCGGCTACAGGCCCAAAGTCTGTCTTTTCCTTCTTCTTGGTTTTATCGGGTGCACGACAGTGCTCCCGATGGGAGTAGCCCCCGAGGCTATACTCGAATGTTTACAATCGAGTATAGGCTCAAATTTTACTCTTCTGACTTCCACTTTCATGTTACTTGCAGTCACTTATTGACTCCCTTGCAGCGATTGGGCGCAGTGTTGTTCTTGCTGAGTCCGACAGCGCGTTCCTTCGAGCGGACCGCAGTCGACTCACCTCTGAGAACGAGCTTCTTCGAGGTAAGCTCAGCCCTCTTCTTCTGTTTGTATTTTTACATCCGTTCTTCGATTCTGATAAATGTTGTCGTGCAACTCAACTTGAGTTTTCGAAGACCGAGAAAGACAATGCTTCTACTCGGGTAACAGCTCTAGAGGCTGAGTTGGCGGCCGTTCGCCAGGATCTGGAATCTTCCCGCATGTCTTCGGCTGATCTTGAAGGGAAGCTTGCTTCTGCCCAAGAGGCTTTGAAGAAGTTGGAGAAAGCCAGCACCAAGGCGGATGCCGATATTGTCGGTTTTATTCGTCCCCTTGCCGGGCGCTTTGCGGGTAAGTTACCTTTGGCTTATAATTTATCTTCTGCTGTCTTGAGTCTTTGACGTTCTTTTCTTTGTAGGTCTTCTGGGTGTTCCTCTGGAAGTTCCCGGGGTCCAGCGGGCGGACGCGCTGACGGACTCCCTTGCCCAGCTCAGGAGGCATGCCGAAGGAGTTTGCTCCTTGATCGGCAATGCCACTCAAGTGTTGACGCAACTGCATGGTCGCCTTCTTGTCAATGCTTCATCTCCACCCGCGCTAGGTGACCTGCTGAAGATCTTTCGGCGAGCAATCTCCTTGATGCCTACGCGGTCGCTCAGTCGGAGTGTGGGGCGAATGCGGCCATCCAGTTCGCGCTGGCGCATGGAGTTAGCGGCTTGGAGGAGGCCTACTCGGATCTCCCAGTCAATCCTTCCACGGGCAAAAAGGTAGGGCTTCGTCGTTTTGGCGAGTCAGCCGCCGTCCTTGCTCGGAAGTTATCTGAGCTGTTTGCTCGACTTAAGGGAGGGATGACTGCCGCGAGTGGGAGTACCACTGTAGCTTCTTAGTTTAGTTTGTTTGTACCTTGCAACTTCGATTGTAATGAACCCTGGGATGTGCTCCCGTTTCTTCAATATTTTAATCGAGATGCTTTTGCTGAAATGCTTCCCGCGATTGTTCGTGTGCTCCCGATGGGAGTAGCCCCCGAGCACCTGTCGAATAGGTGGTGAATATATCTCGAGTAGGGCACCTTATTCCTTTAATCTTATTTGTACTTTTCAGGTATCCGAGGTGGCCGCAGAACCTTCAGGTGGACCTGCTGCCCCGACTGATCCGCTTGTCGCCGCCGTGGGGACTTTGGCAGGTCTTCGTGATCGTGTAGCTGATGGTGAGCGCAGGCTGAAAGTGTTGCGCGGGGTAGCCGATGTGGCGAAGTCCAAGCAAAAACTAGCGACTGAACGCGAACAATTTCTGATGGACGAGTTGGCTTCCGTCGCTAGGGACTTGCTATGTAAGTAATACAGCCACCGAGTCTTCTTTGTCTTGTTTCCTTGCCTAATCGTGCATATTTGCTCTTCAGTTGTTAAACCGAATGATAGGGAGGAAAAACAGTGGGTAGAAAACCACTTTCTTCATGAAGCTGGCAGCTCAAGGCCTCATGCGAGTAACTTTTGGTCTGATCGTAGTCGAGGCTTTGTGCTGGCTACTTTTTAGTTCCGTATCACCCAAGTAAAAGTTCTCGTGAGTTCTTTTCACGAGGTCTTGATCGCGATGAACGCTGCGTTCTATCCGCTGGAAAGGGGTCCTGAAGACTGGAGCCATCTCCTCAAGCTGTTCGGGCAAGAAGGAGAGATTCGCGAGTGTGTGCGCAATCAGATGACTTGCGGCGCGGTGGTGGCTCTCTCCTTTGTCCGGATATGGCATCCTGAGATCAATTTTAACTCCGTAGCTAGACTTACAGATGGTCCAATCGATGATATTTCACCGCACTACGATGCTGTTCGTCCTGCGGTGGAGAAAATCATTCGACTAACTTCTGAGGAAGTAGATAGAGTGTTGGCGACTGAGAATGCTTATCGCCATGATTGATTGTTGGATGTGTACATCCTGTGATGCTGTATAGTTTGTAAAAACTGTTGTAAGGTGTGTGACCCTATATGTATAAGTTTTCCTGTCATGCCTAGTTGTAGGCGTAACCCCCGTGTGTTTATGGGGTGTGTACCTGTAACTATTTAGCATATAGGAATGAATAATCTTCGAGTAAATATGGTTGAGAAACCATGTATTTTATTGCGATGACTGAGAAGTCATGTATTCGAGCTACAATAGTGGCTAGTATAGCCTTATTTGTTGTGAGAACAAGTAAATCTAGGGATAAAATTTTCGGAGGTGTGCGATATTCCAAGGATTGGAATAGATTCCTCCAGTCGATGGGTTCTTCAGCATGTAGGCTCCGCCTGGGATAACTTCGTGTATGACGAAGGGTCCTTCCCATGGCGGCTCGAGCTTGTGTCCCTCCTTCTGCTTGAGCCGCAGCACTAGATCTCCTACCGCGAATGCTCTGTGGCGTATGCGGCGACTATGATAGTTTCGCAGTGATTGTTGATATACTGCGGATCTTGCGAGCGCTATATCGCGCATCTCATCGAGTGCATCCATGTCTTCCGCGAGTGCCCTGTTGGAGGTTTCTTCACTGTAAGCCACAACTCGTGGGGCGCTGAACCTAACATCCTCGGGAAGGACTGCTTCTGCCCCATATACCATGAAAATTGGCGTGTAGTTTGTGGATCGGTTTGGAGTTGTGCAGAGGCTCCATAGTACGGACGGTAGCTCTTCGGCCCAATGTCCTGCTGCTGGGTGTAGACGATCGAGTAGACGTTTCTTGATGCCAGCTGAAACTAAGCCGTTGGACCTTTCGACTTGTCCATTCGTTTGCGGGTGGGCGACTGAAGCAAACTTGAAGTTGATGCCCTTTTCCTCGCAGAACTGTTGTGTTTCCTTTGTCGTGAAGTTTGTACCATTATCTGTAATGATATCGTGTGGTACCCCAAGTCTGCATACGATGGAATCGAGGAACTTGACGGCGCGTTGGGCGCTAGCCGAAGTTACTTGCATGGCCTCGATCCACTTGGTAAATTTGTCGACTGCGACCAGCAAGTGTGTATATCCACCTGGCGTGGACTTGCGTAGTGGGCCTACCATGTCTAGCCCCCACTGTGCAAAGGGCCAGGCGATGGGTATCATGTGCAATTCCGTAGCAGGTGCATGTGGTCTTGGTGCGAATCGCTGGCAAGCGTTGCATCTTTTGACTAGCTCCTTTGCATCGGTGGCTGCCGTGAGCCAGTAGAATCCTGCTCGGAACGCTTTTCCCATGATTGTTTTCCAACTAGCGTGATGCCCACAGTCTCCTTGGTGGATGTCCTGGAGTAATTCTTTGCCATCTTCGGGTGCGATGCAGCGCTGAAGTATACCCGAGATGCTTTGCTTGTATAATTCTCCGTTGATTACCCGAAAGGATTTACTGCGTCTGATTATCTGTCGAGCCTCGCGAGGATCGGCCGGGAGCTGTCTGGTGGACAGGTAGTCGAGGTATTTCTGCGTCCAGACTGGCTCGACCAGAAAAACCTGTCGTGAAATGTTATGAATAAGCTCGATGATGGCGACTTGCGGGCTGGCCTCTGTTTCTGGTGTCGTGGGTGTTCCTGCAGCTTTTTTGACTTTGACTGAGCGCTTGGTCATCCGCTCGAAATATATTCCTGGTGGTATGGGTGTGTTTATGGAACCCATGTTTGCCAGTTTATCTGCTTCTTCGTTGCTGGATCTCGCAATGTGCTTCAGCTCGCATCCCTTGAAGCTTCCTTCGAGTAGGTTGTACATGTCGCGATATGCGACCATGTTTTCAGCAATTGCGTCGCATTCTTTCATTGTCTGCTGTACGATGAGATTGGAGTCGCCGTAGATCATTAATCGGGTGGCTCCGCAGGCAACTGCCATCTTCATCCCATGCAACAGAGCTTCGTATTCTGCGTCGTTGTTCGATGCCGGATCATCAGGTGGAAAATCCAATCGTAGGACGTATGGCAGCTTGTCTCCCCTAGGCGATATGAGTACGATTCTAGCTCCTGCTCCTTCGTTTCTTTTGGACCCGTCAAAGTACATTATCCAGTTGCTCGTGTATTCTGGCGGTCCGGGCGTTTGTAGCTCTGTCCATTCACTTAGGAATTCCACGAGTACCTGGGATTTGACTGCATTGCGCCCTGCATAAGTGATGTCCCAGGCGCCCAGCTCGATGCTCCATTTGGCTATTCTTCCAGATGCCATAGGGTTGTTCATGATTGTCCTGAGTGACGCATCATTAACCACTGTGATGGCGTGTTCCTGGAAATAGTGTTTAAGCTTTCGGGCTGTAAGAACAACTCCATATGCGAGCTTCTGGTAATGAGGATATCTTTGCTTGCATGGCGAGAGCACTTCACTGATGTAATAGACCGGTCGTTGGACTCCGTACGCTTTGCCGTCCTCAGGTCGTTCGACTACGATTGTTGTGCTGATGACCTGGTTTGTGGCGGCTAGGTACAAGTAGAGTGGCTCCCTTTCTTGCGGTGTTGCAAGGACGCGTCTGCTTTGCAACGATCGCTTCAAGTCTGCGAACGCTTATTTCGCTTCTGGTGTCCACTCGAATTTGTCCGTCTTCTTCAACAGCTTATAGAAGGGTAACGCTTGCTCTCCCAATCGGGCGATGAACCTGCTCAGAGCGGCTAGTCGCCCTGTGAGCTGCTGGACTCCGCGTAGATTGGTTGGCTCCTTCATAGTCAAGATTGCTTGTATTTTCTCTGGGTTGGCTTCGATGCCTCTGGCGGATACCAGGTACCCGAGAAGTTTTCCTGCTGGGACGCCGAAGACGCATTTTGTCGGGTTGAGCTTGATCCTATATGCGTTGAGGGCGTCGAATGTTTCTCTAATGTCCTCGAGGAGTGTGTACTCAACTCGAGTCTTGATGACAATGTCGTCAACGTACACTTGTACGTTCTTGCCAATGAGCTTGGCGAGGCATTTTTGCATGCAGCGCTGGTATGTTGCGCCTGCGTTCTTGAGCCCGAAGGGCATTGTCGTGTAGCAATATACACCGTGTGGTGTGATGAATGCTATCTTTTCTTCGTCCTCCCGTTTCATCCTCATCTGATTGTAGCCCGAATAGGCGTATGTTAGTGAAAACAAAATCAATGGGTTGTGGTGTTCTCTCACAACTCACTCAAAACCAAGCAAAGATGGCCTCACTTAATGTTCCAAGAGAGAAAAGGATCAACTTACCACAAGGACCAATGAAAAGTGTACCAAGTGTGACAAGAGAATACCCAGGATATGATAGTATCACAAAGACAAACAAGGAATATGGTGGAGCTCGGCTTGGGATTCCTAACAACACCAAAAACAAGTCCTATTTGCTGCTTGTGATGATAAAATAACACCTAGGGAAACACACACCAAGTATGGAGACAAATGTGGCAATGCAAATATATGTAGGAAATTTTGCAATGCACTGGAAAGACACTAGCCAAGCTCAAATAATATTCAGGCACAAGATTTCTCAATGGTGTGTCAATATAGCAACAGTGAAAACAGCTCCACAAATATATCAATGTATCTCAAGGCCTTTTTGCTTTTCTCAATTCTGTTTTTCTATTTTTCTCTTTTCTCTTTTCTCTTTTTTTTATACTTTTTACTGGCCAAATAACAACACTAGGAGCAATACTATCAAGTAATAACAATGCTATGAACAATGTGACACAAGTATATGAGAAAGAGCAGCCTGAAAACGAGCAAAAGATAGCTATTCTTGATGGGTATGGTACCTACTTATTGCTGTAGAAAGGCTCTGGCTAAGGCTCACAAAGTTCAGACTTGAAACCCTAAAGAAATTGGAAAAGAAAAATAAAATCTAAAACTAACTAGACTACTAGAATTGCCGACGGCAGGAACTTTGTACCACGGCAGAGAAACGTGCAGTTTTTGTGCCACGGCAGGAATCGGATCCAACTCGAAAACCAACAAGGAAACTACCACTCGGATTGAAGTTTTGAGGGGATTTCGGTGGACACCAAAGGCAAAACTCGAAGAACTCAAGAACCCTAAACCTAGACCGAAATAACAAGACTCAAAAGGAGAAAAAGTAACACGAAAATGAAACACAAGACAGCAACTAGACACTTGACAATGGTGATCTAAGGCTATGGCAACAACTAGACCTAAAATTTTTGTGTGGCTTTTTCTGTATAGGAAATAAAAACAACTAGACTATGGATCTGTCATCACGATCGGCCGGGTCAACGTCTTTGTCTGCTCGAATCCGGATCCGATAGAAGAGCCCACCACGAAGAGGGAACAGCCGGAGCAGCCGGCATGGACCCCGCGTGGCCGGGTCATGAGAGAAGATGATACCGAGTCTATCTTGCACCTGCTGGAGGACCGGTACGAGGAAGATAGCTGTGATGAGGAGGAGTATGAATCTTCACCAAGCATTGCGCGCTAGGTCGCGGTCTACACGGCCCCTGCAACCAATCTCAATCAGTGGAACGTGACTGCGGCCGCGGTCGGAGCGGCGCAAGCATTGGACCAGCAGCAAAATCTGGCTGACGGAAATCCGGTTCTGACCCGGGTTGATGGAGAGTCGGCTTCAGTCACCAGCCGAGCGGCGGATAGCGAGTTGCAGGCAAACATGTTTGGGTTCCTGGCTAACAGGACGCCAGGGGCGGGTCCTTCGAATCCGCAATACCCGGCCCTGTTCAGCAACAATATGGTTTTGGACCCAACAGTGTTAGCTACTGTGATAACCCCGAAAAACGCCGCGGCGCGTGCCAGGGACTTGGAGATAGCACGCCGCGCGCTGGAGCAACAAAGAAGGGATGTGGAAGCAGAAAAGTAAGGGGTAGCCACGCGCCAACGGGAACTGGACGCGCTGGAAAACCGGCTCCGGGCTGAGACAAGCAGGGTGCATCAAAGATACCAGACAAGATTACCGGCGATGGGTGGAGTCATAAACCCTAACGCACTATTCATCACACCCCAGGACCAGCCGATTCCGGCTGTGAATCAGGAAACTGTGCATCAGCCGGCAACTGGAGCAGGACAGCCGGCAAACGTGCAGGCCGGGTTACCCACATTGCAGACTGGGGCCCCTGTCGGCAACACAGCACCACCACCGCCACCATCACGATTTCGTACGCCACCAGGTCACTTCAATAACCCCATGGACAACGTGTATGCCGCAACGTTAGCATTGAATCAGATCCCCGTAAGAGAGTCACCCCATGCGGAGCAGACCCGGCGGGCGATCGATTTGCTGCATACGGCGGTGGCTCAGCAGGTTAATTACCCAGATAATAGGAGTGGAATGCATGGAACACCTTATATAAGCCAGCAACATGGCAACGCCGGCAATATTCAAACAAGTTCAGTGCGACGGAGGGCAGAGCAGCAGCAAATGCCGCCTCCTCCCCGCGTTCAGGCGGCACCAGCAATATCAGCAGCACAAGCTATTGTGGATAGTTCCAGAGCCAGGAGAGCCGCGGCCGGGTCTGCGGTGCACGGACCAGCAGTAGCGCCACGACCAGCCGTGCCCCCCGCAGGATCGCGTGTTTCCCGGGTGAGGCCAATACCGACTAATCTCGCTGGGCCCAAGTGTCTGACGGATAACATCAGGGCTGAGACTTACCCGGATAAATTCAAGGAACCGGGTAAAGTAGTGAATTATGAGCCGACTATGGATCCAGAAACGTGGTTGAGCAGTTATGAGATGGCTATGTCGATTCGCAACGCATCTGAAAATCTTCAAGCCAAGTTCATGTACTTAATGATGTCAGAAGGAGCAGCAAAGTTGTGGTTCAACAATTTACCGGAAGGATCTATCAAGTCATGGGGTGAGTTGAAAACTGCGTTTATCAAGCACTTTCATGGAACGTGCAGGAAGCTATTTACTATAGATGACCTAGAACGGTGCGTCCAGAAGAAAGGAGAATCGGCGCGTAGCTGGGTGCGCCGGGTTATGGAGATACTTCACTCATCTACAGATATCCAGCCAAAGGACGCGTTGCAAGCTATGGCCAAGACATGCAAGTAAACGCCTTTAGTGCAGAAGTTAACTCGCATGAAATCTAGTCGGAATGCTTCAGAGGTTACAATGGGAGAGCTAATGGATGCATGCAACAAGCACGCTGCAACGGATACCACAGAACAGGACGTTGATGACAAGAAAACAAAAGCAAACACGAGCAATAATGGAAGAGCCGGCAACGGATCTACGCCGGGTAACCACGGAGGTAACAATGGGAACAACCAGAACAAGCGCCCGTTCGAGGGGAATTCCGAATTTGTCGCCAGCACAGAAGCCGGGTCTTCGAGGCCCACAGCAGAAGGAAATTTCAACGCAGGAAATCATAACAGAGGAAACTATCAAGGGCCACCAAGGCCGGGAAACAACTGGGATATCTTCAGAATGGCGTGCCCGAAACACAGCAGGAACGGAAGGCCGGCTAACCACTCATTGGAGCAGTGTGCGAATTTGCAGAGATGGAAGAACGAGGAAGTAAACAAGGCTATGCGAGGTGCAGGCCGGGGAGGAGGACCGGGTCCGGGTGGAAACCCGGGCAACGGCCCACCCCCAGCAGGTAACCCGGGAGTTGGAAATCCGGGTAATAACCAGGGAGGAGCTGGAGGTTTCCAAGCCAACCCCAAGAAATTGGGCCAGTACCACGTTCACACCACAGGAACTTCTAACAAGGATAGAAAGATACTAAAAAAGGTGGTAAACTCGGTTTCCTCGGCTGTCCCGAGGTACCTGAGGTGGTCGGAACAAGATGTAACATGGAGCAGAAGAGATCACCCGGAAAGGATAGAACATCCGGGAGTCCTAGCATTGGTGGTTGCGCGACAGGTTAATGGTTATGAGCTGAAAAATGTCTTAATGGACGGTGGAAGCAGCATCAACATCTTATATTGGGAAACTTTTCTATGCATGGGTCTCAAGGAGTCTCAGCTACAAAAGAGATCAACAGTTTTTCACGGGATTGTGCCGGGTCACTCGGCGTGTCCTGAGGGAAAGATCACTCTGGAGGTTGCTTTTGGAGAATCAAAGGATAATTTCCGGGTGGAGTGGCTCACGTTCGAAGTGGTGAAGTTGTGCAGTCCTTATCACGCGCTATTTGGGAGGCCGGCTTATGCCAAGTTCATGGCCAGGCCGTGTTACGTGTACCTACAGCTAAAAATCCCGGGTCCTAAGCAGACCATCACCATACATGGGAGCCGGGATATAGCGGCTGAGTGTGACGGAGGAGATGCGGCAATGGCAGAACAAGCTTGTAGAAAGGAGGAACTCAAGTATTATCGGTCTCAAGTAGACCCGGATGACAGGACAGCGCTGAAGAGGCCTAACACTGAGGATGAGAGAGCAAAATTCAAAGCAGCACAAGATACCAAGATGATGGCCTTTGTCGAAGGTGATCCCTCCAAGCAATTTGCCATAGGATCTAACCTGGATGATGAGCAGGAAAAAGCACTTGTGGAGTTTATTCGTTCAAATCAGGATGTGTTTGCTTAGACACCTAGCGATATGCCGGGTATCCCTACAGAGCTGGCAGAACACAGTTTGCACGTTAATCCCAAATCCAGGCCCGTGAAGCAAGGACTGAGAAAGATGAATGAGGAAAGAAGAAGAGCTATAGGAGAAGAAATTGCTCGGCTGTTGACAGCCGGCTTTATCATGGAAGTATTTCACCCGGACTGGTTGGCAAATCCGGTTCTCGTAATGAAAAAGACTAACGAGTGGAGGATGTGCATCGATTATACGAGTCTCAACAAGCACTGCCCCAAGGATCCGTTTGCACTTCCAAGGATAGATCAGATCATAGACGCAGTGGCTGGAAGTGACCTATTGTGCTTCCTGGATGCGTATTCCGGGTATCATCAGATCAAGCTCAAAAAGGAAGACTGGGAGAAAACATCGTTCATAACCCCTTTTGGGGCCTTTTGTTACAAAACCATGAATTTTGGATTGAAGAACGCCGACGCAACCTATCAGCGGTGCATTCAGAAGTGCTTTGAGGACCAAATTGGATGCAACGTTCATGCTTACATGGACGATGTGGTGATCAAGACCAGAAAAGCGGAGACATTTATTGATCATCTGAAGGAAACATTCAAGAACCTGAGAAGATACCAAATGAAACTTAACCCGATAAAGTGTGTATTTGGAGTCCCAGCAGGGAAGTTACTCGGTTTTATTGTTTCAGAGAGAGGGATTGAAGCAAACCCGGATAAAATCAAAGCTATCCAGAGTCTGAAAAAGCCGGAAAACCTGAAGCATGTTCAGAAGCTTACGGGGTGCGTAGCAGCGCTGAGCCGGTTTATATCAAGACTCGAAGAGAAAGCAATACCCTTGTACCGGCTCTTGAGGAAATCTGATAAATTCGTTTGGGACCAAGAGGCGGATGAGGAGTTCGAGGCATTAAAGAAGTAGCTATCTGAGGCACCAGTCCTAGCAGCCCCGGGTCCTAAAGAGCCCATGTTACTATACGTTGCAGCGGGGCCCCGGGCGGTTAGCGCAGTGGTTGTCGTTGAGCGCAAGGAGGATGGAAAAGATCACCCGGTTCAGAGGCCGGTTTATTATGTCAGCGAGGTGTTATCAGAAGCAAAGCAGCGCTACCCACATTGGCAGAAGCTGGTTTTCGGGGTCTTCATGGCCAGCCGGAAATTGAAGCTGTATTTTCAGGAACACCCCATAACAGTGGTTAGCTCTATACCAATGTCAGATATCATCAGAAACTTGGATGCAACAGGTAGAATAGCCAAGTGGGCGATCGAAATGGGAGATTATCACATCAACTACGAGCCCAGGTCAGCAATCAAATCTCAAGCTCTAGTTGATTTCATTAACGATTGGACTCACACAGGCATGCCCACAATGACTCCAAGTTCCGAGTCTTGGATAATGCACTTTGATGGTTCCAAGCAATACGAGGGATCATGAGCCGGAGTGGTGCTCACATCACCCAAAGGAGACAAGTTGAGCTACGTGTTGCAGATTCACTTTGATTGTTCCAACAACATGGCCGAGTATGAGGCATTATTGCATGGATTGAAGATAGCCAAGGAGATGCACATTAAGAGGATACGATGCTATGGAGATTCGGACCTTGTGGTACAGCAGGTCTCGGGAACTTGGGATAGAAAAGATGCAACTATTGCAGCATACCTCGGAGAGGTGGACAGGGTTGCCGGGTGTTTTTCCGGGTACGAGGTGGAGCATGTAGGTAGAAGAAAAAACGAGGCAGCAGATGCACTCGCCAGACTCGTCTCGCGCAGAGAGCCGGTTCCACCCAATGTGTTCCTGGACGAGCTATGGCGGCCATCAGTTAAAACCGAGTCTGAGGAAGAACTAGCTAACAAAGACCCGGATTTGGAGCTCGTGGCCACAATACGCACTGTTCCCGAGTGGACAGAGCCGTTTCTGTCTTACCTATCACGGGGCGAGTTACCATAGCAAGAGGTACTAGCAAGGCAAATTCTGAGGCGAGCAAAAGGGTATTCCATCATCAATGGGGAGTTATATAAAAGGAGTGCTGCAGGAGTATTTTTGCGCTGTGTGGCACCAGAAGAAGGCCGGCAAATCCTGAAAGAGATCCACGAAGGCGACTATGGGCATCACGCATCCACAAGGTCCCTTGTGGCCAAAGCATATAGGCATGGTTTCTTCTGGCTCACAGCCTTAGCAGATGCGGAACGCTTGGTGGCAAGGTGCGATGGATGTCAAAGGTATGCCCGCCAAATCCACGTGCCGGCTATGGAGTTGCAAACAATTCTTTTGACCTGGCCTTTTGACGTTTGGGGTATGGACATGGTTGGCCCCTTTCGCATGTTACCTTGCAAAAAGACACATCTCCTGGTGGCTATCGATAAATTTACCAAGTGGGTTGAAGTTATGCCAGTTACCAATTGTGAAGTGATTACGGAAGTTAAGTTCCTGAAAAGGATTATCTACCGGTTCGGGTATCCTCATAGCATAATTACCGACAATGGAACCAACATGTCCCTTGGTGAGATGGAGAAATTCTGTGGTAACAACGGAATCCGGCTTGACATAGCTTCCGTAGCTCATCCGCAAGCCAATGGACAAGTGGAGAGGGCAAATCAGGAGTTACTTCATGGATTAAAGCCACGATTGGGAGTCCCATGTATCAGAGCTGCTGGAGCATGGGTTGAGGAGTTACCTTCAGTGGTTTGGGGCATCAACACTACACCTAACAGATCTACTCAGATGACACCGTTTTTCATGGTTTATGGTGCAGAAGCGGTGCTGCCGAGTGATATCATCCATGACTCGCCTCGAGTATCGGCTTACGTTGAGGTGGAAAACGAGAAGACCCGGCAGGACGCCATGGATATGTTAGAAGAACACAGGGAACAAGCTTTGGAGAGATCAGCCATATACCAGCAGGACCTGAGGAGATATCACAGCCGGAGAGCCAAACCCGGGTCTTCCAGGAAGGAGACCTGGTTCTGCGCCTGGTACAGTCAAAGGAAGGAAAACACAAGTTATCCCCGCCATGGGAGGGACCATTCATCATAAGCCGGAATCTGCACAACGGATCATATTACTTGGTAGATGCAAGGGAAGAGTCGGCTACTGTCAATGACACCGCTCATACCACTTCATCTATGCAAGAAAGAGAAAGACCATGGAACGTAGCTCAGCTGCGTCCCTACTATACCTAGTTTAGGCTAGATTCACAAGTGGAATTGCACGATGTAACAGGCAGCAGGTTTCAGACGCACTCTTTTCCTATCCAGGGTACCTAAGGGGGCTGGAGGGTTTTTAATGAGGCGGCTTGCTGACCTAACCTTTTTCATATCAATAAAGAGATGGTTAAACGATTTATTGTTCCTTTTTTGGGTGTTTCTTATCAAGTTTTTCATATTTCTGTTGTGTTCTTATTTTTCTTTCAGGTAAGTATTATTTATTGCTTTTAGTATATTAGTTTCTCTAGTAAATTGCATATATCTAGGTCTTGGGGGCTGATTGCTTGAATACCACAGTTGCAAACTCAAAGACCCGGCCACGATGCCATTGAGTTATAAGGGCCGATTACTTGTAATAAGTACGGCTGCAAGCTTATAACCGGACAAAGGAGCCAAACTTTCTTGACTTTTCTTGCTTAAGCTTGATGTGACTCGCACTAAGTGGCATGCTTTGCTAGCGTATGATTACAATCAGTCATGATGCCCAATGGGACTTGCCTGACCCTGTCTTCGTACAGCTGTAGCAACATTGATTATCCACGCGAAAGCCGGCTTACAGTAGAAGAAGGTCAAAAGGGTCATCTAAACCACAAGTTATGCAGAGTACAAGGTTAATAGCCGGAAACTCAAGGTATATTAAGCATAACTTCAAATCCTATGTGAAACTGCTCTAGGTTTTGGGCTTAGCAGTAACAATTTGTTCCTTTCGAAAGACCCAAGCACCCTAGACTCGGAATTCCGGGCCTTGGGGACTTGGGAATTTGAAAACAGAAACAAATTATCTAGCTATTCAGCTCAAAAACCCAAAAATCCGAGTCTTGGGGACTTGGGGACTTAGAAAAAAGTCCACCAGTCAAAACCCACGAGACCCGGAAACCGAGTCTCACAAAAGGAACCATAGCAGTAAGTCGGAAAATCAGGGATGAAAAAGCCCAAAGTCAAGAAATATCAAATTCAAGCAAAAGGCCAGAAGGGCCACGAAATATATTAAGGTCTTAAAACGTATTACAAACCAGGATAGTAGTATCATAAAGCGCACAGGCGCGCTATCAAAAGAATAATTGTTTTAAAAAAGGCCCATTGGCCGAATAAAGTGCTTGAGACGGTAGCCGATAAAGAGTTCACTCGGCCTCTTGGGCCGAGTCGTCCATCTTGCCCTTGCCCTTGAAAGCCGGGTCTTGTTCCTTGCCTTGTTCTTCAGCAGTCTTGGTGGCAGCAGCACCCGGGTCAGCAGTAGTGCAGGCCCGTGCGGGAGGAGGAACGACCGGCGTGGAGGTAGCTGGCGCAGAATCGGCCTCAGCCTTCTTCTTCGCGGCTTCTTCTCTTGCCTGAGCAGCCTCCGCCTTCCATCGGGCCAGCATATCATATGGCTTGGGAAGATCCGACTTAACCGCCTTGTCATCAGCATCATATGATGGGATAATTGAACTGACATCCAAACTATCGGCAATTATGCTGGCCGAGTGACGAACCTCCTTCTGGATAGCCTTGAAGTTATTTACTGAGAACCTGGAGCCGTCATGATTGAACTCTGGAAACCGCCTACAAGCTTGGCCGGCTCAAGTTTTGGAAAATATGCCTTAGCCAGCGCAAGCCCCCGGGTTACTCCAACCCGGCAGGACGAGCGTTTCCAGTGCTCAATCCACTCGGGGATAGTGGAGCACGCGTCAAGCAGCGTCTTCAGGCTACCATGCCCAACACCTGGCCACTTCAGATCCTGAAGAATCCATTTGGTTTCGGCACAGAGCTGCCGGATCGTGCTCTTTATGGTTTTCAGCTTTGCGATATCATCTTCATCCGGAGTTACATCATCCGGACCTGCAGAGAATAGAAAAAAGCTTTGAGTAAGGGCATCTGACTATTTATCAGAATGAGAATCCGGGTTATAATTATTAAGTTAGGAATAGTTACCAGTCAAAGCACGATATGTGTCGGCAATCTGAACGGAAAGCTTGGTCAGTTCATCTTCTGCTGCATGAGCCCTCTTTCTATATTTCCTTGCGATTTTCCCTATCCTCTTGGCATCAGCTTCAGCCGACTCACGCAGAGTCGCCTCCTTCTCGAGGAGTTTGGTGGCCTTCGCCAATGCTTTCTCAGAGTGGGTCACGAAGGCCTGCGTGGAAACACAAGGAAGGGTTAGCCGGATCAAAAGCAAGCTATCAGTTGGATACACTACGAAGTTCCAAGCAAATTATCAATAAGTTCACTTGGAACTTGGGGACTAGACAAGGATACATGCAATATTATTCGGATTTACCTCATGTTTGGCTATCAAGGCTTCTAGGACATTTTCTTCGTCAACCCTCAAGGTGTGCAAGGCGTCAAGCATCTGGGTAAAAGTCATATCCTCGGGCTTGATACCGGAAGAGCCGGCGGCCTGATCACTCGGAGGACGAACCTTCTCCGACTTTAGGGTCGAGACCCGGCTTGCCTGGGCGTCCGGATTGGGAGTGCCCATCCTTGTGTCCAGGATCTCGACGTCGTCGTCCTCAGCTTCCTCAGATGGCTTGGGAGACCCGGTTTCCTGCCGGGCCGAGTCAGTCAGGGGGTCTTGTTCTTGGTTCTCTTCACCACCACCGCCAGTCGCGGCGTCCATATCGTCAACCGGCCCCTCCGTCTCCCGGTTGTCTATGTCCATGTTATCCGGGTCACTGATCGAGACCTGGGCGCTAAGGAAAGAAAAGAGAAGTGATTAGCAGCAAAAATTGAAGGTTATCAAAAGGACTAGTATATTGTTTAGCCGGAAATATAACTTACTCGGCATTCACCACGAAATTTGCAGGAAGTTCGCTGCTAGACGCGGACGAGGCTGTCACAGAATCCGAGAGTGAGACCCGGAGCTGTCCGGCTAATGGATGATTGGGGGAAGGGTGTCTTTGAGGTGAGTTGGAGGGATGAGATGGAGAAGTACCAGTACGACGAGCCGGGGACGTGGGAATACCCGGGTTGAGGGGATCATCACCCGGGGAATTCCGGGTTACCCTGCGCTTGGTCGGAGGCGGATCCTTCAAGTGTGGCGAATTGGATAACTGTCGGTTAAGTTCGCGCATATTATCAAAGGAATAGGGTTTGGAGGACATGGAAGAGTAAGGAACCTTGAAGACGACGCCTCGAGTTTTCCTCTTGGCTCCGACCTCAACTTCCGGCTCAGCCTCGCTTTTATCGCTCTCAGTTTCTTCCGGGTCACCCTGGTCATCCTTGTCATCCTTATCATCCATCCCTGAAAGGCGCAAGTACATAGTTGGAAAAAGAGAAAAAATGGGAAAGCAAAGTAACAGAGGTTAAGGTGATTGAGATCCGTGTGATACCTTCGTCAGTGTCAGCCGGTTCTTCTTCTTCCTCCGGGTTCCCGGAGTTGGGAGGGGTCTTGATGAGGACATGACCAGGCCGGATACGACCAAGACAATTACTACTTCCTCTAAACTTCATCAAGAAATAAGGGACATGATTAGATGCTTCTCAAGGAGTTCTCCCATGTCACTTTGGGTCCAAGAGAAGATAGAGTCCCCCTACTCCACGTTCTGGACGCAGATTCGGACTGCAGAAATATACCTGACTTCCGAAGGCTATACCTTTTGCATACGGGCTCCGAATGGGATGAATCTTTTTGTGTTGGAAATCAGAGCGCGTGCACTTTCCAGCGAAATTGGCCTCACCTCAAAATTCAATTCGAGCGAAAAGTTATGGCCAAAACAGTCCGACCGTGTAGCTGAAACTGGGCCAGGAATCCAGGAAAAAAGTGTTGCGTCACCTCTAATTGGGCCCAAAGGCCTTGTACGAATTAGGGTTGGCTTTTTGGTGCCTTGGGACGTCCTTCCTCCTCCTTGGCCGCCACCCAAATCTCTCCTTCATATATACCCTCCATAGGCCTCAGTTTAGACGCGGATTTTGTTTAGTTAAAAAGAACTCAGCTTTATTTGCTAGTCTTCGCCATAGGCACGAGTGTCGGATAGACCTCTTGTACTACGCACTTGCAGAATCCCATCTATCAATATACTTCATATTTTATCCGCAATTCTGATTGCATATTTGGTTCTTGCTTGTTCTCGATTGATTGCAGGAACTAGACCTGAGTGGTTGGGTCGATTGTGCTACGGCGCTGTCAAGAACCTCCCGGAGTTGGTGTAGCGATTGCTAAGGCGCAGCGTCCTCGTACGTTTGTAGTCGGATCGTCAACGTCAACACCACCCAAATCGTAGTTATCATCTGATCGAAAGATCGGACACCTTCGCCTCTATCAAGTGGTATCAGATTTCAGGTTGATCGGTGAGATTTACTGTTTTTCATAGATTAGATTCAATCTGTTCTTCATACCTACAGTCCACAAAAAGCCAAAAAAAAATTTGTTAGGGTTAGATCATCCCATCCTACAACCAGTCCGGGCCTTTTGCATCTTCTTTTCAGTGTATTGCATTGTTGAGTTTTCGTCTGCATCGTCGTGTCAAGTTGCTGGTCTTAGCGTTTATTCCCGTAAAGTTTCGAGTTCTTTGCATAGTTCGTCCGTGCCGCTGCCGCATTACCTCGCACGTTTGCAGATCACCGCTGCCTCCCACCACCACAGATTCCGCCACTATCCAGCCACCACAATCAGCCGCCGCTATCATCTCCATTACCGCAGTTCGACAAGCTATCCATCGCGCCGCTACCTTGCCGCCAGCACATTGCATCGCGCCGCCAATAGCTTCCATCCGCACGCGTGCGTCTCCACTTGTTCCCGTGCGCCGCCTCCACGCTACTAGTTAGGTTTAGGGGTTTTCTCGTTGTTTCACTCCTTATTTCTATCAATAGATTAGAGTTCTAATCAGCTTGGGACTCCAAATTCGCGACCTACTGTAGCAGCAAAAAAAAAAATCCTGAAAAAAAAAAAATTCGTTGTCTCGCCTAACCACAGACATTGTCTGAGGTTTGGAGAGAGCGAAAAAAAAAAATTCGGGAACTCGCCTGACCATAGACATAGTCTGAGGTTAGGTGAGAGCAAAAAAAAAAAATCTCTTCTTAAGTGCAGTTTTTTTTCCTGCTCTTTGCTCATACTTCTTCTCTTTTTGCTTGTTGTTACCGCGCCGTGACGTGTTTGGTGTTATAGGCTCGCGTCTCTAAAACGGTCTAGCCTAGGACCAGCACAGTACCGTCTTTGAGCGTTTATTCAACTTGCATTCCTGATTTGATTATTGCTAATCCTTGCTACTATATTCAAGCCTCCTAAAGCTCCACAGATTCTACATCGTGCGTTGTGACTTTCACCTGGCAATCGCTCCATCTAATCTTCAGTGAGACTTGACATCGATCGTTGCCAGTCACCTCCTGCTGTTGGGTGAGAACTTGTAAGAACTTTATTTTTGCTTGAAGGATTATGCGACTTGCCACCACATCCTAGTAGGAATAGGAACATCTATTGTGATTTGTTCTTGTCTTCTACTAATCATGGCAGGTCCGGGAGCTCGATGTAATTGGGCTTCGTCTATAGTTGGAGATGAACTGACTCCTACATCACATGAACAGCGACCACGGAAGGTAGAAACACGTACTCATGTATATGATCAGGTTACTGTTTCTATGCCATCTTTTGAGGGTCGTTGTAAACCTGCTTTATACATTGAATGGGAATTTGACATTAATGCAATATTTGTTTCCCATAATATTTCTGAGAATAAGAATGTGAAATTCGCAATTTCTACATTTACTGGTTTGGCTTCTATTTGGTGGAATGAATATTGTCATTTATATCCTGATTATATACCTATTACTTGGCATGACTTGAAACTTGCTATGAGATATAAATTTGTTCCATCATATTATACTCGTGACATGGTTAAGAAACTGAAAACTTTAAAACAAGGTAATAACAATGTAAGGGAATATTATGATAAGTTAGAAAGTACCTTGTTGCATTCACTTTTAGAAGAAAGTGAAGAAGAGTTTATGGATAGATTTTGGAGAGGGTTACACCATGATATTCAGAAAAGATTACTATGTGAAGATGAGATATATTCTATAGACCATTTGTTTTGTCTTGCTTGTAAAGCTGAACAGGAAATACGAAGACGTGGCAATAAGACCGACAAGAGTTCGATGGAATTACTTTCATCAACAATAAAGAAGGTTAAACCTTCGACCACTACACCTACCATGACAACCACTCAAGAATTTGTGGAGGTCACACCACCACAAGCTCGGGATGTGTCTGCATCGCTAGTACCTACACCATCTGAGTTGGACATATATGGTAATAATAATGGTACTGATTCTGTTCCTCCACATGCTATTGATATATTCCATGAGGATTTGCATACATCATGTGTTGAGTTACCAGTTGTTTTGGTCACACCACCTATCTTAGAGAACTATGTTGCTGATTTGACTTTAACATGTGATCAAATAACCCAAGTAGCTACTGTTTTCGGTGCACCTATTATTGATGTTAATGCATCTATTTATACGAGTGCGCCCACTGAAATAAGAGTTAATGCAAACGAACCATCTGACTTAATAATTAACTCTAAATTGGATCATATAGAATTTATTAAGAATGATGAAGTTTTGGCTACAATTCATCATGTTAATACTTTGTTTTGTGTTCCAATGGATCCACCTATGTCTTTGTCACATGCTAAGCATAAAATTTCTGAAATCACATGTTTGAGTACGTTCAAAAGTGTGTATGTCCCTAATTTAACCTTTCAGCTGATTGGTGATTATGGTATTAATAATAAATTTTGGGTGCATAAAATTTGTGTCACGTATGATGATATTGTTGTTTTCAGCAATCTATGCTATAGGCCAATGTATTATTGCTATGGGATTGTTCATAATTTTCATGATCATGTGATACATTCTGGTGTAGTTGATACATTAGAAACTAGTTTGTCATATCCATTATGTGTGTCCCATAAGTTATTACCTAGTTGTGCTACTGATTTGTGCTTCACTTATATTTGCAATTTGAGTTGCATCTTACATATTGGACATATGATTGATAAATTTGTTGTCCATCCATCTCATATTCATAATTATCAGAGTAGCGCAGTTGAAGCATGGTTTAAACCTGTTTTGTTGTCACATTTTATGGATTGGTTTGAACTTGTTTTTCATAAATTTGATCATCGATCTTCTGTGAGGACATTGGATTTAATATTGAGCAATAAGAACTTCTATATATGTGTTTCTTCTCATGATCATGATTACATGGTCTTCACTTACACTTGCAATTATGATTGCTTATTGCTGAGATATTTTTTGTTCCATTATGACAAGTATGTGTTATATATTTTCTATCTAAATTACAATTTTTCATTTGGGATAGATCATAGTAACATCTTCAAATAAAATAACTTAATGCATATGTTCAATCATTTTGATATGACCTCCAACTATGGTAGTGATTTTATGCTAAGTAACTTGTTGCATGATTGCTTATCTATACAAGTTTTGGTTAGAATTTTTGATATATAACTTCTTTGTGTAACAATGTTGGGATGGTTTAATGATGCGCATCGCAATATCAATGTTATGAATAAAATCTTCACTCATATGTGCAAACTGAGTTGCAATAATTTAATGTGGTTTGTTTCTTGCGATAATTATTTGGATTTATATTTAACAAGACATACCACTTACCCCTGTATATATGTGTCATATGTGCAAAAATTAAGAGAAATACAAATGTATGACATCTACATCTATCATGCGTATACCTTGTCTCTTTTGTTATCCTTGTTTCAGAAGAAACAGCGCCGAGGACGGCTTATCTTTCAAGAAAGGGAGGATGATGAGGACATGACCAGGCCGGATACGACCAAGACAATTACTACTTCCTCTAAACTTCATCAAGAAATAAGGGACATGATTAGATGCTTCTCAAGGAGTTCTCCCATGTCACTTTGTGATGAAGGTGTTGACCTCTAAGTTGGCCCGATCTTCACGAATCGACAAGAACGAACGAAGAACGCACGAAGAACGCGATGAACACGATGAACACGAGAGGGGAAACGAGGGGAAATCGAGGGCAAACGCGCGGAAACACAAAAGGGGGAAGATAACTCGTGAAGCCTACGAGGGATCGCAAACCCAAGTCAACAACACGCTAATTGAAACCGATTTCTCTCACCGGTCGGTCCACCGATCCAACAGAAGCCCAAAGGGGAAGGTTGGCAAGCACTACTAGAATCACAAGGTGAAAGAGTAGCTCCTTGTAGAGATCTTGGTACGGTCCTAGATACACATCTAAGGAGTAGCCTCGTAAGAGGAGTCACCTCACAAGAGGGATACAAGGGCAAAGCCCGAAGTTCTCAAATCATCCCTAAACCCTAGATCTAGCCACCGGAGTCCTTTATATAGTCGGGGTCGAAACGGGGGTCGAAACGGTGCCAAAACGGGCAATTTCCGTGCATTTCGGGGCCACCCCGGCCTGGGAGCCGGCCTGGCCGGCCTGGGTCCCGGCCTGGGGCCAGGGTGGGGCGCAGAGGCTGGCCTGGAGGCCCAGGCCGGCCTGGGGCCGGGGTGGGAAGGGGCCAGGCCGGCCTTGAGGCCGGCCCCCTCTGTGGGGTGCCCGGCCTGGGGCCGGGGTGGGGGGAGCCAGGCCGGCCTTGAGGCCGGCCCGTTCGGCAAGGGGTCCGGCCTGAGGTGGAGGGGGAGGCCGGCCTGGCCGGGGGTGAGGCCGGGAGGCACCATTTTCCCCCGTTCTTCCTCCTCGGAGCTCCGAACTTGACGCTGTCTTCACCTGCTTCTTCCCTAGCTTCATGCGCACCTTCTTGGATGTGTTCTTGAGCATCTTGGGCACCATCTTGGGTCTCCATGTGGTGATCCCACCTATGCATGTAGAGGGGTATTTCATGAGGTAGAGCACCGTTCACCAAGTCACCGGAAACATACGGAGATAGGAGTGAGTTCACCTTGTGAAGTGTCGATGTTGTGCTTGGTTGAATACGGTGGGCTGCATCATCTCCCCCCCCCTTGAAGAAGAGTCGTCCTCGACTCTCGTTCCATCCATATGTGAGCGGGAGAAGGAATCTTGACGACGAAGATGTCGTTGAAGTTGAGCCGCTTGTCGAAGTCCATGTGACGGTAGGCTCGTAGTGGGGGCGGTCCAAAGGTGATGAAGATCATGAAATGGCCCCCCGTGGATGGTTGAGGAAGATCTTGCGAGGCGGTGTAGTCGTTGAAGTTGAGCCTCTTATCGAAGATCATGCCAAGGTATGCTCGTGGAGGGTGTAGTCCAAAGACGATGACGATCTTGACATGATCCTCCATGGGTGGATGAGGATGAGCTTGACATGAGATGTAGTCGTCGTCGAAGAGCTCAAGAGGGTGTTGCTCCATGGGTTGCGGAAGCGGTAGAGTGTAGATGAACTTGACGTAGTGGTTGTTGTTGATGCTCGTGTCGAAGTCCATGTACATCGTGGCGGTTGGCATGTAGTCGTGGTGGTCATTGTCGTTGACGCGCTTGTCGAACTCCAAGTGCATCTTGACAATTGGTATGTAGTCGT
Source organism: Alopecurus myosuroides (assembly GCA_028641055.1). NCBI lineage: Eukaryota > Viridiplantae > Streptophyta > Magnoliopsida > Poales > Poaceae > Alopecurus > Alopecurus myosuroides. The sequence continues at coordinate 117,969,653 of CM054062.1, forward strand.
GGGAGTCATTGTCGTTGACGCGCTTGTCGAACTCCAAGTACATCTTGACGTAGGGGATGTAGACGTGGTAGTCATTGTCGTTGACGCGCTTGTCGAACTCCAAGTACATCTTGACGTAGGGGATGTAGATGGAGAAGTCGTTGTCGTGGAGGTGCTTGTTGAACTCCATGCACATCTTGACATGTGGTATGTAGGCGTAGAAGGCATTGTCGTTGACGTGCTTGTCGTACTCCATGCACCTCTTGACATGTGGAATGTAGGCGTCGAAGGCGTTGATGTCGAAGTTCTTGTGACGCGCCGTGTAGATCTTGACTTGAGGAATGTGGATGGAGTATGCTTTGTCGTAGAAGCTCTTGTCAATCTCCATGTGGATCATGATGAGCGGAAAGTTCTCCTTCCAACCCTTCAAGTCGGTCTCGATGTTCACGCGATGTGGAGAGCCTTGTATGTGGAGAAGGCGAGGATGTCGAGGATGCTTGATAGGGTCACCAAATCTCTGCAAAATAGACAACAAAGATGGAGAGAAAGTTGGTAAGCTGTTAGTGTCGATAAGCACACATGGGATTTTGCTCTCAACTCTCATCTCACTTTTGGTGGCTAACAAGGCGAGGCCTCTACGAACACTCATGCTTTTTCCACTCATTATGGGCTTGTGGCTCTCACTCACGTGAAGGTGGATCTCTCTCTCACCACTCATCTCACTAGAAGCTTGAGAGGGGACACTAGAAGGCTCCAAAGTCTTGGCACAAGAGGTGTGCGGGTTTGTCGAGGCCGTTGCATTGCTTGGAGTCGGTAGTGTCATAGCATGTGGCGAGGAGGACTCGATCATCTCATCTCTTGGGTTGATCTCCAAGTGTGGAAAGGGTGGCTTTCTTGGAGGAGGAGGTAGGGTCATGGCTTGTGTCGAAGGAAGCTCCAACATCTCCGTGATGTGGTAGTGTAAGCCATGCCTTGTAGCATCCTCAAATGGTCGATGATGATGATGATGATGATTTCCTTGGCTAGAATGGTGGCTTGAGCGTGGCCTTGTGGAGGTTGGCATGAGATGCGTTGAAGTCAAGCGGAGAGTGTCACCCAATTCATCATTACCTCCATCAATGATAGATGGGCCATTGACGCCGACTCTAGAGAGGTTGCATCGTTGGTCCTTATCTTGAGGATAGGCTTGAAGAACTCGTGTCAACACTCGCGATGAGTTCGCGGCCTCATTGCAATAGACGCTTTCGTCACCATTGGTCATGTCCAAGGAATTGAGAGCTAGTTGGTGCAAGGCATAGTATTGGCCTTCACTCATGTAGGCATGGTCACCATTTTGGTTGGCAACCATGAGCATCTCGTTGGTAGCATTGGAAGCTCTCTTGTCGGTGGTCGGAGTGGTCACTTGTGTCATTGGAGACGAAGAAGAAGAATGCCTTAGAGATGATGGCAAGGGATGAGCCTCTTTGACAATGTCACATGCATCAACGTCTTCATCATAGAGTGGTAGAGTGGTCTCCTCATGCATATGGTGATGTTGATCTTGTGTCATGGGAGGAATAGCTTCACACTCTTGATGTTGGTGTTGCGCTTGTGGCGATGATGGAAGCTCATGCTCTTGATCATGAAGGTCATTGTTCATCCTCAAAGAATGTCGCTCATGGAAGTTGTGGTTGGGTGTTGGTGGAGAAGTATCTCTCGCCTCTTGCCTTGACGAGGTAGTGGTATCATAGTGTCCATGGCGAGGATGTTCTTGATCCTTGTCGAAGGCGGGGTGCGAGTAGAAAGCACAATCTTGGTGAAGATGCGGTGGAGGCTCCCATTCCTCATATGGATGGTGACGCTCATGGTCGTTGCACCTTGTAACATTGAGGCAAACGGCGCTCAAGTTATTGTCTTCATGGCCTAGGTGATGTGGTGCTTCATCCAATATGGGATAAGAAGCATGATGGATAGCATCTCCATTGGACGCACCATCTTGGTCGCCGCCTTGGCAATCCCACATTATGTGACCATGGCCCTTGCAAATGGGGCATAAGAGGTCTTCATCTTGAAGGAGAGGGGAAAGTAGGCTCATAGCATCCGTGCCTAGTGGTGGTCGAAGTGGGCGCTCATAGGGGTCCTCATCAAAGATGGGAAGTGAAGTAGCAAATTGAGCAATCCCACTTGGTTGTTGTCGATGGTGGCGCTCAAAGGAGTCTTCCTCGAAGATGGGGAAATACAAGCCATAGGGAGCATTCGCACTCGCTTGATGTTGAGAAGGTGTCTCATTTGGGTCTTCATCAAAGATAGGCGGTGGAAGCTCAATTGGGTCATCCTCATTGGTTTGGCGATGGCGGTCATGATGGAGAGGATGGCGCCGGTGGTCATTGTGGTGGAGTCGAGGGAGGCATTCACTAGAAGCCATGTCGAAGGCACCTTCTTGAGAATGGACTTGGTCTTGGTGGTCATTGTGGTGGTGACACACATTTTGCCTTGGAAGCCTTGAATGTGGGCAAGCACCATCCACGAAGCCATTTAGACCAATGTCATGAGTCGAGCTTGGAGAAGGTGGGTGATGAAGAATATCCGGTCGTAGAGGGTGATCTTGAAGAGGGTCACCACGGCCTTGTCGGTGTCGAGGTCGAGGTAGTGGTGATGGCGAGCGATGCTCAAACCAATGTCGTCGCGGAGCTTGTGGTGGAAGATGCGGTGAGGTGGGTGTACCACTCTCTTCCATATGGCGACGGTGATCATGGCGATGGTCTTGGTGATGAGCGTGGTGATGAGGGCGGGAAGCTTGTCGATGACGAAGCTTGCGGCGTTCCCGCACCTCATGTGTGGGATGACTCCGAAAGTCATTTGGATGCCTTGGCTTCTTGGCCTTCTCGCTAGATGGGGCCTCGATGATGTCCTTCTTGTGGCGCCGTCTTGATGTTGAAGGACACAATCTTGACGTTGCCAACTTGTCGGAGTTCTTGTCGTGGCGCCATCTTGAGGTTGAAGGTCGTTGTAGTGTCTTGGCCTTGGCATTCTCCTTGAAGTTCCTTGGTGGTGAGCATGAACCATCGGAGTTTCTTGTCAACCGAAGCTTGGCGAGGAAGTTCTTGTAGGTGAGCTCGTCCATGTCGGAGTCATAGTCGGTGTAGAACTCCGCCATGCTCGAGGATGCGTTGTCGGTGTAGTAGGGCTCCAACTCGTCAACCAAGCTTGCGGTGTCCTTGTTGTAGTCGTGGTTCATGTCGTTGTAGCTCATGGAGTCGGAGTCGTCGTGGTGGTGGTGGTGGTGGTGCTCCTCCATGTCGATGATGGTTGGGGAGGAGTAGTCGGTGTAGAGCTCGACGTCGTGGTCGGAGTAGTGGTGGTGATCCACCATGTCATGCTCGTAGTAGTGGTCATCCACGATGTCGTGCTCGTAGGAGTAGTGGTCGTCCACCACGACATGCTCGTAGGAGTGGAGGTCCATGTCTAGCTCGTTGTAGTCGTAGTGGTCCATCATGGACTCATCATGATCATCATGGCCTCCAAATTCTTCGCTCTCGCTATACATGGTTAGTGACAAGCACAAGTGTATATATGGAGTATGAGGACCTAAGAGCTCAAACCTCACCTTTTAGCAAATGTTGGAAACTAGTGGACCAAGCCAAGAGAAACCAATAACAAAAAGAATGAAGTGACTTGAGTTCGAAAGATCCCAAAAACACGCTCCAAAACACACACGGCTTATGGGTGGATGGCAATGGGTTAGAAATGTGGCGAGAAAACGACAAATCCAAAGAAAAGTTTGTTGTCAAACGTGGAGAAGAATCAAAGAAAAGTTAGCACGAAAACCAAACCTAGTGGAGGAAAATGATATGGTGGAAAACGAAAAACACACTCACACAAATGATAAATGGGGTTAGTGCGGCCAATGGACGAGCGGAGACGAAATGTACCTATCGAAGACTAAGCTCAATGCCACACCAACGCAAGGACGACGCTAGCTCGAACCGCAATTAACAAGAGGCAACAAGATTCGCAATGTGGCAACCGGTCACTCTCTTCTCTCTCGCAACTCGAAGCTATGCGTTCCTACAAATGATAGCAATTGGCATCGATCTTTGCTTCTTTTGGCTCTTTTTGCTTCTTGCTCTTTCTCCACTCTTTTTTTTTGATTTTTGCTTTTTGATGGATGATGCGGAGATGATTCCCAAATGCCAATGCCTACTCGTAGCTAGTCTCTCACAAGCGCAAAACTCGCACTCTCGGTGCCACAATGCGATGCCAAGCGGTGCAAAAGAACTAGTCCAAGTAGGTAAGGTACACAATGGGGTGGGGTGGTTCAAGCGGAAGCAAGTTATACCTCTCTTATTGATGATCACGGACTTGCGGCCGTGGGGGAGTCGATGTCGTGGCGATCCGTTGATGTGGAAGCGTAGGTGATGTCGTGGGCGTCGCGTAGCACTTTGTTGCACTCAATCCGGATCAAAAACGACAAAGAAAAACAAGTTACAAAATCTGTCCAAGAATCGAAGAGCAGGAATTTTCTGTGTTTTTTGCTCAAATTCGAAATTTCTCCCAAATCAAGAAAAATTTTGGACAAATTCAAGAATTGTGGCTGAATAGGAAGATGGGGAATGGTTTTTGGCAACAAATCTATGAAACAAAACCACGAGAAACTCAACGAATCAAGAGATCGGTCGAAATCCCTTTCGGCTATTTTTGGTCAAATTTGCGAATTTATGGTGGATAGAAGAAAAATTGGTGGTAGGGGAGGGGGTGGGGTGTCGGATTCGTGTCAATCTAGCTCTGGATACCAGATGATGAAGGTGTTGACCTCTAAGTTGGCCCGATCTTCACGAATCGACAAGAACGAACGAAGAACGCACGAAGAACGCGATGAACACGATGAACACGAGAGGGGAAACGAGGGGAAATCGAGGGCAAACGCGCGGAAACACAAAAGGGGGAAGATAACTCGTGAAGCCTACGAGGGATCGCAAACCCAAGTCAACAACACGCTAATTGAAACCGATTTCTCTCACCGGTCGGTCCACCGATCCAACAGAAGCCCAAAGGGGAAGGTTGGCAAGCACTACTAGAATCACAAGGTGAAAGAGTAGCTCCTTGTAGAGATCTTGGTACGGTCCTAGATACACATCTAAGGAGTAGCCTCGTAAGAGGAGTCACCTCACAAGAGGGATACAGGGGCAAAGCCCGAAGTTCTCAAATCATCCCTAAACCCTAGATCTAGCCACCGGAGTCCTTTATATAGTCGGGGTCGAAACGGGGGTCGAAACGGTGCCAAAACGGGCAATTTCCGTGCATTTCGGGGCCACCCCGGCCTGGGAGCCGGCCTGGCCGGCCTGGGTCCCGGCCTGGGGCCAGGGTGGGGCGCAGAGGCTGGCCTGGAGGCCCAGGCCGGCCTGGGGCCGGGGTGGGAAGGGGCCAGGCCGGCCTTGAGGCCGGCCCCCTCTGTGGGGTGCCCGGCCTGGGGCCGGGGTGGGGGGAGCCAGGCCGGCCTTGAGGCCGGCCCGTTCGGCCAGGGGTCCGGCCTGAGGTGGAGGGGGAGGCCGGCCTGGCCGGGGGTGAGGCCGGGAGGCACCATTTTCCCCCGTTCTTCCTCCTCGGAGCTCCGAACTTGACGCCGTCTTCACCTGCTTCTTCCCTAGCTTCATGCGCACCTTCTTGGATGTGTTCTTGAGCATCTTGGGCACCATCTTGGGTCTCCATGTGGTGATCCCACCTATGCATGTAGAGGGGTATTTCATGAGGTAGAGCACCGTTCACCAAGTCACCGGAAACATACGGAGATAGGAGTGAGTTCACCTTGTGAAGTGTCGATGTTGTGCTTGGTTGAATACGGTGGGCTGCATCACTTTGGGTCCAAGAGAAGATAGAGTCCCCCTACTCCATGTTCTGGACGCAGATTCGGACTGCAGAAATATATCTGACTTCCGAAGGCTATAACTTTTGCATACGGCCTCGGAATGGGATGAATCTTTTTGTGTTGGAAAGCAGATCGCGTGCACTTTCCAGAAAAATTGGCCTCACCTCAAAATTCAATTCGAGCGAAAAGTTATGGCCAAAACAGTCCGACCGTGTAGCTGAAACTGGGCCAGGAATCCAGGAAAAAGGTGTTGCGTCACCTCTAATTGGGCCCAAAGGCCTTGTACGAATTAGGGTTGGCTTTTTGGTGCCTTGGGACGTCCTTCCTCCTCCTTGGCCGCCACCCAAGTCTCTCCTTCATATATACCCTCCATAGGCCTCAGTTTAGACGCGGATTTTGTTTAGTTAAAAAGAACTCGGCTTTATTTGCTAGTCTTCGCCATAGGCACGAGTGTCGGATAGACCTCTTGTACTAAGCACTTGCAGAGTCCCATCTATCAATATACTTCATATTTTATCCGCAATTCTGATTGCATATTTGGTTCTTGCTTGTTCTCGATTGATTGCAGGAACTAGACCTGAGTGGTTGGGTCGATTGTGCTACGGCGCTGTCAAGAACCTCCCGGAGTTGGTGTAGCGATTGCTAAGGCGCAACGTCCTCGTACGTTTGTAGTCGGATCGTCAACGTCAACACCACCCAAATCGTAGTTATCATCTCATCGAAAGATCGGACACCTTCGCCTCTATCAGGTCTCGATGTTCCAGAAAGCATTATCGGCCTGAGGTAGAGGCATAAAAGTGAGAGTTAGTAGTTGTATCAGGTAAAAGTACAAGAGAAAGTGAATAAGTGTCACGACCCCGGACCCAGACATATACATACTGTTATGTGCTCCTAGCCATGGACTCACAAGGGCTTCAGGGTTACCAGCCCCGGCCGCAACAAACAACGGCAGGCAGACTGGATTCATCGGCACGTAGTCCGGATCCCCAGTCTACTACTCCTTGTATCCATGCTAGTCATAACCAACTATGCATATCAAAGCGTCCACGAATCGAATGAAACTGAAGGAAACAGAACCAAAGCTATACAGACATGCTATGTGTCCAGAAAGTGCAACAACAATCGAGGGTTACTGGGGTTACCTCGCCCCAGGCCGATCACATCGACAGGCGGGCTCGGACATGGATCATCGGCTCCACAACCCCTCGACTGCGACAACTATGCAGGCATAGCCAAAACTGTATATCGATGAGCTCGAAACCAACAACCGATCAAAGCAGTAATCTAAACATGAAACTTTATTAAACAGGTGTTACTAGAGTATAGCTTACAAGCAGAGGTCACACGACCCAACATTACATCAGACAACGGAAGGCAAATTATGTTGCTAATCAACAAGAACCAAAGAGGCCGAAGAGGCCGCAACATAAGGCGACGTCCCAGCCCATAGATTCCAGGCTGCTACCTGGGAACCCCAAACTACTCGTCGATGTCCACGTTGAATCACCACCGAAGAAGAATCTTCACCTGAACGAGAATTAAGCAAACCTGAGTACGGGAGGTACTCAACAAGACTTAATTAACCTATTATATATCTGCTATCTTCAGAAAGGGTTTTATGAAGGCTGTTTGCGTAAAGCAATCTTTGTTTTTGAAATCGAGGAAGAATAGCACGTCGCATGGAATGTTTTCAAAACAGATGAGAAAGCTACTCAACTACTGAGATCATCTTCTTGTATTCCACCAAGTCTTTCTCATTCCCACACTAACTCATACTACAAGGATCACCCCTCTCGGCATCTCCGAGGAGGCACCCTTCAATCATGGTTAACAAGTTTTAGTCATTCCGTTGAAGTTATCTATGATCACAGAATCCGTTGCCAAGTCGTCCGTAACCGTGGACACGGCTTCTCGAGGAGATTTATCCCTGCAGGGGGTACACTTTACCCACACGTACCATCCGACTCTTAACGCCACATGTACGCTCGTCCATGGAGCGCGGCAGAGGGTGGCTGGCCACGACCTTTACCTTGCTCGACCCTATCCATGAGTCAACCCAAACAGGGCCACCCCGTCAACACGGAGTTGGCCACCTCCTGACGGCACCTGTTCTGTGAGTCGGGAACAAGATCCGTGTACGTCCATCACTTGTCCCGGTCACGCCCTAAGTTTTCTCCAAATCGTTTTCTGACTCACACGCAGATGGAAAGATCAAACTACGTGACTCATGGATGTGGCCAAACAAGTTAGTTGGTCGAGCGCGGTCTGTTAGGCCCCGCGTGTGGTTGCACGCTCAGTCTTGGCTTCGAAGGCGAGAACTCGCTCCTAGGGGCATGAACAGGACAAAACGCCACAACCCATTGTGGCCTCACATCCATGCCGTTATTTAGTCAAGTTATCAAAGATAATACAATTCACAACAACCTGACAAAGTAGATTCACGTATTGACCAGATTCATCGATCGGATGGATCAGATCACAACTAAGCATGGCTAAGAAAGACTCACAGGGTTTAGCAGAGCGCGCACAAGCAAACCTATAGCTCCTAGGTGCAGTGGATCAGGATATCTAGGTTATGCAGTATATAGGAGAACTCTATCTACTGACATCAAATAGTTTGGAACCGAATGCAAAGTACGAGATTCAAAACACTTTGAAACCATATATGAGCAGATAAGAGGTTATGCTTGCCTTGGTTATAAGAAAACCAGATAAAGATCTTCTGGAATAAGTGCTTGACTTGTCGGTTAAGATCAAGTATTCGTCATTGGGTTGCTGGCCTTCTCTTCGGAGTCACGTTCTACCGAGGGGGAAACAAACACCGAAAGAGAGATAACAATCAACACATGGCATCGATGCAATGCGCAATATTTATGAATGAGCAAGTTAATGCACTGAAATAAGGCCCTAAACATGATCGTTGGTTTGCTAGGGTTCATATGTCAGAAATGCGGTTTTACTGAAAAAGTCCCGAAATAGACCCCGGAGGGGGTTTCAGGCGATTATGGAAGTGAGTACCATTTTAGTTGCTCAAATGAGGTTGAAAACATCATAACTAGATTGTACTTGTCATTTTGAGCAATTTGGTATATAACTTTTAATTTTCTAATTTTAGTGAATAAAAACTTATTTTTCTAAATTAAATGATTAAACAATATTAAATAAATGCTTATTTTTTGGACTTTCTCAAACATGTGTGAAAGTGATATTTTTGGAAAGAGTACATTTTTCCTGAACACTCCCATATTTTTATTTTATTTTTCTGATTAATAAAACAATAGTTATTAATTAAACAATTTTATTCATTTTCTGAAATTCCTGGAAAACAACTAAAACAGCATTGTGACGTCATAGTGACGCAATGGTGACATCACCATACATGGTTCTCACAGATGATCTTCAAATTCGTCGAAAATATCGCGCAATCAAGGGAACAAACTGTACCACGGGCTGGAGGAGCTCACGGGGAGCGATAAGGTGGCGGCGGTTGGCCGAATGGCCACCGGAATTCTCGCCGGCGACGAGGTCCGACGGCGGCGGACGGTGGCTATGGCGCGAAGGGGCTACAGAGGGGGAGGACGCGAAAGGAAGGGCCTCTGAGGGCCCTCAGCTCACCATGAGCTCGTTGAAGGTGTCGAGGAAGGCGGGGAAGGCCCGACGGCACCGGAATCCGTGAAACCGTCAGTGGCCGGACATGGAGAAGATGGCGTTGCCGGCGTCGATACGGCGCGCCTCGGCTCGATTCCGATCTCGAGGAGGGGCAGAGGAGGAAGACGGAGCTTGCGGGCTCCTCATCTCTTCGCGGGGCAGTGCGTAGTGGTGGCGCGGTGAGGAATCCGGCGAGCTAGGGTTTGCTCTCGGGAGAGAGGTACAGAGAGAGGTGGGAGTGAGAGAGCCAAGGGAGAGAGAAAGGAGGTCGTGGGCTCCTTTGCGCCCTCTCCACGCAGGCAGCGAGCAAGCTTGAGGTGGCGTTCGGCAGCGTCCACGGGAAGCCACGGAGCTGCTCCTACTGGCACAGGTTGAAGACGGTGGTTTTGCAAAAACCCCCTGGAAGTTTTTCGGAATTGCGGAGAAGCCCTTTTCCATTATAAAACAGAACGTAAAACAGAGTTTTGGGGACCTTTTTATGAACAGGAAATTTGGCAAAAAAATATCTTTGGAAAGCTCACAAAATTTCCAACCAAACCATGACTTGGGTTGGTGCATTTGAATTATTTTTCAATACAAAATTTTGGAACCCATTTTAAGTACTTTTTGGGAGATTTTCTGAAACCATTTAAATTCACAATTTAACCATTTAAATTCACAATTTAAATTGTTTCAACATGGTTCAAAATTTTGTTTTCATGCATGGATGAGATGAACACAACACCACTCCCCCTAATGTAGCAAAATTGGGATGTTACAAATCTACCCCCCTTACAAGAATCTCGTCCCGAGATTCCCGAAGGAGGAGAAAGAAGGAACACCGGTTTTGAACGATCTTCTCGAACCTTACGGTTCTCTTCTGAAGAGGTTGATCCGTAGCATCTTGAAGTATTGAACGGATACACCTTAGGTAGGAGGGAAAACTCTTAGGAACTGATCTTCACGAAGATCGAGTATCTCATGGCTAACTCAGGATAAGAATGTTCGTAAGTAACTTTTGAGTTAACAGGCATGGAACACATCAAGATAACAGAGGGAATAAAAGATGGTTTCAAGTTTATGGATGATGGTTCGTGAAAGGATTTAGAATATGAGCTTTGCACAAGACTTTAAATCCTTTTGAAAAGAAAGGTTGAACAACTTATGACATCGAGGTTTCTTCAAACAAATAACCAAGATGGGAAGGATGGTCTTGGATATCACAACGTAATATCCGTAGACAAGGGAAAACACGAGAAAACACTGTAATCTTGAGTCGGAGAGAAATTTTGATACATGATCATGTTCACTCTTCGGAGTGGACACGAAAGATGAGGGTAGTTTCATTTCGTTAAAGGTTGTCGAAAACTTTGTCAAAGATCGGAATGTTACTTCACGGCAGAAGATGAGTAACCAACGGATGTTGGAACACCGTAATTAAGAAGGGATTCTTGGCCGCACCATAAGGATGGATAACCAACGGGGATTAGAATACTGGAAGGAATAAGGAATCTTTTTCCTATCGTGGTTTGGACGTAGCAATACATCTACCACATGGTTAAGATCCCATGGCTGAAGTGATTGACAAATTCACACAATGTGTGAGAAAAACAGAACTTCAAGTATAAACAACTTGAGAAAGGGAACTGATCAATGGGGTTACAGAACACCACGAGATGTTTTCCTGGGGAACTAGTTTTCACGAGAACAAAGGTTTTGGAGGTTCAACGGAGAGGTATTGGACAGATCAACTTCCAGATTCTCCTGATGTTCTAGATATAGACAACAGGCTCACGACAAGCCTTCAAAAGGTCATCAAGTGAAAGGGAAACTCTGGTTCAGAAGAACGGTGAGAGAAAACTTGTTAGGATGAACCACACCAGAATTCTCATGGGGAGTGGCTGTTCTTACGGACGCAAAGAGGTATGACATTAGGCCTTCCGGCTAATTGTGTCAACCACAACATCAACCTTGCCGGATTTTCAAATGAACCTAATTTCCATATTCTTGAGGAAACACCAACCGTCGTTGCTGCTTGAGATTCAGCTCTGGTTAGTGGATTTATAGCTCAGACTCGGTATATATGATCAAAGAGATTGCACCGGCTATCAACGAGATACATATGCTAGATTCTCAAGTTATGAACTATGATGCCAAGCTCGAGAAGATGAGCGAGATTGCAGAACTCATGTATTAGCAACTTGTGGAAGATGGTTGCACCTACATGGATTACTTGCCACAGAACACATCGGAGTCCTTGTTGGGAAGATGATAACAAAGATCACCAAGATCTTGGACTTCTTCTCTCAAGGAAAATCAGTCAGTGGCCTTGCGTGGATGCAAACTTCTTCAAATAAATGGAGGTAACAACCTACCATCTCAAGAATAGTCCACACATGCATGACCGACTTGGGGTTATTCCCGAAGGAACAAGAAAACTTTTCTCGAATCCATGGCGACAACTTTCACCATAAGCAAATGGACTGGAGTAAGCCACTTCAAACATCCAGAACACAACTTCGTGATGGCACAAAGATGGTTCTCGAAAGTTTCCAACATTAGTGCCAATTATTCAACATAAACCTTTTGCAACTTGGAGAAAATAGGAATGTCATCGATGGGCTCGAAAACACACTTATCAAAACACTCCAAGAAGAGGGATTCATATGTTACATGAACAGGGCAAAACATTGGTCAGACCAAAGGACATGAGGTGTACTCGGGCCAAACACCATGAGTGAAAACAGCGTAAAGGTAGTCCTTGGATCTGATCTTGATTTGATGATAGCCCAAATCAAATCAAATCAAGGTTAGAGTGATAGCATGTCCACTACGGAGATACTATCCTGCTTCAACATGAGGAGAACTAGACATCCCTTAACAGAGGATCAAGTTAGGCAGAGCTTTTGCCTTTCAACCCTCCAAGTTGTTGTTTAAGATCAACCAACTAGTCCAGGATATCCAGCAGAGTTCTTTGGAGGAAGGAGTAGTTCAAAGTACCCCTTGTTTAGACATCACGGTCAGGTGACAAACCTGGTGATACTTCTGGAAAGGAAACCAGAATATCACGAACCACCGGTATGTCTTGGAGTTCGAAAGGGAGGTTTGCTTTTCAAAGCAACTGATATGGTCTTGAGGGCTTTAGTGTGAACCTAACTCTTTGACCAAGAATGTGCACCAGAATGAACAGATTTGGTAACACAGTCAACTTTAGTAGAGACCGGGTGACCGATAGAGCTAAGAAGGATACATATGTTTCTTAGATTTTCTTAAAAGCAATAAGAATTGCTAGGCATACCTGATACACATGTCGATGAACAGACCCATCATTCTCATGCATTCAAGCTTGGAGGAAGGGGAAGTGAAGATGTGTAAGAGCATCACTTCATCAATAAGGCCATGAAACTTGACACGACCTCTTGATATGTAAGAGTGTGATACTCAAAGGTAGAGCAGAATAGAAGCTAGTGAAACTTCTTTAATCTGCGAATTACAAAACTTTGACCTGGTTCTCGAGGTGAACAAGGTACCGGAGTTTGTTTCTCCTGACATTCCAAGGTGGAATGTTATGACGGAAAACAAGAGCAAATGCATTGGAAGAATACACCACACATATGCCACTTGGTGTCCGAAACAACGGATGGAGATTTTAGGCAACTGGAGGGTAGGAACATACTCTGGAAAGTCCTGAGATCACGTTGGATGCACAGGGTAATACTCATGTGTAGAACCCATGCCAAAAGGTTGGTATAGCTGAACCAAGAACAAAGATATGGGAATCATAGAGAACACTTTTGTTATGATTCCTAGAGTAAACCTATGGCTATTGGAGCTGAGATTACCTAGCCATCCCAAGGTAGAACAGATTCCTCAGGATCCAACGGAAACAGAACTTGGGTTAAAGGTCAGCATCCTGTACTGATAGCGTGAGCATTACATGGTTAAGAAACCACATGACTCAACTCACCGCAATTCAGCACATTCCGGGACCTTCGGTTCAAATCCAAGGGCTAAAAGCACCGAGAAAGGAGTAACTACTATCTTAGTGCCACGAGGAACACTACGAATAGCAATCACGAAGTATCTTTCGAAGGACAACGATAGCTCCGGAAGAACTTGAGCAGAGGATAACGGATACATTCGAGATTAAAAGAAAATCTCGAGGTTCAGGATTTAGAACTTGGAAACATGTAGGAATGTGGAATCCGGACAACTCTGAGAGATTAGGATGGGAAGGAAATCTCCCAGTTTAGGAGATAACGGAGTAAGGAACACACACAACTCTAGAAACTTTAACACTAGGTCAACTTGGGTAAAAGACGTCCTTGCCAGAGAAGGCACCTAGGTTTTGAATGACTAGAAGGGATAGCAAAACCTTTTCAAATCAAAACAGGTAAGATGACCCAGAGTTAGAGCGATACCAGATAAGGAGTAAAAAGAATCCTAAGAAGGTTTTCACAATCATTTGGAGTTTTCAAATAGTTTTCATAAACTCTAGACTCAACATCGACCAAGCAGTAAGGTTTTCCTACAGGCAGTCCTGCTCTGATACCATGACTTGTCACGACCCCGGACCCAGAGATATACATACTGTTATGTGCTCCTAGCCATGGACTCACAAGGGCTTCAAGGTTACCAGCCCCGGCCGCAACAAACAACGGCAGGCAGACTGGATTCATCGGCACGTAGTCCGGATCCCCAGTCTACTACTCCTTGTATCCATGCTAGTCATAACCAACTATGCATATCAAAGTGTCCACGAATCGAATGAAACTGAAGGAAACGGAACCAAAGCTATACAGACATGCTATGTGTCCAGAAAGTGCAACAACAATCGAGGGTTACTTGGGTTACCTTGCCCCAAGCCGATCACATCGACAGGCGGGCTCGGACATGGATCATCGGCTCCACAACCCCTCGACTGCGACAACTATGCAGGCATAGCCAAAACTGTATATCGATGAGCTCGAAACCAACAACCGATCAAAGCAGTACTCTAAACATGAAACTTTATTAAACAGGTGTTACTAGAGTATAGCTTACAAGCAGAGGTCACACGACCCAACATTACATCAGACAACAGAAGGCAAATTATGTTGCTAATCAACAAGAACCAAAGAGGCCTAAGAGGCCGCAACATAAGGCGACGTCCCAGCCCATAGATTCCAGGCTGCTACCTGGGAACCCCAAACTACTCGTCGATGTCCACGTTGAATCACCACCGAAGAAGGATCTTCACCTGAACCAGAATTAAGCAAACCTGAGTACGGGAGGTACTCAACAAGACTTAATTAACCTATTATATATCTGCTATCTTCAGAAAGGGTTTTATGAAGGCTGTTTGCGTAAAGCAATCTTTGTTTTTGAAATCGAGGAAGAATAGCACGTCTCATGGAATGTTTTCAAAACAGATGAGAAAGCTACTCAACTACTGAGATCATCTTCTTGTATTCCACCAAGTCTTTCTCATTCCCACACTAACTCATACTACAAGGATCACCCCTCTCGGCATCTCCTAGGAGGCACCCTTCAATCATGGTTAACAAGTTTTAGTCATTTCGTTGAAGTTATCTATGATCACAGAATCCGTTGCCAAGTCGTCCGTAACCGTGGACACGGCTTCTCGAGGAGATTTATCCCTGCAGGGGGTACACTTTACCCACACGTACCATCCGACTCTTAACGCCACATGTACGCTCGTCCATGGAGCGCGGCAGAGGGTGGCTGGCCACGACCTTTACCTTGCTCGACCCTATCCATGAGTCAACCCAAACAGGGCCACCCCGTCAACAGGGAGTTGGCCACCTCCTGACGGCACCTGTTCTGTGAGTCGGGAACAAGATCCGTGTACGTCCATCACTTGTCCCGGTCACGCCCTAAGTTTTCTCCAAATCGTTTTCTGACTCACACGCAGATGGAAAGATCAAACTACGTGACTCATGGATGTGGCCAAAAAAGTTAGTTGGTCGAGCGCGGTCTGTTAGGCCCCGCGTGTGGTTGCACGCTCAGTCTTGGCTTCGAAGGCGAGAACTCGCTCCTAGGGGCATGAACAGGACAAAACGCCACAACCCATTGTGGCCTCACATCCATGCCGTTATTTAGTCAAGTTATCAAAGATAATACAATTCACAACAACCTGACAAAGTAGATTCACGTATTGACCAGATTCATCGACCGGATGGATCAGATCACAACTAAGCATGGCTAAGAAAGACTCACAGGGTTTAGCGGAGCGCGCACAAGCAAACCTATAGCTGCTAGGTGGAGTGGATCAGGATATCTAGGTTATGCAGTATATAGGAGAACTCTATCTACTGACATCAAATAGTTTGGAACCTAATGCAAAGTACGAGATTCAAAACACTTTGAAACCATATATGAGCAGATAAGAGGTTATGCTTGCCTTGGTTATAAGAAAACCAGATAAAGATCTTCTGGAATAAGTGCTTGACTTGCCGGTTAATATCAAGTATTCGTCATTGGGTTGCTGGCCTTCTCTTCGGAGTCACGTTCTACCGAGGGGGAAACAAACACCGAAAGAGAGATAACAATCAACACATGGCATCGATGCAATGCGCAATATGTATGAATGAGCAAGTTAATGCACTGAAATAAGGCCCTAAACATGATCGTTGGTTTGCTAGGGTTCATATGTCAGAAATGCGGTTTTAGTGAAAAAGTCCCGAAATAGACCCCGGAGGGGGTTTCGGGCGATTATGGAAGTGAGTACCATTTTAGTTGCTCAAATGAGGTTGAAAACATCATAACTAGATTGCACTTGTCATTTTGAGCAATTTGGTATATAACTTTTAATTTTCTAATTTTACTGAATAAAAACTTATTTTTCTAAATTAAATGATTAAACAATATTAAATAAATGCTTATTTTTGGACTTTCTCAAACATGTGTGAAAGTGATATTTTTGGAAAGAGTACATTTTTCTGAACACTCCCATATTTTTATTTTATTTTTCTGATTAATAAAACAATAGTTATTAATTAAACAATTTTATTCATTTTCTGAAATTCCTGGAAAACAACTAAAACACCATTGTGACGTCATAGTGACGCAATGGTGACATCACCATACATGGTTCTCACAGATGATCTTCAAATTCGTCGAAAATATCGCGCTATCAAGGGAACAAACTGTACCACGGGCTGGAGGAGCTCACGGGGAGCGATAAGGTGGCAGCGGTTGGCCGAATGGCCACCGGAATTCTCGCCGGCGGCGCACGGTGGCTATGGCGCGAAGGGGCTACAGAGGGGGAGGACGCGAAAGGAAGGGCCTCTAAGGGCCCTCAGCTCACCATGAGCTCGTTGAAGGTGTCGAGGAAGGCGGGGAAGGCCCGACGGCACCGGAATCCGTGAAACCGCCAGTGGCCGGACTTGGAGAAGATGGCGTTGCCGGCGTCGATACGGCGCGCCTCGGCTCGATTCCGATCTCGAGGAGGGGCAGAGGTGGAAGACAGAGCTTGCGGGCTCCTCATCTCTCCGCGGGGCAGTGCATAGCGGCGGCGCGGTGAGGAATCCGGCGAGCTAGGGTTTGCTCTCGGGAGAGAGGTACAGAGAGAGGCGGGAGTGAGAGAGCCAAGGGAGAGAGAAAGGAGGTCGTGGGATCCTTTGCGCCCTCTCCACGCAGGCAGCGAGCAAGCTTGAGGTGGCGTTCGGCGGCTTCCACGGGAATCCACGGAGCTGCTCCTACTGGCATAGGTTGAAGACGGTGGTTTTGCAAAAACCCCCTGGAAGTTTTTCGGAATTGCGGAGAAGCCCTTTTCCATTATAAAACAGAACGTAAAACAGAGTTTTGGGGACCTTTTTGTGAACAGGAAATTTGGCAAAAAAATATCTTTGGAAAGCTCACAAAATTTCCAACCAAACTATGACTTGGGTTGGTGCATTTGAATTATTTTTCAATACAAAATTTTGGAACCCATTTTAAGTACTTTTTGGGAGATTTTCTGAAACCATTTAAATTCACAATTTAAATTGTTTCAACATGGTTCAAAATTTTGTTTTCATGCATGGATGAGATGAACACAACACCACTCCCCCTAATGTAGCAAAATTGGGATGTTACAAATCTACCCCCCTTACAAGAATCTCGTCCCGAGATTCCCGAAGGAGGAGAAAGAAGGAACACCGGTTTTGAACGATCTTCTCGAACCTTACGGTTCTCTTCTGAAGAGGTTGATCCGTAGCATCTTGAAGTATTGAACGGATACACCTTAGGTTGGAGGGAAAACTCTTAGGAACTGATCTTCACGAAGATCGAGTATCTCATGGCTAACTCACGACAAGAATGTTCGTAAGTAACTTTTGAGTTAACAGGCATGGAACACATCAAGATAACAGAGGGAATAAAAGATGGTTTCAAGTTTATGGATGATGGTTCGTGAAAGGATTTAGAATATGAGCTTTGCACAAGACTTTAAATCCTTTTGAAAAGAAAGGTTGAACAACTTATGACATCGAGGTTTCTTCAAACAAATAACCAAGATGGGAAGGATGGTCTTGGATATCACAACGTAATATCCATAGACAAGGGAAAACACGAGA
Organism: Alopecurus myosuroides; assembly: GCA_028641055.1. Taxonomy (NCBI): domain Eukaryota; kingdom Viridiplantae; phylum Streptophyta; class Magnoliopsida; order Poales; family Poaceae; genus Alopecurus; species Alopecurus myosuroides. The sequence continues at coordinate 117,987,662 of CM054062.1, forward strand.
AAACACTGTAATCGTGAGTCGGAGAGAAATTTTGATACATGATCATGTTCACTCTTCGAAAAGGGGTTATCTAAAGTATTGATGAGAAACTATGAAAAGGGGTTGGTTGTCTGGTTAACTAGTATAAATAGAAGATCCGGAAATAGAGGATTGTCCGGGTATCGAAGAACAGCTGCGGAAATTTTGACAGACTACATCTAGATTTGAAAATTTCCAGAGAGATTCGCGAAGAAATTTATGATTGCGAGTAATAGGAGAGTGTAATTAGATCTATTATTGAGCGATTAAGCAAGCAAGGATGAAGTTGAGTAATCTAATTCGGTGTGGAGCAAGAAACTAGCCCGCAGGCAAACCTAGATACAATCTAAATCGAACGGAAAGTTTGGAGCTGAAATTAATGGAGATAGGAAGCTCACCGGTGCGGATTGGAGGATGGCGCGACGACGGCAGATGGCGCAGCTGTGGTGCCCCTTTGGAACCCCCGGCGGGCAGCTTGCGGGCGCGGTGGCGGAGCTTGACGGCGGAGCGGCGCGAGCGGAGGCGGAGCGTAGACGGCGGCTCGCTTCCGGTCGCTCTCCGGTGGGCTCCGTGGCGGCGCAACGACGAGCTCGAGCAAGGGGGCGTCACCGGAGGTTGTAGGTGAGATGGGTGAGAGAGGAGAAGTGGAAATGATTCGTTAGGTTTAGGTCACCCCCTAGGGCGCCTATTTATAGGTGCGGGTGGGGAGACCTAGACTAAGGGGCGGGATCCGAAATTTTTGGAGAGGAATACCCGCCCGGAAATTTTGGGATATGCGTTAAGTGCCCCCGCGCGATATCCGGAAAAGATCGGAAGCAAATCCCTTCCGCGATATCCGGGCCAGTTAACAAACGAAATGAGCCGGGTCTCCTGCATTTTCCTCGGGGTATTGACCCGGGAAAATGAAGGTGGATTTGGAGAAAGCCGGGTTATTATATGGACCACCAGTGGAGCTAGGCCTAGCTGTTTATCAAAGCGACCTAACCCGGCCTCTATGAGCTTGTATGTTTGTTATTTTTGCAGGGAATAGCATGCGCTTCAAGGAGGATCCCGTGAAGCCCAAGCTATTCTGGGGACTACTGATGGAGGGATGATAACCCGGAAGGCTAACGCCAAGGTGTAACTCGGTCCAAAGGGCGCTGCGCAAGATCCGGCTTAAGGAAAAGGGGTTTCTAGAAGGCCCAAGATTGTAGGCCTCGTAACCCGGTTTGTGGGTTCCGATAGGGAAACTTAGGGTTTGTAAGTAGTGTCCGGGTAGGATTCCGAGTATGCCTTGGACGGTAAGCCAGGGGGGTCCGGGTATTATATAAGCCGGCCCCTAGGGTTAGATTAAGTAGAAATCATACAATCGCGAGATATTCGAGTATCCTTTGTAACACGAGAGTTGAGATAATATATTCAAATCGGAGACTCGGCGACTTGATTGCCGGCTACCAGATCGCGTATCACCATGGTTTCCCTCGAGCTAAACCCTCTCCCAAACACTAGAGTCGAATTGCCCCAAGACAAGTTACCCCCGGTAACGTCTGCCGTGATTATCCCACGACAGTCCAGGAAGGAGAGGCGTTGACAGCCTGCCGTTGAGTCCACGATCTGGTCGATTCGCGGGAGGGGGAAGTTATCCTTGGGGCAGTGCTTGTTTAACAACGTGTAGTCGATGCATACCTGAACGATGTCCGTGTTCTTCTTGGGGACCAGCACTGGGTTTGCTAACCAGGTGGATATCTTGATCTCCCTGATGAAATTTGCTGCTAGCAATCTGTTTACTTCTTCTCCAAGCGCTTTCTGCTTGGGTTCGGAAAATCGTCGAGTAGTCTGTTTGATGGGTTTGGCATCTGGAAAGACTTCGAGTGAGTGCTCGTCAAACTCCCTGGGTATTCCTGGCATCTCTGAGGGCTTCCAGGCAAAAATTTCCCAGTACTCACGGAGGAGTTCGACGAGCGCGCTTTCCTATGCTTGCGAGAGGGTGGTTGAGACCATCGCTGTCTTCGCGGAATCTGTCGGGTGCACTTGATGCTTTCGGGTCTCACTGTTGGCGCTGAACTCTAGCTCAGGCGCGTTTTTCTTCGTGAGGGGCATCACGGAGTGATCCGTGGTTTTCGCCAGCTCTTGAAGTTCTTCTTGCATCCCGAAAGATTTTGCGATCTCATTGAATTCAATGTCGCACTTGTTGGATTTCTGAAAGTCTCCGTCGATGGTGATCACACCATACTCTCTAGGTAATTTGAGCTTCAGGTATGCGTAGTGTGGTACTGCCATGAATCTGGCGAACGCTGTTCGACCAAGAATGGCGTGGTACTGTGAAGGCCAGTCGACGACTTCGAAGTCGAGGAATTCTCTTCTGTAGTTGCTTTTAGTGCCCAGCACAACTTCTAGGTTGATTGATCCGAGTGGACGGATTGCCTTTCCCGGAACTATCCCGTGGAAGGATGTTTCTGATTCCGCAAGGCCGTCCAGGTTCCTGTTCATCCGACGGAGTGTATCCGCGTAAATAATATTGATGCCACTGCCACCATCCATGAATACGCGGGCCAAGTCGTAGTTGCCGATCTGTGCTTGGATGACGAGAGCAGCGTGTCCTGGTCGATAGACTCGTGGTGGGTGATCTTTCATTGAGAATGTGATCGGTTGATCCGCCATCTTCAAATACTCGGGCTTTGTTGGCGGAGTCTGCACAGCCATGCACAACTGCCTTGTGTTAGTCTTTTGAGCTCTGCGGGATGGACATACCTTCTGGATCATTGCGAGTTGCCCTGCCGGATTAGGGTATGCATTGGCCCCAGAGTTTTGTGCGGGTGGTGCTGGCAGTGCAGCCAATGCCATGTTTGGATTTGCTGGTGGAGGTAGGGGTTGTGGCGGCTGGAATCCTTGGTGGCCTCCTCCTGGAAGCGGTGGGTAATTTTGAGTGGCTGCGGATCTTTTTCTTGCGAGGGCTTCCGAGATGTCAATAAACTTTCGGCAATCCTTAAGAAGGTGTGTTGCCTTAGTTTTGCCCGTGCGCTTCTCTGTAAATAGATGTAGCGAGCAGTATGCATCGAGATCTTCCTCGGGAGATTTTTCTTTGGCCTTTGGTCTCCACTCGCTATTCCCACGACGACCGGAGTCGCGGCTTCGCGTGAATTCCGCCGCTACCAGCTCCTCTCAATCCTCGTGATCGTAATATTTCCTCCTTTTCCTTCGGCCATGGCGGTCTTCATCGTGCGTAGGTGACGATGCTCTCTCGTTGCGCACCGCGTCTTCTCCGTTAGCCCACTTTTCGGCTATGATCATTAGCTCTCCAATAGTTTTGGGTGCAGCTCTGCCTAGTTCTTCTCTGAAAGCAGTTCTTCGGGCGCCTTTCGCCAAGGCTTCAATCGCCACTTCTTCCGAGATGGTCCCCGCAGTGTTCCTGAGCGTGGTCCACCGCTGGATATATTCGCGGGTAGACTCACTGCTTTTCTGCTTGCATGCTCGCAGTTCTTCAATGGTGGCCGGCCTCTTGTAAGTCGACTGGAAATTTTTGCAAAAGTCGCGGTGCAAGTCGTGCCACGATGCGTAACAAGATCTTGGTCTTCTTTCCAGCCAGCTGCGGGCCGCGCCAACGAGATGCAAATTGAGATATTGCATAGCTGTGTTCTTATTCCCACGTTGGCATTTTACTGCCGTGAGGTAATCGCTTAGCCATTGAGAGGGCTCGAGTGAGTCGTCGTACTTTGTCACCTCCGAGCTGAGCTTGAATCTTCTGGGTAGAGGCGCTTCGCATATGCTGCGGGCAAAGCAGAGTGCACCGCAGGTTTCGTCATCCGAGGAGCTGGACGAAGAGCGCCCGCGATATCGCGAAGCCCTTGCCTTATCTACCTTATTTTGTGCGATGTCCGATCGCGCGTCATGTCCTGGCCGGTAGCGGTCTGCGTCCTTCCTTGGCTCTTTGCTTCGTTTTCGCGAGCGGCTGTTGTGATGTCGCGAGCTTTTGTCTCTCGGGCTGCCTTCGCTGCTGCTTCGACTGTTGTCACGGCGCCGGGCTTCTTTTCCTCGCCCACGACGTGGCGACCTGTCCCTTCTTGGCGAAGAGCTCCTATGTTTGCGGGACGCCTGTTTCTCCTTCTCTTTCTCTTTCTCCTGTTCCTTCTCCAGCTGCTCTGCGGCTTTCTTGCGGTCGTAGGCGGCGAGCCTTGCGGCTGCCAGTCCTAGTCCCTTGCGCACTTGTTTATACTGCTCCGCCCGAGGGTCACTTTCCGTCGGTTGATTCATCTGCATGTAAATTGCTGCGGCTAGAACTGCGGAAGTGGGAGTTTGCGGGTAGACGTTGCCGTCGTCATCGACTCGCATGAGAGAAGGAGTGATCGATCTGCTGGTCCCGGCTAGGGATTCGTTGTTCCTGGATGTAGATGCGTGCCCCTTCCTCGTGGGTCGGGTTCCGACCGAGGGTGTTAGGGATAGCCCGGCTCGTCTTTGACTTGACTCATCCGCCGCTCTTCTTCGGCGGGCCAGATCTATCCGAGCGTCTTTGATGGTCGTGGCTGCTCTCACTAGGTGATAGTGGTAGGCAACCATGTCTTCGCGTGATGCTCCGGCTGCGGGTGGCTTGCTCGTTCGCATAGCCTCCTTGGCTCGGTTCCAGGATTCCCGTGAGACGCCGATTATGTTGCGTTCTGCCGCGCTATGTTCCGTTTCCGGGGTTTATTCCGATCCTGCCATGCAGACTTGAGCCAGTCGAGGCTCATGTGTCCTAGGCGTAGATCGAAATTTCCTTTGAACTCTTGAAGGTTCCTCTGTCGAGAGGGTATGGTAGTCGTTGGCGTTAAAGCGTACGGACTCGCCACTTTTCTCCAGATGACGGCGCGAGTTGACGGCTTCAAATTGAGATTCTGATTCTTCCGAGAAGTGGAGGATTCCGTCTCTGTTGGTCACGAACTTCAGGCTCCCGAACGTCAAGGTGACGCTCTTCTCCAGATCTTCGAATACCGGGCGTGATTCCGGCGAGTGAGGTGTGACCACGACAGATCCGATCCGTATAGGATTGTTCGGTGCCGTAGTCGAAGGTTTCCAACGGGAGTTGGTTGTCGATGAAGCCGAAGATGCCGGTGATCCAGCGCCCGCCGTTCCCACAGACCGCGCCAATTGTCAAATCTCTGACTCTACAAATCCCTTAGATGAACCTATCGGGTTTCGACTAGAAGAACTCATGAGCGCTGGTGGAATCGTCGGCTAGACAGGGGGCGAGATTTACCCAGGTTCGGGGCCCTCGTAGAGGTAAAACCCTTACTCCTGCCTCTATCGATCTGTATTAATGAGTAGATCGGTTACAATGGTGGTTGCTCGAATCGAGAGTATGATCTCGAGTTCAAGGCTTTGGTATTGCGGTGTTGCTTGGTCCTCTTCTGGTGGCTCTCCTGGCCTTATATAGGTGGCCAGGTCTCAAACCCTACCCGGAGAGGACTCGAACTCTAACCTTAGGTCGGTTACATATTTCCAAACTTAACCCGCAAGTTAGTGCGGGTGGGCTTCACGTGGGCCCTCTGGAATACTCCAAGGGCTCCTCTTCTTGGGCCTTAACCTTGGGCCTGAGATGGGGTGTCCTTACCCGCAGGGTCCAGGATCCATGTCTTCGTCATACCTTATGATGTCCGAAGGAGCAGAGAAATTGTGGTTCAATAACCTGCCTAAAAGATCCGTAAATTCATGGAGTGAGCTGAAAACTGCCTTCATCAAACACTTTCATGGGACGTGCCGGAAGTTATTCACGATTGACGATTTGGAACGATGTATCCAGAGGAAGGGAGAGTCGGCGCGCAGCTGGGTGCGCCGTGTCATGGAAATTCTCCACTCTTCCACTGATAGTAAGCCAAAAGATGCATTGCAAGCTATGGCGAAAACATGCAAATACATACCCTTGGTGCAAAAGCTGACACACATGAATTCTAGTCGGCACGCTTCAGAGGTTACAATGGGAGATTTGATGGACGCATGCAACAAGCACGCCGCCACAGACACCACAGAAGAGGATGTTGATGACAAAAAAGCGAAAGCCAACGCAAACAATAACGGAAGACCCGACAATGGGGCTGCAACTGGTAATAATGGAGCGAGTAATGGAAATAACCAGCACAAACACCCGTATGAAGGAAATTCCGAGTTTGTTGCTAATACCGAAGCCGGGTTTGCAAGACCCAGGGCAAAGGGAAATTTTAACGGAGGAAACTTCAATGGAGGAAATTACCAAGGACCACCGAGGCCGGCTAACCATATAGAGGCCTTCAGGATGCCTTGTCCGAGTCATAGCAGGAATGGCAAGCCGGCTAATCATTTATTGGAGCAATGCGTGGACTTGCAGAGATGGAAGAACGAGGAAATACAGAAAGCCCTGCGAGGTGCAGGCCGGGGAGGAGGACCGGGTCTGGGTGGAAACCCGGGCAACGGACCACCCCCCGTTGGCAACGCAGGAGGTGGCAATCCGGGTAATAATCAAGGAGGTGCTGGAGGTTTCCAAGCCAACCCAAAACAGCTAGGACAATATCACGTTCACACTACCGGGACTTCTAACAAAGAGAGAAAGATACTTAAAAGGGCCGTAAACTCGGTTTCTTCAGGTGTTCCGAGATATTTGAGATGGTCAGATCAAGAGGTAATGTGGAGCAGAAGAAACAATAGAACATCCGGGTGTGCTAGCTTTGGTGGTGGCACCGCAGGTCAATGGTTATGAGCTGAAAATGGTTTTGATGGATGGTGGAAGTAGCATCCATATCCTATATTGGGAAACCTTTCTGTGCATGGGGCTCAAGGAGTCTCAGCTGCAGAAAAGTTCCACAGTTTTTCACGAAATTGTGCCGGGTCACTCGGCGTGCCCAGAAGGAAAGATAAAGCTTGAAGTCGCTTTTGGAGAATCAAAGGATAACTTCCGAGTGGAGTGGCTCACGTTCGAGGTGGTGAAATTGCGCAGTCCTTATCACGCGCTGTTCGGGAGGCCGGCTTACGCCAAGTTCATGGCCAGACCGTGTTATGTATACCTGCAACTAAAAATCCCGGGTCCTAAGCAGACCATCACTATACATGGGAACCGGGTTGTGGCAGCAGAGTGTGATGAAGGAGATGCGGCAATGGCGGAACAGGCTTGCAGGAAGGAAAAGCTCAAGTATTACCGGTCTCAGGTAGACCCAGAAGATAGAACAACTTTGAAGAGACCGAATATGGAAGACGAGAGAGCAAAGTTTAAAGCAGCCCAGGACACCAAGATGGTGGCCTTTGTCGAGGGTGACCCCTCCAAACAATTTACCATAGGCTCTAACCTAGACAACAAGGAGGAAGATGCACTTATAGAGTTTATTCGTGAGAATCAGGACGTCTTCGCTTGGACGCCTAGTGACATGCCGGGTATCCCGACCGAGTTAGCTGAGCACAGCTTGCACGTTGATCCCAAGTCCTGGCCTGTGAAGCAGGGTCTGAGAAAAATGAATGAGGAAAGGAGAAAGGCTATAGGAGCAGAGATAGCTCGGCTCCTTGCAGACGACTTTATTATGGAGGTTTTTCACCCGGAATGGTTGGCAAATCCGGTTCTAGTGCTGAAAAAGAACAACGAGTGGAGGATGTGCATAGATTACACGAGTCTCAACAAGCATTGCCCAAAGGATCCGTTTGCCCTTCCAAGAATAGACCAGATCATAGATGAGTGGCAGGAAGTGACCTATTGTGTTTCCTGGATGCTTATTCCGGGTATCACCAAATCAAACTCAAAAAAGAAGATTGGGAGAAAACGTCGTTCATAACCCCCTTTGGAGCTTTTTGTTACAAAACTATGACCTTTGGGCTGAAGAACGCTGGCGCGACGTACCAACGGTGCATTCAGAAGTGTTTTGAGGATCATATTGGACGCAACGTCCATGCCTATGTTGATGATGTGGTGATTAAAACAAGGAAAGCAGAAACGTTCATTGACGACCTAAAGGATACATTCAAGAATCTGAGAAGATATCAGATGAAGCTTAACCCCACAAAGTGCGTATTTGGGGTCCCAGCAGGAAAGTTACTCGGTTTTATTGTTTCTGCAAGGGGAATTGAGGAAAACTCGGAAAAGATCAAGGCAATCCAGAGTTTGAAAAAGCCGGAAGGCCTGAAGCACGTTCAGAAGCTCATAGGATGTGTAGCAGCATTAAGCCGGTTTATATCCAGGCTTGGAGAAAAAGTAATACCCCTATACCGACTCTTGAAGAAAACCGACAAATTCGTATGGGACCAAGAGGCGGACGAGGCATTTGAGGATTTGAAAAAGCAGTTATCTGAGGCACCGATTCTGGCTGCGCCGGGTCCTAAAGAGCCCATGTTGTTATATGTTGCGGCTGGGCCCCGGGCGGTCAGCGCAGTGGTTGTAGTTGAGCGCAAGGAGGATGGAAAGGACCATCCGGTACAAAGGCCGTTTTACTATGTGAGTGAGGTCTTATCGGAAGCAAAGCAACGTTACCCTCGTTGGCAAAAGCTAGTTTTTGGGGTCTTCATGGCCAGCCGGAAATTGAAGCCGTACTTTCGGGAACACCCCATAACGGTGGTCAGCTCTATACCAATGGCAGATATTATCAGAAATTCAGATGCGACAGGCAGAATAGCCAAGTGGGCCATTGAGATGGGAGATTATCACATCAACTACGAGCCTCGGTCTGCAATCAAATCCCAGGCCTTAGCTGATTTTATCAATGATTGGACTCACACGAGCATGCCCGTAATGATGCCAAGTTCCGAGTCTTGGGTGATGCACTTTGATGGTTCTAAGCAATATGAGGGATCAGGAGCTGGGGTGGTACTCACATCACCAAAAGGAGACAAGCTGAGTTATGTGTTGCAAATTCACTTGGACTGCTCCAACAATGTGGCCGAATATGAGGCCCTATTGCACGGACTGCGCGTAGCAAAGGAGATGAATATCAGGCGAATAAGGTGTTATGGAGACTCGGATCTTGTGGTACAGCAGGTCTCAGGAACCTGGGATAGAAAGGATGCAACAATGGCAATATATCGCAGAGAGGTAGACAGGGTAGCCGGATCTTTTTCCGGGTATCAGGTGGAACATATTGATAGGCGAAAGAACGAGGCAGCAGATGCGCTCGCAAGACTCGGCTCACGTCAAGAGCTGGTTCCGCCTAATGTCTTTTTGGACGAATTATGGCAGCCCTCTGTCAAAACCGAATCTGAAGAAGAGGTGCCTAACCAAGACCCGGATTTGGAGTTTGTGGCTGCTATACGTGCTATTCCTGAGTGGACGGAGCCGTTCTTGGCCTACCTGTCATGGGGCGAGTTACCACCACAAGAAGTTTAAGCCAGGCAAATCCTGAGACGAGCAAAGGGCTATTCTATCATTAACGGTGAGCTGTATAAGAGAAGTGCTGCAGGTGTCTTTTTGCGCTGTGTAACACCAGAGGAAGGCTGACAGTGATAAGGGGTGGCCCAATCTTCTCAGTGAACTCACAGATAACTTCTGAATTGATAACTAGTGCGCCACTAAGAACTCTCCGGCTGATCCCTGATGCCAATGCAAAAGATAGCAACCCAATGGATATTCTCAACTCCACACTCTTGCACAAGTAATCCACCGACTACAAGTGGTCCTGTACCATCTTATTCCCAGTGGAACAGCAGGTAACACGTAAAGTTTGCAGATGAACTTCCAGATGAAAGGCTTACAAGCAGTTTCAATATAGAGGTCTAGGGTTTATGTTTTAACGTAGTCTAATCTATTCCACACGCAGGTGGTAGCTATATATGAGGGAGGGGTGCGGCCACAAGCTCCTTGCGCAAGCAATCCCTCTCCTACTCGACTAGGACTCCTATTTCCTAACACATATGGATACAAACCGACCCCACACACAAAGGGGTGCGGCCATATTGGTATACAGACCAATTGGACTCGTTTTGGAAACTGGCAGAAAACTATTCGTGGCTTGTTTCGGTCACCACGGCTTGCACGAGTCGAATTTCTTGATGGGGCCAGATCCATTGGAAAGCCCATCAAATTCCCTATCCGTATTGTGCTCGTTTGCTGTATTTGGAGCCCGTATGAAGAATCCATTACTATTTCAAATTCGGGACTCCTGGCAGTCCGAACTGAAACATTTATTCCTTGTTGTTGTTTTCCACGCTTCCTCCTTTTGCTCCTTGCTTCCTCTTCTCCATCCATGTTTGTGTTATTAATAAACCTAATCATACATAAGTTCATAGGCTTAGGTAGTATAACATTCTCATAAACACAAACATTATTTGTTAGGAAAGAATTCACCTTATAATAAACATCAGTGAGGCTTAATATTTCTTTCCAACTCAAGCATGAATGAACCTCAAGGACCTCTATTATGTCCATATCATCCTCCCTTTCTTCAAGACAAGCCGTCCTCGGCTTGTAGTAAGCTGAAAGTGGGAGAAACAAAAAGAACAGCGTGTATGCACAATACAAATATCTATAATGAGGTGCATGAGTTGTTATCATATCATAAAATTGTGCCCTAGACATGTGACCACGAATTTTGCTTAAAAACATCACATAATTGTCATAGCACTCCATAAAATAGCAATCACAATTGCAAATATAAGTGAAGCTCAATAAGTCATGATCAAAATGAGAACCATATGTGTATATATTTTTATTGTTTAGTATCAATTCAAGTATTCTCACAGAAGATCTATGATCAAATTTATGTTTATTACTACACTCAAAGGTGGGAACATGCTTATTATTTTCATCATAAAAATTGCAACTTAATTTGCAAATAGAAGAGAAGAGCAATTTATTAGCACATGTATGTGACAAGTATTGTGGCAAACCAAACATATGTGTAAAATCATGTTCATATGTAGGAAGTTCTAGCCTATTTACCCAAGGTAAAACAATGTTCAATTCGGCCACTTTATCACAAGTTATGCATATATGATCCACCATAAAAATTTCACTCATGTTATAATCACCAATCAAGTTAAAAGTGAAAGAAGAAACACAATTGCTAGAATTTACATATGAAATTTCAGCAACCTTTTTCATAGCACTTTGCACACTAATTGATTCATTTAACATGATGTAATCCACAATATCATTAGGTGGTATTTTAGCAATTACTTCCTTATGTGAAATCAAAACCACATGATTAAATTTCGAATTTAGCACATTATCACATGTAGATGGACTATCTATGCTTGTTAACTCACAAGAATCAACTAGCAATTTAGTGGGTTCACATAATTCAATACTTAGGAGGGGTAATACGAAATCAGCACCTTTATCAATAGCATCCTCCTCAGAATAATTAGGTACCAATTCAACTATCTCAAGTGGTGATGCAGGTTCTACTTGTTGTGGCTCCCTTTCTTCAAAAGTAACCTGCATATCACAAGAAACAAAACTAGGCACAATGGTATGCTCCTCCAATGGATGTGATGCTGGTGGTGGTGCAGGTTGTACTATAGGCTCCCTTTCTTCAAAAGCAACCTGCACATCACAAGACACAACACTAGGAGTAGACATAGTTATATTAGTAGAAACAGCCTCATAGGTCTTCTTAACCTCTACAGATCTCATAACCAATGGTTGATGTCTAATTCTTTTAAATGTTGTAGGACTTTCATGAAATATCCAATCTCTCCTATTATTCCAAAAGAATTGTATATCAGGATAATGGCTATGAAAATTAACTTTATAGAGATTGCACCAAAAATCACTCAACAAAATGTGACAACAAGTAAATGCTCTAGGAAGCACATGACACCTAACTTTTACTGTATGATCATAAATAGTTAACGGAATCATTGTAGCATGAGTAATGTGAAGTGTAGCATCATTAGTTTTTAGCATAAATGAATGTTGAGGTTCATATGATGTCAACTGTAATGCTTCAACAACCTCAATACTAACAAAACTAAACCACCGTGTACCCTTATCAAGAGTAATAGCAACAGTAGTACCATTGATGTCTCCTCTGAAGTGGAACAAATTTGGTGAAAGTATTCCACTAGAATCCTCCTCCCAGAAAGCATCACTGCACATAGAAGAACCACTAAACTCCATTGGTTAACTTGTTAGTAACAAATAACAATGGGCTTTGGTGTTCTCTCACAACTCACTCAAAAATCTAGCAAAACAATAGATTATCTTACCGTTCCAAAGTGAATAGAAATACTTACCAACAAGTAGTGGCAACTAATATGCTTTGATGTGAAGAAGAGAATACCTAGGGTGTTAACAATCACACGACAAACAAGGTATATGGTGGGGCTTGGTATGGATACCTAACAACACCAAAATAACAATCCTATTTGCTGTCCAATGTGATATAAAAATCACAGGAAACACACACCAAGTATGGAGACAAATGTGGCAATGCAAATATATGGAGGAAATTTTGCAATGCACTGAAAAGACACTAGCCAAGCTCAAATAATATTCAGGCACAAGATTGCTCAATGGTGTGTCAATATAGCAATGATGAAAACAGCTCCACAAATATATCAATGTATCTCAAGGCCTTTTTGCTTTTTCTCAATTTTTTTTTTCTGTTTTTCTCTTTTTTTTTACTGGCCAAATAACAACACTAGGAGCAATACTATCAAGTGATAACAATGCTATGAACAATGTGACACAAATATGAGATAAGAGAAGCCTGAAAATGAGCAAAAGATAGCTAGTCTTATTGGGTAAGGTACCTACTTATTGCTGTAGAATGGCTTTGGCTAAGGCTCACAAAGTTCAGCACAAAATTCCTAGAGATAAAAAGGGTAATAACAAAAGAAAAACTAACGAAAACTGAGAGAAAATAAACAAAGTTGGCTCACGGCAGTGTGTTTGTGTGGACTTGCTGTTTTGTGGACTTGCTACGGATGAATACACGGCGAAACGCGCGCGTGGCAGGTGGTTTCTGCTGCTCGAAAACCGACAGGGACAAAACAGGACGCGGCTCAGGTGGTTTGGAAGCAGCGCACGCCCACAGGTGCGGTACCCTTGTTTGTCGGGTAGCGGTTGGAAGCAGCGCGCGGGTCGGTGGGTTGGTGGAATCGGGGCGTGGCCGGTGGTTGGTATCCGTGCGCGGATCCTGGAACGAATCCCACGTTGGATCAGCGCGAGACGGTGGGCGGAATAGAGCCACACCGCGATCGAGGCGACCCGCGGACAAAAGCGGCGCAGTTTGCTCGACGCGTTCACCACGCGTTTTGGTCGGCTCTGTTTGGAGGTCCTGTTCCAACAAGGAACAATCATGTGGGTAGCGGCTGGATTTGTTTGGTGCGTATCGGTTCCGACACGGAATAATTGCGTGGACCGGTTGGTCGGTAGAGGAATCCGTGCTCGGATCGTGGTCGTGGGCCTTTGGCACGGAGCTCCAAACCGCGTTTGGTCGGTAGCTCTTTCACGGAACAAAATCCCGCCGGGATCGCTAGGAAACGCGCGTGGAAAGCGCGTGAACTAGGCCTGGTCGCGCTCGAATTACGAGGGAATACGGGCCCGAGTCCAATAATGCGCTAGCGACGCACGGCAGTTGTACTCGGATATGACAGCGCGGGATTTGGCACGTAGCGGGGACGGTGGCAAGGAAAAACGCGAGCAGCAACGAGGTGGGACGCGCGCGCGGTGGATTCTGGCACGGAAATTGTAGCTGCGAGGCGCGTGTGCGCTCAGGGACAAAAAACGCGTGTGTACTCTTTTGGCAGTATCGGGTGGAGCGCAGGTAGCGGATTTGGAAGGTATGGATTGGCGGAAGCAGCGACAGAATCGGGACGGTGGGTTTGGCGGTTTGCGGTTTCCACGCAAATAGGACAGGCAATATTTTTGGTGGGATTTTTTTTTTGGTACAGATCTAGAAAAAAAAAGATGAACACGATGAACACTAACCCTAAAAGACAAAAACTAAAAACAGAAAAACGGGAACGCAAATCAACAAGAAACAGCAACTAGTAGATGCAAATTGGTGTTGATCTAGGCTCTGGCACAAACTACACTTTTTTGTGGGGCAATTTTCTGGATAGGTAATAAAAACACTCAAAGTAAAGGTAAAATTATGATAGCTCACCGAGGCAACCTGTAAATCTGATACCAAGATGATAAGGGGTGGCCCAATCTTCTCAGTGAACTCACAGATAACTTCTGAATTGATAACTGGTGCGCCACTAAGAAGGAAGCAATATGCAGAGGACCCCCTATGCAATAGGGAAACTACTAATATACACATATGTCTCTAACACCCCCCCTCAAACTCATGGTGGATACACAACACTGAGTTTGGAGAGAAAGAAACTATGTTGTGCTCTAGTCTGGGCCTTCGTAAAGAAGTCCGCCAACTGTAACTCTGAAGGCACATACTGGAGCGAAATAATCTGATCCTGCACACTAGCACGCACAAAAGAAGCATAGGACCTCTATTATGTCCATATCAGACAGATTCTGAGGGAGATCCCTGAAGGTGATTGCGGGCACCATGCCTCCACAAGATCCCTTGTGGCTAAAGCATATCGACACGTTTTCTTCTGGCTCACGGCTTTGGCGGATGCGGAACGCTTGGTGGCAAGATGTGATGGATGTCAAAGGTATGCTCGCCAAACCCATGTGCCGGCTATGGAGTTGCGAACAATCCCACTAACTTGGCCGTTTGCGGTTTGGGGTATGGATATGGTGGGTCCCTTTCACATGTCTCCTTGCAAAAAGACTCATCTTTTGGTGGCTATTGATAAGTTTACCAAATGGGTTGAAGTTATGCCAGTCACAAATTGTGAAGCAGCTACAGCAGTCAAGTTCCTGAAAAAGATTATCTATCAGTTTGGATATCCTCATAGCATAATAACAGACAATGGAACCAACATGTCCTTAGGTGAGATGGAGAAGTTTTGTCGAAACAATGGCATCCGCCTTGACGTAGCCTCGGTAGCCCATCCACAAGCTAATGGACAGGTGGAGAGAGCAAATCAGGAGTTACTTCATGGGTTGAAACCGCGACTATGAGTTCCGTGCCTCAGAGCTGCTGGAGCATGGGTTGAGGAGTTACCATCAGTGGTTTGGGGAATTAGCACTACACCTAACAGATCTACTCAGATGACTCCGTTTTTTATGGTTTATGGTGTAGAGGCAGTTCTTCCGAGTGACATTATTCATGACTCGCCCCGAGTGGCGGCTTATGTTGAGGTGGAGAACGAGAAGACCCGGCAAGACGCCGTGGACATGTTAGAAGAACACATGGAGCAAGCTTTGGAGCGATCATCTATATATCAACAGGATTTGAGGCGATACCACAGTCGCCGAGTCAAAACCCGGGTTTCCAAGGAAGGAGACTTGGTATTGCGCTTCGTACAATCAAAGGAAGGAAAGCACAAGTTATCTCCACCATGGAAAGGCCCGTTCATTGTAAGCCGGAATTTGCATAATGGATCATACTACTTAATAGATGCAAGAGAAGAGTCGGATACTGTCAATGACACCGCTCATACCACTTCATCTATGCAAGAGCGGGAAAGACCATGGAACGTGGCTCAGCTGCGTCCCTACTACACTTAGCATAGACTCAGTTTCTAAGTTGAATTACACGATGTAACAGGCAGCAGGTTTCAGACGCACTCTTTTCCTATCCAGAGTACCTAAGGGGACTGGAGGGTTTTTAATGAGGCGGCTTGCTGACCTAACCTTTTTCATATCAATAAAGAGATGGTTAAACTATGATATTGTTTGATTCCTATGTCTTTCTGTTAGTTTATTTTGAGTTTTTATGTCTTATTCTACTCCATATCAGGTAAGTATTTATTGTTTAGTCATAGTACACTAGGTTTAAATTTTTCATAGATTGCATATATAGGTCTTGGGGGCTGATTGCTTGAATAGCACAGTTATAATCTCAGACCCGGTCACAATGCCATTAGGTTATGAGGACCGATTACTTGTAGTAAGTACGGTTACAATCTTATAACCGGACAATAGAGCCAAACTTCCTTGATTTTTCTTGTTTAAGCTTGATGTGACTCGCAATAGTGTGGCGTGTTTTGCTAACGTATAATCACAATCAGTCATGATGCCCACTGGGACTTGCCTGACCCTGTTTTTATAAAGTTATAGCAGCATTGAATATCCATGCGAAAGCCGGCTTACAACAAAGAGGATCAAAAGGGTCATCCAAACCACAAGTTATGCGGAGTAAAAGGCTATAGCCGGAAACTCACAATGTATTAAGCATAGCTTCAAAATTCATATGTGTAGTTGTATGTTTTGGGCCTTTGCAAAAACAGGGAGCTTTTCTTAAAACTACAAATCCCTAGACTCGGAAATTTGGGTCTTGGGGACTTGGAAAATTGAGAAAAAACAGCAAACTGTCCAGCTATTGAGCTTAAAACCCAAAAATCCGAGTCTTGGGGACTTGGGGGCATAAGAAGCAAAGTTCACCCGGTCAAAAAAAAATCCTAAGACCCAGAAATCGAGTCTCATAGATTTGGAAAAGAAGAAAATTCAGAAAAGCGAAAATATGCAAGCTTAAGACTGGAAAATGCATATCAAGGTGGATGGCCAAAAGGGCCATCAAAGCCATAAATTTAAGTGTATTACAAACCAAGGGAATAGTATCAAAAGTGCACATGCGCACTATCAAATAAATAAGTGTATCAGGCATATTACAAAATGCCTATTGGCCGAATGAGTGTTTGTGGACGAAAAACGATAAACTTTACTCGGCATCCATAGCCGAGTCATCAGTAGTAGTCTTGGCGGCCGGGTCTTCGGCGTTTTCTTCTGTAGCTTTCCCTGCCTCCGTGTCCGGGTCAACCACGGTATCAGCGCGAGCTGGAGGAGGAACAACTGGAGTGGATGATGTTGGTGCAGAGTCGGCCTCGGCCTTCTTCTTGGCAACTTTCTCCTTCCACCGGGCTAGCATATCAAAAGGAGCAGGGAGAGCAGAAGGTACCAGCTTATCTTCAGCGTTGTACGGAGGGGTAAGCTTGTTCACGTCAAGTTTATCGGCTATCAAGTTGGCCGAGTGACGTATCTGAGCATGGATAGCTTTGAAGTCCTTTCCCGAGAATCGAGAGCCGTCAGTGTTGAATTCGGGGAACCCATTCAAAAGCGTTGCCGGCTCAAGCCTAGTAAAGTAGGCTTTGGCCTACGCAAGGCCACGGGTCACCCCAACCCGGCACGCCGAGCGCTTCCAGTGATCGATCCAGGCAGGGACCGTCGAGCATGCATCGTGCATTTGGGATACACCGCCATAAGCACCAGGCCACTTCACGGCTTCAAGGGTCCACTTGGTCCCCACAGAAAATTGCCGGATAACAAACTTCAGGGTCTTCAGTTTCTCTATATCATCTTCATCATCAACCTTTTCACCCGGACCTGCAGATTAAAAAGAAAAGTAAAGTGATAAGACTCGGGTTATAGACCCTACAAAATGAGAAACCCGAGTCATAATCAGGAAGTTAGGTTCCTTTACCAATTAGAGAGTTGTAAGTATCGGCAACAGAGGTTGATAATTTATTCAGTAAACCCTCAGCGTTATGGAGCCTTTTCTTGTATTTCTTGCAATCCTTGGAAAGTTCCTTCACCTCGGCCTCCAGCTCTTCTCGGAGTTTGGTCTCAGCCTGGAGGAGTTTGTTGGTTTTCGCCAACATCTCCTCCGTTCGGGTCACGTAAGCCTAACAAAACAGACAAGGGAATATTAGTCGGCTGTAGGGTAAAAACCAAGTAAGAAAGGTTGTACAGCTATGGAAGTACCAAGTAAACTATATACAGTTCACTCGAAACTTGGGGACTAGGTGAGTATGTGATGAATCCCAAGTGCAGGAGATCAATTGTAGTACCTTTCGATAAGTATTTGAGTGTCGAACCCAGGAGGGGCTGAAGGTAAGCTATCTATTCTCTAAAGCCCTATATCCCACTTATATGGCTGTTTATCCAAAGCAATAAGTTTGACTAAAAGGAACTAACTAATCAAAAGCAAGTGACGTGGAGTGTGGTTTGTCTAGTAACTAGTGAAGCAAGTTTAAAATGCAAGTTTCTAAGCAAGTTTCACAAGTAGCAAGCAGCAAATATCTCAAGTATCTCAAGGGAGCAAGTGTTCTAGCAATAGGTGTTTCGTTCGTGTGGTTGTCACAATTAGTGAAGCACATGTTTTAGTCTTAGTTGTTTCTTCTAGGAAGGAGCCATGAATAGGTATAGTCAAGTAAATGATCTACAACCCCTTATGATGGATCATGTGGCCAAGTAAATGACTGCACAAGATTGATTAAGACATAAAGTCCCACCATAGCCTTACGTTCTAAGGTCCCCTATATATATCCCCCAATAACTTAACTTTGTGCCTCGGTCTCAGGTTACTGTCACTCCCAAGTCACCACCACTCCATTATGCTACCGGTGATCACCTTACATGCATTCCCCAACATATGCGTGCACTCATATATTGTACATAAAGACAATCATAGAAGATAACAAACTTGTATGCAACCAATCAACGAACTATTTCACCATTGCCAAGAACAATTCACTACTCAAACATAGACGGGGAGACACAATACATCAAGGGAATATAGTATTGCATCATACATCGTGTTTGCCAAGAGATTACAGTGGAGAGATGGAGCTGATCTTGCTGTAGATGTTGATGATGAACACGCCGGAGGGGGGTGGAGCCCTCCGGGGGTGATCCCGGCGGCGTTTCCCCCCTCCGATCTTCTCCGGCGGCAGCCTTCTTTCTCTCTGTTTTGTGGTTTCGTCTCTCGGCGCCGCCTCCTCCTCGAAAAGGCCAGGGGACCCTTTGTATAGTCGTTTTTAGGTCATGAGACACTCGGGAGAAGAAAGATCGACGGCATCGGAGCCACTGGGGCAAAAAGGGGGCCTCTCACGCGACCAAGGAATCTGGCCGCATGGAGGGTCCTCTTTGCCACCTGGTTGGCCTTTTGGCTCTCTACTTTGGCCCATGGTCTTCATCTCAAAAATTCTAAACCATGCTCTTTGGCCTTGCCCTTTTTGGAGTCCCGAAGCTCCCGGAAAGTCTGAAACACTAAAAAGTACGTTTTCTGGAAAAACAGGGTTAGAACCAAAAGAAGGGGGATTGTTTAGAAAATCCCCCAAATCATTATAAAACATGAATATAAGTTGCTAATATGTAGGAAAAACAAGTAATAACATGCAAAGTTCATGTATGCATTTTACATGCATCAGTATGTAAATACTATCGGTTAAGTTACCTGATGCTCGGCCGCTAGGGACTCGAGAATACCTTTTTCATTGGCTTTCAGAGAATAAAGTTCATCTAGCATCCCTTCGAAGTCAAGGCCACTGAGATTCGGCCTGGAGGAGCTAGGGTTCTGATTACCCGGTGGCGGGGTCCTTTCCTGCTTCAGCGAGCAGACTCTGGTCGCCTGGGTGTTAGGAGCAGGGGCTGCCCTCTGTGTTTCCAGATACTCGACGTCAGCGTCAGCCGATTGATGTGTTGGCAGAGGAAACTCGGTTTCTGGGACAATTGGGTCATTCAACTCTTCTTCTCCACCAGATGCGGGCTTGGCAGTACTCTCTAGGTCTTCCATGGCCGGGTTATCGACGAACGCGTCCTCCTGGTCGCTAAGTGTAACCTTGGCTCTAAGAAAGAAAAAGGAAAAAGTTAGTAAGTAATAGACGAAAGGCGTGGAAAATAGAGGTATATTGGCTAGTAAGGGAAGCGAATTACCCTGTATTCACGACAAAGTCGGCCGGGAGATTCTTGCTGGACCCGGAAGATGCTGGTAAAGAATCGGAAAGTGAGACTCGGAGCTGTCCGGCTAATAGATGATTCGGAGAAGGATATTTTTGAGGAATATGGGGTTGATAAGTTGGAGGAGTACCGGCTCGGCGAGCGGGCGACATGGGGATACCCGGGTTAAGAGGATCGTCACCCGGAGAAGTTCGGGTTGCCCGTCGTTTGGCTGGAGTTGATTCCTTCAGAGATGATGAAGTGGTTAGATGTCTGTTAAGTTCGCACATATTGGCATAGGAGTATGGCTTGGAGGTCATGGAGGAATATGGCACCTTGAAAGCAACCCTTCTGGTTTTCCTCTTTGCCCCAACTCCAGCTTCCGGTTCTGCTTCACTCTCTTCTGATTGAGTGTCGTCCTTGTCCTCTAGCGCTGGTGAGTGAGGAGCATTGTCGGAAGGAGGAGAAGTTTGGTCTAATAAGCTAACAAAGTACTTATTGAGCAGAGACCCGGATTTACCTTCATCGCTATCAGCCGGCTCATCCTCCTCCTCCGAGTTTTCAGAAGGGGGAGGAGTGAAAATCTTCCAGAATGCGTCAGTTTCCTGAGTAAGAAACACAGAGACAAAAGTTAGTGTGTGTGCGTAAGAAATATCAGTCGGATTAAAGGGTGATAGCCGGTTCTTACTGGAGGAGCCGGGTTAGAGCGCGTAAAAGGGCTGAGTCCGGAGATGCTTTTGATGACATCAACTTTCTCAGCCAAGAAATTCTTCATGGCCTTATTTACATCTGCGGCCGGGTAAGATTTCTCCGAGTATCGGAGAGAGTCGGTGACGTGTCCGGAGTAATCGCAGATGAGCTTGGGCCGAACGCTGTTTGGCTGGATCCGGCAGCTGACGCAACTTTTTATTAAGTTTAGCCCAATAAGTCCTTGGGCTGATAGCACGGAAAGTTTGTGGAGAAGGGGCTGGATAGACTGTCTATCGGCCTCGGGTGCGAAGGAGTTTAGGTTATCAGAAAGAGATAGGGTATCATCAGAAAAACCCGGCAAAGGCTTTTCGCCGGGTAAGGACGTGTTTCGGCAGTAGAAAAATGTCTTCTGCCAATCCTTCACATGAGTGTGAAGACTGAGAGTCGGCATCAGAGAATTTTTACGTCTCTGAATCGAAACCCCTCCACAAACTAGGAGGGGCCCGTCTGTGCTCTCCCGACAGGGTTTGCATTGGAACAATTCTAAGAATAAAGCAAGATTTGGAGAAATACAGAGATAAGCTTCAGAGAGGACTATGAAGTGGAAAATATTTAGCATGGAGTTCGGGCCGATATCAAATACCGGAGCTTATAGTGCTCTAAAAGATCCCGGAAGAAAGGGTGACCCGGGGGGGCGGAAACCCCGGATCACGTGCTCAAGGAAGATAACTACCTCATCCGGGCCTGGTGAAGGCCGGGTTTCTTCACCCGGCGTCCTCCAATGGATGTCCGCCTCTACAGGCAAAACCCCAGACTCGGCTAGCTCGCCGAGTTTCGCCTTGGTGATAGTCGATTTCGCCCAATTGGCGGAAATCGACTGACCCGACTTTTGCTTTCCAGCCGGGTTTTTGCCCTTCAGCTTGGCTCTACCTTTGGGTGCCATGGAGTGTAAATCTAGACGGAGTTAAAATGCAAGTAAGTAGGGTTCCAGGAATTTGAGGAACGCATCTAATTGATACAGCAGGAAAAGAGAGAGATAAACATCTAAGTGCTTGCAAGAGATACGGAAATAGATCTAGTTAAGAACAATTCCGGAAAAATGTGAGATTGGGAACTGCGAAAGCACACCTAGCTAGTGGAGCAATGGCGGATAACTACAGGTGAGATTCAAGCCAAAGTGCTAGCGCAAGATTGGAAAGAAAGAAATCTAGATCTAGTGGTCAATGGAACTTACCGGGGTGATCCGGTGACGAAGATGTGCGCGGCGGCGGCGATTCGCGGATTACGGCGTGCGCTGCGGCGGCGGTTCGCTGGCGGAGATGGCCCGTCCCGAGAGCTCCGACGGCGCGGATGGAGATGTGAGTAGGGGCGCTGGCGGAGGCGCGGGCGGCGACCGGCGACCGGCGGCGAGCCTGGTAGTGCTGACGTAGCCCTGGCGGTCACGAGCTCGATCGTGGGCTTGCGGGCGCGGGGGCAGAGCGAGAGGAAGAAGATGAAGGGGAAATGGCCGTTGGGAATTTTAGGTTTGACCCCCTGGAGCCAATTTATAGGCGCGGGGAAACCCTAGGGTTTGAGCGGTAAGTTGAGCGATTTTCGGAAAAGATTGATCCGGCCCGGAAATTTGGGGATAAGGATCAAGGTAATTACTGCGAGATATCCGGATAAGATTGAGTCGGCTGGGTGAGTCGGATTTAAGGCGTATTACTCGGACTAACCGATAGAAATATGAATGCCGTGTCATGTCATGTTTCCTTGGAGTGTTAACTCGGGAAATGATGCCCTGGCTCAGGGAAAACCGGGTTATTATATGGACCTCCCAAAGAGCAGGCCTGGCTATAGTTAAAGCACTCTAACCCGGTATGTTATGAATTTGAATGTTTATTGTTTTGCAGGGAATAGCATGCGCTTCATGGTTGATCCCAATATGCCCAAGCTATTCTGGGGACTACTGTTGGGGGGATGGTAACCCGGTAGGCTCATGCCTAGGTGAAACCCGGCCCGAAGGAAATCGCACAAGACCCGGCCCAAGGTGGAGGAGTTTCCAGAAGGCCCAAAAGGGAGCGTAGATCTTGTAACCCGTACCTTGAGAGTCACGATTAGGAAACCTAGGGTTATGTGTGGATTCCGGGTGTGCCTTGTATAGGAAGCCAGAGAGCCGGGTAATATATAAACCGGCTCCTGGGACAGAGAGACCAAGAGTTTTCCAGGTATTTTGAGTATTTCAGTAACACAAGAGTTGATAGTTGTAACCCTAGATCGGAGACTCGGCAACATTACAGCCCGGGCTACCAGATCACCAGATAATATGATTTCCCCTGAGCTAAACCCTCTCCCAAACACCTGAATCGATTTTCCCCAAAGTAAGTTACCCCTGGTAACGTCTGCCGTGATTATCCCACGACAGTCACATTCCCCAACGGGGTTAGGGTTTTTCTGGAGGCGGTCTCCGGAGCGACTGAATGCCACCACAACACATGGTATGTCATACCATGTGTGTAAGAGTGTGGAATGGTTCTTGGATGACCAATATTCCCTCACTCTCTCTGTTCGGGCTTCACCGGCGTCGGATTCGCTTTAGCGGGTTTCAAGACTACTTAGAGCCCGAAACTCCCGGATTTTACGGAACTGGGGGAATCTTGCCAAGAGGTTGTCCTTGGGCCTAGCCTAACACAACCATGAAATTGGTTCCACTTTTCTACCCCCTTCCGACTCACGTAGAGCGGCCAGAATGACAATTCCGCCTTTTTCCTTAGCGGGGCTAGGGTTTCTCCGGAGACGGGGCTCCGGATAATCTGAATGCCACAAAATCCCATGGTATGCCATACCACACATCTTAGAGTGTTGCATGTGTCTTGGATTCCCAAGATTTCCTCGCTCTCTGTGTTAGGGCTTCACCGGCATCGGATTGTCTCTAGCGGGTTCCATGACTACTTAGAGCCTAAAACTCCCAGATATGACGGAACGAGGGGAATCTTGCCAAGAGGTGGGCCCTCCCATTGTCTTAGCTGTTCCTTGGTGCTAAAATAACACAACAAACCAATTGGTTCCACGTTGCTACCCCCTTCCGGCTCAGGTAGACGGGCCAGAACGGAAATTCCGCCTTTTTCCCCATCGGGGCTAGGGTTTCTCCAGAGAGGGGCTTCAGAGCGTCTGAATGCCACCATGACACATGTTATGCCATAACATGTGTAATATAGTGTGGGATGGGTCTTGGATTCCCAAGATTCTCTCACTCTCTGTACTACGGCTTCACCGGCGTCGGATTCTCTCTGGCGGGTTCCAAGACTACTTAGAGCCCGAAACTCCTGGATCTGACACGGCTGGGGGAATCTTGCCAAGAGGTAGGCCCTAAAATTGTCTTGGATGTTCCTTGGGCCTAAACTAACAAAACCAAGCAATTGGTTCCACTTTTCTACCCCCTTCCGGCTCATGTAGAGGGGCCAGAACGATAGGTGCGCCTTTTTCCCTAGCTGGGCTACGGTTTCTCCGGAGAGCGGCTCCGGATTGTCTGAATGCCACCAAAACACATAGTATTCCATACCATGTGTGTTAGAGTATGGAATGGGTCTTTTATGCCCAAGATTCCCTCGCTCTCTGTGTTAGGGCTTCACGGTGTCAAATTCTTGCTCGCGGGTTCCAGGACAACACTACTAGGAAATAGCTTACCGCCGGCGCACATGCCTACGCCGACAATAATCACGCCGGTGGTATTGGATTAGCACCAGCGCACTGCATTGCGCCGGGGGTACTGAGGATAGCTCCTGCGCGCTCTAAGCCCATACGTCGGCGATATTAGCTCTAGCGCACAAACATCTTGCGCCGGCGGTAATTTATTTTAGCATGGGGCCGGTCTTTAGAGCGGGATGATTATTATTTTTATTTTATTCTTTTATATCGTCATTCGTCAATGCATCTAGAGTAAGATGAGGTCGAATATTCCAGGCCCTCCGATCTCTTCTAGCGCTGGAGCCATGGACGATGCAGAATAGGAGCTAGCCCCAGTAGCTTGGTCCGCGGTGCAGGGCCGAGGAGGAAGGACGGAGCGAGGTCGCGCTCAAGGCTCGTTAACGAGGGCGGGGGAGCAGGGTCGAAGGGCGCCGAGCGGCCATCGGTGCGGAGGAGCAGTGTCGAAGGAGAGATGGCTGCGAGGACGAGGCGCCGGGCCACGAGCGGTCGTGGTCGTACATAGCGGTGGCGTCGACGGTGGGGGAACGTGCTGAGGCGAGGAGACGACGAGGATGAGGACGGCGCGAAGACGTTGTGTACTGGATGGCGCTCCACCGCGCGAGGTCGGGTCTGCCCGCAGCAATGGGAATGAGAAGCAGAGGTGGCTCCCATGATATTTAACTGGAGGTCGCCGAATTCACACTAGAGTGCCGGGGCAAGGAGCACGAGCAGCGTCACTGGCCCTGCTGTGGACGTGAAAAAAAGCAAGTACCCAGGGAAGGAGAGAGAGAGTTGAGAGACCGTATGCATGACAGAACCAAGTAGATAGGCATGGTGTGGTTGGGATGATAGCATCGACCAATCAGGTGGAAGTACGCGGATAGTGTGCTTCTTTGAGGATGCTGGCAGCCATTCGAATTGTGTGAATGGTTGGATATCATGCATGTCTCGTCCCCTAACTCTGGCTTCTCTGTCACCTAACTCTGGCCGTTGTACCTGGCACGCACGGAGCAACAAAGAAAGAGACCACATGCATTGAACAAGTCCATGCTTTGACCGACACTGTAGAAAAATAGGAGCATACGAATGTTAAGCGCCAGCGTGCGCAAAGTGTTAACCGCCTGGGGTACGTGGCTTAGCTCCGGCGTGTACATAAAAATCCCGCCAGGGGCGTTTGACAGAGGTGAGTGGTCTTGCCGTTCCTTTAGCGCCGGTGCGGCTGCTTGGTTGGGCGCCGGGGCTAATTCCCTATTACCGGCGGACGCACATTTTGCGCGCCGGCGCTATATAGCGCTGGCAAAACGTAGTGTACGCGCGCCGGCGCTAAGCGATCCGGCTATAAGCTGTATCCTAGTAGTGCAACTTATAGCCCGAAACTCCCTGATCTGACGGAACTGGGGGAATCTTGCCAAGAGGTGGACCCTACCATTGTCTTGGGTGTTACTTGAGCGTAAAATAACACAATCAAACAATTGGTTCCACTTTTCTACCTCCTTCCGGCTCACGTAGAGGGGCCAGAACGGCAGTTCTGTCTTCTTCCCAATCGGGGCTATGTTTTCTCTAGAAAGGGGGCTCCAGATCGTATGAATGCCACCAAATCCCATGATATGCCATACCATGTGTGTTATAGTTTGGCATCAGTCTTGGATTCCCAAGATTTCCTCGCTCTCTGTGTTAGGGCTTCACCAGCGTCGGATTATCTCTAGCGGGTTCTATGACTACTTAGAGCCTGAAACTCCGAGATCTAACAGAACGGGGGGATCTTTCAAAGAGGTTGGCCCTACCATTGTATTTGGTGTTCCTTTTGACTAACATAACACAACCAAGAAATTGTTTCCACTTTGCTACCACCTTCCGGCTCACGTAGAGGGGCCAGAACGGCAGTTCCCCCTTTTTCCCCAGCGGGGCTAGGGTTTCTCCGGAGAATGGCTCTGAAGCGTTTGAATGCCACCACAACACATGGTATTCATACCATGTGTGTTAGAGTGTGGGATGGGGTCTTGGATACCAAGATTACCTCAGTCTCTGTGTTAGGGCTTCACCGGCGTCGGATTCTATCTCGCGGGTTCCAAGACTACTTAGAGCCCGAAGATCTGACGTGCAAAAGGTGGCCCCTACCATTGTCTTGGGTGTTCCTTGGGCCTAACCTAACACAACCAACAAATTGGTTCCAGTTTTCTATCCACTTCCGGCTCACGTATAGGGGCTAGAATGACATTTCCGTCTTTTTCCCCAACGGGGTTAGGGTTTTCTGGAGGGGGTCTCCGGAGCGACTGAATGCCACCACAACACATGGTATGTCATACCATGTGTGTAAGAGTGTGGAATGGTTCTTGGATGACCAATATTCCCTCACTCTCTCGGTTCGGGCTTCGCCGACGTCGGATTCGCTCTAGCGGGTTTCAAGACTAATTAGAGCCCGGAACTCCCGGATCAGACGGAACTGGGAGAATCTTGCCAATAGGTTGTCCTTGGTCCTAGCCTAACACAACCAAGCAATGGGTTCCACTTTTCTACCCCCTTCCGGCTCACGTAGAGCGGCCAGAACTGCAGTTCCGCCTTTTTCCTCAGCGGGGCTAGGGTTTCTCCGGAGACGGGGCTATGGATCAACTGAATGTCACAAAATCCCATGGTATTCCATACCACACGTCTTGGAGTGTGGAATGGGTCTTGTATGCCCAAGATTTCCTCGCTCTCAGTGTTAGGGCTTCACCGGCATCTGATTGTCTCTAGCGGGTTCCAGGACTACTTAGAGCCTGAAACTCCCAGATATGACGGAACGAGGGGAATTTTGCCAAGAGGTGGGCCCTCCCATTGTCTTAAGTGTTGCTTGGTGCTAAAATAACACAACAAACCAATTGGTTCCACTTTACTACCCCCTTCCGGCTCACGTAGAGGGGCCAGAACGAAAATACCGCCTTTTTCCTCATCGGGGCTAGGGTTTCTCCAGAGAGGGGCTTCAGAGCGTCTGAATGCCACCATGGCACATGTTATGCTATAACATGTGTATTAGAGTGTGGCATGGGTTTTGGATTCCCAAGATTCCCTCACTCTCTGTGCTTAGGGCCTCACCGACGTCGGATTCTCTCTGGCGGGTTCCAAGACTACCCAGAGCCCGAAACTCCTGGATCTGACACGAGTGGGGGAATCTTGCCAAGAGGTGGGCCCTAAAATTGTCTTGGGTTTTCCTTTGGCCTAACCTAACAGAACCAAGCAATTGGTTCCACCTTGCTACCCCTTCCGGTCATTTAGAGGGGCCAGAACGGTAGGTCCGCCTTTTTCCCAAGCGGGGCTACGGTTTCTCCGGAGTGCGGCTCCAGATTGTATGAATGCCACCAAAACACACGGTATTACATACCATGTGTGTTAGAGTATGGAATGGGTCTTTTATGCCCAAGATTCCCTCGCTCTCTGTGTTAGGGCTTCACCGGTGTCAAATTCTCTCTCGCGGGTTCTAGGACAACTTGGAACTGGGGGTAACTTGCCAAGAGGTGGGCCCTACCATTGTCTTGGGTGTTCCTTGAGCCTAAAATAACATAACCAAACAATTGGTTCCACTTTTCTACCTCCTTCCGGCTCACGTAGAGGGGCCAGAACGGAAGTTCCGTCTTCTTTCCGAGCAGGGTTATGTTTTCTCTCAAAGAGGGAGCTCCAGATTGTATGAATGCCACCAAATACCATGGTATGCCATACCATGTGTGTTAGAGTTTGGCATCAGTCTTGGATTCCTAAGGTTCCCTCGCTCTCTGTGTTAGGGCTTCACCAGCGTCGGATTATCTCCAGCGGGTTCTATGACTACTTAGAGCCCGAAACTCCGGGATCTGACAGAACGGGGGGATCTTTCCAAGAGGTGGTCCCTACCATTGTATTTGGTGTTCCTTGTGACTAACATAACACAACCAAGCAATTGTTTCCACTTTGCTACCCCATGCCGGCTCACGTAGAGGGGCCAGAACGGTAGTTCCCCCTTCTTCCCCAGCAGGGCTAGGGTTTCTCCGGAGAATGGCTCTGAAGGGTTTGAATGCCACCACAAAACATGGTATGCATACCATGTGTTTTAGAGTATGGGATGGGGTCTTGGATACCGAGATTACCCCAGTCTCTGTGTTAGGGCTTCACCGGCGTCGGATTCTATCTCGCGGGTTCCAAGACTACTTAGAGCCCGAAACTCCCGGATCTGACATGCCAAAAGGTGGGTCCTACCATTGTCTTGGGTTTTCCTTGGGCCTAACCTAACACAACCAACAAATTGTT
This sequence comes from Alopecurus myosuroides, assembly GCA_028641055.1. Lineage (NCBI taxonomy): Eukaryota > Viridiplantae > Streptophyta > Magnoliopsida > Poales > Poaceae > Alopecurus > Alopecurus myosuroides. The sequence continues at coordinate 118,015,923 of CM054062.1, forward strand.
TCCACTTTTCTATCCACTTCCGGCTCATGTAGCCGGGCCAGAACGGTATTTCCGCCTTTTTCGCTAGGGGGGCTAGGGTTTCCCCGGAGAGGGCCTATGGAGCGTTTGAATACCACCAAACACATGGTATGCCATAAAATGTGTGTTAGAGTGTCGCATGGGTCCTGGATGCCCAATATTCCCTCGCTCTCTGTGTTAGGGCTTCACCGACATCAGATTCTCTCTAGCGGGTTCCAAGGCTACTTAGAGCTCGAAACTCCCGGATCCGACAAAAAGGGGAGAATATTTCCATGAGGTGGGACCTACCATTGTTTTGGGTGTTCCTTGGGCCTAACCTAACACAACCAAGCAATTGTTTCCACGTTGTTACCCCCTTCCGACTCACGTAGAGGGGCTAGAACGACAATTCCATCTTTTTCCCCAGCGGGTCTAGGGTTTCGCTGTAGGGGTGCTCCGGAGCGTATGATTGCCCCCACAATACATTGTATGCCATAACATGTGTATTATAGTGTGTAATGGGTCTTGGATTCATAAGATTCCCTCACTCTCTGTGTTAGGGCTTCTCCGGCTTCGGATTCTCTCTGGCGGGTTCTAGGACTACTTAGAGCGTGAAACTCCCGGATCTGACGGAACGGGGGAATCTTGCTAAGAGGTGGGCCCTACCATTATATTGAGTGTTCCTTGGGCCTAACCTAACACATACAAGCAATTGGTTCCACTTTTCTACCCTGTTCCGGCTCACGTAGAGGGGCTAGAACGACATTTTCGTCTTTCCCCCCAGCGGGGTTAGGGTTTCTCCGGAGAGGGGCTCCGAAGTGTCTGAATGCCACCAAAACACATGGTATGTCATACCATGTGTGTTAGAGTGTGGAATGGTTCTTGGATGACCAATATTCCCTCACTCTCTATGTTCGGGCTTCACTGGTGTCGGATTCTTTTGAGCAGGTTCCAAGACTACTTAGAGCCCGAAACTCCCGGATCTGACGGAATTGGGGGAATCTTACAAAGAGGTGGGCCCTACCATTGTCTCTGTTGTTCCTCGTGCCTAACCTAACACAACCAAGAAATTGGTTCCACTTTTATACCCCCTTCTGGCTCACGTAGAAGGGCCAGAATGGCAGTTCCGTCTTTTTCCTCAGCGGGAATACTGTTTCTCCGGAGAGGGGGCTCCGGATCGTCTGAATGCCACAAAATCCCATGGTATTCCATACCAAATGTGTTAGAGTGTGGAATGGTTCTTGGATGACCAATATTACCTCGCTCTCTGTGTTCGGGCTTCACCGATGTCAGATACTCTCTAGCGGGTTCCATGACTACATAGAGCCCGAAACTCCCGGATCTGACGGAACTGGGGGAATCTTACCAAGAGGTGGGCCCTACCATTGTATCTGGTGTTCCTTGTGCCTAACCTAACACTACCAAGAAATTGGTTCTACTTTTTTACCCACTTCCGGCTCACGTAGAGGGGCTAGAACGGCAGTTCCGTCTTTTTACTAGCGGGGCTATGGTTTCTCCGGAGATGGGCTCCGGATTGTCTAAATGCCACAAAAACCCATGGTATGCCATACCATATGTGTTAGAGTGTGGAATGGGTCTTGGATTCCCAAGATTATCAGGTTTACTTGGTGAGCGAAATTATCATCTTGGTATCAGATTCTCAGGTTTACTCGGTGAGCAAAGTTATCCCTAGTTTTAGTTGTTTTTATTCCTATCCAGAAAAAAGCCATACAAAAATATTAGGTTTTAGATTTGCCAGAGCCTAGATCAACACCAATTAGCTACTACTAGTTGTTGTTTTCTGTTGATTTGCGTTCCTGTTTTTTTTTCATCTTTTTAAGGTTCATCGTGTTTATCTTTTGTCTATACCGAAAATTCCACACAAAAAAATCTTGTCGATAGCTGCTATATCCGCGCGCAACTGTCCTATTCGCACGCGTGTGCCAACAGCGTCGCACTTTTGTCCACTTCCGAGCCGATTTCGTAACCAACCAGGACGCGCGAATCGATGTCGGAATCCAACCAGGATGCGGCGAATCGACCAGCGCTTCTGTGCCTGTGTCGGAATCCAACGTGCAACGTGCCAAACTCGCATCGGAATCGCGGTCGATTCATCGACGTACGTGCTCATTTCCTGGACCCAGTCCACCGCTCGCGTGCTATCTGCTCCAATCACCTGGACGCATCCACTGCATCGTTGTTGATCCACACGTACGCTAACCGCATCCACCGCATCGCTGTCCATACCGAGTCACATTTTTTCCTACGCGTTGCCCCGATCCACACGCTACCGCGATTCACTAGCAGAAAAAATGCATACGTTGAGTGTGTCAGAGTTCGAGCACTGATACGAGACAAAACGCAAAACGCGTGCGCCGATACCAGACAAAACGCGCGCGTCCCTTGTCCTCGCGTCCCTTTGTCTACTCTCACACGAATCCGCTACCGACCAAAATCGCTGCCATACGCCTCCAAAACCACACCCCATCCACACCGCAGCAAATACACACAACTGCGCGCACAAACCTCTGCCGGACATCAATTTTGAGCCTTTTCTCTCTGTTTTCTTAGTTTTTCCTTTGTTTTTCTCCTGTTTTATCTCTAGGTTTCCAGTCTGATCTTTGATAAGCCTAGCCACAACCTATCTACTGCAAATTGTTAGGAACCTACCCAAAGACTAGCTGTTTTTATTGCTCTAACAGACTGCTCAATTTGATCAATTCTTGTCCATAATTTCTGCTACCTATTGCTCCTAGTTGATTCAAAGGTCATTAAAAAAGTACAAAAAATAGAGAAAAGGAGAAAAAGCAAAAAGAGGCCGAGCCATTACTATATCACTAGTGGAGCTTGATACATCATATCTTGGATATTTTTGTGGACATATTTGAGCTATCTTGTTCATGTTTTCATATAGTATTTGCTAGGGTCTTCCAGTGCTTGCAATAACTCTTCCATATAATTGCTAAGCCACATTTATCTACTAGAGTGAGTGTGTTCCTTTAGTGAATTTTATCACATTAGACAGTAAATTGGAGTTGCTATTTTGGTGTTGTTAGGAATCCCAACCAAGCCCCACCAAATACCCTGTTTTGTCTTGTGACACTTGATATCCTGTATATTCTCTTCTCACACTTGGTACACTTTTCATTGGTTCGTGTTGGTAAGTCAATCCTATTCACTTTGGAAGGGTAAGTGAAGCACTTCTTTACTGATTTTGAGTGAGTTGAGAGAGAGCACAACAACCCATTGATTTTTTTTCACTAACATAATAGGTGTTGCTAGTGATGTTGAGTATGTTCAGGTTCACCAGGGAATTAAGAGGATTGCTACACAAGCATCTATTGATGATATACATGAACAGTTGACAAGCCAATTAGCAAAATTAACAACACTGGTTGAAAAACTACAACAAAGCGTTCCAGCAAATGCTAATTGAGGTGCTGATTTGAGTTATAAAAAATTGTAGCACTTGATACAAGGTGCAAATTCTGTGGATAAATATTACATAGAGATGATGATGTTGCTACAAGAAGCTCGGGTTGTAGAAGCACCAGAAAAGACAATGCAAAGATTCCTTTCAGGGTTACAATTAGAGATTAGAGTCATGGTGAGGCATTCTGAATATCATACCCTGGATGAATTATTGCACAAAGCAAGAAAGGCAGAAACGGTAGTGGCCAAGAAGGTTCCTATGGATCTAAGAAGAATTTTCAAGACAAGCAATACCACTACTAATGGAATAGTATCTTTTCCTAGTGTTGTTTCTTCTGATGTGCAGGTTGCTTTTGAAGAAAGGGAGCCCATAGTAGCATCACCACCACCACCACACATATTGGAGGAACATGCCATTATTCCTAGTATTATTTCTTGTGATATGCAGGTTACTTTTGAAGAAAGGGAGTCACAACAAGTACAACCTGCATCACCACTTGAGATAGATGAATTGGTACCTACTAAATCTGAGATGGATGTTATTGATAAAGGTGCTAATTTCGAGCTAGAAAATTCAAGTACTAAATTGTGTGAGTCTACTAATTTGCTAGTTGATTCTTGTGAGTTAACACGCATATATAGTTCACCATCATGTGATAATTTGTTAATTTCGAATTTGGAGCATGTGGTATTGATTACACATAAGGAAGTGCTTGCTAAAATACCACCTAATAATATTGTGTATTCAATTATGTTAAATGAACCAATTAATGTGCAATGTGCTATGAATAGGATTACTAAAATTTCATATGTCAATTCTAGCACCTATGCTACTTCTTTCACTTTTAATTTAATGGGTGCCTATAACATGAATGAAATTTTTTGGTGGATCAAATATGTATTACTTGTGATAACATGGACGAATTAAACATTGTGTTACCTTGGTTAGATGGTTTACAATTTCATACATATGAGCATGATTTTACACATATGTTTGGTTTGCCACAAAACTTGATAAGTACATGTGCTAATAAATTATACTTCACTTATATTTGCAAATTGAGTTTCAACTTTCATAATGACAATAATAAACATGTTAACACCTTTGAGTGTATTAATAAAAACAAATTTGATCATAAATCTTCTGTGAGAACACTTGATTTGATACTAAACAATAAAAATGTCTACATAGATGTCTCTCCCTTTGATCATGGTTTTGTGAGATTCACTTATATTTGCAACTGCGATTGCTATTTTATGAGATGCTATGACAATTATGTGATGTTTTCATGCAAATTTCGTGGTCACATGTCATGTGCAAAATTTTATGATCTGCTAACAACTAATGCACCCCATTATAGATATATATATTGTGCATACACGTTGTTCCTTTTGTTTCTTCCATGTTCAGTTTACCACAAGCCGTGTACGTCTTGTCTTGAAGAAAGGGAGGATGATCATGATATAATAGGGGACCATGGTGATTATACATGCTTAAGTTGGAAGGAAATATTGAGCCTCACTAATGTTCATTATAAGGTAAATTCTTTCCGAGTAATAAATCTTGTTTGTATTTATAAGAATATTATACTACCTAAGCCTATGCATTATGTATTAGCAGGGTTATTGATAACACAAACATGAATGGAGGAAGACCTTAAGGCATATTGGAAAACAAGATGGAGATGTTGGAAAGCAAGAGTACAAATGGTGAAAACAATTATTAAGTGTTGAAAACAAATGTGCAAGTGTGGAAAACAACTCCAGGAATGTTCTTCCACACTAAGGAATGGTGAAAACAAGAGGAGGGAGCCCCATTGAAGATCAATGCGCCATATAGAAGTCCAAATTCAATTAGGCATGGCATGTATGCCATAATGGCCAAATCCCCTAAAGCTGGGTCGGTTTGTATCCCTTCCTAGTCCAAGTAGGAGTCCTAGTAGAGTCCTCCTAGTCCAAGTAGGAGTCCTATTTGAGTCATAGTCCTAGTAGGAGAGGTCCTTGTGCAAGGAGACCTCCACCTACATATACTCCCCACCTGCGTGTGGAAGAAGGAGAGCAAGTTTAAACCATAACCATTGAAACCCTAGCCTCTAGATTGTATTGCTGCTAAGCATTCATCCTTAAATATACCTGCAAAGTTGCGTGATATCTTGTTATTCCATTGGGAATAGGGGATACAGGACCACTCGTGATCTTTGATTGCGTGTGCAAGAGTGTGTAGTTTAGAATATCCAAAGGGATTGATTGTTGTTGCATTGGTAGCAGGGGTCATCCAAGTGAGAGGTCTCGGTGTAGCAGTAGTTATCACAAAATCCAGAAAATATCCAAAAAAAAGAGAGAGCTCAACGAGAAGATCGGGCCACCCCATATCAATCCCTCACTCTATGTATTAGGGCTTTACCGACATCGGATGCTCTCTAGTGGATTCAAGGACTACTTAGAGCCCCAAACTCCCGGATTTGATGCAACGGGGGGGATCTTGATAAGAGGTGGGACCTACCATTGTCTAGGGGGTTCCTTGGGCCGAACCTAAAGAAATTGGTTCCACTTTATACCTCCTTCTGACTCATGTAGAGGGGCGAGAACTGCAGTTCCGCCTTTTTCCCCATCGGGGTTAGACTTTCTCCAGAAAGGGCCATTGGAGCATCTGAATGCCACCACAACATATGGTATGCCATACCATATGTATTATAGTGTTGAATGGGTCTTGGATTACCAAGATTCCCTCTCTCTCTCTGTTAGGGCTTCATCGGCGTCGGATTCTCTCTAGCGGGTTCCAGGACTACTTAGAGCCGAAACCCCCGGATCCGACGGAACTGGTGGAATATTGCCAAGATCTGGGCCCTAATTGTCTTGGGTGTTACTTGCGCCTAACCTAACATAACCAAGCGATTGGTTCCACTTTTCTACCCCCTTCCGGCTCACGTAGAGGGGCTAGAACGACAGTTCTGTCTTTTTCCCCAGCGGGGCTATGGTTTCTCCGGAGAGGGGCTACGGATAGTCTGAATGCCAAAAAATCCCATGGTATGCCATAGAGTGTGGCATGGGTCTTGGATGCCCAAGATTCACTCACTCTATGTGTTAGGGCTTCATCGACATCGGATTCTCTCTAGCGGGTTCCAGGACTACTTAGAGCCCGAAACTCCCGAATCTGACGGGACGGGACGGGGGGGGGGGGGGGATATTGCCAAGAGGTGGGTCCTACCATAGTCTTGGGTGTTCCTTGGGCCTAACCTAACACAACCAAACAATTGGTTCTACTTTGCTACCCCCTTCGTGCTCATGTAGAGGGGCTAGAATGGCAGTCTGCCTTTTTCCCCAGCGGGGCAAGGGTTTCTCCAGAGAGGGGCTCTAGAATGTCTGAATGCCACCACAAAACATGGTATGCCATACCATGAGTCTTAGAGCTTCACCGGCGTCGGAATTTCACTCGCGGGTTCCAAGACTACTTAGAGCCCGAAACTCCCGGATCTGACATGCCAAAAGGTGAGCGCTACCATTGTCTTGGGTGTTCCTTGGGCCTAACCTAACACAACGAATAAATTGGTTCCACTTTTCTACCTCTTCCGGCTAACGTAGAGGGGCCAGAACGGCAGTTACGCCTTTTCCCCCAGCGAGGCTAGGGTTTCTCCGGAGAGGGGCTCCCGAGCGTCTGAATGCCACCATAACACATGGTATGCCATACCATGTGTTTTAGAGTGTGGCATGGGTCTTATATACCCAATATTCTATCCCTCTTTTTGTTAGCGCTTCACCGGCGTCAGATTCTCTCTAGCGGGTTCCAAGGCTACTTATGGCCCGAAACTCCTGGATCTGACGGAATGGGAGAATATTTTCCAAGAGGTGGGAGCTAGCATTTCTTTGGTTGTTCCTTGGGCCTAACCTAACACAACCAAGAAATTGGTTCCACTTTGCTACCCACTTCCGACTCACGTAGAGGGCTAGAACGGCAGTTCCATCTTTTTCCCCGCGGGGCTAGAATTTGGGCGCTGGGGGTTCCAGAGCGTCTGAATGCCACCAAAAATACATGGTATGACATAAAATGTGTATTAGAGTGTGTAATGGGTCTTGGATGCCTAATATTACCTCACTCTTTGTGTTAGGGCTTCTCCAGCGTCGGATTCTCTCTCGCGGGTTCTCGGACTACTTAGAGCCCGAAACTCACGAACCTGACGGAATGGGGGGAATATTGCCAAGAGGTGGGCCCTACCATTGTCTTGGGTGTTCCTTGGGCCTAACCTAACACAAACAAGCAATTGGTTCCACTTTCCTACCCCCTTACGGCTCACATAGAAGGGCCAGAACGACATTTCAATCTTTTTCCCCAACGAGGTTAGGGTTTCTCTGGAGAGGGGCTCCGGAGCGTCTGAATGCCACCACAACACATGGTATGTCTTACCATGTGTGTTAGAGTGTGGAATGGTTCTTGGATGACCAATATTCACTACCCAATTCTGCGCTGTCTGGGACATTTCAATAACGTTGCGGATGAGCTCCAAATCGTCGCTAAGGGCAATCCGGTACGTTTTGTGCGACAGAATGAAAACGTATCAGATCGACTGTCAGGGATGAGTCTGTGACGTTTATATGAACCTAAAAACCTCAAGGCTATCGTCAACATTCAACCAATCGTCTCCACCGGTTGGGATGTCCGACCTAAGCCCAATAAGCATCAATGATTTTATTTCGTCGCTATGAGGCGACACATGGCAAACGAGGTTCTAACGGCCGTTATCGTAATCAGCTGACGTGGCAAACGTGGGAACGTTTTTTACGTCATGAGTCTCGACCAATGAGGCGAAACCATGTGGACCAATCTAAATACGCCACATGGAAACAAAATGGCTACACTCGTGGCACGTGCGGGCTACCTAGCGACGTTTTTTTCCGTCGCTAAACTCGTGGCACGTGCACCAAACGAATGGTGCCGCGCAACGTATTTTCCATGACGTTTTCCCGTCTCGGATTTGAGTGATGTCATCACCGTGCCGGGGACGTTATATTTACGTTGTCTAATCGCCCACTCATAGTAGGACATGTGGGCTGGGCATACATCGCCACGTGTCGGTATTTACCTTGACGGACTTTTACGTTACGTTACGAAGATGTCGGTTCTGCTGCTATTTGGGTGGTTACATCATCGTTAGAATTTCCAATTGCACATAGGAAGAAAAGAAAAACACATAACATGCATCAAATACTTAGTTTTTCTCACAAAATATCAAACCAACATACTGAACCACAGTTTCAAGGACCACGCATCTGCTCAGCCACCATCTCAAGTAGGGCAACTCCTTCTAGTTGAGGTTTCTTTAGCGCAGCTTGTTGCTTCCGACTGTCTTCCATATCAACTACCAACTTCAGCCTCACTTGCTCGAATTCTGCTTTCTCCATCCTCATAGCAGCAATTGTTCTGCGCACATTCACATCAAGTTGCGGTTCAAGCTTAGACTTTGAAAGGCTTGATTCAGTACGGGCCTTCTTTGAGAAAGTATGATTTCCACTCTTCACCATGACAACTTCACTATCATCCTCATCCTCATCCTTTGAAGCAGATCGAGACATCACCCTTTTCTTGCTTTCCTATCAAGCATGCACATAAAATAGATGAAAATAGCAGATGACAAGAATGTACAGAACATAGATGAAACTAGTAGATGACAAGCATGTACAAAAAATTGATGAAAACTAGCAGATTATATTCAAACAACGGTGTGTGTAATGAACTAGCAAATGAGAATCATAGATGAAATAGCAGGGGTCAAGCATGTGAGGAAGATGGATGAAAATAGAAGATGACAAGCATGTACAAAAAATAGATGAAAACTAGCAGATTATAATCAACCAACTGTGTGTGTAATGAACTAGCAGATGAGAAGCATAGATAGAATAGCAAGTGTCAAGCATGTGAGGAAGATAGATGGAAAACATGTTGAAATGACAACAACAACCTTAATTACTATAAGAGGATTTAACGACCTGAATTAGCTTGGAAAAACGTCTTATAGTATGGAATAGAGAAAGTAGCACAAAATATATGGCGCCACATTGATCAAACAGTTCAACACAAGATAAGAAATTTGCACCCTAGTTGTCACGATATCATGAAAGAATGTTGACCTACCGGGTTAGGGAATAACCTGTAGCTCATGGTCCATGCTGGATACTGATTGATCTGACACGTCTCCTTCGGTGGCATCTGATTCCTCTTCAACATCATACACAGGCATGTACTAAGATCCAGAGTCTTGCTTCTTGGTATTTTTTGGTGTGTGTGTGTGTGGGGTAGGGGGGAAGTTGGACATGAAAGAAAACTTGCTGGCTTTACGCCTAGTTCATGCATCTTTGCATTGTTTGCCATGATAATTCTGGCACGCTCTTCTTCAATGGGGTGTCGTGGCGATCCTAACATGAATAAAGAAATCAAAGTACTACAAATATAACACTTCATAAGAACCTAATACAACATCAAAAATTAAGCCACTCATCTTGTAAGAACAGTCCAGTGCAAGTAATATAAATTTTGAGCTTAACTAAGACTGATAGGATCACAAGCAAAGTGACCCTTAACCTAATACGTAGTATACAAGCTAGATTGCTGCAAATGTGCAAAGTTTTACCAAGCAAGAAGGACCCCCTTCCTATTTCTGTTACAAGAAACCGTTTAGAGAGATTTATTGCATCAAACATTAGCAGTATAATTAGGATAATAATGAAGCATCGAACATACGATTAAACAGACAACCAATTTAGAAAGATTAACTGCATCGAACATAAGCAAGATAATAAGTAAGCATCAAACATACAATTAAATAGACAAGCAATTAAGAAAGAATAGTTGCCTGCGGCTTTACGGCCTTCTGTCTTGCTGCGTTTATCGCCTTCAATCTTCACTCGTTTTAGCGTGGTTGCAGACATTGACGGTGATGTTACGGCGAGGTTGGAGACGAGGTGGCAGATCTGGACGTACGGCGAGGTCGGTGGCGAGGTGGCTGTCCAGCGAGCACGATGGCGAGGTGTAAGATAATGTAAGGCAAGGTTGGAGACGATGTGGCAGATAGGCGAGCACAACGGCGAGGTGGCGGATCTAGACGGCGGAAAGTCCGGGGATGTGGCAGATCTGGAGGGCGATCTCGATGGCGAGGGAGTTCTGGCAAGCGAGCTATACGGCGAGGTGTGTGACCGGGGGAATAGAGGATCTGTTTTGGGAGGACAGGGGGGAGTGGATATTTCGAAGTAGTGGCTTTCTCTTTCGGCGAGAGGGCCGATCGAGGGGATAAGGCAGGGTTCTGGAACGATTACAGAAATGCCCTCCAGGATAAAGGTTGCCAGTTGTGTGCGGGAGGGCTGAGAAGTAAAATATCCTTGGACGAAAAAATTTGGGCGGGCTGTCCTGGCGCATTACAAAAATTGAGCATTTATGAAATTATTTACTAAAATTGTGAAGAAATCCCGAAAGTATTTGACCTAAAATCCTAGAAAGGGTCAATCATGTGGAATACTACTACATGTTGATAGGTGGCTTAAACTTTTCTAGCCGTTGGATGCTAGTCAACTTTTTTTTCTACACCTATCACCAGTGTCAGACGGGGGTAGGCCACTATTCTTTTTTGCTTGGTTCTGTTAAGTTAGGCCATAGGTACATGGATAACCCAAATCTAGATCTACTTGTAACAAGATTCCCTCCATTTCGCCTTAAGGGGAGCATCGATGGTTCCCCCTAGGTAATGCATAACCCTCCTATGCGATGTCGGTGAAACCGGTCACACCTATGAGTAGGATATTGGCCCTCCCCACCTCTCACCACACATTTATAAGTATATTATTAGGGCTTCACCATGGCTTACGTAGGATTCCGACAATCCAAAGCCCCCACTTGCCAAACATTGATTTTTTACCCATCCCACACTCTAACACACATGGTATGGCATACCCTAGGCTTGGGTAAGATTCAGACGCTCTTGAGCCCCTCTCCGCAGAAACCCTATGCCCGCAGGAGAAAAAGGAAGGAACTGCCGTTCATGACTCCCTACAAGAGCCGAAACGGGTAGCAAATTGGAAATAATTGCTTGGTTGTGTTAGGTTAGGACCAAGGAACACACAAGACAATGGTAGGTCTCACCTCTTGTTAATATTTCCCCCGTTTTGTCATATACGGAAATTTCGGGCTCTGAGTATAGTCCTGGAACCCGCTAGAGAGAATCTGACGCAGGTGAAGCCATAAAAAAGAGAGTGAGGGAATATTGGGCGTCCGAGACCCATGCCACAACCTAACACACGTGGTATGGCATACCATGGGATTTCGTGGCATTCATACGATCCGGAGCCCCCTCCGGAGAAACCATAGACCCGATGGGGGAAAAGATGGAACTGTCGTTCTGGCCCCTCTACGTGAGCAGGAAGGGCGTAGAAAATTGGAACCAGTTTCTTGGTTGTGTTAGTTTAGGCCCAAGGAACACCCAAGACAATGGTAGTGCCCTCCTCTTGGCAAGATTTCCGCAGTTCCGTCAGATCCGGTAGTTTCGAGCTCTACGTAGTCCTGGAACATGCAGAGAGAATCCGACGCCGGTGAACTGCACCCTAACACAGACAGCGAGGGAATCTTGGGCATACAATACCCATGACACACTCTAAAACACATTGTACGGCATACGCTGGGATTTGGAGGTATTCGAGTGATCCGGAGCCCCCTCTCCGGAGAAACCATAGCCCCGCTAGGGAAAAAGACGGAACTGCCGTTCTGACCCCTCTACGTGAGCCGGAAGAGGGTAGCAAAGTGGAACCAATTGCTTGGTTGTGTTAGATTAGGCCCAATGAACACCCAAGAAAATGTTAGGTCCTACCTCTTGTCAAGATTCCCCTAGTTCCATCAGATCCGAGAGTTTAGGGCTCTAAGTAGTCCTCGAACCCGCTAGGGAGAATCCGACGGCGGTGAATCCCTAACACTAGGAGCGAGGGAATATTGGGAATCCAAGAACCATGACACACTCTAACACACATGGTATTTCATACCGTGGGATTTGGTGGCATTCAAACAATACGGAGCCCCCTCTCCGGAGAAACCATAGCCCCGATGGGGAAAAGACAAAACTATCGTTCTGGCCCCTCTACGTGAGCCGTAAGGGGGTAGCAAACTGGAACCAATCGGTTGGTTGTGTTAGGTTAGAACCAAGGAAAACCCAAGGTACTGGTTGGGACCACCGTTTGGAAAGATTCCCCAAGTTCCGTCAGTTCCGGGAGTTTTGCGCTCTAAGTAATCCTGGAACCCGCCAGAGAGAATCCGACGCCGGTGAAGCCCTAATGATGAGGATATCATAGGGGTCCATTGTGAATGTACATGCTTGAGTTGGAAGGAAATACTAAGCCTCGTTGATGATTATTATAAGGTGAATTCTTTCCTATTAATAAATATTGTTTGTGATTATAAGAATGTTATACTACCTAAGCTATTGCATATGTATTAGCGGGGTTATTGTTAAAATAAACATGGATGGAGGAAGACCTCAAGACTTGCTGGAAAACAACATGGAGATGATGGAAAACAAACTTACAAGTGTTGAAAACAAATGTGCAAGTGTGGAAAACAACTCCAGGAATGTTCTTCCACACTAAGGAATGGTGAAAACAAGAGGAGGGCGCCCCGTTGAAGATCAATGCGCCATATAGAAAGTCCTAATTCAATTAGGCATGGCCTGTATGCCATAATGGCCGAACCCCCTAAAGTTGGGTCGGTTTGTATCCCTTCCTAGTCCAAGTAGGAGTCCTAGTAGAGTCCTCCTAGTCCAAGTAGGAGTCCTAGTTGAGTCCTAGTCCTAGTAGGAGAGGTGCTTGTGCTAGGAGCCCTCCACCTATATATACTCCCCACCTGCGTGTGGAAGAGGGAGAACAAGTTTAAACCAAAACCAATGAAACCCTAGCCTCTAGTTTGTATTGCTGCTAAGCATACTACTTGAAGTTTACCCTTGCAAAGTTGCGTGATATCTTGTTATTCCATCTGGGAATAGGGGGATACAGGACCACTTGTGATCTTTGATTACTTGTGCAAGAGTGTGTAGTTGAGAATATCCAAAGAGCTTGATTGTTGTTGCATCTGGCAACAGGGGTCTGCTAAGTGAGAGGTCTCAGTGTAGCACTAGTTATCCAATATATCAGAAAAATACAAAAAGAGAGAGAGAGCTCAACGAGAAGATCGGGCCACCCCCTTATCATCTTGGTATCAGATTCTCCAGGTTGCCTCGGTGAGCAAAGTTATCTTTACTTTTAGTTATTTTTATTCCTATCCAGAAAAAGCCCCACAAAAATATTAGGTTTAGTTTGTGCCAGAGCCTAGATCAACACCAATTAGCTGCTTCTAGTTGCTATTTTTTGTTGATTTGCGTTCCTGCTTTTCCTTTTTTTTTAGGGTTCATCGTGTTCATTTTTTGTTTCTATATATATCAAAAATCCCACAAAAATATTGAGTCCCGAGTTGTTCTTGTTGTTATCGGGCTTCTATTCACAGTTTGGCCGCGCGCGCTCCCGCTTGTACTCGGATTCCGAGCCCTGCCACAATACCACAACACGACAAACGCGCGCGCACACCTACCAAAACGCGTATGTTTCCATATCACCAACCGCCCCACCGTTTTTTCCATCTACACCGAATCCACCTCCACCGAATCCAGCCAAACCGCCATCGCTGCACGTCCTAGCGCGACAAAATCGGTTTGCCTCATTTTCCGCACCGGCCAAACAACGTGACCGCGCGCAACACCGCGTGAATCCCAACCGCTACGAGCCAAAACCACCTTTCGAAATCTCGCTCTGATACCAAGATGATAAGGGGGTGGCCCGATCTTCTCGTTGAGCTCTCTCTCTCTCTTTTTGTATTTTTCTGATATATTGGATAACTAGTGCTACACTGAGACCTCTCACTTAGCAGACCCCTGTTGCCAGATGCAACAACAATCAAGCTCTTTGGATATTCTCAACTACACACTCTTGCACAAGTAATCAAAGATCACAAGTGGTCCTGTATCCCCCTATTCCCAGATGGAATAACAAGATATCACGCAACTTTGCAAGGGTAAACTTCAAGTAGTATGCTTAGCAGCAATACAAACTAGAGGCTAGGGTTTCATTGGTTTTGGTTTAAACTTGTTCTCCCTCTTCCACACGCAGGTGGGGAGTATATATAGGTGGAGGGCTCCTAGCACAAGCACCTCTCCTACTAGGACTAGGACTCAACTAGGACTCCTACTTGGACTAGGAGGACTCTACTAGGACTCCTACTTGGACTAGGAAGGGATACAAACCGACCCAACTTTAGTGGGTTCGGCCATTATGGCATACAGGCCATGCCTAATTGAATTAGGACTTTCTATATGGCGCATTGATCTTCAACGGGGCGCCCTCCTCTTGTTTTCACCATTCCTTAGTGTGGAAGAACATTCCTGGAGTTGTTTTCCACACTTGCACATTTGTTTTCAACACTTGTAAGTTTGTTTTCCATCATCTCCATGTTGTTTTCCAGCAAGTCTTGAGGTCTTCCTCCATCCATGTTTATTTTAACAATAACCCTGCTAATACATATGCAATAGCTTAGGTAGTATAACATTCTTATAATCACAAACAATATTTATTAATAGGAAAGAATTCACCTTATAATAATCATCAACGAGGCTTAGTATTTCCTTCCAACTCAAGCATGTACATTCACAATGGACCCCTATGATATCCTCATCACCTAACACACACAGAGAGAGAGAGAATCTTGGCAATCCAAGACCCATGACACACTATGATATGGGGTGGCCCGATCTTCTCGTTGATATCTCTCTATTTTTTGGATGTTTGTGGTTTTTCTGATAACTAGTGCTACATTGAGACCTCTCACTTGGATAACCCCTGTTGCCAATGCAACATCAATCAATCCCTTTGGATATTCTCAACTACACACTCTCGCACACGTAATCAAAGATCACGAGTGGTCCTGTATCCCCCTATTCCCAATGGAACGACAAGATATCACACAACTTTGCAGGTATACTTCAAGATGAATGCTTAGCAGCAATACAATCTAGATGCTAAGGTTTCATTGGTTTTTGGTTTAAACTTTTTCTCCTCTTTCCACACGCAGGTGGGGAGTATATATAGGTGGAGGGCTCCTTGTGCAAGCACCTATCCTAACAGGACTAGGACTCAACAAGGACTCCTACTTGGCCTAGGAGGACTCTACTAGGACTCCTACTTGGACAAGGAAGGGATACAAACCGACCCAACATTAGGGGGTTCGGCCATTATGGCATACATGCCATGCCCAATTTGAATTAGGACTTCTATATGACGCATTGATCTTCAATGGGGCGCCCTCCTCTTGTTTTCACCATTCCTTAGTGTGGAAGAACATTCCTCGAGTTGTTTCCCACACTTGCACATTTTTTTTCAGCACTGGAATAATTGTTTTCACCATTTGTACTCTTGTTTTCCAACATCTCCATCTTGTTTTCTAGAATGCCTTGAGGTCTTCCTCCATTCATGTTTGCGTTATCAATAATCCTGCTAATACATATGCATAGGATTAGGTAGTATAATATTCTTATAAAGACAAACAATATTTATTACTAGGAAAGAATTCACCTTATAATGAACAACAGTGAGGCTAAATATTTCCTTCCAACTTAAGCATGTATAAACTTCAAGACAAGACGTCCGCGGCTTGTGGTAAACTGAACATGGACGAAACAAAAAGAACAACGTGTATGCACAATATATGTATTTATAATGGGGTGCATTAGTTGTGTGGACATGATAAAAATTCTCACATGACATAGGACCACGAATTTTGCATGTAAATAGCACATAATTTCCATATGAAAACAAATATCATCTCATGAAATAGCAATCACAATTGCAAGTATAAGTGAAGTTTATAGAATCATGATCATAAGGAGAAACATCTATGTATACATTCTTATTGTTCAGTATCAAATCAAGTGTTCTCACAGAAGATCTATGATAAAATTTGGTTGTAGCAGTACACCCAGAAGTAAGTAGCACATGTAATTATCAAGTTTTGTGGCTAACCAAACATGTGTGTAAAATCATGCTCAGATTTAGCAAATTGTAAACGATCCAACCAAGGTAACACGATGTTGAATTCAGCAATTTTATCACAAGTAATACATATCTTATCCACCATAAACGTTTCATTCATGTTATAGTCCCCGACCAAATTAAAAGTGAAACAAGTAGTATCAGTGCTAGAATTGACATATGAAATTTCAGTAATCTTATTCATAGCACACTGCACAGTAATTGGTTCATGTAACATGATGGAATACACAATATTATTAGGTGGTATTTTAGCAAGAACTTCTTTATGTGTAATAAATACCACATGCTCAATATTCGAAATTATCAAATTATCACATGGTGGTGAACTATATATGCTTGTCAACTCACAAGAATCAACTAGCAAATTAGTAGACTCACAAAATTCAGCACTTGTAGTTTCTAGCTCAAACTCAGCACCAATAATAATGACACCCTCCTCAGATTTAGTACACACTAATTTTTCTTTCTCAAGTGGTGATGCAGGTTGTACTTCAGTAGGCTCCCTTTCTTCAAAAGTAACCTGCAAATCACAAGAAACAATACTAGGCACAATGACATGCTCCTCCAATGAATGTGGTGGTTGTGGTGCAGGTTGTACTATAGGCTCCCTTTCTTCAAAAGCAACCTGCATCAGAAGAAACAACACTAGGAGTAATTACATTAGTAGAAACAACCTTACATGTCTCTATAACCTCTAAACTGTCTAACCATTGCATCACAAGGATTTCAAGCCTTTCCTTTTCAAAGAATTGAGGAGTCAAAAATAATGGTTGATGTCTAACTTCCTGAAATTCTTTAAGCCGGGAATGTATTATCCAATTTTTCTTATAGTCCCAAAAGAATTGTTTATCAGAATAATCACTGTCAAAATTAACCTCAAATTTGTTGCACCATATTTCACTCGACAAAAGATGACAACAACTAAACTCTCTAGGAAACACATGACATAAAATTCGCCTTGCATGGTCATGAATTGTTAATGGAACAACAACCTTGTGAGTAATGAGAAGTGCATCATTTTTAGTAGGTAACGGATAAGGTGTTAGTGTTCTTGGAACCAACTGAAATTTCTCAACAACATCAATACTCACAAAATCATATCGCGTACCTTTATCAAGGGTAATAGCAACCACGCTTTCCTTGATGTCTTTTGTAAAGTGGAATAAATCTTTTGCTGGAATCCCACTAGAATCCTCCTCCCAAAATGTATAACTGCAAGCATCAGCACGAGGATAGTCCATTGATTAATTTGTTAGTGAAACAAAATAATAATGGGTTGTGGTTTTCTCTCACAACTCACTCAAAACCAGCAAAGAAGTGCTTCTCTCACCGTTCCAAAGTGAATAGGATTTACTTACCAACAAGTATGAATGAAGGGTGTACCAAGTGTGAGAAGAGTATAACGGGAACGTAAATCAATAGAAAACAACAACTAGTAGCAGCTAATTGGTGTTGATCTAGGCTCTGGCAAAACTAAAACCTAATATGTTTGTGGGCCTTTTTTCTGGATAGGAAATAAAAACAACTATACTAGGGATAAATTTGCTCACCGAGTAAACCCGAGAATATGATACCAAGATGATATAGGGTGGCCCGATCTTCTCGTTGAGCTCTGTCTATTTTTGTGGATGTTTTGTGGTTTTTCTAATAATAGCACTACACTGAGACCTCTCACTTGGATAACCCATGTTGCCAATGCAACAACAATCAATCCCTTTGGATATTGTCAACTACACACTCTTGCACACGTAATCAAAGATCTCGAGTGGTCATGTATCCCCTATTCCCTGGAATAACAAGATATCACGCAACTTTTGCAGGTATATTTCAAGATGAATGCTTAGCAGCAATACAATCTAGATGCTAGGGTTTCATTGGTTTTTGGTTTAAACTTGTTCTCATCTTTCCACACGCAGGTGGGGAGTATATATAGGTGGAGGGCTCCTTGTGCAAGCACCTCTCCTACTAGGACTAGGACTCAACTAGGACTCCTACTTGGACTAGGATGGCATACAAACTGACCCAACTTTAGGGGGTTCGGCCATTATGGCATACATGACATGCCTAATTTGAATTAGGACTTCTATATTATGCATTGATCTTCAATGGGGCGCCCTCCTCTTGTTTTCACCATTCCTTAGTGTGGAAGAACATTCCTCGAGTTGTTTTCCACACTTGCACATTTTTTTTCAGCACTTGAATAATTGTTTTCACCATTTGTACTCTTGTTTTCCAGCATCTTCATCTTGTTTTCCAGAATTCCTTGAGATCTTCCTCCATTCATGTTTGTGTTATCAATAACCCTTCTAATACATATGCATAGGATTAGGTAGTATACCATTCTTATAAACACAAACAATATTTATTACTAGGAAAGAATTCACCTTATAATGAACATCAGTGAGGCTCAATATTTCCTTCCAACTTAAGAATGTATAATCACCATGGACCCCTATTATATTCTAATCACACTATAACACACATGGTATGGTATTCCATGGTATTTGGTGGTATTCAGACGATCCGGAGGCCCCTCTCAGGAGAAACCATAGCCCCGCTGGGGAAAAATACGGAACTATTGTTCTGGCCCCTCTACGTTAGCTGGAAGGGGGTAGCAAAGTGGAACTAATTTCTTGGTTGCATTAGTTTAGGACCAAGGAACACCCAAGATAATGGTAGGGCCCACCTCTGAGTATAGTCCTGGAACCCGCTAGAAGAATCTGACGCCGGTGAAGACGTAACAAATTGAGTGAGGGAATCTTGGGCATCCAAGACCCATGCCACACTAACACACATGGTATGGCATACCATGGGATTTCGTGGCATTCAGACGATCCGGAGCCCCCCCTCCGGAGAAACCATAGCCCCGATGGGGGAAAGACGGAACTGCCGTTCTGGCTCCTCTACGTGAGTCAGAAGGGGGTAGAAAATTGGAACCAATTTCTTGGTTATTTTAAGTTAGGCTCAAGGAACAACCAATAAAATGGTAGGTCCCACCTCTTGTCAAGATTCCCCCCGTTCCGTCAGATCTGGGAGTTTCGGGCTCTAAGTAGTCCTCGAACCCGCCTGAGAGAATCTGACGCTGGTGAAGTCCTAACACAGAGAGATCATGATACGGGCATCTACAGGTTAGTACGCTAGGACAATAAACTACGATGTATAATGTCTAAGGCCTGCGAGCCGCATGTGTTGGCCGAGCTTTCTAAATGGGCCGGTTTGTATCCAGTTTGAGTCCAACTAGGTTAAGGTTCGAGTCAGTTTCGGTTTGGGTTTGTCCAACCGACTAGGGGTTGTCCTCTTATATAAATAGAGACAAGGGCTAGGGTTTGGGACAGGTGGAAAATTATGTAGAACTAAAAGTTCCAGGTTACCACCGTCCCTAAGGGATCGGCGTGTAGGCGGCGTCTCGGACGTTCGTCAGTTATCTTTGCAAATAAAGGTGCGAGTGTTCTTGGATCTGCCAAGAGGGTTCGTTCGTGGCTAGGGGGCTCTTGGATCTGCCTAGACTTGTCTAGCTTGGCGTGAAATAAAGGTGCGAGTGTTCTTGGATCTGCCAAGAGGGTTCCTGTGTTTCTCGCCTAAATCTATCCATGTTCTTTAGGTTACGTGTATCGCTCACGTGATTGGGAGAATAGTTATCTCGGTGGTTCTTGCGATGAAAGATCGGGCAACCTGTAGATGCTCGTATCAGATCATATCCCCCTGGGGAAAAAGATGGAACTGCCATTCTGTCCCCTATACGTGAGACGTAAAGGTGTAGAAAAGTGGAACCAACTGCTTGGTTGTGTTATGTTAGGCCCAAGGGACACACAAGAAAATTGTGGGGCCCACCTATTGGCAAGATTCCCCTAGTTTCGTCGGATCCAGGAGTTTCGGGCTCTAAGTAATCCTGGAACCCGCCAGAGAGAATCAGACGCCGGTGAAGCCCTAACACCGAAAGAGCGAGGGAATCTTGGGAATCCAATACCCATGCCACGCTCTAACACACATGGTATGGAACACTGATGAGGACAACCCTAGCTCTTCACCTATTGTTACACATGAGGATGCTCCTATAAAAGCTAAGGAAGTGAGGATTGGTCCAATGACAAGATCAAGGACCAAGCTATTACAACAACAGGTGAATTCACTCCTACTTGGTATAATGTTTATAATTGTGAGAATTTTATACTACCTAAGTCCTTGCATTTGTGTGTTCTTAGGTTTGTTGATAACACAAGCATGAATGAAGATCATGGAGAGGAGATACACAAGGATGAGCATGGACTACAAGGGGAGATGGAAAACAAGTGCTAGCATGGAGAAAACAACAAATAACAAATGTTATCATGATAAGGGGATGGTGCCTCCACAAGATCAAATGCACTAAGTGTGGAAAACAATGTCATTATGTTATTCCACACTCATACATGAACAAGGCAAGAGGAGGGCGCCCACAAGGAGTATCAATGCGCCATATACAAGACCTAGTTCAATTAGGATTGGTTTGTACACCAATTTGGCCGCGCCCCTTGTGTGGGGTTTGGTTTGTATCTAGTTTGGTAGAATTAGGAGTCCTAGCCGAGTAGGAGAGGGATTGCTTGCGCAAGCCTCCTTGTGGCCGCACCCCTCTACTCTCATATACCCCCATACCTGCGAGTTGGAGGGTTAGACTACGTTAAAACCAAAAACCCTAGACCTCTAGATTGAAACTGCTTGCAAGCCTTTCATCTGGAAGTTCATCTCCAAACTTTACGTGATACCTACTGTTCCACTGGGAATAAGACGGTACAGAACCACTTGTAGTCGGTGGATTACTTGTGCAAGAGTGTGGAGTTGAGAATATCCTTGGGGTTGCTATCTTTTGCATTGGCATCAGGGATCAGCCGGGAGAGTTCTTAGTGGCGCACTAGTTATCATACTGGAGTTGTCTGTGAGTTCACTGAGAAGATTGGGCCACCCCTTATCATCTTGGTATCAGATTTACAGGTTGCCTCGGTGAGCTATCATATTTTCCCTTTAGTTTGAGTGTTTTTATTTCCTATCCAGAAAATTGCCCCACAAAAATAGTTTTAGTTGTTGCCTTAGCCTAGATATCATCTTAGTTTTCAATTACTAGTGCTGTCTTTGTGTTAGATTTGTGTTGCTTTTTATCGTTTTTAGTTTCATATATTTCGTCTAGGTTTAGGGTTCTTGTTCTATCTAGCCGCAACTTATCAAAAATACCAAAAAAAAAAAATCCGCTCCATATTACCCAATCCGAGTCCATCTAGTCATCTCCCCCACCACGGCACAAAACCTCCCTTTTCCCTACCCGCACCCTACCCTAGTTGGTTTCGGATTCATATCCACCCACCGCAAAGCATCCACCGCTGCCGCATCCTAGCCACGCTCGGATTCCACCGTAACGCGGTTACAAAACCCCCCCGATCCCCGCATCGCACCACACCACTCACTCGCTCGCGCGCAGCCGCGGTACCAAAACCATCCAAAACGCTGCCGCGCCCACGTATCGCTAGCCGCGCCCGAAAATCACCTCAGCGCCCTTACCATTCCGTGTAACGCGAGAGCGCGCGCTGCCGCGGCACAATTCTGAGCATTTTCGCTGCCGTGAAGCCTGCCGTGGTGCGTTTTTGCTATTTTTCTCTGCCGTGAGTTGCTGATTCTCTGCCGTGGCACAGTTTTTGACTGTTTTTGCTGCCGTACGCTCTGCCTTGGTTCCAAATCGAGCTGTTTTCCTGCCGTGAGGGTTAAGTGCTGCCGTGAGCTTTTCTAGCTAGCTTTTCACCTAGAATTTTTCTGTTTTTCTTTGTTGTTCCTTGTTTTCTCACTAGGACCAATACTTCCATACCTTGTGAACCTTAGCCACAGCCTTTCTACAGCATCTTAATAGGAACTTGCCCACAAGTATAGCTATTTTTGTGCTCTGACAGTCTGCTCATTTTTCATCACCACCATTGTGTTCACTTGTGTTTGGTTAATTGTTGCTCCTAGCTTAGTGTAAGGCCATTGGAAAAATACAAAAAAAATATGAAAAAGCAAAAAGTATAAAAAAAGAGAAAAAGAGAAAGTGCAAAGAGGCCATATCATTGCTATTGTTTACTAGTTGAGCTTGCCATTGTGACACTTGGTTTTTCATTGAGCAATCTTGTGCCTGTCAATTAAGAGCCTAGCTAGTGACTTTCTAGTGCATTGCAAAATTCATCCATATATTGCTTTGCCACATTTGTCTCCATTGTGTGAGTTGCCTTGGGTATTTTATATCTTCACTAAGACAACAAATAGGATTGTTACGTTGGTGATTGTTAGGTATCCATACCAAGCCCTACTAAATAACCTTGTTTGCTATTGTGAGAGTTAAAAACCTGGGTATTCTCTTCTTCACACCAAAGTACTTTAATTGCCTCTACTTGTGGTAAGTATCTCTATTCACTTTGGAGTGGTAAGATATCCTATTGTATTGCTAGATTTTGAGTGAGTTGTGAGAGGCACCACAACCTATACTTGTTTCTATTACACTAACCTACTAATGGATCTTTCTAGTGGTGATCTTGTGCAGCAAAAGAAGGACCATAAGGAGGGAGTTAATTGGAGAGAGTATGAGGCTCTTAGGGATGTTTTGGCAAATGAGATTTTGGACAATCATAATGGACTCAAACAATTTGTTTAAGATGCATGTGATCCCTTATATGAGGCTCTCCAAGCTATGGAGACCAAGATGGAGGCCACACACAAATTGG
The DNA here is from genome assembly GCA_028641055.1 of Alopecurus myosuroides. Taxonomy (NCBI): domain Eukaryota; kingdom Viridiplantae; phylum Streptophyta; class Magnoliopsida; order Poales; family Poaceae; genus Alopecurus; species Alopecurus myosuroides. The sequence goes on from CM054062.1 coordinate 118,039,169, forward strand.
CCGAGACTAATAGAGGGGAAGTGAGATCAATCAATGACTCAATTGCTCAAAATGACTACAAACCTTGCTGGACTTCAAACCATGATTCAAGAAAGATTGCCTCTTGTGGATGATGACAATGCTAGTGTCCATAGTGATGCTAATAATGGTTTGGAAGATGTTGGTGCAAGGAATATTAATCATGGCCGAGCTAGAGGAGGAAGGGGTCATGATGGACATCAAGGCCGAGCCCCTAATTTTCCTCCAAGGAGAGTTCCCAATAATTTGGTTCAAGACAATCCGAGAGAGGATGGGTTGGGTAAACCAAAATTCACAATTCCTTCTTTCAACTTTGATGCTATGGATGTGGAAGAATATTTGCTATGGGAGTTGAAGATTGAGAAGCTATGGAGAATGCATGATTACAATGAAGATAGAAAAATCAAATTGGCCTCTAGTGAGTTTGATGGATATGCTCTTAGATGGTGGGATAATCTTGTGAGAAAGAGGCAAGAAGATGGAGAATTACCCATTGTCACTTGGAACACCATGAAGGGAGTCATGAGGGATAGATTTGTTCCAGCAAATTACATAAGGCAACAATTTGATAAATTGCAACAATTAAGGCAAGGTACTATGAGTGTTGATTCTTATTATCAAGAGATGGAGCTAATTATGCAAAGGGCACGTGTGAGAGAGCAATTGGAGCAAACAATGCAAAGGTTCCTTTCGGGTTTGAATTATAAAATCAAGGGAATTGTTAGGCATCGTCACTATAATGATATACATGAGTTGCTACACCATGCAAGGGAGGCCTAAGCACATCTTTTGGAGGAGGCAAAAATTGCTACTAAGACAAGGGCTAGATTTCCAATGAGAGCATCATCTATGCCTAGTGCACCTCTTCCACCACCTCCATCATATAGTTTTAGAAGTGCTACATCCTCTAAACCCGAGCCTAGTGCCTCTATTTCCAAGAAATCACCACAACCAACAACAAGTGCCTCGGGTTCTAGTGCTCCTACTACAAGGACTAGAGATATTACATGCCACACATGTGGAAGAAAAGGGCACTTTAAGAGGGATTGTCCAAATACAAAAGTGATGGTGATCAATGAGAACAATGAGTATGAGACAGGTGATGATGTTGATCCTAATGACATTGATGATGATGATGGCTATTTGAGTGATACTCATTTGGATGCTTATGCTACTACTATGCCATCTAGTGTTTGCACCCAAAATTCATTGAGTGTGGTGCCTAGTCCTGAAAATCAAAGGTGCAATCTATTCCAAACAAAGGCTGTTATTGGTCCCAACATGGCTTGCAAAGTCATTATTGGAGATCATGGAGAGGAGATACACAAGGATGAGCATGGACTACAAGGGGAGATGGAAAACAAGTGCTAGCATGGAGAAAACAACAAATAACAAATGTTATCATGATAAGGGGATGGTGCCTCCACAAGATCAAATGCACTAAGTGTGGAAAACAATGTCATTATGTTATTCCACACTCATACATGAACAAGTCAAGAGGAGGGCGCCCACAAGGAGTATCAATGCGCCATATACAAGACCTAGTTCAATTAGGATTGGTTTGTACACCAATTTGGCCGCACCCCTTGTGTGGGGGTCGGTTTGTATCTAGTTTGGTAGAATTAGGAGTCCTAGCCGAGTAGGAGAGGTATTGCTTGCGGAAGCCTCCTTGTGGCTGCACCCCTCTCCTCTCATATACCCCCATACCTGCGAGTTGGAGGGTTAGACTACGTTAAAACCAAAAACCCTAGACCTCTAGATTGAAACTTCTTGTAAGCCTTTCATCTCGAAGTTCATCTGCAAACTTTACGTGATACCTCCTGTTCCACTGGGAATAAGACGGTACAAAACCACTTGTAGTCGGTGGATTACTTGTGCAAGAGTGTGGAGTTGAGAATATCCTTGGGGTTGCTATCTTTTGCATTGGCATCAGGGATCAGCCGGGAGAGTTCTTAGTGGCGCACTAGTTATCATACCGGAGTTGTCTGTGAGTTCACTGAGAAGATTGGGCCACCCCTTATCAAACACCATGGGATTTGGTGGCATTCAGACAATCCGAAGGCCCCTCTCCAGAGAAACCGTAGCCCCGCTGGGAAAAAGACGGAACTACCGTTGTGGCCCCTCTACGTGAGCCGGAAGGGGGTAGCAAAGGGGAACCAATTTCTTGGTTGTGTTATGTTAGGCCAAAGTAACACCCAAGACAATGGTAGGGCCCACGTCTTGGCAAGATTTCCCGTGTTCCGTCAGATCTGGGAGTTTTAGGCTGTAAGTAGTCTTGGAACCCACAAAGAGAATCCGACTCTGGAGAAGCCCTAACACAGAGAGCGAGGGAATTGATATGGATATAATAGGGGTCCATGAGGATTTTTCATGCTATAGTTGGAAGGAAATATTGAGCCTCACTGTTGTTCACGATAAGGTGAATTCTTTCCTACTAATGCATGTTGTTTGTGTTTATAAGAATGTTATACTACCTAAGAATATGTATTTATGTGTGATAGGTTTATTGATAACACAAACATGGATGGAGGAGAGCATCAGGAGGAGCTATGATAAGGGGTTGCCCGATCTTCTCGATGAACTCACGATAACTTGATGGATAACTTGTGTCTCGCTGAAACCTCTCCGGCTGATCCCTGATGCCAATGCAACAGCTCTCAATCCCTTTGGATATTCTCAACTCCACACACTTGCACTACGTAATCAATGACTACGAGTGGTCCTGTATCTACTAATTCCCAATGGAACTACAGATAGCACACATAATTTGCAACGGGTAACTTCACCAAACTGGTGGGGATAAATTCAGATGAACATGGTTCAATTCTGGAATCTAGGGTTTAATTTTAACTGGGTCTACCCTCTAAATTCATGGATAAGAGGTATATATGATGGAGGGGGTGCGGCCAAGAGGGAGGTGCACCCCCCTAACCTATTCCTACACGGTTTGGTGCACCCAAACCTTTACAAACCGAGCCCAACATGGGCCCAGCCATATGGACTCGCAGGTCCTCTAATAAAAACGTTTGGGACAGCCTAGGACATGTCCTTGCTGCTCCCATATCATCCCCCAATGCATGGATGGCTCCTTTAACTCCTTGTGCTCTTGTGGGAAACAATCTCCATGACTTCCTCCATGTGTGCACACTTGTTTTCCACCATTGTATGCTTGTTTTCCAGCTCTTCTTGATGCTGTCCTCCATCCATGTTTGTGTTATCAATAAACCTATCATACATAAATACATATGCTTAGGTAGTATAACATTCTTATAAACACAAATAACATGCATTACTAGGAAAGAATTCACCTTATCATGAACAACAGTGAGGCTCAATATTTGCTTCCAATTAAAGCATGGAAAATCCTCATGGACCCCTATTATATCCATATCATCCTCCCTTTCTTCAAGACAAGACGTCCTCGGCTTGTGGTAACCTAAACAAGGAAGAAACAAAAAGAACACCATGTATGCACAATACATATATCTATAATGGGGTGCATTAGTGTTGTGGACATGATAAACATTTTCATATGACAAGATGCAACGAAATTTGCATGTATGTATCACAAAATTGTCACAAGAAAACAAATAGCATCTCATCCCATAGCAATCACAATTGCAAATATAAGTGAAGCTCAGAAAATTATGATCATAAGGAGAAACATCTATGTATAAATTTTTATTGTTTATGATCAAACCAAGTGTTCTCACAGAAGATCTATAATCAAAATTGGTTATAGTTGTGTAGTCAATTGTCTTATCATGCATAGTATAACCATCATGGTAATTGCAACTCATTTTGCAAATATAAGTGAAGTATAAATCATTAGCATATGTACTTATCAAATGTTGCTGAAAATCAAACATATGTGTAGAATAATGCTTAGTTGTAGCAAATTGTAAACAATTCAACCAAGATAACACAATATTTAATTTAGCAATTGTATCACAAGTAATACATATGTAATCCACCATAAAAATTTCATTCATGTTATAGTCACCAACCAAATTAAAAGTGAAACAAGTAACATAAGTGCTAGAATTTATATATGAAATTTTAGCAATCCTATTCATAGCACATTGCACATTAATTGGTTCATGTAACATGATGGAATACACAATATTCATAGGTGGTATTTTAGCAAGCACTTCTTTATGTGAAATCAAAACCACATGTTCAAAATTTGAGAACAAACTATCACATGGTGGTGTACTATATGTGGTTATCAACTCATAAGAATTAACTAACACATTAGTAGACTCACAAAACGTTGTGCTTGTAAGTGGCAGCTCCAAATCAGCACCAATAGCAATAACATCCTCCTCAGATATAGTAGGCACTGACTCATCTCCCTCAAATGGTGATGCAGGTTGTAATAGTGATGGCTCTCTTTCTTCAAGAGTAACCTACATAACAGAAGAAATAACAGTAGGCACAATGGTATACTCCTCCAATGGATGTGGTGGCTGTGGTGCAGGTTGTACTAGAGGCTCCCTTTCTTCAAAAGCAACCTGCACATTACATGAAACAACACTAGGAGTAGACATGATTATGTTAGTAGAAACAACCTCACATGTTTTCTCAACTTCGGATCCCATGACTTGAGGATAACATAATGGTTGCTTTCTAACCTGCATACAATTTTCAAGTGAAGCATGTTTTCTTCGATGATACTTATGATTCCAAAGTAATATTATGCCAGGGAAATATCTAGCAAAATCAAACCGAAATTTGACAGTACATGATTCACCCAACAAAAGATGACAACTAGTAAATTCTCTAGGAATCACATGACAATAAATTTGCTTTGTATGACCACTAATGGTTAATGGAACAAAAGTACGTAGAGTAATTCGAATTTTATCATCATTAGTAATCAACATGTATGGATCTGCTTGAAAAGTGTCCAATTGCAATTGCTCTACCACATCAAGGCTAACAAAATTAGAATGAGTATCCTTATCAAGAGTAATAGCAGCATGGCAACCTTTGATGTCTGCAATGAGGTGGAACAAATTTGCTGTAGGCATTCCAGTAGACTCCTCCTCCCAGAAAGCATCACTGCACATAGAAAAACTACAAATCTCCATTGATTAACTTGTTAGTAACAAAATAACAATGGGTTGTGGTGTCCTCTCACAACTCTCTCAAAACAGCAAAGAAAACATGTATCTTACCGCTCCAAAGAGAATAGAAAACACTCACCACAAGTAGTATTAACACGCGTACTGACGTGAAGATGAGAATACCCGGGAGTTTAGATATCACAAGACAAACAAGGGATATGGTGGGGCTTGGTATAGATACCTAACAACACAAATAACAAGTCCTATTTGCTGCTTGTGATGATATGAAAAGCACAGGAAACACACACGTGGAGAATAATGTGGCAAGAAACTATATGTATGGAATTGTTGTAATGCACTCGAAAAACACTTGCTACAGCTCTTATAAACAGGCACAAGATTGCTCAAAGAACTAGTGCAAAACAACATGTAAAACAACTCCAAAACTATGGCAATTGATCAACAATTTCCAGGCCTCTTTTTCTCTCCTATTTTTCTGTTTTTCCTCTCTGATTTTTCCACTCTTTTGGCCCAAAATGTCTAATCTGTACGGACTGTACGGACACCAAAAAACTGCACGATGAAACAGATGATTGAGCAGCCTGTGAGCTCCAAATTGAGCTAGTCTTATGTGGGTATGCTCCTAAAATTATATTTAGATAGGAGGTGTCTATGTCTCACAAGGATACGGAGTGGAAATCGTAAGAATGTTGTGATGAAAACATCACCTAAAAATAACTAGGGCTAAAAGAAAAACTCATGGCAGGAATCTGTACCGCGGCAGAGAAACGCGAAGAACCTGTGTCGTACGGCAGCGATCCGGGGCGCGCTCAAGGGTAGACCCTGTCTGTGGTTCGGCGCGTGCAGGAGGGATCTGGGCGCAGCAGCGAGGTGCGGACGCGCTGCAGTAAAACTGGCGATTTTGTGCCGCCGGCAGAGCGTTCGCGGCAGAAAACAAGCGGATTCTGTGCCGCGACGGCAGGGAACCGTAGCGAGCGCGCGCGTGAATTTTATGGGGCGCGCACGGTGGAAAACTGAGTTCGGCTAGGGCGCGGCACAGCGAGGAATCCGAGTGCGGTAGGGAGGCGATCGGAGGCAGGGTTTTGATGAGTTTTGTGCCGCGGAGAAAACCTACTCCAACTCGAATTGGATCGAAACTTGCACTCGGATTGGGAATTTTGAGGGGATTTTGGTGTACTCTAATGGAAGAACTAGACGAACACAAGAACCCTAAACCTAGACCGAAAAGAAAAGACTCAAAAGAAGAAAAGGAACACGAAATCAAACACAAACAACAACTAAAACTCGAAAGTGGTGATGGTCTAAGGCGATGGCAATGAACTACTCCTGTTTTTGTGGGGCTTTTTCGTGGATAGGTAAGAAAACAAAACAAATCTAAGGGAATAAATTGCTCACCGAGTCAACTTGTAAATCTGATACCGTATGATAAGGGGTTGCCCGATCTTCTCGATGAACACACGATAACTTGATGAATAACTTGTGTCTCGCTGAAACCTCTCTGGCTGATCCCTGATGCCAATGCAACAGCTCTCAATCCCTTTGGATATTCTCAACTCCACACACTTGCACAACGTAATCAATGACTGCGAGTGGTCCTGTATCTACTAATTCCCAATGGAACAACAGATAGCACGCAGAATTTGCAAGGGATAACTGCACCAAACTGGTGGCGATAAATTCAGATGAACATAGTTCAATTCTGGAATCTAGGGTTTAATTTTAACTGGGTTTACCCTCTAAATTCGTGGCTATGAGGTATATATGATAGAGGGGGTGCGGCCAAGAGGGAGGTGCGCCCCCCTAACCTATTCCTACACGGTTTGGTGCACCCAAACCTTTACAAACCGAGCCCAACATGGGCCCAACCATATGGACTCGCAGGTCCTCTAATAAAAACGTTTGGGCAGCCTAGGACATGTCCTTGCTGCTCCCATATCATCCCCCAATGCATGGATGGCTCCTTTAACTCCTTGTGCTCTTGTGGGAAACAATCTCCATGACTTCCTCCATGTGTGCACACTTGTTTTCCACCATTGTATGCTTGTTTTCCAGCTCTTCTTGATGCTCTCCTCCATCCATGTTTGTGTTATCAATAAACCTATCATACATAAATACATATGCTTAGGTAGTATAACATTCTTATAAACACAAATAACATGCATTACTAGGAAAGAATTGTCCTTATCATGAACAGCAGTGAGGCTCAATATTTCCTTCCAATTAAAGCATGGAAAATCCTCATGGACCCCTATTAGTAGAGGACCTGCGAGTCCATTGGGCTGAACCCATGTGGGGTTCTGTTTGTATGGGTTTGGTTGCACCAAACCGAGTAGGAGTGGGCTAGGGGGCGCATTAGGGCTGTTTGTGGCCGCACCCCCCCTCTCTTGGCCGCACGCCCTCATATATACCTCTTAGGTGCGAATTATAAAGGTTAGACTACGATAAAACATAAACCCTAGACTTCCAGATTGTATTGCTCAAAGCATTCATCTTGAATCATATTAGCTTTGCAAATCTGAGTGTATTCTGTTGTTCCATTGGGAATAAGGAGAAACGAGACCACTTGTAGTTGGTGGCTACTTGTGCAAGAGTGTGGAGTCTCGAATATTCAAAGGGGTTGAGTATTGTTGCAATTGGTAACAGGGTTTAGCCAAAGGAGAAATCGATGTATCACATTGGTTCTCATCAAGTTCACTGAGAAGATTGGGCATCCCCTTATCATATGGTATCAGATTACTAGGTTGCCTCGGTGAGCAAGTTTATCCCTAGATTTGTTTTTATTCTTCATCCTATACAGAGAAAGCCCCACAAAAATAGGTGTGTAGATCATTGCCATAGCCTTAGATCAACCCAATTTGATTCTTCTAGTTGATGTTTGCGTGATTTTTGCGTACCTTTGTTTTTCCGTTTGAGTCTTTTGTTTTGATCTAGGTTTAGGGTTCTAGTAGTTCGTCGAGTTGTTCTTCAAGTGTCCACCGAAAAATCCCAAAAAGAGTCCACCGAAACCCTCCATATTTCCAGTCCGAGTGTTGTTTCATCTTTGTGGTGTTCGAGTTTCAATCGGTTGCTGTTATCCTTGTTGTTTCGAATTGGAATCAGTTCCTGCCGTGCCACACAAACATACCAATTTGCTGCCGCGAGATCCTCCTAGTCGCACTCGGATCAACGCCCTACTACGCCATTGTTTTCCCTCGGATCCAATCACAGCCAGGACACCTAGTCGTACTCGGAATATAAGTGCTGCCGCGGTACAAGAACGCGCACTTTTGCTACCGTGGTGTTCATCTCTGCCGTGTGCGCAACACCTCCTCACGCGCGCACTCCCTGTAGTGGCACAAAATCGCCCAAAACGCTACCGCGCCTGCGATCCCTGCCGTGCGCCCTACGCGATGCTGTGAGCGCTGTCGCGGGCACAAAAACGTAGCGTTTCGCTGCCGCCGCGACACAAAAAAGGCTCGTTTCCTGCCGTGAGTTCTACTCGGTTTCTGTCCGTTTTCTTGCAAATATTGTTTGTTTCCCAGTCCATGTCTTTGAGAGACATAGACACGGCCTATCTACATATAAAATTAGGAGCATACCCATATAAGACTAGCTCGTTTTTGTGCTCAAAGGCTGCTCAATTGATTGTTTCATCGTGCTGTTTTTCTGGAAAGTTTTGCTTCGTGGTGCGACATATTGTGGCCAAAAATAGAAAAAGAGAAAAACAGTATCCGTATAGTCCGTACAGATTGCATAATTTGACCCAAAAGAGTGGAAAATCAGAGAGAAAAAACAGAAAAAATAAAAGAGAGAAAGAGGCCTGAAAATTGGTGATATTTGCCACAAGATTGGAGCTGTTTTACATGCTATTTGCACTACTTTCTTGAGAAATCTTGTGCCTGTTTCTAAGAGCTGTAGCTAGTGTCTTTCGAGTGCATTGAAACAATTCCATACAAATAGTTGCTTGCCACATTATTCTCCACGTGTGTTTTTCCCGTGCTTTTTGTATCACATTGGACATCAAATAGGAGTTTTATTTTGGTGTTGTTATGTATTCATACCAAGCCCCACCATATAACCTGTTTTACCTTTGTGAGAGCAAAAACCCCTGGGTATTCTATTCTTCACACCAAGTCACACTAGTTGCTACTACTTGTTGGTAAGTTATTCTATTCACTTTGGAACGGTAAGGAGCACCTCTTTGCTGGTTTTAAATGAGTTGTGACAGTGCCACCATATGCATATTGCTAAATATTATTTGCACTAACATTGGTTGTTTCTTTAAAGGAAAAACCATATTGTGTGGGTTCTGTTTGAAGTGATTCATTTTGGGAGGAGAATGCTAGTGGGATCCCTATGTCAGATTTGTTCCACTTCGCCGCAGACGTCACAGGTAGCAATGTTGCTATTACCCTTGATAAGGGTAGACAGTATGATTTTATTAGTTCTGAGGTTGTTGAACAATTGCAGTTGGTTCCAAAGACAAATCATCCATTTATCTTACCTAGTAATGATGATAAACTTATTATTACTCACATGGTTTTTGTTCCCTTAACCATTCATGGCCATAAGGAACGAATTTTATGTGACGTGCTTCCTAGAGAATTTACTTGTTGTCATCTTTTGTTAGGACAAAAATGGTGCCATATATATAAGGTTAATTTTGATAGCCATTATCCTGATATAAAATTCTTTTGGAACAATAAGACAATTTGGATAATACATGCATCACATAAAACATTGCAAATTGTTATGAAGCAAAACATATGTGCGCCTACAGTTCCAATAATCAAAATTAGTGAGCACGTACACATAAAGGATGAGAGTTTGAATGTTAAAGAAAACATGGGAGTACAAGTTCATGAGACATGTGAGGTTATTTGTACTAATGTAATCATGTCTACTCCTAGTGTGGTTTATTGTGATGTGCAAGTTGCTTTTGAAGAAAGAGAGCCTATAGTACAACCTGCACCACCACCAATATTTGAGGAGCTAACCATTGTTCCTAGTATTGATTCTTGTGATATGCAGGTTACTCATGAAGAAAGGGAGACATCACTAGTACAACCTGCATCACCACTTAAGATAGATGATTCAGTGCCTACTATATCTGAGGAGGATGTTATTGCCATGGGTTCTGATTTGGAGCTGCCACTTGCAAGTACAACTTTTTGTGAGTCCACTAATGTGCTATTTAATTCTTCTGAGTTGATAACCACATATAGTTCACCACCATGTGATAGTTTGAATATTTCGAATTTTGAGCATGTGATTTTGATTACACATAAAGAAGTGCTTGCTAAAATTCCACCTATTAATATTGTGTATTCCATCATGTTACATGAACCAATTACTGTGCAATGTGCTATGAATAGGATTGCTGAAATTTCATATGTCAATTCTAGGACTTATGCTAGTTGTTTCACTTTTCATTTGGTTGCTGACTATAACATGAATGAAACTTTTATGGTGGATCACATATGTATTACATGTGATAAAATTGTTGATTTAAACATTGTGTTACCTCAGTTGGATTGTTTACAATTTGCTAAATATGAGCATGATTATACACATATGTTTGGTTTACAACAAAACTTGATAAGTAAATATGCTACTGATTTATACTTCACTTATATTTGACAAATAAGTTGCAATTTACATGATGGTTATAATAAACATGATAAGACAATTGAATGCACTACTACAACCAAATTTTCATTATAGATCCTCTGTGAGAACTCTTCGTTTGATATTAAACAATAAGAATTTATACATAGATGTTTCTCCTTGTGATCATGATTATATGAGCTTCACTTATCCTTGCAATTGTGATTGCTATTTGATGAGATGCTTTTTGTTTTCATGTCACAATTATGTGCTAAATACATGCAATTTCGTTGCTTTATGTCATGTCGGAATAATCATCATCTCCATAACAATGATGCACCCCATTATAGGTATATGTATTGTGCATACACGTTGTTCTTTTTGTTTCTTCCATGTTCAGCTTACCACAAGCCGAGGACGTCTTGTATTGAAGAAAGGGAGGATGATATGGATATAATAGGGGTCCATGAGGATTTTTCATGCTTCAGTTGGAACGAAATATTGAGCCTGACTGTTGTTCATGATAAGGTGAATTCTTGTCACACCCCGGTTTTTGGATTCTTGTACTGTGCTCAAGAAGACAAAAATTAGGGCCAACAATTTTTTTAACAACATGATTGTTTGAACTAACATGTTTTTATGATCTTAATCATTTTTGCAATGCAAGTTTTTCTTCTTTATAAAACCAATATCAATTTTTTATGAAACCACTTCTATTATTTTTCCTGATAATTTTTCCCTGATGTTTTCCTAATATTACTTGAGTGGATTTTTATTCCAAGACTTGGATTATTCTTGTTTGCATATTAAAACAAACTTTTAACCTTGTTGGATCCAAGAAAACAAGTTTTAAAAATGATTTATGAAAGTTTTCTTTTGAGATTTCCATAGAAAACAATCTCTTAAAATATAGCCAAGTACTTGTTTTCTACCTTTGTTTTCACTAGGCTATGAAATGTTATTTTATGTTTTCTTGACATTTAATTGATCCTTGATATATGTACTACAAATCCATAATCTTATTTTATTTTTGGAATAATAAAAATTATCTTTTGCTTGTTGTTTTTGTGGTATAAAATTAAGGCAAAAAAGGCATTTTTGAAAAAACAGATAAAAACAGGAAGTATACCTTTTTCTACATTGTTTTCATGGCCTTAACCTATTTCAAATTTGTTTTCAAAAGGTGTTTCTGAAAGTTTATAACATGGTTAACAAGTTCCTACTTTGGAAAAAAAATTGGGAACCATTTGAACCTTGAAAACAACCCCAACCTTTTGAACTTTTAATCTGTTTCCAACACTTAGAAATTTCTCTAAGTCTAAACTGAATTTTCTGAATTTTTGTGAACAGTATGAGATACACTTTTGGGAAGTTGTTTTCCTTGTGTTTCTTCGCAAATTTGGAAGTTTAACCATGTCCAAAGTGTATACCTAGGTACTAACTCGAGCCAGGATGCATTGGTGTGCTTCTAGAAGCCTTGTAGGTGAAGATATATAGAGAGAGAAAGGTGATGAGGTGGAATGGTATGGAGTCCCATACCTTGACCCTTTGGACTAGCCATTGCCTCACCTTGCATCCAAGAGCCAGCATTGACCTGCCCCCATTGTGGTCTATGCCTAGGACAGCCAATGCACGAAAGGAAGTGACCAAAAAACCCCCAGAGCGCCCTCTTACCGCTCACTGACATGCCCCCGAGCCCACCCGTGGCCCTTTTTCCCTTGCCCGCGAGTACAAGCCCCTACCCCCGTGTCCCCTGCCTCACACCGCTCCTCACTCTCCCACACACTTCCAAAGCTCGAGATATAGCCGAGCCAGAGCACTGGTGTTTGTGTTTGATCAGAGTGCCGATGATTAAATTGTGCAATGTTAAAATGCAGAGGGAGACTCCTCTAGACCTAGTAGCGTTTACAAGGACCTAGTAGCTTGTTTATGCCACTGGGTGTAGTGGTTTATAGCCTTTGTACTTGTGTCATTTGTACACGTGAGGCAGTTTTGTCACTCATCTTTGTATGTTTGGAAGTATATCTGCTTATTTTTTGTAGATGTGCTAAACATGTATGATGCTTTTTTACTAGTGATTCTGTGGACGCGGGTTCGAATGTTCCGGTGGATGATGTGAACCTCTAGATGTGGGTTCGGAATGCATGCTGGCATAGGAAAATATCCGGTGGATGATGTGAACCTGTGGATGTGGCTTCAGAGTGGATGTTGGCATAAAAAGAGTTCTCATTAACCTGTGGACCTGTTGTTGAACCTTTTGTGATGCTAATTTCAGTTATTATAAATCTCCTATGTTTCGGAGTGCATGTAACAGCGATAATGGCGCAGAACAGACATCAAAGAGGGCGAGGAGTCAGTATATTAGTATTAGTACTAGGGTATCCATTGTTGCAAATGTAGAACCATGTCAATTCATTTCCATTTTGGAGTGCATTTTATGATTTAGATCTCCTATATATTCGGTAATTTGGTTGACACTCTCGCCATGTGGATTACCCAGCCAGCTCTCCTCTCCACTTCCAAACTTTGGATAATGCAGCGACTCCCCATGCGGGCGCAGAACACTCTCCTCTCCACTCCCAAACTGTCTTTCTGTGCCACACGTCTCTACTCCCAAACTTTGTTGTGCGCAGATCCACCGGTACCATGTCCGGCCGTCGCGAGGAGGGCCACCAGCAGCAGATCCACAGGTACTTTCCCCGGCGCAACATGCAAGGCGCAGAGCGTGCGCATGCCCACGAGGCGTACCGGCGCGAGGTGCATCAGGCCAACTCGTCCCGCGCACCACCACCTCCGACTCCACCAATCGCACCTTCAAACGTCGAGGAGGAAGAAGAGGAGGAGTATCTCTCCATCAAGTTCCACAATGAGTCCCTGCAGTGGCCTCACATGCAAGCGGGGATTTTGGCGTCCTTAGAGAGTTTCACGGCAGAAGAGCTCCGGCAAACGAGGCTCTCCCGGCTTTTCGCTGTCAATCTAGAGGCCGACACGGCGAAAGCGATCCTCCATTCGATGCAGAATGTAGATGCGGTGGCGCTAGCGGAGGCTCGGCGGCGCATCCTTGGCTAGGACGCTAGGTCCGGTGTCTATCCTTTTATTTTTGTGATTGTTTCAGAAACGGCTTGTTCACTGTAATGTTAACTATGATGATTTCAAAGATTATGTGCATGCTTAATTTCGAAGATTCTGTGATTCTTATTTACCGTGGATGACAAGTGGGGTCCAGGCATCAACTGGTCGGTCGTAGCCAGTCAAAGGAGTCAAACAAGGCAGGATGTGTGGTCCGACGAAAATTTGCGAGGTTCTACGTGACCAGGCCAGTTTCATCGAAGGCAACTGGGCTCTGGGTGGGCTACGTGAGCCGGAAGGGGGTAGTGATTGCCTCATTCTCTCTGTTCGGGCTTCACCGTCATCGGATTCTCTAGCGGGTTCCAGGACTACTTAGAGCCCGAAACTCCCGGATCTGACGGAACTGGAGGAATCTTGCCAAGAGGTGGTCCCTACAATTTTCTTGGGTGTTCCTTGGGCCTAACCTAACACACCCAAGTAATTGGTTCCACTTTTCTACCCCCTTCCGGCTCACATAGAGGGGCCAGAACAGCAGTTCCAACTTTTTTCCCAGCGGGGCTATAGTTTCTCCGGAGAGGGAGCTACGGATCGTCTGAATGCAAAAAAAAATCCCATGGAATCCCATACCATGTGTGTTATAGTGTGGAATGGGTCTTGGATAACCAATATTCCCTCGCTCTCTGTGTGAAGGTTTCACTAGCATCGGATTCTCTTTAGTGGGTTCCAGGACTACTTAGAGCCCGAAACTCTCGGACCTAACGGAACAGGGGGGATCTTGCCGAGAGGTGGGTCCTAAAATTGTCTTGGTTGTTCCTTGGTCCTAACCTAACAAAACCAAGAGATTGGTTCAACTTTTCAACCCCCTTCCGGCTCACGTAGATGGGCCAGAACGACAGTTTCACCTTTTTCCCCATCGGGGATAGGGTTTCTCAAGAGAGGGGCTTCCGAACGTCTTAATGCCATCACAACACATGTTATTCCATAAAATGTGTATTAGAGTGTTGAATGGGTCTTGTATTCCCAAGATTCCCCCACTCTCTGTGTTAGGGCTTCACCAACGTCGAATTCTCTCTAGCGGCTTCCACGACTAGTTAGAAGCCGAAACTCTTGGATCTGAATCAATTGGGAGAATGTTTCCAAGAGGTGGGCCATACCATTGTCTTGGGTGTTCCTTGGGCCTACCCTAACACAACCAAGCAATTGTTTCTACTTTCCTACCACCTTCCGGCTCACGTAGAGGGGCCAGACCGACAGTTCCGCCTGTTTCCCTAGCGGGGCTAGGGTTTCTACGGAGAGGGCTCCAGAGAGTCTGAATGCCACCAAAACACATGGTATTCCATACAATGTGTGTTAGAGTGTGGAATAGGTCTTGGATGCCCAAGATTCCCTCGCTCTATGTGTTAGGGCTTCACCGGTGTGAGATTCTCTCTCACGGGTTCGAGGACTACTTAAAGCCCGAAACTCGCAGCTCTGACGGAACTGGGGTATCATGCCAAGAGGTGGGCCCTAACATTGTCTTGGGTGTTTCTTGTGCCTAAAAGAATGCAACCAATAAATTGGTTCCACTTTGCTACCCCCTTCGGCTCATGTAGAGGGGCCAGAACGGCAGTTCCGTCTATTTCCCGAGCGGGGCTATGGTTTCTCCGGAGAGGGGCTCTAGGTGTTAGAGTGTGGCATGGGTCTTGGATTCCCAAGATTCCTTCTCTCTCTGTTTGAGGGCTTCACTGGCGTCGGATTCTCTCGAGCGGGTTCCAGGACTACTTAGAGCCCGAAACTCCCGGATCTGACAGAACGGTGGGAATGTTGCCAAGAGGTGGGCACTACCACTGTCTTGGGTGTTCTTTAAGCCTAACATAATACAACCAAGCAATTGGTTCCACTTTGCTACCCCCTTCCGGCTCATGTAGTGGGGCCAAAACGGCAGTACCACCTTTTTACCCAGCTAGCAGGGCTATGGTTTCTTCGGAGAGGGGGCTCCGGATAGTCTGAATGCTACCTAATCCCATGTTATTCCATACCATTTAAGTTATAGTGTGGAATCAATTTTGTATTGCCAAGATTCCATCGTTCCCTGTATTAGGGCTTCACCGGCGTTAGATTATCTCTAGCGGGTTCTAGGACTACTTAGAGCCCGAAACTCCCAGATCTGACTGAACGGGGGGAATCTGGACAAGAGTTTGGCCCTACCATTGTATTGGGTGTTACTTGGGACTAGCATAACACAACAAAGCAATTGGTTCCACTTTAGTACCGCCTTTCAGCTCACGTAGCGGGGCCAGAACGACAGTTCTGACTTTTTCCCTAGCGGGGCTAGGGTTTCTCCAGTGAGGGGCTCTGGAGCGTCTGAATGCCACCACAACACAGGAATGCCATACCATATGTGTTAGAGTGTGCAATGGGGTCTTGGATGCCCAAGATTGCCTTAGTCTTTGTGTTAGGGCTTCACCAGTGTCAGATTCTCTCTCGCGGGTTCCAAGACTACTTAGAGCCTGAAACTCCCAGATCTGACGTGCCAAGAGGTGGGCCCTACCATTTTATTGGGTGTTCCTTGGGCCTAACCTAACACAACCAATAAATGTTTTCCACTTTTCTACCCTCTTCCGGCTCAAGTAGAGGGGCCAGAACGGCAGTTCCGCCTTTTTCCCCAACGGGGCTAGGGTTTCTCCGGAGAGGGGCTCCGGAACGTCTAAATGACACCACAACACATGGTATGCCATACTATGTGTGTTAGAGTGTGTAATGGTTCTTGGATGACCAAGATTTTCTCTCTCTCTCTCTCTGTGTTAGGGCTTCACAAGCGTCGGATTCTCTCTAGCGGGTTCGAGGACTACTTAGAGCCTCAAACTTCCGGATCTGAAGGAAAGTTCTTATCAAGAGGTGGCCCCTAAAAATTGATTAGGTTTTCCTTGGCTCTAACCTAACACAACCGATAAATTGGTTCCACTTTTCTATCCCGTTCCGGCTCACGTAAAGGGGCGAGAACGACAGTTCTGTCTTTTCCCCCAGCGAGGCTATGGTTTCTCCGGAGAGGGGGCTCCGGATCGTCTCAATGTCACCAAATCCCATGGTATGCCATACCATGTTTTTTATAGTGTGGCACTGGTCTTGGATGCCCAAGATTTCCCTCGCTCTCTATGTTAGGGCTTCACCGTTGTCGGATTCTCTCTAGCGGGTTCCAGGACTACTTAGAGCCCCAAACTCGTGGATCTAACGGAACAGGGGGAATCTTGCCAAGAGGAGGGCCCTAACATTGTCTTGGTGTTCCCTGGGACTAACCTAACACATCAAACCAATTTGTTGCACTTTGCTACCCACTTACAACACCCGTAGATGGGACAGAACGGCAGTTCCGCCTATTTCCCCAGCAGGGCTAGGGTTTCTCCGGAGAGGGGCTCCGGAGCATATGAATGCGACCACAACACATGGTATTCCATACCATGTGTGTTAGAGTGTTTCATTGGTCTTGTATTCTCAAGATTACCTCACTCTTTGTGTTAGGGCTTCACCGGCGTCGGATTCTCTCTGGCGGGTTCAAGGACTACTTAGAGCCCAAAACTCCCGGATTTGGCGGAATGTGGGAATATTTCCAAGAGGTGGGCCCTAACATTGTCTTGGGTGTTTCGTGAGACTAACCTAACACAACCAAGCAATTGGTTCCACTTTGCAACCCCTTCCGGCTCAAGTAGAGGGGCCAGAATGAAAGTTCCGTGTTTTCCCCCAACGGGGTTATGGTTTCTCCGGAGAGGGAGCTCCGAATCGTCTGAATGCCACCAAATCCCATGGTATTACATACCATGTGTGGTATAGTGTGTCATAGGTATTTGATGCCCAAGATTATCTCACTCTCTGTGTTAGGGTTTCACCGGCGTCGAATTCTCTCTCGCGGGTTCCAAGACTACTTAGAGCCCAAAAATCCCGGATCTAACGGAACAAGGGGGAATCTTGCCAAGAGGTGGGCCCCACCATTGTGTTGGGTATTCCTTGGTCCTAAACTAACACAACCAAGCAATTGTTTCCACATTTCTACCCCCTTCCGGCTCATGTAGAGGGCCTAGAACTGCAATTTCCACCTTTTTCCCCGGCGGGGCTAGAGTTTATCCGGAGAGGGGCTCTGGAGGGTCTGAATGCCACCACAACACATGGTATGACATACCATGTGTGTTAGAGTGTGGATTGGGTTCTTGTATGCCCAATATTCCCTAACTCTCTATATTAGGGCTTCACCGGCGTCGGAATTCTCTCTCGCGGGTTCCAGGATTACTTAGAGCCCGCAACTCCCGGATCTGATGTGCCAAGAGGTGGGCCCTACCATTATTTTGGCTGTTCCTTGTGACTAACCTAACACATCAAACCAATTGGTTGCACTTTGCAACCCCTTACGGCTCACGTAGAGGGGCTAGAACGACAGGTCCACCTTTTTCCCCAACGGGGCTAGGGTTTCTCAAGTGAGGGACTCCAAAGCGTATGAATGCCACCACAACACATGTTATTCCATGGAACCGAATGCCTCCAGAGTGTGGCATGGTGTATTGGATGCCCAAGATTCTCTCTCGCTGGTTCGAGGACTACTTAGAGCCCAAAATTCACGGATCTAATGGAACTGGAGGAATCTTGCCAAGAGGTGGGCCCTACCATTGTCTCGGATGTTCCTTGGGCCTAATCTAACACAACCATGCAGTCGGTTCCACTTTTCTATTCCCTTCCGGCTCACATAGAGGGGCCAGAACGGCAGTTCCACCTTTTTCCCTAGCTGGTATAGGGTTTCTCCGGAGAGGGGCTCTGGAGCGTCTAAATTCCACCACAACACATGGTATGACATACCACGTGTGTTAGAGTGTGAAATGGGCCTTGTATGCCCAAGATTTCCTCGCTCTCTGTGTTAAGGCTTCACCAGCGTCGGATTCTCTCTAGCGGGTTCCATGACTACGTAGAGCCCAAAACTCCCGGATCTGGTGGAACAGAGGAATTTTGCAAAGAGGTAGGCCCTACCATTGGCTTGGGTGTTCCTTGGGCCGAAACTAACACAACCAAGAAATTGCATCCAATTTTCTAACCCCTTCCGGCTAACGCAGAGGGGCAGAACGACAATTCCGTCTTTTTCCCCATCGGGGCTATGGTTTCTCCCGAGACGAGGCTTTGGATTGTCTTAATGCCACCAAATCACATGGTATGCCATACCATGTGTGTTATAGTGTGGCATGGGTCTTGGATTCCCAAGATTCCCTCGCTCTCTGTGTTAGGGCTTCACCGACGTCAGATTCTCTCTTGCGGGTCCATGACTACTTAGAGCCCGAAACTCCCGGATCTAACGGAACTGGGGGAATCTTGCCAAGATGTGGGCCCTACCATTTTATTTCGTGTTCCTTGGGATTTAAATAATAAAACAAAGATATTGGTTCGACTTTTCTACCCCATTCCGGCTCTCGTACATGGGCCAAAACAGTAATTCTGTCTTTTTCCCCAACGGGGCTATGGTTTCTCCACAGAGGGGGGCCCGAATCGTCTAAATGCCACCAAATACTATGGTATACCATACCATGTGTGTTATAGTGTGGCATGGGTCATGGATGACTAAGATTCCCTCGCTCTCTGTGTTAGGTGATAAGGGGTGGCCCGATCTTCTCGTTGAGCTTCTCTCTCCTTTTGTGGTTTTCTGGATTTTGTGATAACTAGTGCTACACTGAGACCTCTCACTTAGCAGACCCCTGTTGCCAGATGCAACAACAATCAAGCTCTTTGGATATTCTCAACTACACACTCTTGCACAAGTAATCAAAGATCACAAGTGGTCCTGTATCCCCCTATTCCTAGATGGAATAACAAGATATCACGCAACTTTGCAAGGGTAAACTTCAAGATGAATGCTTAGCAGCAATACAATCTAGAGGCTAGGGTTTCATTGGTTTTGGTTTAAACTTGTTCTCCCTCTTCCACACGCAGGTGGGGAGTATATATAGGTGGAGGGCTCCTTGCACAAGAACCTCTCCTACTAGGACTAGGACTCCTACTTGGACTAGGAGGACTCTACTAGGACTCCTACTTGGACTAGGAAGGTATACAAACCGACCCAACTTTAGGGGGTTCGGCCATTATGGCATATAGGCCATGCCTAAATTAATTAGGACTTCACTATGGCGCATTTAACCTTATGGAGGCGCCATCCCCTTGTTTTCATCCTTGCAACAATTGTTTTGACCATTTGCAGGATTGTTTTCATCACTTGTACTTCTGTTTTCACCATGGCTTTATTGTTTTGAACACTTGTAAGTTTGTTTTCCATCAGCCACATATTGTTTTCCAGCTCCTGTTGAAGTCATCCTCCATCCATGTTTGTGTTAACAATAACCCTGCTAATAAATGATAACATAGCTTAGGTAGTATAACATTCTTATAACCACAAACAATATTTAATAATAGGAAAGAATTCACCTTAAAATAATCATCAGTGAGACTTAATATTTCTTTCCAACTCAAGCATGAATAAACCTCATGGACCTCTATTATGTCCCTATCATCCTCCCTTTCTTCCAGACAAGACGTCCTCGGCTTGTTGTATGCTGACAGTGGAATAAACAAAAAGAACAACGTGTATGCACAATACATACATCTATAATGAGGTGCATTAGTTGTTATCATATCATAAAATTGTGCATATGACATGTGACCACGAAATTTGCATGTAAATATCACATAATTGTCATAGCATCTCATAAAATGGCAATCATAATTGCAAATATAAGTGAAGCTCATAAAATCATGATCAAAAGGAGAGACATATGTGTATATATTTTTATTGTTTAGTATTAATTCAAGTCTTCTCACAGAAGATCTATGATCAAATTATTTTTAAGTAGTACACTCAAAGGTGTTAACATACTTATTATTTTCATCATGAAAATTGCAACTTAATTTGCAAATATAAGTGAAGAACAATTTATTAGCACATGTATGTGACAAGTATTGTGGCAAACCAAACATATGTGTAAAATCATGCTCATATGTAGGAAATTGTAGCTTATTTACCCAAGGTAAACCTAATGAGGACATCCCTAGCTCTTCACCTATTGTTACACATGATGATAGTCCTACAAAGAATGATGAAGTTAGGATTGGTCCCATGACAAGATCAAGGACTAAACTATTACAACAACAGGTGAATTCACTCCTACCTGAGTATAACATTTGTAATCATGAGAGCTTTATACTACCTAAATCCATGCATGTTTGTATTCTTAGGTTTGTTGATAACACAAGCATTAAGGAGGAAGAACAAGGAGAGAAGATACACATGGATGGTGATGGACTTGAAGAGGAGAGGGATCACAAATGCTAGAAGGATGACAAGAAGAAATAACAAGAAATAACAATTGTTATGCATAACAACAATTGTTATTATGATGATGACAAGGTGATGGTGCCTCCACAAGGTCAAATGCACTTAGTAGAAATCCTAACAATGTTAGGTATGATTTGTATACCATCTAGGACGCACCCTATCATGTGGGGTCGGTTTGTATCTATTGTGAGTCGGTTTGGGTTTGTGTCCAACCCAAACCAAGAGTCCTAGTTGGAGTAGGCTTGGTGCTTGCGCAAGGGTACCTCTTTGTGGCCGCACCCCCTCTCTTAAATAGCTAGAAACCGAGCCATAGCTCTTTAGACTACGTTAAAACAAAAAACCCTAGACTTCTAGATTGTATTGCTTGAAGCATTCATCTTGAATCATATACCTTTGCAAATCTGAGTGTATTCTGCTGTTCCACTGGGAATAAGGAGAAACATGACCACTTGTAGTCGGTGGCTATGTGTGCAAGAGTGTGGAGTCTCGAATATCCAAAGGGGTTAAGTGCTGTTGCAATTGGTGACAGGGTTTAGCCAAAGGAGAGAGCGAGGTATCACATTGGTTATCAAATTATCAAAGAGTTCACTGAGAAGATCGGGCTACCCCTTATCAAAAACAATGTTCAATTCGGCCACTTTATCACAAGTTATGCATATATGATCCACCATAAAAATTTCACTCATGTTATAGTCACCAATCAAGTTAAAAGTGAAAGAAGAAACATAATTGCTAGAACTGACATATGAAACATAATATAGGCTTCCTTGGTCTTCTCATGGATCTTCCTCACATAATCAGCTCGTTTTGAAGCCTCCATATTAACTCTCTCTTGCACAGGAAGTGGCAATAAATCAAGTGGTGTTATGGGTTTGAAACCATAGACCACCTCAAACGGGCATAGCTGAGTAGTAGAATGTACAACCCTGTTGTATGCAAACTCAACATGTGGCAAACACTCCTCCCACTCCCGCAGGTTCTTTTTAATCATGGCTCGCAGCAATGTGGATAATGTGCGATTCACCACCTCCGTTTGTCCATCAGTTTGGGGGTGACAAGTAGTAGAAAACAACAGCTTTGTCCCAAGCTTCCCCCATAGTGTCTTCCAGAAATAGCTCATGAACTTTACATCACGATCAGAAACAATAGTCTTGGGTACTCCATGTAATCTCACTATGTCCCTGAAAAACAGATTAGCAATGTGCGACGCATCGTCGCTCTTGTGGCATGCAATAAAATGTGACATTTTAGAGAATCTATCAACTACCACAAATATTGAATCATGTCCTCTTTTAGTCCTAGGCAATCCTAACACAAAATCCATACTAATGTCTTGCCAAGGTGTAGTAGGTGCAGGAAGAGGAGTATATAAACCACGAGGTTTCAGTTTTGACTTAGCCTTGTTGCAAGTGATGCAACGTCGCACAAACCTCTCCACATCTCTTCTCATACGTGGCCAATATAACTGATCAGCCAACATCATCAATGTTTTCTCCCTCCCAAAGTGTCCCATCAATCCACCACTTTGTGATTCCTGCAACAATAACAAACGCAAGGACAACTCGGGCACACATAATTTGTTAGCTCTAAACAAATATCCATCATGCAAATGAAATTTATCCCATGCTTTCACAGTAGTACAATTCGCATAAGCAGTTTTAAATTCATTGTCTTGAGCATACAAATCTTTTACACTCTCCAAACCAGGCATTTTCACATCCAATTGACTTAATAGCATATTTTTTCTAGAGAGGGCATCAGCAACAACATTATCTTTGCCTTTCTTATATTTAATTATGTATGGGAATGATTCAATGAATTCAAACCACTTAGCATGTCTTTTATTAAGGCTAGATTGGCTCTTTAAAAATCTCAATGCTTCATGATCAGAATGTATGATAAATTATTTTGGCCACAAATAATGTTTCCAAACCTCAAGAACTCTAACAAGTGCATACAATTCTTTATCATAAACAAAATAGTTCAATTGGGCACCATGCAATTTCTCAGAAAAATAAGCAACAGGTTTGCTTTCTTGCATAAGCACACCACCAATACCAATACCACTTGCATCACACTCAATTTCAAATTGTTTGTTGAAATTAGGCAATATTAATAATGGGGCCGAAATCAGTTTGTTCTTAATCTCATCAAAAGAAATATCTTGTTCTACCCGCATGTAAAATCAACGCCCTTCTTAGTTAAATCATTTAATGGTGCAGCAAGAGTACTAAAATCCTTGACAAATCTTCTATAGAAACCAGCCAATCCATTAAAACTTCTCACTTGACTAACATTAGTTGGAATGGGCCAATTTTTAATAGCTTCAATTTTAGATTCATCGACTTCAATGCCATGTTTAGATACAACATATCCCAGAAAAATGACCTTGTCTTTGCAAAAAGAACATTTAGCAAGATTACCATATAATTGATTTGCTCTTAAAACATGCAAGACTTGTCTAATGTGATCAACATGCTCAGTTTCATTGTGGCTATATATGAGAATATCATCAAAATAAACTACCACAAATTTGCCAATAAACTCTCTCAAAACATGGTTCATAAGTCTCATGAAAGTACTAGGTGCATTAGTTAAAACAAAAGGCATCACTAACCATTCATATAAACCAAATTTAGTCTTGAAAGCAGTTTTCCATTCATCCCCTTCTTTCATTCTTATTTGATGGTAACCACTACGCAAATCAATTTTAGAGAAAACAACAGCACCACTTAATTCATCTAACATGTCCTCCAAATGAGGTATAGGAGGACGATAACGAATAGTGAGGTTGTTAATTGCTCTACAATCTACACACATGCGCCAAGTACCATCTTTCTTAGGCACTAAAATAACAGGAACAACACATGGAGATAAACTAATACAAATATAACCTTTGTCTAGTAGCTCCTGCACTTGTTTCTGAATTTCCTTGGTTTCTTGGGGATTAGTCCTGTAAGGGGCTCGGTTTGGCAATGTTGCTCCAGGGATCAAATCAATCTGATGCTCAATGCCACGCAATGGTGGCAGCCCTGCTGGTACTTCCTCTGGAAAAACATCATCAAAGTCCTGCAAAATATGAGAGACACCAAGAGGAATAGGGGTCATGTCAGAAGAAACCAAAATTTCTCCCTTGTGCATGAGCACTATAGGAAGCATAGTAGGGTCCTCACTAAACTCTCTCAAATCCTCTTTGGTGGCTAGCATACATAATAGGCTCACTCCATCACTTTTATTTTTACCACTCAGCTTATTTTTTCACTCATAGAAGGATTACTCTCTTGTTTTTCTTTCTCACTATCCTTCTCTACATTCACTTCAGTTTTTTGACGAGACTCATTTACAATTCGCTGTGGTGTCATAGGTCTAAAAATAATATCTTTCCCATGCCAATTCAACTAGTATGTGTTAGCTCTCCCATTATGTGTAACATTCCTGTCAAACTGCCATGGTCTTCCAAGCAACATGTGACAAACAGACATGGGCACAACATCACACTCAATGGTGTCAGTATAGGGCCCAATTTGGAACTCCACTCTCACCATGTAGCTCACCTTCATCTCTCCTTTATCACACAGCCACTGTATATAATAAGGATGAGGGTGTGGAATATATTTCAATTTCAGCTTTGCACATAGCTCTTTACTAGCAAGATTTCTGCAACTCCCTCCATCAATTATAACTTCGCAAGCCATTTTAGGACCTACAATTGCCTTGGTTTGGAAAAGATTGCACCTCTGATTTTCTGGAGAAGGAATAACACTCAAAGTAGCAGCTTTTTGTGAGCAAACAATAGTGGGATAATTTGTGGCATAAGCATCAAGTGGACATCCTTGCTAATCACAATCCTCCTCCTCATTAGGATCAGCATCATCTCCAGTCTCATGCTCATTATCTTCATTAACAAGCATGGTCTTTTTATTTGGGCATTCCCTCTTAAAGTGGCCTTTTCCACCACATGTGTGACATGACATGTCTCTATTTCTGCCTGTGGAAGAGGTGGATCCACTAGCACTTGCTGCTGGTTGCACTTGCCTCTTAGAGGTGGAGGGAGTGCTCTCGGCCTTGGGTGTAGATACCCCACGGCTAGGTGCTGGCTGTGGTGATGGAGAAGAAAAATTAGTGATGCGAGGTGAAAACAGCCTTCTAGCACTCAATTTTGCCTCCTCGGCTAGCTGTGATTCTGCCTCCCTTGCATGATGTAGCAATTCATTCATATCACTATATTGGAGGTGCCTCACAATGCTTCTGATTTTAAGTTGCAAACCTGAGAGAAAACGTTGCATAGTATGTTCTGGTTCTTCTCTCACTTTGGCCCTCTCAATAATCAACTCCTTCTCTCTATAATAGGCATCAACAGATAATGTACCTTGCTTCAATTGCTGCAATTTATCATATAATGTTCTGACATAATTCTTTGGCACAAATATGCTCCTCATGAGTTGCTTCATAGTAGCCCAAGTAACCACTTCAGGATCACCATTTTCTGCCCTCTTTTGTGTAATATTATCCCACCACAATAGAGCATATCCATCAAAACTAGCAGAAGCCAATTTAATTTTCCTAGCCTCATTGTAATCATGTAATCTCCAGAGCTTTTCAATTTTCAGCTCCCACATTAAATATTCCTCTACATCATCAGTATCAAAGGTGAAAGGAGGAACAGTAAATTTTGGTTTGCCCAAACCATCATCTTCCCTATGATTATCTTGAGTTGGTACCCTTCTAGCATGAAAACCACCACGGCCATTATAAGCTTGGACTCGGCCTGGTTCCCAATCATCATCATGATCTCTTTGCTCTAATTGAGTAGTCAATTGTGTGATTTTCCTAGTCAAATTGGTGAGAGATTCTTGCATAATATCAACAGATTCTTGAGAAGCAGCTTTCTCAATTTTAATATCCATCTGCTGTAAATCCCTCCTCAAACTCTCATCATAGGCATCAAGCTTCTTATCCATTCGGTTGGCTACCACTTCATCATACTCATGCAATTTTTTATCAATTCTGGATGTGGTCATGTCTCTAAATTTGGAGAGATCTCCCCATGTGAGAGGATCATCAAAAGTCTTCTTAGCATCATCCTCAGTAGCTTTCCCACCATGTTTATCCACCTGCACATCACTATCCATAGAAGACTCCATAGATTAATGTGTTAGTGAAAACAAAACTATGGGATGAAAATAAGGAACACAAAGATTAAACACAAAACAGCAACTAGGGTATGAAATTGATGATGATCTACGGCTAGGCAAAACTAATCCTGTTTTTGGGGGCTTTTTCTGTGGATAGGTAATGAAAACAAAACTAATCTACTAGAACACGATAGCTCACCGAGTTAACCTGTAAATCTGATACCAAGATGATAAGGGGTTGCCCGATCTTCTCGATGAACTCACACGATAACAAGGATCTGATAAATTGTGTCTCTCCACGAACTCTCTGGCTAATTCCTGATGCCAATTGCAGCAGCAACCAATCCCTTGGATATTCGTAAATCCACACACTTGCACGAGCAGCCACTGACTACTAGTGGTCCTGTATCAACTAATTCCCAGTGGAATAGCAGATAACACGCAAAACTTGCAATATGATCAATTCCTGATGAATGCTTCGAGCAATCAACAATGGAGTTCTAGGGTTTATGAATAAAGGTAGTCTAACATTCTCATGAGAACAAACATCATAATTTAAAAGGAGTGAGTTCACCTGCTGTTCTAATAGTTTGGTTCTTGATCTAGTCATTGGACCAATCCTTACTTCATCATGCTTCTCTTGAACAGCAACATCATCATCAATAGGAGGAATAACAAATCTACTAGGGATGTCCTCATCAGTAACGTTCTGTAAGTGAGACATCAATTTCTTCAATATCACCCTTGTGTGTTTTGAGATGGCTACGGAAGGAGTATTCTCAAGTCCGAGCTCGGCAGATGAAGGCAACCCATTCTACAACGACAATGCTAACGCCCACTACGTCACCCACAATGACCATTTCCAACTCCGTGAACTCGTGAAGGATGGATTGCAACGCTATGAGCGTCGACTCCAAGAGCAAGAGGCTCGATTGAATGATCAAATGACGCGCATCAACATCAACTTGGCTAATCTTTCCAATCGCCGTCATTCATCATCATCCTCAAGGTCTCGTCGCTCAAGCCACCACAATCAAGATCTTTACCAACCTCGTCCTCATGACCGCCATGATCGCCATGATCGCAACAACAACTTGGAGGAGGGTGGACAACATCAACAACCACAACCACCTCCTCACCAACCTCAACAAGCTCCGCGACGAAATTGGTATGAGGATAGCTCGCCATCACCGCCACCTCGACATCGCCAAGGACGTTGTGACCCTCTTCAACAACCGCAACGCCCGGACCTTCGACAACATCATCATCCACCTCCCCAAGGCCACGCTCAAGACTATAGCCACAATGACTTCGTGGAAGGTGCTACTCAACATCGAAGGCTACCAAGGCGTAATGCGCGTCTCAACAACAATGACCGCCAAGAACATGATCATCCTCAACACCCTCGTGATGAACAAGTGCTTCCGCCACGCCCACAACAAGAACATCCTCGACATCGCCGCCATGACAATGATGATAGTGAACACCGTGAAGGAAGACTCCGTCACCATCAACAACCACCACCTAATGACCACCGGCGTCATCCTCCTCATCATGATCGC
Source organism: Alopecurus myosuroides (assembly GCA_028641055.1). Lineage (NCBI taxonomy): Eukaryota > Viridiplantae > Streptophyta > Magnoliopsida > Poales > Poaceae > Alopecurus > Alopecurus myosuroides. The sequence continues at coordinate 118,066,965 of CM054062.1, forward strand.
CACCTAGACAATGAGGATGACCCCTATGATGATTCACCCCCCGTCTATGATGAAGACCCCCATGAGCGTCCCCATCGTCAACAAGAAGACAACAACATGAGTGCTCTTCGTTTCAATCTCCCCAAGTTCAGTGGTGAGAATGACCCCAAAGAATATCTTGCTTAGGCTCTCAAGGTAGACAAGATCTTCGGCATTCACAACTTCACCGACAAGAAGATGGTTGCTCTAGCATCAATGGAATTTGAAGGATATGCACTCTTGTGGTGGGATCGCCTTCAAGCCGAAAGAGTCCCCAATCGCATTGCTCCTATTGTCTCTTGGAATGAGATGAAGCAATTCATGCATGCCCGTTTTGTTCCACCACATTACAAGCGTGACCTATTCAAGAAACTGCAAGAACTTCGTCAAGGTTTGAAGTCCGTTGATGAGTACTACAAGGAAATGGAGACCTCTTTGATACGAGTTCATGTGATGGAATCTCAAGAACAAACAATGGCCCGCTTTCTCAATGGCCTCAACTATCCTATAAGGAAGATCGTCGAGTATCAACTGTATGACAACATTGTGGCCCTTGTCCACCAAGCTCTCAAGGCGGAACGCCAAATTGCGGAAGAACTCAAGTACAATAAGCAAAAGGCTTTCTTCAACTCAAGACTTTCCTCTTCGACTCAAATGACACAAGTAACTACTCCAAGTATCAACAAGAGCAACCCTCGAGCCTCTAGTCCTCCCAACAAGTCTTCACAACCATTCAAGAAGCAAGTGCCCCCCCACCTCCTCTTCAAATGCTCCTCAAGTCAAGTCGAGCACTATTACTTGCTTCAAGTGTGGTGGTAGTGGACACAAGTCCTTTGAGTGTTCCAACAAGATGATTATGGTCGTCAATCAAGAAGGTGAACGTGGCTCCATGAGTGAGGGTGAGTACTATGCTATGCACCAAGTGGCTCTCAATTCTTTGGATGTGCCCAATGAAGATGAAGAAAGTGTATATTGCGATAAGGACAAGAATCCATCACTAGTGGTCACAAGAGTCCTTACTTCTTCTCCTCAAGATGAGCATGGTCAACGATGCAATATCTTCCAAACTAGAGCCGGTATCAATGGCAAATCTATCAAGGTTATCATCGATGGCGGTAGTTGCCACAACTTGGCTAGCAAAGAACTTTGTGACAAACTCCACTTGCCTTTCAAGCCACCCGCACCCATACCATGTCCAATGGCTTAGTGACTCCGGCTCATTCAAGATTCAACATACGCTATCCGTGCACTTCAAGATTGGTCCGTATGAAGACACGGTGGGGTGTGACGTTGTGCCTATGACCGTGTGTCATCTTCTTCTTGGCCGACCTTGGCAATACGACAAGAGTGCTATCCATAATGGGCGTACCAATCACTATAGCTTTAAACAACAAGACCTTTGTTCTCCGTCCCATGTCGCCTAGCCAAGTGATCGCCGACAACGCCAAGACACTTGCACGCAAACAAGAAGAGCTCAAGTCTGGTGAGATGAGTGGTGAGAGAGCGATCCACCTAAAAGAGAGTGAGAGCCACAAGACAAATATGAGTGAAAAAAATTCGAGTATTCCCAAAGGACTTGCCTTACTTGCCACCAAAAGAGAGATGCGAGAGCTACGAGATGACCCAACCATACTACACTTTGTCCTATTGTGCAAAGGAGAAGCACTTGAAACTAACGACATGACAAATTTTCCTCCGTCCTTGTTGCCTTTGTTGCAGGAATTTGAAGATGTGTTTCCTGATGAACTCCCTCTGGGTCTTCCTCCTCTACGAGGAATCGAGCACCGCATTGACCTCATTCCGGGTGCACAACTTCCAAACCGTGCTCCATACCGCACCAACCCCGAGGAGACTAAGGAGATTGAACGCCAAATTCAAGAACTACTCGATAAAGGTTTTATCCGCGAATCCCTTAGCCCTTGTGTCGTGCCGGTTATACTTGTTCCTAAGCAATATGCTACTTCACGTATGTGCATAGATTGTCGTCCGATAAATGCTATCACCATTAGATATAGGCATCCAATTTCTAGGCTAGATGACATGCTTGATGAATTGAGTGGTGCCACTATCTTCTCTAAAATTGATCTTAAAAGTGGATATCACCAAATCCGTATGAACATAGGAGATGAATGGAAAACGGCTTTCAAAACAAAACTTGGTTTGTATGAATGGCTTGTCATGCTTTTTGGTCTTTCAAACGCGCCTTCCACTTTTATGCATCTCATGAATGAAGTCTTGCGTCCTTTTATCGGAAAATTTGTTGTGGTTTACTTTGACGACATCCTTGATCATGTTTGACAAGTATTGTTGGCACTTCGCAAGTATTTGGAGGATCACCTTGATCATGTTTCACAAGTATTGTTGGCACTTCGCAAAGCAAAACTTTTCGCCAATCTTTCCAAATGCAATTTTTGCACGAACAAGCTTGTTTTCTTGGGTTTTGTGATCTCTTCCAATGGTATTGAAGTGGATAACAAGAAAATTGAGGCAATTAGGAGTTGGCCCAACCCTACTTCCGTGGGTGAGATAAGGCGCTTTCATGGCCTTGCCGGTTTGTATCGCCGTTTCGTCAAAGATTTTCCAACCATTGCTTGCCCTTTGAATGAACTTACCAAAAAGAATGTACCTTTTGTTTGGGGTAACTGTAACACCCCAATTTTTGATACATTAGGGTGTGTGGTGTGTGTTCATCTCATACATGCATGAAACAAAAATTCAAATCATGTTTTAACCAATTTAAATTGTGAAATTAAATGGTTTCAGAAAATCCCCCAAAAAGTACTTACAAATGGGTCCCAAAATTTTGTGATGAAAAATAATTCAATTTCATCAAAGCAAAACATGGTTTTGTTGGAAATTTCACAAGCTTTCCAAAAGTTTATTTTGCCAAATTTTTAGTTTGCAAAAAGGGCCTCAAAACAGTGTTTCCTTTTCTGTTTTAAATGGAAAAGGACCTCTTTGTGTTTTTCTCGAGTTCTAGGGGGTTCTGTGGAATCTGGTCATCTTCAACCTCCTGCCAGTAGGAGGAGCTGCGTGTCGCTGTCGCCGTCCTCGCGTGGCCACGTCCTGCTTGCTTTCCTTCTCGAGTGGATAGGGGTACGGAGACGCCATGGTCTTCTCTCTCTCTCTCTCTCTCTCGCAGTACTCCTTCTTCTCCGTAACTCCCTCCCGAGCAACCAAACCCTACCGACGGGCCCCCGCTCGCCGCCGGCGCTGCAGCCACTCCTGCGCCCTCCCGTGGCCATCATCGGCTTCCTCATCCTCCCCTCTACATCCTCGTCCAGTCTCGCTTCCCGAGACGACCGGAAGAAGGTGAATCGGGGTCATCTTCTTGAAGTCCGGCCGCCGGCCGCCGGACTCGGTGCGGCCAACTCCGGCCGGCCCTGCCCCCTCCGACACCTCCAGTAGCTTCACCGCGACGAGGTGAACCTTCCCATGCCCTCCCCTCCCTCTATCGCCCCCTGGTTCTCTGTCACGTCGAGCTCCGCCGCCGTCCGTCCATGGATCTCGTCGCCGGCGAGCTCCCGTTGATCCTACCTGGCGGCGACGCCACCGTTAGGTTCCCTGTGGCCTACTCTAGCTTGTGCACCAATTCGATTCATCGAATTCGCGATCAATCGCCCAATTGCATGTTCATCTGAGAAGATCACCTCCGTGTGATGTCACGTCTGCATCATGCTGACCTCAGCGCATGTTTTTCTCTGTTTTGGAAATATGAAATTCAACTGACACGTGGGCCCTCTGTTATTTTAATTACAGAAAATGAGTGAATTTGGTAAATTTAATAACTTCTGTTATTTTACTCAGAAAAATGTAATTAATATATGGTTTTGTTCAGAAAAATAAACTCTACCCAAATATGTCATTTTCAATCATGTTTGAGAAAGTTGAAAAATGACCTTTATTTTAATGTTGTTTATTCATTTAAAAATAGAAAATAAGTTTTTATTCCATAAAATTAGAAAATTAAAAGTTATATACCAAAATGCTCAAAATGACAAATGGAATCCAGTTATGATGTTTTCAAACCCATTTGGGCAACTAAAATTGTACTCACTTTCAGAATCGTCCGAATTGCCCCTCCGGGGTCTATTTCGGGACAAATTCAGTAAAAATGCCGAACTGACATATGAACCCTAGCAACCCAACCATCATGTTTAGGGTTTTATTTCAGTGCATTAACTTGCTCATGCATACATATTGCGCATTGCATCGATGCCATGTTTGATTGTTGTTTTTCTCTTCCGGTGTTGTTTCCCCTCGGTAGAACGTGACTCCGAAGTGAAGGCCAACAATCCAACGACGAATACTTGATCTTAACCGACAAGTCAAGCACTTATCCCAGAAGACATTTCAACTGGTTTTCTTATAACCAAGGCAAGCATAACCTCTTATCTGCTCATATATGGTTTTCGAAGTGTTTTGGATCTCGTATATTGCATGCGGTTTAAAATATTTATGGTCTTAGATAGAGTTCTCCTATACTTAATGCATCACCTAAGGTCGTATTTCTTGGATATGTTGTATCTAAACATAGGATAGAAGTAGATGAATCTAAAATTGAAGCAATTAAAAATTGGCCAATTGCCATGAATGTGAGTCAAGTAATACGTTTTAATGGATTTGCTCGATTTTATAAAATATTTGTGAAATACTTTAGTACTATTGCTGCCCCTTTGAATGATTTGACTAAGAAAGTGTAAATTTCGAGTTGGGAGTTGCTCAAGATATTTCTTTTGACACTTTGATGAATAAGCTGATTTCGGCCCCATTATTGATGCTTCCTAATTTTCATAAACAATCTGAAATTGAATCTGATGATAGTGGCGTAGGTATTGGAGGTGTGCTAATGCAAGACAAAAAAAACAATTTCTTATTTTTCTGAGAAATTGCATGGTGCTCAACTGAATTTTTCTGTCTATGATAAAGAAATGTATGCACTTGTTAGAGTTCTTGAAGTTTGGAAACATTATTTGTGGCCAAAGGAATTTATCATACATTTTGATCATGAGGCATTAATTTTTTAGAAAAGCCAATCCAATCTTAATAAAAGACATGCTAAATGGGTAGAATTCATTGAATCTTTCACATACATTATTGAACATAAGAAAGGATTAGATAATTTTGTTGCGAATGCATTGTCTAGGAGAAAAATGTTACTCACTAAATTATATGTCCAAGTTTCGGGTTTTGATAGTTTCAAACCTCTATATGCTGAAGATAATGAGTTCTATGCCATAGGCTAAATGTTCTAATGTGAAAGCTTGGGATAAATATCATATACATGATGGATTTCTTTTTAGGGCTAGAAAATTATGTAGTCCCGAGTGTTCTTTGTGTTTGATGTTATTACAGGAATCTCATAGTGGTGGATTTATGGCACACTTTGGACGTGAGAAAACATTACTTCTGTTGGCTGATAATTTTTACTAGGCACAAACTACCAAATTCCGCGCGGTCTGGGATATTTCAATAACGTTGCGGATGAGCTCCAAAATATCTCTAAGGGTAATCCGCGACGGTTTCCTCGACAAAATGAGAACATGTCTGATCGTCTGTCACGGGTGATTCTGCGACGTTAATTTGACCCGGTGTGAACGCCCCGAGATCGGGCACTATGCAAATTTCAGCATTTCCGCCAAAATCCACATAATAACCGATTCCAGGTTGCCACTTGTGATAACATTACAACAGTTCACGAATATTCCGCAACAACAACAGAAAAGAATATATATAAGACGACTCAAACGAGTCAAGGATACAACTGATACAATACAAAGATCCAAATAACAGCGGAAGAAACAATATAGTGTCCGACTACGGACAAGATCCAAATTGGACTAAGAGTCCTGAAGATAACCGATGGCGTCCAATCCCTGCCCAGGCCAAGCCGGAGGGATTCCCAAGCTAACGTCGTCAGACTTCAAACCTGTTGATTGCAGTGTGGAATATGCAGCCACGAAAAGGATTCGTGGGTCAGTACGGTTAAGTACTGGCAAGTGGATAACCCATACTCACAAGATACCAGCGTAACCAATCATCACAAGATACAAATACTTTGGGTACAACTGAAAGGAAGGGATTATTGCAAAGGAGCGGCAGCTGGCTGCACTAACTAACTACAGAGACTCGCTACAACATCCGGCTAAAAGAAAGGGATAAGATAGCGTATCAGAACCAACTACAACTACTCACCAAACAATACCCATCCAATGTCACCCCCTACTAAGGAAGCAACCCAAGGAAACTCACACGGTTGATTAAGGTGACATTCATTTTATGGTGAAGGTACTCTATATTACTAGTCAAGTTATCATCGTTAAGTGTAAGTTGTCTGAGTACTTGTTAGCCAGCACTTTCACCAAGTCATCCATAACCGCGGACAACACGGCTTCTCGAGAAGATTTAACCCTGCAGGGATGCACCAATTTGGCCGTACACGTAAGAATGACCCGCCAGGCGGGGAGCAAACCCGCCAAGCAGGCCACTCAACACAACCCAACTCTTCTTCGCATCAAGCCCAAAGAACCACGTGCTGTGCGTGCGCGGCTAATCGAGCCCCCACGAAGAAAAGGGGGACCCTCATAGCACTGGAAGACCACGCCGCCCTAAATGCCGACTACAAAAGTTCCACCCTGGCGCCAAGGGCTCGCACCTGCATATGCATGCATCAAATGGAAAGCCCGAACTAAGTGTGGCGATTTGGACGAGATGCGAATCGAATCAGAATTGCGGGGGGCGCCCATACTCGCTTCCCACATGCGGTTAGTGCGCTCATCATGGATCGGAGGACAAGACCCTTTTCCTAATTAAGTTCGACACTAGCAGGCCTCAAAACCACGCCGGGCCTCCTGCCGGTGCCTTATCATCAAATTATTATTACTCAAAACATTAACATGTTGTTAATTGAATTGAAACCCAACTATCAACTAAACAGGTGATAAGATAAATGACGACAAGACTAGAGCACAAACAACCCTAAGCATGCAACTACGACATGAGGGCCAACGGGGTAAACAAGCAACAGTTAATAGGAAGTGGAAGGAAGGCTATATCATGGCTGCGAGGTAAACATATGATAGGATCGAGACACAAGCATCGAATCATAAGGCTAGCATAAGAACAACGGAAAGAATCGGTAACAAGTGATGAAAGGCAGCCATAGGCAGCAAGTGAGTATACTTGCCTGGAATCCAGCAAGTAGAGGTACATCCGGAGAACTTGTCGTTGCTCACATCATCTCAACGTCCTATCCGGGAAGAAGCAACGAACTAGAACAAACACCGGATGCAACAATTACTTCTACGACAAAAGATCCAGCATGATCAAGATATGGATGCATGACAATTACTTGATGCATCAAAGTAAACCAGTTGACATGGTAAACATATTTAAATGGGTCCATATGCAATTTGGATTGCATATGGAGAAGCCCATGAATTAATGTTGAGTTAAATGATCTACAAATAACCATCATGTGAAAGTTGATTAGAATGATGCATGGATGAGGAAAACAATGAGAAAACAACAATAGCTTCAATTTGAAAAGGTGTTTACCAAGTTGGAATTTTTATTAAGTTATGAAATTTGGCTTCTTAAATGAGTTACACAAGCATTTGTTGTTTTCACCCATTTTAATTGTTCAAAACAGATAACAAAATTCATATTTGGAAAGAACACAAAATTTTAGATGGAATACATATTTCATTTGTTGAAAAAGGAATTAAAATGAGCAAGTTATTAATTTGACAATTTTAAATGCATCAATTAAGAAATAGTTGTTTTCAGCAATTTAAATTATTCAAAACAGAAAACAAAGTTTATATTTGGAAAGCTTATTCAATTTTGCATGGAAAACATATTTTACTTTTCAAATTTGGAGTTAAAATGAATTAGTTATGATTTATGCAATTAAATCAATTTAAATTGAGCCGGAGGCCCAACATCTAATTTAGGAGGTTCGAGTTATTTATCTACCCATCAATATTAAGCGTTGAGTTAAAATGGCGAGATAACATAAAGATGAGCTCTGCAATTTTAAATGGAACCGGAACAATATTTAATTATCCCAACTCATTCCATATTTAATTATTAGATGATATTACTATTACCCGCACCCACAAAATGCAATGCAACACATGAATGATTTGACATTTATAAAATAGATGGCATTTAGAAAAATACGCATATAGGGGTTATGATTGGGGTTTGGGTTCGAACGTTGGAAGAAGGGTCTTCGGAGGTAACGCCGATGTCTTCGGAGTGTAGAGGAAGTAGTGGTACTCGTTCCGTAGTGGAAGTAGTCGTTCACGTCATCGGTGGTAGTTGTCGATCTTGTCATCGAGGTTCGAAGAGGAAGTAGACGTAGTCGTGGTCGAGGTACTCGCCCCGTCCGTATAGAAGATCTTGGTGGTTCCGATCTTTGTGGTCGATGGCGAACTGGGCGATTCTCCGGTCTTCATGGCACGCACGATGGCGGCCAACACAAACAAGCAACGACGAAACGGACACGGCAATGGAAGATGTCCACCCCGTCGTTGTGGAACTTTTCGATGAAAGCCTTGTCGTCGAGGTACGGGTCGGGGAAGATCCCGTCGGTGGTTGTTGTCGATCTTGCGGTCAGGATCGGACTTCAGACTGGCAAATCCATGGCACGGTCGCTACACTGAGCAGTAGGTCTTGACAGTTCCTTGGCGACATGGTACAAACATCTTGACACGGTCAAATCAGTGAACCACCGAGCTTCTTGTGGAAAAGTGATCGAACATGAAGCCGAAACACTCGAAGGAAAATGGCGAGGAAGATCCACCGTCGAACCATCGAGGAGACAACTAACAAGATAACCACCTAGCTATTGTTGCACAAGTTTGGAACATGGAGAAACATGGATGCAGCTTCGCTGCTGCTAGGTGACGAGGGCGCGACCATGGTGGCTCGGCTGCGCCCGCGGCAGAGGACGGCGGAAGCAGGAGGAAGGCGGAGCTGAGCTGTGGGTGGTCGTGGCCGCGGTTACGTGGTCGGCGGGCATGAGCTGTGAGTAGGGAGGGCGACGGCGACGAGATCGGAAGTGGGGAGGATGCCGGCGTCGGTGGTCGCGCTGGTGTGTCCGGCGCGGGAGAGGGAGGCCAGGAGGCGGCTGAGGAGAGACGGCGGCCATCCGCGCAGGGAGAGGAGCAGCAGCGGCGCCGGCCGCCCTCGGCCGGAACGGAGGAGACGAACGGCGGCGGGGCAGAGCTCGGGGAAGGGCTCGCCGGCCGGGACAGGGAGAGGGAGGCGGAGGTGGTCGGGCCCCTCCCGAGCGAGGGGTGCGGGCGACAGGAGGCGGGGTCGAACGGGAGGAAGGGGGGGCGAGTGGATCGGGGGAGGAGATCGAGCAGAGGGAGAGGGTCGTCGCTGGAGGTTGGGGATCGAGCGAGAGGAGCGGTGGCGGCACTGGGTGTAGGGGATCGATCGATCCCCTTGCCCTCCCGTGCATGTGTACGTGTGTGGGGATGGATACGGGTTGGGCTAGGGTTAGGCCAGGAGGAGGACTTGGGCCGAAAATGGCCAGGCTGGGCTCTCTCTCCGAATTTTTTTTTGTTTGGTTACTTTCCAGAATTTGTTTCGGCAATAAGAAAAATAGATTTAAACATCAAATAAATTTTAGTAAATTCTTGAAAACATGATTTGATTAATTTATATTAGTTTTTAAGTTTTAAATGCATGATGATGCGGTATGCCATGCGATGCAAAAAATAAAAACAACAACTAAATCTAATTGGGGGGGATCCCCCGGGTGTTACAGACGACACCACTAACAAGGGATTGTGTCCCCGCAATCCGCCAACGCCAAGGGAGAGGGAAAAGTCGGACTATCGAGTCTTCGCTAACCTTGTTGATCTCCTCGACACCACTAACAAGGGCTTCTCGACACCACTAACAAGAGATTCTTGCTCGGGTTGATGACGATGTTCTTCCACCAGGAATCTTCCGACGATTCGAACCTATTAGGTTTAAAGGCTAAGAGAACGTCCAACCCACGTAGGATCCTAACACTTTGAAAGATAGACAAGGGGGGAGACTCCAAAACAAATAAGATGGGAGGGGAAATAGAATAGAGATAAGGAGAAAACAAGAATCCTATTGAGATGTTTCCAAAACAGTTTTGCAGAAATAGTTTTGACACTCTAGAAACAACGACCGTTAGCGAGGTTATCCTACAAGCTTTGCGGACCCGTTGCTTCGATAACCATTCGTATCGAATCAATGTCGGGAATCGGAAACCATGCTCTGATACCATTTGTGAACGCCCCGAGATCGGCCACTATGCAAATTTCAGCATTTCCGCCAAAATCCACATAATAACCGATTCCAGGTTGCCACTTGTGATAACATTACAACAGTTCACGAATATTCCGCAACAACAATAGAAAAGAATATATACAGACGACTCAAACGAGTCAAGGATACAACTGATACAATACAAAGATCCAAATAACAGCGGAAGAAACAACATAGTGTCCGACTACGGACAAGATCCAAATTGGACTAAGAGTCCTGAAGATAACCGATGGCGTCCAATCCCTGCCCAGGCCAAGCCGGAGGGATTCCCAAGCTAACGTCGTCAGACTTCAAACCTGTTGACTGCAATGTGGAATATGCAGCCACGAAAAGGATTCGTGGGTGAGTACGGTTAAGTACTGGCAAGTGGATAACCCATACTCACAACATACCCGCGTAACCAATCATCACAAGATACAAATACTTTGGGTACAACGGAAAGGAAGGGATTATTGCAAAGGAGCGGCAGCTGGCTGCACTAACTAACTACAGAGACTCGCTACAACATCCGGCTAAAAGAAAGGGATAAGATAGCGTATCAGAACCAACTACAACTACTCACCAAACAATACCCATCCAATGTCACCCCCTACTAAGGAATCAACCCAAGGAAACTCACACGGTTGATTAAGGTGACATTCATTTTATGGTGAAGGTACTCTATATTACTAGTCAAGTTATCATCGTTAAGTGTAAATTGTCTGAGTACTTGTTAGCCAACACTTTCACCAAGTCATCCATAACCGCGGACAACACGGCTTCTCGAGAAGATTTAACCCTGCAGGGATGCACCAATTTGGCCGTACACGTAAGAATGACCCGCCAGGCGGGGAGCAAACACGCCAAGCAGGCCACTCAACACAACCCAACTCTTCTTCGCATCAAGCCCAAAGAACCACGTGCTGTGCGTGCGCGGCTAATCGAGCCCCCACGAAGAAAAGGGGGACCCTCATAGCACTGGAAGACCACGCCGCCCTAAATGCCGACTACAAAAGTTCCACCCTGGCGCCAAGGGCTCCCACCTGCATATGCATGCATCAAATGGAAAGCCCGAACTAAGTGTGGCGATTTGGACGAGATGCGAATCGAATCAGAATTGCGGGGGGCGCCCATACTCGCTTCCCACATGTGGTTAGTGCACTCATCATGGATCGGAGGACAAGACCCTTTTCTAATTAAGTTCGACACTAGCAGGCCTCAAAACCACGCCGGGCCTCCTGCCGGTGCCTTATCATCAAATTATTATTACCCAAAACATTAACATGTTGTTAATTGAATTGAAACCCAACTATCAACTAAACAGGTGATAAGATAAATGACGACAAGACTCGAGCACAAACAACCCTAAGCATGCAACTACGACACGAGGGCCAACGGGGTAAACAAGCAACAGTTAATAGGAAGTGGAAGGAAGGCTATATCATGGCTGCGAGGTAAACATATGATAGGATCGAGACAAAAGCATCGAATCATAAGGCTAGCATAAGAACAACGGAAAGAATCGGTAACACGTGATGAAAGGCAGCCATAGGCAGCAAGTGAGTATACTTGCTTGGAATCCAGCAAGTAGAGGTACATCCGGAGAACTTGTCGTTGCTCACATCATCTCAACGTCCTATCCGGGAAGAAGCAACGAACTAGAACAAACACCGGATGCAACAATTACTTCTACGGCAAAAGATCCAGCATGATCAAGATATGGATGCAGGACAATTAATTGATGCATCAAAGTAAACCAGTTGACATGGTAAACATATTTAAATGGGTCCATATGCAATTTGGATTGCATATGGAGAAGCCCATCAATTAATGTTGAATTAAATGATCTACAAATAACCATCATGTGAAAGTTGATTAGAATGATTCATGGATGAGGAAAACAATGAGAAAACAACAATAGCTTCAATTTGAAAAGGTGTTTACCAAGTTGGAATTTTTTATTTATTAAGTTATGAAATTTGGCTTCTTAAATGAGTTACACAAGCATTTGTTGTTTTCACCCATTTTAATTGTTCAAAACAGATAAAAAAAATCATATTTGGAAAGAACACAAAATTTTAGATGGAATACATATTTCATTTGTTGAAAAAGGAATTAAAATGAGCAAGTTATTAATTTGACAATTTTAAATGCATTAATTAAGAAATAGTTGTTTTCAGCAATTTAAATTATTCAAAACAGAAAACAAAGTTTATATTTGGAAAGCTTATTCAATTTTGCATGGAAAACATATTTTACTTTTCAAATTTGGAGTTAAAATGAATTAGTTATGATTTATGCAATTAAATCAATTTAAATTGAGCCGGAGGCCCAACATCTAATTTAGGAGGTTCGAGTTATTTATCTACCCATCAATATTAAGCGTTGAGTTAAAATGGCGAGATAACATAAAGATGAGCTCTGCAATTTTAAATGGAACCGGAACAATATTTAATTATCCCAACTCATTCCATATTTAATTATTAGATGATATTACTATTACCCGCACCCACAAAATGCAATGCAACACATGAATGATTTGACATTTATAAAATAGATGGCATTTAGAAAAATACGCATATAGGGGTTATGATTGGGGTTTGGGTTCGAACGTTGGAAGGAGGGTCTTCGGAGGTAACGCCGATGTCTTCGGAGTGTAGAGGAAGTAGTGGTACTCGTTCCGTAGTGGAAGTAGTCGTTCACGTCATCGGTGGTAGTTGTCGATCTTGTCATCGAGGTTCGAAGAGGAAGTAGACGTAGTCGTGGTCGAGGTACTCGCCGCGTCCGTATAGAAGATCTTGGTGGTTCCGATCTTTGTGGTCGATGGCGAACTGGGCGATTCTCCGGTCTTCATGGCACGCACGATGGTGGCCAACACAAACAAGCAACGACGAAACGGACACGGCAATGGAAGATGTCCACCCCGTCGTTGTGGAACTTTTCGATTAAAGCCTTGTCGTCGAGGTACGGGTCGGGGTAGATCCCGTCGGTGGTTGTTGTCGATCTTGCGGTCAGGATCGGACTTCAGACTGGCAAATCCATGGCACGGTCGCTACACTGAGCAGTAGGTCTTGACAGTTCCTTGGCGACATGGGACAAACATCTTGACACGGTCAAATCAGTGAACCACCGAGCTTCCTGTGGAAAAGTGATCGAACATGAAGCCGAAACACCCGAAGGAAAATAGCGAGGAAGATCCACCGTGGAACCATCGAGGAGACAACTAACAAGATAACCACCTAGCTATTGTTGCACAAGTTCGGAACATGGAGAAACATGGATGCAGCGTCGCTGCTGCTAGGTGACGAGGGCGCGACCATGGTGGCTCGGCTGCGCCCGCGGCAGAGGACGGCGGAAGCAGGAGGAAGGCGGAGCTGAGCTGTGGGTGGTCGTGGCCGCGGTTACGTGGTCGGCGGGCATGAGCTGTGAGTAGGGAGGGCGACGGCGACGAGCTTGGAGGTGGGAAGGATGCCGGCGTCGGTGGCCGCGCTGGTGTGGCCGGCGCGGGAGAGGGAGGCCAGGAGGCGGCTGAGGAGAGACGGCGGCCATCCGCGCAGGGAGAGGAGCAGCAGCGGCGCCGGCCGCCCTCGGCCGGAACGGAGGAGACGAACGGCGGCGGGGTAGAGCTCGGGGAAGGGCTCGCCGGCCGGGACAGGGAGAGGGAGGCGGAGGTGGTCAGGGCCCCTCCCGAGCGAGGGTTGCAGGCGACGGGAGGCGGGGATGAACGCGAGGAAGGGGGGCGAGTGGATCGGGGGAGGAGATCGAGCAGAGGGAGAGGGTCGTCGCTGGAGGTTGGGGATCGAGCGAGAGGAGCGGTGGCGGCGCTGGGTGTAGGGGATCGATCGATCCCCTTGCCCTCCCGTGCGTGTGTGTGTGTGTGGGGATGGATACGGGTTGGGCTAGGGTTAGGCCAGGAGGAGGACTTGGGCCGAAAATGGCCAGGCTAGGCTCTCTCTCTCTGAATTTTTTTTTTGTTTGGTTACTTTCCAGAATTTGTTCAGGCAATAAGAAAAATAGATTTAAACATCAAATAAATTTTAGTAAATTCTTGAAAACATGATTTGATTAATTTATATTAGTTTGTAAGTTTTAAATGCGTGATGATGCGGTATGCCATGCGATGCAAAAAAGAAAAACAACAACTAAATCTATTTGGGGGGGGGGGAATCCCCCGGGTGTTACACCCGGATAACGTCGAGGCTATCCGCAACGTTCAGACAATCGTCACGAGCAGCTGGGCCATCCGGTCCCAACCCAATAAGCGGCAACGTTTTTACTTCGTTGATGTCGGCTGACACGTGGAAAAGGATTAACTGACGGCCGTTAGCGTAATCATCTGACATCACATTAGACACATCTTACATCATTATTATTGCAACGTTTTTCCGTCAAGAGTAGATACTGTTAAAGCCCCGGTTATGACATCACCGATCGCATTCATGAAGTCATCACCACCGATCCCGTTCATGACATTTTTTTGTTGTCGCGGCCTCAACCAATCATATGAAACCATGTGGACGCCATCTGCGACGAACTGCTAGCGTCGTGGTATGAGATGACGCAACAAGATGACGACACGTGGAACAATCATAGTTCACCGCGTGGTCTTTTTCTGGGTCGATCTCCGGTCATCGTGGGATACGCGGTGACGTTTTTTTGGACACGAAGCGAGCGGCAAAGCGAAGCCACGTGCACCAAACACACGGTGCCACGTGGCGCCCAATCGTAAAACGACACGTGGGCATGGCATACGTCACCATGTGCCCTTATTTAGGCCTCTTTTATGTTATGGTACTACGACGTTTTTGTTTTCGTGTCAAGTGGGTGCTTAAATGATATTTAGAATTGACCTTTCTATGTTCCATATGCAGAAAAGAAAACCACATAGCAGGCATCAAATACAGAAATTAAAGCACTACTGGTTTATTTTATAGAAAAGCAAACCAACGTACAGATATTCAGTTTTTAGCAACACGATCACAATTTCAATTACCACATTTGCGCTGAACCAACTGCTGAAATAGGGCAACTCCTTCTTGTTGGCACATTTTAGCTCTTCTTGTTCCTTCCGCATTTCTTCCATTTCAAATGCAAACCGGAGCCTCATTCGTTCGGATCTGCATTCGCCAGCCTCAAATCAGCAATTGTGCTGCACATATTCGCATGCCCACTCTCTCAACATCAGTTTGCACTTCAAGTTTAGAACTTGAAATACTTGTTTGTACATGGGATTTCTTCGACAAAGTATGGTTTCCATGATCCAGCATGTCACCTAAAGTATCATCCTCATCCTTTGGAGCTGATTTCGACATCATCCATGTCTTGCTTTCCTATCAAGCATGCAAAGAAAATAGATGTAAGTATGTACAGAAAACAGATGAAACTAGCAGGTGACCAACAATATATAAAAATATATGAAACTAAGGGATGGCCAGCAATATACAAAAAATATATGAAAAATAGCAGATGAAAATCAAACAAGCGTGTCCGTAATGACCTAGAAGATGTCAAGCATGTTAGGAACATAGATGGAAACCATGTTGAAATGACAACCACAACCTTAATTAGCTTGCCAAAACGTCTTATGGTATGGAATATGATGAGGACATCCCTAGCTCTTCACCTATTGTTACACATGAGGATGCTCCAACACAAGCTAATGAAGTGAGGATTGGTCCAATGAGAAGTTCAAGGACCAAGATATTACAACAACAGGTGAATTCACTCCTACTTGAGTATAATTTTTATAATTCGGGAGAACTTTATACTACCTAAATCCATGCACTTATGTATTCTCAGATTTATTGATAACACAAGCATGAATGGAGGAGATCATGAAGAGGAGATGCACATGGATGAAGATGGACTAGAAGAGGAGACAGAGAACAAGTGCTAGCATGGTGAAAACAAGAAATAACAGAAAATAACAATTGTTATTCATTGAAAACAATTGTTATTTTGATGATTACAAGGGGATGGTGCCTCCACAATGTCAAATGCACCTATTAGAAATCCTAACAATGTTAGGTATGGTTTGTATACCATTAATGGCTGTACCCCTTAATGGTGGGTCGGTTTGTATCATGTGTGAGTCGGTTTGGGTTTGTGTCCAACCCAAACCATGAGTCCTAGTCCAATTAGGTTGTGCTTGCGCAAGGGAAACCCCTTGTGGCCGCACCCCCTATCTTAAATAGGTGGAAACCGAGCCATAGCTCTTTAGACTACGTGAAAATATTAAACCCTAGACCTCTAGATTGAATCAGCTTGTAAGCCTTCATCTGGAAGTTCATCTGCAAACTTTACGTGTTACCTGCTGTTCCACTGTGAATAAGACGGTACATGACCACTTGTAGTCGGTGGATTACTTGTGCAAGAGTGTGGAGTTGAGAATATCCTTCGGGTTGCTATCTTTTGCATTTGCATCAGGGATCAGCCGGGAGAGTTCTTAGTCGCGCACTAGTTATCATATTGGAGTTAGATGTGAGTTCACTTAAAAGATTGGGCCACCCCATATCATCTTGGTATCATATTTACAGGTTGCCTCAGTGAGCTATCAAATTTCCTTTTAGTTTGAGTGCTTTTATTACCTATCCAGAAAATTCCCCACAAAAATAGTTTAGTTCATTGCCATTGCCTAGATAATCACCTTAGTTTCAATTACTATAGCTGTTTTTGTGTTTGATTTTGTGTTCCTTTTTGTCTTTTTAGTTATGTTATTTTCGGCTAGGGTTAGGGTTCTTGTTCCCCTAGTCGAGTTTCTATCAAAAAACCACAAAAAAATCCGCTGCTCATTGCCTTTTGTTCATCCAATCTGAGTCCACCTAGTACTCCTACCGCGGCAGCGTTTTCATCGATTCACTACCGTACCGCACACCCACCACCGATCCCTACCCGCACTAGGATTACCACTGCATCAAGGTTACAACCCCCCCCGGCACCCCGCAGCGCAACACACCATACACCCACCCGCGCGCTGCCGCGGTACGCGTTTTCGCCAAAACGCTGTCGTGCGCTCCACCGCTGCCGCCTACACGTTACTTCCGCGCGCGCTGATTTTTCCCGTAACGCGGTTACTAATCGTGAGTTTTGCTGGCTTGCACGCTGCCGTGGCAGAGAAAACCTGCGTATTTGCTGCCGTGAGTGTTGATCGCTGCCGTGAGCACCTAGTTGCTACCGCGACACGGTTTTCACTCCTTTTTGCTAGCGTGCGACACAATTTTGCTCTGTTTTGTACCGAGAGCTGAAATATATCCTGCCGTGAGCATTTGTGAGCTATTTTTCACCTAGATTTTTTCTGTATTTCTTGTTATTTCCTGTTTTCTTCTTTAGGAACAATATCTCCATACCTTGTGAACCTAGCCACAGCCTTTCTACAACATATCAATAGGAACTTGCCCACAAGTATAGCTATTTTTGTGCTCTGACAGGTTGCTCATTCTTCATTACCATCATTGTGTTCACTTGTTCTTTGGTTCATATTGCTCCTAGTTGTGTTTAAGGCCATTGGAAAAATAAAAAAAAATAGAAAAAGAGAGAAAAGAGAAAACAGAAAAATTGCAAAGAGGCCATATTGATACTATTGTTTACTAGTGGAGCTTGCTATTGTGACACTTGGTTTTTCATTGAGCAATCTTGTGCCTGTCAATTAAAGTGCATTGCAAAATCTCATCCATATATTTGCATTGCCACATTTGTCTCCATTATTGTGTGAGTTTCCTTCGGTATTTTTGTATCTTCACAAAACAACAAATATGACTTGTTACTTTGGTGATTGTTAGGTATCCATACCAAGCCCCACTAAATAACCTTGTTGGCTTTGTGAGAGTTAAAACCTGGGTATTCTCTTCTTCACATCAAAGTACATTAATTTCCTCTACTTGTGGTAAGTATTTCTATTCACTTTGGAACGGTAAGATAACCTATTGTCTTGCTAGATTTTTGAGTGAGTTGTGAGAGAACACCACAACCTATACTTGTTTATATTTCACTAACCTACTAATGGATCTTTCTAGTGATGACCTTGTGCAGCAAAAGAAGGACCATAAGGAGGGAGTAAATTGGAGGGAGTATGAGGCCCTAAGGGATGTATTGACAAATCAAATAAGAGACAATCATAAAGATATCAAGCAATTTGTGCAAGATGCATGTGATCCTTTATATGATGCTCTCCAAGCTATGGAGACCAAGATGGAGGAGACACATAAGTTGGCCGAAAACAAAAATGGGGAGGTGAAAACAATCAATGATTCCATTGCTCAATTGGCTACTACCCTTGCTGGTCTTCAAACAATGATTCAAGAAATATTACCACTTGGTGATGATGATCATGCTAGTGTACATAGTGATGCTAATAATGGCTCTGAAGCCATTGGTGAAGTGGATAACAATCAAGGCCATGGAGCTAGAGGAGATAGAGGCCAAGGAGGATATCAAGGCCGAGCTAATCACATGGGTGCAAGGAGAGTGCTCAACAATGTGATTCATGAAAATCAAAGAGAAGATGGTTTGAGTAAGCCCAAATTTTCTATATCCTCTTTCAGTTTTGATACTATGGATGTGGAAGAATATTTGCTATGGGAGCTAAAAATTGAGAAGCTATGGAGATTGCATGATTACAATGAGGATAGAAAAATAAAATTTGCTTCTTCTGAGTTTGATGGATATGCTCTTTGTTGGTGGGATACTACTGTGAGAAAGAGACAAGAAAATGTGAATTACCCATTATCACTTGGAATACCATGAAGAGAGTCATGAGGGACAGATTTGTACCACCAAATTACATAAGGAAACAATTTGATCAATTGCAACAATTGAGGCAAGGTACTATGACTGTTGATTCTTATTATCAAGAGATGGAATTGATCATGCAAAGGGCACGTGTGAGAGAGCAATTGGAGCAAACAATGCAAAGGTTTCTTTCAGGTTTGAATTATAAAATCAAGGGCATTGTTAGGCATCACCAATATCATGATATCCATGAATTATTACATCATGCTAGGGAGGCCGAAGCACATATTATTGAAGAGGCAAAATTTAACTCAAGAACAAGAGGGAGGTATCCATTGAGATCATCTACTATGCCTACTCCACCACCTCCCTGATGTAGCCCACCCAACTCCACCAAGTGCACCAATGACAAGATCACGAGCAAAGGCCATTCATGATAAGGTGAACTCGCTCCTCTCGCTCCATACTTTCGGTAACTTGGCGGATGGTGCGCTACCTCATGGTTCTACGCTTTGTGTGCTCAGGTTCGAACCCACCACGGAGGCCCCGGAAAACGCCCAAGAAGACGCGGAAGGTGAACGAGGAGGACCAGCGCAAGGAGGCGAAGGCATGAAGTCCCAGGCGGCGGAACCTCCGGTGAACCCACCGGAGCCTCCGCTCCGCGCGAGCCACCGGAGCCTCTGGTGCAGCCTCCGCCCAAAACCCCTTCGGATCCATAAGAGCGGAGCCACCCCCGAACCCATCGACGGAGCCCCGGCGGAACCTCCGGTTTTCCCACCGGAGCCTCCGCTCCACGCCCGCCACCAGAGCCTCCGGTGCCGCCTCCGCCCAAAACCCCTTCGGGTCGAGGAGAGCGGAGCCACCCACCGGAACCTCCGCTTGATCCACCGGTACCTACGGTGGAAACCACCGGAGCCTCCCTCCTGCGCGGCCTGCGTGCCAACTTCCGGGCCTTGACCCATGTATCTCATCCTCCCACCTACCCCCTTGTCTCTAGACTATATATAGACTCCCCCATTCTCAGATCTAGGGTTAGAGTTGAATTTAGAACATTGTGAGCTTTGAGGAACTACTCCTATGGTGTGTACCTAGGAACGTATCAAGGCTACTCCTCCGACTTCGTCGAGGATCGTATCAAGACTCATCCAATTACTTGATCTCTCCCCTTGGGTTTCAATCAAGAATTGTCCAATCTTCCTCTCGTGAATCCTTGAGGTTCTATTGGCGTAGTGGACCAGCTACGGGTGTGAAGCGGTTTCAATCAAGGTGAGTTCAGTTGGATCGATCGTCCCGTAGGCAGCCCTCGGGGTTTAGTTGATGGGAGATTTGGGGTTCTTTGGTTCTTACTAGTTATCTCCCTTGCGTTTCCTTGAGTTTGCCCACGATTCCCCCTCTCGTGTTCATCGCGTTCTTGAGCGTTCTTCGTGTTCTTCGTCGATTCGTGAAGATCGGGCCAATCAAGGAGTAACCCTCCACATCATCTGGTATCCAGAGCTAGATTGACACGAATCCGACACCCACACCACTTCCCACCCACCAATTTTTCTTTTTCCACCATAAATTTTGAAAATCATCACAAAAATAGCCAAAAGGGATTTTGACCGATCGGTTGATTCGTTGAGTTTTTCGTGGTTTTTCTTCATAGATTTGTTGCCAAACACCATTCCACATATTTCTATTCAGCCAATTTTTCCAATTTCGCCCAAAAATTTTCTTCATTTTGAAGGAATTTCGAAAGTGAGCCAAAAACTCAGAAAATCTCAGTTCTTCGATTTCCCGACAGATTTTGGAACTTGTTTTTCTTTGTCGTTTGTGATCCAAATTGAGTGCAACAAGTTGCGACGCGACGCCCACGACATCACCTACGAGTCCACATCACTGGATCACCACGACATCGACATCCACAGGCCGCAAGTCCGTGATCATCAATAAGAGAGGTATAACTTGCTTCCTCTTGAACCACCCCACCCCATTGTGTTACTTACCTATTCGGACTAGTTCTTTTTACACCGCTTGGCATCGCATTTGTGGCATCGAGAGTGCGAGTTGGCGCTTGTGAGAGATTAGCTACGAGTAGGCATTGGCATTTTGGAATCCATCAAAAGTGAAAAAAAGAGAAAATAGAAAAAGAAACAAAGGATCGATGCCAATAGCTTTCCAGTGTAGGAACGTGTAGCATTGCGTCGCAAAAGAGAAAGAGTGACCGGTTGCCACGGCGCGAATCTTGTTGCCTTTTCAAATTTGCGGTTTGAGCTAGCGTCCTCCTTGTGTTATTGTGGCATTGAGCATTAGTCTTCGTTAGGTTCATTTCATCTTCGCTCGTCCATTGGACGTTTCTCCACGTTTGACAATACACGTTTCTTTGGTTTTGTCGATTTTTCCTCGCCACTTTTCCTAACCCATTTGCCTTCCACATAAAGCGTGTGTGTTGTTGTTTACGGTTTATTTCGATCTTTTTGGATTCACTCTTGACATACCGCCCTACACCTAGGCTCGTCCACTAGCCTCAATACGACCAAAAAAGGTAACGTTGGGTAAGTGAGACATCAATTTCTTCAATATCACCCTTGTGTGTTTTGAGATGGCTACGGAAGGAGTATTCTCAAGTCCGAGTTCAGAAGATGAAGGCAACCCATTCTACAACGACAATGCTAACGCCAACTACGTCACCCGCAATGACCATTTCCGACTCCGTGAACTCGTGAAGGATGGATTGCAATGCTATGAGCATCGACTCCAAGAGCAAGAAGCTCGATTGAATGATCAAATGACGCGCATCAACATCAACTTGGCTAATCTTTCCAATCTCCGTCATTCATCATCGTCCTCAAGGTCTTGTCGCTCAAGCAACAACAATCAAGATCTTCACCAACCTCGTCGCCATGACCGCCATGATCGCCATGATCGCAACAACAACTTGGAGGAGGATGGACAACATCAACAACCACAACCACCTCCTCACCAACCTCAACAAGCTCCGCGACGAAATTGGTATGAGGATAGCTTGCCATCACCACCACCTCGACATCTCCAAGGGCATGGTGACCCTCTTCAACAACCGCAATGCCCGGACCTTCGACAACATCATCATCCAGCTCCTCAAGGCCACACTCAAGACTATGGCCACAATGACTTCCTGGAAGGTGCTAATCAACATCGAAGGCCACCAAGGCGTAATGCGCGTCTGAACAACAATGACCGCCAAGAATGATCGTCCTCAACACCCTCGTGATGATCAAGTGCTTCCGCCACGCCCACAACAAGAACGTCCTTGACATCAACGCCGTGACAATGATGATAGTGAACGCCGTGAAGCAAGACTCCGTCACCATCAACAACCCCCACCTAATGACCACCGGCGTCATCCTCCCCATCATGATCGCCACCGCCAAGACAATGAGGATAACCCCTATGATGATTCACCCCCCGTCTATGATGAAGATCCCCAGGAGCGACACCATGAGCGTCCCCGACGTCAACAAGAAGACAACAACATGAGTGTTCTTCGTTTCCATGTCCCCAAGTTCAATGGTGAGAATGACCCCAAAGAATATCTGGCTTGGGCTCTCAAGGTAGACAAGATCTTTGTCATTCACAACTTCACCGACAAGAAGATGGTTGCTCTAGCATCATTGGAATTTGAAGGATATGCACTCTTGTGGTGGGATCGCCTACAAGCTGAAAGAGTCCGCAACCGCATTGCTCCTATTGCCACTTGGAATGAGATGAAACAATTCATGCATCCTCGTTTCGTTCCTCCACACTACAAGCGTGACCTATTCAAGAAACTACAAGAACTTCGTCAAGGCTTGAAGTTCGTTGATGAGTACTACAAGGAAATGGAGACCTCTTTGATACGAGCTCATGTGATGGAATCTCAAGAACAAACAATGGCCCGCTTTCTCAATGGCCTCAACTATCCTATAAGGAAGATCGTCGAGTATCAACCATATGACAACATCGTGGCCCTTGTCCACCAAGATCTCAAGGCGGAACGCCAAATTGCGGAAGAACTCAAATACAATAAGCAAAAGGCTTTCTTCATCTCAAGACCTTCCTCTTCGACTCAAGTGACACAAGCAACTACTCCTACTACCAACAAGAGCAACCCTCGGGCCTCTAGTGCTCCCAACAAATCATCACAACCATTCAAGAAGCAAGTGCCTTCCACCTCCTCTTCAAATGCTCCTCAAGTCAAGTCAAGCACTATTACTTGCTTCAAGTGTGGTGGTAGTGGACACAAGTCCTTTGAGTGTTCCAACAAGATGATTATGATAGTCAATCAAGATGGTGAACATGATTCCATGAGTGAGGGTGAGTACTATGCTATGCATCAAGTGGAGAAAGTGTGTATTGCGATGAGGACAAGAATCCATCACTAGTGGTCACAAGAGTCCTTACTTCTTCTCCTCAAGATAAGCATGATCAACGGTGCAATCTCTTCAAAACTAGAGCCGGTATCAATGGCAAGTCCATCAAGGTTATCATCGATGGTGGTAGTTGCCACAACTTGGCTAGCAAAGAACTTTGTGACAAACTTCACTTGCCTTTCAAGAGACATCCGCATCCATACCATGTCAAATGGCTTAGTGACTCCGGCTCATTCAAGATTCAACATACGGTTTTCGTGCACTTCAAGATTGGTCCATATGAAGACACGGTGGAGTGTGACGTTGTGCCTATGACCGTGTGTCATCTTCTTCTTGGCCGACCTTGGCAATACGACAAGAGTGCTATTCATGATAGGCGTACCAATCACTATAGCTTTAAGTGGAACAACAAGACCTTTGTTCTCCATCCCATGTCTCCTAGCCAAGTGATCGCCGACAACGCCAAGACACTTGCACGCAAACAAGAAGAGCTCAAGTCTAGTGAGATGAGAGGTGAGAGAGTGATCCATCTAAAAGAGAGTGAGAGACACAAGCCAAACATGAGCGACAACATTTCGAGTGCTCCCAAAGGCCTTGCCTTGCTTTCCACCAAAAGAGAGATGCGAGATCTATGAGATGACCCAACCATACTACACTTTGTCCTATTGTGCAAAGGGGAAGCCCTTGAAAAACGACATGACAAATTTTCCTCCATTTTTGTTGCCTTTGTTGCAGGAATTTGAAGATGTGTTTCCCTATGAACTCCCTCCGGGCCTTCCTCCTCTACGAGGAATTGAGCACCGCATTGACCTCATTCCGGGTGCTCCACTTCCAAACCGTGCTCCATACCGCACCAACCCCGAGGAGACTAAGTAGATTGAACGCCAAATTCCATAACTACTCGATAAAGGTTTTATCCGCGAATCCCTTAGCCCTTGTGTCGTGCCGGTTATCCTTGTTCCTAAGCAAGATGCTACTTCACGTATGTGCATGGATTGTCGTCCTATCAATGCTATCACCATTAGATCTAGACATCCTATCCCTAGGCTCGATGAATTGAGTGGTGCTACCATATTCTCTAAAGTTGATCTTAAAAGTGGATATCACCAAGTACGTATGAACATAGGTGATGAATGGAAAACGGCTTTCAAAACAAAACTTGGTTTGTAGGAATGGATTGTCATGCCTTTTGGTCTTTCAAATGCTCCTTCCACTTTTATGTGTCTCATGAATGAAGTCTTGCGTCCTTTTATCGAAAAATTTGTTGTGGTTTACTTTGACGATATCCTCATTTATAGCAAGTATTTGACGATATCCTCATTTATAGCAAGTTTTTGATCATGTTTCACAAGTATTGTTGGCTCTTCGCAAAGCAAAACTTTTCACCAATCTTTCCAAATGCAATTTTTGCACCAACAAGCTTGTTTTCTTGGGTTTTGTGATCTCTTCCAATGGTATTGAAGTGGATAACAAGAAAATTGAGGAAATTAGAAATTGGCCCAACCCTACTTCCGTGAGTGAGATAAGGCACTTTCATGGCCTTGCCGGTTTCTATCGCCAGTTTGTCAAAGTTTTTTCAACCATTGCTTGCCCTTTGAATGAACTTACCAAAAAGAATGTATCTTTTGTTTGGGGAAACACGCAACAAAAAGCGTTCGACACACTTAAGAAATGCCTAACCGAAGCTCCTTTGCTTGTCTTACCGGATTTTGAGAAAACTTTTGAGATTGAATGTGATGCTAGTGGCATAGGAATTGGTGGCGTTCTAGTGCAAAATGGACGCCCCATTGCGTACCATAGTGAAAACTAGATGGCGCTAGAATAAATTACCCAATCTACGATAAGGAACTATTTGCTTTGGTTCGAATGCTAGAAGTTTGGCAACACTACCTTTGGCCTAAAGAGTTTGTTATTCATTCCGATCACGAATCATTGAAATACTTGAAAGGCCAAGCTAACTTGAACAAGAGGCATGCTAAATGGGTGGAATTCATTGAATCTTTTCCTTATGTCATTAAGTACAAGAAAGGTAAAGAGAATGTTGTAGAGGATGCCTTGTCTAGGAAAGAGTGTCTTCTTACACGCCTTGACATCAATGTGATTGGTTTGGATGAAATCAAAGACTTATATGCTTCTGATGTCTTCTTTGCTCCTATCTTTGAGAAATGTTTGCCTAACTGAGGGTTTGATGACTACTATCTCCACAAAGGTTTCTTGTTTAAGGCTAACAAATTGTGCATTCCCGAGTCCTCTCTTTGTTTGTTGTTATTGAAGGAATCACATGAAGGAGGTCTCATGGGCCACTTTGGACGCGACAAGACCTATGCCATGCTCTCCAACCATTACTATTGACCCAAGATGAAGCATCAAGTTGAGAGACACGTCAAGAGATGTTCTACATGCCTCCGAGCTAAGTCTACTACCAACCCCCATGGTCTTTACATGCCATTGCCTATCCCTCATGCACCTTGGAGTGATATTAGTATGGACTTTGTGTTAGGACTCCCATGAACTAAAACCAACATGGATTCAATCTTTGTAGTTGTTGATCGTTTCTCTATGATGGCTCATTTCATCCCTTGCAACCGAACCGACGATGCTTCACATGTTGCCACTTTGTTTTTCAGGGAAATTGTGCGTCTACATGGTGTACCTACTTCCATTGTATTGGACCGCGACGTCAAGTTCTCCCCATACTTTTGGAAGATGTTGATGGCAAAGCTCGGGTCAAGCTACTCTTCTCCACCGCCTATCACCCACAAACGGATGGACAAACCGAGGTCGTCAACCGCACACTCTCTTCACTACTTCGAGCATTAATCAAGCCCAACTTGAAGAATTGGGGGGAATGCATCCCAGACGCCGAGTTCGCCTACAACCGTGCTCTACACCAAGCTACCAAGAAGAGTCCATTCGAGATCGTCTACGGCTTCAACCCCAACACCGCCCTCGACATACTTCCTTTACCTCTACGCGAGCGAGCAAACATGGACATTGACAAGCGCACCGACTACATCAAGAAGCTACATGACTCCACAAGAGATACACTTGAGAAGCATTCCGAGCACCCAGCCTCTATCATGAACAAGAACAAGAACCCAATGGTGTTCAAAGAAGGTGACCTCGTGTGGCTACACTTGCGCAAGGAACGTTTCCCCGAAGAGCGCAACTCCAAGCTCAAGCCAAGAGGCGACGGGCCCTTCAAGGTCATCAAACGCATAAACAACAACGCCTACAAGCTCGACTTACCGCAATCCAAGTACATCGTCCACAACTCCTTCAATGTCAAGGACCTCTCTCCCTTCCATGGATACCCAAGTGATGAAGACGACGCCGAGTCGAGGTCGACTCTTTTTCAAGGGGGGGGGGAGATGATGTAGCCCACCCAACTCCACCAAGTGCACCAATGACAAGATCACGAGCAAATGCCATTCATGATAAGGTGAAATCGCTCCTCTCGCTCAATACTTTCGGTAACTTGGCGGATGGTGCGCTACCTAATGGTTCTACGCTTTGTGTGCTCAGGTTCGAACCCACCACGGAGGCCCCGGAAAACGCCCAAGAAGACGCGGAAGGTGAACAAGGAGGACCAGCGCAAGGAGGCGAAGGCATGAAGTCCCAGGCGGCGGAACCTCTGGTGCACGAGCCTCCGCTCCGCGCAAGCCACTGGAGCCGCCGGTGCAGCCTCCGCCCAAAACACCTTCGGGTCGATAAGAGCGGAGCCACCCCCGGACCCATCGACGGAGCCCCGGCGGAACCTCCGGTTTTCCCACCGGAGCCTCCGCTCCGCGCCCGCCACCGGAGCCTCCGGTGCCGCCTCCGCCCAAAACCCCTTCGGGTCGAGGAGAGCGGAGCCACCCACCAGAACCCCACTGGAGCCTCCGCTTGATCCACCGGAGCCTCCGCTCCTGCGCGGCCTGCGTGCCAACTTCCGGGCCTTGACCCATGTATGTCATCCTCCCACCTACCCCCTTGGCTCTAGACTATATATAGACTCCCCCATTCTCATATCTAAGGTTAGAGTTGAATTTAGAACATTGTGAGCTTTGCTCTCTTGTATCCCTCTTTGAGGAACTACTCCTATGGTGTGTACCTAGGAACGTATCAAGGCTACTCCTCTGACTTCGTCGAGGATCGTATCAAGACTCGTCCAATTACTTGATCTCTCCCCTTGGGTTTCAATCAAGAATTGTCCAATCTTCCTCTCGTGAATCCTTGAGGTTCTATTGGCGTAGTGGACCGGCTACGGGTATGAAGCGGTTTCAATCAAGGTGAGTTCAGTTGGATCGATCGTCCCGTAGGCGGCCCTCGGGGTTTAGTTGACGGGAGATTTGGGGTTCTTCGGTTCTTACTAGTTATCTCCCTTGCGTTTGCCCACGATTCCCCCTCGATTCCCCCTCTCGTGTTCATCATGTTCATCTCATTCTTGAGCGTTCTTCGTGTTCTTCGTTGATTCGTGAAGATCGGGCTAATCTAGGAGTAACCCTCCACATCACTCCCACTTCTATTATTCAAGGTACATCATCATCCAAGGTTGAGCCTAGCACTTCTATGGCTCGAAAATCATCACAACCAGCACCTAGTACCAAGGGTTCAAGTGCATCTGCTGCAAGAAATAGAGATATTACATGGCATACATGTGGAGGAAAGGGGCATTTCAAGAAGGATTGCCCAAATACAAAGGTGATGTTTATTAATGAGAACAATGACTATGAGACAGGTGATGATGTTGATCCTAATGATAATGATGATGATGATGGTTATTTGAGTGATACTCCATTGGATGCATATGCTACTACCATGCCATCTATTATTTGCACACAAAAATCTTTGAGTGTGATTCCTAGTCCTGAAAATCAAAGGTGCAATTTGTTTCAAACAAAGGCTGTTATTGGTCCTAATATGGCTTGCAAAGTCATTATTGATGGAGGAAGTTGCAGAAATTTGGCTAGCAAAGATTTATGTGCAAAGCTAAATCTGAAATATTTACCACACCCTTGTCCTTATCATATACAATGGTTGAGTAGCACTAGACAAATGAAGGTGACCCATATGGTGCGTGTGGAATTTCAGATTGATCCTTATAAGGATACTATTGAGTTTGATGTGGTTCCTATTACAGTTTGCCACTTATTATTGGGGAGACCATGGAAATTCGAAAGGAGTGTGAAGCATGAAGGAAGAGCAAATACTTATGAGTTGCATCATCATGGGAAGACTATTATTTTGAGGCCTATGACTCCACAACAAATTGTAAATGAGTCCCAATCCAAAATAGATGTGAAAGTTGAAAAAGAGCATGACAGGGATGAGGGAAAACAAAATTCACAACCCTTGGGGAGTGGTAGTCGAAACAATTTGAGTGGTAAAAATAAAAATAAGAGAGAGAGCCTATTATGCATGTTAGCCACTAAAGAGGATTTGAGGGAATTTAGGGATGATCCTACATTAGTCCCTATTGTGCTTATTCACAAGGGAGAGATTTTGGTTTCTAATTGTAACATCCCAAGTATGAAAAATAGCCTTTAGAATGTTTTGCTCTCTGTTATTTTATGTTTTGCATCATGGCATCATGTTGATTGCAATTGTTTTGCTTGTTTTCCTTTTGTTTTCCTTTGTTTTCTATTTGAATCTCAACTCAAATTTCAAACCTTTGTTTCATACTTGTGATGTTACAATTTTTCCAAATGAAAGATTCAACTAAAACATCCAATTGTTTCCATTGAAAATAAAAGCTCAACTCAAACCACATTTGTTTCATTTTATTTCCATAATGAATCAACTAATAAAATGATGCTTTATTTCAATTAAGTAATTCCAAATTGCTTTCAAAATTCAAAGCATCTTCAAACAGCACCTCATTTGAAAATTATAAAAATACCAAACAAATTCTAATCACAATTGTTCTATTTATTCAATAGGGGTCACCCTAATAAAAACATTGTTTCCAATAGTAATCAATTAATCATTAAATTATTCAAATTCAAACCAAACCACAAGCAGTGCCCAATTTGAAATTATAAAATTTACACAACACTCCTAACCTTTTGCTTCCAATTAAAAATATATGTCCACCCTAATTAAATTATTGTTTTCAACAACCACTTAATATAAAGATGATTCAAATTTAAATTAATTTGCAAACCACAAGTTCTTTTGAAAATTTTGAAAATCAAAGTTGCCAAGTGGTTGTTGTTGATCTAATTAACCCACACAATTTTATTCCGAATTTTCCCAACTCCAAAACCCTCCTTTCCTTCCTTTTCAAATCAGCAAAAAAAAAATCACAAATCAATTAATAAAACTAACAAGAGAAGAGAGAAGCCAGCCCACCTATTTTTTCTTTCTCTCAGCCCACTACCCAAGCCCACCTATCTAGCCCAATACCCCTTCCCACTTCGTCTTCTTCGTACGGCAGTCATCCTGCACCTCCACGTCTCAGAGATGCACAGGGAACGGCCACCATCCTCTCCCCCTCCCTATAACTCTACCTCCAAACCCTAGGGTTCCCCTACCCCTCTTCTTTCCCCTCCTTCTTTCTCCCCGCCTCCAATTCCTTCTCCTTCCTCCACCGCTCCTCTCTCTGTCTCCTTTCCCTTCTGTAACTGAACCCCAAACAGTCCACTTCTGGCCGGAAATTGGAGGCGAAGGCGCGGGGGCTGTGGTCGTCCTCCGGGCGGGTTCTTCACGGGAATGGAATCACGGCGCTACCACCTCCACCTTTGGTGAAGGCGCCGTGGTCCGAGGAGGCTCCCGGCGGCCGCGGCCTCCTCGAGGTTTGCGGCCGGCCAAGCTCCCTGCTGCAGCGACCTGTCCGCCCCGACCTGCTCCTCATCGACCTCATCGAGGTGAGGCCCTCCCGCTCCTCTTCCTTCCTCTCGCCTCCCTCCTCCTCTGGCCACGGCCCACACCCCACAGCGCCCCCACGGCCCCTCCCGCGAGCGGCCTCCCCTCCGGCGAGCAGCAGATCATCGCTGCATGTTTCTCTGTCGATGGTACAGCAGCCCACGATCAAGTGCAGTTCAGAAAACCACCGCGAGCCACAGCATAACTTCCCTCGATCCCCTCCCTCTCAACACACACAGAAGCTACCCTACTGGCAGCGAACCTTGAGCGCACACCCCAGGTCACGGGATCGAATCCCAGCCCCCACCCTTTTGCTGCTTATTTTCTCCAATTTAAGTTCAGTTCAGTTTCTGAACCTTAACCTCACCCCGCTGCAATTCCTGTCAACACAGCAGCTCCAGCCCAGTTGGTTAGCACCCAGAGTTTGCAGGCAGCAGGTTAGGAGTTCGAGTCCCCCTCCCAACCATAAAACCAAAACTTTTATTTCTATTTGTTTTGCCCCAGAACCTTCACAGATTTCACACCCAGGTCCTTGTAAACTATTTCTAGCCCCTGTAAAAATATTTTCCAAGTCCCAAGATTCATAAAAATGGCAGATTTGCACCTTATCTTGTAAAATGCATAATTAATTCATCTTAACTCCAAATTCAACTTTTTAAATATGTTTTCTGTACCAAATTAAATGTTCTATCCAAATTTAAATTTTTTTTACTGTTTTGAATATTTTAAATTGGTGAAACATTTGAATTCTTGTTTAAATCACTTAAATTTGCAAAATTCATAACTTGGGCATAAAAATTCCAAATTCAACAAACTAAATATGTTTTCCAATCAACTTTTCATGTACTTTCCAAATATAAATTTTGTTTGCAGTTTTGAATAACTTAAATTGCTGAAAACAACTGTTTCTTGTTTATTGCATTTAAAATTGCCAAAATAATAACTTGCTCATTTTAAATCCAATTTCAACAAATGAAATATGTTTTCCATGCAAAATTAAACCCTCTTTCCAAATATAAACTTTGTTTTCTGTTTTGAATAATTAAAATTGGTTAAATAATTCAAACCTTGTTTAATTCATTTAATATTGCTAAATTCATAACTTGATCAAAACAAATTCTTTTGGGACATATAAAATATGTTTTCAAACCATCAAAGCATAACCTTTTCAAATATGAACTTGGTTTAATGTGTTGATCAAATAAAATTCAATTAACATCCACACTTGAATTAATTCCAATTTAATTCTTGTTTAACTTGTTTAATTCCTAAATAATTTATTTGAAATCCTTTTTCAACAAGTGAAACATGCAATCCACCTAAAATTGTGTGTTCTTATCAAATATAAACTTTGTTATCTATTTTGAACAATTAAACTTGTTGAAAACAACAATTACTTGTGTGACATGTTTTAAGTAACCAAACTTTCCAAACTTAATCAATGATTTCCAAAACTTGTTCCAATCCTTTTTCACTTGCATCTATCATTGTTATTTGTTGTTATTTTGTTGTTATCATCATGCATGCATCATGCTAACAACTCTCACATAATAATTAATTGTAAATCATTTGTTTCCACTTAGTTCAATGGATCTTTTCCATATGCAATCCAATTGCATATGGGTCCAATTAAATTGTGTTATCTTGTCAAGTAGTTCATTTTGATGCATCTATTAACATGACATGCATCATCCCATGTTTGTGCACCTATGCCATGATATTGATTGTTTATCTTTCTGCATTGTTTGTTTGCTTCTTCTCGGATACACGACGACGTTGAGACCGACGATCCTTACGACACCCCTTCTAAGGAGTTAGCTCAGTACCAGGCTACTGGGTTTTGCAGGCAAGTTATCACTCACATGAACCACTGTGTTCCTTTCAACATTGGTTACCGATACTTTCCGTTGTTCTTTTCTGCTAGCCTTAGTAGTAGTTGTTTCTGTTACGAACCCATCACATGAATCCCTTAACCTTAATATTTCCTCACCTCCACTCCTACAACCCCATTGTTTGAGCCCGTGTCTTACTAGCATGCTTAGGTTGTTTTGCTCGAGTCTGTTACCCGTTACTTTCTGTTACTATTTCTATTACGTTGTGGGGGCTCGATGTTTAATCAATCAATCATGCTAATGTTATTGTTAAATAATAAATTTGATGATAAGGCACCGGTAGGAGGCCCTGTGTGGTTTTGAGGCCTGCTAGTGTCGACCCTAATAGGAAAAGGGTCTTGTCTACTGATCCATGATGAGCGCACTACCCGCATGTGGGAAGCGAGTATGGGCGCCCCCCTCAACTTGACCTGATTCGCATCTCGTCCAAATCGCCTCATTTAGTTCGTGTTTTCCATTTGCCGCATGCATGTTTTTGCGAGCCCAGGCCAGGGTGGAACTTTCATAGTCGGCATATAGGGGGACACGTTCTTAGAGTGCTATGAGGGTCCATTTTCTTCTGGGCTCGATTAGCCGTGCGCCCAAGGTGCTTTGGGCTTGATGCGAAGAATGGTTGGTTGTGTTGAGTGCCCCGCTTGGTGGGGTGATCTCCCATCTGGCGGGTTATTCATACGTGTACGGCCAAATTGGTGCAACCCTGCAGGGATAATCTTCTCGAGAAGCCGTGTTTTCCGCGGTTATGGATTACTTGGTGAAAGTACTGGCTAACAAGTACTCAGGACAACTTAAACATAATGATCAAACATGTTACACCCCATGATTAATAACTTGACTAGTAATAGGTTGATGACACAATAATTTGATTCACCTTTAATACAACTGTGGGAGTTATCCTCGGATTGCTTCTTTGGATAAGGGGCGAGATTCAGGATGGGTTTGTTTGGAGTTATCTTTCAGTTGGTTACAATCCTCGATCTTATCTCCTTTCTGTTAGCCGGCAGTTGTAGTATGTTTCTGTAGTTGGTTAGCGCAGCCAGTTGCAGCATCTTTTATATCCCTTTTCTTTCGTTGAACCCAAGGCATCTGTGCTTGGTGTTGATGGGCTACACCTTGGTGAATTGTGAGTCTTGCTTGCCAGTACGTTTATGTATTGACCCCTTTGGGGCTGTGGTTTCCGCAGACCTACGTTTCCGAGGATCTACATGGTGGCTACTACGTGGAGTATGACGAGACTGCTGACGAGTAGATAGCGGACCCGGGCAGGATCCGAGACTTCGTGGATGGGCTCCGTCTTTTCGTTTCCGGCCTCTTAGGCCTATTTGGTTCTTGTCTGTACTCAGACATGTTGAATGCTTCCGCTGTGATGTAATGATGTATTGTTGGGACATGTGCCCTCTGAATGATTGTATTTGCTATCTCTGCTCTAATGAGAGCCATTTGCAACTTATTTCAATCTTTTGTGTCGTAGAGATCTGTTGTGATATCAGTTGTTCAACGCCGTTGACGTACCATGTGTGTATGTTTTGAAGTACGTCACGGAAGTGTCCTGATTTCTATGGGATAGTTTACCTCGACGCTGAACAGATAGGGGTTGGTTGTCACACATACGTGTGTTGGCCTACTCGTAAGAGGACGCGGGTGCCGGTAAGCCCCGTAATCCAATCTACTACTGTTCAACGGAACGACGAGTATCCTCTAGAAGTCCGGGTGCGACACTAATGACATGACCCCTATTCCTCTTGGTGTTTCTCATGTGTTGCAGGATTTTGATGATGTTTTTCCAGGAGATATTCCCTCAGGATTGCCACCATTGAGAGGGATTGAGCATCAAATTGATGTAATCCCTGGAGCATCTTTGCCAAACCGCGCCCCTTATAGAACAAATCCACAAGAGACAAAGCAGATACAAAGGCAAGTACAAGAGCTACTAGATAAAGGTTATATTCGAGTTAGTCTTTCTCCTTGTGTTGTTCCCGTTATTTTGGTTCCTAAGAAAGATGGTACTTGGCTAATGTGTGTAGATTGTAGCGCAATTAATAACATCACTATTCGTTATCGTCATCCTATACCACGTTTAGAAGACATGTTAGATGAATTAAGTGGTGCTACTCTTTTCTCTAAAATTGATTTGTGATGTAGCCCACCCAACTCCACCAAGTGCATCGATGACAAGATCACGCGCAAAGGCCATTCAGGATAAGGTGAACTCGCCCCTATCGCTCAATACTTTCGGTAACTTGGTTGATGGTGTGCTACCTCATGGTTCAACACTTTGCGTGCTCAGGTTCAAACCCACCACGGAGGTCCCGGAAAGCACCCAAGAATATGCGCGAGAAGGAATCGAGAAGGGCGGAAGAAACGACATCGCATTCGGAGTCCCGACGGAGAAGATAGGGGGGAAACCACCCTTCCCGGCCTCAAAACCCGGCCAGGCCGGCCTCCCCCTCCTTAGGCCGGCCCCCCAACCGAGCGGCCCGGCCTCCACCTCGGCCTCGGGTCGGCCACCCCTCCTCCTCAGGCCGGCCTACCCCCCGAGAGGCCCGGCCTCCACCCCGGCCTCGGGCCGGCGCGCCCCGGGCCGGCGCCCCTTCCCCACCATAGCCCCAGGCCGGCCGCCTGCCAGCCCAGGCCGGCCACCTCCAGGCCGGCCCCCTGCGCCCACCACGGCCTCAGGCCGGGCTCCAGGCCGGCCCCAGGCCGGCGTGCGCCTGGAGGCGCCCCTCTGCCCCCACCCCGGCCCCATGGCCGGTCAGGCCGGGCCCCCAGGCCGGCGTGGGCCAAAATGCACGCAAATGACTTGATTTCGACCCCGTTTTCGCCTGCTTTGACCCCCGGCTATATAAGGACAACCCCGAGCTAGATCTAGGGTTTTAGAGTTGAATTTAGAACATTTGGAGCTCAGCTCTCTTGTATCCCTCTTTGAGGAACTACTCGAACATATCAAGGCTACTCCTCCGACTTCGTCGAGCATCGTATCAAGGCACATCCCAACTACTTGTCCTCTCCCTATCGGGTTTCAGTCAAGAGTTGTCCAATCTTCCTCTCGTTTATCTTGAGATTCTATTGGCGTAGTAGTACCGGCTACGGGTGTGAGACGGTATGTATCAAGGTGAGTTCAGTTGGATCGATTGTTCCGTAGGTGGCCCTCGGGGCTTAGTTGACGGGAGGTTGGATCTTTCGGTTCTTGCGATTTATCCTGATTTGTGTGTTGCCCCGACCCCATGTTCCCCCTCGATTCCCCATCTCGTGTTCTTGTGTTCTTCGTGTTTTTCGTTCATTCTTCGTCGATTCGTGAAGATCGGGCCAATCTAGGAGTCCAACTCCATATCAACTGGTATCTAGAGCTAGATTGACATGAATTCGACACCCCACTCCCTCCCCTACCACCAATTTTTCTTCTATCCACCATAAAATTCGAAAATTTCATAAAAATAGCCACAAAGGGATTTCGACCGGTCTGTTGATTCGTTGAGTTTTTCGTGGTTTTGCTTCATAGATTTGTTGCCAATTACCATTCCCCACCTTTCCATTCAGCCATTTTTCCCAAATTCGCCCAAAAAAATTCTTGATTTTGAAGGAATTTCGAATTTGAGCCAAAATCTCAGAAAATCTCAGCTCTTCGATTTCCGGACAGATTTTGAAACTTGTTTTTCTTTGTCGTTTTTTATCCGAATTGAGTGCAACAAAGTGCGACGCGACGGCCACGACATCACCTACGGTTCCACATCAACGGTTCGCCACGACATCGACTCCCACACGGCCGCAAGTCCGTGATCATCAATAAGAGAGGTATAACTTGCTTCCGCTTGAACCACCCCACCCCATTGTGTTACTTACCTATTCGGACTAGTTCTTTTTACACCGCTTGGCATCGCATTTGTGGCATCGAGAGTGCGAGGTTAGAGCTTGTGAGAGATTAGCTACGAGTAGGCATTGGCACTTCGGAATCCATCAGAAGAGAAAATAAAAAAAATAGAAAAAGAGAAAATAGAAAAAGAAGCAAAGGATCGGTGCCAATTGCTTTCCATTGTAGGAACGTGTAGCATTGCGTCGCAAAAGAGAAAGAGTGACCAATTGCCACGGTGCGAATCTTGTTGCTTTTTCAAATTTGCGGTTTGAGCTAGCGTCCTCCTTGTGTTAGTGTGGCATTGAGCATTAGTCTACGTTAGGTCCATTTCGTCTTCGCTCGTCCATTGGTCGCACTAACCCCATTTTCCCCTTGCGTGTGTGTGTTCCACCATATTTCCATCCTATAGGTTTGGTTTTTGTGCTAACTTTTCTTTGATTATTCTCCACGATTGACAACAAACTTTTCTTCGGTTTTGTCGATTTTTCCTCGCCACTTTCCTAACCTATTTGCCTTCCATATAAAGTGTGTGTGTTGTTGTTTGTGGTTTCTTTCGATCTTTTTGGATTCTCTCTTGACATACCGCCCTACACCTAGGCTCGTCCACTAGCCTCAATACGACCAATAAAGGTAACGTTGGGTAAGTGAGGCGTCCATTTCTTCAATATCACCCTTGTGTGTGTTTTTGAGATGGCTAGGGAAGGAGTATTCACAAGTCCGAGCTCGGAAGACGAAGGCAATCCATTCTACAACGACAATGCTTACGCCAACTTCGTCACCCACAATGACCACTTTGAACTCCGTGCACTCGTCAAGGACGGGTTGCAACACTATGAGCGTCGACTCCAAGAGCAAGAGGCTCGATTGAATGATCAAATGACGCGCATCAACATCAAATTGGCTAATCTTGCCAATCGCCGTCATTCATCATCGTCCTCAAGGTCTCGTCGCTCAAGCCACCACAATCAAGATCTTCACCAACCTCGTCGCCATGATCGCCATGATCGCCACAACATGGAGGAGGGTGGACAACCTCAACAACCACAACCACCTCCTCCCCACCCTCAACAAGCTCCGCGACGAAATTGGTATGAGGATAGCTCGCCATCACCACCACCTCGACATCGCCAAGGCCGTGGTGACCCTCTTCAACAACCACAACACCCGGACCTTCGACAACACCATCATCCTCCACCTCCACAAGGCCACGCTCAAGACTATGGCCACAATGATTTCGTGGAAGATGCTCGTCAACATCGAAGGCCACCTAGGCGCCATGCGCGTCCCAACAACAATGACCGCCAAGATCATGATCATCCTCAACACCCTTGAGATGAACAAGTGCTTCCGCAACACCCTCGCCAAGAACAAGAACGTCCTCGACAACAACACAATGGAAATGATAATAGTGAACACCGTGAAGCGAGGCTCCGTCACCACCAACAACCACCACCTAATGACCACCGGCGTCATCCTCCCCATCATGATCGCCACCGCCAAGACAATGAGGATGACCCCTATGATGATTCACCTCCCATTTATGATGAAGACCCCCACGAGCGCCACCACGAGCGTCCCCATCGTCAACAAGAGGACAACAACATGAGTGCTCTTCGTTTCAATGTCCCCAAGTTCAATGGTGAGAATGATCCCGAAGAATATCTTGCTTGGGATCTCAAAGTAGACAAGATCTTTGGCATTCACAACTTCACCGACAAGAAGATGGTTGCTCTAGCATGTTTGGAATTCGAAGGCTATGCACTCTTATGGTGGGATCGTCTACAAGCCGAAAGAGTCCGCAACCGCATTGCTCCTATTGCCACTTGGAATGAGATGAAGCAATTCATGCATGCTCGATTCGTTCCTACACACTACAAGCGTGACCTCTTCAAGAAGCTCCAAGAACTTCGTCAAGGTGTGAAGTCCGTTGATGAGTATTACAAGGAAATGGAAACATCCTTGATTCGAGCTCATGTGATGGAATCTCAAGAGAAAATAGTGGCCCGCTTCCTCAATGGCCTCAACTATCCTATAAGGAAGATCGTCGAGTATCAACCGTATGACAACATTGTGGCCCTTGTCCACCAAGCTCTCAAGGCGGAACGCCAAATTGCGGAAGATCTCAAGTATAACAAGCAAAAGGCTTTCTTCAACTCAAGACCTTCATCTTCGTCTCCAATGACACAAGTTCATCCACCAACTACCACCAAGAGCAACACTCGAGCCTCTAGTGCTCCCAACAAGTCTTCCCAACCATTCAATAAGCAAGTGCCTTCCACCTCCTCTTCAAGTGCTCCTCAAGTCAAGTCAAGCACTATTACTTGCTTCAAGTGTGGTGGTAGTGGACACAAGTCCTTTGAGTGTTCCAACAAGATGATCATGATTGTCAATCAAGACGGTGAACGTGATTCTATGAGTGAAGGCGAATACTATGCCTTGCATCAAGTTTCTCTCAACTCTTTGGACGTGCCCAACAATGATGAAGAAATTGTATATTGCGATGAGGACAAGAATCCATCTCTAGTGGTGACAAGAGTCCTTACTACGTCTCCTCAAGATGAGCATGATCAACGGTGCAATCTCTTTCAAACTAGAGCCAGTATCGATGACAAGTCAATCAAGGTCATCATCGATGGTGGAAGTTGCCACAACCTGGCTAGCAAAGATCTTTGCGACAAACTCCAATTGACTTACAAGCAACATCCTCATCCATACCATGTCCAATGGCTTAGTGACTCCGGCACCTTCAATATTCAACACATGGTCTCCGTGCATTTCAAGATTGGTCCCTATGAAGACACGGTGGAGTGTGACATTGTTCCTATGACCGTGTGTCATCTTCTTCTTGGTCGACCTTGGCAATATGACAAGAGTGCTATTCATGATGGGTGTACCAATCACTATAGCTTCAAGTGGAATAACAAGACATTTGTGCTTCGTCCCATGTCTCCTAGCCAAGTGATCGCCGACAACGCCAAGACTCTTGCACGTAAACAAGAAGAGCTCAAGTCTCGTGAGATGAGTGGAGAGAGAGTGATCCACCTAAAAGAGAGTGAGAGCCACAAGCCAAATATGAGTGGAAAAATTCCGAGTGTTTCCAAAGGCTTTGCCTTACTTGCCACCAAAAGAGAGATGCGAGAGCTACGAGATGACCCAACCATACTACACTTTGTCC
This sequence comes from Alopecurus myosuroides, assembly GCA_028641055.1. Taxonomy (NCBI): domain Eukaryota; kingdom Viridiplantae; phylum Streptophyta; class Magnoliopsida; order Poales; family Poaceae; genus Alopecurus; species Alopecurus myosuroides. The sequence continues at coordinate 118,106,139 of CM054062.1, forward strand.
TATTGTGCAAAGGGGAAGCACTTGAAACTAACGAAATGACAAATTTTCCTCCATCTTTGTTGCCTTTGTTGCAGGAATTTGAAGACGTCTTTCCCGATGAGCTCCCTCCGGGCCTTCCTCCTCTACGAGGAATCGAGCACCGCATTGACCTCATTCCGGGCGCGCCCCTTCCAAACCGTGCTCCTTACCGCACCAACCCCGAGGAGACTAAGGAGATTGAGCGCCAAATCCAAGAACTACTAGAAAAAGGTTTTATTCGCGAATCTCTTAGCCCTTGTGCCGTGCCGGTTATCCTTGTTCCAAAGCAAGATTCTACTTTCCGCATGTGTATGGATTGTCGACCTATCAATGCTATCACCGTTAGATATAGACATCCTATTCCTAGGCTCGATGACATGCTTGATGAATTGAGTGGTGCTACTATCTTTTCCAAAATTGATCTTAAAAGTGGTTACCATCAAATTCGTATGAGTATAGGGGATGAATGGAAAACGGCTTTCAAAACAAAACTTGGTTTGTATGAATGGCTTGTTATGCCCTTTGGTCTTTCGAATGCCCCATCTACCTTCATGCGCCTCATGAATGAAGTTTTGCGTCCTTTCATTGGCAAATTTGTTGTGGTTTACTTCGACGACATTCTCATTTATAGCAAGTCTTTGGAAGATCACCTTGATCATGTTTCACAAGTATTGTTGGCTCTTCGAAAAGCAAAACTTTTCGCCAATCTTTCCAAATGCCATTTTTGCACCAACAAGCTTGTTTTCTTGGGTTTGGTGATCTCTTCCAATGGTATTGAAGTAGATAACAAGAAGATTGAGGCAATTAGGAATTGTCCCAACCCTACCTCCGTGTGATATGGATATAATAGGGGTCCATGAGGATTTTCCATGCTTTAATTGGAAGGAAACATTGAGCCTCACTACTGTTCATGATAAGGTGAATTCTTTCCTAGTAATGCATGTTATTTGTGTTTATAAGAATGTTATACTACCTAAGCATATGTATTTATGTATGATAGGTTTATTTATAACACAAACATTATTGGAGGCAAGGAGCATGGAATCATGGAGCAAAGCATTGGAGAACTCATGGAAGAAGAGGATCATGCAAGTCCAAGGGAGAAGGAGGAGGCAGAATAATTGTTTTGTGTTCTCTCCAAACATAAGAGGCTGTCTATGGTTAGGAGAGAAGCCCCTGCGCTCAAGGATGGTTCCCTCCAAACATAAGAGGCTGTCTTTGGTTGGGAGAGAGTCCCACCCGAGTCTAATAAAGCCCTGTGTGGCTGGTTGGCCGCACCCCCTCCTTGGGGTCGGTTTGTATTGGTTTGGGTGCACCAAACCGTGTAGGATTAGGTTAGGGGGCGCACCCCCCCTCTCTTAGCCGCCACCCCCCTCATAAATACCTCTTCCCACGAAATTAGAGGGTAGACCAAGTTAAACATAAACCCTAGATTCCAGAATTGAACTATGTTCATCTGAATTTATCCCCACCGGTTTGGTGGAGTTACCCCTTGCAAATTCTGCGTGTTATCTGTTGTTCCATTGGGAATCAGTAGATACAGGACCACTCGTAGTCTTTGATTACGTTGTGCAAGTGTGTGGAGTTGAGAATATCCAAAGGGATTGAGAGCTGTTGCATTGGCATCAGGGATCAGCCGGAGAGGTTTCAGCAAGACACAATTTATCCATCAAGTTATCGTGAGTGTTCATCGAGAAGATCGGGCAACCCCTTATCATATGGTATCAGAGCCAAGGAGAGTAGAAAAGAAGAAGGCTCCCTTTCAAGGATGAATTATTGCAACTAGCAAGGAGAGTAGAAAAGAAGAAGGCCGAAGAGGTTCCTATGGCTCCAAGAAGAAGAATTTTTCCACCAATCCAAAAGCCAAGCATTACCACTACTAATGAAATAATATCTATTCCTAGTGTTGTTTCTTCTCATGTGCAGACTTTTGAAGAAAGGGAGCCCATAGTAACATCATCACCACCACCATTGGAGGAGCATGTCATTGTTCCTAGTCTTGTTTCTTGTGATTTGCAGGTTACTTTTGAAGAAAGGGAGCTACAACAAGTAGAACCTGCATCACCACTTGAGATAGATGAATTGGTACCTAATGATTCCGAGGAGGTTGCTATTGATAAAGGTGCTGATTGCGTGTTACCTCTCTCAAGTATTGATTTATGTGAACCTATTAAATTGCTAGTTGATTCTTGTGGGTTAACAAGCATAGATAGCCCACCTTCATGTGATACTGTGATAATTTCGAAATTTAATCATGTGGTGTTGATTTCACATAAAGAATTACTTGCTAAAATACCACCTAATGATATTGTGGATTACATCATGTTAAATGAATCAATTAGTGTGCAAAGTGCTATGAAAAAGGTTGCTGAAATTTCATATGTCAATTCTAGCAATTGAGTTTCTTCTTTCACTTTTAACTTAATTGGTGACTATAACATGAGTGAAATTTTTATGGTGGATCACATATGCATAACTTGTGATAAAGTGGCTGAATTAAACAATGTATTGCCTTGGGTAGATAGGTTACACTTTCCTACATATGAGCATGATTTTACACATATGTTTGGTTTGCCACAATACTTGTCACATATATGTGCTACTCAATTGTTCTTCACTTATATTTGCAAACTAAGTTGCAATTTTCATGATGAAAATAATAACCATGTTCCCACCTTTGAGTGTACTAATAAAAACAAATTTGATTATAGATCTTCTGTGAGAACACTTGGTTTGATCATAAACAATAAGAATTTATACATAGATGTTTCTCCTTATGATCATAATTTCCCGAGCTTCACTTATATTTGCAATTGTGATTGCTATGAGATGAGATGCTATTTATTTTCTTGTGACAATTTCGTGATACATACATACAAATTTCGTTGCATCATGTCATATGAAAATATATATCATGTACACAACACTAATGCACCCCATGATAGAAATATGTATTGTGCATACACGTTGTTCTTTCTGTTTCTTCCATGTTCAGATTACCACAAGCCGAGGACGTCTTGTCATGAAGAAAGGGAGGATGATATGGATATAATAGGGGTCCATGAGGATTTTCCATGCTTTAATTGGAAGGAAATATTGAGCCTCACTACTGTTCATGATAAGGTGAATTCTTTCCTAGTAATGCATGTTATTTGTGTTTATAAGAATGTTATACTACCTAAGCATATGTATTTATGTATGATAGGTTTATTTATAACACAAACATTATTGGAGGCAAGGAGCATGGAATCATGGAGCAAAGCATTGGAGAACTCATGGAAGAAGTGGATCATGCAAGTCCAAGGGAGAAGGAGGAGGCAGAATAATTGTTTTGTGTTCTCTCCAAACATAAGAGGCTATCTATGGTTAGGAGAGAAGCCCCTGCGCTCAAGGATGGTTCCCTCCAAACATAAGAGGCTGTCTTTGGTTGGGAGAGAGTCCCACCCGAGTCTAATAAAACCCTGTGTGGCTGGTTGGCCGCACCCCCTCCTTGGGGTCGGTTTGTATTGGTTTGGGTGCACCAAACCGTGTAGGATTAGGTTAGGGGGCGCACCCCCCCTCTCTTAGCCGCCACCCCCCCTCATAAATACCTCTTCCCACGAAATTAGAGGGTAGACCAAGTTAAACATAAACCCTAGATTCCAGAATTGAACTATGTTCATCTGAATTTATCCCCACCGGTTTGGTGGAGTTACCCCTTGCAAATTCTGCGTGTTATCTGTTGTTCCATTGGGAATCAGTAGATACAGGACCACTCGTAGTCTTTGATTACGTTGTGCAAGTGTGTGGAGTTGAGAATATCCAAAGGGATTGAGAGCTGTTGCATTGGCATCAGGGATCAGCCGGAGAGGTTTCAGCAAGACACAATTTATCCATCAAGTTATCGTGAGTGTTCATCGAGAAGATCGGGCAACCCCTTATCACCGTGGGTGAGATAAGGCGCTTTCATGGCCTTGCCGGTTTCTATCGCCGCTTTGTCAAAGATTTTTCAACTATTGCTTGCCGTTTGAATGAACTTACCAAAAAGAATGTACCTTTTGTTTGGGGCAATGCGCAACAAAAAGCTTTCGACACACTTAAGAGATGCTTAACCGAAGCTCCTTTGCTTGTCTTACCGGATTTTGAGAAAACTTTTGAGATTGAATGTGATGCTAGTGGCATAGAAATTGGTGGCGTTCTCATGCAAAACGGACGCCCCGTAGCATACCATAGTGAAAAACTTGATGGCGCTAAACTAAATTATCCAATATATGATAAGGAACTTTTTGCTTTGGTTAGAGTGCTAGAAGTTTGGCAACACTACCTTTGGCCGAAAGAATTTGTCATTCATTCCGATCACGAATCATTGAAATACTTGAAAAGCCAAATCAATTTGAACAAGAGGCATGCTAAGTGGGTAGAATTCATTGAATCTTTTCCTTATGTCATTAAGTACAAGAAAGGTAAAGAGAATGTGGTAGCCGATGCCTTGTCTAGGAAAGAGTGTCTTCTTACACGTCTTGACATCTATGTGATTGGTTTGGATGAGATCAAAGATTTATATGCTTCTGATACCTTCTTTGCTCCTATCTTTGAGAAATACTTGCCTAACCGAGGTTTTGATGACTACTATCTTCACAAAGGTTTCTTGTTTAAGGCTAACAAATTGTGTATTCCCGAGTCCTCTCTTCGTTTGTTGTTATTGAAGGAATCACATGAAGGAGGTCTCATGGGACATTTTGGACGCGACAATACCTATGCCATGCTATCCACCAACTACTATTGGCCTAAGATGAAGCATCAAGTTGAGAGACATGTCAAGAGATGTTCTACATGCCTCCGAGCTAAGTCTACTTCCAACCCCCATGGTCTTTACATGCCATTGCCTATCCCACATGCACCTTGGAGTGATATTAGCATGGATTTTGTGTTAGGCCTCCCATGCACTAAAACCAACATGGATTCAATCTTTGTAGTTGTGGATCGTTTCTCTAAGATGGCACATTTCATTCCTTGCAACCGAACCGACGATGCTTCACATGTTGCCACTTTGTTTTTCAGGGAAATTGTGCGTCTACATGGGGTACCTACTTCCATTGTCTCGGACCGCGATGTCAAGTTCACCTCATACTTTTGGAAGACGTTGATGGTCAAGCTCGGCGTCAAGCTACTCTTCTCCACCGCCTATCACCCACAAACGGATGGACAAACCGAGGTCGTCAACCGCACACTCTCTTCACTACTTCGAGCATTGATAAAGCCCAACTTGAAGAATTGGGAGGAATGCATCCCGCACGCCGAGTTCGCCTACAACCGTGCTCTACACCAAGCTACCTAGAAGAGTCCTTTCGAGATCGTCTACGGCTTCAACCCCAACACCGTCCTCGACATGCTTCCTTTGCCTCTACGCGAGCGAGCAAACATGGACATTGACAAGCGCACCGACTACATCAAGAAGCTACATGACTCCACAAGAGCTACGCTTGAGAAGCATTCCGAGCACCGAGCCTCTATCATGAACAAGAACAAGAAACCGATGGTGTTCCAAGAAGGTGACCTCGTGTTGCTACACTTGCGCAAGGACCGTTTCCTCGAAGAGCGCAACTCCAAGCTCAAGCCAAGAGGCGACGGCCCCTTCAAGGTCATCCAACGCATCAACAACAACGCCTACAAGCTCGACTTAGCGCAGTTCACAACTCCTTCAATGTCAAGGACCTATCTCCCTTCCATGGACGCCGAGTCGAGGTCGACTCATTTTCAAGGGGGGGGGGAGATGATGTAGCCCACCCAACTCCAACAAGTGCACCGATGACAAGATCACGCGCAAAGGCCTTTCAGGATAAGGTGAACTCGCTCCTATCGCTCAATACTTTCGGTAACTTGGTGGATGGTGCGCTACCTCATGGTTCGACACTTTGCGTGCTCAGGTTCAAACCCACCACGGAGGTCCCGGAAAGCACCCATGAAGATGCGCGAGAAGGAATCGAGAAGGGCGGAAGAAACGGCATCGCATTCGGACTCCTGACGGAGAAGATAGGGGGGAAACCACCCTTCCCGGCCTCAAAACCCGGCCAGGCCGGCCTCCCCCCTCCTCAGGCCGCGCCCCCAACCGAGCGGCCCGGCCTCCACCTCGGCCTCGGGCCGGCCACCCCTCCTCCTCAGGCCGACCTACCCCCCGAGAGGCCCGGCCTCCAACCCGGCCTCGGGCCGGCGCGCCCCGGGCCGGCGCCCCTTCCCCACCACGGCCTCAGGCCGGCCGCCTCCAGGCCGGCCCCCTGCGCCCACCACAGCCTCAGGCCGGGCTCCAGGCCGGTGTGCGCCTGGAGGCGCCCCTCTGCCCCCACCCCGGCCCCATGGCCGGCCAGACCGGGCCCCTAGGCCGGCGTGGGCCAAAATGCACGCAAATGACTCGATTTCGACCCCGTTTTCGCCTGCTTTGACCCTCGGCTATATAAGGACGACCCCGAGCTAGATCTAGGGTTTTAGAGTTGAATTTAGAACATTTGGATCTCAGCTCTCTTGTATCCCTCTTTGAGGAACTACTCCTACGGTGTGTACCTAGGAACGTATCAAGACTCCTCCGACTTCGTCGAGGATCGTATCAAGGAACATCCCAACTACTTGTCCTCTCCCCATTGGGTTTCAGTCAAGAGTTGTCCAATCTTTCTCTCGTTTATGTTGAGGTTCTATTGGAGTAGTGGTACCGGCTACGGGTGTGAGAGGGTTTGTATCAAGGTGAGTTCAGTTCGATCGATTGTTCCGTAGGCGGCCCTCGGGGCTTAGTTGACGGGAGGTTGGATCTTTCCGTTCTTGCGATTTATCCCGATTTATGTGTTGCCCCGCGTTTCCCCCACGTTCCCCCTCGATTCCCCATCTCGTGTTCTTCGTGTTCTTCGTTCGTTCTTCGTCGATTCGTGAAGATCGGGCCAATCTAGGAGTCCAACTCCCAATCAACTTGCGTAGTGCGTACCATCAAATAAGAATGAAAGAGGGAGATGAGTGGAAAACTGCATTTAAAACAAAATTTGGTTTATATGAATGGTTAGTGATGCCTTTTGGTTTAACTAATGCACCTAGTACTTTCATGAGACTAATGAACCCTATTTTGAGAGATTTTATTGGTAGATTTGTGGTAGTTTATTTTGATGATATTCTCATATATAGCCACAATGAACATGAACACAATGATCATATTAGACAAATTTTGCAAGTGCTAAGAGAAAATAAATTATATGGTAATCTTGAGAAGTGCACTTTTTGCAAAGATAAGGTCATTTTTTTTGGGATATGTAGTTTCTAAACATGGGATTGAAGTAGATACATCAAAAATTGAAGCAATTCAAAATTGGCCTATTCTAACTAATGTGAGTCAAGTTAGAAGTTTTAATGGGCTTGCTAGTTTCTATAGAAGATTTGTGCCTAATTTTAGTACTATTGCTGCTCCATTAAATGATCTAACTAAAAAGGGAGTTTATTTCGAGTGGGGTGTTGCTCACGACATTGCTTTTGATACATTAAAAGAGAAGTTGATTTCGGCCCCACTATTGATGCTACCAAATTTTGATAAACAATTTGAGATTGAGTGTGATGCTAGTGGCATAGGTATTGGAGGTGTGTTAATGCAAGAGAAGGAACCTATTGCCTATTTTTCTGAAAAATTACATGGTGCACAATTGAATTATTCTGTTTATGATAAAGAATTATATGCACTTGTGAGAGTTTTAGAGGTGTGGAAACATTATTTATGGCCTAAAGAATTTATTATACACAGTGATCATGAGGCATTAAAATTCTTAAAGTGCCAATCAAATTTGAATAAAGCACATGCTAAATGGGTTGAATTTATTGAATCTTTTCCATACATAATTAAACATAAAAAAGGATTGGAAAATGTAGTTGCTGATGCTTTGTCAAGAAAGAATATGTTACTCTCAACTTTGGAGATTAAGGTTTCGGGTTTGGATGGTATTAGAGATTTATATGATGAAGATAATGAATTTTCTATGCCATTTAATAAATGTACTAATGTTAAGGCATGGGATAAATTTCATATACGTGATGGATACTTGTTTAGAGCTAACAAATTATGTATTCACGAGTGTTCTTTGCGTTTATTCTTAATACAGGAATCTCACAGTGGAGGATCAATGGGATACTTTGGAAGAGAGAAGACATTGCTTATGTTGGCTGAAAATTTCTATTGGGCACATATGAGAAGAGATGTGTATAGATTTGTGCAAAGATGCATTACTTGCAACAAGGCCAAGTCCAAATTAAAACCCCACGGGTTGTACACTCCATTGCCAACACCTAGTACACCATGGGAGGATATAAGTATGGATTTCGTGTTGGGCTTGCCAAGGACAAAAACAGGACATGACTCTATCTTTGTGGTTGTGGACAGATTTTCAAAGATGTCTCACTTCATTGCTTGCCACAAGAGTGATGATGCTTCTCACATTGCAAATTTATTCTTTAGAGAAATTGTGAGATTACATGAAGTGCCAAGAACTATTGTTTCAAATAGAGATGTCAAGTTCATGAGTTACTTTTGGAAGACACTATGGGGGAAGCTTGTAACCAAATTATTATTTTCCACTACTTGCCACCCCCAAACCGATGGCCAAACCGAGGTGGTTAATAGGACATTGTCCACATGTGGAATTTGCATATAATAGAGTTTTGTATTCAACTACTAAATTATGTCCTTTTGAGGTGGTTTATGGATTCAAGCCTATTACTCCTCCACAAGAGAGAAATAACATGGAGGCATCCAAGAGAGCTGATTTTGTGAAGAAAATTCATGAGAAAACAAAAAGAGGCAATTGAGAAGAAAGGAAGACATGTGGCTCAAAGAGTAAACAAGAAGAGAAAGGAAGTAATATTTCGTCCAGGAGTGTGGGTTCACTTTAGAAAAGATAGATTTCCCACATTGAGAAAATCAAAATTGATGCCTAGAGGTGCTGGTCCTTATAAAGTTATTTCAAGGATCAGTGATAATGCATACAAAATTGACCTCCCAATTGATGAGTTTTGATGTAGCCCACCGTATTCCACCAAGCACAACATCGATACGCAACAAGGTGAACTCACTCCTATCTCCGTACGTTTCCGGTGACTTGGTGAACGGTGCTCTACCTCATGAAATACCCCTCTACATGCATAGGTGGGATCACCACATGGAGACCCAAGATGGTGCCCAAGATGCTCAAGAACACATCCAAGAAGGTGCACATGAAGCTAGGAAGAACGTGGGTGAAGACGGCGTCAAGATCGGAGTCCCGAGGTGGAAGAACGGAGGAAAATGGGGTCTCCCGGCCTCCCTCCCGGCCAGGCCGGCCTCCCCCCATACTCAGGCCGGCCCCCTGCCCGAGCACCCCAGCCTCCAGGCCGGCCTGGCTCCCTCCACCCCGGCCCCAGGCCGGGCACCCCACAGAAGGGGCCGGCCTGCAGGCCGGCCTGGCCCCCTCCACCCCGGCCCCAGGCCGGGCACCCCACAGAAGGGGCCGGCCTGCAGGCCGGCCTGCCTCCATCCCACCCCGGCCCCAGGCCGGCCACCCCTCCAGGCCGGCCTCTGCGCCCCCCAGGCCGGCCAGGCCGGCTCCCAGGCCGGCGTGGCCCCAAAATGCACGGAATTGGCCCGTTTTTGCACTGTTTTGACCCCCGTTTCGACCCCGAGCTATATAAGGGACCCCGGTGGCTAGATCTAGGGTTTAGGAATGATTTGAAGGATGATTTGAGAACTTCGGTCTTTGCCCTTGTATCCCTCTTGTGAGGTGACTCCTCTTACGAGGCTACTCCTTAGATGTGTATCTAGGACCGTATCAAGATCTCTACAAGGAGCTACTCTTTCACCTTGTGATTCTAGTAGTGCTTGCCAACCTTCCCCTTTGGGCTTCTGTTGGATCGGTGGACCGACCGGTGAGAGAAATCGGTTTCAATTAGCGTGTTGTTGACTTGGGTTTGCGATCCCTCGTAGGCTTCACGAGTTATCTTCCCCCTTTTGTGTTTCCGCGCGTTTGCCCTCGATTTCCCCTCGATTCCCCTCTCGTGTTCATCGTGTTCATCGCGTTCTTCGTGCGTTCTTCGTTCGTTCTTGTCGATTCGTGAAGAGCAGGATTTTTCTGTGATTTTTGCTCAAATTCGAAATTTCTCCCAAATCAAGAAAATTTTTGGACAAATTCAAGAATTGTGGATGAATAGGAAGATGGGGAATGGTTTTTGGCAACAAATCTATGAAACAAAACCACGAAAAACTCAACGAATCAAGAGATCGGTCGAAATCCCTTTCGGCTATTTTTGGTCAAATTTTCGAATTTATGGTGGATAGAAGAAAAATTTGTGGTAGGGGAGGGGGTGGGGTGTCGGATTCGTGTCAATCTAGCTCTGGATACTAGATGATGAAGGTGTGGACCTCTAAGTTGGCCCGATCTTCACGAATCGACAAGAACGAACGAAGAACGCACGAAGAACGCGATGAACACGATGAACACGAGAGGGGAATCGAGGGGAAATCGAGGGCAAACGCGCGGAAACACAAAAGGGGGAAGATAACTCGTGAAGCCTACGAGGGATCGCAAACCCAAGTCAACAACACGCTAATTGAAACCGATTTCTCTCACCGGTCGGTCCACCGATCCAACAGAAGCCCAAAGGGGAAGGTTGGCAAGCACTACTAGAATCACAAGGTGAAAGAGTAGCTCCTTGTAGAGATCTTGATACGGTCCTAGATACACATCTAAGGAGTAGCTTCGTAAGAGGAGTCACCTCACAAGAGGGATACAAGGGCAAAGCCCGAAGTTCTCAAATCATCCTTCAAATCATTCCTAAACCCTAGATCTAGCCACCGGGGTCCCTTATATAGCTCGGGGTCGAAACGGGGGTCAAAACAGTGCAAAAACGGGCCAATTCCGTGCATTTTGGGGCCACGCCGGCCTGGGAGCCGGCCTGGCCGGCCTGGGGGGCGCAGAGGCCGGCCTGGAGGGGTGGCTGGCCTGGGGCCGGGGTGGGATGGAGGCAGGCCGGCCTGCAGGCCGGCCCCTTCTGTGGGGTGCCCGGCCTGGGGCCGGGGTGGAGGGGGCCAGGCCGGCCTGCAGGCCGGCCCCTTCTGTGGGGTGCCCGGCCTGGGGCCGGGGTGGAGGGAGCCAGGCCGGCCTGGAGGCTGGGGTGCTCGGGCAGGGGGCCGGCCTGAGTATGGGGGGAGGCCGGCCTGGCCGGGAGGGAGGCCGGGAGACCCCATTTTCCTCCGTTCTTCCACCTCGGGACTCCGATCTTGACGCCGTCTTCACCCACGTTCTTCCTAGCTTCATGTGCACCTTCTTGGATGTGTTCTTGAGCATCTTGGGCACCATCTTGGGTCTCCATGTGGTGATCCCACCTATGCATGTAGAGGGGTATTTCATGAGGTAGAGCACCGTTCACCAAGTCACCGGAAACGTACGGAGATAGGAGTGAGTTCACCTTGTTGCGTAGCGATGTTGTGCTTGGTGGAATACGGTGGGCTACATCAAGTTTGGTGTTAGCAATTCTTTTAATGTGGTTGATTTGACACCTTACCATGGAGATGATTTAGCATCGAGGTCGATGCCTTTTCAAGAGGGGGAGGATGATGAGGACATCCCTAGCTCTTCACCTATTGTTACACATGAGGATGCTCCAACACAAGCTAATGAAGTGAGGATTGGTCCAATGAAAAGATCAAGGACCAAGATATTACAACAACAGGTGAATTCACTCCTACTTGAGTATAATGTTTATAATTGTGAGAACTTTATACTACCTAAATCCATGCACTTATGTATTCTCAGGTTATTTCGATAACACAAGCATGAATGGAGGAGATCATGAAGAGGAGATGCAAATGGATGAAGATGGACTAGAAGAGAAGATGGAGAACAAGTGCTAGCGTGGTGAAAACAAGAAATAACAGAAAATAACAATTGTTATTCATTGAAAACAATTGTTATTTTGATTATTACAAGGGGTTGGTGCCTCCACAAGGTCAAATGCACGTATTAGAAATCCAAACAATGTTAGGTATGGTTTGTATACCATTAATGGCCGTACCCATTAATGGTGGGTCGGTTTGTATCATGTGTGAGTTGGTTTGGGTTTGTGTCCAACCCAAACCATGAGTCCTAGTCTAATTAGGTCGTGCTTGCGCAAGGGAAACCCCTTTTGGCCGCACCCCCTATCTTAAATAGGTGGAATCCGAGCCATACTCTTTAGACTATGTTAAAACATTAAACCCTAGACCTCTAGATTGAATCAGCTTGTAAGCCTTCATCTGGAAGTTCATCTGCAAACTTTACGTGTTACCTGCTGTTCCACTATGAATAAGACGGTACAGGACCACTTGTAGTCGGTGGATTACTTGTGCAAGAGTGTGGAGTTGAGAATATCCTTGGGGTTGCTCTCTTTTGCATTGGCATCAGGGATCAGCCGGGAGAGTTCTTAGTGGTGCACTAGTTATCATATTGAAGTTATCTGTGAGTTCAATGAGAAGATTGGGCCACCCCATATCATAATAGATGAAGTAGCACAAAATATATGACACAACAGTAATCAAACTATTCAACACAAGATAAGTAAGTTGCGCCCTAGTTTGGTTTTTTTCACTAAAGGGAGTTTTTACTGCTTAAAAAGTTTTAAGCATTACACCCTAGTTGTTGTGATATCATTGAAGAATGTTGAGCTACCGAATTAGGGAATAACCTGCAGCTCATTGTCCTCACTAAATAGTGATTGACATGACCAGTCTCCTTCACTGGAATCTGATTCCTCTTCAACGTCATTCTTAGGAGTGTACTTAGATCCAGAGTCTTCCTTCTTGATCTTTTTGGGTGTGAATACAGTAGGACATGAAAGAATACTTGCTAAAGACTTTACACCCAGTTGATGCATCTTTGCATTGTTTGCCATGATAGTTCTACCACGCTCTTCTTCCATGGGGTGTACTGGTGATCCTAACACGAATAAATAACTCAAAGTAAGCTCCAAATATAAACACTTGATAAGAACCTAATATAAGATAAATAATTAAGGTACTCATCCTGTAAGAACAGTCCAGTATAAATAATATAAATTCTGATTGCAACTAAGATTTATAGGATCATAAGAAAAGTGACCTTAAACCTAATAGTATACAGGATGGAAATAAGCAAACTTTTACCATACGAAAATAAAGCTAGATACTTCTATTTTTATTTTTATGCAAGATTAGCAAGAAGGTCCCCCTTCCGATTTCCATTAAAAGAAACCATGCAGTCTTTTATTACAACTCTACTACGAAAGCAAATAATTAAAAAAAAGGAGCATCAGGAGGGTAACACACCCATTTCCGCTATAGATTTGTCAGAATTAACACATGGACAAGGCTCTGTTTACCACTATGAAAAGTTATAAATGCAAAGCGAAGAAGAAAGACGGATATAAGGAACCATCAATCGTACAACTAAACAGAGAAACTGTTTAGAGAGATTCATTACAAAAAACATTAGCAGGATAATTAGGAAGCATCGATCAAACAATTTAGAGAGAGATTAATTGCATCGAACATAAGAATGATCAAACATACAATTAAACAGACAACTAATTTAGAAAGAATAATTGCATCGAACATATGAAGAACCATCAATCTTACTGTGTTTCTGACCTTCAACCTTTACCCGTCTCGGCATGATTGCAGACATTGACGGTGAAGTTGCAGCGAGGTTGGAGACGCGTGGAAGATCTGGACGTACGGCAAGGTTAATGGCGAGGTTGCACACTAGCAAGCACGCGAAGGCGAGGTTAGTGATGATGTGGCAGATCTGGACGTACGACGAGGTTAATGGCGAGGTGACACACCAGCCAGCACACAAAGGCGAGGTTGGTGACAATGTGGCAGACCGGTGAGCACGACGACGAGGTGGCACACGAGCGAGCACACGACAGAGAGGTTGGTGATGATGTGGCAGACCGGTGAGCACGATGGCGATGTGGTGGTCCTGGACGGCGACCTCGGCGGCGTGGGGCAGATTTGGAGGGTGATCTCGACGGCGACGTGGGAGATCTTTCAAGCGAGCTATACGGCGATGTGTAAGAGGGATGGGATTTGGTCTGGGAGGACAGGGACTAGAGGGGAAGGGGGAGTAGTTGATTCTTTGGGCGAGGGCCGAGGGGATAAGGGAGGGTTTCAGATTGATTACAGAAATGCCATCCGTGATAAATTTTGACCGTTATGGGCGGGAGGGATGAGAAGTAATATTCTTGCCCGAAAAATTTGGGTCGGCAGTCCTGGCGCGAAATTTTCTGAGGGACGCGGAATTTTGGCGGAAGGTCGAGAAACTATGTAGTTGTCGGATGCTGATGGGTGGCTTAAACAAATTGAACATTTATGCAATAATTTACTAAAGGGCCCTTGTGAGGAAATAAAGAAGTATTATGAAATAATTTTGGAGTTGAGGTCGTCAGGCATAAAACGCGTTAGAATATGCAGAATGGTTCTCTGTGAAACCAACAGTAACTAAAGAACTACAGATAGCTGATTACTTGCAACACAACAGAGATTAACTTAATTATAGAGTAGCAAAACACAATCATAGAACATAGACGTTTCGAAAAGTAAAACACGACGAACAACGACGTAGCAGGTTACACATATACTCTATAAGCACACTAGTTTCCGCGATGAATTGCACAAATAACCGGACGCACCAGTGGGACGGACTCGTTCCAGAGGAGCAAAGGGTTGACCTGGACACAGCACACCAGGGTGTCGTTCAGCCAGCAGAGGCCGCCGTGCAGATTTTGATAAGGGGTGGCCCGATCTTCTCGATGAACTAACTCTCTCTTTTTGTATTTTCTGATAATTGGATAACTAGTGCTACACTGAGACCTCTCTTAGCTAATCCCCGTTGCCAATGCAACAGCAATCAAGCTCCTTAGATATTCTCAACTACACACTCTTGCACAAATGATCAAAGATCACAAGTGGTGCTGTATCCCTTTATTCCCAGATGGAATAACAAGATATCACGCTGCTTTGCAATTGGTAAACTTCAAGATGAATGCTTAACAAGCAATACAATCTAGAGGCTAGGGTTTTGGGGGTTTTTGGTTTAAACTTGTTCTCCCTCTAATCCACACGTAGGTGGCACATATATAGGTGGAGGGATGCGGCCACAAGGGGCCCTTGCGCAAGCAACCCTCCCCTACTAGGACTAGGACTCCTACTAGGACTAGGAGTCCAACTAGGACACACAATAGGGATACAAACCGACCCAAACAAGTGGGATGCGGCCACAATTGGTATACAAACCAAACCTACTACTATTAGGACTCATCATGGCGCATAGATGCTCTTTGTGGGCGCCCTCCTCTTGCTTGTCCATCAATGAGTGCATTTGACCTTGTGGAGGCACTCATCCCCTTGTCAAATTGATGAATAACAATTGTTTCTATTGAATAACAATTGTTATGAATTGTTTCCACCATCTTGCTTGATTGTTTTCAACAATGTGACCTTGTTTTCCACCTCTTGAATATTTGTTTTCACCATGATCTTGTTGGCTTCTATCAACTCATCACTCATGCTTGTGAGAACATAGTCCTTAGGTCCATCCTTATCATCCTCCCTTTCTTCAAGACAAGACGTCCTCGGCTTGTTATTATCTGAAAGTGGAATAAACAAGAAAAACAAAGTGTATGCACCATATATGTATATATAATGGCACTCATTAGTTGTTAGTAAAACACAATATAGTGCATATGTCATATGATCACGAATTTTGTATGAAAACAACACATAAAAGTCATATTCTTTCATCTCATAGCAATCAAAATTGCAAATATAAGTGTAGTTTGATTTATATGTATCCAACCAATAGTGTGGTGAAATAATCATATGTGTAATATCATCTCTATAATCATCTATTCAAGAGAACACATTATGTAATTCGGCCACTTTATCATAAGTAACACACATGTGATGTATCATGAAAATTTTATCCAAATTATAATCACCAATCAAGTAAAATTTGAAACTATTATCATATGTGCTAGAATTATAATAACCAAATTTATCCATAGCACATTGCATATTAATTGGTTCTTTTAGCATGTCATAGTATATAATATCACTAGAAGGTATCATAGCAAGTACTTCTTTATGTGTAATAAAAACCACATTGTGAAATTTCGAATTTATAGGTTTATATGATTCAAAATTATCACATAATTCCCTACTTGTAGTTATCAAACCGAAATCCATACCCTTATCAATACTAACCTCCTCATGTGTAGTAGGTATGATCTCCTCAATATCTTGTGAATTTGAAGGTTGTGTCTCCCTTTCTTCAAAAATAACCTTCATATCACAAGCAAGAATTCTTGTATCCGTGGCATAACCTTCTAATTGATGTGATGGTTGTGTTATGTCCTTGTGCTCCCTTTCTTCAAGAGCAACCTGTACACAAGAAACAACACTAGGAAAAATATTATCATTAGTTAAAAGGCTTTTTCCACTCGGCCTAGGCTTGTCTTCCTCCATGGATTTGGTGTTTTCACTCCCCTTTTCTTTCACTTCAAACTTTTGTCTTGATTCATGCATGATTTGTTGGGGTGACATAGGCCTCAATATGATATCCTTATTGTTCCAATTCAAGTGGTAGGTGTTTGCTCTCCCATCATGTAACACTTTTCTATCAAATTGCCATGGTCTTCCAAGTAATAGATGGCAAACCGACATGGGAACCACAACACACTCAATTGTATCCTTGTATGGTCCAATTTGAAATTCCACTCTCACCATATGACATACCTTCATCTCCTCTTTGTCAGTAATCCATTGAATATAGTATGGATTGGGATGTGGAATATACTTCAACCTTAGCTTTGCACATAATTCCTTGCTTGCTAGATTTCTACAACTTACTCCATCTATGATCACCTTGCAAGCCATACTAGGTCCAACAATTGCTTTGGTTTGAAATAAATTGCACCTTTGGCTCTCATCTTTGCTAGGAGCAATAGTCAATGCTTTGGTGCACACAATAGTTGGATAATTTGTAGCAAAGGCATCAATAGGACCATCATCATCATTATCATCATATGCATCCTCATCATTAGGATCAACATCATCTCCAGTCTCATACTCATCATTAGCATTAAGGAGCATAACTTTCTTGTTGGGGCAATCCCTCTTAAAGTGTCCTTTTCCTCCACATGTATGGCATGGCATGTCTCTATTCCTTGTAGGAGGTGTAGCACCACTAGAACCCGAAGTAGAAGCAATGGGCTTCTTTAAAATTGATGAATTTGGCTCGGGTTTGGGTGTAGAAGGTCCACGGGTAGGAGGTGTCGGAGTTGCAAAATTAGATCGTTGAGAAGAAAAACTTCTCCTTGCACTTACTTGAAGCTCCTCTTGCAATCTCTTTTCGGCCTCCCTTTCTTGATGTAGTAATTCACTCATATTGTTGTAAGGAACATGCCTCACAATGCTTCTCACTTTGAATTGCAATCCACTCAAGAACCTTTGCATTGTTTGTTCAGGAGCCTCTCTAATTCTAGCCCTTTGAATAATCAACTCCATCTCCTTGTAATAGGCATCAACTGTCTTGGTTCCTTGCTTCAATTGTTGCAATTTGTCATAGAGAGTTCTAAGATAATTCTTGGGAACAAATCTTTCTCTTAACAAGTGCTTCATCTCTCTCCATGTGTTCACCTCTTCTTCTTCTTTTTCTTCTCTATCTTTTGTAATGCCATCCCACCACAAAAGTGCATAGCCATCAAAAGAAGAAGGTGCAAGGTTCACCTTTCTCTCCTCGGAGTACTCATGTAATCTCCACAATTTCTCAATTTTAAGCTCCCACATTAAGTACTCTTCCACATCTTCAGAATCACA
Organism: Alopecurus myosuroides; assembly: GCA_028641055.1. NCBI lineage: Eukaryota > Viridiplantae > Streptophyta > Magnoliopsida > Poales > Poaceae > Alopecurus > Alopecurus myosuroides. Next base: position 118,124,020 of record CM054062.1, read on the forward strand.
AGCAAGCTTAGGGATGGAGAATTTTGGTTTTCCCAAGCCATCATTCTCTCTATTATTTTCCAATGGTACTCTTCTTGCTACTTGTCCACGGCCATCATTGTAATTTCCTCTCCCATCATCAATTGGAGCAATGGCTTGTGGTGCTTGTTGAATTTGTTGCAATGTATTTGTAATTGTAGTCATTTGTAGAGTCAATGTCGTGGTGGTGTCACGGCAGATGCCATGGGATGGCTAAAGATGTGGGGACGAAGGACGCTGGAGGTGTCCGGGGAGGGATCACGCGACGAGTAGCCGCGTGAGGTAAGATCCACACAACACAAACAACACGATGTACCCAGGTTCAGGGCCCTCGTGAGGAGGTAAAACCCCTACTCCTGCCTTTCTCTCTGTATTATGGTGTCTCTCCGATTAGGTACAGTACAAATAGTAACGCTACCGAGTAGCCCCTTGCCCCTCTCCGAGTAGAGCTAGGTCAAGGACTTAGGGTTTCTAGGGTTTCCAGTGAGAGCGTTCGTGAGCCTTCTCCTCGCGCAGGAGGCGGCGGGGCACCTTATATACATGGTGCCCAGCCGGATACGTCCAAATCCTAGACAAGTGTCGACATAGTGTCCACACTGTCCTTTCTCCGAGTACCCGCTGACAGCTTTGGTCGTTGGTCTTGGCTGCTTCTGTAAAGTCGTTGGGCAAAACTAGGGGACAGACTGGTATCACTGTACCTAGTCACAGAGTAGGTCCCCCTTATCCTGCCACCGACTGCTTCCATGCTGTCACTGTCAGACAGACCGTCCCCACGTGAACAGTAGTTCGAATGCTGCCAAGTACGGACCCAGGATACGCGGGATCCTGTGTCAGAACGGCTCCTTTGACTTCCTGCCCGAGTAGTTTCCCGCCAAATGTTCCCGCCAATTGTACTCGGGCCAAACCTTCTACTCGACATGGTAGAAACTGATTGATATCTCCTTCTGGCCATCTTGAGGTGAGACCGGATAGCAGTCGACCGGGTAGCGAGTACCCGGTAGTCGGCTACTCGGCCAAACCTCTCTTCCGTACGCGGCCTTTACCACCTGTCTTCACCCTACTCGGGGGTAACCCCCCGACAGCAGTCCCCGAAGCTGGTTGAGTCTTGCGAACTAGTTCACTAGGCTCTGCCAGCTTAAAACCAGCCTTTGCATCTCAGCCATCGAACCTTAAGATGCCGAGTAGGTCCTCCGAGTAGCTATCCGGAAAGTATCTTGAGTCTCCTCTTTCCGAGTATCACTTGCTTTCTACTCTGTATCCGAGTAAAAAAGACTTAGCGAAATTTTGCAGACTGAGCCTCTGCAGCGCAGAGCAACATCCAGCCCTTCACGCAGGCACTGCCTACGTGTCAAGCATCCACGACCTTGTCGTTTGGTTGCCCAGGACACGACGCCACGTGTTCAGTTTTCACGCCGTGGGCCCACCGGCCGTCATGTCCCATCACGCGCAATTACTGGCCACGATCTGAAGGTGGGATCAAATGCGGCCGTTACGCGCGCAGCCCGCGCTTGTGTGCGTTTCTATCCGGCCACAGGACCCACCACACGCCACAGCCGATCCCACTACCGTGGTGGTAACGGTAATCTCGCCGAGGGGGTATAAATACCCCCGCGGTAACTTTCTTTTCCCCTTCCCTGCTCATTTCCTCTTCTTCCTCCCGTTCTTCTCCGCCACCGAGCGCTCCGCCGCCGCGCTAGCCTCTGCGCCGCCGCGGACTCGCTCCGCCACCAACCCCGTTTGATTTCCGATTCTTCCACCCGCCACCATGGCCAAGTCCTGCTGGGCCGGTTCCTCCATCACCCAAGCCAACCTCGCCTGGCTCGTGAACGAGAGAAGGGTTCCCCCCGGCGTGGAGTGTCGGGCACCCGACGACGAGGTCGTGCCCAAGCCCAGGGACGGAGAGCGCGTGGTGTTCATGTCCCACTTCGAGCGCGGGTTCGGGCTGCCAGCATCGGATTTCATGCGTAAGTTCCTGAATCACTTCGGGCTGCAGATGCACCATCTGCCGCCCAATGCAGTCGTTTTCCTCGCATACCACGCCGTGGTGTGCGAGGCTTTTCTCGGCATCAGGCCCACCGTGGAGACGTGGCTCCACTACTTCCATCTTCGCCAACAATCCGTCGGGAAGAAGGACGGCGCGGGCGTTCCTCGCGCCACCGACGTCGGCTGCGCCATGATGGTGCAGCGGAACGGGACGAACCACCCCCGCATCCAGGGGCTGGATTCCTGCCGAATGTGGCAGCAAACGTTCTTCTACGTGAGGAACGTTGCCGCCGCTGATGGAGCCCCCGTCGACGATCGGATCAACCTGCCCCCTTGGAGCAAGCGTGCTCCACTCGGGTCGAATTGGAAGGAGAAGCCCGTCAACGACGAGAACGCCACCGAGATAGAGACGCAACTCGCCTGGCTGAAGACGCATGGCCTCAGGAATGACGATCCAGTAGCGTGCTGGATCAAACGCCGTGTGCTCCCTCTGCAGGAGCGATGCCACCTCATGTGTTACATGGGAGGGCCTCGCGATTGCACCAGGACCACCACCGTCGAGATCGACGACGCTGACGTTCCCCGGCTCGCCAGGAACATCCTGAAGACCAGCCTCAACGAGAAGTGGCGGTACGGGTTCCTCCCGTTCAGCCGTAGGACTCCAATCTTACGGGTACGTCTCCCTTACTCTGTTTTCGTCTCTGCCTTCCGAGTAGATAGCTTCTCTTTTCGCCTCGACTAGCAATCGCCTCGTGCACCGAGTAGGACACTTAGCTAAATCGCCTTAGGCTTAATGTGCTTTGTGCCTGCACGCCTTGTCGAGTAGGAAATTTAGAAAAAAGCCTAGGCTTAGTGTGCTTCGTGGGTGCACGCCTACCCGAGTAGAGTTCTTTTCTGGTACTCGGCTAACTTGTGATCCTTCTCTGCCTTTCAGACTCTTACTCGCCAGCTTACTGAAAGCAGCGAGGTTTTCGAGGACAACTGGTCCAAGGATCGCGAGGAGGATGATGTACCCCCCTCTGATGACGCGGAGCAGAGCAGCCCCGTTCCCGAGAAGCGCGACGTCCTTAACACTTGGGCGGACGACGGCTCTGACGGTAATAGCATCCTCATCTTGCTTGTTTCCGGGAAGCATCAACTCCTTGTATTGCTATTTCTGATTCACTTCTTCTTTCCTTTGAATTTCTCAGATGAGGCCGCTGCGGAGAAGGACGACGAGGATGAGGACGAGAACGAGGGCGATGCGCCCCTCGTCGTCAAGCCTCTGTCGGTTGCCCCTCCCGAAACTCGCAAACGGACAGGCGGCGAAGCACGAGCGCCCCCTGCCAAGAAGAAGAAGAAGCCCGCCGAGGAGGGAGAGACCCCCGAGAAGAAGAAACCCACCAAGCTCACCACGAAGAGAAAGAGGAAACAGCTCTCTTCCACTACCGCGTAAGCTTCCTTCCCGGTCGTCTTTCTTCTCGCGCAGTACCACTTTCCCCATTTTCTTCCAATTCCTGATTCCCTTCTCCTCTTTCCGCAGAGCTCCCCTGGACGTGAACGCCGCTTGCGCATCCGGCCAAGCCAAGGAAACTCCAATTCCTCTGATCAACGTCGATGACGACGAGGAGGACAACACTGCCCACGCTGCTGCCGCCAAAGCACCGATCACTTCCGCTCAGGGAGCAGGATCAGAAGCGGCAGCTCAGGACGCTGCCGTCCACCCCGAAAGACCACCTTCTCCTCCGGCTAGCAATGCCGAGGAGGTCCGAGACCAGGATATGCAAGACACTGCCGCCCCCGAGCGGCCTGAAGTAGAACAAGAGCAAACCAGCACAGAGGCTGGTGCACGAGACAATCTTGCTGCCGAGCAGCAAGTAGGAGACAACACCGCTGCGGACGCCACCGTCACGGATGTTTATCCGTTGCCAGGCGGCGCCCCGAGTAGCGCCCAGCTAGAGACTGCACTGGGCGACGGGTCTGCAGCGCCACCAACTGCGCCGACGTCTTCCTTGTTGCCACAGAGTAAGGACACATCCAGCCCTCCTGGGCGAGTAACCAGGCAACGGGCCCTTGATGCTCTGAGGGATTACTGCTCCGAGAAGGGCCCTTCTGAGAAAAAGGCTGCCGATAAGGTGGCTGCCGAGGAGGCCAAGGCCAAGGAGGAAGCCGCCGAGAAGGCCAAAGCCGAGAAAGAAACTGCTGAGAGAGCCAAGGCCGAGCAGAAGAAGGCCAGGGCTGAACAGAAGAAAGCCGAGAAGCGAGCTGCCGAGGAAGCAGTCGCCGAGAAGGCAAAGGCCAAGACAGAGGGGAAGAAACCCGAGGATCCCGAGAAGCAGAAGATCGAGAAAGAGCAGACGAAGAAAAGGGCCAGAGAGCAAGGCGCATCCGCAGGCGGAGCACTCGCGATCCGCGACTCCGGCCCAATTCCTGCTGCACTCTCTGCGGGCGCTCGCGCTGCTGGCCAGCCTTGCTACCCGGAATATATGATTGAGGTTAGCCACCAACATAGCATCGGCTTCCCTCCCCAAGATAAAGCTGTAGCTATTCAGAAGGGGAGGAAAGCAGTAGCCAGGAATACTCCTCCCTTCGATCCAGCCCAGAATAAACCCACCAATATTGCTTCTCGGGGACCCCAAGACAAGCCAATAACCTCCAAGGGTCTTGAGCAGGTACTGGACACTGTCGGCTACATCAGCGCCAAGTGGGACAGCGGGGTTCTCGGAGAGGATAAGTGGCACGGCTTGACCCTTGGCTCCGTCGACCACTACCGCGTGGAGTGGAACAAGATCGACCTGGGACACCAGCCCATGTCCGTCTCCACCGACACCGCCACCCTCGCAGCCAAGATGTTCTTGCACCGCAAGAACGCCGAGGATATCGAACAGAGCTACGCAGTAAGTCTTTTTGCCTTTTCCGAGTTGAATTTTCTTCTCTTCTACTCGCCTTTCTTCTTTCTCACCATCACTCCCAGTCCCCGAGATTTGGGTCGAGTAGGTGGACACTCTCCGAGTAGCCTCCTACTCGGGCCGAATCTTCTCTGCTTTGCCTAACTCATTTTCTTCTCGGTTTTCAGGATAGCGTTCTCAAGCGGACCAACTTGTACCGCATCCTTCTCTGGAACCACTCCATCGCCAGGAGACGCATCACCGCACTGGAGAAAGAGAAGGCAGATGCCGAGGCCGCAAGCAAAAACGCCAATGAGAGCAGCCAGCAGCTGGCTGAAGTGCAGGGTAGGCCTTTTAGCTACGCGGTTTCTGCGTTTTATTTTTACGCCCGCTCCTGCTTTCTTTGGCACTAACCTTTCTTTCTCTGCAGCTAACCTGAAGGCCCTAGTCGACGAGCACGAGAAGTGCCGTGCTTTTGTGGCAGACTCCGAGGCCACCATAAAGAGACTTGAAGGTGAGCTTGTTGTTTACTCGGTTCTGTCTCGAATTTGTTTCTTCTCTGCATATCTGCTGACCTTATCTTATCTTTTCGCAGAAGATTATAAGTCATTTGCTGAGGCGCACCAAGATTGCGTCCAGCCAGCAGCGGTGGAAAAGCAGCTGTCCGATCAGGCCATTACTCTGATTAAGGACCACACCACCGAGATGGAGAAGCTGCAGGTCCAGCTTCAGAACGCGCTCCAAGACGCCGTGAAGATTGGCGCCGAGAGGGACGCGGCCATCGCCGAGAAAGCCAAGGCCGAGACTACTTTCAAGGCCAAGGAGAGGGCCCTCGAGGCTGAGTGCGAGACTCTGAAGAAGACCAATGCTGATCTTTTCGCTCAGATGGACACCCTGCGCCAGGTTCAATCAAAACAGATTAACAACGAGGAATCCTGGAGATCCAAGCTGCAGCAGCTGCGCCGCCAACTAATCGGTAAGTTCTTTTCTTCATTGCATCTTTTCTTCTCGGTTCTATTCCTTCTCGGCTTCCTCTTTTCTTTCTCGGTTTTTGATCTTGCCACTTGCTATTTCAGAGATTTGGCCTCGTCTTGAGTCTACCTCTGCGCCCACGATAGCCAAGGCCCGAGCAGTTCGCCTCTCGCTGGGTGAGCCGATTGACACCAGGGCTGACATCGAGGACAGCTTGGTGGTGCTCAAAGGTTACTTCGAACAGCTGGCCGGCTGCGGGACTGATTTGATGCATGCGGGCATTGAGCTCCACCGGCTGTTCTGGCCCCATGATCCTGAGCCAAAAAGCATGCGGGCGCTCGCCCTCAAGCTGGAAGGCGTGAAGGCCGAGTTGAAGAAGTGGCGAGCCTCCGGAGCCCGTGCTGGTGCGGATGTGATGCTTCTCTGCATTGCGTCCTGGTATGAGAACCTGGACATGCAGCTCATCCGCGGGAAGCGCAATAACTCCAAGTGGGAGACTGATGCCGACAGCGTGGCCTTGCGCAAGCAGATTGCATATGATGTCGCAGAGTGCGCCGAGACGGAGGTCTACATCGATGGCGTCCCCGAACCCGACACCGAGTACGAGGACGACGAAGATGACGATGAGGAGGAACTTGGGGAGTACTTCGAATCTCCCAAGGGCAAAGCCGGGAAGGGCAAGGCCACCGTCGTCGCGAGTAGCGATGAAGACGAAGGGGCGCACATCGACAGCGAGCCACTCGACTTTGGCACCTCCTCAGGTGCTGCTCTCGACGACACGGTGCCTCCTCCTGGCCACGCTTCAGGCTCCTCCTCGGCTCCAGGACCCGTCTCGGTAGCCACGGCCACTTCCGAGCAGACGGCCACCCAGGAGGATGCCGAGATGGAGGAATCCACCGTCGTGCAGACGGGAGCGGATGCCACTCAAGCCGGCACCGAAGAAGCAGCTACCGCCACTGCTACTGAAGAAACTGCTGCCAAGGCCGCCGCCGAGGAAACAGCCGCCAAGGCCAGCGCCGAGAACATCTCCTCTGCAACTTGAAGCAACCTGCAATCTTTTCTTTCACTTGAACATTTTATCAGATCCCCGGGATGCCGGGAGCAGATGTAACAGACTACCTTTATCTTGCTTGCTACTCAGTTTTTATGCCCACTCGGTTTACGTTGACATTAATCAATTTGCACGACAATGGCTTAATGCCGAGTTGTGTTTCCATGCGAGTCCCCGAGTAGCTTTTCTTATTCACCTTGTCTTTTCATCTCTGCTCTACCTGCGACTTGTCGCTTGTTTGGTATTCGAGTCACAAGAATCAAAGAACAAGACTGCAAATACTTAGCCGCTAGAAAACAATCATGATAACGCAGCCCACCACCTAGCCGAGAAGACGAAAACAAGGAATAAAAAGCAACCGACAATCTACTCGGTTCCTGCACTCTTTCTTCCTTAGTGATTTTCGTGTGCTCATTGACCTTTTGCTTGTTCTCTTGCTTGCCATGAAGCCGGGTTTCGGACAGCAGCGGAGTCGAAGAGTTGGCATATAGGTTTAAACACAGTACTCAATGCACTTTTGAGTTCTGAAGTGAAGCAACCGAATAGACAAAAGAACAAGCCGAGTAAAAACACTTAGAGCAATTTTGGATGAGGGCAGTCCCCGAGAACAATTTTAGATTGCAGAGTAGAATTTCAACTCGGATGAAAGGGTACATACACATCTTTGCTTACGAATGAAAACGACGAAGTAGAGCTACATTCCAGGGACGCTTGGTTTCCTCTCCAGCTTTATCTGCCCTGTTCGCCTGCGATGGGCGCACATCTACAAGATAGTACGCGTCATTGTGCAGCGCTTTGCTGACAATGAAAGGCCCTTCCCATGGAGGAGACAACTTGTGCATCCCGGCTGTGCGCTGCACAAGCCTAAGGACCATGTCTCCTTCTCGGAAAACCCTTGGGTTCACCTTTCGGCTATGATAGCGCCGCAGGTTTTGCTGGTAGATAGCCGAACGTGACAGAGTCAGCTCTCTTGCTTCTTCAAGCAGGTCAACGTCGTCTTCTCGAGCTTCTCTCGCCTCCACCTCAGTGTAGAGGGCTACTCGGGGGGAGTCATGCTCTAAGTCTATTGGCAACACGGCCTCAGCCCCGTATACCAAGAAGAATGGCGTGTAGCCGGTTGACCGGTTAGGGGTAGTCCTTAGACTCCATAACACCGCTGGCAACTCTTCTAGCCAACACCCAGGTGTTTTCAGCAACGGCTCAATCAGCCTTGGCTTGATGCCTGCCAGTACCATTCCATTTGCCCTCTCAACTTGCCCATTGGAGGCAGGGTGCGCGACTGACGCAACGTCTAGTCGGATATGCTTATCTCTGCAGAATCGCACCATTGCCCCCTCTGCAAAGTTGGTGCCGTTGTCGGTGATGATACTGTGCGGGTAGCCATATCTCATGATCACATCCTTCACAAATTTCACAGCTGTGACCCCATCGCACTTCCGAATAGGCTTCACCTCGATCCACTTGGTGAACTTGTCCACCATGACCAAGATATGTGTCATATTGCCCTTAGCCGGCTTGAAAGGGCCAACCATATCCAGGCACCAAACAGCAAAAGGCCATGTGATAGGAATTGTTTTCAACTCGGATGCTGGCATGTGAATCTTACTTGCGAACATCTGGCAGCCGGCGCACTTCCTCACAATGTCCTCAGCTTGCTGCAATGCAGTGAGCCAGTAGAAGCCATGCCGAAAAGCTTTCTTGACTAAAGCCCGAGAAGAGGCGTGATGCCCACATTCCCCTTGATGTATCTCCACCAGGATTTCTTCTCCTTCCTCTGGGCTCACACAGCGTTGCAGCACACCAGTGGCACTTCTCTTGTGCAGCACGTCTCGGACTAAGGCGTAGCCCTTGGATCTTCTCTGAATCTGCCTCGCAGTCACCTCATCTTCGGGTAACGTACCGTCCCTTAGAAAGGATAATATGGGCATTGCCCAATTCGGTGTCTCCCGCACGGGAAACACTGGTTCGTCCATTTCCATTGGGACAGGCTCTGGTGGTTGCACAGGAGGAGTAGGAGCGCTTCTCTGCAGCCCAGATCGATTGGCGAGAACTTCTTCAATGAATGCAACAGCTTCTGGGTTGAGGGCGGCAGTCCCCGAGTAAGGAATGGCAGTCCCCGGGTAGGGAGTGGCAGTCCCCGGGTACGGAGTGGCAGTCCCCGAGTAGGGAACGCCAGTCCCCGAGTAGGGAGTGGCAGTCCCCGAGTAGGGAACGGCAGTCCCCGGGTAGGGAACGGCAGTCCCCGAGTATAGGACGGCAGTCCCCTGGTTCCCTGCAGCACTCTCCCAGTCAATCTCCATTGGGTCTGATTCTTCACTTGGCAGAGAGGGAACAAAGATAGATTCCGAGTTGGGGGAAGGCTTGATGGATGGCTTCCTCAAATGCTCCAAGGCAATCCCTGCCGGGATGGATTGCCGAGAAGATCCCAACTTGGACAGCTCATCTGCTGCTTCGTTTTCTGCTCGGTGAATGTGCTGGAACTCACAGCCTTCGAAAAACCCAGTCATTGACTGCACCAGGAAGCGATACGACGCCATGTTGGCATCCAAGGCATCCCAGGTACCTGAGACTTGCTGCACCACCAGATCTGAGTCGCCATAGCAGATAATGCGCTGCACACCAACCTCCTTTGCTACTCGCAAACCATGCACAACTGCCTCGTACTCGGCTACATTGTTGGATGCCTTGAAGTGAATCTGCAACACATACTTGAGTTGATCCCGCTTGGGTGACGTAAGCACAACGCCAGCCCCGAGGCCTTCTTTCACCTTTGAGCCATCAAAGTGCATCTTCCAATAGTTGGAAACTGGAGCAGGAGGTTCATACTGCATCTCGGCCCAGTCCACAAGAAATTCCGCCAGTACCTGAGATTTGATTGCTTCTCTTCTCGTATACGCGGGAGCGTACGCGGCTAGCTCGATCGCCCACTTGGCTACTCTGCCACTCGCCTCCTTGTTACCCATGATATCCGAGATGGGAGCTGAGCTCACAACAGTGATGGGATGCTCCTGGAAGTAATGTTTCAGCTTCCTGGCGCCCAGGTACACACCATATGTCATCTTCTGGTAATGTGGATAGTTTTGCTTGGAACTGGACAGCACTTCACTGAGATAGTAGACTGGGCGCTGCACACTCTTGCCTTCTTCTTCTCGCTCCACCACTATCACCACGCTGACTACTCGGTTGGTCGCGGCAATGTACAGCAGCATGGGCTCCTTGGGTAGCGGACTAGCCAAGACGGGAGCACTAGCCAGCATTGCTTTCAGCTCATTGAATGCCACATCCGCCTGCGGAGTCCAGATAAACTTGTCGCTTTTCTTCATCAGCTGGTACAGAGGTAGAGCCTTCTCGCCCATTCGGCCCAGGAAACGGCTCAGAGATGCCAAACAACCAGTGAACTTCTGCACATCTTTCAATGATCTCGGCAAAGACATGCTTTCAATAGCTTTTATCTTAGACGGATTGGCTTCAATGCCCCGACTAGAAACGAGAAAGCCGAGTAGCTTTCCAGCTGGTACACCAAAGGTGCACTTACTCGGATTCAGTTTCATTTTGTACCTGCGTAGGTTAGCAAAGGTTTCCTCCAAGTCGGCAAGCAGAGTATGTGTTTTATTCGTTTTGATGACAATGTCATCTACGTACACCTGCACATTCTTGCCGAGTTGGCCATGCAAGCATTTCTGCATGCATCTCTGATAGGTTGCACCCGGATTCCTCAGGCCAAAACACATGACACGATAGCAATAAGCCCCGTACGGGGTAATGAAAGCAGTCTTTATTTGATCAGCAGGGTTGAGTGCAATCTGGTGGAAACCAGAGTAGGCATCTATGAAAGACAACAGCTCACAGCCGGCAGTGGAATCGATCACCTGATCGATGCGAGGTAGCGGGAAAGGATCCTTGGGGCATGCCTTGTTCAAGTCGGTGTAGTCGACACACATGCGCCATGCGGTGGCAGCCTTGGGATCTTCCTTTTTCTTCTCGACCATGACCGGGTTGGCCAACCAGTCCGGGTGCAGTACCTCCATGATGAAGTTACTGATCAGCAGCTTGGTGATTTGATCACCAATGGCCTTCCTTCTCTCATCCCCGAAACGGCGTAAGGCCTGCTTCACGGGCTTGGCGTCAGGACGCACATGCAAAGAGTGCTCAACCAACTCCCTCGGGACCCCTGGTAGATCTTCATTGGTCCAGGCGAACACGTCCCGATTCTCACGGAGGAAGTGGATGAGCGCGCTTTCCTATTTCTCGGCCAACCCAGCACCAATGATGGCCACGCGCTCCGGGAACTCGGGGTCAACCTGGACAGTCTTGGTCTCCTTGGCCGCTTGGAAAGCAGTACCGTGCTGAGTACTCGGCACACCTTGTGCGCCAGCTTGTGCGGACTGAGCCATGGCCACCACCTCATACATCTTCTTCTTCTCGGCAGCAATCACCATCGATTCTGCCAGCTGAGAGCTAGCAGAGGCACACTCCATGGACTTCTTGTAATCTCCCGAGATAGTGATAATGCCATTGGGCCCGGGGATCTTCATCTTCAGGTAAGCCACATGAGTGGAGGCCATGAACTTGCTCAGAGCGGGCCTGCCGAGTAGAGCATGATAGGGGCTCTGATGATCCACCACTTCAAACTGCAGGCGCTCAGTGCGGCAGTTCTCCCGAGTACCGAATAGCACATCAATCCACACTCGGCCAATCGGGTTGCACGAGATCCCGGGCACAATGCCATGGAAAGTGGTCTTGCTAGGCAGCATCATGTTCTCGGCCAGGCCAAGCTTCTCAAGTGTGTCCTTGTACACAATGTTGATGCTGCTGCCGTTGTCGATCAGCACCTTGCTGAACCTCACGTTCTTCTCGGGGCCCAGGAAAGTGGGATCTAGCACCAAGGCATAGGTACCCGGATTGGGCATCACCTTGGGGTGATCTGCCCGAGTCCACCTGATCTCCTGGTCACACCAGTACATGTAGTGGGGGACAGCAGGAATCACTGCATTGACCTCCATGGCCCGCCTGTGCTGAGACTGCTTGTCGACTGCCTCGGAAGTGAAGATCATATAGCTCTCATGGTGCTCTTGGTACTGGTTAGGGCCATTGCCCCCATTGTTGCCATTGTTACCATTGTTGTCGCCCTGATAGTTGTTGTTGCCTCTGTTGTTGTTGTTGCGGTTGTAACTGTTGTTGTTGTTGTTGCGGTATCTCTCGTTGTTGAAGTTCTGGTTGGCTCCTAGAGCCACCTGGTTGACATTTTCTCTTCTCGGGTACACTGGCGGCCGAGCTGCAGGAGCGCGAGTAGGCTGAACAGTGGCATTCGCGGCTGGCAGAGGAGGTGGAGGAGGCAAGCCATCACTCTTGATCACATCCCACCATTCGCATTGCCGAGTAGTGTGGTTCGCAGGCCTTGAGGGGTGATGAGTGTGAAAGCTGCATGGGCCATCCTTCATGTCATCGAAGACAAACTTCTTCGGCTGCTCTGAGTTCCCGCTACTCGGCTATGCAGTGCGGAACGGTTTCTTGTTGCCCTGGCCCTGGTTCTGGTTCTGCCCGTAGGCTCCAGCAGGTTTCTGCCTTTGGCCACCACCGCCTCCGACATTCACTGCATTCACCTCTTCGGGATCGTACCGAGTATCTACTCGGCGCTTGTTGCGGAATTCGTTGCGCTTGCTGCTGTTGAAGTTTCTTCTCGGCTCAGAGGAATCCATCAGTGGCTGAGTAGGATCGCCGAGTGCGTACTGATCCGCGATCTTGATGGTCTCGGCCAGGGTGTTGGGCATCTCCCTCTGCAATCTCTGCCACAGCATGCTGCCATGTCGGCAACCCTGCGCAAACCAAGTGATGGCCTGCGCTTCATTCACACCCTCACAGGTGTTCCTCAAGGTGCTCCACCGAGTAAGGTACTCGCGGTCCGTCTCGTCTTCTCGCTGCCGGCAAGCCGACAACTGCTGTGGCCTATTCGGCCTCTTGTATGTGCTGGTGAAGTTGCTGATGAAGGCATCCGAGAAGTCCAGCCAGCAGTTAATGCTGTTCTTGGGCAAGTTGTTGAGCCAAGTGCGAGCTGGACCCTCTAGCATCTGCGGCACATAGCGTACCGCCCATCTCCTGTTGCCATTCGCGATATGGACCGCGGTGACGTAGTCGTTGAGCCAATCTTCAGGCTTAGTGCTACCATTGTAGCTCTTGGTGCCTCTCGCGAGCTGAAAGCCCTTCACGGAAGGCTCATTCATGATGCGCGGGCCAAAGCACTCGGGGCCAGGAGGACCCGTGCTCTCAAGCCGCGCCGACAAGCTGATACGGTCCAGCTGGTGCCTTGCATCTCCAGGCGCCAACACGCGCTCACCCACACGGTCATGGATGTCATAACCAGCCATCTCCATAGCCGAGTAACCATCATCATACCTATCCACCTGCATAGCAGCAGGCTGCTCCACCGGGTTGACGACTGGTGCCACTGGGCGCGGCTGCTGCCTCTGCCGAGTAGGCGGAGCTGCGGGTTGCCGAGAAGTACCCGGACGTGCGGCTTCTCGGACACGGCTTTGAGCTTGATGGGCTTGAGAGCCTGCTCTAGCAGCGTTGTGTTCCTGCCCGGGCTGCTGCGGCACAGCAACCTGTTTCGCGGCAGCAGCCGGGTCATACACCTGCATTTGCCTGTCTCTACCCGTACGCCCGCTGCGGCTCTTCTCGCGGCTAGGATGCGGAGATGAGGCTTGATCGTTAGATCTAGCCGCGTGCGAATGAACCACCTGCGAAGCTCCAGCTCCCGGGTTGGCCTTCCGGAACTCCTCGTTCTGCCTGGCGGCCTCCAGCACCAGCTCGCCTAGCCTCTCCTGCTGTCTGCGACGCGCCTCTCCCTCTAGGCGCGGCAACTCGGCAGCCACAGCCTCCGCAGCTCGCAGCGTCTTGGCGGGTGTGCTGTACCTTGGCTTTGTGAAGGTGTTCGCGGTAGCCGACTGCGCGGGCTCCTCCGCCACCGTCGCCATCTCGGCGCCTAGGTTGCGCCGCGTAGCGCCTACCCTGCTGGGCCTCCTGGCCACCGGCGTGAAGCCGTGAGCCTTGTTGTACTCGAGCTGGTCCAGGCTCAGCTCCAACCTGATCTTCTCCAACTCCGCTTGCTCGGCGAGCAGCTCCTGGCGTTGCCGCTCGAGCTGCTCCCTCTCGGCTAGGAGCTCGAGGTCAGTGGGAGTGGGCATCCCGGTTCGCGCAGCCGAGGCGGGGATGACCGTAGACGTGGAAGGCGGCAGGTTGCACTCCTTCTCGTAGGGCCGGCGTGTCCTGCCACCCGCGGGCGGGTCGTCGACCTCCTCGACGATGGCCGCAGCGCCAGTAGCAGCTGCGCCAGCGTTTGCCGCCAAGCCAGTCACCATCACCTCAGCGCAGCATGCAGAGCTGCGCACGGGCCTTCCACGAGCAGCAACAACCGCGGGAGGATCCTCCGCGTCGTGCACCAGCTCGGGGTAGGTGTCGTTGGCGACGGTGGCGACGTAGACGAGGTGAGAACCGAAGGAGATCACCGAGCCACCCTCCGGCATGACCTTGCCGCCGAAACAGCCGGCGTTGTCGGTGACGAAGTCGAAGGAGCCGAATCTGTGGACAAGGCCACAAACTACGCGCTCCGCTGAAGAAGATCCCGTCCGAACAGAAACCCCAGCCAGCGCCGCTGGTTGCCCCACGGTGGGCGCCAACTGTCGTGGTGGTGTCACGGCAGATGCCATGGGATGGCTAAAGATGTGGGGACGAAGGACGCTGGAGGTGTCCGGGGAGGGATCACGCGACGAGTAGCCGCGTGAGGTAAGATCCACACAACACAAACAACACGATGTACCCAGGTTCAGGGCCCTCGTGAGGAGGTAAAACCCCTACTCCTGCCTTTCTCTCTGTATTATGGTGTCTCTCCGATTAGGTACAGTACAAATAGTAACGCTACCGAGTAGCCCCTTGCCCCTCTCCGAGTAGAGCTAGGTCAAGGACTTAGGGTTTCTAGGGTTTCCAGTGAGAGCGTTCGTGAGCCTTCTCCTCGCGCAGGAGGCGGCGGGGCACCTTATATACATGGTGCCCAGCCGGATACGTCCAAATCCTAGACAAGTGTCGACATAGTGTCCACACTGTCCTTTCTCCGAGTACCCGCTGACAGCTTTGGTCGTTGGTCTTGGCTGCTTCTGTAAAGTCGTTGGGCAAAACTAGGGGACAGACTGGTATCACTGTACCTAGTCACAGAGTAGGTCCCCCTTATCCTGCCACCGACTGCTTCCATGCTGTCACTGTCAGACAGACCGTCCCCACGTGAACAGTAGTTCGAATGCTGCCAAGTACGGACCCAGGATACGCGGGATCCTGTGTCAGAACGGCTCCTTTGACTTCCTGCCCGAGTAGTTTCCCGCCAAATGTTCCCGCCAATTGTACTCGGGCCAAACCTTCTACTCGACATGGTAGAAACTGATTGATATCTCCTTCTGGCCATCTTGAGGTGAGACCGGATAGCAGTCGACCGGGTAGCGAGTACCCGGTAGTCGGCTACTCGGCCAAACCTCTCTTCCGTACGCGGCCTTTACCACCTGTCTTCACCCTACTCGGGGGTAACCCCCCGACAGTCAATGTCCTTATAGCATCCTTGATCTCATTGACAGAATCTTGAGATGCACACTCCCTTATCTTCAAATCAATGACATTCAAATCTTCTCTCAATTGATCATCACTTCTTTCAATATCTTTAGCAATTTTGTTGGACAAATGATCTCTCAATGCCTCATACTCATTCCAATGGACAGTATCCTCGGGTTTCTTCTTTGCCTGCACATCAACATCACTAGAAGAACTCATGATTAATTTGTTAGTAACAAAATAAACAATGGGTTTGTGGTGCCTCTCTCAACTCACTCAAAACCAAGCAAAGAGGTTTCACTTGATGTTCCAAGAGAGAAAAAGATCAACTTACCAACAAGGAGCAATGATCAATGTGCTTTGGTGTGAGAAGAGAATAACCGAGCTATCAAGTATCACAATGCAAACAGGGTTTATGGTGGAGCTTGGTTGGGATTCCTAACAACACCAAAATAACAACTCCAATGCACTGCTTAATGTGATAAAAATTACTAAGGAAAACACACTCACACTTGGAGACAATTGTGGCTTAGCAAATATATGGTAGAGATTTTGCAAGCACTAGAAAGACACTAGCAAATACTCAATGAAACAGGCACAAGATTGCTCAATTTGTCCACAAAATATCCAATATGAATTAGCTTCCACTAGTGATAGTAGCACGGCCTCTTTTGAATTTTTCTCTCTTTCAATTTTTTTTTATACTTTTTGCTTTTTCTCTATTTTTTTGATTTTTTCAATGGCCTTTTGAATCAACTAGGAGCACAATGTAGATGGAAAACAAAAATTTAGTGGACAGATGATCAAATGAGCAGCCTGTTAGAGCAATAAAATAGCTAGTCTTTGGGTTTTGGGAACCTAAATATAGCTGTAGAATGGCTGTAGCTAGGGCTTATCAAAGATCACACAAGAAACCTATAGATAACAGGGGGTAAATAAAAGAAAAACTAAGAAAAACAGATGATACACGAGCTCACGGCAGCACTATATGCTCACGGCAGAGAAAACACAGTTTTTGTGCCGTACGGCAGCAAAACAGAGCAAAAACGAGCTCACGGCAGGCTCACGGCAGAGTGTGGTGATCGTGTTGCGGTGGAGGTTTGCGGGTGGTGCGCGCGGTAATGATTTGAGGGCACTGGTGGGGTGGAATCCGATACCGAGTCGAGG
The DNA here is from genome assembly GCA_028641055.1 of Alopecurus myosuroides. NCBI lineage: Eukaryota > Viridiplantae > Streptophyta > Magnoliopsida > Poales > Poaceae > Alopecurus > Alopecurus myosuroides. The sequence continues at coordinate 118,140,670 of CM054062.1, forward strand.
TGGGTGCGCGGAAGTGGCGGCAGCGGCGGGAGAGATTTGAGCGCTTTTTGGCCTCACGGCAGCGAATCCGATCGCAGCTAGGAACCGAGTGCGGTAAGGATTTTGCGGGCACTGGTAAGGGAAAAACTACACCGAGCGGGGGTATGGTAAGCGATGGGCGGTGCGGTAGGGTGGATGGATGGCGGCAGCGAATTTGGTGGCTTTGGCACACGGTAGGACTCGGATTGCAATCCGATGGTAGATAGAACCCTAAGCACAAATAGATACCAACTTTTTCCGCACCAAGGCAACTCGAAAAACTAGATCACCTTGAGAACAAAGTGTAGGTCTAGACTTTCCCGAGGCAACCAAGATCCAAGCACAACTATTTTTTGTGGAGATTTTCGGATAGGAACACAATGAACTAGATGAACCCTAAAATATGAAAACCTAAAAACAGAAAAACAGAAACGCAAATCAACAAAAAGCAGCAACTAGGTAGATGCAAATTGGTGTTGATCTAGGCTCTGGCAATGATCTAAACAACTATTTTTGTGTGGCTTTTTATGGATAGGAATAAAAATAACTAAAACTAGGGATAACTTTGCTCACCGAGGCAACCTGGAGAATCTGATACCAAGATGATAAGGGGTGGCCCGATCTTCTCGATGAACTAACTCTCTCTTTTTGTATTTTCTGATAATTGGATAACTAGTGCTACACTGAGACCTCTCTTAGCTAATCCCCGTTGCCAATGCAACAGCAATCAAGCTCCTTAGATATTCTCAACTACACACTCTTGCACAAATGATCAAAGATCACAAGTGGTGTTGTATCCCTTTATTCCCAGATGGAATAACAAGATATCACGCTGCTTTGCAATTGGTAAACTTCAAGATGAATGCTTAACAAGCAATACAATCTAGAGGCTAGGGTTTTGGGGGTTTTTGGTTTAAACTTGTTCTCCCTCTAATCCACACGCAGGTGGCACATATATAGGTGGAGGGATGCGGCCACAAGGGGCCCTTGCGCAAGCAACCCTCCCCTACTAGGACTAGGACTCCTACTAGGACTAGGAGTCCAACTAGGACACACAATAGGGATACAAACCGACCCAAACAAGTGGGATGCGGCCACAATTGGTATACAAACCAAACCTACTACTATTAGGACTCATCATGGCGCATAGATGCTCTTTGTGGGCGCCCTCCTCTTGCTTGTCCATCAATGAGTGCATTTGACCTTGTGGAGGCACTCATCCCCTTGTCAAATTGATGAATAACAATTGTTTCTATTGAATAACAATTGTTATGAATTGTTTCCACCATCTTGCTTGATTGTTTTCAACAATGTGACCTTGTTTTCCACCTCTTGAATATTTGTTTTCACCATGATCTTGTTGGCTTCTATCAACTCATCACTCATGCTTGTGAGAACATAGTCCTTAGGTCCATCCTTATCAGATTTGCTCCCGAGCCATGCTCCCAAAGCCTAGTGTAGACCCCCCGTGATCCTTGCCGTGGTCGATGATGAACATGCGCTGATCGGCGTACTTTGTACCAAGCACGATGTGCGCGACGCTCCAAGCAGAGATATTTCCACGAGCGGTGAAGAACTGCACCACGTCGGAGAGGTCATAGCCGTCGGGGCCGACGTACTCCACTTGGTGTGCGACCTGGAGCGGTTCCTCCCCGATCAGCTCGATGGTCGTCCAGGCCCTAGCACACGCAGAGAGCACAAAGCTGACCTCTTGTGTTTTGCACAAGCTATCTATTCGAGACGTGGTGATGAAGGGGGTGTGTTTTGCAGAGGCCCTCCGAATGCACAGATCGGGTAATATAGCGGGGGAGAGACCGGCCGGAGGATCACCAAACACCCTTATTTGGTGGCGAGGATGTCCTTTACCATTGAATTTGATGTCGAGGCATAGCAATGACAACGAGCACACAGAAATGTCCGGGTCATGCAGACACTGAGCAACACACATGCAACACGGGCCAGTACGCATGTAGACGGCGCCGACTTTGACCTAGCAGTCCACAGCTAACCGGCAACACATACAGGCAGAAGGGAGGCATGGGCATGCATGCACATGCCGGGCACGCGCACAAGCACGCATTAAGATGAAGACGCGATGGGTCACACAAGCATAGCACGCAGTGCACGGAGGTAAATAGTGCATGTATCGAGCGGCATGCAGCTAGCTCGCCCAAAGTTTGCAGGCATGGCGTGCAATAGCTAGCTAGCCCCAAAGCTGGCTCAGCACGCATGTAGGCAGAACTGTGGCGACGTCCCGTATTTCCCACTAAGTCGTTAAGGCACGTTCCGTGGAGAGCTATTTTGGCTGGAGTTAAATTTTAAGGGGCCGAGGATCTCTCCTCCTCCACTCCTAAAGTCCACTCCTCCATTTGCTTCTGTCCTCCTCTACTCCGAAAGTCCACTCATGAATTAGCTTCTCTCGGCCTCAACTATGCACCAACGCCAACGCGACGCGGCCCACCAACGGTCTCCCCATAACCCTTCGGGTGCCCATGCACCTCCATCTGATGAGAATCTACTGACGGAGGAGGATGCACGCGCACTTATCCACACGAACACTCCCGTTCCGGCAGCTTTACGCCTCCCGGAAGGTTGGAAGACCAACCCTGTCTTCGTCCCAGTGGCGCCAGGTTTCTCCGGACAGGCACCATCACCCCCAGAACGCGATGTCTTCTTGGTACTGGGACCAGCAAGTGGAGCTGGAGTACGTAGGGTGGCTCCACTCCCACCGCATCGATACCAGCATGTACTCCAGCGACACGGAGTCTTCCGGCGTGGAAAAGGAACAAGAGGTCTCGCCCGAGATAGAGTGGCGCCCCTTGGCACCGTTGGAACCTGCCGCTCCACCAGCAAACGCCTTCTTCCTCCCTTGTAACTGCCCCATTTCAGCTGGGCACTTGCACAGTCGGGAACCTGGCCGAACTGCTTGTCCGAGGAGTGCCACCACCTAGTTTAGGCATTTATTGACTATAATAATTATTGTCTTCATTAAGTTCCCTTCAGTGTGAATGTATTATCTTTATTTTGACTTAAGTTTGATTGACACTCCCTAAATTTCAGCTCCGAAGGGGGTGTCCCAATTGTATATTTAGTTTGGTTGTGGTAGGCTTCTAATGCTCAAAGTCAACTTTTTCGTCTACCCCTTCCACCGGCGTCGAAAGGGGGTGTCCCAATGGAATAATTTTTTGGTTGTGTTAGGGTAGGCTATAGGTAGATGGAAAACTAATATTTACCTTATGTTCTTATAGTATTCCCTCGGGTTTCTCTGAAGGGGGAGTTTCAGGCTCTAATTACTCCTCAAACCGGCGAGTGAGAATCCCACGCCGGTGAACCCCTAACACAAAGAGTGAGCGAATCTTGGGCATCCAAGGCCCATGAACACTCTAACACACATGGTATGGAAAACCCTTTGTTTGGGTGGGATTCAAACGCTCCGGAACCCCTCTCCGAAGAAACCCTAGGCCCGCTGGAAAAAAGACAAACTGCCGTTCTAGACCCTCTACGTGAGCCGGATGGGGGTAGCAACGTGGAACTGATTGCTTGCTTGTGTTAGGATAGTCCCAAGTAACACAAAAGAAAATGTTAGGGCCCACCTCTTGGCACGATTCCCCCTATTCCGTCAGATCCAGGAGTTTCGGGCTCTCAGTAGTCCTGGAATCCGAGAGAGAGAATCTGACGCCGGTGAAGCCATACCACAGAGAGTGAGGGAATCTTGGACATCCAAAAACCATTCCACACACTCTAACACACATGGTATGGCATACCCTAGTCTTGGGTGGGATTGATATGCTCCGGAGCCCCTCTCTGGAGAAATCATAGGACCGTTGGAGGAAAAGACGAAACTGTCGTTCTGGCCCCACTACATGAGCCGGAAGTGGGTAGCAAAGTGGAATTAATTTCTTAGTTGTGTAAGGTTAGGACCAAGGAACACCCAAGACAATGGTAGGGCCCACCTCTTGGAAAGATTCCCCCCGTTCTGTCAGATCCGATAGTTTCGGGCTCTGAGTTGTCCTCGCACGAGAGAGAATCCGATGCCGGTAAAGCCATAACAAAAAGAGTGAGGGAATATTTGTCGCACCTGGACTTCTAGAGGATACTCACTGTACGAACTGAACAGTATTTTGGTTGGATTACGGGGCTTAACGGCTCCCGCGTCCCCTTACGGGTAGGCCAGCACTTATGTGCGACAACCAACCGTTACTGTTCACCGTCGATGTAAACTATCCCGTAGAAATCAGGATACTACCATTGACGTACTTCATACCATACACACATGGTACATCAATGGTTTTTGAACAAAAGGATAACACAACATGCCTCTAAGACACAAAAGATTGAAGTAAGGTTGCAAATGGCCTTCACTAAGGCAGAAATAGCAAATACAATCATCCAGAGGACACATGTCCCAACATAGCATTCATTACATCAGCGGAAGAAATCAACGGTGTCTGGGTACAGACAAATCCATCAGGCTTAAGAAGCCGGAGAAAACAAAGAAGACGAAGCCCATCCACGTAGGTCCTGGATCCAGCCCTGGTCCAGCTATCTACTCGTCTGCAGTCTCGTCAAACTCCACGAAGTAGCCATCCTGGTGGTCATCGTAGCCGTAGTCGTAGTCTGCGTAAACCACAGCCCCAAAGGGGTCAGTACAACAACGTACTGGCCAGCAAGACTCACAGTTCACCAAAGTGTAGCCCGTCAACACCAAGTACAGATGCCTTGGGATCAACGGAAGAAAAGGGTATGAAAGATGTTGCAACTGGCTGCACTAACAAACTACAGAACATACTACAACTTCCGGTGTAACAGAAAGAGATAAGATAGCGTATCGTAACCAACTATAGTTAACCACCAAACAAACCCATCCTGGATCTCGCCCCTTATCCAAAGAAGCAATCCGAGGATAACTCACACAGTTGGATTAATGATGGATCAAGTTGTTGTGTCAATAAGCCTATTACTAGTCAAGTTATCATTAGTTAGGTGTAAGTTGTTCTGAGTACTTGTTAGCCAGTACTTTCACCAAGTCAACCATAACCGCGGAAAACACGGCTTCTCGAGAAGATTTATCCCTGCAGGGGTGCACCAATTTGGCCGTACACGTAAGAATAACCCGCCAGACGGGAAGGCCTTTCCCACCAAGCGGGGCACTCAACACAACTCAACTCTTCTTCGCATCAAGCCCAAAGCACCACGTGCTGTGCGTGCGCGGCTAATCGAGCCCCCCGAAGAAAAGGAGGACCCTCATAGCACTGGAAGACCACGCCGCCCTAAATGCCGACTACAAAAGTTCCACCCTGGCCTCGGGTTCGTACCTGCATATGCGTGCATCAAATGGAAAGCCCGAACTAAGTGTGGTGATTTGGACGAGATGCGGATCGAGTCAAATTGAGGGGGGCGCCCATACACGCTTCCCACATGCGGATAGTGCGCTCATCATGGATCAGTAGACAAGACCCTTTTCCTTTTAGGGTCGACACTAGCAGGCCTCAAAACCACGCCGGGCCTCCTGCCGGTGCCTTATCAGCAAATTATTATTACCTCAAATTAACAGGTGTTGTTTAACATCGAGCCCCAGAATATAACAGATATAATAACAGAAAGTAACTGATAACAGACTCGAGCAAAACAACCCTAAGCATGCTAGTAAGACACGGGCCCAAGCAACGGGGTTTTAGGACGGGAGGTGTGGCAATATCAGGGTCTAGGGTATCATGTGATAGGTTCGTAACAGAAACAACTACCTCTAAGGCTAGCAGAAAAGAACAACGGAAAGTATCGGTAACCAATGTTGAAAGGAACACAATGGTTCATGTGAGTGATAACTTGCCTGCAAACCCAGTAGCCGGGTACTGAGCTAGATCCTCAGAAGGGGTGTCGTAAAGGTCGTCGGTATCAACGTCGTCGTCTATCCGAGAAGAAACAAACAAACAAGGCAGAAATATAAACAATCATTGTCATGGCATAGTGCACAATCAAATATGATGCATGTCAAGTTAATAGATGCATCAAAATAAACTAGATAACATGATAACACAATTTAAATGGACACATATGCAACTTTGAGTTGCATATGAAAAGCCCATGGATTTTGGTTAGATTATTTGTTTTCCAACTAATCAACAGGTGCTAGTGGTTTAGTATGATGCATGCAAAAGGGAAACAGCAAAATAACAACATTAGAATCAAATTAAGATAGGGTGTAGCAATTTAGAATTTTATTATTAATTTAGGGAATTTTTGGGTGCCTTAAAGGTGACACACAAGTATTTGTTGTTTTCAACCATTTAAATTGTTCAAAACAAATAACAAAGTTTATATTTGAAAAGAACATCAAATTTTAGTTGGATTACATGTTTCAAATATTGAAATTGGAATTTGGATTATTTAATTATGAATTAAACAAGTTTTAAATGAATTTAAAACAAGTTTGAATTTAATTGAATTTTTATTTGTTCAAAACATAATTCCAAACTCATATTTGAAAAGTTCATACTTTGATGGTTTGAAAACATATTTTGCATGTTCAAAATATTTTATATTGAGAAAGATATGATTTTATCAAATTTAAATGAATTAAACAAGTATTAAAATATTTAGGCAATTTAAATTATTCAAACCAGAAAACAAAAATTATATTTGAATAGGTTATTTGAATTAGCATTCAAAACATATTTTATTTGCATGATTTGGAATTATTATGAATTACTTATGAATTTTGGCAAAATACAATTGAATGATTTGAATTTAAATTTGAATTGCAATTTGAAAGTTCAAAACAGTACACAATTGGATTATTTGGAAAGATCATTTGATTTGGATCAGAAAACATATAAAACTTTTATTTATTGGAATTTTAGATTAAAAGTTATTAAGGTTTGAAATTCCATGTTTAAATCTGTTATTTAAATTGATTTTGGAAAATAAACTGAACGTGTTAAACTTGTGTTACCGAGTGGCAGATACACGCAGCCACTGCCGCGTGGGCCAGGGGCCAACGTGGCGCAGCGCACGCTTGCGTGGCCACCAGTACCACTGACTGGTGGCCCCTGCCTGTCAGCCACAGAGATGAAAAAAAGGTGGGATTTATTCGCTGCGCGAGGGATCGAACCGTGCCCCTCTCGCTGTGCGCACAAAGCACTGAACCAGTGCGCTGCTCTGCGTTCGTTATCAGTATACGCGATTCAGAAAGGATAAGCTTCAGTTCCAAAACTAACTGACGAAACTAAAACAAGTTTCAGTCTTGCGACAGTGACTGAACGCGGCGGAGGGGAGCGACGGGTTACCGGCGACGAGGCCATGATCCGGTGGCGTGGAGCAGATGGATGCGAGCGCGACAGTTAGGGGATCATGTTCGTGCCCGTGGATTGCGCGTGACAGCACGGTAGCGAGCTCGACGGGGACTATGGCGGTACGGTGGTGGACGCCGCCGGCGTTTCAGAAACGGGACCGCGCAACCGGGAAGCGAACAGCGAGTACAGGGGGTGGGATCGCTTCGGGAGCTCACCGGGAGGCTGTCGGAGGCGAGAGGAGGCCGGGAAGTAGACGGTGGCGATGGAGCGTTGAGGAGGTTCAGAAATCCCGCGGCGGCGTCGAGCTCGTCGTCGTCGATTCAGAGGAGCACCGTGGCCAAGCAGCTGTCGTGGAGGGAGAGGAGGAAGCGGCGGTTTGGTTTTGGTGGTTAGGTGGGGTGGTGGTGCACGGCAGTGGCGAGGTTCATCGGAATTTTCAGAAGATCGTCTCCGGCGAGGTGGTGGCAGAGCGGAGGGAAAACGACGAGGGAGGTGGAATTTGGCGGCGGGGCGAGGGGAACAGGAGCCTAGGGTTGCGGTGCGGCCTAGGGATCGTTTTATAGAGGCACGGGAGCCCTCCTGGCCGTCTGCTCGCGGCAGTGCTGCCGTGGCAGCACGGATAGGCTGCCGTACATGAGGAAGACGGAGAAAAAAAACGAAGGGGTACGCGCGGGAGGGAAAAGAGAAGAGGGCCGCGCGGGGGAGAAGAAAAGGGAAATGGGTTGGGCGCAGCCCATTGCCCTGGCGCCAAAATTCGATTTTTTTTTAAATTTTATTTCTCCCTCTTTTTTTTTTGCTGAAATAGGATTTGGAAGAAATTGATGGGTTTATGGTTAGTGAAAAAATTGAGAAAAATCAGGGAAGCTCCTTAGGTCAATTACTAACAGTTGGTAACTTTTATTTTCAAAATTTTAAATATTTGATTGCTGTTTAAAATTTAAACCAAATTTAGGTGAAATTGTTAATATTAATAACCATGAATAAAACCAACATCTAAAATAGGGTAACCCCTATGGTAGTTAGACAATTTGAGTTGATTTTCTTTGGTATCCACATAATTTCAAAATGGTTCTGTTTTGGGTGCTTGGATTTGAATTTTAAATGTGTTTGGAACATAAATAATTGATTTAAAACCATCATTTTCACAAGTGATCATTATGGAAAAACATGAAACCAATTGACTGTTTTTAGTTGTGATTTTTTATTCAAAATGTTGTAACAGAGCAAGTATGAAACCATTGTTTGAATAAGGTTTGAATTTGAGTTGTGAAAACAGTGGAAAACAATTGCAACAACTAAGAAACAAATGCAAACAACATGGAAACAATATGATGACATGATGCAATACTTTAATAAACATGCAACAAACATTCTAAGGGGATGATTTTCATACTTGGGATGTTACAAAATGCCCCCCTTGAAGGAATCGCGCCCCGAGATTCCTACTGAGAAGTGAAAAGGTCCGGATACTTCTTGCGAAGATCCTCTTCGGTCTCCCACGTTGCCTCTTTATCGGAATGATGCGACCACTGCACTTTCAAGAACTTGGTGCTCTTGTTGCGAGTCTTACGCTCGGTCTCATCGAGAATACGAATAGGGTGTTCCTCATAAGAGAGATCATCTTGCAGTTCGATGGAATCATGATCAACTGCACGATCTGGATCTTTGAAACACTTCTTGAGCTGTGACACGTGGAACACATCGTGCACTTTGGATAGATTTTCTGGAAGTTCAAGACGATAAGCATTTTCTGCACGCCTTGAGAGAATGTTGAAAGGACCAATGTATCTTGGTGCAAGCTTTCCTTTCACACCGAAACGATGAGTGCCTCTGAGGGGAGTTACACGAAGATATGCCTTGTCACCAGGTGCATAGATCATATCCCTGTGCTTGATAGCTCTTCTGACGAGACTGAGCAATCCTGAGATTGTCACGAATGATACGAACTTTCTCCTCGGCTACCTTAACAATGTCAGGGCCGAAGAGTGAACGTTCACCAGCTCCAGGCCAATTGATTGGACTCCTGCATCTGCGACCATACAGTGCCTCAAATGGTGCCATGCCTAGGCTTGCCTGGTAGCTGTTGTTGTAGGAGAATTCAGCATATGGAAGGCAATCCTCCCATTTCATGCCAAAGGAGAGACCACATGCTCTGAGCATATCCTCGAGAATCTGATTGACTCTTTCGACTTGCCCCTGAGACTGAGGGTGATAAGCTGTGCTGAACAGAAGTTTAGTGCCCAATGCCTTCTTGAAAGCTTTTCCAGAAATGAGAAGTGAAGATACTTCCACGGTCTGAGCTTATTTCCTATGGAACACCATGAAGAGGAACAACCTTTGCTGTGTAGAGTTCTGCTAACTGGCTAGCTGAGATAGTTTCCTTTACAGCAAAGAAATGAGCTACTTTAGTGAGACGATCAATAACAACGAAGATTGCATCGTTGCCCTTTTTGGACTTTGGAAACCCAGTAACGAAGTCCATTTCAATCATGTCCCACTTCCATTCAGGAATTTTCAGAGGTTGGAGTAGACCGGCTGTTTTCTGATGGACTGCCTTAACACGTTGACAAACGTCGCATTCAGAAACGTATTGAGCAATTTCACGTTTCATGCCAGGCCACCAATACAGAGTCTTAAGATCCTGGTACATCTTTGTACTTCCAGGGTGAATGGAGAGAGGAGTTTCATGAGCCTCCTTGAGAATGATATCTTTTAGACTTTGAACTTGAGGAACTGCAATGCGTCCTTCAAAGAACACAGTTCCTTTATCATCAACTGAGAAGGAGTTGAATTTCTCCTTGCCTTCCTTGATGTGCTCAACCATCTTCTTGATTTCAGTATCACGAAGCTGTTCAGAACGAATCTTGTCCTCGAGAGTTGGACTGGCTGTCAAGCTAGCAAGGTAGCCTTGAGGAACAAGACCAAGGTTCAGCTTCTGGAATTCTTCATGAAGTGGAGGTTGGCTTTCCATGATCATGAGATTATTGCAATAGGATTTGCGACTGAGAGCATCGGCCATAACATTAGCCTTGCCTGGAGTGTAAGAAATGGTGAGATCAAAGTCTTTAATCTTCTCAATCCATCTCCTTTGCCTGAGGTTTAGATCTGGTTGAGTGAAGATGTATTTCAGACTCTTATGATCAGAAAAGATTTCAGTTTTGTTACCCAACAAGTATTGTCTCCATTTCTTGAGGGCAAACACAACTGCTGCTAGCTCAAGATCATGTGTGGGATAGTTTTGCTCATGTGGGTTCAACTGACGTGAAGCATAAGCCACAACTTGACGTTCTTGCATAAGAACTGCACCCAGACCTTGGAGAGATGCATCACAGAATATCTGGAAAGGCTTGGTAGTATCTGGGCCAACCAGAACTGGGGTAGAAGTGAGTTTAGTCTTCAGGAGATTGAAACTCTCATCACACTGTGGAGTCCAAACGAACTTCTTGTCCTTCTTTGTGAGATCAGTGAGAGGTTTTGCAATCTTGGAAAAGTTTTGGACGAAACGACGGCAATAGCTAGCAAAGCCAAGAAAGCTTCTAACTTGTTTTACCGTCTTAGGGGGTTTCCAATCAACAATTGCCTTAACCTTTTCCGGGTCAATGGCTATGCCCTTGGCAGAGATGACATGACCAAGGTAAGCAACTTCTGGAATCCAGAACTCACATTTGGAGAACTTGGCATACAGACGATGCTCGCGAAGTTTCATGAGAGTGAGACGAAGGTGTTCTCCATGCTCTTCCTCGGATTTTGAGTAGACCAGAATATCATCGAGATATACCACAACGAACTTGTCGAGGTATTCATGGAAGACAGAATTCATGAGTCTTGAGAACGTTGCCGGTGCATTGGTGAGACTAAAGGACATGACGGTGTATTCATATAGACCGTACCGAGTGGTGAAAGCTGTTTTTGGAATATCTTCCTTTCTGATCTTTATCTGATGGTAACCCATCCTCAAGTCCAACTTTGAGAATATCGAGGCTCCAGCAAGTTGATCAAAAAGATCATCGATACGAGGAATTGGATATTTGTTCTTGATGGTTTTCTCGTTGAGAGGACGATAGTCAACCACGAGTCTTTTTGTTTGATCCTTCTTGGCAACAAACAGAGTTGGGCAACCCCAAGCGGAGGAACTAGGCTGAATGTAACCTTTCTCCATGTACATATCGATTTTCTCCTTCAACAATTTCAGTTCAGGAGGAGCTATCTTGTATGGATGCTTCGAGATTGGTGCAGTACCTGGTTCAAGCTCGATCACGAACTCAACTGCTCTGTCCGGAGGCATCCCTGGCAATTCTGCTGGAAAGACGTCAGGGAATTCACAAACCACCGGAACATTTTCAAGCAGAGGTAGAGGTTTAGCATCCAGGGTGTACAGCTGAACAGAACTTGATTCACTTGGAGAATAGACTATCTGGCCGGAAGGGTGGAACAGAGTTATTGACTTCTTAGCACAATCAATCGTAGCTTTATTGGCCTTCAACCAATCCATGCCAAGGATGACATCAATGTCAGAATTGCCAAGCAGAATGAGGGAAGCAAGGAATATGTGACCTCCAATCAAGATCTGATTCTCGTGACTGATCTTGGAAGTTTGCATAGTTGCTCCAGGGGAGTTTACTACTAGCGGGGAACCCAAACCAACAAAAGGTAGTTTAACTGTTGTTGCAAAGATCTTTGACACGAACGAATGCGATGCTCCGGTATCAAACAACACTTTAGCTGGGTTAGAGTTTACGGGGAATGTACCGAGAACGACGTCAGCAGCTTCCTCAGCTTTGTCGGCCTTGATATGATTCACCCTTGCGGTCCTCCCGACAGGCCTGTTGTTGGAGTTGAAGGCTTTAGCCGGGGGAGCACGAACCATTGCCTGGTTGGTGTTGGGGCGAGGAGGTGGTGGAGGTAGCTGCCTCTGAGTGCACTTATCAGCGTAGTGCCTAGTCTCCTTTCACTTGAAGCAAGTGACGACACGAGGAGGACCTGGCCTTGGCTGCCCCATTGGAAACCTCTGACCCTGCATCTGAGATGGGTTGGGTGGGCGGGGACCAAAGCCTGGAGAAGCTTGGGCATTTGGAGCCCTAGTGACAGCACTGTTTGGCACCCAGATGCGGCGCTTCTGCGGAGGGGTGGTCATGTTGGAGGAGGAACCACCCTCACGCGAGTGCTTGCGCGACTCTTCGAACGCCTTGCGCCCATTCTCCTCATTGAGCGCGGTGTTCACGAGCTCCACGAAGTCCTTGCACTTGATGTTGGTGAGAGCGTACTTCAGTTCCGGGTTAAAACCTCGGCGGAACCTTGCCATCTTCTTGGCTTCAGTGGACACCTCGTCACCGGCATATCGAGCGAGACGATTGAACTCGTTCTGGTAGCCGAGGACGTCCAGCTTGCCCTGTTTGAGAGAGCAGAATTCCTCACGCATCCTTTCCATGAGACCATCTGGGATGTGGTGCTTCAGGAAGGCATCCTTGAAACAACCCCAGGTGATAGGATAGCCAGCTCTCATGGTCTGGTAGTTCTCCCACCAGGTAGCTGCCTGACCCTTCAGTAGGTAGGTGGCATACTTGACCTTATCTTCCTCAGCAACATGAGCAATCTCCAGAGCCCTGTTCATCTCCCTGATCCAGTCATCAGCATCCAGAGGCTCACGTGTTGCCACGAAAGCTCTCGGCCCCATGCTCAGAAACTCCTTGATGCTGACTCATGGAGCATTCTGGTTGTTGTGCTGGTTAGCCTGGATCTGGGCCATCTGAGCCACGACCTGAGTCATCTGAGTCAACAGCTCCGTGAGCGGAGGTGGTTCAGGCGGGGAGTTCCTGGTTGGAGGCATCCTGAACAGAAATGCATTTTAGCACAATAACAGCAAAGGATAGACTTGGTAACCGAAAGAGATATTATTCCGACGCATGAATAGATAACCAACAGGTACATCATCACATGTTCAAATACATCAGAATATCCAACACACCATAAATGGTTCGAATGCCACAGGATAACTAAACATAGCTAGGAGTGGATACATCGGTACTCCCATGCTCATCACGCAGGACGACGACGAGTAGTACGACGAGAGATACGGTGAGGAGGAATCCCACGGAAGTAGGTATGACGACGATCCACGTAGAGCGGGATTGCTCTGAGAGCAACTCTCGGTGTGGTGAAGTAGAAAGCGTCGTCTCCCTGTGCTCCATAGCGGGGAATCCCTGTGTAACCTGGACCAAGGTCGAGAAGTGGACCTCTGATCGGCTCGTAACCTCCAGCATCTGGCAGCGGAAACCCAGCTGGCTGAGTGAAACATGCAAAGCGCTCGTCTCCAACAAAGTCTGTGGTGTACGTAGCCAGACGAGTCAATGCCAGATAGAGCTGCTCCCTGACTGAAGCCAACTCCTGAGACAGTGTGGAAGCAACTGCGTCACTGTGCCTCACGAACTGAGCAGTGGTGTGCAGCCTGGAGCTATCAGACTCGTAGGTATCCAGGTTGCCGTGGAGAGTGAAGTGAACTCCCGCCGACGTGATGTAACCACGGGGGATGTGGCGATAGATGGAATCGTCAAATCCCCAGTAGTCAGCACGGAGGACGGTGAGACTCACGTAAGCTGCCTGCTGCACGGCCATATCCACTGTGGAACCTACTGCCTCGTAGCAGTGGACAACGCTCCTGCCATCATCTGACAGAATGTAGACGATAGCCCGGTAGTAGGTCTGGTCAAACTCTCGCTGCTGCTCGTAGACCTGGTACTCTGGTGCCCAATGGAACCCCAGATAGGTAACCATGTCTCTCAGCATCTCCGGATAACCGGCGGTGCTCTCACAGCGAGTCATCCGAACCACCTGCGGGTAGAACCTGAGATCCATCTGCAGATGATTTGGGAGGTTCTGATTAGACTCCGGTAGAAGAAATGAAGTGGAAAACAACAGCAAGGTTTCAACGGACGAAAGGTTCTTTAGAAGAACAGGATATCGAAGCAACATCGGGAAACGAGACCAAAAGTCCTGAGGTACTACGGAGAACCCAAAACACGTGAAATCCTAACTTGAAAGTTTAGGTGAGAACAGAAAACATCGTTGCACTTCCTTACCAGAAAAGGGTGGGTGGGTGGGGAAAGAAGAAAAATGGCAGAATTCCTACTCTCACGTTTCATTTTTCCTATATAGCTACAAAATAATTTCTAGACTCAACTGCGACCAGTAAAAAGGGATCCTACAGGCAGCCAGGCTCTGATACCATTTGTCGCACCCGGACTTCTAGAGGATACTCACCGTACGAACTGAACAGTATTTTGGTTGGATTACGGGGCTTAACGGCTCCCGCGTCCCCTTACGGGTAGGCCAGCACTTATGTGCGACAACCAACCGTTACTGTTCACCGTCGATGTAAACTATCCCGTAGAAATCAGGATACTACCATTGACGTACTTCATACCATACACACATGGTACGTCAACGGTTTTTGAACAAAAGGATAACACAACATGCCTCTAAGACACAAAAGATTGAAGTAAGGTTGCAAATGGCCTTCACTAAGGCAGAAATAGCAAATACAATCATCCAGAGGACACATGTCCCAACATAGCATTCATTACATCAGCGGAAGCAATCAACGGTGTCTGGGTACAGACAAATCCAACAGGCTTAAGAAGCCGGAGAAAATAAAGAAGACGAAGCCCATCCACGTAGGTCCTGGATCCAGCCCTGGTCCAGCTATCTACTCGTCTGCAGTCTTGTCAAACTCCACGAAGTAGCCATCCTGGTGGTCATCGTAGCCGTAGTCGTAGTCTGCGTAAACCACAGCCCCAAAGGGGTCAGTACAACAACGTACTGGCCAGCAAGACTCACAGTTCACCAAAGTGTAGCCCGTCAACACCAAGTACAGATGCCTTGGGATCAACGGAAGAAAAGGGTATGAAAGATGCTGCAACTGGCTGCACTAACAAACTACATAACATACTACAACTTCCGGTGTAACAGAAAGAGATAAGATAGCGTATCGTAACCAACTATAGTTAACCACCAAACAAACCCATCCTGGATCTCGCCCCTTATCCAAAGAAGCAATCCGAGGATAACTCACACAGTTGGATTAATGATGGATCAAGTTGTTGTGTCAATAAGCCTATTACTAGTCAAGTTATCATTAGTTAGGTGTAAGTTGTTCTGAGTACTTGTTAGCCAGTACTTTCACCAAGTCAACCATAACCGCGGAAAACACGGCTTCTCGAGAAGATTTATCCCTGCAGGGGTGCACCAATTTGGCCGTACACGTAAGAATAACCCGCCAGACGGGAAGGCCTTTCCCACCAAGCGGGGCACTCAACACAACTCAACTCTTCTTCGCATCAAGCCCAAAGCACCACGTGCTGTGCGTGCGCGGCTAATCGAGCCCCCCGAAGAAAAGGAGGACCCTCATAGCACTGGAAGACCACGTCGCCCTAAATGCCGACTACAAAAGTTCCACCCTGGCCTCGGGTTCGTACCTGCATATGCGTGCATCAAATGGAAAGCCCGAACTAAGTGTGGTGATTTGGACGAGATGCGGATCAAGTCAAATTGAGGGGGGCGCCCATACACGCTTCCCACATGCGGATAGTGCGCTCATCATGGATCAGTAGACAAGACCCTTTTCCTATTAGGGTCGACACTAGCAGGCCTCAAAACCACGCCGGGCCTCCTACCGGTGCCTTATCAGCAAATTATTATTACCTCAAATTAACAGGTGTTGTTTAACATCGAGCCCCAGAATATAACAGATATAATAACAGAAAGTAACTGATAACAGACTCGAGCAAAACAACCCTAAGCATGCTAGTAAGACACGGGCCCAAGCAACGGGGTTTTAGGACGGGAGGTGTGGCAATATCAGGGTCTAGGGTATCATGTGATAGGTTCGTAACAGAAACAACTACCTCTAAGGCTAGCAGAAAAGAACAACGGAAAGTATCGGTAACCAATGTTGAAAGGAACACAATGGTTCATGTGAGTGATAACTTGCCTGCAAACCCAGTAGCCGGGTACTGAGCTAGATCCTCAGAAGGGGTGTCGTAAAGGTCGTCGGTATCAACGTCGTCGTCTATCCGAGAAGAAACAAACAAACAAGGCAGAAATATAAACAATCATTGTCATGGCATAGTGCACAATCAAATATGATGCATGTCAAGTTAATAGATGCATCAAAATAAACTAGATAACATGATAACACAATTTAAATGGACACATATGCAACTTTGAGTTGCATATGAAAAGCCCATGGATTTTGGTTAGATTATTTGTTTTCCAACTAATCAACAGGTGCTAGTGGTTTAGTATGATGCATGCAAAAGGGAAACAGCAAAATAACAACATTAGAATCAAATTAAGATAGGGTGTAGCAATTTAGAATTTTATTATTAATTTAGGGAATTTTTGGGTGCCTTAAAGGTGACACACAAGTATTTGTTGTTTTCAACCATTTAAATTGTTCAAAACAAATAACAAAGTTTATATTTGAAAAGAACATCAAATTTTAGTTGGATTACATGTTTCAAATATTGAAATTGGAATTTGGATTATTTAATTATGAATTAAACAATATTAAACAAGTTTTAAATGAATTTAAAACAAGTTTGAATTTAATTGAATTTTTATTTGTTCAAAACATAATTCCAAACTCATATTTGAAAAGTTCATACTTTGATGGTTTGAAAACATATTTTGCATGTTCAAAATATTTTATATTGAGAAAGATATGATTTTATCAAATTTAAATGAATTAAACAAGTATTAAAATATTTAGGCAATTTAAGTTATTCAAACCAGAAAACAAAAATTATATTTGAATAGGTTATTTGAATTAGCATTGAAAACATATTTTATTTGCATGATTTGGAATTATTATGAATTACTTATGAATTTTGGCAAAATACAATTGAATGATTTGAATTTAAATTTGAATTGCAATTTGAAAGTTCAAAACAGTACACAATTGGATTATTTGGAAAGATCATTTGATTTGGATCAGAAAACATATAAAACTTTTATTTATTGGAATTTTAGATTAAAAGTTATTAAGGTTTGAAATTCCATGTTTAAATCTGTTATTTAAATTGATTTTGGAAAATAAACTGAACGTGTTAAACTTGTGTTACCGAGTGGCAGATACACGCAGCCACTGCCGCGTGGGCCAGGGGCCAACGTGGCGCAGCGCACGCTTGCGTGGCCACCAGTACCACTGACTGGTGGCCCCTGCCTGTCAGCCACAGAGATGAAAAAAAGGTGGGATTTATTCAATGCGCGAGGGATCGAACCGTGCCCCTCTCGCGGTGCGCACAAAGCACTGAACCAGTGTGCTGCTCTGCGTTCGTTATCAGTATACGCGATTCAGAAAGGATAAGCTTCAGTTCCAAAACTAACTGACGAAACTGAAACAAGTTTCAGTCTTGCGACAGTGACTGAACGCGGCGGAGGGGAGCGACGGGTTACCGACGACGAGGCCATGATCCGGTGGCGTGGAGCAGATGGATGCGAGCGCGACAGTTAGGGGATCATGTTCGTGCCCGTGGATTGCGCGTGACAGCACGGTAGAGAGCTCGACGGGGACTATGGCGGTACGGTGGTGGACGCCGCCGGCGTTTCGGAAACGGGACCGCGCAACCGGGAAGCGAACAGCGAGTACAGGGGGCGGGATCGCTTCGGGAGCTCACCGGGAGGCTGTCGGAGGCGAGAGGAGGCCGGGAAGTAGACGGTGGCGATGGAGCGGTGCGGAGGTTCAGAAATCCCGCGGCGGCGTCGAGCTCGTCGTCGTCGATTCAGAGGAGCACCGTGGCCAAGCAGCTGTCGTGGAGGGAGAGGAGGAAGCGGCGGTTTGGTTTTGGTCGTTAGGTGGGGTGGTGGTGCACGGCAGTGGCGAGGTTCATCGGAATTTTCAGAAGATCGTCTCCGGCGAGGTGGTGGCAGAGCGGAGGGAAAACGACGAGGGAGGTGGAATTTGGCGGCGGGGCGAGGGGAACAGGAGCCTAGGGTTGCGGCGCGGCCTAGGGATCGTTTTATAGAGGCACGGGAGCCCTCCTGGCCGTCTGCTCGCGGCAGTGCTGCCGTGGCAGCACGGATAGGCTGCCGTACATGAGGAAGACGGAGAAAAAAAATGAAGGGGTACGCGCGGGAGGGAAAAGAGAAGAGGGCCGCGCGTGGGAGAAGAAAAGGGAAATGGGCTGGGCGCAGCCCATTGCCCTGGCGTCAAAATTCGATTTTTTTAAAAATTTTATTTCTCCCTTTTTTTTTTGCTGAAATAGGATTTGGAAGAAATTGATGGGTTTATGGTTAGTGAAAAATTTGAGAAAAAGCAGGGAAGCTCCTTAGGTCAATTACTAACAGTTGGTAACTTTTATTTTCAAAATTTTAAATATTTGATTGCTGTTTAAAATTTAAACCAAATTTAGGTGAAATTGTTAATATTAATAACCATTAATAAAACCAACATCTAAAATAGGGTAACCCCTATGGTAGTTAGACAATTTGAGTTGATTTTCTTTGGTATCCACATAATTTCAAAATGGTTCTGTTTTGGGTGCTTGGATTTGAATTTTAAATGTGTTTGGAACATAAATAATTGATTTAAAACCATCATTTTCACAAGTGATCATTATGGAAAAACATGAAACCAATTGACTGTTTTTAGTTGTGATTTTTTATTCAAAATGTTTCAACAGAGCAAGTATGAAACCATTGTTTGAATAAGGTTTGAATTTGAGTTGTGAAAACGGTGGAAAACAATTGCAACAACTAAGAAACAAATGCAAACAACATGGAAACAATATGATGACATGATGCAACACTTTAATAAACATGCAACAAACATTCTAAGGGGATGATTTTCATACTTGGGATGTTACAATATTGTGAATCCAATAACCATTCCACACTATAAAACACACGGTGTGGTATTCCCTAAGCTTGGTTCAGATTCAGATGATCCGGAGCACCTCTCCGGAGAAACCCTAGGCCCGTTGGAAAAAAGGACGACACTGCCGTTCTGGACCCTCTACGTGAGCCGGAAGGGGGTAGCGAAGTGGAACTAATTGCTTGGTTGTGTTAGGTTAGTCCCACGGAAGATCTAGGACGATGGTAGGGCCCACCTCTTGGCAAGATTCCCCCGTTCTATCAGATCCGGTAGTTTCGGGCTCTAAGTAGTCCTGGAACCATTAGAGAGAATCTGACGCCTGTGAAGCCATAACACAAAGATTGAGCGAATCTTAGGCATCCAAAACCCATGCCACAATATAACAAACATTTTATGTGATACCCTAGGCTTGGGTGGGATTAACACGCCCTGGAGCTCTTCTCCGGAGAAACCTTAAGCCCGTTGGCGAAAAGGACGGAATTGCCGATCTGGCCCCTCTACGTGAGCGAGAAGGGGGTAGCAAAGTGGAACTAATTGCTTGGTTGTGTTAGGTTAGTCCCAAGGAACGCCCAAGACAATGCTAGGTCCCACCTTTTGGAAAGATTCCCCCGTCCCGCCAAATCCGAGAGTTTCGGGCTCTGAGTAGCCCTGGAACCAGCGAGAGAGAATCTGACGCCGGTGAAGCCATAACACAAAGAGTGAGGGAATCTTGGGCATCTAAAACCCATGCCACACTGTAACACACATGGTATGGCATTTCCTACGATTGGGTGGGATTCATACGCACCAGAGCTCCTCTCCGGAGAAACCCTAGGCCCGCTCGACAAAAAGTACGGAACTGCTGTTCTGGACCTTTTACGTGAGCTGGAAAGGGGTAGCAAAGTGGAACTAATTTCTTATATCTGTTAGATTAGGTCCAAGGAACACCCAAGAAAATGGTAGGGCCCAACTCTTTGCAATATTCCCACTGTTCCATCAGATTCGGGAGTTTCGGGCTCTGAGTAGTCCTGGAACTTGCGAGAGAGAATCTGACGTCGGTGAAGCCGTAACAGAAGAGTGCAGAAATCTTGGGCATCGAAGACCCATGCGAAACTCTAACACACATGGTATTTCAAAACCTAGGCTTGGGTGGGATTCAGATGCTCCGGAGCTCCTCTTCGGAGAAACCGTAGGCCCACTGGAGAACAATGACGGAATTGCCGTTCTGGACCCTGTACTTGAGCCGGAAAGTGGTAGCAAAGTGGAACTAATTGCTTGGTTGTGTTAGGTTAGGCCCAAGGACCACCCAAGACAATGGTAGTGCCCACATCTTGCAAAGATTCCCCCTTCCAGTCAGATCCGGGAGGTTTGGCCTCTAAGTAGTCCTGGAACCCGCGATAGAGAATCCGACGTCGGTGAAGCTATAACACAGAGAGTTAGGGAATCTGATAGAGGCAAAGGTGTCCGATCTTTCGATGAGATGATAACTATTATTTGGGTGGCGTTGACACTGGCGATCCGACTAAAAACGTACGAGGACGCTGCGCCTTAGCAATCGTTATATGGGGTGGCCCAATCTTCTCAATGAGCTTGTCTCTCTTTTTGTCGATTTTCTAGATTTTGTGATAACTAGTGCTACACTGAGACCTCTCACTTGGATGACCCCTGTTTCCATATGCAACAACAATCAAGCCCTTTGGATATTCTTAACTACACACTCTTGCACAAGTAATCAAAGATTACAAGTGGTCCTGTATCCCCCTATTCCCAATCGAATATTAAGATATCACGCAACTTTGACTTGGTACTACTTCAAGATGAATGCTTACCAGCGATACAATCTCAAGGCTAGGGTTTCTTTGGTTTAAACTTGTTCTACCTCAACCACACGTAGGTGGTCTCTATTTAAGGGTGAGGAGTGCGGCCACAAGGGGCTCTTGCACAAGCGCCAACTCCCCCTAAGACTTGGACTCCTACTTGGACTCTACGGAAAGATACAAACCGACCCATATTAAGGAGTTCAGCCAAATATGGTATACAAACCATACCTACTTGAAGTAGGATTTCTCTATGGCGCATTGGTATCCAATGGGGAGCCCTCCTCTTGTTTTCACTCTCTTCTAGTGTGGAATAACAAGTTAGAAGTTGTTTTCCACAGTTGTATGATTGTTTTCACCATCTTGCATGATTGTTTTCACCATAGAAATCTGGTTTTCACCATCTTGTATGTTTTTTTTCACCATGGTAGTCTTGTTTTCACCACTTGTAGTCTTGTTTTCCAGCATCTCCATAATATTTTCCAACTCCTTTTGGTTCTTTTCACCATCATGCTTGTGTTATCAATAACCCTGATCATACATAAATGCATAGACTTAGGCAGTATAAAATTCTCATAATCACAAACATCATAATCAATAATGAGTGAATTCACCTGTTGTTGTATGAGCTCGGACTTTGATTTTGTTATAGGTCCAAGTCTCACTACATCTTGTTTAAGTGGCAATGTACTAGGGATGTTCTCACCAAATCGCTACACCAACTCCAGGAGGTTATTGACATCGACGTAGCACGGTCGACCCAACCACTCAGTTCTAGCTCCTGCAATCAATCAAGAACAAGCAAGAACTAAGAGTTGGCAATCAAGATATTGCGAATATAGACGAATGTTTATAGCTGAAAGTGGGATTCCGAAAGCGGTCTTAGTCTGGTCGATCTGAGATAAACAAGGTACAGCGAAGTTGCATCGACGGATAACTTTTAACTAAACAAAACCCAGCCCTAAAAGAAATCCTAGGGGCTGTATTTATGAGGGGAAAAGAGGGGAAATTCGTGCTCCCATGGGTGGGGCCACGAAATCCATCCTAAATCTCTTTTTCGCTGGAATACGGACTCTAAAAACTACCCACTAAGGGATATGAAGAAAATACATAGGCCTGGCCCAATAATGAGGTGTCGTAGCACCTATAAAAGGACTTGGACGAAAATAATGAAGTGGTAGCTTGTCTAATTCGTCCAAGGCTTCATTTGGCATTACGGTGACTTCATGCTGCTGTAATCTCCCTCGGTGGCAGTGTCATCTTCTCCACTTCTGCTTCTGCTGCCAGATCCATCCTCGAACATGCTCCATAGCTTGTCCCTCTCATCCACGGTAAATCCATTATTCATGAGAGAAACAAACCCATTTGATTTAGGCAGTATCATAGTCTCATGTATATTAGGAACAACTCGTAGAAACGATAGTACCTGCTGATTAAGTTGATGTGCACGAGCTCTAGTCATAGGTCCTTTGTAATTGAAGTGGTGTAGTAGTAGCGATGTCCTCATCATTGATGCGGAGAGGTTACTCCTAGGTTGGCCCGATCTTCACGAATCGACGAAGAACACGAAGAACGCACGAAGATCGCGAAGAACACGAGAGATGGAACCGAGGGGGAATCATAGGCAAACGTGGGGGAAACACAAAGGGAGATAAATAGCGTGAACCGAGGGACCCCAAATCTCCCATAAACTAAACCCCGAGGGCCGCCTACGGGACGATCGATCCAACTGAACTCACCTTGATTCAAACCGCTTCACACCCGTAGCCGGTCCACTACGTCAATAGAACCTCAAGGATTTATGAGAGGAAGATTGGACAACTCTTGACTAAAACCCAAGGGGAGAGGACAAGTAGTTGGATGAATCTTGATACGATCCTAGACGAAGTCGTAGAAGTAGCCTTGATACGGTCCTAGGTACACACCATAGGAGTAGTTCCTCAAAGAGGGATATAAGAGAGCCAAGCTCTATGTTCTAAATTCAACTCTAACCCTAGATCTGAGAATGGGGAGTCTATTTATAGTCTAGTGCCAAGGGGGTAGGTGGGAGGATGAGATACATGGGTCAAGGCCCGAAAGTTGGCACGCAGGCCGCGCAGGAGCGGAGGCTCCGGTGGTTTCACCGGAGGTACCGGTGGTGATGGAGGGATGATAACCCGGTAGGCTAACGCCAAGGTGTAATTTGGCCCAAAGGGCGTTGCGCAAGATCCGGCTTAGAGAAAAGGAGTTTCTTAGAAGGCCCAAGAGTGTAGGCCTCGTAACCCGGTTTGTGGGTTCCGGTAGGGAAGATTAGGGTTTGTAAGCAGTGTCCGGGTATGATTCCGAGTATGCTTGGACGGTAAGCCAGGGGGTCCGGATATTATATAAGTCGGCCCCTAGGGTTAGATTAAGCAGAAATCACACAATCGCGAGATATTCGAGTATCCTTTGTAACACGAGAGTTGAGATAATATATTCAGACAAGAGACTCGGCGACTCGATTGCCGGCTACCAGATCGCATATCACCATGGTTTCCCTTGAGTTAAACCCTCTCCCAAACACCAGAGTCGAATTGCCCCAAGACAAGTTACCCCCGGTAACGTCTGTCGTGATTATCCCACGACAGTTGGCGCCCACCGTGGGGCCTACGTCCAAGGGTGTTTACATCACGGGAGAAGCTCGGGAGAACATGAAGAACCTCGTCATCGGCGAGATCTACAATGACTCCGAAGGAGAGAAGATGGTGAACGATTTTGGCTGGGGGCCAGAGTCGGACCTGCTCGAATACGGATCTGTCATCACAATCGGCCGGGTCAACGTATTCGTCGGCATGGTACGTATGTCCGGTTCAATCCCTGACGATTTTGGATTTAATTCTGTGTCAAGAGAGGCCACCCACGTTCAGTCGTACGGAGAAGAATCGGTCGGGACAGTGGATCCGATAGAAGAGCCCACCACGAAGAGGGAACAGTCGGAGGAGCCGGCATGGACCCCGCGTGGCCGGGTCATGAGAGAAGATGATACCGAGTCTATCTTGCACCTGCTGGAGGAGCGATACGAGGAAGATAGCTGTGATGAGGAGGAATATGAGTCTTCGCCAAGCATTGCGCGCCAGGTCGCGGTCTACACGGCCCCTACAACCAATCTCAATCACGGGAACGTGACTATGGCCGCGGTCGGAGCGGCGCAAGCATTGGCCCAGCAGCAAAATCCGGCTGACGGAAATCCGGTTCTGACCCGGGTTGACGGAGAGTCGGCTTCAGTCACCAGCCGAGCGGCGGATAGCGAGCTACAGGCAAATATGTTTGGGTTCCTGGCTAACAGGACGCCAGGGGCGGGTCCTTCGAATCCACAACACCCGGCCCTATTCAGTAACAATATGGTCTTGGACCCAACAGTGTTAGCTACTGTGATAACCCCGGAAAATGCCGCGGCGCGTGCCAGGGACTTGGAGGTAGCACGCCGCGCGCTGGAGCAACAAAGAAGGGATGTGGAAGCAGAAAAGCAAGGGGTAGCCACGCGCCAACGCGAACTGGAAGCACTGGAGAACCGGCTCCGAGCTGAGACAAGCAGGGTGCATCAAAGATACCAGACAAGATTACCGGCGATGGGTGGAGTCATAAACCCGAACGCACTATTCATCACACCCCAGGATCAGCCGATTCCGGCTGTGAATCAGGAAACTGTGCATCAGCCGGCAACCGGAGGAGGACAGCCGGCAAACATGCAGGCCGGGTTACCCACATTGCAGGCTGGGGCCACTGTCGGCAACACAGCACCACCACCACCACCGTCACGATTTCGTACGCCACCAGGTCATTTCAATAACCCCATGGATAATGTGTATGCCACAACATTAGCATTGAATCAGATCCCCGTAAGAGAGTCACCCCATGCGGAGCAGACCCGGCGGGCGATCGATTTACTGCGTACGGCAGTAGCTCAGCAGGTTAATTACCCGGATAATAGGAGTGGAATGCATGGAACACCTTATATCAGCCAGCAGCATGGCAATACCGGCAACATTCAAACAAGTTCAGCGCGGCGGAGGGCAGAGCAGCAGCAAATGCCGCCTCCTCCCCGCGTTCAAGCAGCACCAGCAGTATCAGCAGCACAAGCTATTGTGGATAGTTCCAGAGCCAGGCGAGCCGCGGCCGGGTCTGCGGTGCACGGACCAGCAGTAGCGCCACGTCTAGCCGTACCCCCCGCAGGATCGCATGTTTCCCGGGTGAGGCCAGCACCGACTAATCTCGCTGGGCCCAAGTGTCTGTCGGATAACATCAGGGCTGAGCCCTACCCGGATAAATTCAAGGAACCGGGTAAAGTAGTGAATTATGAGCCGACTATGGACCCAGAAACATGGTTGAGCAGTTACGAGATGGCTATGTCGATTCGCAATGCATCTGAAAATCTTCAAGCCAAGTTCATGTACTTAATGATGTCAGAAGGAGCAGCAAAGTTGTGGTTCAACAATTTACCGGAAGGATCTATCAAGTCGTGGGGTGAGTTGAAAACTGCGTTCATCAAGCACTTTCATGGAACGTGCAGGAAGCTATTTACTATTGATGACCTAGAACAGTGTGTCCAGAAGAAGGGAGAATCGGCGCGCAGCTGGGTGCGCCGGGTTATGGAGATACTTCACTCATCTACAGATATCCAGCCTAAGGACGCGTTGCAAGCTATGGCCAAGACATGCAAGTATACGCCTTTAGTGTAGAAGTTAACTCGCATGAAATCTAGTCGGAATGCTTCAGAGGTTACGATGGGAGAGCTAATGGATGCATGCAACAAGCACGCTGCAACGGATACCACAGAAGAGGACGTTGATGACAAGAAAGCAAAAGCAAACACGGGCAACAATGGAAGAGCCGGCAACGGGTCTGTGCCGGGTAACAATGGAGGTAACAATGGGAATAACCAGAACAAGCGCCCGTTTGAGGGGAATTCCGAGTTTGTCGCCAGCACAGAAGCCGGGTCTTCGAGGCCCAGAGCAAAAGGAAATTTCAACGCAGGAAATCATAACGGAGGAAACTATCAAGGGCCACCAAGACCGGGTAACAACTGGGATATCTTCAGAATGGCGTGCCCGAAACACAGCAGGAACAGAAGGCCGGCTAACCACTCATTGGAGCAGTGTGTGGATTTGTAGAGATGGAAGAACGAGGAAGTAAACAAGGCTATGCGAGGTGCAGGCCGGGGAGGAGGACCGGGTCCGGGTGGAAACCCGGGCAACGGCCCACCCCCAGCAGGTAACCCGGGAGTTGGAAATCCGGGTAATAACCAGGGAGGAGCTGGAGGTTTCCAAGCCAACCCCAAGCAATTGGGCCAGTACCACGTTCACACCACCGGAACTTCTAACAAGGATAGAAAGATACTAAAAAAGGCAGTAAACTCGGTCTCCTCGGCTGTCCCGAGATACCTGAGGTGGTCGGAGCAAGATGTAACAAGGAGCAGAAGAGATCACCCGGAAAGGATAGAACATTCGGGAGTCCTAGCATTGATGGTTGCGCCACAGGTTAATGGTTATGAGCTGAAAAAGGTCTTAATGGACGGCGGAAGCAGCATCAACATCCTATATTGGGAAACTTTCTTACGTATGGGTCTCAAGGAGTCTCAGCTACAGAAAAGTTCAACAGTTTTTCACGGGATTGTGCCAGGTCACTCGGCGTGCCCTGAAGGAAAGATTACCTTGGAGGTTGCTTTTGGAGAATCAAAGGACAATTTCCGGGTGGAGTGGCTCACGTTCGAAGTGGTAAAGTTGCGCAACCCTTATCACGCGCTATTTGGAAGGCCGGCTTACGCCAAGTTCATGGCCAGGCCGTGTTACGTATACCTACAGCTAAAAATCCCGGGTCCTAAGCAGACCATCACCATACATGGGAGCCGGGATATAGCGGCTGAGTGTGACGAAGGAGATGCGGCAATGGCGGAACAAGCTTGTAGAAAGGAGGAGCTCAAGTATTATCGGTCTCAAGTAGACCCGGATGACAGGACAACGCTGAAGAGGCCAAACACTGAGGATGAGAGAGCAAAATTCAAAGCAGCACAAGATACCAAGATGGTGGCCTTTGTCGAGGGTGATCCCTTTAAGCAATTTGCTATAGGATCTAACTTGGACGATGAGCAGGAAAAAACACTTGTGGAGTTTATTCGTTCGAATCAGGATGTGTTTGCTTGGACGCCTAGCGATATGCCGGGTATCCCTACAGAGCTGGTAGAGCACAGCTTGCATGTTGACCCCAAGTCCAGGCTTGTGAAGCAGGGCCTGAGAAAAATGAATGAGGAAAGGAGAAGAGCTATAGGAGAAGAAATTGCTCGGCTGTTGACAGCCGGCTTTATCATGGAAGTATTTCACCCGGATTGGTTGGCAAATCCGGTTCTCGTGATGAAAAAGACTAACGAGTGGAGGATGTGCATCGATTATACGAGTCTCAACAAGCATTGCCCAAAGGATCCGTTTGCACTTCCAAGGATAGATCAGATCATAGATGTAGTGGCTGGAAGTGACCTATTATGTTTCCTGGATGCATATTCCGGGTATCATCAGATCAAGCTCAAGAAGGAAGACTGGGAGAAAACGTCGTTCATAACCCCCTTTGGGGCCTTTTGTTACAAGACCATGACTTTTGGATTGAAGAACGCTGGCGCAACTTATCAACAGTGCATTCAGAAGTGCTTTGAGGACCAAATCGGACGCAACGTTCATGCTTATGTAGATGATGTGGTGATCAAGACCAGAAGAGCAGAGACATTTATTGACGATCTAAAGGAAACATTCAAGAACCTGAGAAGATACCAGATGAAGCTTAACCCGACAAAATGTGTGTTTGGAGTTCCAGCAGGGAAGTTACTCGGCTTTATCGTTTCAGAGAGAGGGATTGAGGCAAACCCGGACAAGATCAAAGCCATCCAGAGTCTGAAAAAGCCAGAAAACCTGAAGCATGTTCAGAAGCTTACAGGGTGTGTAGCAGCGCTGAGCCGGTTCATATCAAGACTCGGAGAGAAGGCAATACCCTTGTACCGGCTCTTGAGGAAATCCGACAAATTCGTTTGGGACCAAGAGGCGGACGAGGCGTTCGAGGCACTAAAGAAGCAGCTATCTGAGGCACCAGTCCTAGCAGCCCCAGGTCCTAAAGAGCCCATGTTACTGTACGTTGTAGCCGGGCCCCGTGCAGTTAGCGCAGTGGTTGTTGTTGAGCGCAAGGAGGATGGGAAAGACCACCCGGTTCAGAGGCCGGTTTATTATGTCAGCGAGGTATTATCAGAAGCAAAGCAGCGCTACCCACATTGGCAGAAGCTGGTTTTTGGGGTCTTCATGGCCAGCCGGAAATTGAAGCCGTATTTTCAGGAACACCCCATAACAGTGGTTAGCTCTATACCAATGTCGGACATCATCAGAAACTCGGATGCAACAGGTAGAATAGCCAAGTGGGCAATCGAGATGGGAGATTATCACATCAACTACGAGCCTAGGTCAGCAATCAAATCTCAAGCTCTAGTTGATTTCATTAATGATTGGACTCACACAGGCATGCCCACGATGACTCCAAGTTCCGAGTCTTGGATAATGCACTTTGATGGTTCCAAGCAATACGAGGGATCAGGAGCTGGAGTGGTGCTCACATCACCCAAAGGAGACAAATTGAGCTACGTGTTGCATATTCACTTTGATTGTTCCAACAACGTGGCCGAATATGAGGCATTATTGCATGGATTGAAGATAGCCAAGGAGATGAACATTAAGAGGATACGATGCTATGGAGATTCGGACCTTGTGGTACAGCAGGTCTCGGGAACTTGGGATAGAAAAGATGCAACTATGGCAGCATACCGCAGAGAGGTGGACAGGGTTGCCGGGTGTTTTTCCGGGTATGAGGTGGAGCATATAGATAGAAGAAAGAACGAGGCAGCAGATGCCCTCGCCAGACTCGGCTCACGCAGAGAGCCGGTTCCACCCAATGTCTTTCTGGACGAGCTATGGAAACCATCAGTTAAAACCGAGTCTGAGGAAGAGGTGGCTAACCAAGACCCGGATTTGGAGCTCGTGGCCACAATACGCACTGTTCCCGAGTGGACAGAGCCGTTTCTGGCTTACCTATCACGGGGCGAGTTACCACAGCAAGAGGTACTAGCGAGGCAAATTGTGAGGCGAGCAAAAGGTTATTCCATTATCAACGGGGAGTTATATAAAAGAAGTGCAGCAGGAGTTTTTCTACGCTGTGTAGCACCAGAAGAAGGCCGACAGATTCTGAAGGAGATCCATGAAGGTGATTGTGGGCATCACGCATCCACAAGGTCCCTTGTGGCCAAAGCATATAGACACGGTTTCTTCTGGCTCACAGCCCTAGCAGACGCGGAACGCTTGGTGGCAAGGTGCGATGGATGTCAAATATATGCCCGCCAAATCCATGTGCCGGCTATGGAGTTGCAAACAATTCCTTTAACCTGGCCGTTTGCCGTTTGGGGTATGGACATGGTTGGCCCCTTTCACATGTCACCTTGCAAAAAGACACATCTCTTGGTGGCTATTGATAAATTTACCAAGTGGGTTGAAGTTATGCCAGTTACCAATTGCGAACCGATTACGGCAGTCAAGTTTCTGAAAAGGATTATCTACCGGTTTCGGGTATCCTCACAGCATAATTACCGACAATGGAACCAACATGTCCCTTGGTGAGATGGAGAAATTCTGTGGTAACAACGGAATCCGGCTTGACATAGCTTCCGTAGCCCATCCACAAGCCAATGGACAAGCGGAAAGGGCAAATCAGGAGTTACTCCGTGGATTAAAGCTACGGCTACGGGTCCCATGCATCAGAGCTGCTGGAGCATGGGTTGAGGAGTTACCTTCAGTGGTTTGGGGAATTAACACCACACCTAACAGATCTACTCAGATGACACCGTTTTTATGGTTTATGGTGCAGAAGCGGTGCTGCCGAGTGATATCATCCATGACTCGCCTCGAGTGTCGGCTTATGTCGAGGTGGAGAACGAGAAGACCCGGCAGGACGCCGTGGATATGTTCGAAGAACACAGGGAACAAGCTTTGGAGAGATCAGCCATATATCAACAGGATCTGAGGAGATACCATAGCCGGCGTGTGAAAACCCGGGTTTTCCAGGAAGGAGACCTGGTTCTTCACCTGGTACAGTCAAAGGAAGGAAAACACAAGTTATCCCCACCATGGGAAGGACCGTTCATCATAAGACGGAATCTACACAATGGATCGTATTACTTGGTAGACGCAAGGGAAGAGTCGGCAACCGTTAATGACACCGCTCATACCACTTCATCTATGCAAGAAAGAGAAAGACCATGGAACATGGCTCAGCTGCATCCCTACTATACCTAGTATAGGCTAGATTCACAAGTGGAATTACACGATGTAACAGGTAGCAGGTTTCATACGCACTCTTTTCCTATCCAGGGTACCTAAGGGGACTGGAGGGTTCTTAATGAGGCGGCTTGCTGACCTAACTTGTCTCATATCAATAAAGAGATGGTTAAATAATATCTTGTTTCTTTTTCTATGTATTTTTCTGCAAGTTTTTATATTTCTGTTGTGTTCTTATTTTTCTTCCAGGTAAGTACTATTTATTGTTCTTAGTATATTAGTTTCTCTAGTAAAATGCATATATCTAGGTCTTGGGGGCTGATTGCTTGAATAGCACAGTTGCAAACTCAAAGACCCGGCCACGATGCCATTGAGTTATAAGGGCCGATTACTTGTAATAAGTACAGCTGCAAGCTTATAACCGGACAAAGGAGCCAAACTTTCTTGACCTTTCTTACTTAAGCTTGATGTGACTCGCACTAATGTGGCATGCTTTGCTAGCGTATGATTACAATCAGTCATGATACCCAATGGGACTTGCCTGACCCTATCTTCGTACAGCTGTAGCAACATTGATTATCCACGCGAAAGCCAGCTTATAGTAGAAGAAGGTCAAAAGAGTCATCTAAACCACAAGTTATGCAGAGTACAAGGTTAATAGCCGGAAACTCAAAGTATATTAAGCATAACTTCAAAGCCTATGGGAAACGGCTCTAGGTTTTGGGCTTAGCAGAAACAATTTGTTCCTTTCGAAAGACCCAACACCCCAGACTCGGAATTTCGGGCCTTGGGGACTGGGGAATTTGAAAAAAGAAAACAAATTAGCTAGCTATTCAGCTCAAAAACCCAAAAATCCGAGTCTTGGGGACTTGGAAAAAAGTCCACTAGTCAAAACCCACGAGACCCGGAAACCGAGTCTCACAAAAGGAACCATAGTGGAAAGTCGGAAAATCAGGAATGAAAAAGTTCCAAAGACAGGGAAATATCAAATTTACGCAAAGGCCAGAAGGGCCATGAAAACTATTAAGGTTTTAAATGTATTACAAGCCACGATAGTAGTATCAAAAAGTGCACAGGCGCACTATCAAAAGAATAATTGTTTTAAAGGCCATCGG
This sequence comes from Alopecurus myosuroides, assembly GCA_028641055.1. NCBI lineage: Eukaryota > Viridiplantae > Streptophyta > Magnoliopsida > Poales > Poaceae > Alopecurus > Alopecurus myosuroides. The sequence continues at coordinate 118,172,074 of CM054062.1, forward strand.
CCGAATAAAGTGCTTGAGATGGTAGCGGATAAAGGTTTACTCGGCCTCCTAGGTCGGGTTTACAGCCTTGCCCTTGTCTTCCGGGTCTTGGTCCTGGCTTCGCGCCTTAGGGGCCTTCCCAGCGTCGTCACCCGGATTGGCAGTGTCAGGACGAACAGGAGGGCGGACGGCCGGAGTAGAGGTGGTAGGCGCCGACTCAAGCTCGGCTTTCCTTTTTCCAGCCTCCTCCTTCCTCTTGGCCGAGTCTGCGTTCCACTTCTCCAGGATATCAAAGGGCAAGGGCATATCTTCCTTCACCGGTTTATCTTCGGCATCATATGGAGTTGCAAATCTATTCAGGTCCAGAGTATCGGCAATTGTAGATGCCGAGTGGCGCACCTCATGCTGTATAGCCTTGAAGTCCTTGGCGGAGAATTTGGAGCCATCAACCTTGAATTCTGGAAACCCGGCCACCAGCTTTGCCAGCTCAAGCTTAGGAAAATAAGCCTTAGCCAACATGAGCCCCCGGGTCATCCCAACCCGGCATGCCGAGCGTTTCCAGGGCTCAATCCATGAGGGGACTGTGGAGCACGCATGGATCAAGGTGTCCATGCCCGGATATCCATCACCCGGCAACTGCACGGCGTCTAGGATCCATTTAGTGCCGGCACAGAGTGTCCGGAGCACAGTATTCAAGTTCTTTGCCTTCTGGACATCATCATCTTCCGGGGGTGCAAGACCAGGGCCTACAGCATAAAACAGCAAAGGTTAAAGCAAAAATTCCGGGTATCATACATAAAGAAAAAGCCGAGTTACAAAGCAGTAAGCTATAAAAACTCACCAAGTAGGACACGATAAGTGTCGGCAACTTGAGCTGATAATTTCTTCAGGGCAGCTTCAGCAGTGTGGCATTTCTGCTTGTACTTCGCGACATCCTTATTAAGCGTTTCCACCTCAGCCTCAAGCGCCTCTCGCAGCTTTACCTCAGTCTCCAGGAGTTGATTGGTTTTGGCCAAAACTTCCTCGGACCTGGCCATCTGTGCCTATAAGGGAAGGAGAGGTGAAGGTTAGCCGGGTATAACAATAAGCCGAGTATCAAGGGAAGTACCGAGTAAAACTTCCACAAGTTAAACTCGGAACTTGGGGACTAGATGAATACTATGAAATATCGATCAGTGTTACCTGGTGCTCAGCAGCCATGCGTTCTAGTATTTCTTTTTCCGTGGCCTTCATGGCGAGGAGTGCACTCATCATCTGATCATAAGAGCGGTTACCCAGGCCTAGATTAGAAGAAACGGGATTCTGGTCACCCGGAGAAGGAGTCTTCTCCTTTGCGGGGGAAGGTACTCGGGTCGCTTGAGCGTTGGAGTTGAGCCCACTCCCCCCTGTGCCCAGGATTACCACTTCTTCATCCTCTTCATCCTCGCGCGCATGCGAGGCCATCGGGTACTCGGCCTCTTGATCGGCCGGGTCTTTCAGTGGCACTTGTTGTTCTCCATCGCCGCCAGCCGCGGCCATCACATCATCAACCGGATCTTCCCGGGGCGGGTCATCAGTCTCCATATCATCCGGGTCACTGGTTGTGACCTTGGCTCTGAGAAAAGCACAAGTAAACGGTTAGTGTATGACTAAAGAAAACTATGGAAAAGTGTTAGAATAGCAGGAAAGGTATCTTACCCGGAGTTCACCATGAAATCTGAGGGGAACTCGCTGCTAGACCCGGATGAGGCTGATAAAGAATGAGAAAGTGAGACTCGGAGTTTTCCGCGCAAAGGGTGATTGGGAGAAGGAAAGCTTTGAGATAAATTGGAAGGTTGAGATTGAGAAGTACCGGCGCGCCGGGTTGGAGATGATGGGATACCCGCGTTGAGTGCGGTTTCACCCGGAGAGTTCCGGGTCACCCTGCGCTTGACCATGGGCGGTTCCTTCAAGTATGGCCAGTCGGATAATTCTCGGTTTAGCTCGCACATATTAGCAAAAGTGTATGGTTTGGAAGCGAGGGAGCGATATGGAACCTTAAAAACAACCCCTCGGGGTTTCCTCTTGGCTCCGACCTCGATGACCGGTTCTGCTTCGCTCTCATCACTTTGGGTTTCCTCCCCATCTTCCGGATCTTCTTTCTCCTCCTTGTCCTCCCTGTCCTCCATTCCTGAGAAACATAGCATACAGTCGGAAAAAGGAGAGCGTGGAGAAATAAGTTAAGCAGAAATTGGGGTGGGAGAAACCCGGAAAGTACCTTCCTCCGAGTCAGCCGCCTCCTCGTCCTCCTCTGGATTCCCGGAGTTGGGCGGGCTCTCGATGTTCCAAAAAGCGTTATCAGCCTGAGATAAAGGCATAAAAGTGAGAGTTAGTAGTTGTATCAAGTAAAAGTGCAAGAATAAGTGAATAAGTGTCGGATCTTACCGCTGGAGCCGGGTTGTCCCGAGTGTATGGCTCTAACCCGGCTATGTTCCGGATTACTTCCATCTTCTCAGTTAGGAAGCTTTTGATGGTCTTGTTGGTATCGCCAGCCGGATAGTTCTTTGAAGAATAACGGAGGGAATCTGTCACGTGCCCGGAATACTCAGACATCAGCTTAGGCCGGATGGCGTTGCGCTGAATCCGGAAATCTACCCAAGTCTTAACTAGATTGAGCCCAAGGAGACCGTGGGCGGAAAGGACGGCTATCTTAGCTAGGAGGGGCTGAATGGACTCTCTGTCCGACTCAGAGGCAAAGGCGTTGAAAGTGTCGGAGAGATCCAGGAGGCCCTCCGAGAAACCCGGCAATTTCCTTTCGCCGGGTGGGGAGGTGTCCCGGCAGTAGAAGAAAGATTTTTGCCAATGCTTAACGTGTGAGTTAAGACTCAGAGTCGGCATAGGCGAATTCTTGCGCCGTTGGATAGAAACCCCGCCGCAGGCCAAGAGGGCCCCGTCACCGCTTTCGCGGCACGGTTTGCATTGGAATAGTTCGATAAATAAGGCAAGGTTTGGTGGGATGCACAAGTAAGACTCGCAAAGGACGATGAATTGAGTTATATTCAACATAGAGTTAGTCCCTATGTCGAAGACTCGGAGGCCGTAGTGGCTGAGGACTTCGCGGAAAAAAGAGTGACCCGGGGGACGGAATCCCCGGATCACGTGCTCTACGAAACATATTACCTCGTTTTGACCGGGGGATGGCCGGGTCTCGTCACCCGGAACACGCCAATGGATCTCCTTTTGAGGAGGGAGGACACCTGATTCGGCGAGCTCCTCCAGCTTGGCCTGGGTCACGGTGGACCTAGCCCAGTTGGCGGAAATGGCTTGGGTCGTCTTTGGCTTTGCCGGCTGTTTTCCCTTGTTCTTCGGAGCCATTTGTTCGGTCTGCAAAATACAAGGCAAAGGGTACAAAACATGAGTAATTAAGACCCGGAAACTACAGGTTATCCGAGTATCAATAAGCAGTATGGAAACTATGAGTTATCCGAGTATCAACAAGCAGTATCGACTAGCAGTACGGAAACTACGAGTTATCCGAGTATCAGTGAGCTATTGTGAAGGAGGGTTGATCGTCTGGTTAACTAGAGAGTAATTGAAAGATCCGGGAATAGTGGTCTATCCGGGTATCAAAGAGCAACTACGGAAAATCTTGACAGACGCCTGGTTTGGATAATTTGCAGAGAGATTCGCGAAGAAATTAATGGTTGCAAGTGATAGGAGAGTGTTATTGGATCTACAGTTGAGCGATTAAACAAGCAAGGATGGAGTTGAGCAATCTAACTCGGTACGGAGCAAGAAAATAGCCCGCGGGCGGACCTAGATCCAATCTACATCGAGCGAAAAACTTGAAGTTAAATCCATGGAGGAAAACTTACCGGCAAGGTCCGGAGGAGGTTGCGGCGGAGGCAGATGGCGCAACCACGGTGGCATGCGGGGCTTCCCGGCGGACGGCTCGAGGGTGCAGCGGCGGAGGCTGACGGCGGCGCGGCGCGGGTCGAGGACGAGCGCAGTTGGCGGCGGCTCGATTCCGGCGGCGCGTCCGTGGGCTCCATGGTGGCGCGACGGCGAGCTCGAGTGAGGGAGCTCCGGAGGCGAAAGAGATGGGGAGAAATGGAACGTTGGGCTAGGTTACCCCTTAGGGCATCTATTTATAGGTGCGGGTGGGGAAAACTAGGTCAAGTGAGCGGGAGCCAAAATTTTCGGGATAAGGGGTATCTGTCCGGATTTGTTGGGATAAGCAGTTAAGTGGCCGTGCGTGATATCCGGAAATTATGAGAGCAAATCATTCCCGCGATATCCGGGCTAATTAACGGACGAAATGAGCCGGGTCTTCTATGTTCTCTTTGGAATGCTGACCCGGGAAGATGAAGATGAATTCGGAGAGAGCCGGGTTATTATATGGACCACCAGTGGAGTTAGGCCTAGCTGTTTATCAAAAGCAACCTAACCCGGCCTCTATGAACTTGTATGTTTGTTATTTTTGCAGGGAATAGCATGCGCTTCAAGGAGGATCCCGTGAAGCCCAAGCTATTCTGGGGACTACTGATGGAGGGATGATAACCCGGTAGGCTAACGCCAAGGTGTAATTCGGCCCAAAGGGCGCTGCGCAAGATCCGGCTTAGAGAAAAGGAGTTTCTTAGAAGGCCCAAGAGTGTAGGCCTCGTAACCCGGTTTGTGGGTTCCGGTAGGGAAGCTTAGGGTTTGTAAGCAGTGTCCGGGTAGGATTCCGAGTATGCCTTGGACGGTAAGCCAGGGGGTCCGGATATTATATAAGCCGACCCCTAGGGTTAGATTAATCAGAAATCACACAATCGTGAGATATTCGAGTATCCTTTGTAACACAAGAGTTGAGATAATATATTCAGATCGGAGACTCGGCGACTCGATTGCCGGCTACCAGATCGCATATCACCATGGTTTCCCTTGAGCTAAACCCTCTCCCAAACACCAGAGTCGAATTGCCCCAAGACAAGTTACCCCCGGTAACGTCTGCCGTGATTATCCCACGACAGGTGGTTTAACCGGAGGCTCCGGTGGGGTTCCGGTGCGCCTTCTGGGCCGGACAACCGGAGGCTCCGTCGTGGGGTCCGGTGGTGGCTCTGCTCTTATCGAGCCGAAAGGGGTTTTGGGCGGAGGTGGCACCGGAGGCTCCGGTGGCTGGCGCGGAGCGGAGGCTCCTGTGGGATCACCGGAGGTTCCGCCGCCCGGGCTTCTTGTCTTCGTCTCCTTGCACTGGTCCTCCACGGTCGCCTTCCGCGTCTTCTTGGGCAACTTCTTGAGCATCGTTTTGGGTGTTTTCCGGGGCCTCCGTGGTGGGTTTGATCCTGAGCACACAAAGGGTTGAACCACGAGGTAGCGCACCATCCGCCAAGTTACCGAAAGTATGTAGCGAGAGGAGCGAGTTCACCTTGTCATGTATGGACTTTGCTCGTGATCTTTTCATTAGTGCACTTGGTGGGGTTGGGTGGGCTACATCATCTCCCCCCCCCTTGAAAAAGAGTCGACCTCGACTCGTCGTCGTCTTCATCACTTGGGTATCCATGGAAGGGGGGATGTCCATGACATTGAAGGAGTTGTGGATGAGGTACTTGGATTGTGGTAAGTCCAGCTTGTAGGCGTTGTTGTTGATGCGCTTGATGACCTTGAAAGGGTCGTCGCCTCTTGGCTTGAGCTTGGATTTGCGCTCTTCGAGAAAACGGTCCTTGCGCAAGTGTAGCCAAACGAGGTCACCTTGTTGGAACACCATGGGTTTCTTGTTCTTGTTCCTGATGGAGGCTCGATGCTCGGAATGCTTCTCAAGCGTAGCTCTTGTGGAGTCATGTAGCTTCTTTATGTAGTCGGTGCGCTTGTCAATATCCATGTTTGCGCGCTCGCGGAGAGGCAAATGTAGTATGTCGAGAGCGGTTTTGGGGTTGAAGCCGTAGACGATCTCGAAGGGGCTCTTCTTGGTATCTTCATGTAGAGCACGGTTGTAGGCGAACTCGGCGTGTGGGATGCATTCCTACCAATTCTTTAGGTTGGGCTTGATCAATGCTCGAAGAAGTGAAGATAGTGTGCGGTTGACGACCTCGGTTTGTCCATCCGTTTGCGGGTGGTAGGCGGTGGAGAAGAGTAGCTTGACGCCGAGCTTGGCCATCAACGTCTTCCAAAAGTAGGAGGTGAACTTGACGTCGCGGTCCGAGACAATGGAAGTAGGTACACCATGGAGACACACAATTTCCCTGAAAAACAAAGTAGCAACATGTGAAGCATCGTCGGTTCGGTTGCAAGGAATGAAATGTGCCATATTAGAGAAACGATCAACAACTACAAAGATTGAATCCATGTTGGTTTTAGTGTGTGGGATTCCTAACACAAAGTCCATGCTAATATCACTCCAAGGTGCATGTGGGATAGGCAATGGCATGTAATGACCATGGGGGTTGGAAGTACACTTAGCTCGGAGGCATGTAGAACAACGCTTGACGTGTCTCTCTACTTGATGCTTCATATTGGGCCAATAGTAATGGTTGGAGAGCATGGCATAGGTCTTGTCGCGTCCAAAGTGCCCCATGAGACCTCCTTCATGTGATTCCTTCAATAACAACAAGCGAAGAGAGGACTCGGGAATACACAATTTGTTAGCCTTAAACAAGAAACCTTTGTGAAGATAGTAGTCATCAAAACCTAGGTTAGGCAAACATTTCTCCAAGATAGGACGAAAGAAGGCATCGGAAGAATATAACTCTTTGATTTCATCCAAACCAATTACATTGATGTCAAGGCGTGTAAGAAGACACACTTTCCTAGACAAAGCATCCGCTACAACATTTTCTTTACCTTTCTTGTATTTAATGACATAAGGAAAAGATTCAATGAATTCTACCCATTTAGAATGCCTCTTGTTTAAATTTACTTGTGATATGGGGTGGCCCGATCTTCTCAATGAGCTTCTCTCTCTTTTTGTATTTTTTTGATAATTGGATAACTAGTGCTACACTGAGACCTCCCACTCAGCTGACCCCTGTTTCCAGATGCAACAACAATCAAGCTCTTTGGATATTCTCAACTACACACTCTTGCACAAGTAATCAAAGATCACAAGTGGTCCTGTATCCCCCTATTCCCAAATGGAATAACAAGATATCACGCAACTTTGCAATTGGTAAACTTCAAGTAGTATGCTTAGCAGCAATACAAACTAGAGGCTAGGGGGTTTGTTGGTTTTGGTTTAAACTTGTTCTCCCTCTTCCACACGCAGGTGGGGAGTATATATAGGTGGAGGGCTCCTTGCACGAGCACCTCTCCTACTAGGACTAGGACTCCTACTTGGACTAGGAGGACTCTACTAGGACTCCTACTTGGACTAGGAAGGGATACAAACCGACCCAACTTTAGGGGGGTTCGGCCATTATGGCATACAGGCCATGCCTAATTGAATTAGGACTTTCTATATGGCGCATTAATCTTCAACGGGGCGCCTCCTCTTGTTTTCACCATTCCTTAGTGTGGAAGAACATTCCTGGAGTTGTTTTTTCACACTTGCACATTTGTTTTCAACACTTGTAAGTTTGTTTTCCATCATCTCCATGTTGTTCTCCAGCAAGTCTTGAGGTCTTCCTCCATCCATGTTTGTGTTAACAATAACCCTGCTAATACATAATGCAATAGCTTAGGTAGTATAACATTCTTATAATCACAAACAATATTTATTAATAGGAAAGAATTCACCTTATAATAATCATCAGCGAGGCTCAATATTTCCTTCCAACTCAAGCATGTACATTCACCATGGACCCCTATTATATCCTGATCATCCTCCCTTTCTTCAAGACAAGACGTCCTCGGCTTGTTGTATGCTGAAAGTGGAATAAACAAAAAGAACAACGTGTATGCACAATACATATATCTATAATGAGGTGCATTAGTTGTTATCATATCATAAAATTGTGCCCTAGACATGTGACCACGAATTTTGCTTGTAAACATCACATAATTGTCATAGCACTCCATAAAATAGCAATCACAATTGCAAATATAAGTGAAACTCATTAAATCATGATCAAAAGGAGAATCATATGTGTATATATTTTTATTGTTTAGTATCAATTCAAGTGTTCACACAGAAGATCTATGATCAAATTTATCTTTATTAGTACACTCAAAGGTGGTAACATGCTTATTATTTTCATCATGAAAATTGCAACTCAATTTGCAAATATATGTGAAGAACAATTTATGAGAACATGTACTTAACAAGTGTTGTGTCAAACCAAACATATGTGAAAAATCATGCTCATATGTAGCAAATTGTAAACCATTTAACCAAGTTAATACAATGTTTAATTCGGCCATTTTATCACAAGTTATGCATATGTGATCCACCATAAAAATTTCACTCATGTTATAGTCACCAATCAAGTTAAAAGTGAAAGAAGAAACATAATTGCTAGAATTTACAAATGAAATTTCTGCAACCTTTTTCATAGCACTTTGCACATTAATTGATTCATTTAACATGATGTAATCCACAATATCATTAGGTGGTATTTTAGCAAGTACTTCTTTATGTGAAATCAACACTACATGATTAAATTTCGAAATTACCATATTATCACATGTAGGTGGACTATCTATGCTTGTTAACTCACAAGAATCAACTAGCAATTTAGTAGACTCACAAAATTCAGCACTTGAAGTTTGTAGCTCGAAATTAGCACCTTTATCAATGACATCCTCCTCAGATTTAGTAGGTACCAATTCATCTATCTCAAGTGGTGATGCAGGTTGTAGTTGAGGTGGCTCCCATTCTTCAAAAGTAATCTGCATATCACAAGAAACAACACTAGGAGTAGACATGATTACGTTAGTAGAAACAACCTCACATGTCTTCTCAACCTCGACAAATCCCATAACTAAACGCTCAAGTCTTTGCATCTCAAGTTTTTCAAGTCTTTGCTTTTCAAGCATCTAAGCAGAAATTAAGGGTTGATGTCTAATTCTTTGAAATTTTGTAAGCCATGCATGTATTATCCAATTTTTCTTATTGTTCCAAAAGAATTGTAAATCAGGATAATGGCTGTCAAAATTAACTCTATATCTAGTGCACCATTGTTGTCCCAACAAAAGATGAGAACAAATAATATCTCTAGGCATCACACGACATAAAATTTTCTCCTTATGGCCATGAATGGTTAAAGGAACAAAAACTATGTGAGTAATAATAAGTTCATCATCATATGTAGGTAACCTAAATGGATCACGTGTGTGTGGAACCTGCTGCAATTCTTCAACAACCTCAGGACTAACAAAATTATACCGTGTACCTTTATCAAGGGTAATAGCAACCTTGCTGTCCTTGATGTCTACTGTGAAGTGAAATAGATCTTTTGCTGGAATCCCACTAGCATCCTCCTTCCAAAACATAGCACTGCAAGCATCAACACTAGGAAAACCCATTGATTAATTTGTTAGACAAAATAACAATAGGTTGTGGTGCCTCTCACAACTCACTCAAAACCAAGCAAAGATGGCTTCACTTAATGTTCCAAGAGTGAAAAGGATCAACTTACCAACAAGGAGCAATGAAAAATGTGCTTTAGTGTGAGAAGAGGATAATCCGAGCTATCAAGTATCACAATGCAAACAGGGTTTTTGGTGGGGCTTGGTTGGGATTCCTAACAACACCAAAATAACAACTCCAATGCACTGTCTAATGTGATGAAAAATACTAAAGGAAACACACTCACACTGGGAGACAAATGTGGCTTAGCAATTATATGGAAGAGATATTGCAAGCACTGGAAAAACACTAGCAAATACTCTATGAAAACAGGCACAAGATTGCTCAAATATGTCCACAAAAATATCCAAGATATGATAAGCTTCCACTAGTGATAGTATGTCTCGGCCTCTTTTTGCTTTTTCTCTCTTTTATTTTTTTTTGTACTTTTTCAACGGCCTTTGAATCAACTAGGAGCAGAAAATATGGACAAGAATTGATCAAATTGAGCAGCCTGTTAGAGCAATAAAACAGCTAGTCTTTGGGTTTTGGGTACCTAAAATTTGTTGTAGAATGGCTGTAGCTAGGGCTTATCAAAGATCAGATCAGAATCCTAGAGATAAAAGAGGAGAAAAACAAAGGAAAAAAAACTAAGAAAACAGATAGAGCGGTTGTGTGGACTTACAACTGTGTGTGTGCAGGGTGTGCTTTTGGAGGCGTATGGCAGCGATATGGCGGATCTGAGTGCGAGTGGAAAAAAATAAGGAGCGTGTTTTAGCGCCCAGCTTTTGGCGCGTAGTCGGATTCCGACTGTGGATAGGGATCGGTGCTTGTGGTTGGTAAACCAGCGCAAGCGAGCGCGTAGCAGGAGACAAGGCGCGAGTGGGTCCAGGCGTTGTGTTCGCTCCTCGGATACGGTAGCGATTGGGCCGGTAGGCGGTAGTGGTTGGTGGTCGGCGGAAAGCGCGTGGAACGATGTGCGCTCGGACTCCGATGCTCGGTGTGCGCGCCGTCGGAACACGTCAATAACGCATGATTAATGCGGTCATGGACCGAGTCTAGGGATGTGCGTGGGAAGCAGGTGTGCGCGTGGGCGATGGATTGGCGCGTAGCGTATGCGTAGTTCGTGGATGCTTGTGGTCGGATTCTGACGGGGGACAGAAGCAGCAGGAATTTGGCGGGATGTGCGTGCGTTTTGGCCGGTAGTCGAGCAGCAATCAAAGCGAGATGGTGGGGCCGATCGGGATGCGCGCGTTCTTCTAACGCGTTTAACGCGGAACAATGGACAAGCCACGATCGGAACGAGTCCGACACGCAATCAAGATGCACGTGGAATTCAGGAGTTGGGAACCAACACGTGCTTTTGGCCGGTAGCGATAGGAATTGTAGCGATTTTGGTCGGGAGTAGTTGTCAGCGCTCGGACTGCGCGGAACGGTGGACCAGCAATATAGGACAAAAGCGTGTTTACGCTCTTCACGGTGGATCACAGCGCGCGAAGTTTATGGCAGTGTGGCGACCACGCGTTCGGTCGGTTGGCGGATTATGCGCGCGAAAAGGACGATGCGGTTGCGGCGAGTTAGGCGCGGAACGACTAGAAGTTGGTATGGAATCCGAGTGTGGTTAGGAAAAACTACACGACATCAATATTTTATTGATGGTATTTTTTGTTTTATGAAGGAAACAAAGATGAACTAGATGAACCCTAAAAAGATGAAAAAGAAAAACAGAAACGCAAATCAACAAGAAACAGCAACTAGTAGATGCAAATTGGTGTTGATCTAGGCTCTGGCACGAACTAAACCTAATATTTTTGTGTGGGTTTTTCTGGATAGGAAATAAAAACAACTAGACTAAGGATAAATTTGCTCACCGAGTAAACTTGAGAATCTGATACCAAGATGATATGGGGTGGCCCGATCTTCTCAATGAGCTTCTCTCTCTTTTTGTATTTTTTTTGATAATTGGATAACTAGTGCTACACTGAGACCTCTCACTCAGCTGACCCCTGTTGCCAGATGCAACAACAATCAAGCTCTTTGGATATTCTCAACTACACACTCTTGCACAAGTAATCAAAGATCACAAGTGGTCCTGTATCCCCCTATTCCCAGACGGAATAACAAGATATCATGCAACTTTGCAATTGGTAAACTTCAAGTAGTATGCTTAGCAGCAATACAAACTAGAGGCTAGGGTTTGTTGGTTTTGGTTTCAACTTGTTCTCCCGCTTCCACACGCAGGTGGGGAGTATATATAGGTGGAGGGCTCCTTGCACGAGCACCTCTCCTACTAGGACTAGGACTCAACTAGGACTCCTACTTGGACTAGGAGGACTCTACTAGGAATCCTACTTGAACTAGGAAGGGATACAAACCGACCCAACTTTAGGGGGTTCGGACATTATGGCATACAAGCCATGCCTAATTGAATTAGGACTTTCTATATGGCGCATTAATCTTCAACGGGGCGCCCTCCTCTTGTTTTCACCATTCCTTAGTGTGGAAGAACATTCCTGGAGTTGTTTTCCACACTTGCACATTTGTTTTCAACACTTCTAAGTTTGTTTTCCATCATCTCCATGTTGTTTTCCAGCAAGTCTTGAGGTCTTCCTCCATCCATGTTTGTGTTAACAATAACCCTGCTAATACATAATGCAATATCTTAGGTAGTATAACATTCTTATAATCACAAACAATATTTATTAATAGAAAAGAATTCACCTTATAATAATCATCAGCGAGGCTCAATATTTCCTTCCAACTCAAGCATGTACATTCACCATGGACCCCTATTATATCCTGATCATCCTCCCTTTCTTCAAGACAAGACGTCCTCGGCTTGTTGTATGCTGAAAGTGGAATAAACAAAAAGAACAACGTGTATGCACAATACATATATCTATAATGAGGTGCATTAGTTGTTATCATATCATAAAATTGTGCCCTAGACATGTGACCACGAATTTTGCTTGTAAACATCACATAATTTTCATAGCACTCCATAAAATAGAAATCACAATTGCAAATATAAGTGAAACTCATTAAATCATGATCAAAAGGAGAATCATATGTGTATATATTTTTATTGTTTAGTATCAATTCAAGTGTTCACACAGAAGATCTATGATCAAATTTATCTTTATTAGTACACTCAAAGGTGGTAACATGCTTATTATTTTCATCATGAAAATTGCAACTCAATTTGCAAATATATGTGAAGAACAATTTATGAGAACATGTACTTAACAAGTGTTGTGTCAAACCAAACATATGTGTAAAATCATGCTCATGTGTAGCAAATTGTAAACCATTTAACCAAGTTAACACAATGTTTAATTCGGCCATTTTATCACAAGTTATGCATATGTGATCCACCATAAAAATTTCACTCATGTTATAGTCACCAATCAAGTTAAAAGTGAAAGAAGAAACATAATTGCTAGAATTTACAAATGAAATTTCTACAACCTTTTTCATAGCACTTTGCACATTAATTGATTCATTTAACATGATGTAATCCACAATATCATTAGGTGGTATTTTAGCAAGTACTTCTTTATGTGAAATCAACACTACATGATTAAATTTCGAAATTACCATATTATCACATGTAGGTGGACTATCTATGCTTGTTAACTCACAAGAATCAACTAGCAATTTAGTAGACTCACAAAATTCAGCACTTGAAGTTTGTAGCTCGAAATTAGCACCTTTATCAATGACATCCTCCTCAGATTTAGTAGGTACCAATTCATCTATCTCAAGTGGTGATGCAGGTTGTAGTTGAGGTGGCTCGCATTCTTCAAAAGTAATCTGCATATCACAAGAAACAACACTAGGAGTAGACATGATTACGTTAGTAGAAACAACCTCACATGTCTTCTCAACCTCGACAAATCCCATAACTAAACGCTCAAGTCTTTGCATCTCAAGTTTTTCAAGTCTTTGCTTTTCAAGCATCTAAGCAGAAATTAAGGGTTGATGTCTAATTCTTTGAAATTTTGTAAGCCATGCATGTATTATCCAATTTTTCTTATTGTTCCAAAAGAATTGTAAATCAGGATAATGGCTATCAAAATTAACTCTATATCTAGTGCACCATTGTTGTCCCAACAAAAGATGAGAACAAATAATATCTCTAGGCATCACACGACATAAAATTTTCTCCTTATGGCCATGAATGGTTAAAGGAACAAAAACTATGTGAGTAATAATAAGTTCATCATCATATGTAGGTAACCTAAATGGATCATGTGTGTGTGGAACCTGCTGCAATTCTTCAACAACCTCAGGACTAACAAAATTATACCGTGTACCTTTATCAAGGGTAATAGCAACCTTGCTGTCCTTGATGTCTACTGTGAAGTGAAATAGATCTTTTGCTGGAATCCCACTAGCATCCTCCTTCCAAAACATAGCACTGCAAGCATCAACACTAGGAAAACCCATTGATTAATTTGTTAGACAAAATAACAATAGGTTGTGGTGCCTCTCACAACTCACTCAAAACCAAGCAAAGATGGCTTCACTTAATGTTCCAAGAGTGAAAAGGATCAACTTACCAACAAGGAGCAATGAAAAATGTGCTTTAGTGTGAGAAGAGGATAATCCGAGCTATCAAGTATCACAATGCAAACAGGGTTTTTGGTGGGGCTTGGTTGGGATTCCTAACAACACCAAAATAACAACTCCAATGCACTGTCTAATGTGATGAAAAATACTAAAGGAAACACACTCACACTGGGAGACAAATGTGGCTTAGCAATTATATGGAAGAGATATTGCAAGCACTGGAAAGACACTAGCAAATACTCTATGAAAACAGGCACAAGATTGCTCAAATATGTCCACAAAAATATCCAAGATATGATAAGCTTCCACTAGTGATAGTATGTCTCGGCCTCTTTTTGATTTTTCTCTCTTTTATTTTTTTTTGTACTTTTTCAACGGCCTTTGAATCAACTAGGAGCAGAAAATATGGACAAGAATTGATCAAATTGAGCAGCCTGTTAGAGCAATAAAACAGCTAGTCTTTGGGTTTTGGGTACCTAAAATTTGTTGTAGAATGGCTGTAGCTAGGGCTTATCAAAGATCAGATCAGAATCCTAGAGATAAAAGAGGAGAAAAACAAAGGAAAAAAAACTAAGAAAACAGATAGAGCGGTTGTGTGGACTTACAACTGTGTGTGTGCAGCGTGTGCTTTTGGAGGCGTATGGCAGCGATATGGCGGATCCGAGTGCGAGTGGAAAAAAATAAGGAGCATGTTTTAGCGCCCACCTTTTGGCGCGTAGTCGGATTCCGACTGTGGATAGGGATCGGTGCTTGTGGTTGGTAAACCAGCGCAAGCGAGCGCGTAGCAGGAGACAAGGCGCGAGTGGGTCCAGGCGCTGTGTTCGCTCCTCGGATACGGTAGCGATTGGGCCGGTAGGCGGTAGTGGTTGGTGGTCGGCGGAAAGCGCGTGGAGACGATGTGCGCTCGGACTCCGATGCTCGGTGTGCGCGCCGTCGGAACACGTCAATAACGCATGATTAATGCGGTCATGGACCGAGTCTAGGGATGCGCGTGGGAAGCAGGTGTGCGCGTGGGCGATGGATTGGCGCGTAGCGTATGCGTAGTTCGTGGATGCTTGTGGTCGGATTCCGACGGGGGACAGAAGCAGCAGGAATTTGGCGGGATGTGCGTGCGTTTTGGCCGGTAGTCGAGCAGCAATCAAAGCGAGATGGTGGGGCCGGTCGGGATGCGCGCATTCTTCTAACGCGTTTAACGCGGAACAATGGACAAGCCACGATCGGAACGAGTCCGACACGCAATCAAGATGCACGTGGAATTCAGGAGTTGCGAAATAACACGTGCTTTTGGCCGGTAGCGATAGGAATTGTAGCGATTTTGGTCGGGAGTAGTTATCAGCGCTCGGACTGCGCGGAACTGTGGACCAGCAATATAGGACAAAAGCGTGTTTACGCTCTTCACGGTGGATCACAGCGCGCGAAGTTTATGGCAGTGTGGCGACCACGCGTTCGGTCGGTTGGCGGATTATGCGCGCGAAAAGGACGATGCGGTTGCGGCGAGTTAGGTGCGGAACGACTAGAAGTTGGTATGGAATCCGAGTGTGGTTAGGAAAAACTACACGACATCAATATTTTTTGATGGTATTTTCTGTTTTATGAAGGAAACAAAGATGAACTAGATGAACCCTAAAAAGATGAAAAAGAAAAACAGAAACGCAAATCAACAAGAAACAGCAACTAGTAGATGCAAATTGGTGTTGATCTAGGCTCTGGCACGAACTAAACCTAATATTTTTGTGTGGGTTTTTCTGGATAGGAAATAAAAACAACTAGACTAAGGATAAATTTGCTCACCGAGTAAACTTGAGAATCTGATACCAAGATGATATGGGGTGGCCCGATCTTCTCAATGAGCTTCTCTCTCTTTTTGTATTTTTTTGATAATTGGATAACTAGTGCTACACTGAGACCTCTCACTCAGCTGACCCCTGTTGCCAGATGCAACAACAATCAAGCTCTTTGGATATTCTCAACTACACACTCTTGCACAAGTAATCAAAGATCACAAGTGGTCCTGTATCCCCCTATTCCCAGACGGAATAACAAGATATCATGCAACTTTGCAATTGGTAAACTTCAAGTAGTATGCTTAGCAGCAATACAAACTAGAGGCTAGGGTTTGTTGGTTTTGGTTTCAACTTGTTCTCCCGCTTCCACACGCAGGTGGGGAGTATATATAGGTGGAGGGCTCCTTGCACGAGCACCTCTCCTACTAGGACTAGGACTCAACTAGGACTCCTACTTGGACTAGGAGGACTCTACTAGGACTCCTACTTGAACTAGGAAGGGATACAAACCGACCCAACTTTAGGGGGTTCGGACATTATGGCATACAAGCCATGCCTAATTGAATTAGGACTTTCTATATGGCGCATTAATCTTCAACGGGGCGCCCTCCTCTTGTTTTCACCATTCCTTAGTGTGGAAGAACATTCCTGGAGTTGTTTTCCACACTTGCACATTTGTTTTCAACACTTCTAAGTTTGTTTTCCATCATCTCCATGTTGTTTTCCAGCAAGTCTTGAGGTCTTCCTCCATCCATGTTTGTGTTAACAATAACCCTGCTAATACATAATGCAATATCTTAGGTAGTATAACATTCTTATAATCATAAACAATATTTATTAATAGAAAAGAATTCACCTTATAATAATCATCAGCGAGGCTCAATATTTCCTTCCAACTCAAGCATGTACATTCACCATGGACCCCTATTATATCCTGATCAACTTGGCCTTTCAAGTATTTCAATGATTCGTGGTCGGAATGAATGACAAATTCTTTAGTCCAAAGGTAGTGTTGCCAAACTTCTAGCATGTGAACCAAGGCAAATAGTTCCTTATCATAGATTGGGTAATTTAGTCTAGCTCCATCTAATTTTTGACTATGGTACACAATGGGACGTCCATTTTGCATGAGAACACCCCCAATTCCTATACCACTAGCATCACATTCGTTCTGAAAAGTTTTCTCAAAATCTGGTAAGACAAGCAAAGGAGCTTCGGTTAAGCATTTCTTAAGTGTGTCGAAAGATTTTTGTTGCACGTTGCCCCAAACAAAAGGTACGTTCTTTTTGGTAAGCTCATTCAAAGGGCAAGCAATTGTGGAAAAATCTTTGACAGAGCGGCGATAGAAACCGTTAAGGCCATGAAAGCGCCTTATCTCACCCACGGAAGTAGGGTTGGGCCAATTCCTAATTGCCTCGATTTTCTTTTTTTCTACTTCAATACCATTGGAAGAGATCACAAAACCCAAGAAAACAAGCTTGTTGGTGCAAAAATTGCATTTGGAAAGATTGGAAAAAAGTTTTGCTTTGCGAAGAGCCAACAATACTTGTGAAACATGATCAAGATGATCTTCCAAAGATTTGCTATAAATGAGAATGTCGTCAAAGTAAACCGCAACAAATTTTCTGATAAAAGGACGCAAAACCTCATTCATGAGACGCATAAATGTTGAAGGGGCATTGGAAAGACCAAAAGGCATGACAAGCCATTCATACAAACCAAGTTTTGTTTTGAAAGTCGTTTTCCATTCATCTCCTATGTTCATACGAATTTGGTGATATCCACTTTTAAGATCAATTTTGGAAAAGATAGTGGCACCATTCAATTCATCAAGCATGTCATCTAGCCTAGGAATGGGATGTCTATATCGAATTGTGATAGCATTGATAGGACGACAATCCATGCACATACGTGAAGTGGCATCTTGCTTATGAACAAGTACAATCGGCCCGGCACAAGGGCTAAGGGATTCGCGGATAAAACCTTTGTCGAGTAGTTCTCGAATTTGGCGTTCAATCTCCTTAGTCTCCTCGGGGTTGGTGCGGTATGGAGAACGGTTTGGAAGTGGTGCACCCGGAATGAGGTCAATGCGGTGCTCGATTCCTCGTAGAGGAGGAAGGCCCGGAGGGAGTTCATCGGGAAACACGTCTTCAAATTCCTGCAACAAAGGCAACAAAGACAGGGGAAAACTTGTCATGTCGTTAGTTTCAAGTGCTTTCCCTTTGCACAATAGGACAAAGTATAGTATGGTTGGGTCATCTCGTAACTCTCGCATATCTCTTTTGGTGGCAAGTAAGGCAAGGCCTTTGGGAGCACTCGAAATTTTTCCACTCATATTTGGTTTGTGGCTCTCACTCTCTTTTAGGTGGATCACTGTCTCCGCACTCATCTCACGAGACTTGAGATCTTCTTGTTTGCGTGCAAGTGTATTGGTGTTGCCGGCGATCACTTGGCTAGGAGACATAGGACTAAGAACAAAGGTTCTGTTATTCCACTTGAAGCTATAGTGATTGGTACGCCCATCATGAATAGCACTCTTGTCGTATTGCGAAGGTCGGCCAAGAAGAAGATGACACACGGTCATAGGCACAACGTAACACTCCACCGTGTCTTCATATGGACCAATCTTGAAGTGCACGGAAACCGTATGTTGAATCTTGAATGTGCCGGAGTCACTAAGCCATTGGACATGGTATGGATGCGGGTTTTGCTTGAAAGGCAATTGGAGTTTGTTGCAAATATCTTTGCTAGCCAAGTTGTGGCAACTACCGCCATCGATGATAACCTTGATTGATTTTCCATTGATACCGGCTCTAGTTTGAAAGAGATTGCAACATTGATCATGCTCATCTTGAGGAGAAGAAGTAAGGACTCTTGTGACCACTAGAGATGGATTCTTGTCCTCATCACAATAGACACTTTCTTCATCTTCATTTGGCACATCCAAGGAGTTAATAGCAACTTGATGCATAGCATAGTATTCACCCTCAATCATGGAGTCACGTTCACCATCTTGATTAACGATCATAATCATCTTGTTGGAACACTCAAAGGACTTATGTCCACTACCACCACACTTGAAGCAAGTAATAGTGCTCGAATTGACTTGAGGAGCATTTGAGGAGGAGGTGGGAGGCACTTGTTTCTTGAATGGTTGTGATGACTTTTTGGGAGCACTAGAGGCTCGAGATGTGCTCTTGTTGTTGGTTGGAGGAGGAACTTGTGTCATTTGAGACGAAGATGAAGGTCTTGAGTTGAAGAAAGCCTTTTGCTTGTTTTACTTGAGATCTTCTGCAATTTGGCGTTCCGCCTTGAGAGCTTGGTGGACAAGGGCCACAATGTTGTCATATGGTTGATACTCGACGATCTTCCATATAGGATAGTTGAGGCCATTGAGGAAACGGGCCATTGTTTGTTCTTGAGATTCCATCACATGAGCTCGTATCGAAGAGGTCTCCATTTCCTTGTAGTACTCATCAACGGACTACAAACCTTGACGAAGTTCTTGGAGTTTCTTGAAGAGGTCACGCTTGTAGTGTGGAGGAACGAAACAAGCATGCAAGAATTGCTTCATCTCATTCCAAGTGGCAATAGGAGCAATTCGATTGCGTACTCTTTTGTCTTCTAGGCAATACCACCATAAGAGCGCATAGCCTTCGAATTCCAATGATGCTAGAGGAACCATCTTCTTGTCGGTGAAGTTGTGAATGCCGAAGATCTTGTCTAACTTGAGAGCCCAAGCAAGATATTCTTCGGGGTCATTCTCACCATTGAACTTGGGGACATTGAAGCGAAGTGCACTCATGTTGTTGTATTCTTGTTGATGATGGGGTCGCTCATGGGGATCTTCATCATAGACGGGATGTGAATCATCATAGGGGTTCTCCTCATTGTCTTGGCGGTGGCGATCATGATGGGGAGGATGACGCCAGTGGTCATTAGTATGTGGTTGTTGATGGTGACGGAATCTTGCTTCATGGCGTTCACTATCATCATTGTCATGTTGTTGATGTCGAGGACGGTCTTGTTGAGGGCATTGCGGAAGCACTTGTTCATCTCGAGGGTGTTGAGGAAGATCATGTTCTTGGCGGTCATTGTTGTTGAGACGCGCATTACGCCTTGGTGGCCTTCGATGTTCACGAGCACCCTCCACGAAGTCATTGTGGACAAAGTCTTGAGCGTGGCCTTGTGGAGGTGGATGATGATGTTGTCGAAGGTCCGGGCGTTTCGGTTGTTGAAGAGGGTCACCACGGCCTTGGCGATGTCGAGGTGGTGGTGATGGCGAGCTATCCTCATACCAATTTCATCGCGGAGCTTGTTGAGGTTGTTGAGGAGGTGGTTGTGGTTGTTGATGTTGTCCACCCACCTCCATGGTGTTGTTGCAATCATGGCGATCATGGCGGCCATGGCGACGAGGTTGGTGAAGATTTTGATTGTGGTTGCTTGAGCGACGAGACCTTGAGGACGATGATGAATGACGGCGATTGGCAATATTAGCCAAATTGATGTTGATGCGCGTCATTTGATCATTCAATCGAGCCTCTTGCTCTTATAGTCGACGCTCATAGCGTTGCAATCCGTCCTTCACGAGTTCACGTAGTTGGAAATGGTCATTGTGGGTGACGTAGTTGGCGTTAGCATTGTCGTTGTAGAATGGATTGCCTTCATCTTCCGAGCTCGGACTTGTGAATACTCCTTCCCAAGCCATCTAAAAAACACACGAGTGTGATATGGAAGAAATGGATGTCTCACTTACCCAATGTTACCTTTTTCGGCCGTATTGAGCCTAGTGGACGAGCCTAGGTGTAGGGAGGTATGTCAAGAGCGAATCCAAAAAGATCGAAAGAAACCGCAAACAACAACACACACGCTTTATGTGAAAGATAAATGGGTTAGGAAAGTGGGGAGGAAAATTCGACAAAACCGAAGAAAAGTGTATTGTCAAACGTGGAGAAGAACCAAAGAAAAGTTAGCACAAAAACCAAACCTAGTGGATGTAAATATGGTGGAACACACACACACAAGGGATAAATGGGGTTAGTGCGGCCAATGGACGAGCGAAGACGAAATGAATCCTAACGAAGACTAAAGCTCAATGCCACACTAACGCAAGGAGGACGCTAGCTCAAACCGCAAATTTGAAAAGGCAACGAGATTCGCACTGTGGCAATCGGTCACTCTTTCTCTTTTGCGACGCAATGCTACACGTTCCTACAATGGAAAGCAATTGGCATCGATCCTTTACTTTTTTTTCTCTTTTGATCAAAATGCCAATTCCTACTCGTAGCTAATATCTCACAAGCGCCAAACTCGCACTCTCGATGCCACAAATGCGATGCCAAGCGGTGTAAAAGAACTAGTCCGAAAAGGTAAGGTACACAGTGGGTGGGATGGTTCAAGCGGAAGCAAGTTATACCTCTCTTATTGATGATCACGGACTTGCGGCCGGTGGATGTCGATGTCGTGGAGATCCGTTGATGTGGAAGCATAGGTGGTGTCGTGGGCGTCGCGTGGCAACTTGTTGCACACAATTCGGATAAAAAACGACAAAGAAAAACAAGTTTCAAAATCTGACCGGAAATCGAAGAGCTGAGATTTTCTGAGATTTTTGCTCAAATTCGAAATTCCTTCAAAATCAAGAAAACATTTGGGCGAATTTGGGAAAAATTGTTGAATAGAAAGGTGGGGAATGGTGTTTGGCAACAAATCTATGAATCAAAACCACTAAAAACTCAACGAATCAACAGATCGGTCGAAATCCCTTTTGGCTATTTTTGTGATGATTTTCGAAATTTATGGTGGTAGAAGAAAAATTGGTGGATGGGGAGGGGTGTGGGTGTCGGATTCGTGTCAATCTAGCTCTGATACCAGATCATGCGGAGAGGTTACTCCTAGATTGGCCCAATCTTCACAAATCGACGAAGAACACGAAGAACGCACGAAGAACGCGAAGAACACGATGAACACAAGAGATGGAATCGAGGTGGAATCGTGGGCAAACGTGGGGGAAACACAAAGAGAGATAAACAGCATGAACCAGGGACCCCAAATTTCCCGCCAACTAAACCCCGAGGGCCGCCCACGGGACAAATCGATCCAATTGAACTCACCTTGATTCAAACCGCTTCACACCCGTAGCCGGTCCACTACGCCAATAGAGCCTCAAGGATTTACAAGAGGAATATTGGACAACTCTTGACTGAAACCCAAGAGGAGAGGACAACTAGTTGGATGAATATTGATACGATCCTAGACGAAGTCGTAGGAGTAGCCCTGATACGGTCATAGGTACACACCATAGGAATAGTTCCTCAAAGAGGGATACAAGAGAGCCAAGCTCTATGTTCTAAATTCAACTCTAACCCTAGATCTGAGAATGGGGAGTCTATTTATAGTCTAGTGCCAAGGGGGTAGGTGGGAGGATGAGATACATGGGTCAAGGCCCGAAAGTTGGCACGCAGGCCGCGCAGGAGCAGAGGCTCCGGTGGTTTCACCGGAGGTACCAGTGGTTTAACCGGAGGCTCCGGTGGGGTTCCGGTGGGCCTTCTGGGCCGGACAACCGGACGCTCCGGTGGGGTTCCGGTGGGCCTTCTGGGCCGGACAACCGGAGGCTCCATCGTGGGGTCCGGTGGTGGCTCTGCTCTTATCGAGCCGAATGATTTTTGGGCGAAAGGCACCGGAGGCTCCGGTGGCTGGCGCGGAGCGGAGGCTCCGGTGGGATCACCGGAGGTTCCGCCGCCTCGGGCTTCTTGTTTTCGTCTCCTTGCGCTGGTCCTCCATGTTCGCCTTCCGCGTCTTCTTGGGCAACTTCTTGAGCATCGTTGTGGGTGTTTTCCGGGGCCTCCGTGGTGGGTTCGAACCTGAGCACACAAAGGGTTGAACCATGAGGTAGCGCACCATCCGCCAAGTTACCGAAAGTACGTAGCGAGAGGAGCGAGATCACCTTCTCATGTATGGCCTTTGCTCGTTATCTTGTCATTGCTGCACTTGGTGGGGTTGGGTGGGCGACATCACTAGCCCCGGCAATCCATTACCTAAAATGAGCTCCTAAATATATTTTATAATGGACTAACCGTTGAATATAGGACATACCTAGATAGTTGTGCTGGTTGTGTTTTCAGGAAAAGAACTCCAGAAGAAGCTGAGGAATTAATGGCTAAAATAGGAAAAAATAATGATGATTGGAATATACCTGAGCCTACACATACACTAGAGCCAACACCAATACCAACACCCAAGAAGAGAGGGATGCTTGAATTAAATGATGAAGTGATGAAGGAAGCCAAGAAATATCTTAAAGAGAGGGGTATTAAATCTTAAGATGTGAAGAATTTGCCTCCTATAGAAGAATTATGTAAGCCTATTCCTCATCCATCAACAATTGAGGTGCACTCTCTCCAATACTTTGGTAACAGAGATATCCCCTACTCTAAACCACCTGATCAATGCTTATATGAATTTGATAATTATATTGTTTAGCAAGACAACTTTAATATGAGAGTGCAAAATCATCTTACGGAAAACTCTACATCTATTGATAATTTGCATCGTATTATTGAGAGAACACATAGTGATGTTAAAATGCTTGTTAAACATTATCATATGGTTGAAACTCAAATTGATCAACTCACTAAAGTGCAAAAAGATATACTAGCTAATTCTTCTAGAGAAAAACATGTTTGTGAAATAACCACTAGAAGTGGTGTTTCTACTCAGGACCCCTTGTATCCTAAAGCACATCCTAAAAGAATTGAACAAGATTTTCAGCAACCTACAAACAATAGTTCTCCTTCTAAGAAAAAGAAGTAGAGACATAAAACTGTTGTAGAATCTCCTGAACCTGCTAAAGATCCTAATAGTATATCTATTTCTGATGCTAAAACTGAAAGTGGTAATGATAAAAGTGATGCTTCTGATTAAGAAGAAATTGTAGCTGAACCTGAAAAGCAAACTAAAACTGTGAAGTATACTAAGGAGGATTTCATCGCTATTAAACATGGTAACGAAAGAGAGCCTTGGGTACAAAAAGCAATGTCTTTCCCTAATAAGAAACGCAAATCAAAGGAAGAATAACATTATAACAAGTTTTCTGAGTGGATTGCAAATTCCTTTGACTGATGCTATTGAACTGCCTCCTTGTTTCTAAATATATGAAATATATTCTCTCTAACAAAAGGAAAATTTCTAATGAGGAAATTTCCACTATGCTTGCTAATTACTCTTTCAATGGCAAGGTTCAAAAGAAGCTAGGAGATCCTGGTATTCCTACTATCCCTTGTTCTATTAAAAATAATTATGTTAGAACTACTTTATGTGACTTGGGAGCTGGAGTTAGTGTTATGCCTTTGTCTCTCTATAAGAGGCTCTCTCTGGAAAAATTGATACACACTGATACATCTTTGCAAATGGCTAATAAATCTTATGCTATTCCTGTTGGTATATGTGAGAATGTTCTTGTTCAAGTGACTAATAATTTTTTGATATTAACTGAGTTTGTTGTGTTGAAAATGCCTGAAGATTATAATATGTCTATTATTCTTGGGAGACCTTTCCTTAACACTGCAAGGGTTGTTATTGATTGCAATCCAGGAAAAGTAACTTTTAATGTTAATGATAAGGAGAATAATGTTTATTTTCCCAAGAAGATTGATAGAAGATATGGTTTAAATTCAATAGAAAATATTGAGACCATCAAGATTCGAGAATTTTATTTTCCCATTCCAATGCCACCAAAATAATTTGAAATTATTATGATTGGGACTATATCTATCAAGGTTGAGGTAACATAATTATTTAGTGATATGCAAAGTTTTGCTTCATATAAAAAATGTTCAGGTAACAAGACTTGATCACCCTTGTTAACAAAATGATTTTGAATGAAGAGGACAATGTTTTCACCTTCCCAATTATATTCTCACCATGTTTACTTATGCTATCACCTTGATACTATAGTATAATCATGTTTTCTATCATCTATAGTCATGTTTTCCTCATGTTTTCATCATGATTACTATGGTTATGCATGTTTTCACCATCCATATTTTTGTTTTCACTGCTTCCACCTTTGTTTTATTTGGTTATTTGCCTTTTGGAGTGTCTTACAACCTCTGTAGTTCTTGTTTTGGTTTTGTTTTCCACCTTTCCACATTTTCTTTTCTGGGTTTTAATTAATTAATAAATTTTGAAAATACCTCAAAAATAAAGTTTCTCGAAAAATTCCAGGAAAATTATAATCAATATTTACATCAAAATTGAGGCAGAGAGGCACTTGGGCACCCCAGGGGGACCCACAAGTCAAGCACATCACAGGGTGGCGCGGCCAGCCCCTGGGCATGGTGTGGGCCCCCTGGCCCTCCACTAACTCTCTTTCCTGCCAAAGATTCCTCTCTCGCCCCACAAACTCAAAACATTTCCTGGTACCCGAGTTCTCGCTGTTCTTCCTCGAGATTTTTCGATCTCTTTGCTCAACCCACCAATGTTGCTGAAATTTGGTGCATTTGCTCTCCGGTATGTGACTCCTTCGATTATCCAAGTAGAATTTTGTTTGGTGGAGTATTTCTTGAGTATTTTGGTATTGTAGGTGATAGCTTATTTGAATTTGCATGCTTGATTTAAGTTGAAATAATATAGTCTTGATGCATGTTTAGCCCTCCTATAAGTCTCTATGGTAGTTTCCATCTTATAGTTGCTTGAAATCAATTTTTGTGATGATTTTTGAAAAAAATCAGAAATGGACAGCCACAACTTTGGAGAAATATTTAGGAGTGATGCTCCTAGAAGAATAAGTCCATCACGTTCATCCACTCTATTGAGGCCCTCCTATAATGGAGACCTTATTGCACCAAACATCGATGATGCGGGAGGTGATGGAATCGCTAATCCATCTAGCTTCCCTTGCTATACATTTTTTAGAGGCGCAAGTATAATTTATGGCTTCTTGATGCTGATTGAAAGGGTTACTTTAACCAACTACATGCAGGATGAAGGTCCCCAATATGCTATTCTCACAAAAAAATTGTCGAGAGTTTTAGATTTCATAACTCACCATATAACCCAACTGTTGCTTTTAAGATATATGGTTGTCCGTTTTCTTTGCCCTTGGTGAGTTTTGGCAACATTATAGGTATCAACGCCTCCAGGACAGCGTGCAAGATTCGGGAGAGACCCGCTGATCTTATGGATCTCTATCGAGGCCTTACCAATGATGATGGCCGCTCAGCTCATCGCGGGAAGATAAGAAACATCCAACTTCCTGCTATCAAATATTTTGATAGGGACATAATAGAGGTCCATGAGGTTTATTCATGCTTGAGTTGGAAGGAAATATTGAGCCTCACTGGTGTTTATTATAAGGTGAATTCTTTCCTAGTAATAAATAATGTTTGTGTTTATGAGAATGTTATACTACCTAAGCCTATGAATTTATGTATGATTAGGTTTATTAATAACACAAACATGGATGGAGAAGAGGAAGCAAGGAGCAAACGAAGGAGGCATGGAAAACAACTACAAGGAAATGATGTTTC
This sequence comes from Alopecurus myosuroides, assembly GCA_028641055.1. NCBI lineage: Eukaryota > Viridiplantae > Streptophyta > Magnoliopsida > Poales > Poaceae > Alopecurus > Alopecurus myosuroides. The sequence continues at coordinate 118,198,374 of CM054062.1, forward strand.
AGTTCGGACTGGCAGAAGTCCCGAATTGGAAATAGTCATGGATTCTTCATACGGGCTCCAAATATAGCAAACAAGCACAATCCGATTAGGAAATTTGAAGAGTTTTCCAATGGATCCGGCCCCATCAATAAATTCGACTCGTGCAAGCCGTCGTGACCGAAACAATCCACAATAGTTTTCTGTCAGTTTCCAAATAGAGTCCAATTGGCTGTATCCATGTTGGGCCAATTTGTATCCGAGTTGGTTGAGTCCAAACGAGTAGAGATAGGTTAATTTCGTGGGAAACACACCCTCCCTCATATATAGCTACCACCTGCGTGTGGAATAGATTAGACTACGTTAAACCTAAAACCCTAGACCTCTAGATTGAATCAGCTTGTAAGTCTTCATCTGGAAGTTCATCTGCAAACTCTACGTGTTACCTATTGTTCCACTGGGAATAAGACGGTACAGGACCACTTGTAGTCGGTGGATTACTTGGGCAAGAGTGTGGAGTTGAGAATATCCTTGGGGTTGCTATCTTTTGCATTGGCATCAGGGATCAGCCGGGAGAGTTCTTAGTGGCGCACTAGTTATCATATTGAAGTTATCTGTGAGTTCACTGAGAATATTGGGCCACCCCTTATCATATTGGTATCAGATTTACAGGTTGCCTCGGTGAGCTATCATATTTTCCCTTTAGATTTGAGTGTTTTTCTTACCTATCCAGAAAATTGGCCCACAAAAATAGTTGTAGTTCGTGCCATAGCCTTAGATCATCCCCAATTTGCAATTTCTAGTTGCTGTTCGTGTTGATTTTGTGTTTCTTTTCTCTTTTTGTGTCTTCTATTTTCATGTTAGGGTTAGGGTTCTTAGTGTTCATCTTTTGTTTAGATCTCTACCGAAAATCCCACCAAAAGTATTTCTATCCGAGTTGCTATTGTTCGTGTTCTCTTAGATTTCCTACCGTGGCTAGTTTCTTTAAGATTCTGTCGTGGATCTCATTGTTACAATCGAGCTCCTAGCTATTCTCGGATTGGACACAGAATTTGTCACGATCCGCTGCTGGCCAACCCACCTGAAACGCACGCGAGCTGTCGATGTCGGTTTCCTTCCGTGCCAAACACGCGAAACCGCACCGATCCATATCGAGCGCTACCAGCCAAAACACGCAACGCGTTGTCCTCGCAATCGCGCGCTGCTCCACCTGAGTTTGTTGCGCGCATTGATTTCCTGGACTCGATCCATAGCGCTTGCACAGCACACGCATCCCACTACCGGCCAAACAGGCCCTTGACCCAAGCTGCTACGCGCGTCACGTGAAGGCCACGCTGTGATAAGGGGTAGCCCGATCTTCTCAGTGAACTCTTTGATAACTTGATAACCAATGTGATACATTGCTCTCTCCTTTGGCTAAACCCTGTCACCAACTGTAACAGCACTTAACCCCTTTGGATATTCGAGACTCCACACTCTTGCACACGTAGCCACCGACTACAAGTGGTCCTGTTTCTCCTTATTCCCAGTGGAACAACAGAATACACTCAGATTTGCAAAGGTATATGATTCAAGATGAATGCTTCAAGCAATACAATCTAGAAGTCTAGGGTTTTTGTTTTAACGTAGTCTAACCTAATCTATGTGCCCCAAGGGGTATATATGAGGGGTGGGGTGCGGCCACAAGGCACCTTGCGCAAGCAACACCCACCAACCCGAATAGGAACCCAACATGGGTCTAGTTTTGGACTTGGACTCAACCACAATGGATACAAACCGACCCATGCTAGGGGATGCGGCCATAATGGTATACAAACCATGTGTAACTATAATTGGACTCTATATGGCACATTAATACTTCCTTGTGGGCGCCCTCCTCCTGTTATGTCCCCCCATGAGTGTGGAATTACAATCTAGCACTTGTTTTCCACACTTGTAGCATTGTTTTCAACATGATCAACATTTGTTTTCAGCTCCTCTTGAACTCCATCTTCATCCATGTGCATCATCTCTCCTTGTTCTCCCTCCTTAATGCTTGTGTTATCAACAAACCTAAGAATACAAACATGCATGGATTTAGGTAGTATAAAGCATTCATAATCACAAATGTTAAACTCAAGTAGGAGTGAATTCACCTGTTGTTGTAATAGTTTAGTCCTTGATCTTGTCATGGGACCAATCCTCACTTCATCATTCTTTGTAGGAATATCATCATGTGAAACAATAGGTGAAACACTAGGGATGTCCTCATCATCCTCCCCCCCTGAAAAGCCTTGATGTCCACATCAAGGTTGTCTCCATGATATGGTGTCAAATCAGAAACATTGAAGGAATTACTCACTCCAAACTCGTCAATTGGAAGATCTATCTTGTAAGCATTGTCATTTATTTTTGCAATCACTTTGTAAGGACCAGCACCTCTTGGCAATAATTTTGATTTCCTTAGCTTAGGGAACCTATCCTTTCGAAAGTGTACCCATACCAAATCTCCCTCTTGAAAAATAACTTCCTTCCTCTTTTGATTTCTCTTTTGAGCCACATACTTCCCTTTCTTCTCTATCGCATCCATTGTTTTCTCATGTATTTTCTTCACAAAATCAGCCCTTTTGGATGCATCCATATTAATTCTCTCTTGAATAGGAAGTGGTAACAAATCAAGTGGTGTAGTAGGCCGAAATCCATAAACCACCTCAAAGGGACAAAAATTAGTGGTTGAATGCACAGCCCTATTATATGCAAATTCCACATGTGGCAAGCACTCTTCCCACTCCTTCAAATTCTTCTTGATCATGCTTCTCAACAATGCGGACAATGTCCTATTTACTACTTCAGTTTGCCCATCAGTTTGGGGGTGGCAAGTAGTGGAAAATAACAATTTAGTTCCAAGCTTCCCCCATAGTGTCTTCCAAAAATAGCTCATGAATTTGACATCTCTATCTGAAACAATAGTTCTTGGCACTCCATGTAATCTCACAATTTCTCTAAAGAATAAATTTGCAATGTGAGAAGCATCATCACTCTTGTGGCAAGCAATGAAGTGTGCCATCTTGGAAAATTTGTCCACAACTACAAAGATAGAATCATGTCCTCTTTTTGTCCTTGGCAATCCCAAAACGAAATCCATACTTATATCCTCCCATGGTGTACTAGGTGATGGCAATGGTGTGTACAAACCATGGGGCTTCAACTTGGATTATTCCTTATTGCAAGTAATGCATCTTTGCACCAATCTATACACATCTCTTCTCATATGTGCCCAATAAAAATCCTCAGCCAACATAAGCAATGTTTTCTCTCTTCCAAAGTGTCCCATTAATCCTCCACTATGAGATTCCTGTAATAAGAATAAACGCAAAGAACACTCGGGAATACATAATTTGTTAGCTCTAAAAAAGTATCCATCATTTATATGAAATTTATCCCATGCCTTATCATTAGTACATTTATTAAATGGCATAGAAAATTCATTATCATTAACATATAGCTCTCTAATACCCTCCAAACCCGAAACCTTGATCTCTAAATTGGAGAGCAACATGTTCTTTCTTGATAAAGCATCAGCAACTACATTGTCCAATCCCTTTTATGTTTTATTATGTATGGAAAAGACTCAATAAATTCAACCCATTTAGCATGTATTTTATTTAAATTTGGTTGGCACTTTAAGAACTTTAATGCTTCATGATCACTATGTATAATAAATTCTTTAGGCCATAAGTAATGTTTCCACACCTCTAAAACTCTCACAAGTGCGTATAGTTCTTTATCATAAACAGAATAATTCAATTGTGCACCATGTAGTTTTTCAGAAAAATAGGCAATAGGTTTATTTTCTTGCATTAATACTCCTCCAATACCTATGCCACTAGCATCACACTCAATCTCAAATTGTTTGTCAAAATTAGGAAGCATTAACAAAGGGGCCAAAATCAACTTCTCTTTAATAGCATCAAAAGCAATATCTTGTTCAACTCCCCCACACAAATTCTACACCCTTTTTAGTGAGTTCATTCAAAGGTGCAGCAAGTGTACTAAAATCTTTGACAAATCTTCTATAAAAACCAGCTAATCCATTAAAACTTCTTACTTCACTCACATTAATAGGAATAGGCCAATTTTTAATAGCTTCAATTTTTTATGCATCTACTTCAATCCCATGTTTAGAAACAACATAGCCAAGAAATATGACCTTATCTTTGCCAAAAGTGCACTTCTCTAAATTTCCATACAATTTATGTTCTCTTAGCACATGCAAGACTTGTCTAATATGATCAATATGCTCATGTTCATTGTGGCTATAAATAAGAATATCATCAAAATAGACTACCACAAATTTTCCAATAAAATTTCTCAAAACATGGTTCATTAATCTCATGAAAGTACTAGGTGCATTAGTCAATCCAAAAGGCATAACTAACCACTCATATAAACCAAAATTTGCTTTAAAAGTTGTTTTCCACTCATCCCCCTCTTTCATCCTAATTTGATGATAACCACTACGCAAATCAATTTTAGAGAAAATAGCACTACCACTTAATTCATCTAACATGTCTTCCAAACGTGGTATAGGATGACGATAACGAATAGTGATATTGTTAATTGCTCTACAATCTACACACATGCGCCATGTACCATCGTTCTTAGGCACTAAAATAACAGGAACATCTGATATGGACATAATAGAGGTCCATGAGGTTTATTCATGCTTGAGTTGGAAGGAAATATTGAGTCTCACTGATGTTTATTATAAGGTAAATTCTTTCCTAGTAATAAATAATGTTTGTGCTTGTGAGAACGTTATACTACCTAAGCCTATGATATGTATGATTAGGTTTATTGATAACACAAACATGGATGGAGAAGAGGAAGCAAGGAGCAAAAGAAGGAGGCATGGAAAACAACTACAAGAAAATGATGTTTCAGTTCGGATTGCCAGGAGTCCCGAATTGGAAATAGTCATGGATTCTTCATACGGGCTCCAAATACAGCAAACGAGCACAATACGGATAGGGAATTTGATGGGCTTTCCAATGGATCCGGCCCCATCAAGAAATTCGACTCGTGCAAGCCGTGGTGACCGAAACAAGCCACGAATAGTTTTCTGCCAGTTTCCAAAACGAGTCCAATTGGTGTGTATACCAATATGGCCGCACCCCTTTGTGTGTGGGGTCGGTTTGTATCCATATGTGTTAGGAAATAGGAGTCCTAGTCGAGTAGGAGAGGGATTGCTTGCGCAAGGAGCTTGTGGCCGCACCCCTCCCTCATATATAGCTACCACCTGCGTGTGGAATAGATCAGACTACGTTAAAACATAAACCCTAGACCTCTAGATTGAAACTGATTGTAAGCCTTTCATCTGGAAGTTCATCTGCAAACTTTACGTGATACCTGCTGTTCCTCTGGGAATAAGACGGTACAGTACCACTTGTAGTCGTCTCATATTTGTGTCACATTGTTCATAGCATTGTTACCACTTGATAGTATTGCTCCTAGTGTTGTTATTTGGCCAGTAAAAAGTATAAAAAAAATAGAAAAAGAGGAAAAAAAAGAAGCAAAAAGGCCTTGAGATACATTGATATATTTGTGGAGCTGTTTTCATCATTGCTATATTTACACACCATTGAGCAATCTTGTGCCTGAATATTATTTGAGCTTGGTAGTGTCTTTCCAGTGCATTGCAAAATTTCCTCCATATATTTGCATTGCCACATTTGTCTCCATACTTCGTGTGTGTTTCCTGTGCTTTTTATATCACATTGGACAGCAAATAGGATTGTTATTTTGGTGTTGTTAGGTATCCATACCAAGCCCCACCATATACCTTGTTTTGTCGTGTGATTGTTAACACCCTGGGTATTCTCTTCTTCACATCAAAGCATATTAGTTGCCACTACTTGTTGGTAAGTATTTTCTATTCACTTTCGAACGGTAAGATAATCTATTGTCTTGCTAGATTTTTGAGTGAGTTGTGAGAGAACACCAAATCCCATTGTTATTTTGTTACTAACAAATTAATCAATGTAGTTTTGTAGTTCTTCTGTGTGCAGTGATACGTTCTGGGAGGAGGATTCGAGTGGAATACTTGCAGCAAATTTGTTCCACTTCAGAGGAGACATCAATGGTAGTACTGTTGCTATTACTCTTGATAAGGGTACACAGTGGTATAGTTTTGTTAGTATTGAGATTGTTGAAGCATTACAGTTGACATCTTATGCAACTCGCACTTCATTTATGTTAAAAACTAATGGTGCTCCACTTCCCATTACTCATGCTACTTTCATTCTGTTAGTTATCATACTGGCTCTGATACCAAGATGATAAGGGGTGGCCCAATCTTCTCAGTGAACTCACAGATAACTTCTGAATGATAACTAGTGCGCTACTAAGAACTCTCCCGGCTGATCCCTGATGCCAATGCAAAAGATAGCAACCCCAAGGATATTCTCAACTCCACACTCTTGCACAAGTAATCCACCGACTACAAGTGGTACTGTACCGTCTTTTTCCCAGTGGAACAGCAGGTATCACGTAAAGTTTGCAGATGAACTTCCAGATGAAAGGCTTACAAGCAGTTTCAATCTAGAGGTCTAGGGTTTATGTTTTAACGTAGTCTGATCTATTCCACACGCAGGTGGTAGCTATATATGAGGGAGGGGTGCGGCCACAAGCTCCTTGCGCAAGCAATCCCTCTCCTACTCGACTAGGACTCCTATTTCCTAACACATATGGATACAAACCGACCCCACACACAAAGGGGTGCGGCCATATTGGTATACACACCAATTGGACTCGTTTTGGAAACTGGCAGAAAACTATTCGTGGCTTGTTTCGGTCACCACGGCTTGCACGAGTCGAATTTCTTGATGGGGCCGGATCCATTGGAAAGCCCATCAAATTCCCTATCCGTATTGTGCACGTTTGCTGTATTTGGAGCCCGTATGAAGAATCCATGACTATTTCAAATTCGGGACTCCTGGCAATCCGAACTGAAACATCATTTCCTTGTAGTTGTTTTCCATGCCTCCTTCTTTTGCTCCTTGCTTCCTCTTCTCCATCCATGTTTGTGTTATCAATAAACCTAATCATACATATCATAGGCTTAGGTAGTATAACGTTCTCACAAACACAAACATTATTTATTACTAGGAAAGAATTCACCTTATAATAAACATCAGTGAGACTCAATATTTCCTTCCAACTCAAGCATGAATAAACCTCATGGACCTCTATTATGTCCATATCAACATCACAAGGAGAAAGGCTTATTCGAATGTAACCTTTGTCAAGAAGCTCTTGCACGTGTTTCTGAATTTCTTTTGTTTCTTGGGGATTAGTCCTATAGGGATCTCGGTTGGGCAATGAAGATCCAGGAATCAAATCAATTTGGTGCTCAATACCCCTCAATGGTGGCAAACCCGAGGGCACCTCTTCTGGAAAAACATCCTCAAAATCCTGCAACACATTAGAAACACCAAGATGAATAGGGGTCATGTCATTAGAAACTAAAATTTCTCCCTTGTGCATAAGCACTATAGGAAGCATAGTAGGATCCTCCCTAAATTCTCTCAAGTCCTCTCTAGTGGCTAACATGCATAATAAGTTCACTCCCTCACTTTTATTTTTACCACTCGAATTGGATGTCCTATTTTCACTCACAACACTCTTATTTTCACTCTCACTCTTTTCAAAACTCTCAGGAATTTTTTGTCTAGATTCATTTAAAATTTGTTGTGGTGTCATAGGTCTCAACAATATATCCTTCTCCTTCCACTTGAGTTGATAGGTATTTGCTCTCCCATCATGTATCACACTCCTATCAAATTTCCAAGGCCTCCCAAGTAACATGTGACAAACTGACATGGGCACCACATCACACTCAATGGTGTCTTTATAAGGCCCAATTTGGAATTCAACTCTCACCATGTGGGTAACCTTCATCTCTCCTTTATCACTAAGCGATTGTATATGATAAGGATGAGGGTGTGTAATATATCTCAACTTCAACTTTGCACACAAATCTTTGCTTGCCAAATTTCTGCAACTACCACCATCAATAATAACCTTGCAAGCCAATTGGGCACCAACAATTGCTCTTGTTTGAAATAAGTTGCATCTTTGACTTTCAGGACTAGGAGGAATACTCAATGTTCTTGGTGTGCAAACGAAAGTAGGATATGTGGAAGGATATGCATCAAGAGGTCCATCATCATCATCATAAGCATCCTCTTGAGTAGGATCAGCATCATCACTAGTCTCATATTCATTGTCCTCATTAATAAGCATAATCTTTTTATTTGGACAATCTCTCTTGAAGTGACCTTTACCTCCACATGTATGGCAGCTCATATCCCTATTTCGAGTTGTAGAAGAAGTGGATCCACTTGCACTAGCTGCTGGTTGTGCTTGCCTCTTAGACATAGAGCTAGTACCTTCATTTTTTGTAGTGGAAACCCCACGGCTAGGGGTTGGTTGTGGCAATGGTGGTGAAGAAAAGGAAGACCTATTAGTGAAAGGTCTCCTTGGATCCATAAGAGCCTCCTCGGCCAATTGCTTCTCAGTCTCCCTAGCTTGGTGCAACAATTCATTCATATCATTATATTGTGTATGCCTCACAATGCTCTTAATTTTGAATTGCAAACCTGAAAGAAACCTTTGCATAGTGTGCTCAACATCTTCTCTCACTCTAGCTCTTTGCAATATCAACTCCATCTCTCTATAATAAGCATCCACTGATTTTGTACCTTGCTTCAATTGTTGCAACTTGTCATATAAAGACCTCAAATAATTTTTGGGCACAAATCTATCTCTCATAATTTGCTTCATCTCCCTCCAAGTAAGAATATCAGGTTCTCTATTTCTTGCCCTTGTCCTTGTAATATTATCCCACCATAGCAAAGCATAGCCATCAAAACTTGAAGAAGCAAGCTTGATTTTTCTCTCCTCATTATACTCATGCATCCTCCATAATTTTTCCATCTTCAGCTCCCACATGAGATACTCTTCAACATCATCAGTATCAAAATTGAGGGTGGGTAACATAAATTTGGGTTTACCAAGACCATCATCCTCACGGTTTGGTTCATGGACAGGAACCCTCCTTGCTTGAAAGTCACGGCCAGCACCATGATTAGCTCTACCACCTCCACGGTTAGGAGGAACAAAATTACCTTCCTCCTCCTCCTCCTCCTCAGCATCACCAAAAGCACTCCCACAATCCTCTCGGGCAGGAAGTCTTTGATCCAATAAAGTAGCCAAGGCACCAATTCTAGTAGTCAATGTATCAAGAGAAGCTTGTATTCTGTTAACTTGCTCTTGTGTACCAGCAGCTGTATCAGTAACTTGTCCAAGTTGAAGTCCCAAATTCTGAACATGTGTATCCATGTCCACTCCATGCTTGTCAATGAGAGTATTTAATTCAGCATGTTTAGAAGCAATAGTGGAGTTCAATTGTTCATGCATCTCCTCCAAATCTGTCCACTTCACTTGTTCATCACCATGTTTCTTCTTAGCCTGTGTAGAAACATCACTAGGAGCAACCATGATTAATGGGTTAGTGAAATAAACAAATTGCTATGGGTTGTGTGGTGCTCTCTCTCAACTCACTCAAAACCAGCAAAAGAGGTGATCCTTACTGCTCCAAAGTGAATAGAAAATCTTACCACAAGTAATGGCAACTAATGTGACTTGGTGTGAAGAATAGAATACCCAGGGGTTTTTGCTCTCACATAGGTAAAACAGGTTATATGGTGGGTCTTGGTATGGATACCTAACAATCACCAATTAACAAGTCCTATTGCTTTTTGTGAATGATACAAAAATAACACCTAGGAAACACACACCAAAATTGGAGACAAATGTGGCAATGCAAATATATGTAGGATTTTTTTGCAATGCTCTAGAAAGACACTAGCCAAGATCAATGATAATCAGGCACAAGATTGCTCAATGTGTAGTGTCAATGGTAGCAAAGAAAACAGGTCCAAATGATAGTAATAGCAATGTATCTCAATTGCCTTTCCTTTTTGCTTTTTCTGTTTTTCTCTTTTTCAATTTTCTGTTTTTCTCTTCTTATTATGGCCGAAAACAACTAAAGGAGCAAATAACAATAATAGCTAAATCAATGCGACACAATATGATAGTGAGCAGCCTGAAAAGAGCAAGAAAATAGCTAGTCTTATGGGTAAGATACCTAGTTAATTGTTGTAGAAAGGCTTTGTCTAGGGTTCACAATGATTGGACTGGAATTCCTAAAGAAAATGACAAAGAAAAACAAAAGAAAACAACCTAAAAACGAACTAGAATGTCGACGGCAGAGATTTTGACGGACGGCAGCAAAACAGACGAAAACGGTACCGCGGCAGCGCACTTGCTAGCGAAACAGCAAAAACGATCAGCGCGCGGGGCACCGTGAGCTGATTTGGTAAGCGCGCGCAAGTGGGCGGGGCGCGGCAGAGAAACACTGCGTTTCTGTGCTCGCGGCAGAGCGCGGGTGCGGGTGGGTGTGCTGCGCTGCGGTGGAAAGTGGCAATTTGTAAGCGTGTTACACGCGAATCCGAGATGGACTAGGATGCGGTGCGGGTGGGTGGCGGCAGCGAAAATTGCAAAAACGCCGCCACGGCAGGAATCCGATCCCGAATAGAAACAGATCACCACCACGACTCGGATTGGAATTTTGGCCTTAAATTTTCGGTGGACAACAGTAAGAACACGAAGAAACCTAACCCTAACTCGAAACCTAAAATTGAAAAGATGGAAAGGAACACAAAATCAAAACACAAAACAGCACTAGAAATTGAAAACTAGTAATTATCTAAGGCTATGGCAAACACTAATACTATTTTTTGTGGCTTTTTCTCGATAGGTAATAAAAACAACTCGAATCTAAAGGGATAGATACAGCTCACCGAGTAAACCCAGTAATCTGATACCAAGATGATAAGGGGTAGCCCGATCTTCTCAGTGAACTCTTTGATAACTTGATAACCAATGTGATACCTCGCTCTCTCCTTTGGCTAAACCCTGTCACCAATTGTAACAGCACTTAACCCCTTTGGATATTCGAGACTCCACACTCTTGCACACGTAGCCACTGACTACAAGTGGTCCTGTTTCTGCTTATTCCCAGTGGAACAGCAGAATACACTCAGATTTGCAAAGGTATATGATTCAAGATGAAAGCTTCAAGCAGTACAATCTAGAAGTCTAGGGTTTTTGTTTTAACGTAGTCTAACCTAATCTATGCGCCCCAAGGGGTATATATGAGGGGTGGGGTGCGGCCACAAGGCACCTTGCGCAAGCAACACCCACCAACCCGAATAGGAACCCAACATGGGTCTAGTTTTGGACTTGGACTCAACCACAATGGATACAAACCGACCCATGCTAGGGGATGCGGCCATAATGGTATACAAACCATGTGTAACTATAATTGGACTCTATATGGCACATTAATACTTCCTTGTGGGCGCCCTCCTCTTGTTATGTCCCCCCATGAGTGTGGAATAACAATCTAGCACTTGTTTTCCACACTTGTAGCATTGTTTTCAACATGATCAACATTTGTTTTCAGCTCCTCTTGAACTTCATCTTCATCCATGTGCATCATCTCTCCTTGTTCTCCCTCCTTAATGCTTGTGTTATCAACAAACCTAAGAATACAAACATGCATGGATTTAGGTAGTATAAAGCTCTCATAATCACAAATGTTATACTCAAGTAGGAGTGAATTCACCTGTTGTTGTAATAGTTTAGTCCTTGATCTTGTCATGGGACCAATCCTCACTTCATCATTCTTTGTAGGAATATCATCATGTGAAACAATAGGTGAAACACTAGGGATGTCCTAATCACACTGCCAAAATCAATTTGTTGCTACTTGGGCCATCTTATTTGCATCGAACCGCGTGTGGGCAGTGTCGGAACGAATCCGAGCGCCACCAGGCCTATTTCACGCGCTTTCCACGCGCATCACCGCACGCAAATCTGCAGGCCGTGTCGGAGCAGAACCCGAGCACTACGTGCCAAACTTCACGTATAGCTGCCTACACACTTGTTTTCTCTAGTTTTTCTCGGTTTTCTTGCAGTTTACTCCTAGGTTTTCAGTCTGAACTTTGTGATCCTTAGCCAAAGCCTTTCTCCAGCAATAAGTAGATACCTTACCCAATAAGACTAGCTATATTTTGCTCGTTTTCAGGCTGCTCTTTATCTCATATTTGTGTCACATTGTTCATAGCATTGTTATCACTGATAGTATTGCTCCTAGTGTTGTTATTTGGCCAGTAAAAAGTATACAAAAAGAAAGAAGAAGAGAAAAACAGAAAAGAGAAAAGAGAAAAACAGAATTGAGAAAAAGCAAAAAGGCCTTGAGATACATTGATATATTTGTGCAGCTGTTTTCATCATTGCTATATTGACACACCATTGAGCAATCTTGTGCCTGCATATTATTTGAGCTTGGCTAGTGTCTTTCCAGTGCATTGCAAAATTTCCTACACATATTTGCATTGCCACATTTGTCTCCATACTTGGTGTGTGTTTCCTGTGCTTTTTATATCACATTGGACAACAAATAGGATTGTTATTTTGGTGTTGTTAGGTATCCATACCAAGCCCCACCATATACCTTGTTTGTCATGTGATTGTTAACACCCTGGGTATTCTCTTCTTCACATCAAAGCATATTAGTTGCCACTACTTGTTGGTAAGTATTTCTATTCACTTTGGAACGGTAAGGTACTCAATTGTCTTGCTAGCTTTGAGTGAGTTTTGATAGAACACCACATCCCATTGTGATTTTGTTACTGACAATTTAATCAATGGAGTTGTGTAGTTATTCTATGTGCAGTGATACTTTCTGGGAGGAGGATTCTAGTGGAATACCTGCAGCAAATATTTTACTTTAGAGGAGACATCAATGGTAGTACTGTTGCTATTACCCTTGATAAGGGTACACGGTCTAATTTTGTTAGTATTGAGGTTATTGAAGCATTACAGTTGACATCTTATGCAACTCGCAGTTCATTTATGTTAAAAACTAATGATGCTACACTGCACATTACTCATGCTCCGTGGATTCCGTTAACTATTCATGATCATACAATACGAATTAGGTGTAATGTCCTTCCTAGAGAATTTACTTGTTGTCACCTTTTGTTGAGTGCATTTTGGTGCAATAGCTATAAGGTTAATTTTGATAGCCATTATCCTGATTTACAATTCTTTTGGAATAATAAGAGAGATTGGATAATACATGAATGTCCTACAACATTTAAAAGAATTAGACATCAACCATTGGTTATGAGATTTGTAGAGGTTGAGAGGACCTATGAGGTTGTTTCTAGTAATGTAACTATGTCTACTCCTAGTGTTGTGTCTTGTGATGTGCAGGTTGCTTTTGAAGAAAGGGAGCCTATAGTACAACCTGCACCACCACCATCATCACATCCATTGGAGGAGCATACCATTGTGCCTAGTATTATTTCTAATGATATGCAGGTTACTTTTGAAGAAAGGGAGCCAAAACAAGTAGAACCTGCATCACCACTTGAGATAGATGAATTGGTACCTAATAATTCTGAGGAGGATGCTATTGATAAAGGTGCTGATTTCGTGTTACCCCTCTCAAGTATTCAATTATGTGAACCCACTAAATTGCTAATTGATTCTAGTGAGTTAACAAGCATAGATAGTCCAACTACATGTGATAATATGCTAATTGCGAAATTTCATCATGTGGTTTTAATTTCAGATAAGGAAGTACTTGCTAAAATACCACCTAATGATATTGTGGATTACATCATGTTAAATGAATCAATTAATGTGCAAAGTGCTATGAAAAAGGTTGCTGAAATTTCATATGTCAATTCTAGCAATTATGTTTCTTCTTTCACTTTTAACTTGATTGGTGACTATAACATGAGTGAAATTTTTATGGTCGATCATATATGCATAACTTGTGATAAAGTGGCCGAATTGAACATTGTTTTACCTTGGGTAAATAAGATACAACTTCCTACATATGAGCATGATTTTACACATATGTTTGGTTTGCCACAATACTTGTCACATACATATGCTAATAAATTGTTCTTCACTTATATTTTTAAATTGATTTGCAATTCTCATGATGAAAATAATAAGCATGTTCCCACCTTTGAGTGTATTAATGAATATAAATTTTATCATAGATCTTCTGTGAGAATACTTGAATTGATACTAAACAATAAAAATATATACACATATGATTCTCCTTTTGATCATCATTTAATGAGCTTCACTTATATTTGCAATGGTGATTGCTATTTTATGGAGTGCTATGACAATTACGTGATGTTTTCATGCAAAATTCGTGGTCTCATGTCATGTGCACAATTTTATGATATGATAACAACTAATGCATCTCATTATAGATATATGTATTGTGCATACACGTTGTTCTTTTTGTTTATTCCACTTTGAGCATACAACAAGCCGAGGACGTCTTGTCTTGAAGAAAGGGAGGATGATAGGGACATAATAGAGGTCCATGAGGTTTATTCATGCTTGAGTTGGAAGGAAATATTGAGCCTCACTGGTGTTTATTATAAGGTGAATTCTTTCCTAGTAATAAATAATGTTTGTGTTTATGAGAATGTTATACTACCTAAGCCTATGAATTTATATATGATTAGGTTTATTGATAACACAAACAGGGATGGAGAAGAGGAAGCAAGGAGCAAAGGAAGGAGGCATGGAAAACAACTACAAGGAAATGATGTTTCAGTTCAGACTGGCAGAAGTCCCGAATTTGAAATAGTCATGGATTCTTCATACGGGCTCCAAATACAACAAACAAGCACAATCCGATTAGGAAATTTCAAGAGTTTTCCAATGGTCCGGCCCCATCAATAAATTCGACTCGTGTAGCTGTGGTGACCGAAACAATCCACGAATAGTTTTCTGCCAGTTTCGAAATAGAGTCCAATTGGCTGTATCCATGTTGGGCCAATTTGTATCCGAGTTGGTTGAGTCCAAACGAGTAGGGATAGGTTAATTTCGTGGGAAACACACCCTCCCTCATATATAGCTACCACCTGCATGTGGAATAGATTAGAATACGTTAAACATAAAACCCTAGACCTGTAGATTGAATCATCTTGTAAGCCTTCATCTGGAAGTTCATCTGCAAACTTTACGTGTTACCTACTGTTCCACTGGGAATAAGACGGTATAGTACCACTTGTAGTCGGTGGATTACTAGTGCAAGAGTGTGGAGTTGAGAATATCTTTGGGGTTGCTATCTTTTGCATTGGCATCAGGGATCAGCCGGGAGAGTTCTTAGTGGCGCACTAGTTATCATATTGAAGTTATCTGTGAGTTCACTGAGAAGATTGGGACACCCCTTATCATATTTCACTTACTATTTTGCTACTAGTATCCTTGGTAGGGAGAACAGTAGCAACATGTCAAACTATCATCTTGCTTTTCTTGATGCTGCACTTAACCGTAGCAACAAGTATCACCTTGGTTTTCTCATTGCTCCCCGCCTAGCTGCTAAGAGGCCCTTTTATGGGGGAATTCTTGCTACATGTATATTAACTGCTCTAGGCCTTCCTATTGCTTCCCATGATGAATTGATAGGTCCTTATATACTTAATATTTCTGCCATGAAGGTTGATCGTTTTATTACTGCTAACTCTACTGCTAAACTTTTAGTATATAGAGTTTTAGTTGTTGACGGAGATGAGAGGGAAGTTACTTTGCCGCAGCCTGTTTTGTTCAAAGTTGACAGGATGCCGTGGTCGCGCCCAAAGGGAGAGATAGATGAGAAGTTGCGCTTGATGGAGTTCAATAGGCAGTAGATGAGGCGAGATGCGCCTTTTGAGGACTACACCAGGAAGTACACCGAGGCGTCCTCGAGCACATATCAGGAGGAGGGCTCATCCTCGGCAAACTACAGGGGCGCCACCTCATGGTCCCCTTGGGATTTATCTCCACTTAGGCCAAAAGCCTAAGCTTCGGGGGAGGTATACCGACATCACACTCATATTTACAACATGTTTCTGTCGGTTCTTTGTATATCCATGTTTTCGTTTCTTTCGTCTCTTCTTTTGCTTCTTTTTGTTTTTATTGTTTTGGTCTTGCTTTCCAAAACACAAAAAGACCAAAAATATTTCTGTTGTTTCTCTTTATTTGCTTCTTTTGTTTCTTTTGTTGGTTTGCTTTACTTTCTCGTTTCGCTTTAATATTTAAAAATACAGAAATATTTTGCTTTGTTTGCTTGTTTTCTTATGTTCTTGTTTTTAATTTGAAAACTCAAAAATATTTATTGTTCTTCTTTGGTTTTCTAAAGTTTGTTGCAGAGTTCATCGGTCTCCCGTGTCTCCATTAGAGTTTGGTTATCATTCTATATTATTCAACCCACACGAGTGAAGAGCAATAGTGACGACTTACCACAATTCAAGTTGTGGTGAGAGACTGGTATGAACTCTATTTGTTTTATTTTTATACATATACTCATCCATGTGGACATGCTTAGTTTGTTCATGTAAGGTGTATGTTATTTAATTGAGGCTTAGTAGTTCTTTCTCTCACATGTTTAGTTCCAACTTATTAATATAAGATAGCATGTCGTATAAATATTTGCTTGCATTGTTTTATTCATAGAAGGGTATGACATTGTGGTATCTCCCTCTGATTGTTTCGCTTGAATCGACTTGGCACATGCTCACACATGCATATGACTGAAAACAAAAAGTCAATTAAGCCTCGATGATTTATTTAGCCTTAGAGTATTTGTATCACTTTTATGCCCATGTTAATTGTTTTGTCGCAAGCATGATTATGACAGTTGTTGCTCTGTTGATTATCGCTCCCGTCTACTTCTAGCCTTCACCTGTACTGAGTATGCGCTCTACTCGTGCATCCAACTCCCAAATACCAAAGTTTTCCAAATGTGTCTACCATACCTACCTATATGTGGTATTTAACCGCCACTGCATGTAAATTTCTCATGTGCTACCTTTAAAACCTTCAAAAAATTATTCATGTTTTGTGCCCCTATTTTAGCTCATGAGGACGTAAATAAAGAATCTTTATCTCACTTGTTGATTGGATTTCACACCCTAGACTAGTGGCTTCATCAGCTTATCCAAATGATAGAATAGCCGACAGCGGGGTGCCCAGCCCCAAATTAATACAACAAATTCTCTTCACTATTTTGGACCCTGATTTATCAGTTAAAGCATAATTGTGTAAATAAAAGAGAAAGAGGGATGACCTTCTACCCAGATGTGTCCTTCTATGGGAGCCGCTCTTGTGAAGTCTAGTTGGCTTGTGACGTATTGTATTGTCTGTTTACCATTCATTGACATAAGCATATACCTCTCTAAAATATGTTTTCAATACGTCTGTTTATAAAAATAAAAAGCTCTAGCACATGAGTTAATCCATTCTTCCCTCCGTGAAGGGTCTTTCTTTTATTTTTATGTTGAGTCTTCACCTTCTCACTTTATGCAACTTCTTGAGAGCACGGATATCATTCTTAGTGTAATGTGCTTGTCCCAAAACACGGTTGATTGTGGTATAACTTTGATGCTTGTATGTTTGATATCTTTAATTCTAGTCTTCATTTGAACTTCAGAGTTGCCCTAGAATTTATGTTTTGCTCCATTATTAAGGGCAAGCTAGTACACTTTATCATACCCTATTATGAGCATTGCAATCTTGCCGATTGATAGACTTCATGTTGTTTATTATTAGTTTGTTGGCATCTCTTCATGGTTTGCATAACTTCTAGGTGAATTTTATTTTGCATACATCTTATTATGAGTTGCCTCAGCACCTTATCATATATTGAGTATATTTACATCATATGAAACAAATGTGTTCGTAAAAGTTCTTTTATCGCCCTCAATTTTCACTGAATTGCTTGAGAACAAGAAATAAGCTAATCTTGGGGGGGAGTTGATACGTCCAAAACCTATCTCCTTTTCTGAACACTTTTGCTATTGTTTGCCTCTAAACTTGTGAGTTTTGGATACAACTAACACGGACTAACGATGTTTTCATCAGAATTACCTTGGTGTCCTATTTTTTGTGCAGAAAAATAACCTTTCAGGAAAATGCCCAGAAAAGATCTCGAAGACCTTAAAACACCCGAAGACCCCCGGCGCCAGATAGAGTCCCGGAGAGGTCCCAGGACCCCTTGGCCACGCCGCCTGGTGGTGTGGGGCCGCAAGGCACCCCCTCAGGCTCCCCTTTCGACTACATATGCCTCTTTAACCTAAAACGTGTGGGGGTTCGTCATATTCCACAAAAATACAACAGGGCGACGCCACCACCTCGAAACTTAATTCGGGGATCAGAAGTTTCTGTTCTGATGCCCTGCCGGGAAGGGGATTCGGAGGAGATCATCGCCATCGATACCGCGACCTCTTCTCCATCATCCATCCACGATTCCCCCGTCCATGTGTGAGTAATCCCCGTTGTAGGCTGAGAGGGATGGAAAAGATTGGATGAGAATGATCATGTAATAATGCTAGATTGTTAGGGCATAGTGCATAGTATCCATTGTTAGTGTTTTTTACCTTTGTTGCAACTTTTTATGCTTAATCCTTGTCACTTTGGGCCCGAGTGCCATGATCTCAAATCTGAACATGTTATTGTTTCATGAGTATAATTATATTTCTTGATCATATCTGCAAGTTGTTTAGACATGTCATTGTCCGAAACCCGAGTCCCAAAGTGGCAGAAATTGGGACAACCAAAAGGGATGGTTGTGATGTGAGGATCACGTGTGTTCACAGACTGTTAATGCTTTTCTCTGGTGCTTTATTAAAAGGAGCACCTTAATTATCAGTAGTTTCCCTTGAGGCCCCGCTGAAAACGGGCTGGTAGGACCAAAGATGTTGTGCAAGTTTCTCACTGCGAGCACGTATGACTATATTGGAACACATGCATATGGTATGCCTAGAACTTAGCTGCTTTATTATTATTATCTGCAATGCCCATGTTTAGAATATTACATGACCTATCTTATTCATGCAGCGCCCGTTCATCCATTCCCTATGCCTACGGTACTTTCATCCTGTTGTTTCCCACAATTGCTACTGTTGTTATTATTTTATTCCTACTGTTATTTTACTACTACTGCTGCTATAAAACTGTTACCGCTGATAAATTGATACGAGCAAGTCCACTTTTAGGTGCAGCTGAATTTACAACTCAATTGTTAAGGCCTATAAATATTCTTTGGCTCCCCTTCTGTCGAATCAATAAATTTGGGTTTTACTTACCTAGAAGAGTGTTGCGATCCCCTATACTTGTGGGTCATCAGTTATATGTTGTTCCAATGGGAATAAGGGAATACAGAACCACTGCGTAGTCAGTGGCTACTTTGTGCAAGAGTGTGTAGTTGATAATATCCAAAGGGGTTGATTGTTCTTGCATTGGCAGCAGGGATTATCCAAGGACGGTTTTTAGTGTAGCACTAGTTCTCTTATCATACATCCACCAATTCATGTTGCTCACAAGAGAAGATTGGGCCACCCCTTATCACTTTTACCGATTCGTTTCGCACGCAGCCAAGCGGGGTGGATCTTGTAGCTGGGACAAGTGTAGTAGCAGATCTAGTCCGATCAGTTTTTCCCGTAGATTTGTTCTTTTCTATTTGTAGTTGTGTGTGCTCTATATATTTAATTAAAATTAAAATGCTTAGACTATTTAGGTAAGTAGCTTTGGAAAATAGTTTTCTACCAGTGGTCAGAAACACATTTTTTTTAAGAACTTTAGTTTGGTTGATCAAAAAATTATGAGCTAACCATTATTAAGAGTAGCTTGTTACAGTAGATATCACTAGAATTTTGTCCCATGTGTTTTTCATGTGTAGAACAAAAGTTCTATGCATTAAAAAAATAAACGAATGAGCACTTTGGGAATTTATGATATTTTCTATGAGTAAAATTTTGCTGCAAACCCAATTGGATTATTTTCTAATAGTATCAGAGAGGTTCAATCCAAATCTGCTTGATTTATTGGTAAAAAGAACACTCTGGGTGAGCAAATTGGAAAATTGTTATTTCTGCCGCTAATAAGGAGAAATGATTTTAAATGCCTTTTATATAATAATGTTGTTTAAGCTTATTGTTGATTGTTTTGGGATTGTTTTGAACTTGTTATAGTTGTTTAGCATGTTGTTATATATTACTATTGTTAGTGGCTAGTGTTAGCCTTGTTTTGTGTCTAGTATGTGTTTTTTAGTGGTTTTTGCATTACAAGGAAAAGGCTTATATCTGAAACCGTACCAGTGGCGGGTACTGCAAATCCACGCCGATGGTAATTTGTTAGCAATTTTCTTTTAATATCACCCGGGTGAAAAACTCACCCCGCCAGTTATAAAATAATATCACAAGTGTGGAAATATGGGTACACTTGCCAGTTGTCCTCGGGCCTCCCCTCGCAAAATACTACCGGCGTTGGTGTGTTGTGCACGCCCAAGGAAGTAGATTTACCACCGGCTTGGCGAGTCGGGTTTTAGATCCCATCCGGCTGACAATCGTTGGACATTCAGCATACGTCGTGTGCTGACGCCCTCCCATCCCGAATCACCCCGCCATCACCCCTTTTGCTCACCCACACCGCCACCCCCTCTACTCACCGATTTTGCCGCTACATCGCGCCTTCTACTCACCGACGCCCCCCGCTGCTGCTGCCTCACCGACTCTCCTGCACACCATCGGTTGCTCTCTTCCGTGCAGATACCAACTCTCCTCCACGCCTTGCCGGCTCTCCTCCATGTCGTCGCGCGCTTCCTCCTACTTGTGTCTTCGTCTCCCTATTTTTGTTTATTTTAAGATGATTTAGATTGATTTAGTTTAAAATGTTGGATGTAGTGTGTCACTGTCTATGATGGTTTTAATTTCTGTCCGCCATCCTATGTTGGACGAATTAGATTTGGTATATAATATCTTCGACGGATTTACTTTTGCTCCATATTTAGCATGAATGTATCCATAAAATTTGACATATATATTCTTATTTAGGATTCCATATATTAGCCGGTTGTGAAAACCGACTTACAAATGTGTATCGACAAGTTAGAACTCGTTGAAAAAGAATACCATAATTTGAAGCAAAGGATGAAGAAACTCGAAGAGCAAAAGATGGAATTGGAGTTCCGTGTTTCTGACATTGTCCATGATCAAAAGATAAAGATGGAGGCAAACCGATTCAATATTAGGAAGATTAGAAAATATGCTCTTGGTAAGGAAGCTTGGTTTGATTATGCAGTAGGATCGATTGTCACCTTAGTCGTGGTAGTAATGGCAATGGTCGCGATAGTTAGATGCACTAGATAATTTCGGGGTGTTTGTTGTATAGTGAAATATTTTAATCAATAAAAGTATGTTTTTAAATATTACTTGTCGTACGGAATAAAAAGTGGTCTGGTGTCTATCACTACTTGTCTGTCAGTACTGCTTTGAATACTTAGACAATGCAAACATTTTACCATAATAGGATATGGTGTCTGAAGTATGCCACTCCACATGCCCGAGGGGACTGTTCACTGCATTCTCGTCCCATATTCATCTATGAGAGGGTCACCTTAATTCAGTGGTTATTTATTAAATCTGGTCCATTCTTTTTTCTACCGCCTATGAGTTTTGTTTTTTAGGTTACTAACTAATTAATTGTTCTCATTTTTTGTTTTTGTTGCAATCAATATACCATGCAACCTTAGTTTGCAGTTCAATGAGTTACTCGGCAAAATGGTGGTATTTGATGTTTACGTGAGAGAGTACAACATTACGGTTACTAAAACGAGCATGAAGATCTGTTTGCATGGGGAATGATGGGAGAAAATCATTGACTATATGGAACTCATTGACGGTGATATCATGAATTTTTGTATGGTAGGATGGCCATCCATCAAATCTATCTATATGGAGTATAACAAAGATGACGACGAAGAGAGTGATGATTTTATAGGTGAGTCGGACGACCCTTTCCGCTCTGTTGTCATCTCCTTAAGATCCAATGTGCAGGAGCTGTACAGGAGGAGACGTCGGAAGCGCGAGACTTCAAGTCCAACTGAAAGTGTCCTACACTCCCGCTACGACTGAGGGGGGATGTTAGACTACGTACATGTACAACTAGAGTTACACTAGGAGTCGTCTTGTATTCCAAGTCTTAGACTTCTTTCCCTTTAAGTTTTTACTCGTATATATATCCCCACGAGGTTCCAAAGCAATAGAACGAAATATTAGGGATTCAATAGTTCTCACATGGTATCAAAAGATGCATTGTGAAATAACCGTGTTGTGATATGATTCTAAGGAAAATGATGTCTTATTGGAATCTCTTAGAATATCAATATAGTTAAGGAATATGCGGCCATATTGTCCCCTTCCGAAAATATACTATTCATTGATGTTCGCAAAAACAATGTCACGTACAGGAAAACATAATCATCAAACATCCAATGAATTAGTCGTAAAAGGCTAGACTAGGGTTTGTTTTCTGTGTTCATGTTACTACACATGAGGGTGAGTTTTCCTATGAATCTAATATTAAGGAACCACGTCAGTTATAGCATAGTAATATGAATCATAATTATGAAACAGATGTATAAATATTATTGCCTTTTAGGCATACATCCAACACTGCCTTCGCTGCTAGGGAGCTTCCACCGCCGAGTGTCGCGACGGCGACAATCACCTTCTCCTTATCCCCATTGATTTCCATGTCCCCTCTCTGCCTCCTCCTTTTCCTCACGGATCTCACTCAGAGTGGGACGCTACAGTCGCTGGCAGCTGAGAACCATGTAGGGGTGAGCCCCGTGGAAAGGCATGGGCAAAATGATGAGATGAAGGAGGGATCACCTTGTCTTGGTGTCATCGTCTGTATCAGTGGCAGAAATCCTGGGCGTTACCATTGAACCTCCTACCGAGCACCATGGTGGAGTGAGTGGGGAGGCACAGTGGTGGCGAGAGATCACTGATAGCGGTGTGAGCTCAGCGAGGAAAAGGACTGGGAAGGAGAAGGGCACGAACATGGCCAGGGGCGGAGGCGGCTGCTGCGGGAGGATGGGTCGATACCTGGGCGCGGTTGGCAGCTAGGGTTTCCTATCCCATGTGGCAACTCTTTCTGGGTAAAAATAGCCGGCGTGCAGCGCGAGGAGTCAAGTCAACGGAAGGGAAGTAAAAAGGACCAAAAAAGAGCCATTTCATCGCCAATCCACACGTAACAAGAGTCTATCATGGATAGGCTTAGAGGACGCCCCACTCAGTCGCGTTTACAACTTCTAAATGTGCCCTTTTAATTTTATAAGAGGGTAATCTCTAAATTAATATATAATTCGTTTCTTATAATAATGTTTCGCCAAACATCCGTTATTTATGCATGTTGCCACAAGGGTAACCTAATTACATAGTTAAAAGACGATAGCCTACCCGGCCTCTCAGGCCATCCCCGAGCTCAAGTCAACCGCCTACGTCCGATCCTGGTGAGCAGTAGATTTTCCTTTCCCGCTTTCACCTACAGCCGTCCGATGTGTACACTTTTTTTGCACTTGCTCATTTTTTTAATATGTGTATGACGGGTGGGACTCGTTGGGAGTGGGGTCGAGAGATCAGGCGGAGAAACAACCTCGTTCGCGTCGCCTTCGCTAGGTGGGTGAACTCGCTCGGCAGGTGAACCCTAGATCGGTGAAAAAATCCCCTAATCGGCCACCACCTCTGATTTTCCTCTCCTCTGATCTCCTCACGTCTCTCTCCTCCGCTCCTCCTTCCTTGCCGCAGAGACGCTGGCCGCCGCCCCTCCTCGTGTTGCTCGCGCAGGGTGGGAGCGCAGGGGCCACAGCCTCCTGCCTCGCATCAGGAGGAGAGGGGCTGCGTGGAGCACCACGATGTCACAGTCGCTGCTGATCGCCAAGAGTAGGAAGGTCGGGGCCGCGTCAGTCTCCGCCCTCCCTTCTCCCCGGCGCGACCTCCTCATCCCGCTCCCGCGCCGGCGCCGAGATGCTCTCAGCCACCGCCGGCCTCCTCCCCGAGTCCCTTCCTCAACGTAATAAACCGACAGACGATGGTCGCCGCACAACAACCAGCAGTAGGTTTGATCTTGTTTGTCTGTGGCCTATGGTTTTGGTTTGGGAAGATGGAGGCGATTTTCGAGCTACACTATGAACTGGTCTACCTCTCTTATTCTCATTTTCGAGCAGATACAGAATGATTGGCGATTGGCAACCGCCGATACCGAGGCTGAAAGCACCGGTGATGAAGGATACCACTGGAGGCTACCGATATGAAATTTCTCCTCTCGAGGTATGTCAATGGAAATCCCTCCCAGCCCCTAGATTAGTTCACCAGCTTGGTATTTCTCTGGATCTATATGGAACAATAAAATTTATGAAATATCCCTAGAATTCTGGATCTATATGGAACAATAAAATTTATGAAATGAGGAGTGAGCCTAGCTCAACTGCTCGGGGGAGTGGATGTACTAACCCAACACCCAAGTTCAAGTCCCCACGGGCACGAATTAAGGTTCCTATTTATACTGGAGGACCAGAACTTCCTGGTACTCATGCACTTTATCCTGAGGACTAGGCTTGGTTTGTAACAAAGATAAAAATCCGGGTACTCATGCATATATCGCTGTGTGCATCCCTAGTTGGTGTAGAGGCCGGGAAGTGAAATTCTCCTCCCAAAGTTTTAGGCCGCCTCTCCTCCCGGGTACCTCGCGCGGGGGGCTCCAGAGGGCAACCAACCCTAGGTCAGCCGTCCCCAACCAACCTAGAGATCCCAGGCCGCTGCTGCCGCCGGTGCCAAGGCGGACGGAGGAGAGAGCGGCCATAACCATCAAGTCTTCGCGCGGAGAGGTGGGGGATCAGTGGGCGCGGCGCTGCCGCCTGCCCGCGGGGCAGGGTGGGGCAAGGACGTCACGCCGCGGAGATCAGAGGGGGTTGCGGAGGCGCCATGGCTGGATCCGGCGGCTGCGGGCCGCAACATGACTGTCATGGCAATGGCGTCCCACCGGCCGTTGCTGCGTGAACAGGCCGCGGGCGGCGGCGCTCGTCGTCCTGTGAGGGAGGCGGCGGTGTTCGACAGCTCACGGCGGGGAGGTGGCGGCGCGAAAGCTGAGGTGGGCGTCGACGATCCGGAGGTGACGACATCGGCCCTAAGGTGTGCAGTGGTCTCTTGGATCTGATGCTTTCTCGGTGGCCAACCAAGGTTCCGCGGGGCTGATGTTGGCTACTTGTTCCGTTCGCCGGGAGCCGACCGGAAGCGTGGGGGCTACGAGCTTGGCCTTTCATAATGGTGGTTGATCCTGCAAGTTCTTCGAGCGTCATGGCGCCGATCTACACCAGTCGGACCTCCTCGATTGAGTCACAGATGTGTTCCGGTCTTCCTCTCGGTGATTCAGTCGTTTAGCGCATGGTGCCACTGGATTTGTAGATTGGAATCGATCCATTCATGCGCTCCCCTAGATCATGTCAATTACGTCATGTGGGAGTAGCGTGAAGCTTCGCTTCTTAAAGGTGCTATGGGACATATAATTGTATCTCCATGGCATTGTCAGAGGTGGAGGAAGTCATGGTATTTTCGATTAGAGTTTTGAATTGGTGGAGAGGCGTTGTGGTTGCGATGAAGGATGGCGACACATGTTCTTCCTGTGTGTCAAGTATTGGGCACTTGCAACAGCAACCTTGGTAAGAGGGGGAGACAACACAGGTGGACTGCTTTTGTGGCGGTACTTCTTGAGTACCGAGTGGCGAATTCCAGGGTGAAAGCCCAAGGTATGCCCTTAATTGTTTGTGCCTGGCAATGGTCTTGATGAATACATTGTTTTTGTGGACTCAGACTTTCTTCAAGGTGAGAGCTTAAGATCTTTGATCGGGCGACGACAACGCTTGTTGTTTGTTTCCTTCTTGAAGGCGTCGTCTTTGGAGAATCCCATCTGCGGTTCAGGTGTTGTAATCAGTGGTGGTTAGAGTGTTGTTGTAGCTTGTGTTCCATCACCGTGACGGGGTCTTTGTTTTTATTTCTCTATTTTTATTTTTTTTTCTTTGCTGTGTGCATCCGAGTTGTCTTCCGACAGCTAGTTGGTGCAGAGACTGAGTGTAATTGGTATATTTGATATTAATATATTCTCTTTATCAAAAAAAAAATTATGAAATATCCCCACTGCTACATTTGGTTCTTGAGATGCCAAGGAAATAATAAAAACACATAAGAAGTATTCTGATTGTATCCACCAAAAAATTCTAGGTTATTCTTAACAATTGCTTTTTTATACTTCCCATTTCTTTTTTATATTGTGTTGGTTCTTAATTTTCCATTATCTGTTTCAAGCACTGATAACTTCTCTCTCTACAGGTTTGATGCAAAAACGCATAAGAAGTATTTTGATTGTATCCACCAAAGAATTCTAGGTTATTCTTATGATTTGCTTTTTTATACTTGCCATTGCTTTTTCATACAGTTTTGGTTCTTAATTTTCCATTCTCTTTTTCAAGCACTGATAACTTCTGTCTCTACAGGTTTGATGCAGATGTAATGGATATTGTGACTGTCGTGCACGCCCAGGATCTGCAACTTCTGTACACATTTGCAACACATGTATGTTCTTTCGGTTAGATTTCTCTTCATTTACACGTGATTAATTTTGAGACATGTCTAGCACGAGAGATCTGAGTATTGCCTATGGTGTAAGTTATATCCTATTTTTCTGATGTTTGGGCAACTACATCGGAGTGGGTTATTGCAATATTATGTTGTCAGTAGTTACAGAAAATATAAGTGCAACTGAGATTATGTTTCAGTTTTTGTCTTAATGTTTTAGGAACATGTGTCAGCGGTTAATAGGGACAGCTAGTGGGATCTTAAAAAAAAAGGTTTGCAAGATTGTAATGCAGCTATGGTTGTGCCGTAGACATGGCTATACTCATTAGAAGACGTGGGTAATCAGTATTTTGTTATTTGCACCTAATTGATTGTATTTACTGTCGAGCTGATTACTTGCACCCAGATAATTGTATTTACTCTCAAGAAGATTTTTTCATATCTATCTTTTACACATATCTACGATTAATCTGTTTAAACTGTATGTTTCTCTCCTTGATTAATTTTTTGTTTGTCTGCTTGAAATGTAGAGTTTTCATATTCAAGGTCGGCAAAAATCTTCACTCTTGCATAGTTCGGAATTTCTGGTACTTATCTCCCTTCCAATCTTGAGTGCTTTACCTAGTGGTAGCATGTAGACTTGTGGTGGCAGTTGGGCAGCCATCATCAGCCACTCTATTGTTGATGCTTTTTTTCAACACTAATGATTCCTGGTTGTCTTAATTTAATGTGGCGGTTGACATGTTGAATCTAAGCAAATGAATGGTGGGATAATTCTTTTTGACTCTTTTAGAAGCAGTTCTCATATTCGTAGTTTGTAGTGTTAATTCTTAGGATGTTCTTGAAATCTAACTGTTTCTTATTTTGCTGCTTTTCAGGTGAGTGTTTATGCCTAGGTTACTCATGACCCGACACTTCTCTTTCCTGCATACGCATGACCGTACGACCGTGAACCGGATACAAAATCTACAGACACTGTTGAATATATTAGCAATTTAGCACATGATTTAATCTTAAATAACATGAAGTAAATCATGACAGTAGCAATTATACTAAGCATGCAAATATCAAAACATAATGCTGTATTAACACCGATCCAATCTACAACAAGCAGTAGGTAAAAGAATTGCAGTTGTATCTCGTACAGATGAGATAAAGATACGTACGATGCAGCGGTAGCGGCACCACCGTTGTTGTTTTCCACGTCGGCCATGTAGTCGATGAAGAGGTTGCCGAGGTCGGGGAAGAAGTCATCGTTGGGGAAGTAGTCGCCGTCAGCAGTCGCGCGAGTGCGCTCCCCAAAAACCTGATCGCCCCTCTCCCGTACAGGATCACAAGAAGCGGGGTTCCGGAGGCCTGTTGTCCCTTCTCGCGGTGCACGCCAGAAGGAGGGATGAAGAAGACTTGATTGGCGGCGCAGTGCTTTGGAACGGTCGTGCGAAACCATATGACGAAGTGGCGGCTAGGGTTTACCGTATGCGCGTATTTATATGCGGGCTGGGAGAGACGTGGGCGTAACTCCACGTCTGAGTCGGTTCCACGATCCAGAAAGGAAACGGAGGTTTTGGAATTAACGCGTCCTCCGTTTCGGAATTAACGCGTCCGTTAATTACCAAGTTAATGACTCATTAAATTTTCCCAACCGACAAAATAAACGCTCTCGGCTCATTCCCGCAACCCGTGGCGCGGCGTGGCGAGGCGGGCGGCGGAGGAGGAGCGCGCGTGTGGCACACCTCTCCTCTTGCCTTGCCAACTCATACATGAGCTAGAATGGCTCACCTTATAAGGTGGTTCCACTCTCCCCAAACTAGAAATGTGGGACTAAACTTTAGTCCCACTCCCCACTTGTATTATTATGAATGGGCCATGACAATTTCAGGATTTATTTGGGCTTAGGTGGGCTGGCTAGTGAGGCCCAACATAAATTCCAACAATCCCACAAAGTGTCATTAGCACATTTAATAAACTCTGTTCCAAAATATTGTTTATATACCGGTGTTAGTGGAGACTGTTAAGTTGAACTTCCACTTAGAACATCATGCTACACTAATTCACAACTTGAATAGTGGACTACGCCTTGAACTACAAGTTTGCTATGATACCAGTTTCACACAATCGTCTAAACCGATACTAGGCTGCCGCAAGGCTTCCCTGCGGTTTGGAGCGTACGCGTCATACTCCGAAGGCCTTTCATGAGTTTATTAGAGAGCACCCGATTCTCATAGACTGCGACGTTTAACAGTCAGACTCATATAGGTGAGTTCCTCAGGAGATGTTCTGTAGGACACATCTCTGCTTATATAAATAAGCCACTTGGAACACATTAAGACAAATGTCAACCTATCATACAGATCAGGAGAGTATTCCATCTTTTATGGAGTGGAATAAAGTATAAGGATACTCTCCTCTCAGCCGACCAACAACTTGTCTCCCACTTCTAATTCACGGGATCTCCGATCACATAGAGTGGGTTACCACTGTGGGCAACTCATAACGTGGGTCTCAAACCCATCTCCCTCGATGCATTATCTATCACATTCCGTGATGAACCCTTTGTGAAGGGATCTGCCAAGTTCATAGATGTTTGGATATAATCCAACGCAATAACTCCGGAGTTTTTCAATTTCCTGACAGATTTTAATCTCCTCTTCACATGTCTTGATGACTTTGCATTATCCTTAGAACTGTTCACTTTGATGATCACAGTTTGATTATCACAGTTCATTAGGATTGCGGGTATTGGTTTTTCAACCATAGGCAAGTCCATCAAGAGCTCACGAAGCCACTCTGCTTCAACAGTGGCTGTGTCTAATGCTGCGAGTTCTGCTTCCATAGTTGACCTCGTTAAGATGGTCTGCTTGCAAGACTTCCAGGAAACAGCGCCACCACCAAGTGTAAAAACATAACCACTAGTGTCCTTAAGCTCATCAGCATCAGATATCCAATTAGAATCACTATATCCTTCCAGAACCCTCGGGTTTCCGGTATAGTGAATTCCATAGCTCGCAGTGCCTTTTAAATAGCGCATAACTCTCTCAAGAGCACGCCAATGATCATCTCCCGGATTGGAAACAAACCGGCTCAATTTTCCCACCGCAAAAGAGATGTCAGGCCTCGTGGAACTCGCCAAATACATAAGCGAGCCTATAATCTGAGAATATCTCAGTTGATCTCTAGTAATCCGCTGATTCTTTCGAAGCAACAAACTAGCATCATATGGAGTTGAAGAAGGCTTGCAGTCACTATACCCGAAGCGACTCAAGACCTTTTACACATAGTGAGATTGAAGCAGTGTGATCCCACCATTATCATCTCTCAACAGCTTGATGTTCAAGATAACATCAGCTACTCCTAGATCCTTCATCTCAAAACAGCGAGATAAGAAATCCTTAACTTCCTTGATCAAATCAAGATTGGTCCCAAAGATCAATATGTCATCAACGTATAGACATAGAATAACTCCCTCTCCCCCACCATGGAGATAGTACACACATTTATCAGCTTCATTTACAACAAAGCCTTCAGTAGTCAAAGTCCTTTCAAACTTTTCATGCCATTGCTTAGGTGCTTGCTTGAGACCGTATAATGACTTCAATAACTTGCACACCTTGCCTTCCTGACCGGGTACTACGAAACCATCTGGCTGCTCCATATAAATTTCCTCGTCCAACTCTCCATTAAGGAAAACCGTCTTAACGTCCATTTGATGAATGAGAAGACCGTGCGAGGCAGCCAGTGAGAGTAGCACACGAATAGTGGTCAGTATAGCCACAGGTGAGCAAGTATCAAAGAAGTCTTCACCTTCTTTCTAGGTATAACCCTTGGCCACAAGCCTTGCCTTGTACTTTTCAATTGTACCATCAGGCCTAAGCTTTTTCTTGAACACCCACTTACATCCTACAGGTTTGCACCCATAAGGACGATCAGTGATTTCCCAGGTTACGGGAGCCAAGATGGAATCCATCTCGCAACGGACAGCCTCCTTCCAGTAGTCAGCATCAAGAGACGCATAGGCTTCTGAAATAGTCCTCGGTGTGTCATCCACGAGGTACACAATGAAATCGTTACCAAAGGACTTTGCGGTCCTCTGTCTCTTGCTCCTTACAGGAACTTCATTGTCATCCTCCTCGGGATTCTCAACGTGTTCTATCGGAATAGTGGATTCAGGAATCTCAGCTAATTCCTGACTAGATGAAACAAGTTTCTCCTGATTTGATGACCTAGACATATCCTTCATAGGAAATATGTTCTCAAAGAAAGTCGCATCATTCGACTCCATAATCGTACCAACATGCATGTCGGATACCTCATATTTTACTATCAAGAATCTATAACCAATGCTCTTAAAAGCATAGCCCAGAAGAACACAATCAACCGTTTTTTGGTCCAAGCTTGCGCTTCTTGGGAATTGGTATATTGACTTTCGCCAAACAACCCCAAGTACGTAGGTAGGAGAGTTTCAACCTTTTCCTTTCCCATTCCTCAAATGGAGTAATCGTTTTATTCTTTGTGGGAACTCGGTTTAGGACATGACACGCAGTCATTAGCGCCTCCCCCCACCATGCCTTGGAGAGACCCGAAGTATCTAACATGGCGTTAACCAAATCAGACAGCGTTCGGTTCTTTCTTTCAGCCACCCCATTTGACTGAGGTGAGTAGGGAGGCGTCCTCTCATGAATAATACCGTGTTCAGCACAAAAAGAATTAAACTCGTTGGAAAAAATACTCCCCACCACGATCAGACCTAAGTTGTTTAATTTTACGATCAAGTTGGTTCTCGGCTTCGGCCTTATAATTCTTGAAATAAGTTAAAGCTTCATCTTTAGATTTCAGAAGATACACATAACAATATCTAGTGGAGTCATCAATAAGTGTCATGAAATATTTCTTTCCACCTTTTGTCAATACGTCATTCATCTCACAAAGATCAGAATGTATAAGTTCTAGTGGTGCGAAGTCTGTCGCATCCGCAGTCTTGTGAGACTTGCGAGGTTGCTTAGCTTGAACACACACTTGACATTTGGAACCTTTAATCGTACTGAATTTCGGAATTAAACTCATATTTGCTAACCGCATCATGCAACCAAAATTAATATGACAAAGTCGTGAATGCCAAACATCACAATTATTATCGTGGCAAACATTATTAATAACTTTGGTGCAAATATCTGACAAGGATAAGCGGAACAAGCCTCCGCACTCATAGCCTTTACCAATAAATTGTCCATACATGGAAATTACAACTTTATTAGACTCGAAAACCAACTTAAAACCATCTCGACATAAACGTGAGCCGCTGACGAGATTTTTATTGATGGAGGGCACATGATGAACGTTCTTCAGTCGCACAATCTTCCCCGAAGTAAACTTCAGATCGACCGTACCAACACCACGAACAGTAGCATGTGACCCGTTCCCCATCAGCACGGGGGAAGTCCCTGTGACCTGATAAGAAGAGAACATGGAAGCATTAGGACAAACATGTACATTGGCACCTGTGTCAGTTAACCATTCAGGTGAATGACAAACTGAAAGAATAGTGGGAACTATACCGTACCCAGAATCCTTCATCTCAGTGTCAGCCATGACAACATTAGCGGTCTGCCGCTGTTCTCCTGCTGCTGCAACTCATAGCGTCTAGGGCACTTTGGAGCCCAGTGAGTCAGGTCACCGCAAATGTGACATGACCCCTTTCTCTTCTTGAAGTTGGTAGAGTGCGAAGGCTTAAACTTGCCATCGGGTTTGCCTTTAAACTCGGATTTCTTTTTGTTATATTTAGTCTTGTTGGGCGGGTAGTGTTTCTTCTGTACCACATGGGCAGAAGAACCTACCTCAGCAACCCGAGCACGTGTATTCTTTGCTCTCGTCTTCTCTTCCACATCAAGAGATCCGATGAGATCCGAAACGGAAAACTCCTGTCTCTTGTGTTTCAGAGAAGTAGCAAAGGAGCTCCATGAAGATGGATGCTTGGCAATAATGCCTCCGGCCACAAATTTGTCCGGTAACATACACTTAAAGTGCTCAAGTTCTTTAGCGAGTGACTGTATCTCATGAGCCTGTTGAACAACAGAGCGCTCAGCAGTTATCCTGTAGTCATAGAATTGCTCCATGATATACAGCTCGCTGCCAGCGTCCGAGGACCCAAATTTGGCGTCGAGTGCAGCCCACATATCCTTGCCGTTATCAAACGACATGTACGGATCCACAATGGAATCATCAATTATACCGAGGAGGGCACTTTTAAACATAGTGTCCATATTCTCAAAAGCCTCCAGCTGTGCTGGATTGAGATCGCCCTCAGGCTTGCCCTTGGTGGCCACATAGCAGCGCAAGGTTTGAAACCATATCACTGCTCTCGTGCGCCACCTCTTATAGTTCACACCCTTGAAAGGAATTGGCCTTGTCGCCGCAATGACAGACGGTGTAGGTGCAAGATATTGCCTATAATCAGGTTTTTGGATTGTTGAATATATTAGCAATTTAGCACATGATTTAATCTTAAATAACATGAAGTAAATCATGACAGTAGCAATTATACTAAGCATGCAAATACCAAAACATAATGCTGTATTAACACCGATCCAATCTACAGCAAGCAGTAGGCAAAAGAATTGCAGTTGTATCTCGTACAGATGAGAGAAAGATACGTACGATGCAGCGGTAGCGGCACCACCGTTGTTGTTTTCCACGTCGGCCATGTCGTCGATGAAGAGGATGCCGAGGTCGGGGAAGAAGTCGTCGTTGGGGAAGTAGTCGCCGTCAGCAGTCGCGCGAGTGCGCTCCCCAAAAACCTGATCGCCCCTCTCCCGTACAAGATCACAAGAGGCGGGGTCTCGGAGGCCTGCTGTCCCTTCTCGCGGTGCACGCCGGAAGGAGGGATGGAGAAGAATTGATTGGCGGCGCAATGCTAAACCATATGACGAAGTGGCGGCTAGGGTTTACCGTATGCGCGTATTTATATGCGGGCTGGGAGAGACGTGGGCGTAACTTCACGTGCTAAACCATATGACGAAGTGGCGGCTAGGGTTTTAAGGCAAGGCGGGCGGCGGAAGAGAAGGAGCGCGCGTGTGGCACACCTCTCCTCTTGCCTTGCCAACTCATACATGAGCTAGAATGGCTCACCTTATAAGGTGGTTCCACTCTCTCCAAACTAGCAATGTGGGACTAAACTTTAGTCCCACTCCCCACTTGTATTATTCATGAATGGGCCATGACAATTTCAGGATTTATTTGGTCTTAGGTGGGCTGGCTAGTGAGGCCCAACATAAATTCCAACAGACACGTCAAGTAATTCCAGCGATTGTGATATTGACTCTTTAAGCTCAGGCCATTGTAGAAAATGTGCAAGGACAGATGCAACATCCTCTCCATCTGAGGATTTGTCACGTTAGCTTGCCTTGTATACAGGAGAAGACAATCCTTCTGAGTCGGATGGTAACACACTCTCAATGCCTCTTTACGTCCTATCAGGGCAATGCTATGTAACCAAAGAGAAGGAGGCAAAAATAGTTGCACTCGTCCAGAAAATTCCAACAAGAAATGCCTCTTGTGGCTATGATGAACAAAACCAATGTAAAACCATATCCTAAACTGGGTATGTTATTTACTCATCATTTGAAATCTATAGGAATTGCATATTTGATAAGGGGTAGCCCGATCTTCTCAGTGAACTTTTGATAACCAATGTGATACCTCGCTCTCTCCTTTGGCTAAACCCTGTTACCAATTGCAACAGCACTTAACCCCTTCGGATATTCGAGACTCCACACTCTTGCACACGTAGCCACCGACTACAAGTGGTCCTGTTTCTCCTTATTCCCAATGGAACAGCAGAATACACTCAGATTTGCAAAGATATATGATTCAAGATGAATGCTTCAAGCAATACAATCTAGAAGTCTAGGGTTTTTGTTTTAACGTAGTCTAACCTAACCTATGCGCCCCAAGGGGTATATATGAGGGGTGGGGTGCGGCCACAAGGTAACTTGCGCAAGCAAGACCCACCAACCCGAATAGGAACCCAATTGGACCTAGTTTTGGACTTTGGACTCAACCACAATAGATACAAACCGATCCATGCTAGGGGTGCGGCCATAATGGTATACAAACCATGTCTAATACTAATTGGACTCTATATGGCGCATTGATAGACTTTGTGGGCGCCCTCCTCTTGTTATGTCCCTCCATGAGTGTGGAATAACAATCTAGCACTTGTTTCCAACACTTGTAGAATTGTTTTCACCATGATCAACATTTGTTTTCAGCTCCTCTCTATCCATGTGCATCATCTCTCCTTGTTCTCCCTCCTTAATGCTTGTGTTATCAACAAACCTAAGAATACAAACATGCATGGATTTAGGTAGTATAAAGTTCTCATAATCACAAATGTTATACTCAAGTAGGAGTGAATTCACCTGTTGTTGTAATAGTTTGGTCCTTGATCTTGTCATGGGACCAAGCCTCACTTCATCATGTTTTATAGAAATATCATTATGTGAAATAATAGGTGAAACACTAGGGATGTCCTCATCATCCTCCCCCCTTGAAAAGCCTTGATGTCCTCATCAAGGTCATCTCCATGATATGGTGTCAAATCAGCAACATTGAAGGAATTACTCACTCCAAACTCATCAATTGGAAGATCTATCTTGTAGGCATTGTCATTTATTTTTGCAACCACTTTGTAAGGACCAGCACCTCTTGGCAATAATTTTGATTTCCTTAGCTTAGGGAACCTATCCTTCCGAAAGTGCACCCATACTAAATCTCCCTCTTGAAAAATAACTTCCTTCCTCTTTTGATTTCTCTTTTGAGCTACATATTTCCCTTTCTTCTCAATAGCATCCATTGTCTTCTCATGTATCTTCCTCACAAAATCAGCCCTTTTAGATGCATCCATATTAGTTCTCTCTTGAATTGGAAGTGGTAACAAGTCAAGGGGTGTAGTAGGCCGAAATCCATAAACCACCTCAAAGGGACAAAAATTTGTGGTTGAATGCACAGCCCTATTATAAGCAAACTCCACATGTGGCAAACAATCTTCCCACTCCCTCAAATTCTTCTTGATCATGCTTCTCAACAATGTAGACAATGTCCTATTCACAACTTCAGTTTGCCCATCAGTTTGGGGGTGGCAAGTAGTGGAGAATAATAATTTAGTGCCAAGCTTCCCCCATAGTGTCTTCCAAAAGTAGCTCATAAACTTGACATCTCTATCAGAAACAATTGTTCTTGGCACACCATGTAATCTCACAATTTCTCTAAAGAACAAATTGGCAATGTGAGAAGCATCGTCACTCTTATGACAAGCAATGAAGTGTGCCATCTTGGAAAATCTGTCCACAACTACAAAGATGGAATCATGGCCTCTCTTTGTTCTTGGCAAACCCAACACGAAATCCATACTAATATCCTCCCATGGTGTACTTGGTGATGGCAATGGTGTGTACAAACCGTGGGGCTTCAACTTGGATTTTGCCTTATTGCATGTAATGCATCTTTGCACCAATCTATACACATCTCTTCTCATGTGTGCCCAATAAAAATTTTCAGCCAACATAAGCAATGTTTTCTCTCTTCCAAAATGTCCCATCAAACCTCCACTATGAGATTCCTGTAATAAGAATAAACGCAAAGAACACTCGGGAATACATAATTTGTTAGCTCTAAACAAGTATCCATCATGTATATGAAATTTATCCCATGCCTTAACATTAGAACATTTATTAAATGGCATAGAAAATTCCTTATCATTAGCATATAGCTCTCTAATACCCTCCAAACCCGAGACCTTAATCTCTAAATTAGAAAGTAACATGTTTTTCCTTGACAAAGCATCAGTAACTACATTGTCCAATCCCTTTTTATGTTTAATTATGTATGGAAAAGACTCAATAAATTCAACCCATTTAGCATGTCTTTTATTGAAATTTGTTTGGCACTTCAAGAATTTCAATGCTTCATGATCACTATGTATAATAAATTCTTTAGGCCACAAGTAATGTTTCCACACCTCTAAAACTCTCACAAGTGCATATAATTCCTTATCATAAACAGAATAATTCAATTGTGCACCATGTAATTTTTTCAGAAAAATAGGCAATAGGTTTCTTTTCTTGCATTAACACTCCTCCAATACCTATGCCACTAACATCACACTCAATCTCAAATTGTTTGTCAAAATTAGGAAGCATTAACAAAGGGGCCGAAATCAACTTCTCTTTAATAGCATCAAAAGCAATATCTTGTTCAACTCCCCACACAAATTCTACACCCTTTTTAGTGAGTTCATTCAAAGGTGCAGCAAGTGTACTAAAATCTTTGACAAATCTTCTATAAAAACCAGCTAATCCATTAAAACTTCTTACTTGACTCACATTAGTAGGAATAGGCCAATTTTTAATAGCTTCAATTTTTGATTCATCTACTTCAATCCCATGTTTAGAAACAACATAACCAAGAAATATGACCTTATCTTTGCCAAAAGTGCACTTTTCCAAATTACCATACAATTTATGTTCTCTTAGCACTTGCAAAACTTGTCTAATATGATCAATATGTTCATGTTCATTGTGGCTATAAATAAGAATGTCATCAAAATATACTACCACAAATTTACCAATAAAATTCCTCAAAACATGGTTCATTAATCTCATGAAAGTACTAGGTGCATTAGTCAATCCAAAAGGCATAACTAACCACTCATATAAACCAAATTTTGTTTTAAAAGCTGTTTTCCACTCATCCCCCTCTTTCATCCTAATTTGATGATAACCACTACGCAAATCAATTTTAGATAAAATAGCACTACCACTTAATTCATCTAACATGTCTTCCAAACGTGGTATAGGATGACGATAACGAATAGTGATATTGTTAATTGCTCTACAATCTACACACATGCGCCATGTACCATCTTTTTTAGGCACTAAAATAACAGGAACAACACAAGGAGAAAGGCTTATCCGAATGTAACCTTTATCAAGAAGTTCTTGTACTTGTTTCTGAATCTCCTTTGTTTCTTGGGGATTAGTTCTATAGGGAGCTTGGTTTGGTAATGAGGATCCTGGAATCAAATCAATTTGGTGCTCAATACCCCTCAATGGTGGCAAACCCGAGGGCACCTCCTTGGGAAAAACATCCTCAAAATCCTACAACACATGAGAAACACCAAGAGGAATAGGGGTCATGTCATTAGAAACTAAAATTTCTCCCTTGTGCATAAGCACTATAGGAAGCATAGTAGGATCCTCCCTAAATTCTCTCAAGTCCTCTCTAGTAGCTAGCATGCATAATAAGCTCACTTCCTCACTACTATTTTTTCCACTCGAATTGGATGCCCTATTTTCACTCACAACACTCAAATTTTCACTCTCTTTCTTTTCAACACTCTCAGGAAGTTTTTGTCTAGATTCATTTACAATTTGTTGTGGTGTCATAGGTCTCAACACTATATCCTTCACCTTCCACTTGAGTTGATAGGTATTTGCTCTCCCATCATGTATCACACTCCTATCAAATTGCCAAGGCCTCCCAAGCAACATGTGACAAACTGACATGGGCACCACATCACACTCAATGGTGTCTTTATAAGGCCCAATTTGGAACTCAAATCTCACCATGTGGGTCACCTTCATCTCTCCTTTATCACTAAGCCATTGTATATGATAAGGATGAGGATGTGTAATGTATCTCAACTTCAATTTTGCACACAAATCTTTGCTTGCCAAATTTCTGCAACTACCACCATCAATAATTGTAACATCCCTGTTTTGCTACAATAGGGTTGTTGTGTTGTGCTCATTTCATTCATGCATGAAAGAATTTTGAAACAATTTAAATTTTGAATTTAAATGAAACTTGCCCAAAAACCACTTAAAGTGTCACCCAAAATTTGTTATAAAAACATTTTAAAATTTGAAAAGCAAAGACATGGTGAGGTTGAAAATTTTGTAAGGTTTTCAAATATCATTTTTGCAAATTTTTCTGTTTGCAAAAAGGCCCTCAAAAACCCTGTTTCTGTCCTGTTTTAAAATAGCAAAGGACCTTTCTGCAGTTTCTAGTTTTTCAGGGGGGTTTTCACAAAATTTTTGTTTTAACGTCTTCTTCTTCCTCCTGCCAGAAGGAGAGCTGCTGGGCGACGATGCCTGCGCCACGTCCTGCTACCGCCCTCCCACCTCTCGTGCGCGGATAAGGAGGACGAGGATGCCCTTCCACTCTCCTCCTGCTCAAACGCCTCAAGCCCTCGCTCTCTGTATCTCCAACTGAAGGCGAAACCCTAAACTTCTCTGTTGCCACGGCCGCCGCGAATCCCCGTCATCTCCGGCCACCCCTGCCCGAACGGATGTCACCGGGATCTCCGTAGACCTCCACTTAACGTCCCTGAAGAAGGAATCGACCCGAGATGAGCTTCCTCGCCGGAATCGGTCATCTCCTTCCTCTCCGGCCGGCGGCCTTCGTCGCGCATCGCCGGCGATTGTGACCCCTTCCGGCCTCCCCAACCACTTCATCGGGCTCGTGGTGAGCTCCCGCACCTCAAGGTGCTCTCGCCTTCCTCTCTCCTCCTCTGTGACGCGTGGTCGTCGTCGGCTTCCAACCGCCGCCGCGCCACCGCTCGCCGCCGCTGCTCCGGTGGTCAATAAGTAGCGGCGCCGCCACCCTCTGGCTCCCCGTTGAGTCCTCTACGTCGTGGCGTCTCGCGATTTTGCGATCGCTTGTTGGATTGCCCGATCGAACGCGAACAGAGCAATTCCGGCCATTGCTGACGTCATCATGACGTCAGCATGGTGTCATAATCTGTTTTCTCTGTTTTTGAACTTTCTCAGAGCTGCGATAACCTAGTATGATATGATGACGTGGTGAGATGAGCATTGTGTGGTTAACCTGACTAAGGCGAGGACGGGAGGCCACTTGGGAAGTGGTTCTTTGTCCTGTACTTGCCAACCCTAGGAGTAAGGTCTCGCCGCGGAAACCAAGACTGAGCGTGCAACCACACGCGCGACCGATGAACCTCGCTCGACTAACTAACTTGTTTTGCTCTATCCGTGAGTCACGTAGTTTGGGAGTTCCATCTGCGTGTGAGTCAAAAACCTTTTGGAGGTGTTTAGGGCGTGACCGGGACAAGTGATAGACGTACACGGATCTTGATCCCGACTCACAGAACAGGTGCCGTCAGGAGGTGGCCAACTCCCTGTTGACGGGGTGGCCCTGTTTGGGTTGACTCATGGATAGGGTCGAGCAAGGTAAAGGTCGGAGCCATCCACCCTCTGCCGCGCTCAATGGAAGAGCGTACATGTGGCGCTAAGAGTCGGAGGGTACGTGTGGGTAAAGTGTACCACCCTGCAGGGATAAATCTTTCGGAAAGCCGTGTCCAAAGGACGACTTGGTGAAAGCCACGAGGTCATAGATAACTTGAACGTGACGTAAAAGATGTTGACAAGGCATGGAGGCAATAGATGAAGGGTGCCTCCCCGGAGATGCCGGGAGGGGTGATCCTTGTAGCGTGTGAGGTGCTGGAAATAATGTTGGTGGATTCAGAAGATGATGATTACAGTAGTGAGTTTCTCATCTGTTTTGAAAACCTTCTATGAGACGTGCTATTCCTCCTCTATTTGGAAAATAAAGATTGCTTTACGCAAAACATCCTTTATAAAACTCTTTCTGAAGATAGCAGATATATAATAGGTTAATTAAGTCTTGTTGAGTACCTCCCGTACTCAGGTTTGCTTAATTTTGGTTCAGGTGAAGATCTCACATCGGTGATGAGTCAACGTGGACATCGACGAGTAGTTCGGGGTTCCCAGGTAGCAGCCTGGAATCTATGGGCTGGGACGTCGCCTTATGTTGCGGCCTCTTAGGCCTTTTTGGTTCTTGTTGATTAGCAACATAATTTGCCTTCCGTTGTCTGATGTAATGTTGGGTCATGTGACCTCTGCTTGTAAGCTATACTCTAGTAACACCTGTTTAATACAATTTCAATGTCTAGAGTGTTGCTTTGATCGGTTGTTGGTTTCGAGCTCATTGTTATACAGTTTTGGCTATGCCTGCATAGTTGTCGCAGTCGAGGGGTTGTGGAGCCGATGATCCATGTCCGAGCCCGCCTGTCGATGTGATCGGCCTGGGGCGAGGTAACCCCAGTAACCCTCGATTGTTGTTGCACTTTCTGGACACATAGCATCTCTGTATAGCTTTGGTCCCGTTTCCTTCAGTTTCATTCGATTCGTGGACACTTTGATATGCATAGTTGGTTATGACTAGCATGGATACAAGGAGTAGTAGACTGGGGATCCGGACTACGTGCCGATGAATCCAGTCTGCCTGCCGTTGTTTGTTGCGGCCGGGGCTGGTAACCCTGAAGCCCTTGTGAGTCCATGGCTAGGAGCACATAACAGTATGTATATCTCTGGGTCCGGGGTCGTGACAAGTCTTGGTATCAGAGCAGGACTGCCTGTAGGAAAACCTTACTGCTTGGTCGATGTCGAGTCTAGAGTTTATGAAAACTATTTTGAAACTCGAAATGGATTGTGCAAAATCTTCTTAGGATTCTTTTTACTCCGTACCTGGTATCGCTCTAACTCTTGGTCTCCTTATCTGTTTTGGATTTGAAAAGGTTTTGCTATCTCTTCTAGTCATTCAAAACTTAGGTGCCTTCTTTGGCAAGACGTTTCTTTCACCCAAGTTGACCTAGTGTTAAGTTTCTAGAGTCGTGTGTGTTCCATGTTCCGTTATCTCTCGTTTCAAATGGGAGATTTCC
Source organism: Alopecurus myosuroides (assembly GCA_028641055.1). Classification (NCBI taxonomy): domain Eukaryota; kingdom Viridiplantae; phylum Streptophyta; class Magnoliopsida; order Poales; family Poaceae; genus Alopecurus; species Alopecurus myosuroides. The sequence continues at coordinate 118,239,702 of CM054062.1, forward strand.
TTCCATTCATAATCTCTCGAAGTTGTGTGGAATCCACCTTCTTACATGTTCCAAAGTCTCAAATCCTAAACCTCGGGATTTTCTTTTCATCTCGAATGTATCCGTTATCCTCTGCTCAAAGTTCTTCCGGAGCTATGTTTTTCTTTTGAAAGCTACCTCGTAATTGCTATTCGTAGTGTCCTTCAAGGCACTAAGATAGTAGTTAGTCCTTTTCAATGTTTTCAACCTTGGACTTGAACCGAAGGTCCCGGAATGTGCTGAATTGTGGTGAGTTGAGGCATGTGGTTTTTAAACCATGTGGTGCTCACTCTATCAGCACAGGATGCTGACCTTTAACCCAAGTTCTGTTTCGTTGAATCCTGAAGAATCTGTTTTACCTCGGGATGGTTAGGAAATTTCAACTCTCATAGCCATAGGTTTGCTCTTGCAATCAGAAGGGATCACAACAAGAGTGATCATCATGGCTCCACATCTTTGTTCTTGGTTCAGCTATACCTCTCTTTTAGCATGGGTTTTACAAAATGCGTATTACACCGTGCATTCACCGTGATCTCTGGATTTTCCGGAGCATGATCTTAATCTTTAGTTGCTTTCCTACCTTTGTCCATGGTTTGGACACCAAGTTGCATATGTGTGTTGGAGTCTTCCAATGCATTTGCTCTTGTTTTCCGTGAGAACATTCCACCTTGGAATGTTAGGAGAAACAAACTCCAGAACCTCGTTCATCTCTAGGACCAGGTCAAAGTTTTGTAATCCACAGAATAAAGAAGTTCCATTAGCTTATGTTCTGTTCCACCTTCGGGTATCACACTCCTTTATATCAAGAGGTCGTGTTAAGTTTCATGGCCTTGTTGATGAAGTGATGCTCTTACACCTCTTTAACCACCTTCACTCCAAGCTGGAATGCTCAAGAATGTGGGGTGTGCATTGAGGTGTGCATCAGATGTTCCTAGCAATTTCCATTGCTTCGAAAGATCTAAGAAACATCTGTATCCTTCTTAGCACTGTTGGTCACCCATCCCCTTTTTGAAGTTGGTTGCGTTACCAAATCTGTTCATTCTCGTGCACATTCCTGGTCAAAGAGTTAGGTCCATGCCAAAGCTCTCCAGACCATATCGGTTGCTTTGAAAAGCATGCCTCCTTTCGATTTCTAAGACATACCGGTGAGTAGTGATATTCTGGTTGTCTCTCTAGAAGTATCACCAGGTGGTTACCTGACCGTGATGTCTAAACGAGGGGTAGTTTGAACTACTCTTTTCTCCAAGAAAACTCCGTTGGACACCCTGGACAAGTTGGTTGAGCTTAAACAACAACTTGGAGAGTTGAAAGACAGGAACTCCACCTAACTGGATCCTTCGTTAAGGGATGTCTAGTTTCCTTTGTGTTGAAGAAGAATAGTATCTCCTTAATGGACATGCTATCTTTCTAACCTTGGTTTGATTTGGGCTATCGTCAGATCAAGTACAGATTCAAGGATAATCTTGATGGTGTTTTCACTCATGGTGTTTTTCCTGAGTATACCTTCATGTCCTTTAGTCTGACCAATATTCAGCCTTGTTCATAGATCATATGTGTCCCTCTGCTTGGAGTATCATGATAAGGGTGTTGTCGAGCCCATCGATGACATTCCTATTTCTCCAAGTTGCAATAGGTTCATTTTGAACAATGGAACTAATGTTGGAAACTTTCGAGAACCATCTTTGTATCATCACGAAGTTGTGTTCTGGATGTTCGAAGTGACCTACTCCGGTCCATGTGCTCCTGGTGAAAGTTGTTGCCGTGGATCTGAGTAGAGTTTCCTTGTTCCTTCGGGAATAATCCCAGGTCGGTCATGCATGTGTGGACTATTCATCAGATGGTAGGTCGTTACCTCCATGTATTGAAGGAGTTTGCATCCACGCTAAGCCACTGACTGATTTTCCTTGAGAAAAGAAGTTTAAGAACTTTATTATCTCTGTATCGTCTTTCCCAACAAGGACTCTGATGTGTTTCATCGCAAGTAAACCATGTAGGTGCAGCCGTCTTTCTCAAGTTGCTAATACATGAGTTTTGCAATCTCGCTCATCTTCTTGAGCGTGGCATCGTAGTCCATATCTTGAGAATCTAACATATGAATCTCGTTGGTAACCGGTGCAATCTCTTTGATCATACATACTGATTCTGAATCATCCTTCCACTAACCAGAGCTGAATCTCAAGCAGCAACGATGGTTGGTGTTTTCTCAAGGGTGTTGAACTAGGTCCATTTGAAAATACGGCATGGTTGATGTTGTGGTTGACACAATTAGCCGTAAGGCCTAATGTCATATCTCCTTGAATTCGTAAGAACAACCACTCCCCGTGAGAATTCTTGTGTGGCTCATTCTCACAAGTTTCCCTTCCCGTTCTTTCGAATCGAAGTTCAAATTCCACTTTATTATCTATATAAGGCTTGCACAAGCCTGATATTGGTATCTAGAACATCAAGGATAACCTGGAAGTTGATCTTTCCAATATCTCCCCGCTGAACCTCCAAAACCTTTGTTCTAGTGGAAACAAGTTCATCATGAGAATCATCTCGTGGTGTTTTGTAACCGCCATTGATCAGCTCCCTTTCTCAAGTTGTTTGTACTTGAAGTTCTGTTCATCTCGCACATTGTGTGAATTTGTCGGTTACTTCAGTCGTGGGATCTTAACCGTGTGGTAACCGTATTGCTACGTCAAAACCACATAGGAAAGAGATTCCCTGTCTTCTTCCGGTGTTTCTATCCCTCGTTGTTTAACCATCCTTATGGTGTGACCAAGAATTCCTTCTTCGTTACGGTGCCTCAACTTCTTTTGGTTACTCATTCTCTGCAGTGAAGTAACATCCCGATCTTTGACAAAGATTTCGACAAAATTTGACGGAATGAAGTTTTGTTATCTTCCGTGTCCACTCCGAAGAGTGAACCTGATCCTGTATCAAATTCTCTTTGCCTCACGATTACAGCGTTTTCTCGTGTTCTCCCTCGTCTACGGATATTGCGTTGTGATATCCCAGACAATTCTTTCCATCTTGGTCATCTGTTTGAAGAAAACCTTGGTTTCACAAGTTGTCCAACCGTTCTTTTCCAAAAGGATTTAAAGTCTTGTGCAAAGATCATATTCGAAATCCTTTCAAGGACCAATCGTCCAGAAACTTGAAACCTTCTTTTATTCCTTCTGTTATCTTGATGTGTTTCATGCACGATAACTCAACAGTTCTTTATGAACATCTTGTCATGAGTTACCCATGGGATACTCGATCTTTGTGAAGATCATTTCCTAAGAGTTTCCCTCTTACCTAAGGTGTAGCCTCGGGAGATCTTCGCAAGTGCTATGGATCAACCTCTTCAAGAATAGAACCGTAAGGTTCGAGAAGATCGTTCAAAACCGTGTTCCTTCTTTCTTCTCCTTCGGGAATCTCGGGACGAGATTCTTGTAAGGGGGGTAGATTTGTAACATCCCTGTTTTGCTACAATAGGGTTGTTGTGTTGTGCTCATTTCATTCATGCATGAAAGAATTTTGAAACAATTTAAATTTTGAATTTAAATGAAACTTGCCCAAAAACCACTTAAAGTGTCACCCAAAATTTGTTATAAAAACATTTTCAAATTTGAAAAGCAAAGACATGGTGAGGTTGAAAATTTTGTAAGGTTTTCAAATATCATTTTTGCAAATTTTTCTGTTTGCAAAAAGGCCCTCAAAAACCCTGTTTCTGTCCTGTTTTAAAATAGCAAAGGACCTTTCTGCAGTTTCTAGTTTTTCAGGGGGGTTTTCACAAAATTTCTGTTTTAACGTCTTCTTCTTCCTCCTGCCAGAAGGAGAGCTGCTGGGCGACGACGCCTGCGCCACGTCCTGCTACCGCCCTCCCCCCTCTCGTGCGCAGATAAGGAGGACGAGGAGGCCCTTCCACTCTCCTCCTGCTCAAACGCCTCAAGCCCTCGCTCTCTGTATCTCCAACTGAAGGCGAAACCCTAAACTTCTCTGTTGCCACGGCCGCCGCGAATCCCTGTCATCCCCGGCCACCCCTGCGCAAACGGATGTCACCGGGATCTCCGTAGACCTCCACTTAACGTCCCTGAAGAAGGAATCGACCCGAGATGAGCTTCCTCGCCGGAATCGGTCATCTCCTTCCTCTCCGGCCGGCGGCCTTCGTCGCGCATCGCCGGCGATTGTGACCCCTTCCGGCCTCCCCGACCACTTCATCGGGCTCGTGGTGAGCTCCCGCACCTCCAGGTGCTCTCGCCTTCCTCTCTCCTCCTCTGTGACGCGTGGTCGTCGTCGGCTTCCAACCGCCGCCGCGCCACCGCTCGCCGCCGCTGCTCCGGTGGTCAATAAGTAGCGGCGCCGCCACCCTCTGGCTCTCCGTTGAGTCCTCTACGTCGTGGCGTCTCGCGATTTTGCAATCGCTTGTTGGATTGCCCGATCGAACGCGAACAGAGCAATTCCGGCCATTGCTGACGTCATCATGACGTCAGCATGGTGTCATAATCTGTTTTCTCTGTTTTTGAAAAAGAAATATGACCCGTGGGCCCCACCTTTCATAATTACAGAAAATGAAATAAATTTGTATAATTAATAACTTCTGTTATATAAGTCAGAAAAATAAAAGTAAGGTATGGTTTTGATCAGAAAAATGTAAGCAACCCAAATATGTCATTTTCACATATGTTTGAGAAAGTTCAAAAATGACCTTTATTTAATGCTGGTTAATTCATTTAAAAATAGAAAAATAAGTTTTTATTCAAGAAAATTAGAAAATTAAAAGTTATATACCAAATTGCTCAAAATGACAAATGCAACATGTCTATGATGTTTTCAAACTCATTTGAGCTTTTAAAATTGTACTCACTTCCAAAATCGCCCGAAACCCCCTCCGGGGTCTATTTCGGGCAAATTTCAGTAAAACTTCTTAACTGACGTACGAACCCTAGCAACCCATCGAACATGTTTAGGACTTTATTTCAGTGCATTAACTTGCTCATGCATACATATTGCGCATTGCATCGATGCCATGTTTGATTATTGTTTTTTCTCTTTCGGTGTTGTTTTCCCCCTTGGTAGAACGTGACTCCGAAGAGAAGGCCAGCAATCCAAATGGTGAATACTTGATCTTAACCGACAAGTCAAGCACTTATCCCTGAAGATCTTTATCTGGTTTTCTTATAACCGAGGCAAGCATAACCTCTTATCTGCTCATATATGTTTTCCAACAACAATTTATCTCGTACTTTGCATTCGATTCCAAAGTATTTGATGCTATTAGACATAGTTCACCTATATGCTGCATTGCCTCAATATCCTGATCCACTGCTCCTAGCCGCCATAGAATTGCTTGTGCGTATCGCCAGAGCCTCATATCTGCTTTGCTTAGTCATACATGTTTGCTTACCTCTGCTACATCCGGTTGATGAATCAGAGCTGCGATAACCTAGTATGATATGATGACGTGGTGAGATGAGCATTGTGTGGTTAACCTGACTAAGGCGAGGACGGGAGGCCACTTGGGAAGTGGTTCTTTGTCCTGTACTTGCCAACCCTAGGAGTAAGGTCTCGCCGCGGAAACCAAGACTGAGCGTGCAACCACACGCGCGAGCTGATGAACCTCGCTCGACTAACTAACTTGTTTTGCTCTATCCGTGAGTCACGTAGTTTGGGAGTTCCATCTGCGTGTGAGTCAAAAACCTTTTGGAGGTGTTTAGGGCGTGACCGGGACAAGTGATGGACGTACACGGATCTTGACCCCGACTCACAGAACAGGTGCCGTCAGGAGGTGGCCAACTCCCTGTTGACGGGGTGGCCCTGTTTGGGTTGACTCATGGATAGGGTCGAGCAAGGTAAAGGTCGGAGCCATCCACCCTCTGCCGCGCTCAATGGAAGAGCGTACATGTGGCGCTAAGAGTCGGAGGGTACGTGTGGGTAAAGTGTACCACCCTGCAGGGATAAATCTTTCGGAAAGCCGTGTCCACGGTTAAGGACGACTTGGTGAAAGCCACGAGGTCATAGATAACTTGAACGTGACGTAAAAGATGTTGACAAGGCATGGAGGCAATAGATGAAGGGTGCCTCCCCGGAGATGCCGGGAGGGGTGATCTTTGTAGCGTGTGAGGTGCTGGAAATAATGTTGGTGGATTCAGAAGATGATGATTACAGTAGTGAGTTTCTCATCTGTTTTGAAAACCTTCTATGAGACGTGCTATTCCTCCTCTATTTGGAAAATAAAGATTGCTTTACGCAAAACATCCTTCATAAAACTCTTTCTGAAGATAGCAGATATATAATAGGTTAATTAAGTCTTGTTGAGTACCTCCCGTACTCAGGTTTGCTTAATTTTGGTTCAGGTGAAGATCTCACATCGATGATGAGTCAACGTGGACATCGACGAGTAGTTCGGGGTTCCCAGGTAGCAGCCTGGAATCTATGGGCTGGGACGTCGCCTTATGTTGCGGCCTCTTAGGCCTTTTTGGTTCTTGTTGATTAGCAACATAATTTGCCTTCCGTTGTCTGATGTAATGTTGGGTCATGTGACCTCTGCTTGTATGCTATACTCTAGTAACACCTGTTTAATACAATTTCAATGTCTAGAGTGTTGCTTTGATCGGTTGTTGGTTTCGAGCTCATTGTTATACAGTTTTGGCTATGCCTGCATAGTTGTCGCAGTCGAGGGGTTGTGGAGCCGATGATCCATGTCCGAGCCCGCCTGTCGATGTGATCGGCCTGGGGCGAGGTAACCCCAGTAACCCTCGATTGTTGTTGCACTTTCTGGACACATAGCATCACTGTATAGCTTTGGTCCCGTTTCCTTCAGTTTCATTCGATTCGTTGACGCTTTGATATGCATAGTTGGTTATGACTAGCATGGATACAAGGAGTAGTAGACTGGGGATCCGGACTACGTGCCGATGAATCCAGTCTGCCTGCCGTTGTTTGTTGCGGCCGGGGCTGGTAACCCTGAAGCCCTTGTGAGTCCATGGCTAGGAGCACATAACAGTATGTATATCTCTGGGTCCGGGGTCGTGACAATAATAACCTTGCAAGCCAATTGGGGACCAACAATTGCTCTTGTTTGAAATAAGTTGCATCTTTGACTTTCAGGACTTGGAAGAATACTCAATGTTCTAGGTGTGCAAACAAAAGTAGGATATGTGGAAGGATATGCATCAAGAGGACCATCATCATCATCATAAGCATCCTCTTGAGAAGGATCAGCATCATCACCAGTCTCATACTCACCATTGTCCTCATTAATAAGCATAATCTTTTTATTTGGACAATCCCTCTTGAAGTGGCCTTTACCTCCACATGTATGGCAGCTCATGTCCCTATTTCGAGCTGTAGAAGAAGTGGATCCACTTGCACTAGCTGCTGGTTGTGCTTGCCTCTTAGAAACAGAGGTAGTACTCTCGGATTTTGTAGTGGATACCCCACGGCTAGGGGTAGATTGTGACAATGGTGGTGGAGAAAAAGAAGACCTATTTGGGAAAGGTCTCCTTGGAGCCATAAGAGCCTCCTCGGCCAATTGCTTTTCTGTCTCCCTTGCTTGGTGCAACAATTCGTTCATATCATTATATTGTGTATGCCTCACAATGCTCTTAATTTTGAATTGCCAACCTGAAAGGAACCTTTGCATAGTATGCTCAACATCCTCCTTTACTCTAGCTCTTTGCAATATCAACTCCATCTCTCTAAAATAAGCATCCACTGATTTTGTACCTTGTTTCAATTGTTGCAACTTGTCATATAAAGACCTCAAATAGTTCTTGGGCACAAATCTATCTCTCATAATTTGCTTCATCTCCCTCCAAGTGAGCACATCTGGTTCCCTATTTCTTGCCCTTGTTCTTGTAATATTATCCCACCATAGCAAAGCATAGCCATCAAAACTAGAGGAAGCAAGCTTGATTTTTCTCTCCTCAGTATAGTCATGCATCCTCCATAATTTCTCCATCTTGAGCTCCCACATGAGGTACTCCTCAACATCATCAGTATCACAGTTGAGAGTAGGTAACATAAACTTGGGTTTACCAAGACCATCATCCTCACGGTTTTGCTCATGAACAGGAATTCTTCTTGCTTGAAACCCACGGCCAGCCCCATGATTTCCTCTACCTCTTCCTCGGCCTTGTTGGACATAATCATTCTCCTCCTCTTCTTCCTCCTCGGCATCACCAAAGGCACTCCCACCATCCTCTCGGGCAGGAATTCTTTGATCCAATAAAGTGGCCAAGGCACCAATTCTAGCAGTCAATGTATCAATAGAGGTTTGCAACGTGGTAACTTGCTCTTGTGTAGCAGCAGCTGTTTCAGTCACAGTATCAATTTGAAGGCCCAAATTCTGAACATGTGTATCCATGTCCACTCCATGCTTATCAATAAGAGAATGCAACTCAGAATTTTTTGTAGCAATAGATGTAGTGATTTGTTCTTGCATCTCCTCCAAATCTGTCCACTTCACTTGTTCATCACCATGCTTCTTCATAGCCTGTGTAGAAACATCACTAGGAATAACCATGATTAATGGGTTAGTGAAATAAACAAATTGCTATAGGATGTGGTGCCTCTCTCAACTCACTCAAAACCAGCAAAAGAGGTGATCCTTACTACTCCAAAGTGAATAGGACAACTTACCACAAGTAATAGCAACTAATGTAACTTGGTGTGAAGAATAGAATACCCAGGGGTTTTTGCTCTCACAAAGGTAAAACAGGTTATATGGTGGGGCTTGGTATGGATACCTAACAATTACCAATTAACAAGTCCTATTGCTGTTTGTGAATGATACAAAAATAACACCTAGGAAACACACACCAAAATTGGAGACAAATGTGGCAAAGCAAATATATGGAGGAAATTTTGCAATGCTTTAGAAAGACACTAGCCAAGCTCAATGATAATCAGGCACAAGATTGCTCAATGTGTGGTGTCAATGATAGCAATGAAAACCGCTCCAAAAGATAGTAATAGCAATGTGTCTCAATGGCCTTTCTTTTTTCTTTTTCTGTTTTTCTCTTTTTCTATTTTCTTTTTTTCTCTTTTTTATATATACTTTTATGGCCGAAAACAACTAAAGGAGCAAATGAAAATAACAGCTAGATCAATGTGACACAATAAGATAATGAGCAGCCTGAAAAGAGCAATAAAATAGCTAGTCTTGTGGGCAAGGTACCTAATTTATTTGCTGTAGAAAGGCTTTGTCTAGGGTTCACAATGATAAGACTGGAAATCCTAATGAAAAGATCAAAGAAAAACAAAAGAAAACAACCTAAAACTAGCTAGGAACCCACGGCAGAGAAACTGACCGTTTTGCTGCCCGCGGCAGAGAAACAGCTCGTTTTGAGCTTGCGGCAGGCGATCACGGCAGAAAACTGCTCGTTTCTGTGCCGTACGGCAGAGCAAACACTCACGGCAGCGGCGGCAGAGAAAAATAGCGAAAACGAGCCCGCGGCAGAGAATTTCGGCGCGATCGTATGCTGCGCGCGCGATGGACTGGTGTGTTGCGGGCGGGTCAATTTGTAAGCGCGCTGCGGTGGTTTTGGGCCGATTGGTAAGCGCGCGCTGGGGACGAATCCGACTGCAGCTAGGAAGTACCGCGGCAGCGTTTTGGTATATTTTCGCGTGGCGGCAGGACGAATCCGATCAGAACCAGAAACCCGAGCAAGAGAACAACACACCGCGGCAGAAACTTGCTGAAAATTGTGCCGTGGAGGATAAAACAAGCCCTACTCGGATTGGAACTCAAAGAATCTTGCGGGTAACTAATTTTTTTGGAGTTTTTGGATATTGACTCGACTCGAAATTGAAGAACAACTAAGAACCCTAACCCTAACCGAAACCTAACAATTAAAAAGATGAAAAGGAACACAAAATCAAGACACAAAACAGCACTAAAACTTGAAAACTAGCAATTATCTAAAGCTATGGCAATCAACTAACACTATTTTTTGTGGCTTTTTCTGGATAGGTATAAAAATAACTCGAAACTAAAGGGATAGATACAGCTCACCGAGTAAACCCAGTAATCTGATACCAAGATGATAAGGGGTAGCCCGATCTTCTCAGTGAACTTTTGATAACCAATGTGATACCTCGCTCTCTCCTTTGGCTAAACCCTGTTACCAATTGCAACAGCACTTAACCCCTTCGGATATTCGAGACTCCACACTCTTGCACACGTAGCCACCGACTACAAGTGGTCCTGTTTCTCCTTATTCCCAATGGAACAGCAGAATACACTCAGATTTGCAAAGATATATGATTCAAGGTGAATGCTTCAAGCAATACAATCTAGAAGTCTAGGGTTTTTGTTTTAACGTAGTCTAACCTAACCTATGCGCCCCAAGGGGTATATATGAGGGGTGGGGTGCGGCCACAAGGTAACTTGCGCAAGCAAGACCCACCAACCCGAATAGGAACCCAATTGGACCTAGTTTTGGACTTTGGACTCAACCACAATAGATACAAACCGACCCATGCTAGGGGTGCGGCCATAATGGTATACAAACCATGTCTAATACTAATTGGACTCTATATGGCGCATTGATAGACTTTGTGGGCGCCCTCCTCTTGTTATGTCCCTCCATGAGTGTGGAATAACAATCTAGCACTTGTTTTCCACACTTGTAGAATTGTTTTCACCATGATCAACATTTGTTTTCAGCTCCTCTCTATCCATGTGCATCATCTCTCCTTGTTCTCCCTCCTTAATGCTTGTGTTATCAACAAACCTAAGAATACAAACATGCATGGATTTAGGTAGTATAAAGTTCTCATAATCACAAATGTTATACTCAAGTAGGAGTGAATTCACCTGTTGTTGTAATAGTTTGGTCCTTGATCTTGTCATGGGACCAAGCCTCACTTCATCATGTTTTATAGAAATATCATCTTGTGAAATAATAGGTGAAACACTAGGGATGTCCTCATCAATATTGCTCCTCTTCCTATATATTTGTCATTTGAATACTATGTAGCAAAGTCAGTATTGACTCTGTTTCTAATAAAGCTTCAAATTATACTCTAGGAACACCGGTGTGGGGAAGGAGCGGCGAGTCCACAACTGCGGAGAGGGCCAGTGGCATGGAGAAGAAGCACCAGCGGTGCATTGACGAGCTCAACTCCCTGCTCGGCGACTGGACGGCTGCAGTGGCGGCTCGAGGGAGGCCTCAATCCTCACCTAAGGCGCCTCTTCCTCTTCGATCGCGGAGGCGAGAGTCCACAGCTGTAGAGAGGGCAGGTGGCATGGAGAAGAAGCAGCGGGTTCGGCGACGCATCGTCGAGCTCGATTCCCTGCTCGGCGACTGGAAAACCGCGCTGGAGGGTCGGCGAAGGCCTCAAACCTCGTCGACGGCGCCTCTTCCTTGTTATGCGTGGAGGCGATGACGGCGGCTGCCTAGCCCCAACGACTATCTTTGGTGGATGCGGCTTCCAAGCGACCTGTACATGTAGGGGAGAAGCATGCAGAGTGGGACAAAGATGGTAGCATTGTTGTGCCCAACAGAAGAGGCTTGTTAACTTTTGAGCTTGGCTCGTGGAAAATCACTCAGGGTCTCCCGAAGTTGAACTCCTAGCTCGTGGCAAATCACTCGAGTTGGGTTTTAATAGTTGTGGCTGATGTTGCCAGCGGCGAGGAGGGGCATATTGGGTGTTGTAAGATCCAAACTGTATTGATGAGATGGTGATTCTAGAGGATTCCTCTAACTGGCCCCTCAAGTTTTTTTTTTTGAAGGTTACAGCGACTACTAAGCAATAGGACTAATGTTTACAGGAAAACTTAGATCCTCCGGTGGCTCCCCTAGCCACAAGTATCTTCCCGGCGGCAAAGAAACCACATATCTTGCAAGACGATGAGCTTCATCATTGTGACTTCTTCCCTCGTGCACGAAAGATACGTTGCCCCGCTGCCGTGCCCTTGCCTTGATCTCGATGATCACACTACCAAAAACGCCCAGATACTCCTGTTGGAGCCCCTTGATCACCTCCAAACAGTCGGAAGCCACGGCTATCTTCCCCAACATAAGATCGTCCGCGGTGTCGATAGCCTCCCTGCACGCTAGGGCCTCGAGTGACCCCGGGTGAGTAATCCCTTGATACACCAACGCCGAAGCCCCCAAGTACACGCCTTGGCTTGAGTGACACACGGCGCTCACCGCGCCCCTTCCCTCCACATGCGATACCGCCGCGTCAACATTGATCTTGCAGGCATCACTAAGCGGTGGGAGCCAGGCCAACGGTGATTGTGGTGCTCTCGTCCTCCTCGGCTGCAGCTCAACTGATAGGGATATCCCTAAGGATTATGTTATCACAAGCTTGGATGGAGTGTTGATAGAAGACCACATGATCATGGTGAAAACAATCATTCAAGATCGTGAAAACAAGATTACAATGGTGAAAACAATGAAGCAAGATGGTGAAAACAATAAATAACAATTGTTATTCCATGAAGACAATTGTTATTCATCAAGACAAGGGGATAGGCGCCTCCACCAAGTCAAATGCGCCATAAGAAATCCTATTTCAAGTAGGTTTGGTTTGTATACCAATTGGGCCGAATTCCTTTCTGTGTGGAATCGGTTTGTATCCATATTTGCGAGTCCTAGTCCTAGTAGGAGTCCTAGTCCTAGTAGGGGGAGGGTTGCTCGCGCAAGGCTCCCTTGTGGCCGCACCCCTCCACCTGCGTGTGGATTAGGGGGGAACAATTTAGACAACAGAAACCCTAGCCTTGAGATTGTATTGCTGCTCAGCATTCATCTTGAAGTATTACCAAGTCAAAGTTTGCGTGATATCTTGCTATTCCATTGGGAATTAGGGGGATACAGGACCACTTTTGATCATTGATTTCTTGTGCAAGAGTGTGTAGTTGAGAATATCCAAAGGGCTTGATTGTTGTTGCATTGGCAACAAGGGTCATCCAAGTGAGAGGTCTCAGTGTAGCCCTAGTTATCCAATATATCAGAAGAATACAAAAAGAGAGAGAAGCTCATTGAGAAGATTGGGCCACCCCATATCATCTTGGTATCAGATTCTCCAGGTTTACTCGGTGAGCAAAGTTATCCCTAGTTTTAGTTGTTTTTATTCCTATCCAGAAAAAGCCACACAAAAATAGTTGTTTAGATCATTGCATGAGCCTAGATCAACATCAATTTGCATCTACCTAGTTGCTGCTTTTTGTTGATTTGCGTTCCTGTTTTTCTGTTTTTAGGTTTTCATCTTTTAGGGTTCATCTAGTTCCTTTGTGTTTCTATCCGAAAACCCCCACCAAAAATATTGTGGATCTTGTTGTTGCCTCGGGAAAGTCTAGACCTACATCTTGTTCTCAAGGTGATCTAGTTTTTCGAGTTGCTTTTGTGCGGAAAAAGTTGGGTTTTATTTGTGCTTAGGGTTCTATCCATAATCGGTTTCATATCCGAGTTCTACCGTGTGCACCAATCCATCAAAACCGCTGCCGCCAACACCCACTGATGGAGGGATGATAACCCGGTAGTTGGGTGCAGCTTATTACTGATGCTTACTATCATAAGGCTGTTCCCCATGCTGTGGTAGAATCTGGTTCTTCTTGGTGGAGAAATATCCTGGCATTATCTGAGGATTTCAGAAATTACACTACCTGCTGTGTAGGAAATGGTTTCACTGCATTGTTTTGGGAGGACAATTGGCAGCCACAGCTACTTAAGATAACCTTTCCAAGGCTTTACTCGTTTGCCAAAGATAAGCTTCAGTCAGTTAATGATTTCTTGCTTTCTATAGATTGCATTCAGAATTTTGCTCTGCCTTTGTCAATCCAAGCAAATGAAGAACTAAGGTTGTTGAAAGGCATGATTGGTAATTTTATATTACAACTCAATATTAAAGACCAATGGAAGAGTCCACACTCAACTGGCAGATTACATCCTAGCTCTTTTTATAAAAACCAATTTAATGGAGTCCCTGATGATTCACTTTCTTATGGATTATGGAAGAGCAAGTGCCAATCTAAGCACAGATTCTTTGCTTGGCTATTGTTGCATGATAGAATTAACACCAAAGATATGTTGCTTAGAAGACACTGGATCATTAATGATTCTTCTGATTGCATCCTATGTCCTGGCCATGTTTATGAAGACTGGAGGCATTTATTCTTCAATTGTACATTCAGTACAAGGATTTGGAACTATCTACAAACCCCTTGGTACCCTGGCTCCTCCTCATATACTATCATGTCTGCCAGGAAACATTTTGCTGGTCCCTGTTTTGTGGAGATTGTGATCCTGGCCTGCTGGTGCATCTGGAAGCAAAGAAATGGATGGATTTTCAAGAACATCAAGCCAACTTTTAGAGGATGGAAGGCCTTCTTTATACAGGAAGTCACTCTGCTTAAGTACAGGGTGAAGAGTGAAAACTCTGTTTTTTTTGACATCATGGATTAATTCACTCCCCTAATACCTTTGTATATAGTGTATTCTTTGTAAATAACCTTTATATTATTAATAAATGGGGGGCTGTGGGGGTTCCCCCACAGTAATGGTGTCAAAAAAAAATGATAACCCGGTAGGCTAACGCCAAGGAGTAACTCGGCCCAAAGGACGCTGCGCAAGACCCGGCTTAGGATAAAGGAGCTTCTAGAAGGCCCAGGGACATAGGCCTTGTAACCCGGATTGTGGGTTCCGGTAAGGAAGTTTAGGGTTTGTAGGCAGTGTCCGGGTAGGATTCACAGTACGCCTTGGAGAGTAAGCCAGGGGGTCCGGATGTTATATAAGCCAGTCCCTAGGTTAGGTTTAAGAGAGCTTTTGAGCGTAAGCAAGAACACAATCGCCGGATTGCGAGGTATCGAGTATCCACTATAATACGAGAGTTGAGATAATATATTTAGATCGGAGACTCGGCGACTTGATTGCCGGCTACCAGATCGCATATCACCATGGTTTCCTTTGAGCTAAACCCTCTCCCAAACACCAGAGTCGATTTGCCCCAAGACAAGTTACCCCCGGTAACGTCTGTCGTGATTATCCCACGACAGTTGGCGCCCACCGTGGGGCCTACGTCCAAGGGTGTTTACATCACGGGAGAAGCTCGGGAGAACATTAAGGACCTCGTCATCGGCGAGATCTACACCAACCTCGAAGGAGAGAAGATGGTGGACGATTTTGGCTGGGGGCCAGAGTCGGATCTGCTCGAATCCGGATCTGTCGTGACAATCGTCCGGATCAACGTCTTCATCGGCATGGTACGTACGTCCGGTTCAATCCCTGACGATTTTGGATTTGATTCTGTGTCAGGGGAGGCCACCTGCGTTCAGTCTGACGGAGAGGAATCGGTCGGGACGATAGATCCGACAGAAGAGCCCACCACGAAGAGGGAACAGCCGGAGGAGCTGGCATGGACCCCGCGTGGCCGGGTTACAAGAGAAGATGACACCGAGTCTATCCTGCACCTGCTGGAGGACCAGTACGAGGAAGATAGCAGTGATGAGGAAGAATACAAATCTGCGCCAAGCATTGTGCGCCAGGTCGCGGTCTACACGGCCCCCGCAACCAATCTTAATCAGGGGAACGTGACCGCGGCCGCCGTCGGAGCAGCACAAGCATTGGCCCAGCAGCAAAATCCGGTTGACGGAAACCCGGTCTTAACCCGGGTCGACGGAGAATCGGCATCAGTTACCAGCCATGCGGCGGATAGTGAGTTGCAGGCGAACACGTTCGGATATCTGGCAAACCGGACACCAGGGGCGGGTCCTTCAAACCCGCAACACCCGGCCCTGTTTAACAACAACCTGATCCTGGATCCCACCGTTCTAGCCACAGTTATAACCCCGGAAAACGCGGTGGAACGTGTTAGGGACCTGGATGTAGCTCGTCGTGCATTGGAGTAACAGAGAAGGCAAGTAGAAGCAGAAAAACAAGGGGTAGCTGCGCGCCGGCGTGAACTGGATGCGTTGGAAAACCGGCTCCGAGAAGAGACAACTAGGGTGCATCAAAGGCACCAGACCAGATTACCGGCAACGGGTGGAGTCATAAACCCGGCCGCACTATTCATCACACCTCAGGATCAGCCGATTCCGGCGGTGAACCAAGGAACTGTACATCAACCCGCAAATGGAGGAGCACAGCCGGTAAACGCGCAGGCCGGGTTACCCATATTACAGGCTGGAGTCACTACCGGCAATACTGATAAGGACATGCCTAAGGATTATGTTCTCACAAGCTTGGATGGAGAGTTGATAGAAGACCACATGATCATGGTGAAAACAATCATTCAAGATGGTGAAAACAATAAAGCAAGATGGTGAAAACAATAAATAACAATTGTTATTCCATGAAAACAATTGTTATTCATAAAGACAAGGGGATAGGTGCATCCACCAAGTCAAATGCGCCTCCTAAAATCCTATTCCATATAGGTTTGGTTTGTATACCAATTGGGCCGAATTCCTTTGTGTGTGGAATCGGTTTGTATCCCTAGTTGTGTCCTAGTTGGACTCCTAGTCCTAATAGGAGTCCTAGTCCTAGTAGGAGGTGGGCTGCTTGCGCAAGGAAGCCCTTGTGGCCGCACCCCCCACCTATATATTCATGCCACCTGCGTGTGGATTAGGGGAGAACAATTTAGACAACAGAAACCCTAGCCTTGAGATTGTATTGCTGCTAAGCATTCATCTTGAAGTATACCAAGTCAAAGTTTGCGTGATATCTTGCTATTCCATTGGGAATTAGGGGGATACAGGACCACTTGTGATCATTGATTGCTTGTGCAAGAGTGTGTAGTTGAGAATATCCAAAGGGCTTGATTGTTGTTGCATTGGCAACAAGGGTTATCCAAGTGAGAGGTCTCAGTGTAGCACTAGTTATCCACATATATTCAGAAAATACAAAAAGAGAGAGAGAAGCTCATTGAGAAGATTGGGCCACCCCATATCATCTTGGTATCAGATTCTCCAGGTTTAATCGGTGAGCAAAGTTATCCCTAGTTTTAGTTGTTTTTATTCCTATCCAGAAAAAGCCACACAAAAATAGTTGTTTAGATCATTGCCAGAGCCTAGATCAACACCAATTTGCATCTACCTAGTTGCTACTTTTTGTTGATTTGTGTTTCTGTTTTTCTGTTTTTAGGTTTTCATATTTTAGGGTTCATCTAGTTCCTTTGTTTTCCTATCCGAAAATCCCCACCAAAAATAGTTGTGCTTAGATCTTGTGGTTCTCGGGAATTTTTAGACCTACAGCTTGTTTCAAGTTGATCTAGTTCCTTGAGTTCATCGTGTTGCATTGGTGCTATTTTCAACTTTTGTGGATCCGTTCTATTTCATATCCGAGCCCTAGCTCTATTTGGGATCCTGCCGTGGCAGCAAAAGTGCCCAAAACGCTGCCGCCACCTGCCCTACTCGCATACGGATTCGCACCGCATCACCCTTACCAAACCCCCCACGGGTAAGGAAAATTCCTTACCGCGCGCGCGCACTCCCACTCCCACCCGAACTCGGACTCCTGCCGCGGCACAGAAAAGCACCAAATCGCTGCCGCCATCGCCCACTCCTAGCCACGCTCGGACTGTTTGCGCGCGCCCACAAAATCCTTCACCGTGAGCCCGTTTTCCTTACCAATCGAGCCACAGCGCGCTGCCGCGGTAGCAAAACGAGCAGTTTCTCTGCCGTGAACAAATTCTCTGCCGTGAGCTCGATTAACATCCGATTTTCTTAGTTTTTCATTTGTTTTCTCCCTGTTTTCTCTAGGATTTCGTGCTGATCTTTGATAAGCCTTAGACACAGCCTTTCTACAACAAACTTTAGGTACCAAAACCCCATAAGACTAGCTGTTTAATTGCTCTATCAGGCTGCTCATTTGATCATATCTGTCCACTAATTTTTGTTTCCATCTCATTATTGCTCCTAGTTGATTCAAAGGCCATTGAAAAATCAAAAAAATAGAGAAAAAGGAAAAAGTATAAAAAAAAATAGAAAGAAAGAAAAAGCAAAAGAGGCCGAGCTACATATCACTAGTGGAAGCTATTTCATATTGGAATTTTTGTGGACATATTGAGCAATCTTGTGCCTGTTTCATTGAGTATTTGCTAGTGTCTTTCTAGTGCTTGCAAAATCTCTACCATATATTTGCTAAGCCACAATTGTCTCCAAGTGTGAGTGTGTTTCCTTTAGTTATTTTTATCACATTGAGCAGTGCATTGGAGTTGTTATTTTGGTGTTGTTAGGAATCCCAACCAAGCCCCACCAAATACCTTGTTTTGCATTGTAACACTTGAGAGCCTGGGTATTCTCTTCTCACACTTGACACAGTTTTCATTGGTACTTGTTGGTAAGTGGATCCTTATTCACTTTGGAACAGTAAGTGAACCTTTCTTTGCTGGTTTGAGTGAGTTTGAGAGGCACCACAACCCATTGATTATTTGCACTAACCCATTAATCATGAGTTTTGCTAGTGAATCTTCTGTGCAGGGTGAAAAGGAGAAAGCTGATTTGATGCCCAAAACAAAGACTGCTGCTGATACATGTACATGGGCAGATTTTAATCTCTTTAGAGAAGGAGTTGCTAATCGGATTGAGCAAAGAGTTGAGAAGAAAATTGAGGAATATGATGATATCCTAAGGAAGGATTTGAGAGTGGTTATTGAGAAACAAACTGAGGCTACAAATTCAATTCGTGTTCTTCAAGAGGCCATGAATAATCTTACAAGGGAAGTTGCAAATATCTCCACACAATTACAAAGAGCTAATCTTGGTGGTAATCATGAAGAAGGCTGAGCCATTGCTTATGGAGGCCGTGGCAATTTTCCACCTAGAAGAATTCCATTGGATGATAATAGAGAAGAGGATGGCCTTGGGAAACCAAAATTCTTTGTGCCTACTCTCACATGTGATAATGATGATGCTGAGGAGTTCTTGATGTGGGAATTGAAGATACAAAAGCTATGGAGAATGCATAATTACACTGATGAGAGGAAAATAAAGCTAGCATCTTCTGGATTTGATGGTTATGCTCTCTTGTGGTGGGATGGCATCATAAGATTGAGGGAAACACAAAATCAACCAGAAATTACTACATGGGCTGAGATGAAACAACTTATGACTGAGAGGTTTGTTCCAACAAATTATTTGAGGACTCTCTATGACAAATTGCAAAATTTGAAACAAGGAACAAATTCAGTGGATCAATATTACAAGGAGATGGAATTAGTGCTACAAAGAGCTCGAGTTGTTGAAGCAAAAGAGCAAACAATGCAAAGATTTCTGTCAGGATTATCTTTTCAAATTAGATGCATTGTGAGGCATGTGCAATATAACAATATGACAGAATTGTTACATCAATCAAGGGAGGCAGAAAAGAGGTTGGCCGAGGAGGTTACTTTGGCTCCAAGGAAAATTTGGCCCTCGAGATCCTCTTCCTTTTCACCACCTACACCTACAATTACTCCAACTCGAGATAGTACACCATCCAAACCCGAGCCAAGCATCTCCAATACAAGGAAAACACCACAACCCGCAGCTAGTGGAAGTGGTTCTACTCAATCAACAGCTAGACATAGAGACATGACATGCCATACTTGTGGAGGAAGAGGGCACTTTAAGAGAGATTGTCCTAATAAGAAAGTCATGGTGATCAATGCTAATGAGGAGTATGAGAGTGGAGATGATGCTGATCCTAATGGAGAGGATACATATGATGATGATGATGATGATGGTCCCCTTAATGCTTTTGCTACCAATTATCCAACCATTGTTTGCACCAAGGCTTTGAGTGTTATTCCTAGCAATGATGAGAGCCAAAGATGCAATTTATTTCAAACCAAGGCAATTGTTGGACCCAATATGGCTTGCAAGGTGATAATTGATGGAGGGAGTTGTAGAAATCTAGCAAGCAAGGAGCTATGTGCAAAGCTAAGGTTGCATTACATTCCACATCCACAACCATATTATATTCAATGGTTAAATAACAAGGAAGAAATCAAGGTATGCCATATGGTGAGAGTGGATTTTCAAATTGGACCATACAAAGATACAATTGAGTGTGATGTGGTTCCCATGATAGTTTGTCACTTGTTATTTGGAAGACCTTGGCAATTTGATAAAAAGGTTACACATATGGGAAGAGCTAACACATATCACTTGAATTGGAACAATAAGGATATTATTTTGAGGCCTATGACACCACAACAGATTGTGAATGAATCAAGACACAAAATTGAGATGCTTCAAGAGAAGGAGAGTGGAAACACCAACTCTATGGAGGAAGACAAGTCTAGGCCGAGTGGAAAGAGCCTTTTAACTAATAACATAATTTTTCCTAGTGTTGTTTCTTGTGTACAGGTTGTTATTGAAGAAAGGGAGCACAAAGAAACATCACAATCATCACAAACATTGGAGGATTATGCCACGGATACAAGAGCTCTTACTTGTGATATGAAGGTTATTTTTGAAGAAAGGGAGCTACAACCTTCAAATTCACAACACATTGATGATTTCATACCTACTACACATGAGGAGGTTAGTATTGATAAAGGTATTGATTTCGGGTTGGTAACAACAAGTAGTGCATTATGTGATAATTTACAACCATATAATATTATGATGAATTCGAAATTTCACAATGTGGTTCTTATTACACATAAAGAAATACTTGCTAACATACCATCTAGAGATATTATATATTATGACATGTTAAAAGAACCAATTGATGTGCAATGTGCTATGAATAAATTTGGTTATGATGATTCTAGCACATATGATAATAGTTTCAAATTTTATTTGATTGGTGATTATAATTTGGATAAAATGTTCATGGTACATTACATATGTATAACCAATAATAATAATGTGGCCGAATCATATGATATTTTACCTCGGGATGAATTACAAATTTTTACATATGGGCATAATATTACACATATGTTTGGTTTACCACAATTTTCATTACATACATGTGCTATTCAAATAAACTTCACTTATATATGCAATTATGATGGCTATGGATTGAAAAGTTATGACTTTTATGTGTTGTTTTCATACAAATTTTGTGATCCTAATTCATGTGCACTATATTATGTTTTACTAACGACTAATGGGTGCCATTATAGATACATATATTGTGCATACACTTTGTTCTTTTTGTTTCTTCCACTTTCAGATTATCACAAGCCGAGACGTCTTGTCTTGAAGAAAGGGAGGATGATAAGGACATGCCTAAGGATTATGTTCTCACAAGATTGGATGGAGAGTTGATAGAAGACCACATGATCATGGTGAAAACAATCATTCAAGATGGTGAAAACAATAAAGCAAGATGGTGAAAATAATAAATAACAATTGTTATTCCATGAAAACAATTGTTATTCATCAAGACAAGGGGATAGGTGCCTCCACCAAGTCAAATGCGCCTCCTAAAATCCTATTCCATATAGGTTTGGTTTGTATACCAATTGGGCCGAATTCCTTTGTGTGTGGAATCGGTTTGTATCCCTAGTTGTGTCCTAGTTGGACTCCTAGTCCTAATAGGAGTCCTAGTCCTAGTAGGAGGTGGGCTGCTTGCGCAAGGAAGCCCTTGTGGCCGCACCCCCCACCTATATATTCATGCCACCTGCGTGTGGATTAGGGGAGAACAATTTAGACAACAGAAACCCTAGCCTTGAGATTGTATTGCTGCTAAGCATTCATCTTGAAGTATACCAAGTCAAAGTTTGCGTGATATCTTGCTATTCCATTGGGAATTAGGGGGATACAGGACCACTTGTGATCATTGATTGCTTGTGCAAGAGTGTGTAGTTGAGAATATCCAAAGGGCTTGATTGTTGTTGCATTGGCAACAAGGGTCATCCAAGTGAGAGGTCTCAGTGTAGCACTAGTTATCCACATATATTCAGAAAATACAAAAAGAGAGAGAGAAGCTCATTGAGAAGATTGGGCCACCCCATATCAAATACATTACCACCACCACCACCATCACGATTTCGCACGCCAGCAGGTCATTACAACAACCCCATGGATAATGTGTACGCAGCAACACTCGCATTGAATCAAATCCCCGTGAGTGAGTCACCCCACGCAGAGGAGACCTGGCGGGCGATAGATCTCTTGCGCACTGCGGTGGCGCAGCAAGTTAATTACCCGGACAACAGAAGCGGAATTCATAGGACACCATATATCAGCCAGCAACGAGTCAATACCGGCAATATTCAGACAAGTTCAGCGCGGCGGAGGGCAGAGCAGCAGCAAATGCCGCCTCCTCCCCGCGTCCAGGCCGTACCAGCAGCATCAGCAGCACAAGCTATTGTGGACAGTTCCAAAGCTAGGAGAGCCGCGGCCGGGTCTGCGGTGCACGGACCAGCGGCAGTGCCGCGTCCAGCCGTACCCCCTGCAGGATCGCACGCTTCCCGAGTAAGGCCAGTTACGATTAATCACGCTGGGTCTAAGTGTCTGTCGGATAACATCAGGGCTGAGCCTTACCCGGATAAATTCAAGGAACCAGGTAAGGTAGTGAATTATGAGCCGACTATGGATCCAGAAACATGGTTGAGCAGTTATGAGATGGCTATGTCGATCCGAAACGCATCTGAAAATCTTCAAGCCAAGTTCATGTACTTGATGATGTCAGAGGGAGCAGCAAAGCTATGGTTCACTAATCTACCGGAAGGATCTATCAAGTCATGGGAGGAGTTGAAAACTGCGTTTATCAAGCACTTTCATGGGACGTGCAGAAAGCTATTTACTATTGATGACCTAGAGCGGTGCGTCTAGAAGAAGGGAGAATTGGCGCGCAGCTGGGTGCGCCGAGTTATGGGGAACTTCACTCATCTACATATATTCATCCCAAGGATGCGTTACAAGCTATGGCAAAGACATGCAAGTACACACCTTTAGTGCAAAAGTTAACTCGCATGAAATCCAGTCGGAATGCTTCAGAGGTCACGATGGGAGAGCTAATGGACGCATCCAACAAACACGCTGCAACGGATACTACAGAAGAGGACGTCGATGACAAGAAAGCAAAAGCAAACACAAGTAACAATGGAAGAACCGGCAATGGATCAACACCGGGTAACAATGGAGGTAACAATGGGAACAACCAGAACAAGCGCCCGTTTGAGGGAAGCTCCGAGTTTGTCGCTAGCACAGAAGCTGGATCTTCGAGACCCAGGGCAGAAGGAAATTTCAATGGAGGAAACCATAACGGAGGAAATTATCAAGGACCGCCAAGGCCGGTTAACAATTGGGATATCTTCAGAATGGCGTGCCCAAAGCACAGCAGGAACGGTAGGCCGGCTAATCACTCATTGGAGCAATGCGCTGACCTACAAAGATGGAAGAACGAGGAAGTAAACAAGGCTATGCGAGGTGCAGGTAGGGGAGGAGGACCGGGTCCGGGTGGAAACCCGGGCAACGGCCCACCCCCAGCCGGTAACCCGGCAGGTGGAAATCCGGGTAATAACCAGGGGGAGCTGGAGGTTTCTAGGCCAACCCCAAGCAATTGGGACAATACCACGTGCATACTACAGGAATTTCCAACAAGGATAAAAAGATACTGAAAAAGGCGGTAAACTCAGTTGCCTCGGCCGTTCCGAGATACCTGAGATGGTCGGAGCAGGATGTAACATGGAGTAGAAGAGATCACCCGGAAAGGATAGAACACCCGGGAGTCTTAGCATTGGTGGTTGCGCCGCAGGTTAATGGTTATGAGTTGAAAAAGGTCTTAATGGACGGCGGAAGTAGCATCAACATCTTATATTGGGAAACCTTTCTACGCATGGGTCTCAAGGAGTCCCAGCTACAGAAGAGTTCAACAGTTTTTCACGGGATAGTACCGGGTCACTCAGCGTGCCCCGAGGGAAAAATCACATTGGAGGTAGCTTTTGGAGAATCGAAGGACAATTTCCGGGTTGAGTGGCTCACCTTCGAGGTGGTCAAGTTGCGCAGCCCTTATCACGCGCTATTCGTAAGGCCGGCTTATGCGAAGTTCATGGCCAGGCCGTGTTATGTGTATCTACAGCTAAAAATCCCGGGTCCCAAGCAGACCATCACCATACATGGGAGCCGGGATATAGCGACTGAGTGCGATGAAGGAGATGCGGCAATGGCTGAACAAGCTTGCAGAAAAGAGGAACTCAAGTATTACCGGTCTCAAGTAGACCCGGATGACAGAACAGCGTTAAAAAGGCCGAATACTGAAGATGAGAGAGCGAAGTTCAAGGCAGCGCTAGACACCAAAATGGTGGCTTTTGTTGAGGGTGATCCCTCTAAGCAATTTGCTATAGGATCTAACTTGGACAGCGAGCAGGAAAAAGCACTTGTGGAGTTCATCCGTTCGAATCAGGATGTGTTTGCCTGGACGCCCAGCGATATGACGGGTATCCCTACAGAACTGGCAGAGCACAGTTTGCACGTTGATCCCAAGTCCAGGCCTGTGAAACAGGGCCTGAGAAAAATGAATGAAGAAAGAAGGAAAGCTATAGGGTAAGAAATTGCACGGCTGCTTACAGCCGGCTTTATTATGGAAGTATTTCACCCGGAGTGGTTAAGAAACCCGGTACTCGTGATGAAAAAGACCAATAAGTGGAGAATGTGCATTGATTATATGAGCCTCAACAAGCATTGCCCAAAGGATCCGTTTGCACTACCAAGGATAGATCAGATCATAGACGCAGTGGCTGGAAGCGACCTATTATGTTTCCTGGATGCATATTCCGGGTATCATCAGATCAAGCTCAAGAAGGAAGATTGGGAGAAAACATCGTTCATAACCCCTTTTGGGGCCTTTTGTTACAAGACCATGACGTTTGGATTGAAGAACGCTGGCGCAACCTATCAACGGTGTATTCAAAAGTGCTTTGAGGACCAACTCGGACGCAACGTTCACGCATATGTGGATGATGTGGTGATCAAGACCAGAAGAGCAGAGACGTTTATTGATGATCTAAAGGAAACATTCAAGAACCTGAGAAGGTACCAGATGAAACTCAACCCGACAAAGTGTGTCTTTGGAGTCCCAGCCGGGAAATTACTCGGCTTTATCGTTTCTGAGAGAGGAATTGAGGCAAGTCCGGATAAAATCAAAGCTATCCAGAGTCTGAAAAAGCCGGAAAATTTGAAGCATGTTCAGAAGCTCACAGGGTGCGTAGCAGCGCTTAGCCGGTTTATATCCAGACTCGGAGAGAAGGCAATACCCTTGTAACGGCTCTTGAAGAAATCTGATAAATTCGCATGGGACCAAGAGGCGGATGAGGCGTTCGAGGCACTAAAGAAGCAGTTATCTGAGGCACCAGTCCTAGCAGCCCCGGGCCCTAAAGAGCCCATGCTATTGTACGTTGCAGCTGGGCCTCGGGCGGTTAGCGCAGTGGTTGTTGTCGAGCGTAAGGAGGATGGGAAAGATCACCCGGTCCAGAGGCCGGTTTATTACGTCAGCGAGGTATTATCAGAGGCAAAACAGCGCTACCCACATTGGCAAAAGCTGGTTTTCGGGGTCTTCATGGCCAGCCGGAAACTGAAGCCGTATTTTCAGGAACACCCCATAACAGTGGTCAGTTCCATACCAATGTCACATATCATCAGAAACTCGGATGCAACGGGTAGAATAGCCAAGTGGGCGATCGAGATGGGAGATTATCACATCAACTACGAGCCCAGGTCAGCAATCAAATCTCAAGCTCTAGTTGATTTCATTAACGATTGGACTCACACAGGTATGCCCACCATGGCTCCAAACTCCGAGTCTTGGATAATGCACTTTGACGGTTCCAAGCAATATGAGGGATCAGGAGCCGGAGTGGTGCTAACATCACCCAAAGGAGACAAGTTAAGTTACGTGTTGCAGATTCACTTTGATTGTTCCAATAACGTGGCCGAGTATGAGGCCCTATTGCATGGCTTAAAGGTAGCCAAGGAGATGAACATTAGGAGGATACAATGCTTTGGAGATTCGGACCTTGTGGTACAGCAGGTCTCAGGAACTTGGGATAGAAAAGATGCAACTATGGCAGCATACCGCAGAGAGGTGGACAGGGTTGCCGGGTGTTTTTCCGGGTATGAGGTGGAGCACGTAGACAGAAGAAAAAACGAGGCAGCAGATGCACTCGCCAGACTCGGCTCGCGTAGAGAGCCAGTTCCACCTAATGTTTTCCTGGATGAGCTATGGCGACCATCAGTTAAAACCGAGTCTGAGGAAGAACTGGCAAATCAAGACCCGGATTTGGAGCTCGTGGCCACAGTACGTGCTGTTCCTGAGTGGACAGAGCCGTTCCTGGCCTACCTATCACGGGGTGAGTTACCACAGTAGGAGGTATTAGCACGACAAATTCTGAGGCGAGCAAAAGGATATTCTATCATGAATGGGGAGTTATACAAAAGAAGTGCAGCAGGAGTCTTTTTGCGCTGTGTAGCACCAGAAGAAGGCCGACAGATCCTCAAGGAGATCCATGAAGGTGATTGTGGGCATCATGCATCCACAAGATCCCTTGTGGCCAAAGCTTATCGACATGGTTTCTTCTGGCTCACGGCCCTAGCAGACGCGGAGCGCTTGGTGGCAAGGTGTGACGGATGTCAAAGGTACGCTCGCCAAACCCATGTGCCAGCTATGGAATTGCGGACTATTCCATTAACTTGGGCGTTTGCGGTTTGGGGTATGGATATGGTTGGCCCCTTCCACATGTCACCTTGCAAAAAGACACATCTCTTGGTGGCTGTTGATAAGTTTACCAAGTGGTTTGAGGTCATGCCAGTTACCAATTGTGAAGCAATTACAGCAGTCAAGTTCCTGAAAAGGATTATCTATCGGTTCGGATATCCCCACAGCATAATTACCGACAATGGAACCAACATGTCCCTTGGCGAGATGGAGAAGTTTTGTGGAAACAATGGCATCCGCTTGGACATAGCCTCAGTGGCACACCCACAGGCTAATGGACAAGTGGAGAGAGCAAATCAGGAGTTGCTTCGTGGATTAAAGCCACGGTTGCGAGTCCCGTGTATCAGAGCTGCTGGTGCATGGGTTGAGGAGTTACCTTCAGTGGTTTGGGGTATCAACACCACACCTAACAGATCTACTCAGATGACACCGTTCTTTATGGTTTATGGCGCATAAGCAGTGTTGCCGAGTGATATTATCCATGACTCGCCTCGAGTATCGGCTTACGTTGAGGTGGAGAACGAGAAGACCCGACAAGACGCCGTGGATATGCTAGAAGAACACAGGGAACAAGCTTTGGAGAGATCAGCCATATATCAGCAGGATCTGCGGAGATATCATAGCCGGCGCGTGAAAACCCGGGTCTTCCAGGAAGGAGACCTGGTTCTGCGCCTGGTACAATCAAAGGAAGGAAAACACAAGTTATCACCGCCATGGGAAGGACCGTTCATCATAAGCCGGAATCTGCACAATGGATCATATTACTTGATAGATGCAAGGGAAGAGTCGGCTACGGTTAATGACACCGCTCATACCACTTCATCTATGCAAGAGAAAGAAAGACCATGGAACGTGGCTCAGCTACGTCCCTACTATACTTAGTATAGGCTAGATTCACAAAGTGGAATTGCACGATGTAACAGGCAGCAGGTTTTAGACGCACTCTTTTCCTATCCAGGGTACCTAAGGGGACTGGAGGGTTTTTAATGAGGCGGCTTGCTGACCTAACTTTTCTCATATCAATAAAGAGATGGTTAAACAATATATTATTTCCTTTTCATGCGTTTTTATCAATTTTTTATTTCTGTTATGTTTTTTATCCTTCTTCCAGGTAAGTATTATTTACTGTTTTTAATACATTAGTTTCTTTAGCAGTTTGCATATATTTAGGTCTTGGGGTCTGATTGCATGAATAGCACAGTTACAAACTCAAAGACCCGGCCACGATGCCTATGAGTTATAAGGGCCGATTACTCGCAAACGAGTACGGCTGCAAGCTTATAACCGGACAAAGGAGCCAAACTTTCTTGACTTCTCTTACTTAAGCTCGATGTGACTCGCACTAAAGTGGCATGATTTGCTCGCATATGATCACAATCAGTCATGATGCCCAATGGGACTTGTCTGACCCTGTCTTCGTATAGATGTAGCAACATGATTATCCACGCGAAAGCCGGCTTACAGTACAAGAGAACCAAAAGGGTCATCTAAACCACAAGTTATGCAGAGTACAGGGTTAATAACCGGAAACTCACAGTTTATTAAGCATAACTTCAAAACCTATGTGAAACGGCTCTAGGTTTTGGGCTTAGCAAAAACGATTTGCTCTCTTTGAAAGACCTAACACCCTAGACTCAGAAGTTCGGGCCTTGGGGACTGGGGAATTTGAAACAAGAAACAAATCATCTAGCTATTAAGCTCAAAAACCTAAAAACCCGAGTCTTGGGGACTTGGGGACTTAGAGAAAAGTCCACCTGTCAAAACCCACGAAACCCGGAAACCGAGTCTCACAAAAGGAACCATAAAGTAAGTCGGAATATCAAGAATAAACAAGCTCAAAAGCAGATAGATATCAAATTCATCCAAAGTCCAGAAGGGCCACAAAAGCTATTAAAGTTTCGAAACGTATTACATGCCACGATAGTAGTACCAAAGGTGCACAGGCGCACCATCAAAAAATAATCGTTTAAAAGGCCCATTGGCCGAATGGCGCATTTGATATGACAGCGGATAAAAAAGATTACTCGGCATCTTGGGTTGAGGCATCCATCTTGTCCTTGCCCTTGCCAGCCGGGTTTTGATCCTTGATTTGTTCTTCAACAGTCTTGGCAGTAGCAGCATCCAGATTAGCAGTGGCATTGGCACGCGAAGGAGGAGGGACAACTGGCGTGGAGCTAGCAGGCGCAGTATTGGCTTCAACTTTTTTCTTCGCAGCTTCTTCCCTCAGTTGGGCAGATTCAGCCTTCCACCATGCCAGCATATCAAAGGGCTTCGGAAGATCCGACTTCATTGCCCTATCTTGTGCATCATACGGCGGCACCATCCGGCTGACATCCAAATTGCCGGCAATCAGGCTGGCTGCGTGACGAACCTCTGTCTGAATGGCCTTGTAATGCTTAGGTAAAAACGGGGAGCCATCGTGGTTGAACTCTGGAAACCCGCCAACAAGCTTCGCCGGGTCAAGCTTGGGAAAGTATGCTTTCGCCAAGGCAAGACCCCGGGTCACCCCAACCTGGCAGGATGAACGCTTCCAGTGTTCAATCCACTCGGGGATGGTAGAACACGCATCAAGCAGCGTGTTCAAACCACCATCCCCAGTGCTTGGACACCTCACAGCTTTCAAGGCCCACTTAGTCCCAGCACAGAGTTGCCGGATGGTGCTCTTTACCTTCTTCAGCAGAACTACTTCATCCACATCCGGAATTTCCTCATCCGAACCTGCAGAAAAGCAGAAACATCCAAAGTTAGGAACTCCGAGTATCCTCCAGAACATCAGAACAAATTTAAAGATCAGTCAGTCGGGAAATTTTACATATCAGAGAACGATAAGTGTTGGCGATCTGGCCCGATAGCTCGTTCACCCTATCCACTGCAGCATTGCATCTCTTCTTATACTTCCTTGCCTGCTTCCCGGCTTTCTTAGCTTCAGCCTCAGCAGATTCACGTAGCTTTGTTTCCGCCTTGAGAAGTTTGTTGGTTTTATCCAACTCTTTCTCAGAGTGCGTTACGTAGGCCTATGTGAAAACACAAAGAAATGTCAGTCGGACAAAACAAAAGTATCAGTCGGCTATCTATGAAAGTTCCAAGCAAATTACGCATAAGTTCACTCGGAACTTGGGGACTAGACGAGTATACAAGCGGTTGTAACACTGTTTACCTCGTGTTTGGCTATCAGGGCCTCCAGGATGCTTTCCTCATGAGCTCTCAAGGTGTGCAGAGCATTGAGCATCTCAGCGAAGCTCATGTCTTCGGGCTTGGTGCCGGAAGACCCGGCTGCCTGACAACCCGGAGTAGGAGTTTGATCCGGCTTTGGGGACGTTACCTGGGTGGCCTGGGGTCAGGGGTGGGGGTACCCATCCTTGTACCCAAGACCCCCGCGTCCTCATCACCAGTTCCATCAGCATGCTTTGGAGACCCGACATCCTGCTTGGCCGGGTCTATTGGGGAATCTTGCCCCTTGACTTCTTCTTCTTCAGGGCCGCCAGTCGCGGCATGTACATCATCAACCGGGCCTTCAGTGTCCCGGGTGTCTGTCTCCATGTTCTCCGGGTCACTGAGTGTGACTTGGGCGCTAAGGAAAAGAGAGAGAAATAGTTAACGGTAGAAAATGAAGATTATCAAGTACATAAAGATATCATATAGCAAAAACTCACCCGGTGTTCACAGCATAGTCTGGTGGAAGCTCACTGCTAGAAGCAGATGAGGCTGTCACAGGACCCGATAGAGGGACCCGGAACTGTCCGGCTAATGGATGGTTGGGGGAGGGGTGACGTCGAGGTGAGTTGGAAGGTTGAGATGGAGGAGTACCGGCACGGCGAGCTGGTGGTGAGGAGATGCCAGGGTTGAGGGGATCGTCACCCGGGGCACTCCGGGTCACCCTGCGTTTGGCCGAAGGCGGGTCCTTCATGTGTGATGGGTTGGATAGTTGTTGGTTAAGTTTACACATGTTAGCAAAATAATAAGGTTCGGAGGACATGAGGGAGTAGGGAACCTTGGATACCACCCCTCCGGTTTTCCTCTTGGATCCAACCGTTACATCTGGTTCAGTTTCGCTTTTATCGGACTCGGTGGCCTCCGGGTCCTCCTTGTCGTCCTTGTCCTCCAACCCTGAAAGCCGAGAATGTATAGTCGGAAAAAGTGAGATATGTGAAAGCAAAAGGGTGTAAGTGAAGTTGATCGAAGACCCGGACAATACCTTCATCATTATTAACCGGTTCTTCATCTTCTTCCGGGTCTCCGGAGGAAGGGGAGGTCTCAATATTCCAAAAGACGTTATCAGCCTGAGATAAAGGTGTAAAGGTAAGGGTTAATAATTGTCTCAAGTGAAAGCATGAAAATGAAGGTATATGTGCTGGATCTTACGCATGAGCCGGATTCTCGCGAGTGAAAGGCTCCAGTCCGGCTATATTTCGGATAACGTCCAACTTTTCCGTCAAGAAGCTCTTGATGGTCTTGTTGGTATCACCGGCCGGGCAATCCTTCAGAGAATGATATCGATATAATAGGGGTCCATGAGGATTTTCCATGCTTTAATTGGAAGGAAATATTGAGCCTCACTACTGTTCATGATAAGGTGAATTCTTTCCTAGTAAGGCATGTTATTTGTGTTTATAAGAATGTTATACTACCTAAGCATATGTATTTATGTATGATAGGTTTATTTATAACACAAACATTATTGGAGGCAAGGAGCATGGAATCATGGAGCAAAGCATTGGAGAACTCATGGAAGAAGATGATCATGCAAGTCCAAGGGAGAAGGAGGAGGCAGAATAATTGTTTTGTGTTCTCTCCAAACATAAGAGGCTGCCTATGGTTAGGAGAGAAGCCCCTGCGCTCAAGGATGGTTCCCTCCAAACATAAGAGGCCGTCTTTGGTTGGGAGAGAGTCCCACCCGAGTCTAATAAAGCCCTGTGTGGCTGTTTGGGCCGCACCCCCTCAATGGGTCGGTTTGTATTGGTTTGGGTGCACCAAACCGTGTAGGATTAGGTTAGGGGGCGCACCTCCCCCTCTCTTAGCCGCCACCCCCTCATAAATACCTCTTCCCACGAAATTAGAGGTTAGACCAAGTTAAACATAAACCCTAGATTCCAGAATTGAACTATGTTCATCTGAATTTATCCCCACCAGTTTGGTGGAGTTACCCCTTGCAAATTCTGCGTGTTATCTGTTGTTCCATTGGGAATCAGTAGATACAGGACCACTCGTAGTCTTTGATTACGTTGTGCAAGTGTGTGGAGTTGAGAATATCCAAAGGGATTGAGAGCTGTTGCATTGGCATCAGGGATCAGCCGGAGAGGTTTCAGCAAGACACAAGTTATCATATCAAGTTATCGTGTGAGTTCATCGAGAAGATCGGTTAACCCCTTATCAGAGAATAACGGAGCAAATCTGTGGAGTGCCCCGAATACTCGCACATTAGCTTGGAGCGAGTGGAGTTGGGCTGAATCCGGAAGTTGACCCATGTCTTAACCAGATTGAGCCCAAGGAGACCTTGGGCAGAAAGAACGGCGATTTTGGCTAAGAGGGGCTGGATGGCTTCCCTGTCCGACTCAGGGGCAAAAGCATTGAAGGTATCGGAGAGATCTAAGAGACCCTCCGAGGAACCCGGCAGTTTCTTTTCGCCGGGTGGGGAGGTGTCTCGGCAGTAGAAGAAAGAGAGCTGCCAGTGTTTTACATGAGAATTAAGATTGAGAGTCGGCATGGGAGAATTCTTACGGCGCTGGATGGAAACCCCGCCGCAAGCCAAGAGCGCCCCGTCACCGCTTTCGCGACACGGTTTGCATTGAAAAAGTTCTATAAATAGAGCCAAATTTGGCGGAATGCACAAATAAGACTCGCACAGGACTATGAAGTGGGTTATGTTCAGCATAGAGTTAGGCCCTATGTCGAACACCCGGAGGCCATAGTGGCTGAGGACCTCACGGAAAAAAGAGTGACCCGGGGGGCGAAACCCCCGGATCACATGCTCAACGAAGCATATTACCTTGTCTGCATTAGGGGTAGGCCGGGTCTCTTCACCCGGCGCCCTCCAGCGGATCTCTTCCTGAGGGGGAGGACACCTAACTCGGCCAGCTCCTCCAGCTTGGCCTTGGTCACGGAAGATTGCGCCCAGTTGGCGGATATGGATTGGGTCACTCTTGGCTTAGCCGGCTGCTTCCCTTTGTGCTTGGGAGCCATTGGTTCAGTCTGCAAAGCATGAGATAAAGTATGAGACTCGGGGGTTACGGATTTTCCGAGTATCGATAAAGCAGTATAAAGACTACGAATTATCCGGGTGTCGAAGAGCAGTACAGAAATTGTGGGGTATCTAAATGTCAACGAGCAGTTGTAAGAAGTTAATTGCGTGGCTAACTAGTGTGAGTAAAACAGCCGGAAAAGGAGGATTTTCCGGGTATCTATGAACAGCCGTGGAAATCTGGACGAACCACGTCTAGATTGGAAATTTTGCTATCGATTTCGCGGAGAAATTAACGACTGCGAGTGATAGGAGAGTGCAGTGGGATCAATAATCAAGCAATTGGATGGACTAGGGAGGAGCTAGGCGACCTAATCCTGCGCGGGGCAAGAAATGGCCCGCGGGCGGACCTAGATCTAATCTAGGTCAAACGGAGAGATTGCAAGATCAAATCAAGAGGAATAGGGATCTTACCGGCGTGGATTGGAGAAGGGCGCGACGGCGGCAGATGGTGCAGTCGTGGTGACCACGTGCGACTCCCGGCGGGCAGCCCGGGGGCGCGGTGGCGGAGTTTGGCGGCGGCGCGGGGCGGACCGCGGAGGAACGCAACCGGCGGCGGCTTTGCTCCGTCAGTGAACCCGAGGTCTCCGTGGTGATGTTGAGCGAGCTCGAATGAGAAGGCGCCGGTGAGGAAGAAGGAGATGGGGGAAATGAGCCGTTAGGGCTAGGTTACCCCCCAGGCACCTATTTATAGGTACGGGTGGGAAAACCTAGGCTAGCGAGCGGGAACCAAAATATTTGGGAGTAAAAGATACCCGTCCGAGATTTTTGGGATATGCATTAAGTGCCCGAGAGCGATATCCGGACGAGATAAGAAGTAAATCCTTTCCGTGATATTCGGATCAATTAACGAGTGAAGTAAGCCGGGTCTTCTGCATTTTCCTTGGAACATTGACCCGGAAAATTAAAGATGGACTTGGAGAGAGCCGGGTTATTATATGGACCACCGATGGAGTTAGGCCTAGCTGTTTATGAAAGCAACCTAACCCGACCTCTATGAACTTGTTTGTTTGTTATTTTTGCAGGGAATAGCGTGCGCTTCAAGGAGGATCCCGTGAAGCCCAAGCTATTCTAGGGACTACTGATGGAGGGATGATAACCCAGTAGGCTAACGCCAAGGAGTAACTCGGCCCAAAGGACGCTGCGCAAGACCCGGCTTAGGATAAAGGAGCTTCTAGAAGGCCCAGTAACATAGGCCTTGTAACCCGGATTGTGGGTTCCGGTAAGGAAGTTTAGGGTTTGTAGGCAGTGTCCGGGTAGGATTCAGAGTACGCCTTGGAGAGTAAGCCAGGGGGTCCGGATGTTATATAAGCCGGTCCCTAGGTTAGGTTTAAGAGAGCTTTTGAGCGTAAGCAAGAACACAATCGCCGGATTGCGAGGTATCGAGTATCCACTGTAATACGAGAGTTGAGATAATATATTTAGATCGGAGACTCGGCGACTTGATTGCCGGCTACCAGATCGCATATCACCATGGTTTCCTTTGAGCTAAACCCTCTCCCAAACACCAGAGTCGATTTGCCCCAAGACAAGTTACCCCCGGTAACGTCTGCCGTGATTATCCCACGACACCCACCCTACCGCACCACTCCATCCCTTACCAAATCCACCCACGGTGTCGATTTTCCCTTACCAGTGCCCGCAAAAACCTAGCCACAGTCGGTCTCCCACTTCCGCTCGGATTCGCCTGCCGCGGGCGCAAAAACAGCGCAAAACGCTGCCGCCGCTGCCGCCTGTTGGGAATATGCCCTAGAGGCAATCTTGTATGATGTAATTCCCAATGTATTCATAAAGTTATTAAGTTGTCCTTGTTTTGAACATCTGATATATGTCATTGAATATGTGATTCGATTGTGGAACTATATATTCATGTTGTTCATACTAGATTGTCCTTGGTCATTTAGGTTGTGCTGGACACACACCCTAGACTAATGTGAGTGTTGGCTGATGACACGGTTCCACTTGTCATGGGCATGGTGATGCCATTCCAACGTTCACGGACTTGGCTAAAGAGTTTAGCAAGTCGGACTGACCCACATTGAGATGCAACGATCAAGTCGTCATTTGCATGTCTCAATCAATGTAATCCTTAGACCTGAGGTTGTCGCACAATCCGAGTTGTGGATCACCGACTTAGGTTCTGTCAAACGTTGTTCTGTGACAAGGCAACTATAAAGGCAGAGTTCGGGTCGAATGAGAAGCAAGCTGCGTGATGTGGATAATCAAGATGGGATTTTGCCCCTCCGAATGGAGAGATATTCTCTGGGCCCTCTCGAGTGATATGATTCAGGAAGCATGGCCATGCGCGACTCAGTTAAGTGTTAACTGTGTCGGTTGACTAAGAGTTAGTCAAATGAATTGCATATCACGGATCGAGAAGAGAGTTGAGCTATTTAAGGGATGACGATAAATCGCCTATAGCTCGACAAGGTATATCGTGAGGCAAAAAGGACTAAGATGAATATCACATTGAAAGGTATGTCGTCATGACTCAATGGTACTTGGGAGTCGGCACGTTCTGCTAGGAGCCGCTACCGATTGATCGATTGGGAGTTGGACTCCAATCGTGTCCAAGTCGCCATGAGCCTGCAGGGTCGCACACTTAAGAGCGGGAGCAAGTATTGGTCGGGTTGGACCCGAACCGGAAATGGACTGGTTTTGTGAGTCGGACTCACAGAGGGAATGGGCCACAAGTGTTGTGAAGCCCATTACCATACGCTATATAAAGAGGGGCGCAGGTTGCCCAGCGGGCACGTTAGTCCACTCTCCCATGCGTTGGGAACCCTAGCCCCACTCAGTCCAGCCGCCGCAGCGGATCTAGCAGTCCGCCGTCGGAGCTCCTCCTCGTACGTGTGGATACCGGCAGAGGTGCTGTACGTTCAGCACTTCGACGTTCGAGGGATTGGATCGGCCGGACCGGATCGTGGGACTGCACTGCCCCGACGCGCTGCATCGATAATCCGCACATGCGCGTCTAGTGGTAATACTCGTGGCCTTCTACCTCGGCTAGATCTTGGAAGCATCGCGTAGGAAAAGTTTTGTTTATCTCTACGCGTTCCAACACCGCCACTTCCGCACCCGAGCCCTACTCGGTAACGGATTCGCCTTACCAGCGCCATATTTCCTTACCGCGCGCAACACCCGCAGCACCCCACCGTAATACACACCCACACGCTGCCGTGAGTTCTGCCGCGCACCGTTTTTGCGCGTTTTCTCTGTCGTACGCCTGCCGTGAGCCTGTTTTGCTGCTGTTTCTCTGCCGTGGGCTATAGTTGCTGCCGTGAGCTCAATTAACATCTGTTTTTCTTAGTTTTTCTTTTGTTTTACCCCTGTTATCTCTAGGTTTCTTTTCTGATCTTTGATAAGCCTTAGCCACAGCCATTCTACAGCTATTTTTAGGTTCCCTAAACCCAAAGACTAGCTATTTTTTTTGCTCTGCAGGCTGCTCATTTGATCATAACTGTCCACTAATTTTTGTTTTCCATATACTTGTTGCTCCTAGTTGATTCAAAGGCCATTGAAAAATAAAATAAAAATAGAAAAAGGAAAAAGTATAAAAAAAAAATAGAAAGAAAGAAAAAGAAAAAGAGGCCGAGCTACATATCACTAGTGGAAGCTATTTCATATTGGAAATTTTGTGGACATCTTGAGCAATCTTGTGCCTGTTTCATTGAGTATTTGCTAGTGTCTTTCTAGTGCTTGCAAAATCTCTACCATATATTTGCTAAGCCACAATTGTCTCCAAGTGTGAGTGTGTTTCCTTTAGTAATTTTTATCACATTGAGCAGTGCATTGGAGTTGTTATTTTGGTGTTGTTAGGTATCCCAACCAAGCCCCACCAAATACCTTGTTTTGCATTGTAACACTTGAGAGCCTGGGTATTCTCTTCTCACACTTGACACAGTTTTCATCGGTACTTGTTGGTAAGTTGATCCTTATTCACTTTGGAACAGTAAGTGAACCTTTCTTTGCTGGTTTGAGTGACTTTGAGAGGCACCACAACCCATTGATTATTTGTTTTCACTAACCCATTAATCATGAGTTTTTCTAGTGAATCTTCTGTGCAGGGTGAAAAGGAGGAAGCTGACATAATGCCCAAAACAAAGACTGCTGATGATACATGTACATGGGCAGATTTTAATCTCTTTAGAGGAGCAGTTGCTAGTCGGATTGAGCAAAGAGTTGAGAAGAAAATTGAAGAATATGATCAAGTCCTTAGGAAAGATTTGAAATTGCTTATTGAAGAGGCCTTGACTCCGGTTACAAGGGAAATTACAAATATCAATGCACAATTACAAAGAGCTAATCTTGGTGGTAATCATGAAGATGGCCGAGCCATTGCTTATGGAGGCCGTGGCAATTTTCCACCTAGAAGGGTACCATTGGTTGATGATAATAGAGAGGAGGATGGCCTTGGGAAACCAAAATTCTTTGTGCCTACTCTCACATGTGATAATGATGATGCTGAGGAGTTCTTGATGTGGGAATTGAAGATAGAAAAGCTATGGAGATTGCATAATTACACTAATGAGAGGAAAATCAAGTTAGCATCTTCTGGATTTGATGGTTATGCTCTCTTGTGGTGGGATGGCATCATAAGATTGAGGGAAACACAAAATCAACCAGAAATTACTACATGGGCTGAGATGAAACAACTTATGACAGACAGGTTTGTTCCAACAAATTATTTTAGGACTCTCTATGACAAATTGCAAAACTTGAAACAAGGAACAAATTCAGTGGATCAATATTACAAGGAGATGGAATTAGTGCTACAAAGAGCTCGGGTTGTTGAAGAAAAAGAGCAAACAATGCAAAAAATTCTTTCAGGATTGTCCTTTCAAATTAGATGCATTGTGAGACATGTTCAATATAGCAATATGACAGAATTGTTGCATCAAGCAAGGGAGGCAGAAAAGAGGTTGGCCGAGGAGGTTACTATGGCCCCAAGGAGGATTTGGCCATCAAGATCTTCTTCTTTTTCCCCTCCAACACCTCCAATTGCACAACCAGCAGCTAGTACACCATCCAAACCCGAGACAAGCATCACTAATACAAAGAAAACACCACAACCAGCAGCTAGTGGAAGTGGTTCTACTCAATCAACAGCTAGACATAGAGATATGACATGCCATACTTGTGGAAGAAGAGGGCACTTCAAGAGAGATTGTCCTAACGAGAAAATTATGGTGATCAATGCTAATGATGAGGATGAGAGTGGAGATGATGCTAATCCTAGTGGAGAGGATACATATGATGATGATGATGATGGTCCCCTTAATTCTTATGCTACAAATTATCCATCCATTGTTTGCACAAAGGCTTTGAGTGTTATTCCTAGCAATGATGAGAGCCAAAGATGCAATTTATTTCAAACCAAGGCAATTGTTGGACCCAATATGGCTTGCAAGGTGATTATTGATGGAGGAAGTTGTAGAAATCTAGCAAGCAAGGAGTTATGTGCAAAGCTAAGGTTGAATTACAATCCACACCCACATCCATATTATATTCAATGGTTAAGTAACAAGGAAGAAATCAAGGTATGCCATATGGTGAGAGTGGATTTTCAAATTGGACCATACAAAGATACAATTGAGTGTGATGTGGTTCCCATGACAGTTTGTCACTTATTATTTGGAAGACCTTGGCAATTTGACAAGAAGGTTACACATATGGGAAGAGCAAACACATATCACTTGAATTGGAATAATAAGGATATTATTTTGAGGCCTATGACACCACAACAGATTGTGAATGAATCAAGACAGAAAATAGAGGTGAATCTAGAGAAGGAGAGTGAAAAAACCAAATCTATGGAGGAAGACAAGTCTAGGCCGAGTGGGAAGAGCCTTTTAACTAATGAAATAATTTTTCCTAGTGTTGTTTGTTGTGTACAGGTTGCTATTGAACAAAGGGAGCACAAAGAAACATCACAATCATCTCACATATTGGAGGATTATGCCATGGATACAAGTGTTCTTGCTTGTGATATGAAGGTTATTTTTCAAGAAAGGGAGCTACAACCTTCAAATTCACAAGATGTTCATGAGATCATACCTACTACACATGAGAAGGTTAGTATTGATAAGGGTATTGATTTCGGGTTAGTAAAAACAAGTAGTGAATTATGTGATAATTTACAACCATATAATACTATGATAAATTCGAAATTTCATAATGTGTTTCTTATTACACATAAAGAAGTACTTGCTAAGATACCATCTAGTGATATTATATATTATGACATGATAAATGAACCAATTGATGTGCAAGGTGCTATGAAAAAATTTGGTTATGATAATTTTAGCACATATGATAATAGTTTCAAAATTAATTTGATTGGTGACTATAATTTGAGTAAGATTTTCATGGTATATTACATATGTATTACTTATGATAATGTGGCCGAATTATATGATATGTTACCTCGGGATGAATTACAAATTTTTACATATGGGCATAATATTACACATATGTTTGGTTTTCCACAATATTCATTGGATACATGTGCTATTCAAATAAACTTTACTTATATCTGCAATTATGATTGCTATGGATTGAAAAGCTATGACTTTTATGTGTTGTTTTCATACAAATTTCGTGATCACAATTCATATGCACTATATTATGTTTTACTAACGACTAATGAGTGCCATTATAGATACATATATTATGCATACACTTTGTTCTTTTTGTTTTTGCCAATTTCAGGTTATAACAAGCCGAGGACGTCTTGTCTTGAAGAAAGGGAGGATGATAGGGATATCCCTAAGGATTATGTTATCACAAGCTTGGATGGAGTGTTGATAGAAGACCACATGATCATGGTGAAAACAATCATTCAAGATGGTGAAAACAAGATTACAATGGTGAAAACAATGAAGCAAGATGGTGAAAACAATAAATAACAATTGTTATTCCATGAAAACAATTGTTATTCATCAAGACAAGGGGATAGGCGCCTCCACCAAGTCAAATGCGCCATAAGAAATCCTATTTCAAGTAGGTTTGGTTTGTATACCAATTGGGCCGAATTCCTTTGTGTGTGGAATCGGTTTGTATCCATATTTGTGAGTCCTAGTCCTAGTAGGAGTCCTAGTCCTAGTAGGGGGAGGGTTGCTTGCGCAAGGCTCCCTTGTGGCCGCACCCCTCCACCTATATATGTCCTCCACCTGCGTTTGGATTAGGGGGGAACAATTTAGACAACAGAAACCCTAGCCTTGAGATTGTATTGCTTCTCAGCATTCATCTTGAAGTATTACCAAGTCAAAGTTTGCGTGATATCTTGCTATTCCATTGGGAATTAGGGGGATACAGGACCACTTGTGATCATTGATTGCTTGTGCAAGAGTGTGTAGTTGAGAATATCCAAAGGGCTTGATTGTTGTTGCATTAGCAACAAGGGTCATCCAAGTGAGAGGTCTCATTGTAGCACTAGTTATCCAATATATCAGAAGAATACAAAAAGAGAGACAGAAGCTCATTGAGAAGATTGGGCCACCCCATATCATCAACGTTGGCTGCAGTCCCTGCTTCCAGATCAGCAAGAAACCGGTTAATAAAACCGTCGCCATCGGGCTGTGGAACTCCTCCTCGTGGATTGCTTTTCTTCTAGCATGCCAAATCGCCCACAAGGTTACCGTCATGCGTTTCAACTCCTCTGTATCCATCATCTCCATCATCGAGAACAACCATTCACGGGCTCCCGCCTCCCGTGCAATGGAGATTTTTTCCACGACCCTCTCCTCGGTGAGCGCCCAGACGCATCTCGCCATGTTGCAGTCCAGGAGAGAGTGGTGCCACGAATCCGCTTGCCCACAGATCACACACACCGGGGAGGCCGCCATGTGCCTGTGGTGTCGAACATCCCCAGTTGGTAGTGAATGCTTTGCCAATCTCCAAAGTAAAATTTTCACCTTTGATGGCACATCAATCTTCCACATACACTTCCACTCCTGGCTCCTTTCGGCATTTCTCGACGAACTCGATCGCTCATCTAGCCAGTCCTCGCGTGTCCTCTTCATGGACGCCAACGCCCGGTAGCACGATCCGACCGTGAAGATACCTCTTCGTTCGAAGTGCCAAGCCCAGAAATCTTCTTGTACACGGTGGCTCAATGGAATGTTGAGAATAATTTCAGCATCCATCGGAAGGAACCACTCATGTATCATGTCCACTCGCC
The DNA here is from genome assembly GCA_028641055.1 of Alopecurus myosuroides. Classification (NCBI taxonomy): domain Eukaryota; kingdom Viridiplantae; phylum Streptophyta; class Magnoliopsida; order Poales; family Poaceae; genus Alopecurus; species Alopecurus myosuroides. Next base: position 118,280,710 of record CM054062.1, read on the forward strand.
ATGCAGCCGAAGTGTGATCAAGAAAATCTGCCACTTGTGCTGGTGGGTTCACTTTCATCGGTGCTATCGGTCTTCTCCTCTCGTCCCTTGGTAGCCAGCTATCTTCCCAAGCTAGAGTGGATCGCCCATCTCCGATTCTTCTGATCAGGCCGAGCCTCATCGTGGCCCTCCCCTCGAGAAGCGACCTCCAAACTTGAGATGGATGTGACCCCAACTCAGCCGATAATATATCACCTCCCGGGTAGTACACTGCCTTGACCACTCGTGCACTGAGCGACTCCGGCGTTTGCAGTAATCTCCATGCCTGTCTAGCCAAGAGAGAAAGGTTAAACAGTTCAATATCCCTGAAACCTAATCCTCCCGCATATTTGGGCTGAATCATAGCCTCCCACGAGACCCAGCTGGTCCTCCTCTTGCCCTCCTTGCTCCCCCACCAAAATTTTCAGAGCATAGTATTTATATGTTCACATAACCCTCTCGGTAATTTGAAGCAAGACATCGAGAAGGTAGGGACTGCTTGTGCTCCTGCCTTAATCAAGACTTCCTTACCCCCTACTGATAGCAGTTGCTCCATCCACCCAAGGATCTTCTTCCAAACCTTGTCCCTTAGGTACTTGAAGGCTCCGTTCTTGTCAGAACCCACAACCGAGGGCATACCTAGGTACTTTTCATTGAGAGTTTCTCTCATTACCTCTAGCTCTTCCTTTATTTGCGTTCTGATATCCTCCGGACAGCCCTTGCTAAAGAATAAAGAGGACTTGTCCGTATTAATCTTCTGCCCCGAGGCATTGCAATACCTGGTCAGAACTGCCTTGATGTCCCTTGCCCCCTCCATACTTGCTTGAAAGAACAGCAGGCTGTCATCTGCAAATAGTAAGTGGTTTACTGACGGCGCAGTAGCTGCCACTTTAACCCCTGTGAGAGAAGATGACTGATCTATATTTGTTAAGAGGCACGAGAGGCCCTCTGCTGCCAACAAAAACAAGTACGGGGATATGGGGTCACCTTGTCGAATCCCACGTGATGGTCAGAACTCCTCCTGAGGTACTCCATTAAAGAGTACCGAGAACGACACCGTCGTAACCAATCGCATGATCAAAGCTACCCATGCTCTGCTAAAGCCCAGCTTCAGCATAATTGCCTGCAAGTAACTCCACTCCACTCTGTCGTACACCTTCCTCATGTCCAGCTTTAGAGCACACGTCCGATGTTTCTTCGCCTTGTTGCGTTTCATGAAGTGAAGACACTCGTACGCCGTGATGATATTATCCGTGATCAATCTTCCTAGGACAAAGGCAGACTGTTCCTCCGCCACAATTTCTGGGAGGATTTGTTTCAATCTATTAGCCGCCACCTTTGAAGCCACCTTGTAGATCACGTTACACAAACTGATTGGGCGAAACTGTCCCAACTCACTCGGGCTGGCCACCTTCGGAATCATCACTATGAAGGTTTTGTTGACCACCCTAGGGTCATCCTCCCCTGATAAAATTCTGAAAACTACTTTTGTAACCTCACCACCACAAATCGCCCAGTTTCTCCGAAAGAAGTGGGCAGGATAGCCATCGGGTCCAGGACCCTTCGTGGGGTACATCTCGAACAGGGCTGATTTTACCTCCGCTGTGGTGAAAGGAGCGTCCAAAACTTTCATTCATCCTCTCGGTCACCTTTGAAGGAACCGAACCCAGAACCTCTTCCATCCCCTGTACCCCTTCTGATAGATATAGGTCCTTGTAGAAATCTTTAGCCATAAACCCCAAATGTTCTTCCCTCGTTTCCATCGAGCCATCAGTACGTTTGAGCTCAATGATTCTATTCTTCTTCCTTCGCTGACTCGCCCGTAAATGAAAGAAACGAGTATTCTTGTCGCCTGCAGCTAACCACTGGACTCTTGACCTCTGGCGCCACATAATTTCCTCTTGTTCTAATAGTTCAACAAGGTTCATCGCCACTGCCTTCTCCCTCTCTGTCGGCCCCTGTCTGTTGGGGTCTCCTCGCAGCATCTCAAGCTCGCGTTGGAAGTTTCGGATCTTGGCCTGTACGTTGCCAATTGTATCCCTTCCCCATCGAGCTAGATCCTCCGAGACCGTGCTCAACTTACTCTGCAACTCCTGTGCCGTCTCACACGGTCCTCCTTCTGACCATTTTTATGCCAAAGCCTCCTCGAAGTCCTTGTGCTTCTCCCAAGCCACTTCGTATCTCCAGGGCCGTTTTGCTCCTCTGGACCTTGTTGTATTTGGTGGCCTTCGGTGAAGAATGATCGGAAGATGGTCCGAGCTCACTACCGACGTCAGGTGGTGAACTTCCGCCTCGGGGTAGCGCGCACACCAGGCCGGTGACGCTAGACACCGATCCAACCTGGTACGGCAGAAGGAGCCCCCTGCCACTTTCTTCTCGAAGGTCCATCCCACTCCTTTATACCCAAGATCACAGAGCCCACATACGTCAATCATCTCACGGAACCCTGCCATCTGTGTATAACTCCTCTCATTCACACCAACGTGTTCTGATCTATGCAAGACTTCATTGAAAGCCCCAATACAGAGCCACGGAAGATCGTTTGCGGATCGAACAAACTTGAGCATATCTCAAGTTTTATGTCTCTCCGCCACTTGCGCCTCACCGTACACCATTGTCAAGCGCCATGGATCCAAGTCCTGTTCCATTACTATGACATCTAGGTGGTATTGTGAGTAAGGTAAAATTTCCACTTTTATTCTGTTATTCCAGTACAAACCGAGTCCACCGCTTCGGCCGCTACTGGTAATAGCAAAACCATTATCAAAAACCCAAAGAACTAGATAACCTCTCCACTAAATTTTTGTGTAATTGTGTCTCTACTACACATAAAATCATAGGATCATGTCGCCTCGCCACCTCGCGAAGCTCCCGAACTGTCGCCGCCCCACCTAGGCCACGACAGTTCACGCTCATCACACTCATTACGACTCGCGGCCCTCCATCTCCGGGGCCGCATCATCTTGAGCTTTCTTGTTCTTTGCTAACGGGTTGATCTTCTTAGGGCGTTTTGTTTCCCTCGCAGACGGTGGAGGAGGAGGGGTCCCCGTCCTCGTCTCATATTTCTTTGCGTGCCCCTCCGCGGAGAAGTCCAGCTTGAGTTTTGCACTCGGTCCCTCCTCAGCCCCCATCGTCTTCTTCCACTCAAGCAAAAGAACCGGTGCCTTAGCTCCTTCACCCTCCTGGCCTTCCTTGATCGGACTCCTTTCTGTCAGCTTTGCTTCAGTGGACGAGCGCTTACGATTTTCAGCACTCATTTGTGACTCGCCCCTTCCGGCTCCCATCCTCCCACGACCCATCCCACGACCCGGGGGTGGTCTGCTCGAGCTGAACGTGCCCCTTCCCTCCGATTTGCTTTGATGATCAGAGAACTGGGATCGGTTCCACGCGGTTTCGGCCAGCATCCATTTACCGAAGCTCACCTCATTTGCGGCATGCTCCCCCGTCCCACATTCCTCTTTCTCATGCCCAAGCAATCCGCACACCTGACAATATTTAGGAATCTTCTCATATTTAACTTTCATGATCACTGGTTTTCCTCCCTCCGGTTTTAAGGAGACAAAATGAGTTAGGCTTCTCCTGACATCAAGCCAAACCCGCACTCGCACAAAGTCCCCACCTTCTGCACTTGGACCATTCATATCAAACAGAACCACTTCACCAATGCTCTTCGCTAGCCCCGTAATCAGTTGTTTCTTACGGTACAGTTCTGGTACATCGTGAATCTGAACCCATGCATGGATGCGGTTCAGCTCGACCGAGGACGCTCTACAACTCCCATCATACTTCTCGATCAAGAGCCCGTAGTCCCGAAAAATCCAGGGCCCCTGTTCAGTGATTCTCTTCCAATCCCCCAGGCAACTTGCTTGGACTAGGATACGATTTTCGTCCAAATCCCTGAAGAACACCTCCTGCGCCGGCGCCCAAGCAAACAACATTGATTTCTTCAGCGACGCCGCGCTAAAAACCTTCATAGTCAGCAGTCTCATCACCGCAAGCCACTTTGTCCCCTCCTTCAACGCCTCAACCTCGCTCTTGGGCACAAACAGTCCCTCGATATCCTCTCCTTTCAGGTGCAAGCTCTCCAAGAGGTCCTCCAGCGACGGCTCCTTCGCCGATCCGCTCGTTCCGCCGCTCCCAAGATCCGCCGCCATCACTTTCGCTCGGAACCGATCTCACCCCGAGAACCCAACCAAGGCCGGGTAGTTGGACTAGCCAACCCCTTGTTGAGCCCGAGTAGGGAATCAGGAGAGGAAAGGTCCGAGAGATAATCGTGAGTTCGATCCAAACACCTGCCGGCCGGAGATCAAAGTCGCCGGTAGGGAGTAGGGAAACCCTAATCGCCTCGCTATCGCCTAAGCCACAGCGTGGTCGAATCGGTACACGTTACTGGCCCCTCAAGTTGATATGGGTGTTATACTTGTTGCAGGATTTGCCAGGTTTGTCCTACATCCTGATACTTCTTTATTTCAATGTCGTTACTAGGCGTTCTCGCTCTATCACCATTTGTTACTCTTCTGATTTCAAAAATGAATTTACTATTGCTGTATTGCATACTGTAACTATTTATCTCTTTTTTCTATCTTTCTGCAAGAGATTTAAATCACTGTTATGTGTTGTCACAGCTCACAAGTGATTGCATTTCTTATTTATAGACTGGGCGGTAGTACATATGGATGCATGCTGATGTTGTCGTAGATCCTTTGCTTCACTTTGGTTTCTGGTTAAACGGATGTTTGAGTGAAATTTGTTCAGAGTTGGAGAAAGTGACGGAGTTGCTAAATTCATATCCTGGCCGCTTTCAGTGGATGTCATCAAGTTCTGTATGCTCATCTGCACATGTTTTTCTTGGTGAGTTGCTTCATCTACATGTTTTCTTCTTTTATGTCTTTGGTTCCTTTCTGCAACTTCGGATCATACTAAGCATTTCCTTTTACCCAAATTTACCGTCTGTTTCACGCTGAATATGCAGCAGCTTTTATGTGTACTAATGTTTTCCCTTTGTTGAAATTATTCCCCCTATCAGTCAAAGTAATACTGGGCTGTTGAGTGGCTAGCGATAGTTAGTGGTAGTAATACAGGGTTGTCACCGGGGGGAGCACAAAGGCTCCCACCTGAATTTTTCTATTTATCGATTGTGTGGTTTACAAAGGGGGGGCGGTGTACCAAGGCAGGCACATGTGAGAATGTTTTAACGGGGGGTGGGTAGGAGAAAGTTGAGCCAGACGTCGATGTCTGGGCGTTCATCAGGCGGGAGCCGAGGACACCAAAGGATCGCGTCGTCGCAATACGCCTTGTGCACAGCAGTCAGAGATGGGCGGAGTCCGTTGAAGACAACACCGTTTCGATGTTTCCAGATGTGCCGGAGGCGCAGTGTGGAGGACGAGCGCAGCGGCGCGACCACAGGCAGAGGGCATGATCCAGCGTCCGCTGCGCGCCTGCCAAGCGGCCCGTGCACGCCCAGCGCGCGCTAGAAAGCGTGCGCAAAGGGACAGCCGAACACGACGTGATCCGCAGTTTCCAGAGCAGCATCACAGATGGGACAACCGCTGGAAGCAGCATCGAGGATGTTCTTCCGGTGGAGTTTGGCACGGCACTGGATCCTCCCCTACACGAGGAGCCACGCAAAAAACTGCACTTTGGACGGCGCCCGATTCTGCCAGACGAAGGTGGAGTAGGGGGTGAGCTCGCCACCGAACATGTGCAGCTTGTAGAGGGAGGCAGAGCTCAGCTTCCCCGCCAGGCGCGCCACAACGAGAAAGCGTCCTCACATCGTCCTGCTCGGTGAGGGACAAACGGGAGAGCAACTGGAGGAGGTGCCGCCGTTGTCGAGCAGCTGTGGGGGAAAGCCGGGGCGCAAGGAAGGCGTCAATGCCACGGTCGAGCACCTGGCTGACAGTGGCAGTGTTGTCGGTGCAGTGGGAGGAGAGCTCGGGGGCGGCGGTGAAGAGGCTCCCGCCGGGCAGCCAGCTGTCCAACTAGAAGGAAACTCAATGCCCGTTGCTGACGGTCACCGTAGTGAGGTCGCGGTAGAGCGGCAGCAGCTGGACGAGTTCGTTCCAGTGCGTGCCGCAGAGCGGCGCCGAGCGCCCCGCAGAGCTGACAGGGGATCCGTCCAAGGAGTCCCAGACCCAACGCGGCCACGATTCATCCACGGCAGTGTGGAGACGGTGAAGAAGTTTTGTCTGAAGGCACACATTCTGCACGGGGAGGGAACGGACGCCGAGGCCGCCCTCAGATTTGGATCGGCAAACGCGCTCCCAGGCAACCAGGCATTTGGCGCCAGATGCTCGCTCACCAGCACCGAGAGGAACGCACGACGCACCTTGTCAAGCGCAGTAGTGACACCAGGGGGAGGGTGATCACGCACATGGCGTAGGTGGGCAGCGCGTCGAGAACGGCATTGCGAAGCACGAGCCTCCCGGCTGACGAGAGCAGGAGAGCACACCACCCCGAGAGGTACTTATCCACCTTGGCGATGAGGGGCGTGAAGGTGGCGAGGCGGAGCTTGTCGACAGACAGCGGTAGCCCGAGGTAGGTTTGGGGGAACCCCTCGATGCGACATTAGAGCGTGGCGTGGATGTCGGACAGCAGCTCGTCATCCACGTTCATTGGCACCAATGTACTTTTCGAGAAGTTGACGCAGAGGCCCGTAGCGTCCGCGAAACTCTCGAGCAGAAGCCGCAGTTGCCGCGCAGCCGCCTGGTCCGCACGCAGGAGAATGAGCGTGTCGTCCACGTACTGCAGGACCGGGCAGGGCGCGCACTCGACGAGCGGGTGTTGCAGCAGGGTAGGCGCTGTGGAGCAGGCGTTGCAGAACATCGACGACGAGGAAGAAGATGTATGGCGAGAGGGGGTCGCCCTGATGGAGCCCCCGAAAGCATTTGAGCCACCGCCCCAGGAGCCCGTTGAGGAGGATGGCGGAGCGCGATGAGGCCAGCAGCATGCCAATCCAGTCGCACCAAATCACGGGGAACCTCGTGCGAGCATGATGGAGCGGAGGCTTGCCCAGTTCACCGAGTCGAATTCTTTTGCGAAGTCGAGTTTCAGCACGATGCAGGGGGCGCGCCGCCGGTGGCACGTCTGGACAACCTCCGTGGCGTACACGGACCTCTCCGAGATGCTGCGCCCGGATACGAAACCAATTTGGTCGACTTGTGACAAGCCGCCCGATCTGCAGCTGGAGGCGAGCGGTCAAGACCTTGCTGAGAAGCTTGACAGAGAAATTTTGTAACGAGATCGGCCGGTACGAGCTGGGGGAGAGAACGCCAGTCATTTTCGGAAGGAGGACGACGTAGGCCTGGTTGATGCTCTCCAAGTCAACCGAGCGGGAGTGAAAATTTTCGAACGGCCGGATGAGCTCGCGGTGGACCGAGGCCCAGGCGGCCCGGTAGAAGGAGGGCCCAAGACCGTCCGGCCTAGCGCGCTGGTGCGGTCCATGCCAAGCAGGGTCGTGCGGATTTCGGTCGCCGAGAAAGGGGCAAGAGAGGGCCTCTACATCCGCACGCGCGCGGCCCACGTACAACGAATCAATATCGATGGCGATCGGGCTGTTTCCCGCGCTCGCCAGCAAGTTGGAGTAGAAGCTGAGAAGCGCGGCAGCTTTGGCGTCGTGGGAGACGACAAGCGGGCCGTCGACGTCGAGCCCACAGATGGACGTGCGGCGGAGGCGCTACGAGGCGCGGGCGTGGAAGAACTTGTTGTTCTCGTCGCCTTCCAGCACAACGTGGAATTTTCCCCGCTGCTTCCAGTACGCAGCACGGTCGCAAATCAACTCGGCGAGGCGGGCGCGACAGTGCGTGCGCAGGTCCATTTCTGCAAGGGAGAGAGGGTGATCTTCCTCGAACAGGTCAAGAGCATCAATCACGAATTTGCATTTATTTTCAAGCTGGGGAGGAAGGGGTGGCAGCGTTTCCATACCTTGGCGACAGAGCGGAAGGACTTGAGCTGGGCGGCTAAGTCCCCGGCAGCGTCCGATACGTAGCGGGGGCGAGCCCAGGCGAGCAGCGTGGTGGGGAGGAAAGCTGGGTTGAGGAGCCACTGGTTCTCAAACCGGAAACATTTGAAGCGGGGGATGGAGGTGGAGGCAACGACGAGAAGAGGGTAGTGGTCGAAGGTGGAGCGATGGAGGGTGGACAAGGAGGAGCTAGGGAAGCGCAGATTCCAAGCGTGGTTGAAAAGGGCGCGGTCCAGCTGGGCGAGGACGGGGATGTCGCTCTTGTTGGACCAGGTGTAGTGGCGATCAGTAAGTTGCAGCTCAAAGAGGGAGAGTTTACGGATAGAGTCGTTGAAAGCCGTGGAAAGGCGGAGGTCGAAATTGTCGTTATTCTTGTCAGAGGGGTCGCAGATAAGGTTGAAATCTCCGATGAAGATCCAAGGCATAGAGGGTGGGGGGTCGATCTGCTCGAATTCGGCAAGAAAAAGGGGGGTGAAGGCATGGTTAGCGGGGGCATTCACGTTGGTAACGGTGAAGACGTGATCGGAGAGGCAGGACTCGAGGGTGGTGGTGAGGCAGAACCTCGAGTGGGTGGCAGTCCGCAGGGAGAAGAGGGTTGGGTGCCAAGCGGTTAGGATGCCTCCATAACTGCCGACGGCATCGATCGTTTCGAAAACGCGAAGGCTCGGGGGAAGGAAGGACGTGGCAGTGAACGGATCAATGGCCGCGAGCTTCATTTCTTGGATACACATGATCGAGGGGGAGGAGGAGGTGATCGCATCGCGCACTATAGGTCTTTTCCGTGGACAGCCAAGACCCTGCGTGTTCCACGACTCGATCGTCACATAACGGGTGGAGCTGCACATTGGAGGAGGAAGCACCAAGAGTGTTACAGCTGGGGGAGGAGAAACACGGTGATGAGGAGATCCCTAGCTCTTCACCTATTGTTACACATGAGGATGCTCCTATACAAGCTAATGAAGTGAGGATTGGTCCAATGACAAGATCAAGAACCAAGCTATTACAACAACAGGTGAATTCACTCCTACTTGAATATAATGTTTATAATTGTGAGAGCTTTATACTACCTAAATCTTTACATTTGTGTATTCTTAGGTTTGTTGATAACACAAACATGAATGGAGATCATGGAGAGGAGCTACACAAGGATGAGCATGGACTTCAAGAGAAGATGGAAAACAAGTGCTAGCATGGTGAAAACAACCAATAACAAATGTTATCATGACAAGGGGATGGTGCCTCCACAAGGTCAAATGAACTAAGTGTGGAAAACAATGTCAATTATGTTATTCCACACTCATACATGAACAAGGCAAGAGGAGGGCGCCCACAAGGAGTATCAATGCGCCATATACAAGACCTAGTTCAATTAGGATTGGTTTGTATACCAATTTGGCCGCACCCCTTGTGTGGGGGTCGGTTTGTATCCAATTGTGGTAGATATAGGAGTCCTAGTCCAATTAGGAGTAGTGCTTGCGCAAGGTATCCCCTTGTGGCCGCACCCCCTCTCATATATACCCCTTGGGGCGCATAGGAGAGGGTAGTCTACATTAAACCCAAAAACCCTAGACCTCTAGATTGAAACTGCTTGTAAGGCTTTCATCTGGAAGTTCATCTGCAAACTTTACGTGATACCTGCTGTTCCACAGGGAATAAGACGGTACAGAACCACTTGTAGTCGGTGGATTACTTGTGCAAGAGTGTGGAGTTGAGAATATCCTTGGGGTTGCTATCTTTTGCATTGGCATCAGGGATCAGCCGGGAGAGTTCTTAGTGACGCACTAGTTATCATACTGGAGTTGTGTGTGAGTTCACTGAGAAGATTGGGCCACCCCTTATCACACGGTAGCACACAAGGCAGAAACTAGGGGGGCACAGAAGGTGCAGGTACAAGCTTGTTGGACGCAGCCGGGCCGACAAGACGAAGCGGGCAGACTAATCATCGCCCGGAGGAGCCACCGTGTGGGAGGAGAGAGCAGCAGCAATGAGGTCGTCGACAGCACACTGACGGATTGGTTTGGCGCAGGCGGACAGGACACCGTGTTTGCGGACTGTCTTCTGCAACACCACGGTGCACCCGCCGAGGGCGTCGCGGAGACCGCGAAGCTTGGTGGCGCGTGCGGTAACCGTTTCATGGAACTGGTTGGACTTGGCAGCGAGACGCGCACTGCGGCGCTCCGGAAAGGTCCTGGCAGTCCTCAGAAGCAGGCACGGGCGGTGTGGGGATGAGGGCCATAGCTAGGGGCGCGTTCACGATCTTAGTGATGGTGACCCCGCGTCTCCGGGCTGCAGCGATGGGGGGGGCGACCTGATGAGGACATCCCTAGCTCTTCACCTATTGTTACACATGAGGATGTTCCTATACAAGCTAATGAAGTAAGGATTGGTCCAATGACAAGATCAAGAACCAAGCTATTACAACAACAGGTGAATTCACTCCTACTTGAGTATAATGTATATAATTGTGAGAACTTTATACTACCTAAGTCATTGCATTTATGTATTCTCAGGTTTATTGATAACACAAACATGAATGGAGATCATGCAGAGGAGATACACATGGATGGAGATGGACTACAAGGGGAGATGGAAAACAAGTGCTAGCATGGTGAAAACAACAAATAACAAATGTTATGATGACAAGGGGATGGTGCCTCCACAAGGTCAAATGCACTAAGTGTGGAAAACAATACCATTATGTTGTTCCACACTCATAGATGAACAAGGCAAGAGGAGGGCGCCCACAAGGAGTATCTATGCTCCATATACAAGACCTAGTTGAGTTAGGATTGGTTTGTATACCAATTTGGCCGCACCCCTTGTGTGTGGGGTCGGTTTGTATCTATTTGTGGTAGAATTAGGAGTCCTAGACGAGTAGGAGAGGGTTTGCTTGCGCAAGGCAGCTTGTGGCCGCACCCTCCCCTCTCATATACCCCCATACCTGCGAGTTGGAGGGTTAGACTACGTTAAACCCAAAAACCCTAGACCTCTAGATTGAAACTGCTTGTAAGCCTTTCATCTGGAAGTTCATCTGCAAACTTTACGTGTTACCTGCTGTTCCACTGGGAATAAGACGGTACAGGACCACTTGTAGTCGGTGGATTACTTGTGCAAGAGTGTGGAGTTGAGAATATCCTTGGGGTTGCTATCTTTTGCATTGGCATCAGGGATCAGCCGGGAGAGTTCTTAGTGGCGCACTAGTTATCATACTGAAGTTGTATGTGAGTTCACTGAGAAGATTGGGCCACCCCTTACCATCTTGGTATCAGATTTACAGGTTGCCTCGATGAGCTATCAAATTTCCCTTTAGTTTGAGTGTTTTTATTTCCTATCCAGAAAATCTCGTGTTTCCCTGTCGTGCTCGGATCCCACCCGCACTCGGATTCCATCCATATCACGGTTAGCAAACCCCCCAGCTACCGGCAGCACACTTACCATATCCGCCCCCCACCGCATCCCACCGCACCTACTAACCGCTGCCGCGCGCTAGTCGAACTCGGAATCCACCCGCAGCGCGCTTACAAATCGCCCCGCGAGCCCGTAGCACAGCACACCAATCCGGCCCTCGCGCGCTGCCGCGGTACGGAAACAACGCAAATCGCTGCCGCGCCCACGTAACATCCACGGCCCCCGATTTCCACCATAACGCGCTTACCACACGCTGTCTCGCGAGCGCGCGCGCTGCCGCGGCACGAAAAACGTCTGTTTTGCTGCCGTCTGCCCTTCTAGCTGCTGTGAGCCTACCGTGAGTGGTTTTTCATCTGTTTTCGCTGCCGTGAGCTCCAAAATCGTCTGTTTTGCTGCCGTGGGTACTGGTTGCTGCCGTGAGCTTGCTAGAATCAAGTTTTCATCTAGATCTTTTTCTGTTTTCTTTTATTTTCCTGTTTTCATCACTAGGAACAATATATCCGTACCTTTGTGAACCATAGCCACAGCCTTTCTACAGCATCTTAATAGGAACTTGCCCACAAGTATAGCTATTTTGTGCTCTGACAGGTTGCTCAATTCTCATCACCACCATTGTGTTCACTTGTGTTTGCTTAATTGTTGCTCCTAGCTTAGTGTAAGGCCATTGGAAAAAATACAAAAAAATATAGAAAAAGCAAAAGTATAAAAAAAGAGAGAAAAGAGAAAAGCAAAAAGTGCAAAGAGGCCATATCATTGCTATTGTTTACTAGTTGAGCTTGCCATTGTGACACTTGGTTTTTCATTGAGCAATCTTGTGCCTGTCAATTAAGAGCCTAGCTAGTGACTTTCTAGTGCATTGCAAAATTCATCCACATATTGCATTGCCACATTTGTCTCCATATTGTGTGAGTTTCCTTGGGTATTTTTATATCTTCACAAGACAACAAATAGGATTGTTACTTTGGTGATTGTTAGGTATCCATACCAAGCCCCACTATATAACCTTATTTGCCATTGTGAGAGTTAAAAACCTGGGTATTCTCTTCTTCACACCAAAGCACTTTAATTGCCTCTACTTGTGGTAAGTATCTCTATTCACTTTGGAGTGGTAAGATATCCTATTGTCTTGCTAGATTTTTGAGTGAGTTGTGAGAGAGCACCACAACCTATACTTGCTTTTATTTCACTAACCTACTAATGGATCCTTCTAGTGATGATCTTGTGCAGCAAAAGAAGGGCCATAAGGAGGGAGTAAATTGGAGGGAGTATGAGGCCCTAAGAGATGTTTTGACAAATCAAATGATAGACAATAATAAAGAATTCAAGGAGGATGTCAATGATGCATGTGATCCCTTATACAAAATTGTCCAAGGTTTGGAGACCAAGATGTGATAAGGGGTGGCCCAATCTTCTCAGTGAACTCACAGATAACTTCTGAATTGATAACTAGTGCGCCACTAAGAACTCTCCGGCTGATCCCTGATGCCAATGCAAAAGATAGCAACCCAATGGATATTCTTAACTCCACACTCTTGCACAAGTAATCCACCGACTACAAGTGGTCCTGTACCGTCTTATTCCCAGTGGAACAGCAGGTAACACGTAAAGTTTGCAGATGAACTTCCAGTATGAAAGGCTAACAAGCAGTTTCAACTAGAGGTTATGGGGTTTGTTTGATTCAATCGTAGTCTACCTCAACCACACGCAGGTGGGACACATATATAGGTGGAGGGGTGCGGCCACAAGGCTCCCTTGCGCAAGCAACCCTCCCCTACTAGGACTAGGACTCCTACTAGGACTAGGACTCACATATATGGATACAAACCGATTCCATACACAAGGAATTCGGCCACATTGGTATGGAAACCAAACCTAACACTACTAGAATTGCTATGGCGCATTGATCTTCCATGTGGGCGCCCTCCTCTTGCATTTGTCCATGTATGAGTGTGGAATAACATAATAGCATTGTTTTCCACACTTAGTGCATTTGATCTTGTGGAGGCACCATCCCCTTATCATGATAACAATTGTTATTTGTTGTTTTCACCATGCTAGCACTTGTTTTCCATCTCCTCTTGAAGTCCATGCTCATCCTTGTGTAGCTCCTCTCCATGATCTCCATTCATGTTTGTGTTATCAACAAACCTAAGAATACATAAATGCAAAGATTTAGGTAGTATAAAGCTCTCACAATTATAAACATTAAATTCAAGTAGGAGTGAATTCACCTGTTGTTGTAATAGCTTGGTTCTTGATCTTGTCATTGGACCAATTCTAACTTCATTAGCTTTGATAGGAGGATCTTCATGTTCAACAATAGGTGAAGAGCTAGGGATGTCCTCATCATCCTCCCCCTCTTGAAAAGGCATCGACCTCGATGCTAAATCATCTCCATGGTAAGGTGTCAAATCAGCCACATTAAAAGAATTACTAACACCAAACTCATCAATTGGGAGGTCAATCTTGTATGCATTATCATTGATCCCTGAAATAACTTTGTAAGGACCAGCTCCTCTAGGCATCAACTTGGACTTTCTTAATGTGGGAAATCTATCTTTTCTAAAGTGTACCCACACCATGTCTCCTGGCCGAAATATAAGCTCCTTCCTCTTCTTGTTTACTCTTTCAGCCACATGTTTTCCTTTCTTCTCAATGGCCTCTTTTGTTTTCTCATGAATCTTCTTCACAAAATCAGCCCTCTTTGAAGCCTCCATATTAACTCTCTCATGTAAAGGAAGTGGTAATAAATCAAGAGGAGTAATAGGCTTTAAGCCATACACCACCTCAAAAGGACATAATTGAGTAGTTGAATGCACAGCTCTATTGTAAGCAAATTCCACATGGGGCAAACACTCCTCCCACTCCTTCAAATTCTTCTTGATCATACCTCTTAGCAATGTGGACAATGTTCTATTAACCACCTCAGTTTGTCCATCAGTTTGGGGGTGGCAAGTAGTGGAAAATAATAGCTTAGTGCCAAGCTTACCCCAAAGTGTCTTCCAAAAGTAACTCATGAACTTGACATCTCTATCTGAAACTATAGTCCTTGGAACTCCATGCAATCTCACAATCTCTCTAAAGAACAAATTGGCAATGTGAGAAGCATCATCACTCTTGTGGCATGGAATAAAATGAGCCATCTTTGAAAATCTATCCACAACCACAAAGATAGAGTCATGTCCTCTTTTAGTCCTTGGTAATCCCAACACAAAATCCATACTAATATCCTCCCATGGTGTACTTGGTGATGGCAATGGTGTATATAATCCATGGGGCTTCAATTTTGATTTGGATTTGTTGCAAGTAATGCATCTTTGCACCAATCTATACACATCTCTTCTCATATGTGCCCAATAGAAATTTTCTGCCAACATCAACAATGTTTTCTCTCTTCCAAAGTGTCCCATCAATCCTCCACTATGAGATTCCTGGATCAAAAATAAACGCAAAGAACACTCGGGAATACACAATTTGTTAGCTCTAAACAAGTACCCATCATGTATATGAAATTTGTCCCATGCTTTAGTATTAACACATTTATTAAATGGCATGGAAAATTCATTATCTTCATCATATAAATCTCTAATACCCTCCAAACCCGAAACCTTGATTTCTAAATTTGAGAGTAACATATTTTTCCTTGACAAAGCATCAGCAACTACATTATCCAATCCCTTTTTATGTTTTATGATGTATGGAAAAGATTCAATGAACTCAACCCACTTAGCATGTCTCTCATTCAAATTATTTTGGCACTTTAGAAATTTCAATGCTTCATGATCACTATGAATAATAAATTCTTTAGGCCACAAATAATGTTTCCATACTTCTAGAACTCTCACAAGTGCATATAATTCCTTATCATAAACAGAATAATTCAATTGTGCACCATTCAATTTTTCAGAAAAATAAGCAATAGGTTTCTTTTCTTGCATGAGCACACCTCCAATACCTATGCCACTAGCATCACACTCAATCTCAAATTGTTTATCAAAATTTGGAAGCATAAGTAATGGGGCCGAAATCAACTTCTCTTTCAAAGTATCAAAAGCAATGTCTTGAGAAACACCCAATTCAAAATTAACACCCTTTTTAGTTAGATCATTTAAAGGGGCAGCAATTGTACTAAAATTAGGCACAAATCTTCTATAGAAACTAGCAAGCCCATTAAAACTTCTAACTTGACTCACATTAGTGGGAATTGGCCAATTTCGAATAGCTTCAATTTTAGATTGATCAACCTCAATTCCATGCTTAGAAACAACATAACCAAGAAATATAACCTTATCTTTGCAAAAAGTGCACTTCTCAAGATTACCATATAATTTATTAGTTCTTAGCACTTGCAAAACTTGTCTAATATGATCCATGTGGTCATGTTCATTGTGGCTATATATGAGAATATCATCAAAATAAACTACCACAAATCTACCAATAAAGTCTCTCAAAATATGGTTCATTAATCTCATGAAAGTACTAGGTGCATTAGTTAAACCAAAGGGCATTACTAACCACTCATATAAACCAAATTTTGTCTTAAAAGCAGTTTTCCATTCATCTCCCTCTTTCATTCTTATTTGATGGTATCCACTACGCAAATCAATTTTAGAGAAAAGAGTAGCACCACTTAATTCATCTAACATGTCATCTAAACGTGGTATAGGATGACGATAACGAATAGTGATGTTATTAATTGCTCTACAATCTACACACATGCGCCAAGTACCATCTTTCTTAGGAACCAAAATAACGGGAACGGCACAAGGAGATAAACTAACCCGAATATAACCTTTGTCCAATAATTCTTGTACTTGCTTTTGGATCTCCTTTGTTTCTTGTGGATTGGTTCTATAAGGGGCTCGGTTTGGGAGAGATGCTCTCGGGATCAAATCAATTTGATGTTCAATTCCTCTCAATGGTGGCAATCCCGAGGGCACATCTTGTGGAAAAACATCCTCAAAGTCCTGCAAAACATTAGAAACACCAAGAGGAATAGGGGTCATGTCATTAGAAACCAAAATCTCTCCCTTGTGAATAAGCACAATAGGGACTAGTGAAGGATCATCCTTAAATTCCCTCAAATCCTCTTTAGTGGCTAACATGCATAATAGGTTCTCTCTCTTTTTACCACTCGAATTGGTTTTGCTATCACTCCCCATGGCTTGTATTTTTGGTGTTCCCTCATCCCTCTCTCTCTCTTTTTCCTCTTTCATAGCAACTTTGGATTGGGACTCATTTATAATTTGTTGTGGAGTCATAGGCCTCAAGATAATAGTCCTCCCATGATGGTTCAACTCATAAGTCTTAGCTCTTCCTTCATGCTTCACACTTCTATCAAATTGCCAAGGTCTTCCCAATAATAGGTGACACACTGTCATAGGAACCACATCAAACTCAGTAGCATCCTTATAAGGTCCAATTTGAAACTCCACTCTCACCATATGAGATACCTTCATTTGTCCAGTGCTACTCAACCATTGTATATGATAAGGGCTCGGATGTGGTAAGTATTTTAGGTTCAATTTGGCACATAAATCCTTGCTTGCCAAGTTTCTACAACTCCCTCCATCAATAATGACTTTGCAAGCCATGTTGGGACCAATAACAGCCTTTGTTTGGAATAAATTGCACCTTTGATTTTCAGGACTAGGCACCACACTCAATGAATTTTGGGTGCAAACAATAGAAGGCATAGTAGTAGCATAAGCATCCAAAGGAGAATCACTCAAATATCCATCATCATCATCAAGATCATTGGGATCAACATCATCACCTGTCTCATATTCATTGTTCTCATTGATAATCATCACTTTCGAATTTGGACAATCCTTCTTTAAGTGCCCTTTTCCTCCACATGTGTGGCATGTAATATCTCTATTCCTTGTAGTAGGAGCACTAGAACCCGAAGCACTTGCTGTTGGTTGTGATGTTTTCCTTGTATTAGCCACACTAGGCTCGGATTTGGATGATGTAGCAACTCGAAAATTTGATGATGGAGGTGGTGGTGTTGGAGTACTAGGAGTAATAGATGATCTCAAAGGAAATCTACTCTTTGTTCTAGCCAAATTTTGTGCTTCCTCCAATAGATGTGATTCGGCCTCTCTAGCATGATGTAAGAGATCATGCATATTAGTGTATTGATAATGCCTCACAATGCCCTTGATTCTATAATGTAATCCTGAAAGAAATCTTTGCATTGTTTGCTCCTCTTGTTCTTCCACACGGCCTCTTTGCATGATCATCTCCATCTCTTGATAATAAGCATCAACTGTCTTGGTACCTTGCTTCAATTGTTGTAGCTTGTCAAATTGTTGCCTTATGTAATTGGTAGGTACAAATCTTTCCCTCATGAGCCTCTTCATGGTGTTCCAAGTAGCAATGGGTAACTCACCATCATTATGTCTCTTTCTCACTAGATTGTCCCACCATCTAAGAGCATATCCATCAAACTCAGAAGATGCCAACTTGATCTTTCTATCCTCATTATAATCATGCAATCTCCATAGCTTCTCAATTTTCAACTCCCATAGCAAAAATTCTTCCACATCCATAGTATAAAAGCTGAAAGATGGAATAGAAAATTTTGGTTTACCCAAGATATCTTCTCTATTGTCATTAGCATTGGGCAAAGGAACACGCCTAGCACTGCCTTGAAAACCTCCTCTTCCTCTTTCTCCTCTAGCTCCACGGCCAAAATTAAGCTCTTCTCCATTATTGGCATCACTATGGATACTAGCATTGTCATCATCAATAGGTGGCAACCGAGCTTGAAGCAAAGTTTGAAGATCATTCATATTGTTGTTGATAGCATCAATAGCATCTTGCATTGTTCTCAATTGAGCACTATTGGTTTTGGCCAATTTATTGGTGCTTTCCACATTCTTCTTTGTGGCATCAACTAACTCATAAACAGGATCAACAGCTTCATTCACATATTTCTTGTAATGTTCCTCATTGTCATCCAATTTCTTTGTCAACACATCCCTTAATGCCTCATACTCCCTCCAATTCACTCCCTCGGATTGATCCTTCTTTTGCTGCACAAGATCACTACTAGAAAGATCCATTAGAGGTTAGTGAAAATAAAACAAGTATAGGTTGTGGTGCCTCTCACAACTCACTCAAGAATCTAGCAAAACAATAATATCTTACCACTCCAAAGTGAATAGAGATACTTACCACAAGTAGAGGCAATTAAAGTGCTTTGGTGTGAAGAAAAGAATACCCAGGTTTTTAACTCTCACAATGGCAAACAAGGTTATTTAGTGGGGCTTGGTATGGATACCTAACAATCACCAAAGTAACAATCCTATTTGCTGTCTTAGTGAAGATATAAAATACCCAAGGAAACTCACACAATGGAGACAAATGTGGCAAAGCAATATGTGGATGGAATTTTGCAATGCACTAGAAAGTCACTAGCTAGGCTCTTAATTGACAGGCACAAGATTGCTCAATGAAAAACCAAGTGTCACAATGGCAAGCTAAACTAGTAAACAATAGCAATGATATGGCCTTTTTGCACTTTCACTTTTCTCTTTTCTCTTTTCTCTTTTTTTTAATACTTTTTGCTTTTTCTATTTTTTTTTGAATTTTTCAATGGCCTTACACTAAACTAGGAGCAACAATGAACCAAACACAAGTGAACACAATGGTGGTGATGAAATATGAGCAGCCTGTCAGAGCACAAAATAGCTATACTTGTGGGAAAGTTCCTATTTGAATGATGTAGAAAGGCTGTGGCTAAGGTTCACAAGGGTACGGATATATTGGTCCTAGTGATGAAAACAGGAAAATAAAAGAGAAACCAAAAGATTCTAAGGGTAATTGTGGCTTTGAAACACTCACGGCAGCAATTTGGGGCTCACGGCAGTAAAACAGCACAATTTGGCACCACGGTAGGCTCACGGCAGCAAAAAACTGCTAATTCTTGTACCACGGCAGAGAAAACAGCGGTTTTGGTACCGCGGCAGAGCAAAACGGCAGAAAAACGCACAGAAATCGTACCGCGGCAGAACTTCACAGCGCGCAGAGATTCACGGCAGCAAAAACAACGATTTTCGTACCGCGGCAGCTGAGCGCGGCAGCAAAACGTTGCGTTTCTGTGCCGCGGCAGATCACACGCGAGCGATTTGGTGTGTGTGTTACGGGCTCGGGTGGGGCTTTTGTAAGGATGTTGCGGTGCAATCCGAGACCAATTAGGGCGCGGCAGCGGTAAGTGGTATGGTGGGTTTGGGGATATGGTAAGTGAGCTGCGATGGATGGGGGGTTTGGTAACCACGTGATGGATGGAATCCGAGTGGAAGTAGGGGGGGCAGCGATGGTATGATTGCGGTGGGATGGGAGGGAATCCGAGTCCAACTAGAACTAGGGTTTTGTGGTGCGGCTAGGTTAACTAGATGGGATCGGATTGGAGTGAAAGGTGGCAATATGGAGCGGATATTTTTGGAGTTTTCTGATATAATTCGACTAGATGAACAAAGACAACTAGATCTAGCCGAAAACTAAAAAGAGAGAAAAAGCAACACAAGATCTAACACAAAGACAGCACTAGTGATTAAAACTAAGGTGATATCTAGGCTATGGCAATGATCTACTCTATTTTTGTGGGGCTTTTTCTGGATAGGAATAAAAACACTCAAAGTAAAGGTAAAAGTATGATAGCTCACCGAGGCAACCTGTAAATCTGATACCAAGATGATAAGGGGTGGCCCAATCTTCTCAGTGAACTCACAGATAACTTCTGAATTGATAACTAGTGCGCCACTAAGAACTCTCCGGCTGATCCCTGATGCCAATGCAAAAGATAGCAACCCAATGGATATTCTTAACTCCACACTCTTGCACAAGTAATCCATCGACTACAAGTGGTCCTGTACCGTCTTATTCCCAGTGGAACAGCAGGTAACACGTAAAGTTTGCAGATGAACTTCCAGTATGAAAGGCTAACAAGCAGTTTCAACTAGAGGTTATGGGGTTTGTTTGATTCAATCGTAGTCTACCTCAACCACACGCAGGTGGGACACATATATAGGTGGAGGGGTGCGGCCACAAGGCTCCCTTGCGCAAGCAACCCTCCCCTACTAGGACTAGGACTCCTACTAGGACTAGGACTCACATATATGGATACAAACCGATTCCATACACAAGGAATTCGGCCACATTGGTATGGAAACCAAACCTAACACTACTAGAATTGCTATGGCGCATTGATCTTCCATGTGGGCGCCCTCCTCTTGCATTTGTCCATGTATGAGTGTGGAATAACATAATAGCATTGTTTTCCACACTTAGTGCATTTGATCTTGTGGAGGCACCATCCCCTTATCATGATAACAATTGTTATTTGTTGTTTTCACCATGCTAGCACTTGTTTTCCATCTCCTCTTGAAGTCCATGCTCATCCTTGTGTAGCTCCTCTCCATGATCTCCATTCATGTTTGTGTTATCAACAAACCAAAGAATACATAAATGCAAAGATTTAGGTAGTATAAAGCTCTCACAATTATAAACATTAAATTCAAGTAGGAGTGAATTCACCTGTTGTTGTAATAGCTTGGTTCTTGATCTTGTCATTGGACCAATTCTAACTTCATTAGCTTTGATAGGAGGATCTTCATGTTCAACAATAGGTGAAGAGCTAGGGATGTCCTCATCAAGATGGATGAGACCCAAAAATTGGCCGAGAGGAACAATGGGGATGTGAGATCCATCAATGATTATATTGCTCAATTGGCAACTACTCTTGCTGGCCTTCAAACAATGATTCAAGCAAGGCTCCCAATTGTTGATGATGATAATGATAGTGTCCATAGTGATGCTAATAATGGAGTGGAAGCTAATTTTGGAGTGGATCCACTTCAAGGCCGTGGAGCTAGAGGAGATAGAGGCCGAGGAGGAAATCAAGGCCGAGACAATAATTTTAGAGCAAGGAGAGTGCCCCTTAATGTTGCTCCTGAAAATCCAAGAGAGGATGGTTTGAGTAAGCCAAAATTCTCTATTCCTTCTTTCAGCTTTGATACTATGGATGTGGAAGAATACTTGCTATGGGAGTTGAAAATTGAGAAGCTATGGAGAATGCATGAGTACAATGAGGATAGAAAAATCAAGTTGGCATCTTCTGAGTTTGATGGATATGATCTTAGATGGTGGGATAATCTTGTGAGAAAGAGGCATGAAGATGGAGAATTACCCATTGTCACTTGGAACACCATGAAGAGAGTTATGAGGGATAGATTTGTTCCACCAAATTACATAAGGCAACAATTTGATCAATTGCAACAATTGAGGCAAGGTACTATGAGTGTTGATGCTTATTATCAAGAGATGGAGCTAATTATGCAAAGGGCACGTGTGAGAGAACAATTGGAGCAAACAATGCAAAGATTTCTTTCAGGATTAAACTACAAAATCAAGGGAATTGTGAGGCATCACGAATACAATAATATACATGAGTTGCTACATCATTCAAGGGAGGCCGAAGCACATCTTATGGAGGAAGCAAAAATTGCTACAAGGACAAGGTCTAGATTTCCCATGAGATCATCATCTATGCCTAGTGCACCTCCTCCACCACCACCATCATCTAGTTCTAGAGGTGCTACATCCTCTAAACCCGAGCCTAGTGCATCTATTTCCAAGAAATCACCACAACCAACAACAAGTGCCTCGGGTTCTAGTGCTTCTACTACAAGGAATAGAGATATTACATGTCACACATGTGGAGGAAAGGGGCACTTCAAGAGGGATTGTCCAAATACAAAAGTGATGGTTATCAATGAGAACAATGAGTATGAGACATGTGATGATGTTGATCCTAATGATATTGATGATGATGATCGATATTTGAGTGATTCTCCATTGGATGCATATGCTACTACCATGCCAACTATTGTTTGCACACAAAATTCTTTGAGTGTGGTGCCTAGTCCTGAAAATCAAAGGTGCAATTTGTTTCAAACAAAGGCTATTATTGGTCCTAATATGGCTTGCAAAGTCATTATTGATGGAGGGAGTTGTAGGAATTTGGCTAGCAAAGATCTATGTGTAAAGCTCAACTTGAAATATTTGCCACATCCTTCTCCTTATCATATACAATGGTTGAGTAGCACGGGACAAATGAAGGTTTCTTATATGGTGAGAGTGGAGTTTCAAATTGGACCTTACAAGGATACTATTGAGTTTGATGTGGTGCCCATGACAGTTTGCCACTTATTATTGGGAAGACCTTGGCAATTTGATAGAAGTGTGAAGCATGAAGGAAGAGCAAACACTTATGAGTTACATCATCATGGGAATACTATTATTTTGAGACCTATGACTCCACAACAAATTGTAAATGAGTCCCAATCCAAAATTCATATGAGAGTGGAAAAAGAAAGAGAGAGGGATGAGGGAACACCAAAAATACAAGCCTTGGGGAGTGATAGTACAACCAATTCGAGTGGTAAAAAGAGAGAGAACCTACTATGCATGTTAGCCACTAAAGAGGATTTGAGGGAATTTAGGGATGATCCTACACTAGTCCCTATTGTGCTTATTCACAAGGGAGAGATTTTGGTTTCTAATGACATGACCCCTATTCCTCTTGGTGTTTCTCATGTTTTGCAGGATTTTGAGGATGTTTTTCCACAAGATGTACCTTCGGGATTGTCACCTTTGAGAGGCATTGAGCATCAAATTGATTTAATTCCCGGAGCATCTCTCCCAAACCGAGCTCCTTATAGAACCAATCCACAAGAAACAAAGGAGATACAAAGGCAAGTACAAGAACTACTAGATAAAGGTTATATTCGAGTTAGTCTTTCTCCTTGTGTCGTTCCCGTTATTTTGGTTCCTAAGAAAGATGGTACTTGGCGCATGTGTGTAGATTGTAGAGCAATTAATAACATCACTATTCGTTATCGTCATCCTATACCACGTTTAGATGACATGTTAGATGAATTAAGTGGTGCTACTCTTTTCTCTAAAATTGATTTGCGTAGTGGATACCATCAAATAAGAATGAAAGAGGGAGATGAATGGAAAACTGCTTTTAAGACAAAATTTGGTTTATATGAGTGGTTAGTAATGCCTTTTGGTTTAACTAATGCACCTAGTACTTTCATGAGATTAATGAACCATATTTTGAGAGACTTTATTGGTAGATTTGTGGTAGTTTATTTTGATGATATTCTCATATATAGCCACAATGAACATGAACACATGATCATATTAGACAAGTTTTGCAAGTGCTAAGAAATAATAAATTGTATGGTAATCTTGAGAAGTGCACCTTTTGCAAAGATAAGGTCATATTTCTTGGTTATGTTGTTTCTAAGCATGGAATTGAAGTTGATACATCAAAAATTGAAGCTATTAGAAATTGGCCAATTCCAACTAATGTGAGTCAAGTTAGAAGTTTTAATGGGCTTGCTAGTTTTTATAGAAGATTTGTGCCTAATTTTAGTACAATTGCTGCCCCTTTAAATGATCTAACTAAAAAGGGTGTTAATTTTGAATGGGGTGTTGCTCAAGATATTGCTTTTGATACATTGAAAGAGAAGTTGATTTCGGCCCCACTACTTATGCTTCCGAATTTTGATAAACAATTTGAGATTGAGTGTGATGCTAGTGGCATAGGTATTGGAGGTGTGCTCATGCAAAATAAACAACCTATTGCCTATTTTTCTGAAAAATTGAATGGTGCACAATTGAATTATTCTGTTTATGATAAAGAATTATATGCACTTGTGAGAGTTTTAGAGGTGTGTAAACATTATTTGTGGCCTAAGGAATTTATTATACACAGTGATCATGAAGCATTGAAATTTTTAAAGTGCCAATCTAATTTGAATAAGAGACATGCTAAATGGGTTGAGTTTATTGAATCTTTTCCATACATCATAAAACATAAAAATGGATTGGATAATGTAGTTGTTGATGCTTTGTCAAGGAAAAACATGTTACTTTCAAATTTAGAAATTAAGGTTTCGGGTTTGGAGGGTATTATAGATTTATATGATGAAGATAATGAGTTTTCTGTGCCATTTAATAAATGTACTAATGTTAAGGCATGGGAAAAATTTCATATACATGATGGGTACTTGTTTAGAGCTAACAAATTATGTATTCCCGAGTGTTCTTTGCGTTTGTTTTTAATACAGGAATCTCATAGTGGAGGTTTGATGGGACACTTTGGAAGAGAGAAGACATTGCTTATGTTGGCTGAAAATTTCTATTGGGAACATATGAGGAGAGATGTGTATAGATTGGTGCAAAGCTGCATTACTTGCAACAAGTCCTAATCCAAGCTCAAACCCCACGGATTGTATACCCCATTGCCATCACCTAGTACACCATGGGAGGGCATAAGTATGGATTTTGTTTTGGGCTTGCCAAGGACAAAAAGAGGACATGATTCTATCTTTGTGGTTGTGGACAGATTTTCAAAGATGGCTCACTTCATTGCTTGCCACAAGAGTGATGATGCTTC
This sequence comes from Alopecurus myosuroides, assembly GCA_028641055.1. NCBI lineage: Eukaryota > Viridiplantae > Streptophyta > Magnoliopsida > Poales > Poaceae > Alopecurus > Alopecurus myosuroides. The sequence continues at coordinate 118,305,570 of CM054062.1, forward strand.
TCACATTGCGAACTTATTCTTTAGACAAATTGTGAGATTACATGGAGTGCCAAGAACTATTGTTTCAAATAGAGATGTCAAGTTCATGAGTTACTTTTGGAAGACACTTTGGGGTAAGCTTGGCACTAAGCTATTGTTTTCTATTACTTGCCACCCCCAAACTGATGGACAAACCGAGGTGGTTAATAGAACAATGTCCACATTGCTAAGAGGTATGATCAAGAAGAATTTGAAGGAGTGGGAGGAGTGTTTGCCCCATGTGGAATTTGCATATAATAGAGCTGTGCATTCAACTACTAAACTATGTCCTTTTGAGGTGGTTTATGGTTTCAAGCCTATTACTCCTCTTGATTTATTACCACTTCCTTTACATGAGAGAATTAATATGGAGGCATCAAATAGGGATGATTTTGTGAAGAAGATTCATGAGAAAACAAAAGAGGCAATTGAGAAGAAAGGAAAACATGTGGCTGAAAGAGTAAACAAGAAGAGGAAGGAAATTATATTTCGGCCAGGAGATATGGTGTGGGTTCACTTTAGAAAAGATAGATTTCCCACATTGAGAAAATCAAAGTTGATGCCTAGAGGAGCTGGTCCTTACAAAGTTATTTCAAGGATCAATGATAATGCATACAAGATTGACCTCCCAATTGATGAGTTTGGTGTTAGTAATTCTTTTAATGTGGCTGATTTGACACCTTACCATGGAGATGATTTAGCATCGAGGTCGATGCCTTTTCAAGAGGGGGAGGATGATGAGGACATCCCTAGCTCTTCACCTATTGTTACACATGAGGATGTTCCTATACAAGCTAATGAAGTAAGGATTGGTCCAATGACAAGATCAAGAACCAAGCTATTACAACAGCAGGTGAATTCACTCCTACTTGAGTATAATGTTTATAATTGTGAGAACTTTATACTACCTAAGTCATTGCATTTATGTATTCTCAGGTTTATTGATAACACAAACATGAATGGAGATCATGGAGAGGAGATACACATGGATGGAGATGGACTACAAGGGGAGATGGAAAACAAGTGCTAGCATGGTGAAACCAACAAATAACAAATGTTATGATGACAAGGGGATGGTGCCTCCACAAGGTCAAATGCACTAAGTGTGGAAAACAATACCATTATGTTGTTCCACACTCATAGATGAACAAGGCAAGAGGAGGGCGCCCACAAGGAGTATCTATGCGCCATAAACAAGACCTAGTTGAGTTAGGATTGGTTTGTATACCAATTTGGCCGCACCCCTTGTGTGTGGGGTCGGTTTGTATCTATTTGTGGTAGGATTAGGAGTCCTAGCCGAGTAGGAGAGGGTTTGCTTGCGCAAGGCAGCTTGTGGCCGCACCCTCCCCTCTCATATACCCCCATACCTGCGAGTTGGAGGGTTAGACTACGTTAAACCCCAAAACCCTAGACCTCTAGATTGAAACTGCTTGTAAGCCTTTCATCTGGAAGTTCATCTGCAAACTTTACGTGTTACCTGCTGTTCCACTGGGAATAAGACGGTACAGGACCACTTGTAGTCGGTGGATTACTTGTGCAAGAGTGTGGACTTGAGAATATCCTTGGGGTTGCTATCTTTTGCATTGGCATCAGGGATCAGCCGGGAGAGTTCTTAGTGGCGCACTAGTTATCATACTGAAGTTGTCTGTGAGTTCACTGAGAAGATTGGGCCACCCCTTATCACGACCCCAGCGAGCTCACACCCGAGCTAGCTTCAGAGCCAGAGCACCAAGAGATGGTGAGGGAGGACATCGACGAGGCAAGGGAAGCCGGCGCACAGAAGGGGAGGGAAGGCGAGCTGGACACGCTGTCGAGAAGAGCGAGGAGAGCCGCATGATGGAGCGCAGCGTCATCCCGACCGCCGGGGGCGTTACTAGCCGAGTTGTCTGTCCCCGGCGCCTGAGGCAGAGGTGCGGACGCAAGGGCCTGGTGCCGTGGCACGCGGCGGAAGAGCGGGGGCATAGTCGTGGGGAAGAAGGGGATGTATTCCCCGTCCTCATTGTACGACTCAGCCACGCGCCACACGCGGATCTTGCGGATGTGGATCATCCGGTACTTCCAGGGGGCGGGTCAGTATCACCTGCTCGGGCACCCTGCTAGCGTCCTTCAGCAGCACCACAATGCGGACGACGGAGTTATCAGAGCCAGTGAGGCAGGTTTGGTCGACCTCCAGGGTCGTACCGAAGCTGCAGAAGCTGGCCGACACGCCCAGGGGGTTCAGGTGTTCAGCAGGCATCCGCTTGGCAAGAACGACGGCGAAAAATTTCATCTTGCACGGGATACGGTGCACGTCCTCTTCCCAAGCGAGGCGAAAAGTGGTACCACCATGCACGAACGGCTGGTGGTCGATGGCGATCTCCCGGTCCTCAGCTGACATGAACTTGGCGTACATGTCCCCGACAGAGGAGGGAACCACCTTCACGTAGAGCCCAGGAAGGTCGCTGCAGATCGCCTCGGCGAAGGAGGAGGTGGGGGACGAGAAGGCCGCGGGGGATTCAATGTAGACAACAGCCAGACGACGCGCTGCCTCCATGTCACCCGGAGGCATGAAGACCTCATCGGCCTCGCCCTTAGAGAACTCGTCAGAGTCCACCTCTTCCTCGTCGGAGTTGAGGTTGTCAGCAGCAGAGGGAGGCGGAGACTCGACGACGTGCAGCACGCGGTCGACTGGGAGCTCAGACGGCTCTCCCAGCTCGAAGAGAACGGGGGGCACGATCTCAGAGCTGCGCGCAGCGGGGCTAGGGGTCACTGTTGAGGTGAGGGCGGACGGGTAGGGCGTTTGCGGGCGGGGGTGAGCTGCGGTGGTGGGCGGCGGGGAGGTGGACGTGGGCACGAAAGTAGGTTGGGGAAAGGCATGGTGCACGACCTAAGGCGGTGGTCGGACGAACCACACATGCAACAGCGGATGGGTCGCGGCAGTCCCTCACAAAGTAGTCAAGTGAAAGACACCGGAAGCATCTGTTCAAGCCGAGGGTTTTGAAGGGCGGAGGCGGTGTTAGGAGGGGAGGCGCGGGCGGGCAGCTAGCAGCGGCTAGGAACGAGCGCTAGGCGGACGGTGGGGAATTCAACGCGGATGGGTACGGCGAAGCCGCGGGCGATGCGAGCTCATTAGTGCAAGCACTAGGCTTGAGGAGGGGAAACGCGTCCGCGGTCTCGTCGGAGGCATGGGCGGCAACGATCCCGTCGTAGGGCGGCGAGGGGACAGGGAGTATCGCGGTATCGAGAGAAGGGTTAGGATCTGCATAGGCTGCCTCACCTGCATTGATGTTTTGCGCCCCGGTTGGTCGACGAAAAAGTCTAGGGCCCCCAAAGCCAGAGGCCTCAGTGGGTTGGCGCGACTAGGCCGGTTTCTTTCGACGCGAGCGATGCAGGCGTGTGCGACTGACAGGCGGGGCCGAGAGGGGGACGAGCAGCGCAGCCTCTGAGGCGGTGGCGAGGGAACCGTGGAAGGCAAGGCCGAGGCGGATGCGTGGCGGGCTCCGTTGGCGACGATGAAGGCGGCAACTGCCGGCGAGGCCGCGTGGAAGCAGAACAGGTTCTCCGCCACAGCGGCAACACGGACGCGCACGGGGGTTCACAGAGAAAGAAGGTGAGGATGTTGGAGATGGGCGAACGGCGGCGTGACCCACACGGGGTTCAAAGCAGCACCGCCAGCGGCGGGGACAGAGTAGGCGAAACGAGAGACGGAGTAGCGTTGGAAAGCCGAACCTGGAGTCACCCCAGCATGCACGCAAGCGCGACGGAGAGCAGCCGCACCGGCGCCCGAGGGGCCAAGCACGTCCACAGCGCGGCCGCGAAGGGCAGGAGTAGCCGGAGGGTGCCGCGGGGGGCGCCGGGGTGGGTGAGCATGGGATGGACGCCGGCTGCCGGGGTGGCAGGGGGCGGGTCGCCCGCGTCGCGGGAGCTAGAGCTCATACCCACTCTCTTACAGCATGCATGAACAATAGAGTCCTCCGCCTTTTATGGTTTAGCTGTTGTATCGTCTCACCTCAATTGACACGAGAATCCTGCTGAATGGATGTGTACTATATAGCCCTCACAGATGTTACCATATCTTTTGTATCACAGTAGGCTAATGTTCTACTTGGTAAATGTCATCTGAAACTGGTAGCCAGTATGAGTTTTACACTTTACCATTGTGTATTTTACCCAGATGTACAGAATTTGCATTAATGACCAGTGTTTCTAATCAACCAATGTTTTCATTTTCTACCATTTTAAGCCTATAGTATTGATTCTGCTGCTTCTTAGACTACATTTGGCATTGTGGTGGCTTTTAAGAAGTACTCATATTTATCTTTATGGATATTATGGTTAATTAAAATGCCCTTATTTAGATGTGCATTAAACTTTTGTCATCAATAGTAAACTGAGCATGAGAGAGCTCCCTTTCATGTTTCTTCCACACCAAGTATAGTGTGACTGTTTCTAAACTAGCATCATATTTGCTGGTCTGTGTATGCAAACTACCACGATAGAAATTTTCCAAAATCAGCTAGAGCATTTTGTTGGCAACTGTGCTACCATTTTACATACCTCAATCTTGTAAAATTGCTACAGGTTGCGACTAGAGTTATTTTTTACCCTTTGGTAGTTTGCACTCTCTGAAGCAAAGTGTAATAGATCCCTGAAGTTGATGGTATGATTGCAGGCAGCGGTTGATGACTAATGAATTTTTCCTTGGACTATTTGTCATTGCTGATTTCTTGTTTTGAGTAATAGGAGGTGATGTTCTATCAGTTACTAGACCGTGAAGGCACGCGTTGTTGCGCCCGTCCATATTGAGGGAAGTAGAGAGAGGGTTGGTACAAAGATATACCGTAAAATTATGATGGTTCAAGTAACTGATCTAATATTTAATAAACACGTTATCAACACAATATATCATTCGCAATCTATGGTATCATTTTATTATCTCGGTATACCATGCTAACATTTTTCGATAAAGACCTTTTTCTTTTTCGATAAAGACCATATTAGCATTTCAGAAGGTAAGACCTCATATCTGGCTACTATGAGAAACAAGCAATTATCGTCAGCAATTGAAGACATATAGTGCAGACACAGAAGGAAACGTCAAACTTCAGGATGTTACTATGTTAGATCCTTGCAAAACCGAAATGACCATTTCATACAGTACTCAAGCAGGTAATAAAGAACGTGCTGCAAGTAAAGAAATAACAATAGATTTCCATGTACATGCGTATATGCCACGATCAATGGGATCTATCCTTGACTTCTGCCAATATAAAAAAGCGCCCAGAAATGTTGTCCTGAATATACTCACAGAAACTTGTATGTTCACCTTAGTATTGAGTATTGACCAGCTCTATGTTATGTCAAAATACGGACCAACAAGAGTAAGAATACGAGCGAGGAACATGATAACAAATATGTTCATTTAGCATTATCTGGGCGGTATGATTAGTGCCCTAAATTAGATAATTTATAAGAAACAGCTAGATATATGCCAAAAGATGTGTTCGATTACGCAGGAAACACAGTGCAAGAATACACACTTTAAGACAGGATTTTCACAGGAAAAGTAGCAAAAGTACAGGATTTTACTTCCTATAGGATTTGGTACTGTAGGACGTTTGGAACACAGGAATCAGTCAAAGGAAAAGTATAGGAAACTTTCCTTTGGGGCTCATTTCACGGGAAAATCACAGGAAACAAAACATTGGCTCTAAGCTCATTTTTCCATTCCTGTGCACAGGAACGAGGCAAATCTAGTGTGCTATGCTTTGGGTCAAGTCGTTTAAACAAAGTGAACAAAATAAAATGACATGTTTACCCTAAGAAAGCTCTATTCCTGTATTTTACCTTTCCTACGTTCCAAACGAACTAGTGTAGCACCTAACTATGTTTTTCATTCCGAAGTTTTACACCTTCATTCCTTTTCTATTCCAATGTTTTCCCCAATTCCTATGTTTTTATTCCTGTTTTCCAAACAGGGCCTAACGTTTTATAGCTGGAAGGACTGAATTAAATAAGGGATTAGAAATCAGAAGTTAGCAATTAATACTTTACTTGCAGATGATTCAGATCTTAAGAATATATGATCAGTAGATGTTGCTTATTTTTTATACTGCTGCTACTAGAGTATTCTTTGTCTCAAAAGATTTCAAAGTGTCAGAAGAAAACAAATTCAAGGAGAGCAATCCATTGGTAAAAGAACCCGGATTTTACCAAGGAAAAAAATCTCCATAGGAAAGGGATGGAGCTCGCAACTAAAATAGCTTCAAATGCGTGTATTTATTTTCCTCCTACTACAGTATGCAGCAAGTATGCAGCAGAAGAAAGATCTTGAGTCCTTCAACAGCCAAAATTTGAAGAGGTAATCAAAGACAACACTATCTAATAGGCACAGATAACTGATAAATGAACAAGGAAACTATTTCCGACTGCATTCAAAACAAAGTACATAATATACACTAATATGCCTAGAACAGTACAGATGTACATGTAGCTTCTCAACTCCGTATAGCATAATTATCAGCTGGCAATTATTATTTGGAGATGGAGTTTCTTTTCTACATAATATGAGTACATATGGTTTAGTGCTTTACAAAGGAGGACGGTATGGATAAAAAAGCAACAAAGACAGAACTGAACAAAATTGCAACATAGTTTTCAAATATAACCAGAGGATTTAAGTGTAACAAACATTGAAATGGAACCAGGAGCCCGTCTCGTTCTATAAAAATTAATTCAGAACTAAAAGAAGTACTTCCATAAATCTACAAATGAAATAACAAAGGATCCAAAAAGAGACTTCTATGGACCATAAAAATGCCAACTATTTTTCATCTGAAAAACAGAGGAAGGTAATCAATCAAAGTACTACTTTTGAAACTGAATAAAGAAGTGGTTAACAACAACAAAAATATCGCAAAAAAATCTTTGCCAGTTGTACAGGATACAGGTTATGCATAATTGCATAGAATTTACAAAATGCGATGAGCGACAATCTTGCAGTGCTGACTGGCGAGTAGTTCTTACTTCTTCAATGCATAAACGAAGGTACAGATGTAATAAACAATATACAGAGATGAACGGCACGAACCAGTAAGGTATCTTTATTTATTTTCTTAATTTCTAACTCGGTCATCAGTTTGCATATAGATATACCAGAGAAATCACCAGCAAGCACATTGAAGCATCAGAAGAAGAGCCGTAATCAACGAGAGGTTGCCAGCACAAAACATGCCAAGCAACTCGGAAACAACATCTTTCATTGGCTCGAATTCTCTATGCTTCCTCATGCAGCTCCAAGGGATGACTCTCTCACAACAGTATACAGAAAGAAATATGCAGAATAAATTATCACTCTCTCGAATTTTACCCCCTGATCCAAGATGCAAAACCATAGCCAAACTCTCAGAACCACAATCAAATTGTCAGAAATTTTTCATTATCTTGGTAACGCTCCAGGAAGCAGCCCAAAAGAAATAACAATACATAGAAGAATCAATCGGTCACATACTTGGCACGCAAAGAAGAAGATAAGAAGTCTCCGGATGCACCTCATTGCGATGCAAGCGCGGCCGTCACAGAAGCAGACGAGAATATCACCCACCTGTTGCCCGGGAGGTAAGGTAGCTCTCGGACTATGGGAGTTCAAACAGAGATCAGAGATGAATGGCAGAAAAAAGGGTGATCATGCGCATCATATATAGGAAACAGATTAAGAAGAGGAGAAGAGAAGTAGTAACGCATCTGCATTTACCAGGTAAAGTTTATAGAGAAGTAGCAACGCCCTCCCACAGCGATTGGAAGACAGAGGAGCTTCGTTCCCATCATAATGCACCGACGGTTTCAGATTGGTCTGCATATTAATAATTAATAGACGCAAAACGAATTGTGAGAGTACGCGAAGAGGCTACCGAGGCCTACGTGCACGGCGAGGAAGATCACCGTATCGTGTCTCGCGCCGCCGCCGCGGCCGCGGGTGTTGCGGAGCTGACCATTTATATGAGAAAAATAGAAGAGAAATATACCGGTCGTAATACACAGTTTCTCAGCCCATTTGACCTATTTTGCAGCCCAACTCACGAGGGGGCACCGAATTCGACCTTCGGAGCAGCAGCCCAGAAACATTGGGCTGATCATGATGCACATGCCTGACACATTGAACAAGGCCCAAGTGTTGCTACGGGAGGGCAGAATGATCTGGTATGTTCCTGGGACTAGTTGAATGCCCGTGCGTTGCTACGGGCATAAAAAATATACCAAACATCATTTTGATTCACTGTTGACCTCATCTTACAAGAGGAGAATGTGTTGTTTTCCTCCTCTACCCCGCTACACAAACCCCGAATCTAAATAAAACAATATGAATAATTGAACTTTCAACCCATTTCGAATTTGACAGTCCAAAGGAAGTCATATGGCACACTGCATTATATTTAAGTCAAGTAGCTACTCGCTCACTTTCTATAAATAAGGCACACACATTGTTTCAAGATTAGTCTTTGACCAAGAGTTAGTAAGTGTATGATAATTATTTGATGTAAAAAATGATACTGCTGAAAGGTATTTAGAAATACCAATTTAACAATACCAAATTGATATTATACTCCGTACAATATAATCCAGATATTTGTGCCCACAATTACAGTCAAAGATAAATAATTATTTGAAGAGACATTGTGCAACTCAAAAATTACGAGGAAGAGGCCTTGGACGCATTATAATCAAGATATTGGTGCTCAAAATTACAGTCAAAGATAAATTATTATTTGAAGAAACATTGTGCAATTCAAAAATTACAGAGAAGAAGCATGGACACTTTTCTTGTGTTACACAGAAGGAAATATAAGGGAGAACACAGAATGCAGGAATAAGAGAAGATCATATTCATGTTTTTGATGTTTAGTAATCCAGCTTGTGGTGCCCTGATGGTGTCTTACCCTGCTTAGAGTACCTTTCCTGAACATGTCAAAAAGAAATAACCGCAAAAAATTAAATAACAACGAGATAACACAGTCTCAAGGACACGCCTTCCAATTATAGATACACTACAATGACATCTCTGTTACATATGAAAAATGAAAGATGAAATACTATACACTATACCTACCAAAGGCAAAAAAAAAAAAATCCAATGTATTATTCACGCGTGGGGTTGCGAGCGAGGTTGTGAGGGAATATAGGTGTTGCATGTCATGTAAGATGAAAAATTCTTCCCAGATTTAAGGAACTCGTGAATGTGATATCTGAAAGTATCTTCCCAGATTATGACAATATTCATGTTCATGTAAGTAAATAAGTAATAACTATAGTTTGTGAAGCAATAACACTAATTTTGATTAACTCTCCCTTAGTTATATATGAGCATATTTATTTGTGTGTCTCTGAGAAGATTTTCAGTCGATGGTGAAAGTCAACAGATGTATATATGTTTAGCATAATCTTTATTTTTAGTGGATGGTAAATAAACTGATGCGGATATTTGACGTGGAGCTTTGAACAATAATTTTGCCATTTCATTTCATATCAGGATGGAATTGCAATGAAAAACTAATTAAGTGTATATTTTGGGCATGGAAAAGAACTATATGAATCAAGATGAAGTGATTCCATGCGCAAAAATGATTGCTTGGTTTCAAGTAGGTGGATGTGTGTTGTTTGTATTTTCTTGGATATGAAAATGAAGTATACAAAGAATTCAGCAAAGCAAACACCGAAATCATTCTGTATTTACATACTTGGCCTATGTATCTGAGGATAGATTATAATTAGGTTCATTTGTTCTTTTTTTAATTTAAGATTTCCTATGCGGCATTTCTATGCTACAGAACCTAATATGAACATAGCTAATTTTTACATGGACATAAAGCTGTATATAATAAAAATCAAGGCTTAACTTCTAATTTCTGCATCGACTGTTACGGACAAAGTAAGTTACCTAAGTTGAAGGCACCGAGTAGTACAACATGACATGAAGAGAATCTCCTACATGCACGGCGTTGAGCCAGCTCTTTAAGTACCACGGTTTAGATCAAGTTGTCGTTCCTTTTGCATCCTACAACACATGAACTTGCAGAAACGACCACAAATTTCAGACCAACTGAGATATGTACCGCATCCACCCATTTTCTTGCTGCGGTTCGAAATTAATTCATAACCACGTATAAACCATGGGGACATGCGAAGTACTACTAAACATGCTTGTTAATGTACATAGGCTCCAAAATAAGCAATGAAAGCTCATACTTTTGAACTAATATATACAGAACTGTCCAGAGAGCATTTCTCCATACATCACAATTTCTAAGACAAGAAAAATAATATAATCATTGTCCTAGAACATTTCCATACATGGATATTTATCGAATTATAAAACACGGCAATAATAAAAATTTGATGAAAGCAGTGCACCAGAGAGCGTTGGCGATGGCGGTTGGCTACCACATCACGCCAATGTCCCCTTGCTTGTCTAGTATGCGCGTGCAGCCAATGGTATGACCTGCATATATCAAAAAAATAGAATTCTTCTCATAAAAGAAGTACGTAGATAGAAATTACAACTTTCTCTAGTGTGCTTGCTAACATGGTTATGTCTACAGGCCTGAAAGCACAATAGAATCGCTACAGAAATTATTATCAACATGGTAGAGCTGACAAGAAAAAATAACATCAATTAATAAACTCAACATAAGAAGAAAGGAAAGTGAAATGAAATCTTGCATTTTGATCTCAGAATTAATAGAGATGATAAAATAACAAGAAATATACTGCATTTTGGCTCGCACTTGTGAGACATAGATTAATCGGCAACTTGTTGAACTTGCCGGTGCCTGAGATCTCGTGAAGGTGTACTTCAAGCCTCTTTTTAACAAGTGGATTTGGAAAACTGGAAAATACACTTGGCCATGTTATAGATCATGTCCAAGTGAGTGAAATGTGAGTTCATATGTTCAGCGACAATGTTTAAAGTACATCATTTCCGGTATCAATTATGCAATATTGCCTTCATCCATTAAATGAGAATCTCACCCGTTTTTGTGTATCCCATGACGATATCCACGATTCCCATGACTCATGCCTGCAGATAAATAAATCATCTCAAATGACAAAATTTTATCTACCCCACAAGCGGGACGCCACTTTTCTTACTTGTGTTCCTTGACATCGGTGATGGCGAAAGGCCCTCACTTCTTTTATGTTTCTTTATGGATTGGAGTTTTAATTAAGTCACCATCAATCAGCACCTGCCCTTGGATCTTGCAACATCCTCCACCTTGGAATATGGAGACTCCAGAAACACCATGAGCATCTGCCGGAACTGCTGTAACGAAGGTCAAACAAATAGAAAACCATGATTTTTTGGCTTGGGCAATGAAATGTTAGGTCCATCACTGACTCACATTGTCATCTCACGTAGTTATAATGCAGATGAAGACCGCTTATGAACATGAGAACGCCACTTTACACTCACATTATGGAAAAACTACATATTAAGCAAGGTCATCCAAAAATCAATCTGGCTTATGTGTGCTAATTCATGGCGAGAACAATAGAAGTTTGAGTGTGATGATCAATCTTACAACCCATTAAAATCTATAAAGAACACGTCCATTGACTTACCAAATCTTCCCAAAAACGGCCAAAAATCCACTTGCCAAAATTCTGATTTGTAAGATCTTGCCAAGTCAAACAACTTTAACCCCTAGAAGTATTGGCACACATGATAGTATGTTAAACACGCCGTGACTAATAACACTGTTCTGAATAATACCTCCTAAAGTGGGCGGACACCCCTCTTTGAAAAGTTGCATTTCCTCTCTGCTCATAAGCTGGCTGATCCTCCTGCTCGGGCTTTTCCTCCGTGCCACCGGCTGCATGACACGCCCTCATGTGGCCATTTGGTTGCCTGGGTTGGGTGTAGAAGATTGTCAGAGTCGGAGGCGGGTTACCTCGGTAGTGCGCCTCTGTTATGCTCCAGCCGCCATCAGAGGGCTTCATCGGAGATAGCGCCGCATCGGAGGACAGCGGGTGGTGGAGAGCGCCTCAATGGCTACCCACAAATAAAAATCACAGTGTTCCTCAGGAGCCAAGATGAGCAGATGTGAAGATGATCCCACGAATATGTGAAGTCGAGATGAGCATAGCCCAAACCTGCAAGTCTCCCATTTACAGGAAGAAATAAATAAGATCAAACATCAGACCCGAGCCTCCATGCCAAGAGCCACTGAGCCAGTATCGATCCTATAGAATAAATCCACCGAGATTAAATAGATCTACCGAGACTCTCCTGTCCCTATGTCTATTAATATTGATGGATGAAATTGAATACCAAGAGAAGGGCTTCTATGATTGATAGTGTCCTGCTTACTGATCCGAGCTTTTGAGCGATGTGAGAACGTACGCCCAGAGCTGCGGCGTCAGGACCTCCCATCATGTTCCTCCGGCCATCGTCCTGAAGGAGATCGGCCACAATCTCGTGGTGGTTTTGTCTCGGAGAAGAGAGATGAGAGGGACGCCGAAGGTCCATGTGGTCAATGGCGCCTGCTATATCTTGAGCGTGTAATTTCAGCAAGTAATCAGGAGTGATTGTTGCCGATTGATTCTTGTTGATTGATCGTGAATCTGACTGATTGATTGATCGTGTAATTAAAGAACCGACGGGACCACCCGAGATAAACCAACCAACGTACGTTGATAGATGGGCTAGAGCGATACGTTGATAGATGGGCTTGCGCGATTGGAACGATCGAGCGGGCGAGTAGACGATTGAGCGGACGATGGGGTTGGACGTACCAACGTACGTCCAACTCCCATTTAATAGTAAAGATTTAATAGTAAAGATTGATCAAGCGGCTAAGAGCTCCAAATCAACGTGGGAGGGCGTGGATGGTTAAGTTATACTGTCTCTTAATTAATGTCGATGGAAACCCGAGCTTTGCCTGTTAGTAACCCTCGAAGCGAGGAATTGATCTGTTGTTGCGGGCTGACTTTCACGGTGGTTTCTCCAGCTTGTTTGCTGACTCTCTCCCGAGAACATGATGTACACAAAGTAGAGGATTTGAACCTTGCAATTTCCCACACGAGAACCAATATAAAAGACGGTTCAGCAGGACAAGGGATTTTTGACAAGCTTACCTCAAAACTCTGTAACGGGAATCTAACTGTCTCGGCGGAAATTACAACTAGACATGTCCATTGTGCATGCCATTTTTTAGAGAATTGTGATAGTAATACCTGGTCAGCAACCTGTGTTTCTGCTAGGTTTTGTTATATATTGGTTTATATTGATCTTTCACAAATGATAAATGACATGTCTGGGAGCTTATTTCCCATGTAGATTTAAGCAAGCATTGTTTATTAGCATAGTGGCTGTTATTTATATTGCCAGGCTATCAAATACTCCCAGGAAACCTTCTCGTGTTGTTTTCGCCGTTCCTACATGTTGCTTGCATGCATCGATCGTTTTTTTGGTGGCTGCAGCTATCAACAAGCAGTCTTATTCTTTTTTGAAAATGCGGGAATGTTGCCAACCTACTCCCTTTCGAGATGCTTGCCATCTTAAAGGTCCTTATGGCTTTCGATGGCCCATCTTACTCCATTTCAAAATTGAGGGAACGCGACTAAACTACTGAATTCTTGGCCAGCTAAACAAACGGCGCTGATCGGCATGGATGAATTTAAATACAATTGTCGCATCAACTACAAAAATTATGGCTTCTGGTTATCAATTGAAGGCTTCATAACCAACAACATATGTTACTCTAGGAGTGGTACTGGGCATTTGAAAATCCACAAAGTAAATAGATATTGTTCCAATAAAAATAGATAAACTAATAATTAGCAAAAGGTATTATTAGTAATAGCCTTAATACATTATGGGGCGTACTCAATAACGTTTATCACATGACGAGTTGTATTTTGGGCAACAGTATAGAAATGGATATTTTACACTGAAAGTAGACGCGAGTAAAAACTTATGGCTAACAAACGGAGTTTTACCTCGCTAAAAAATTGTGGCTTGATTCGCCTATAAGAAACCCATTGAGAAAAAAAAGACTAGACAAGTTAAAGCTACAAAAATTATTCTTGTTTCCAGCACAAATGAAATATACCCTTTTCACTCTATCTACCTCCCAGCTTTAGCTACATAATCTAAGCTACTTCCAAATAGTTATATTTATGCTACCAAAACAATAAGAATAGTGCTACACTGCTACTTCTGGTATGATACCATCTAGATGGGCACAAATTAACTCGCCTGACGAGCCCTAAAGTAATTTGACTTTAAGTCACTCACATGCGGAGACATCATACATGTAGTCTACATGTCCGTGACTCGCAGTTGTTTACAATTAACAACCCTAAAGTCAAAGGATCTCAATCATATATTGAGGAATGCATGTATACCAAAACAAGATAAAATTATGAGCTTGAACGACGTCCCGATTTCTTCAACCGAGTCAGCGGCAGAACACAACTACGTGTACAAACAGAGGAGTTGCGAAACTCTAGCGAGCGACATTGATCCTCCTGAAATTGTCGGTGGAGGCAACAAAGGCCATATGAAATAACACATAATGATTTAACGGCCTGCTTGATTAACTCTTGGGGTGTTGACATCTGGAGACATCATATTTGGAGTCTACATGTTTACTTTTTTTTTGAAAAGGGAAAACCCAGCCTCTGCATCAGGTTGATGCACACGGCTTTTATTAACATCATAATCATCCAAGCATCAAAATACAACCAGCACCACTGACACAAGAGTCTCAATAGCTCCTATACAAAAAACTACTGGTGTAAATAAAGTAAAAGGCAAGCGCCGGCTAAACCAAGCACCCAACTCCATCAGAAAGCGGCTATGAAGAACCAATACGGCTATTATGCAACCAACCACCCTTGCTGTAGATAGCCTGAACGACCGCCATCATTCGAGTGCATCCACCATCCAAACGCACACGTTGGTCCTCCGGTAAAAGGTGAGACCAGAGATGTATCCAATATTTGGCCTGATGAACCACCTGCAAAAAAATCCCGGCTCTCTCATTGTTAAAAACAACTCCATTCCTGTGATTCCAAACTGCCCAAAGTAAAGCACATACTCCTATGCGTATAAGTGCTTTCGTAGAATTATCTACCCCATATAGCCAATTACCAAACAAATTAGTAATAGACACCGGAGGTGAAATGCTAAATGTAAAGTGCACTAACCTCCAAATCTTTTTAACAAAATCACAAGAGATAAAAAGATGATCCACGGTTTCTGGATCCCCACAAAATACACAATTTTGACACACAACACAATTCCTCTTAGCCAAATTATCTTTCGTCAGTAATTCTTTCCTAGAGTGAAACCACATAAAAATCTTTATCTTTAGAGGCACCTTTAATTTCCACAAGTACTTCTTTAAAAATGTAGCATCCTCATTCATCAAATCAGCGTAGTACGAACGAACAGAAAAAATACCAGAAGTAGTGAGTGTCCAACGACACTTATCATGACTGTCTACTAAAGACACATCCATAAGTCTTTCTATGAGATGCAACCGTCTCTCCCATTTATCCCCAGTAATAGAACGTCGAAATTGTAAATTAGGTGGCGAATGACTGAGAACATCTGAAACTAAAACATTCTTATAACTCACAATTGAGTATAATGACGGATATTGGGCTGCCAGGGGCGAATTCCCTAGCCAACAATCCTCCCAAAATCTAACGCTCTCACCATTACCTAAAGTGAACTTCACTCGTTTGAAAAACTCATCCTTCACCCGCATTATGCCCTTCCAAAAAGGCGAGTCTGTTGGTTTAACCTCAATTTCGGCTAGAGTTTTTCCACCTAGATATTTGTTAGTCAAAAGTTCATGCCACATCCCCTCTTCAGTTAATAGCTTAAACAACCATTTGCTTAAGAGACAACGGTTCTTGATATCTAACACCTTGATACCCAAACCCCCTTGGTCCTTAGGACGACAAACAATATTCCATTTCGTCAACCTATATTTCTTCTTAACATTATCACTCTGCCAGAAGAAAGGAGACCTATAAAAATCTATTCTTTTCCGTACCCCGATGGGAACCTCAAAGAAAGAGAAGAGAAACATAGGTAAACTAGTTAGCACTGAATTGACTAAAATAAGTCGATCACCGTAAGACAACAATTTGCCTATCCAAGAGCCCAACTTCTGCTCAAACCTGTCTTCCACAGCCTTCCATTCTTTATTAAGTAAACGCCTATAATGAATGGGTATACCCAGATATCTAAATGGTAGATTACCTACTTCACAACCAAAGATGCGTCTGTAATCATCCATATGCTCACTAGCCTTGCCAAAGCAATAAATCTCACTTTTATGAAAATTAATTTTTAAGCCAGACATCTGCTCAAACATAGATAAAATCAATTTCATGTTCACAGCCTTGTCTAGGTCATGTTCTAGAAAAAGAACTGTGTCATCAGCATATTGGAGAATCGATATTCCCCCTTCCACTAGATGTGGTACCAAACCACCAATCTGATTATCCTCCTTAGCCCTAGCTATAATAACAGCCAACATGTCTGCCACAAGATTGAAAAGAATAGGGGATAAAGGATCCCCCTGACGTAGCCCTTTTAGCGTCTGAAAGAAATGACCAATGTCATCATTTACTTTAATGCCGACACTACCACCTTGCACAACACGAGCAACCCAGTCACACCATTGTGGACTGAATCCTTTCATACGTAAAGTTTGCTGTAAGAAAGCCCAATTTACTTTATGGTATGCCTTTTCAAAATCAATTTTGAAAAGAACCCCATCCATTTTCTTCCTATGAAGCTCATGGATAGTTTCGTGCAGAACAACCACCCCTTCAAGAATATTTCTTCCAGGCAGAAAGGCTGATTGAGATGGTTTAATAACATTCTGAGCAATCGAAGTGACCTTGTTCGTACCCACTTTTGTAAAAAAATTGAAACTAACATTCAACAGGCAAATTGGTCTATACTGCTCAATCCTACATGCATCCTCCTTCTTTGGTAGCAAAGGGATAACACCAAAGTTAAGTTTAAACAACGGAAGATTACCCATATGCCGCTGAGCAAATAAACCCATCAAGTCTGCCTTGATAAAGTCCCAACATCGCTGATAAAATTCAGCGGGAAACCCATCAGGACCAGGTGCCTTGTTATGTTCCATTTGAGAAATAGCATCAAATACCTCTTCCTCCGAAAAAGGAGAAGTTAGGTATGCATTTTCCATCGTAGATACTTGAGGTAAATCCCCGATAAAAGACTCTACAAGAGAAAAAGAGGATGGAACCGATGCCCCAAAGAGATTCTTATAATATTGAGAAATAAAGAACTTAAGATTTTCTTGCCCCACAATGGTGCCTTCATCCTGTTCTAGTTGAAAGATTCTCTTTTTTGTATGCTTACCATTAGCAATCAAATGAAAATATCTAATATTATCCCCCCTGCTGCACATGCTTAATCTTAGCCCTTTGAGCCCATTTAGATTCCTCTTCTCTACGAAGTTTAGTCAAAAAATCATCGGCTTGCCTCTTAGCCGCACACTCCTCCTCACTCAAAGGAGTTGTCTCAGCTTTCAGATCTAAGTTATTAATAAGTAACAACAGGCGATCCCGCTGCACCTTATATTCTCCGCTAATATGTTTAGCCCATCCCCTAAGAAAACTCCGGAGATATCTAATTTTATTTTGCCAATTTTCAATGGGATTAGACCCCGTGTCCGCTTCATTCCATTTTTCCTGGATCATAGGTAAAAAACCCTCCCGAGCAAACCAAGCCAACTCAAACGAGAATGCCGACGTATTCCCAATATGAGCCGGTGTCCCAAAGTCAATAAGAATAGGTACATGGTTAGACTCCGTCCTAGTCAGAGCTCGAACAGACACGAGAGGATATTTTTGTTCCCATTCGATAGAAGCAATAAAACGATCAAGCTTTTCAAGAGTGGGAATGGGATGTCTACTCACCCAAGTGTATTGACGCCCATACATCTCTAGGTCTTTCAAGTCTAAACTTTCTATAATAGCATTGAAAATCACCGGCCAACGAGCATTGAAATTATCGTTATTCTTCTCCTCCCTTCGCCTAATAATGTTAAAATCTCCCCCAATCAACATTGGGAGGGACTCCCCTTCGCAAATTCTAACTAATTCCGCAGGAAACTCTGGTTTTTTCTCTTCTTGGGCAGCACCATAAACCACCACAAAAGCCCACATGAAGCCATCTTCCTTGGACTTTAGATGGAACTTAACACAAAAATCACCGGCAAAAATGTTATTAACCATAATAGAAGCGGGGTTGAAACCAACCAGGATCCCCCCGACCTCCCATGAGGTGGTAAACAATACCACGTGAACTCCAAACCTCCCACTAGATGTTTTAAAAAATGATTAGAAAAATTTGATCTCCCTATTTCCAATAAAGCAAAGAAATCAATTTTATGTTCACGCACTGTTTCATTAATCGCAAGATGCTTAGCCGAATCACCCAACCCATTAGAATTCCAAATAAAACCCCTCATCTCTGAATCACTTTTTAAACTTTTTTACAGTGTTTAATCTAGCACTACGCCTCGGAATTTGAGCCTTAGACACTACTGTCTTAGATCTCTGGTTATGTTTCAAAGCAACAATAGGCACATCCAACATGTTGCCTACAGCCTCCTCGTTTTCTAAATCTAAATCATCACACAGATTAGCTGCATCACGCAAAACTAAACTAGGTGTAGAAGGACAAGAAACAGGGCCTAAATTATTTTTTTAAACCACACAGTTCCTAGATAATTCGGTTTGTTTCAAAGATTCCACAGCTAGGTTTTTTTCATCAACTGAATTCCCTAGTGAGATACCCAATTTAGCAGCGCGATCAAAAATAATATCATTCGGTAAAGAAACAAAAGAAAGACGACTTGCTTGGTTACCTGAAATAGGATCATCACGTTCAGCCGCACGAAGAGAAGCCCTCTCCTGAATAGGAAGATCCGCCTCGGGGTGAGCTATAATTCTTGCACTGGATCGTAATCCCGCCGACGAAGGATCAGAAATACCTCCAAACGCAATCACCTCCTCCCGAGATGGTCTTGATGGCGACACAATAGCCTGCGATCTAGATATCTCATCCTCCTCAGAAAACAGCCTCCGTCCAACATTCCTCCCGCGACCCGTAGACCCCCTCCTCGAGTACACCTTGGTAGCCGAGAGCGAAGAAGCATCCACAGAGATATCAATGATTGGAGAGTCAACCCCTCCATTACCGCAGTCATCCCCCAAATCTCCCGCAGCCAGAGTCGGTAACATCAGTCCACCATGTAATTTCTCAAGGCAACCAGGGAGTGTAACAGGCAATGAAGAACCCTGCCCCATCTCCATGGCCATCTGCCCCCTCTCGACTGGAGCATTGTTCAGCACCATGGCATGAGGCCCTGCCGCTAGCGTCACGGCAGTGTGCCCCTGCCCTACGGCAGCAAGCTCAGCTGCGCGCACTGCCGGCAACACCGCGTCAGCCTGCCCCGGCTCCACGGCAGGCTGCAACGCCACCACGGCAGGATGCCCTTCCTCCACGGCAGACTGCAACACATCAGTAGCACCCACTCCCTGCTGCTGTTCAGACACCCTCGAGTTACCACCCCCGACTGCACCAGACTCGACCCCAACCGAAACAGACATAGAATCATCATCCAGCATACTATCTTCACCGACATGGTTAACCACCAATGGGCAACCATCCTTGATACTATTATCAGGAACCACTACCACACTATCAGAGATAACATCACAGCTAATATCCCTGGAACAGAATAAAACATCAATCTCCTCACGAGCTTTGGCAAAAAATTCCTTCACCTGCGGAGAAAAAATTACTCCACATTTCTGCCTATGATTTCCCAGCCGAACCACTCCCCTGATCCACCATTGGATCCACTCCCGAGTCAACATTAGACCCAGGTCCTCTCTGTCTCTTTAGACTTGCTTCCCTGGCTAGTGCATCTTGAAAATCATCCGCCAACCCATCATTATCATCCTTGTCCTCTGAATTTTCGGTCATAACCACATCTGGGACACTGTTATCTTCACCTTCCACTTCAAACGAGAGTTTATAAAGCCCATCCTTAATGAAAAGAGGGAAAGTGATAGGAATTTTTGAATAATCGAGGCAACCCACAAGAATTCTCAAAATCTTCCTTTCTCTAGTGAAATCCATATCAATTTGCACCGGTTTTCCCAAAAGAAAACCCACGGACCACATAGCCAAGTAATCTCCAATATGATCTTCAGGAATCCCTGAAATTCTCACCCAAAAGTTTGGCGAAGT
This sequence comes from Alopecurus myosuroides, assembly GCA_028641055.1. Lineage (NCBI taxonomy): Eukaryota > Viridiplantae > Streptophyta > Magnoliopsida > Poales > Poaceae > Alopecurus > Alopecurus myosuroides. The sequence continues at coordinate 118,325,884 of CM054062.1, forward strand.
ATCTTCAGGTTCAATTTTTTTACCATCTTTCTACGGTCATTCTACAAGAGCTATTTGGCACACAAAAAGTGCCAAAAACATGTAGCCTCTCAAGATCTTGCTTAGAAGGAAACTGGACCTGGAACACATTCTGCCCCACCTGAGATACCACCCACTGAAAATTATCCCTCGGTACCAATCTCTGTAGCTGTAAAATAATTTGAGGAATGCTCATCTCACCAACATTAACAACCAATGATGCTAGGCGATGATTAAGTAGCTTAGGCCTATAAGCCTCCGAACACTGAACCCCAAAGAACATCAATTCCTCATGCGCGAAACCATACTGAATCAAAGGAGGTTTGGGTGCAGCCAACAAAGGACAGGGTCCTTGAGAGTGCTGACGTGCCTCACAAATAGCACACATGGCAGTAGAACAATTACCTAAAGCGTGTCCACTCACACCACACCTAAACATATGTTTTTGTCTGTATTCTTCGCCTTCAACAAGGCATCAGACAAATTATCAGCCGAAACCCCTTGCCTCCTAACATCCCGAACCTCAGCCACCACTGAACTTGCTCCATTAGAACTCTCCTGATTAACAGGATTTGCTGCCACAGTACTCCCTGTAGCAGTTCCGACAACAGCAGCGACCGGTGCAACATTACTAATAACAGGAGCAACACCTTGATTGACAGGTTGTACCACCCGATCAGGAGCCTGAGCAGCAAAAACCCTATTCGGTGGACCATCACGACGAACATAGCCATAGCCAAAACCCCTACCAGCAGCTCCACGACCACGAGGAAACCCACGTCCATGATTTTCGTACCTCTGCCTGCCACGGCCACCAAAGTTGCCATAGTTCTGGTTAAGCCCACGTTGACCCTGCTGGAACTGATTAGCCGCCGGTGCAATGAAATTATAGGGAGCCACTAGAGCAGCAGCAACCCCCCGAAAGCCATTGCCTCACCCTGAGGAACCACGCCGTGTTGCACCACTCCACCCGGAACATGACCAGTCTCACCACGGCCAGCGTGTCCACTAGCACCGCCAGCCTCGAAGCCACGGAAGCCCGGCAAACCGCCAGGGTTCCCTCTTCCGCCTCCCATACCCGCCATGGTGTTTCGACGAGCGCAGACAATAGGTCTAGAGGTGGCGGCGCTCCTCCAAACGAACCCTAAAAGAAACCTGGCAGCGCTACCGCTGGGATTAGATGATAAGGCAACGACTCGGCCTCTGACCCCACGGCCCAGGCCAGAATCAGAAATAGGATTACGATAATCCTCTGATCGCGCTATCGGGCCCAATGGCTGACAATCACGCTCTAATGCTGCAACAGATCGGGAACCAACGTCCCTCCTTGAATTTGAAATATTCGTCACCTCAGATGGAGAAAAAATTGGACGATCGACGTATGAAGCATACGATACCCTTCTTCTTCTTTGAACCAATGTCCACCCCTCCTGATTCATCCCATCGTCCTCAATGGTGGTAGACGACATCACAGGTTGCTTGATCGGCAACCTAAACGTAGGTACCTGCAAAGGACCACGAAACGGAGACAGGGAATGCACCTGCAGGCAAGATCGAGCGGCCTCCCGATGCGCCTTGATTTTCGCCGCCCTTTTCGCCGCCCTACCGCCGGAGCAAGGCAGATCACGCCCAGACATCGACCTTGGCGTTAGACAGTACGCTGAGAAACTTCCTGAGCCTAGATTCTCCATCGAGTCCGAGTCCTCTTCATCATCAGTGGAGAGGGCCCAGAAACGACCAGCACCCTCCGGGAACAGCACGCGAGCAGTCGGCGTCGAGGTAGATCGGAGATCGCCCAGATCGCCTTTCACCTAGGAATGCGCCCCTCCAAAGCGCGGAGATCCACCCGAAATGCAAGAACGGCGATTGGTGACCTCCCTGATCTCACCATCCTCAAAATCATCCGTCACCGGCGCCAATGTAACGACGCCGGTCGAGGACAGACAGCCTCTGCCCTCCACCGAACGAAATTCCCCCACAGAGATGCCTTCCGCCAGGGAGCAGACATGCTCTGAGGTCCTCGATCCCTTCTCCTCAACGCATTGGTCGCCGGCAAGAGGCCGACCACCGCGCTCACCTCCGCAGACGCCCCCGCAGTCGCCCCCGCAATTGCCCCTAACGGCTCCCTCATATCCCGCATCGTCCTCACTGAAATTGTTTTTCACAAGTCACCTGCCACATCCATGATCCATCAGTGATCTGTCCGAGTCTACATGTTTACGCCTCGAAGTTTCTTAAAATTAGTAACCAAGTCTAGTAAGTCTACATTATAAGCAGCGACATACATCCAAAGCACATAAAACTTATCTTGAAAATACAGTCTTGATTTCGGTATTTGCGCCAGCGGCGCAACTGGTTATCTAGTAGGAAAAAAGACTATCCATGTATGAATGCCCACATACACAGCGATAACAATTGGGGCAAAAGCAAGTAAGTGGATGCACATGGCAGCGCTTTTTTTTAGAGAACATGGAAGTGCAGTTGGGAGTGGGCCAATCCTCCTTTTCGGTTTAAAAGGTTCCCATGTCCTTTAATGCTTGATTCCATGAACCTGGAAAGGCGATGCATCTTTCAGCACCCATTTCTTAGACTTTCTCATCATGCTTGTCTACATTCTAAGAAACGATTCCTCAATTATTATTCCTGGTGGTCACCATACATGTCGGACGTTGCCTAGTTTTCTCTCTCTTTAAATAGAAAAAATACTGCAGTATTAGCACGATTTCGTTGGAGGAACAAATGCAAGCTTTGGATAAATGAACATGTTGCAAATGAACAATATATGCAAACTTGTGCTTGATGCATTATTGAAATAAATTAAATTAGGGACCTAAGCAAAGTTAGGTAGCTTTTTAGGAATTATATATCTAACCTGTAGTTCAGATGGAACCACTTCGTTGTGCGCAGATGACAAATTAGTTGCCACCCAAAGAAACAAAAAACATGTGTTTTTTTTTATAAAGGGCTTTATTACTTAAGATAGTTTAAGCATTACACCCGGCCTCTGCATCGTAAAATGCACACAGCCGAAATCCGAAACTAAAAGTAAACATGACGACAAGACTATAAAACATCCGATGTAGACTGTCAATGCTATGGAGGCTCTATCCGTAGATCAAGTGGCCATCCATGTGGGATAAAAATATCCCTCGCCACCAGCTCCAGTCGTGCACATGCCTCCATAAAAAGGCCTCGTAACTCCCCCGCTGTAATGTGGACCACGAACGGAGAATACCTGTGCACCTGAATAGAACCTGCATACGAGAGAAATTTTTATCATTGAAAATCTTGTCATTTCTACATAACTAGAGCGACTATGTCACGGCAAGCGCTCCTACCCTAATAATAGTCTTAAATCTTTCCTCAACCCCATTTAACAGTTACCGAATATATTCGCAACGGAAGTAGACTGATAAAGATTCGAAACCATATGGATAGCTGACCATATAGAACGCGCAAATGTGCAATCAAAGAATAAGTGTTTAATTGTCTCATCCTGAGTACGAGAAACACACTTAGAACTCCCATGCCAATTACGTTTGACAAGATTATCCTTCGTAAGTATGACCCCCTTACGAAGGTACCACGCAAAGATCTTAATCTTCAGCGGTACCTTCATACGCCATACATTTTTGAAACTATCGATTGGCATGTCTGATTGGGTCATAGCTTTATACATGGAGTCCACCGAGAACATACCGTTTTTAGTGATCTTCCAACGAAACTCATCAGCGCCTGGTGTAAGAATAACCATAGTTAATCTATCAACCAGGGCTTGCCAAGACGTAAGTCGAGGGCCGATTAAATCTCGTCTCAACGTGACATTAGGACGTCATGTTTGCATGACCGTAGCCAACGTATCATCCTTATGTCACGCTATCGTATATAAAGCCGGATACTGTTCTCTGGGTGTGGTATTGCTTAACCACTTGTCCTCCCAGAACCGTATCTGCGATCCATCCTTAATCTTAAATACCCCATAGCGAAAAAACTTATTTTTATTCGCCATAAGTTCAGCCCAAAAGTATGAATCACCTGGTTTCCACATAACCTGTGATACTGCTTTCGAACCTATGTATTTACGTTTAAGGAGGGTTTGCCAAACCCCATCTTCGGTTAATAGTTTGAACATCCATTTACCAAGTAGGGCTGAATTCTTGACTTGGAGGTCATGTATGCCCAGCCCTCCCTGATCACGTGGACGACAAACTACATCCCATCTGGCCAATCGATTCTCTCGTTGTCACCCTGCCAAAAAAATCTTGATCGGAAATAATCCAATTTTTTCAAGACTCCTTTAGGTAACTGGAAGAATGATATCATATACAGTACCATATTAGTTAGGACTGAATTAATGAGTATCAGTCGTCCACCAAGTGACAACCATTTTCCTTTCCAGCTAGTAAGCCTTTTCTGTAGACGTTCTTCGATGTGACACCATTCTGCATTAGTCAATCTCCTGTAATGTATGGGTATTCCCAAATACTTAATAGGAAATTGACCTTGCTCGCATCCGAATAGCTCGGTATACTGCGCAACTACATCATGGGTCTCGCCAAAGCAAAACAACTCACTTTTGTGGAAATTAATTTATAATCCGGATAGCTGCTCGAACGCCGAAAGAATTAACTTCAGGTTCGCTGCTTTCTCCAAATCATGTTCCATAAAGAGAATTGTATCGTCTGCATATTGAAGGATAGACAATCCCCCATCGGCAAGATGTGGAATTACTCCCTCAATTTGACCACTTTCCTTGGCTCGATCTATCATGATTGCTAACATATCAGCCACAATATTAAATAATACGGGGGATAGCGGATCACCTTGTCTCAAGCCTTTTTTGTTTGGAAGTAGCGGCCAACATCATCATTGACTTTGATAGCCACGCTACCTCAAACTATAAAACTGCGAACTAGAGCGCACCACTCTTCTGAAAATCCTTTCATTTTCAGAGTCTGTTGGAGAAACTCCAATTCACTTTATTGTAGGCCTTTTCAAAGTCTATTTTAAGAATTACATCATTAAGTTTTTTCGAGTGCATCTCATGTACGGTTTCGTGTAAAATCACGAACCCGTCAAGGATATTCCTACCCTGCATAAATGCAGTCTATGTAGGTTTTACCACATGATCTGCCACTGAATTTAACCTAATAGTTGCAACTTTTGTAAAGATTTTGAAACTAACATTGAGAAGGCAGATTAGCCGATACTGTTGTATCTTTTCTGCGTTCATAACCTTAGGTAACAAAACGATTTCCCCAAAGTTAAGGCGATACAGCTCCAAATGTCCACTCTGTAAGCAACCAAACATCTCGATGAGATCATATTTAATGATCTCCCAAAAATGCTGATAAAACTCCGCCGGACAACCATCTGGACCAGGTGCCTTATTATGTTCCATTTGAAAAATCGCCATCTTTATCTCCTCTTCCGAGAAGGGAGCATTAAGAACTTCGTGATATAGGCCTTGAGATACTCTTGTCCCTCAATGAGACCTTCATCCTGATGGAGAGAATGAATTCATTTTTTCCTATGTCTGCCATTGGCAACATTATGGAAATACCGAGCATTTGAGTCTCCCTCAATAATGAATTGAGCCTTAGATCCGTGATACCATTTGTGTTCCTCTTCACGCAACATTTATGCCACTTTCGCATTGGATTGACTTTTGAGTTCAACCTCTTGCGAAGAGAGCAACCTAGTTTCTGCGATCCGATCTAACTCATCAATAATGGAACAAAGACGCTCTTTCTCTTTCTTTAGCATCCCGGTCGTATGTCTAGCCCATCCACGGAGATATTTGCGCAAATTGCGCATTTTATTATTCCATCTCCGTATTGGGTTATCACCTAAAACAGGTTTGCACCATACTTTCTTAACCAGTTCATCAAAACCGTCGCGTAACAAACAACCTAGTTCAAATTTGAACTGTGTTTGGCCGTGTGGTTTCGATGTGCCAGTTGAAAGTAGAAGGGGTGCATGGTCCGAGAGAGACTCAATACGTTCTAGAGCACGTACCGTTACCAAAGGGAACTTATCTTTCCAATCAGTACTCATTAATACGTGATCTAGCTTTTCGTATATAGGCTCCGGTAGACTATTCGCCCATGTGAACTGTCGTTCGGTCAGGTACACCTCTCTCAAGTCCAGGCTATCAATGACAATGTTGAACAAGAAAGGACAATGGCCATCAAACCGTCCCTGGCTTTTCTCATGTGGAACCTTAGCAAATTAAAATCTCCTCCAATTAGCATTGGATGTCGATTATTGTTAGCCAAGTTAACCAGCTCACGTAGAAAAGCCTCTTTGTACTGTTCCTGGGCAGCACCATACACAGCAACCAAGCTCCATACGAAATTGTCGGCACGGTTACGGAGATGTAATTTAATATGAAAATCACCATCCGACCTTGCTAACACATCGAAGGAGTCTGTTTTAACGCCTAGTAAGATGCCACCCGATCTGCCGCGTGGAGGAATAAAGTGCCAAGTGAAGTCGATACCCCCTGATAGGCGGTTCAGAACGCTGACTGGAAACTCTCTCCTCCCTGATTCGGAGATAGCCACAAACTCCAAATTGTGATCCCTGACGTATTGTGAAATATTCAGATGTTTAGCCAAGTCTCCAAGACCTCTGCTATTAGTGAATAAGCCATTCATCGGGAAACAATTGGATTTTTAGGCGGTCTCGCGATGTTTCGCGGTGAGTTTTTCCTCTTTTGTTTAGCGGTTCTGGATTTACGGCCAGAAGCATACAGATCACATAAAGATCCTAGCTCGTCCTCATCCATTCCCACCTCAGTCACTTCTCCCACAAGATGTGATAAAAGTTGTCCATCCGAAGAGGCATACGCTGAATCATCATCCATGCGAGGGATGTCCACCTTTGGAGAAGCACTCGGATTTACCGTTAAACGATCAAATTCCATGTGCTTCAACGCGTTGGTGGACATCATGATCTCCTTATCATTCTTCCCTAATGAAACACCAACGACACCTAGACTAGATGATAGCTTGGTATTTGAAAAAGAAAGAAATGATTTAAGGTTAGAGCCGGTACCCTTAGGTGAAGAGGAGAACGTTGCCGCCTTCCGTCGCATGGCCTTGGTCATCGCATCCTCATCTGTCGAGGAAGCCCCGTCCGCTGCAACAGGATGACGAGAACTACGTCTCGGCCCCTCTTTAGGCTGCTCCTGAACCTCGATGTAAGGAGCCACGGCGGAGGGGGGTAATGTCGAAGAAGATACCGCCCCTGACCACCATGTCCTCCGCGACCGTGACGGGTACCACATCGTCCATACCACTCCCGGAAGGGGAGTATGGAGTCAACGGCGCCGTCTCGGCCCGCTCGACCTGCTCTGCCCGCGCTGCGGCATGCACGGGCTCACGTGTCGGTGTAGACCCTCCCGTCGACCGCGTCCGAGCAGGAGGCGTAGTGAACGCCCCCGGCCCACCACCTCCGTGCGCGGCAGGCAGCTCCCCGCCACACGGCCCAAGCGCCACTGGCGCTGCGCAGCAGGGAGCAATCGACGGCGTCTGCAAGGCCCACAACCCATTAGCGGCTGGCCGGCCACCACCGCCATCGGCCGCCTGGGCGGCAGATAATCTCGCCACGCCCGGCCCGGCGGACAGCAGCCCACCAGGCGAGAGCTCCACCATCCGCTGGTCGCTGCTGACACCAGGGGGCGCGTCGGCCGTCAGCCGTGACGCTAGGGGTTCATGTTGGGTGCCACCTGCACCTGGACTCGACGGCACCACATCCTTGGACAGCATAGCAATAAAACCACCTGATGGATGCAAAGAACCCACAATTTCCTTTCCCCTAGGAGTGGTAGGAGACATATTAATTGGGGTTAGCGCATAATTCTTCAGCAGTTCCAACGCCTGTGTACGGACATGGTCGCCACCATCAGCAGCAGGGGACGGATGATAGCTATGTTCGACGCGGCCCCCGCGTCACCTTCCGGAGCAGCAGCAGAATCAAGAACATCAGCATCTCGAACACCTCTAGAGGAAGACTCTGAAGGTACCTTCAGGTCCCACATGTAAGGCACAAAATCTGGCTCTGGCTTGAAATCCTCAGGCTCTGGGCGGAAAGTGAAACCATAGCCTTTCAGACGCAACACCCCATCCGTGTTTGTATAAGGACCCATCTCATCCATCTTGTTAAACACCTCGTCGTCCGACAGCGCCATCCTCAAACGAACAATACCTCTGCGACGTAGAGCCAATAAGTCCACATCTAGAGTAATACCGATGAGAGAGACAACCGCCCAAAGACCTAGGAAGTGTCTCAATGGATTTGGTACCCCCTCCACATGCACCCAATTATGCTCGAACTCCAGCTTTGGCTCAATGTCCTCGGGCTTCCACTTGCTGAACAGCAATCTCGTAGACTGAGATGGGATCCCAAACTCCATCCCATCAAACCTCTCCAACTCTGTCATCAACGGCACCTTGAAACGGTTTTCATGGCTAGGCAGCGCTTCCACCTCGGAGTGGAACTCATGCGAGCAACCGTCGCCTCGACCTGTTTAGCCGTCGCGACCGTGCCACTCACCGTGACCATCGCAACAGGTCCATTGGACGCATCCACCTCCTGGAACAGATTATCAGGAAACTGAGAGAACATAGTGTGTTTACTGCCAATCCCACCAATAAAAACTGCCGACTTTGGAAGTCTGAGAGTGGGACACTTTTTCATAGGGTGTTTATTGGTATCGCACACGTAGAAATAATGATCCACCGGACAATCTCTGGTTGCATGTGTGTCAACTTCGCACTTCCAACACCTCGTCTTCTTAACCGGAGCCGCGACAACATCAACCCACACAGGTCCAGCGGTGACTGGCACCTGCTGTTCAACCATAGGAGTTGGGAATGCTACAGCTGCCAATTGCGAAGCCCCCGCATCCGTCACCACCGGCGTCACTTTCTTCTTCTTATTCTTCCGTTTGGTCGCACCCCCGGCTGCCACGGAACCAACAGCAAATCCCTGACAAGCAGCCACGGCCACCGCTGTAGGAATCGCCGTCGGTGCGGTGGTAGGGGCTGCAGGCACCGGTATCGACTGCACCACTTGTGCCGGCGCCGTCTGGACCGGCCCGACGGCCCAGCCCTAGGGTTTGGAGCACCACCCGGCAGTACCGGCGCAAACGTAGGTGGCCCCGCCATCGGTCTTCCCACCGCCGGCACTCCACCATGTCCCGCTCCATGCCCACGCTAGGCGACGGCGACAGGAGCACGTGGAGGAAAGAGCGTTGCACGGAGGGGGCGCGGAGAGGAGGTGAGGTCGTCGGTGAAGAGGATTCTGCCCCGGTCGCAGCAGGTCCCGATGACGATGGAGGACGCACCGGCGGCTGTCTACGGGCACCAGGTTTTGCAGCCTTGGGCCATAGACGCTTGAACGCCTCTTCAAAGTAATCCCAAGGTCTGGCGCGAGGGCCCGCGCGCTGCAGTTGGGCCCCACTCTCCGGAAGTTTTGGAGAGTCCGAGACCCGCGCCGAGATTCCGCGCTTCCCCGCGATGAGCGGATCGTCACCCTCCGTCGTCGAGTCGGCACCACCACCGTCGTCTGGCCGCACCTCCTCGACATCAGACGCCGGCGAAGACGACTCCGGGAAGAAGTCCCCAAGGAACGGTAAGGGGGTCACCCGCGGCCGAGGGACGGGACCCCTCAACCCTAGTCTCACCGGCGCCTTCTTCAGAAGGCGGCCCACGCCATAGCCACCTCCCGAAGAGCTCGATGTCGCAGCATATGGCGATGGCGACGAACCTTGCTCACCGCTGGTCCTGCATGCAGAAAACAAAACGGGCTCACCTTCGGCGTCGACGGCGGCACTCCGTTTCTCCGAAAACCTATCCTCCGGCGTTGCGTAACCGATCCGGTCCCAAAAGCCTTGCGCTGCCTCCTCGTCGGACTGCACTGGCCGGGAGACGTCCGCCGGCGACACCTCCCAATCCTCCGCGAGGACCTCCTCACCGCAACGCCTCGCTGTCCCTTCCGCATCCGTGGTCTCATCGCCGGCAAGTGGCTCGAATCGAGATCCCGCCAGGGCCCCGAGAACCCCAGGGGCCAGCGTGAGACGGCGACCTCAAGTACCCGAACCTAGGTTAGCCGGCGGCAGCCGATCCCCGTCGGGCGACGACGGCGGCGGCATCACCGCTGGGCTCACCGTTCTTCTATTGTCTAGCTGAAGACGCACGCGGAGCCGACCTCTCCATCCACGGATTCGCATAGACATGTAACATGTACACAATTAAAGTATAAAATAGAAATATAGCGCACGATATTACAATTTCTTCTTCTTACGAATGGCCATGAGAAAGCAAGGCAACAACATCATTAATGGCTAAGCATCCCTATCCGACTACAGTGTTGAAAACTGGCAGTGGTGACAAACACAAAGGTATAAACTATGGACCCAATCACATAAAACTTGTCATGTTAAGTGACAATATGATGTCTGATGGAGCCAAACCGGTAGGGGTTAATCATGCTAAGAAAAAACAAATTCAAGATCTCAATTCTCATTTGGGATGAAAAATCCAAACATGCATATTAGACTGTCCACTAAACCATTTTAATCGGTTTAAAGGTCCAATATATGTTAGTTTACGCATCAAATCAGACATACAAAATACTCCATGTGTCTCGCCATAATAATATAAGACTAGCAAAGAGAGACGCGTCGGCACGCCGCGTTAGGCCGACCATATCACCGATGGATACGAACAACTGTAAAATTACATCCTGCAAGGAAGTAATTAAAGGCCGACGATGCAGGTGTCTATCTGTAGTAATCAGTATACGAAGACTCGTCACCAAAATAGCGGATTTTTTTTATTTACTAGAACCATCAGATCAAATTAGGCTACAATCATGCAGGACCAACTATGCGAGGCACCCACATCGAAACGAACATCGAAGACACATCCCGCCGAATGATAAACGAAAACTCGTGGTCCAACAACATGTATACCGAATTTTTTTATCATGAACGAAAAACGTATGTAGTTCCATAGATTAAAACAAAATCTCACGCCTTCCTTCAAGGACAACGCTGCTCTCACACATGCACCAACGAAGCATGGCTATTACTGATGCTCACGCCTGGTTCATGAAAAGTTAATTCATCTAATCTCTGCGGAATAACACATTCACGATATCAACAAACGTATTCGGTTCCGTAGAGAAAAATAAATCTCACACATTCTATCAAGGATGGCGTTGTTTCCATGCATTCACCGACAAAGCATCGCTAAACCGATACTCGCAGCTACTTCGTAGAACGTTAATTCTTCTAATCTCTCTGAAAACCCCCATTTGTGATAGTGGTAGACCTGATGCACAATATCAATACAAGCTAGGCAAGAGATGACACGACTCCCATAAAGGACACGACACGACTCCCAGCAAACAGCATGAATGTCCATCGAAAAGGGATGTCGTGCTACACCGACCATTTCACCGATGATACCCACAACCGTATGACTACACCGAGCCAAGGAGCAGGTAAATTACAACGGTGTACTTGTCTATCGACAGTAATCAGTTGATGAAACCCTTTACCAAACTGAGCTCTCCACCTCCAGCGAAAGAGTCACGGGTAGCTTCCAAACATGGTACAAACTTTGAATACAATATCATAACATATAGCATGACACATGAACGATACAGCCGAAGTCATAGTAAAAGTTACATATCACCCTACATGCTACAAGTTTCTATATAAATAAACATAACCCTATTTTTGCGTCTAGGGATAAGTATTGTTCTTATCTTTTCTACGCTTTTATAAAAGTCTGCCTTGGTCTTCAAGCCTAAATCCTAGGTCCTAAAAATTTATAAGAAGAATGTTCCAAACCCTATCACTGAACCTTTTTTTTCGAATGGTTCAGAGAACAATGCTTAAAATCTGCCGAGAAAACTAAGATATATGCCTGACAGCAAGGAACCAGCCTCTCGCAAATCTTTTCCTATAACTATCTGACAACCTGACCTAACGCACTGGAGACATATTTTGTTCACGTAGATCATTTAGCCTCTATAATTGAAACCTCTAACGACTGTATTTGTTGCCGTTTCCATGTTTGTAATAACAAACCGACACATTATCTTTCATGCCTGCAAGTACACATGATTGCTATAGATAGTTTTGAAGTAAGATTATCGAACCACCATGGAGTTATCGAAGCGGTCTCGTGTATTTAGTTTTGACCATTTCTCCTTATTTGTATATGCAAGTTATTTTTAAATCCAAGCAAGCAATAAAGTTTTGAAAATGTTTATTGCCACGATCGGGTTGAGTGTGAAACAAGAGTAAATAAAATAAAACAATAAAGTAGAATGAGAGCAGAATAATGAACGGTGAATTGATTGGAACCGCAATAGGGCTACAAGCAGTCTCAGGAAGTATGATTCTACCTCTACCATATTTCTGAATTGATTAGCCGTGCAATTTGTTTACATATGTATGGTTTTTGAGCGCGTAGGTCCGTATATAAGTGTCCCCTGAGTTCCTCTAGGCAACACACTACTCACACCCATTACTAGCCCAGATGACATGCGATACGCCTACTTGCGCTAGTAATTAAGTGTCTCCCCGTGGATGCGTTATTTGCACTATGAATCTCCATTACTCCCACATTGATGACCAACAAAGAGGAGGAGCTACCTTATGTCATGTATGATCACTCGGAACCCTCCGTATTAAACAAATGTTAACAACCGGTTCATGTCCCGTAGACAAATATTGGAGTGGTCGACTTCAGACCAACATCATGAGGGTTGTTATTACAGAACAACCAATGGAAAATATTGCATCTTTATCTCAATTCATAGTAGTACTAGGGTTTCCCCATCTCCCCAAGAAATAATGGAACTACTCACACATGAAGGTACTAAACATCATCACGATTGTATTGTAAATAGAAAATAAATGTATTAATGAATACACATGCAAATCCACATTTAGATGTTCTAGAATGACAACGAGATGAGTGAGAGATTCTATCACGTAGATGTAGATGGTGGTGATGGAGATCAATGCGTAGCCTTCACGTTGGTGGTGTTGATGTATATAGATTCCATGCTTTGAATTTCCCCTCTTGATGCCTTCCGAAGGCTAGGATTTGGTACTGTTTCGTGTGTGGCGGTTGTTGAGTCCCTCGTCTCTGAATTTCGAAGGCACGGGGTAAAAGTATTTGAAGAGACGGTTCCTAGGAACGATGGTACGATGGCTTCTACGGTTGGTTGCCACCGTATCAATGGTCGTTCTGACGACACTCTCCTCCAAATATGATAGGGGTCTTGGTTCCACAACCGTACTGAGGTCCCCTGCCTAGTGGTGTGACCGTACCGGTGCTTGTTAAACCTTCTGGAAGTGGTTTTTTCCTCCTTATTTATCTATGTGAATTTTGTGTTTCACGGAATGAATTTTAATTCTCTTATTTCATCATATTTCATCATATTTCATCCCATAATGGTCCTTTTATGCCTTGTACGTAATATCTCTTTCGGATTTCCATTACCTGCATACACATGCATAAATGGTGCACTTTGGCATGATAAAATAATAGAATTCGAACATCTCTCCATAAATTTATTAAGTAAAACAATGTATAAAATGGATGCATCAACATCTCCACGCTTAGACTTTTGCTCGTCTTGGAGCAAGGCTACGTGAAAAGAACAAGATCATCGCGTTCATGAAGGAAAAGTCGATAAAATGAATGCGTTCATTTTAGTGAACCGATAATAATAGTAAATACTTAGAACGTTCATGAATGATACTACACCTGTACCTCATTAAAATAATTTAGAAGGCTTCCACACCGGTTAATTGCTAATTGTTGAGTGAATATTGTTTCTACAAGATAGGATAACACATTTAGGTTGACTGAACGGGCTGTGAGGAAATCTCAAATGTTTTTGGAACTTTACTCATCCTTTTTTATTTCAAGTGTTTTGAAAGGTCTCTTTGGTTTCTATTGGTGATCATTTGCATTCTTAGTTATTTTTACACTTTTTTCACGGTTGTTTTTTTAGTAGTGTGTCATAGAACAAAGCATACATAATTTCATGAAGAGTCATAAAAGCGATAAAAATTGAGAGTTCAACTTCAAATTGGAGTATGAAGTAATCATAGTGATGTGGTTTGAGAACTACATCACATTTAACTCAGCACCGCACTGTTAGGAAAGGCTTATAGCCGCACGGCTTACCACTGGCGCAGAGTCTTTCCCGTCCACCAGTGCTACATACCGCCGGCGCGCAAAATTCACAGGCGTCGGCGGTAATTTTTAACCCCCAACGATTTACTAATTAGTCACGCCGGAGCTAAAACATGCCCCAGCCCGCAGTGCACGATCATGTTTACCCCGACGCGATGGATCCGCACGTGCCGGCGCTGACGTGACTTACCCCCGGCGCGCTGGGCCTCCAGTTCGCCGGCGCTATGCGGCTCGCTACCCCCGGCGCCCCTGCCCACATGCACGTCGGCGGTAGGTTCATATTTTTTTCCTCCACACCCCGAGTGGACCGAATTTTCTGTTTTGCTAAAAGTTTCAAAACATGATAAAAGTTTCAAAAAATAAAATCCTTTGATATGTAGGTAAGGATTATGGTCTAGTTGGTATAAATTTTTTGAAATATGAATTTCGACCTTTTTTCAAGATTCAAAAATAAAACGTAAAATGGCCATAACTTTTGCGTACGATGTCAAAATAACACGTTTAATATATCAAAAAAATCGTGAGCCAATCCAACCTCAGCAGGGTTTACTCGGTCAGGTTTTCTCGGAATCGGGAAATTCAAAAAGGAAAAAAAGTTACTTCAAAAAGAAGAATTTTTCCTACGAAATAAAAAAAATTAAAAATTATTTAAAAAATTCAAACTACTTATTCAAGGATTATTGTTACTAAATAATTATAGTTTTATAGAATAATACTTTTAAACTCAAGCTGTGTAACATCGTGTTTAACGGCTTAATAGGATTGATATCATATATATCAACAATTTATAACTTCTCTCTGGGCACTATAATCGAATAGAACTAAGTTGTTAAGCGTGCTGGGCCTGAAGCAGTCCAAGTATGGGTGATCGATTAGGAAGTTGACAAAGTTGACCAGAAAAAAATCAAATAATTTGAATATACACTATTAATTATTTAAAAAAATAACATTTAAAATAATATTGAAAATATTCGGAATTTTTTTTTAAAAAAAATCCGAAAGTTACCACCAATGCACAGGAATGTTGGTACGCCGGCACTAACTTTTTACCCATGGCGCAGTAAGTATGCGCGCCGGCGGTAAGTATTTACCGTTGGCGCGTGCCCAGTCGCCGGTGTTCGCCCATTTGTGCGCGCCCGGCGGTAAGGCTTTTCCTATTAGTGCTTCATTCATCATTGATACACATTTGTAGCTTAATCATGCTAAAAATAAGTTCTCTTATGCTTTAGAAAATAAATTGTATATTGTTTCAACAAGCAAATTAAAGTGTGGAAGACCTCTAATAATTTGTCATAAAGTAACATGTGTGGTAGAACTCATACTAATTCAAAAATCTAATAACATTATTAGACCCTGAAAGATCGTCACTCAGAATAATTTCCTGGATACTCATTGGATACAAATCATTTCCCATTCAAGGGTTTTGCACTTCATAAAGGCTTTAAAATCTTTCATAGCTTAAGTATAAGCTAAGAGAGATCAAATAATTCTTGTGATTAGTCTGATACCATTGTTCTTCTTGAATGGAGCGGCATGATAGTTGAGAGCTGTGTAGAGTAGTTGGTTAGTGTTATCTAACTCCTTGATATGAAACTCGTAGAGCCTACTCTTATTTTACAGCTTCATTATTGCCCTCATGCTCATGGCTAGTGTAGCCTCTGTACCCTTGAGGATCTCAACGTTCTTTATTTTGCTTCATCTTTCTATTTTGGCTTGAAGGTCTTCATCTACAAAATCGTTGAACATCCGAGCTCCCATCATGTTTGTCGTGTCCCTTTCATGCATGGCCTTCTCCGACCTTAGTACTTCTGCGACTAGCTTCTCCATCAGCTTCTCAACGTATGTTGGATTCACCATGGCTTAGGAGTGTCCTTGGCCTATTTGAGCTTTCTTCTTGGAGATGGGATCTTCTTGACAATAATAAAGAGAGAGAGAGAATTTGGCCAGGTATATAAGGGGGAAGACGTCCCAAAATTACGATTGTCGAGTTCTCGTGATTAGGTTCGTCGTAGGGGATGCCATATCCCGGAGGTAGAGTATGTGGGGGCTAAGCGTTGGGGAGTTGCCGGAGGCAAGGACACAGGATTGCCCGGGTTCAACTTAGCCAAATGATGGCTCCCTACTTCCTCCAAATATCAACTATGGTGGCTATTGATGTACATAGGTTACAAGGTGGCTAGGGAGATCTTAGTCTGATGTAGGGTAACTCCTGATAAGGGGTGGCCCAATCTTCTCAGTGAACTCACAGACGACTTCTGAATTTGAAGGGGAACGTAGCATAGAAAACAAAAATTTTCCTACGCGAAAGACACCCGAAAGGCCAAGATCTAATCTAGGAGACGAAGTGCAACGGGCAACAAGAGGGTTAAGGAGAACACGTACCCTCGAAGACTCAAAGTGGTACGAGATGAAATCTCGTTGTTGGCGTAGTCGTACTCACACCGATCCCGATAGCGAGAAGATGGCACCGCAATCCGGCGGTGCATCCGTGATCGGTCACACGTACGGTTGATGACGACCTCCGTTCCCTCGTTCCAGCGGGGCGCGGAAGTAGAGGATCCCTCGGAACTCCAGCAGCACGACGACGTGGTGGTGGTGAAGAATCCCACGGTCAGGGCTTCGCCAAGCCGGAGACCATGAAATGGAGCAGCGGGTGGAGGGAAATGGAAGTGGCCAAGTGTGTGGAGGAGGGAGAGCTCTCACCCTCCTTTTATAGGAGAGGGGGGAGGCAGCCCAAGGGGGGTGCGGCCAGCCCCATGGTGTGCCCCCACCTCTTCCCTCATGATGTGAGTGGACACTCCACTCACACCCACTCATTTTCCTTTAAACCCCACTTAGAAAATCCAAGAGTTTTTTCTTTAATAAATCAATAAAACATTTTTATTTCTTTATTTCAGCATTTGTTAATTCTATTAACAAACATTTTCATAAAGCACCTCGAATCATTTGTTAATTCTATTAACAACCATTCGACGAAAAACCCCTTGAACTATTTCAATTTTCCCCGAAACAATTTCGGTGCTGCCCAAAATATTCTTCGATATTCCGTATCCTCTCAAACGCGTCATCGAACCTTAAGTGTGTCACCCTACGGTTCGCGAATAAGATAGACATGATCGAGACTCCTCTCCGATCAATAATCAACAGCGGGATCTGGAGATCCGTGATGACTCCTATATATTCAACGATGACTCTCGTGATCGTGTGAACCAACAACGCCGTGAACTATTCCCTTTGTCTCGCGATATTTTACTTGTCCGAGATTCGATCATTGGTATCAACCATACCTTGTTCAATCTCGTTACTGACAAGTACTCTTTTCTCGTTCCCGTGATATAACATTCTTGTGATCATATCACGTGCTTGCAAGCGGTTTCGATGTGATATCACCGAGAGGGCCCAGAGTATATCTCTCCGTCATTTGGATGGACAAATCCCACTCTTGATCCATGATCCTCAACTAATACTTTCCGAATACTTAACGACACCTTTATAGTCACCCTGTTACGGTGTGACGTTTGATGCCATCAAAGCACTCTTCCGGTATCAGTGATTGACATGATCTCAAGGTCTAAGGAATAAGTTACTTCGTATGTTTGATATAACAATGTAAACTAAATGACTTGATCGCATTGCTATATTCTCTTTGGGTATATGTTCATCACATCATTCTTCTAATGACATGACCCCGTTATTAATAACATCCAATGTTCATGATCAGGAAACCTTGATCATCTATTAATCAACGAGCTAGTTAAAAGAGAGGCTTTACTAGGAACCATTGTTTGTTTATTAAGCACACATGTATCAACGTTTCCGGTTAATACAATTCTAGCATGAGAAATAAACATTCATCATAAACAAGGAATAAGATAATAACCATTTTATTATTGCCTCTCGGGCATATTCCCTTCAGTCTCCCACTTGCACTAGAGTCAATAATCTAGTCTCTAAGCACTTAACACATATGGCGTACCAGTGTTATTACCATGCTTCGCATGTGGTAAACATTATCAAAAAGATCTGAACTGTTCAGGTCCTATTGTATTTGCATGTTCTTTGCGTCTACACGCATCACTCGTTCTCTAATGAGATGGCTTTGTATATATATGGTCAATTGGTGAAAACTTAATTCCTCAGCTTAAACTGATGTCACTAACATTGTGAAAATGTAGCTTCATAGTGTTAGCATTCTTGGAAACTCACCAAGTTCCGGTGATACCTTAATTCCTCAGCTTAAACTGATGTTACTAACATTGTGAAAATGTAGCTTCATAGTTTCAGCATTCTTGGAAATTCACCAAGTTCAATAAAGAACTCCTTGACACAAAATACGCTTATAATCAGTTGTCAACACAACGATATACTTTAGCCTTTGTTGTAGTATCTGTCACAATATTTTAATTTTGAAACTCTTTCAAATCCATCATGGAACTTTCTTCCATCCTATTGTGCTACCCTTCATCACATATTTTAATTGAGATAAAATTACTTGAATAAATGACAAGATTATTAGTGTAACATATTACAACTAATATTTTGTCATTACTATATAGGAAAACATATCCTTAGCATTTCTAAAATGACACGAGGATCTCTCCCACTGTTGTCTAATCATCATATGAATTATCCTGCTATAACATTTTATAGCATAGGACTCATCTGGTCGTGTACATAGCATGGAAACATGACTTAGAAATCTCAATTTCAATGATGCTCATCATGTGTCAAAACACATGAATCTTGCTCAATTATTTTCCATGTGACAAGAACTCCTTCTTATCAATTTTATATTGACTTACTTCAATATTTCATCTATGTAATTTGGCTTCAATCATATCAGGTGCTTCAATCCATGTTTTATAGATATCGATGCCCAATATCTTCTAAGACTTTCATCAATATGAAATCGAAAATATTAACCGTGTTAATTTAAAATACATATTTTCCAATCAACCATATGTCATCTACATAAAGTATTGGAAATATGTCATAGCGCTCCCACTTAATTTCTTGTAACTCTACAAGCATCTTTATCATTCATGATGGAATCAAACTCTTTTGATAACTCCATTAAGCTAAAGATTTCAACTTCGCTATGCTTACTTCAACCATTGAAGTGTGCATGCCTTTATAGCAACCTTTTGAATTTTACAAAACTCTCAGACTGTGTCAAGTACACATCCTTGATCAAACTGCCTCGAGAGGAGAGTTGGTTTTGTTATTCAACTGCCATATCATAATATGTAACTTTTTGCTAGAACTATCCGCAAAGACTAAAGCATCACTACGAAAGATCGAAATCTTGTAGTAGTCAACTCTTTGAACTTCGTCGAAAACAACTTTTCGATAAGTATCCATGTCTTTGTCGCTATATAGACCCTTTTTGCTATCGTTAGGCATCATGCCTATCGAAAAGACTACCAAGTCACATACTTGATATTCATACAAGGATACTATGGCGGATATAATGACTCATAGTCAATTTTACGAAGTCAGGGCCCATCATTTGCTTCCTTTATAAGGTCCAGGTCCTTTTGTTGTCAAAACAACACTTTACACTTAAACCACAAGTTGTTCTAAGTACAAAGTTTTTGGACTTTACTGGTACAGTTCGCAAACTCATTTGAAGTATCTACAACATTTGTAGTGTCTTCTACTTAGTCAAAATAGTAAACCCCGGAACAACTTCCAGTGCTGCGCTACTCTTGACATGATAACGAAGATTCTCTAACCTTGTTGAGTTTGTACTGTGCTCCCACTCACTTGTTTCGCAAGAACTACTTTCTCGAGAAATCAACCCTTTCTGACAAACAACATTTGTCTTTTGGTTCGGTGATAGGAGAAATACCCAATGTTTTATTTGGGATAACCTTATAAACATATATTTATCCTATTTTGGTTGTAAACATTTTACACATGCTATGCATACCAAAACTTAAGAAAGTGACAATTCGGGTCACTACCCAAACCATATCTTATATGTTGTCAATTTCAGCGGATCATGATGGTGCTCTTTTCAGTGGAAAAACGGTTGTCACTAATGTATAAACTACAAAATTATAATGGCAATTTTATTAATCTTACCATGTCAAACAGGGTTTGATTTTGTCTTTTGAATACTCCAATCTAATGTGGGGTATTCGAGAAGTATAAGTTGTAGAACAATTCTGCAACTTCTCAGATGTTTTGCTAAACTTGTAACTCAAACTTTATCCTTTATGATCCAATCATAAATACTTGATTATCTTGTTACATTGATTTTAACTTCATATTAACAACCTTTTGAACCAATTCAAAATGTCAAACTCTGATCCCTTTAAATAGATATACTCACATATCTACTCAAGTCGTCGACAGAATTTTATGAAGGAAAAATTAATCCACCATACATGACTACACATAATGGACTATATACATCAATATGTATAATATCCACTAAATTAGTCGTCCATTCTACTTTGGCCTAAGAACATAATTCTAGTCATCTTTTGGAAGAGGTCTCACAAGCGTCAATAAAATGACTCCGGACGTCCATCAATATGGAGTTCCTTCATGTTTTCCTTTCCGATATGAACTAAAATGGTGGTGTCACAATTTAAGTGAAACTCTTCAACGTCTTGCAACGTTTAGCATTTAGTCTTATAGATGTTTACTTTACCAACATGATTTATATTAACATATCCATCAATTATGGAATATGATCATAGTTTGAACAATCTCATTTGTTCTCACAAAAGACTAGAACAAAATAACAAATTATTAAGTTCTTCAAATAAATCTTGACTGGTTGGTTCGATACGACAATGAACACAATAACACTTTGTTTATGTTCTTGTCATAATCGATTCCACATCTATTACTAGTTCCTTTTAGGCCCTTGTATTTCTTTCATTGCGTTGCTTTGTATGACAACTCATACCAACCAATGTGGTATCAAAATACCAAAAATACTTTGTTAACTAGTAATACATCTATATCTTGTATATCAAGTATATACTCCTGAGCTGGACTTTTCCAGTTATCTTCTTTTCTGCCATATATCTATTTGTAATTCTATTTTCAATATTCCCTTTCCTTTATAGAAGAATCATTCAACATCAAACAATGCTAGTCTTACTAGCTCATTTTCTTTGGCGTGTTAGTCATATACTATCACCCATTGAGTCATACTTTGAGTTTGATTGTTCTACTAATATCACCATATTAATAGCATTCTTCTAGATTCCACTCTTAACAATTTCTAAGTAAGGTAAAATACTTTACCCATACTTCTAATCCATCCCATCATAACAATTTTATGATTAAGTTACTATAGCTCGAAGGAAGGGATTTAGAGGATAATTTTGAGCGCCCAACTTCTTGGAATATTCAAACGCCTAGCGTCTTCAATCATTGCATATATTCAGATAATATAAGCAAACATTGTCACGCTAAATTTGCATATATTCAGATAATATAAGCAAACATTGTCACGCTAAATTATACTCAGTCATGTTGCCACAAATAAGTTTCTAGATATCAATATATCTTTCACTTGATTGTTTCTGAAAACAACTCTTTTCAGTTCCTAAATCACCTTGATCAACAAAACATTCTTTTGAAGATAAAGTAATACGGAAGCAACCATGACTCTGGATTCTAAGTAGGAATTATTTGCTCTCTAGATTAATCAATCATTAACCACATGGAGCTAGGTAGGAAATACCAAAAATCTACAATAGGACTCAATTTTAAATTTCACTAATACGGTACCAATCTTAAATGGTATTTACGAGATCATAATAGTTATATCTCAATTAACAATCTAAGTGTAAGGTAATTATAGATGCCAATGAATACTACAATTTGTGCAAATTCACTTTGATTGGTTGTTCGTGATAAATAAGTTCAAGTTAATTCAAAAATTAAACCATGAACTCCCACTCAAAAACAACATCCCTCTTAGTCGTCTTTAGTGATTACACGAACCAAATTCACTACACCAAAACCGATCATCACATGAGATGATGTAGCTTCAAAGGCGAACATCGACATGTTCATCATATCATCCATATGACTCATGCTTTACCTTTCGGTTACGTGTTCCGAGGCCATGTCTGTACATGCTAGGCTCGCCAAGTAGAACCGTAGTATTGCGTGTGTTTCAAGGCCATGTCTGTACATGCTAGGCTTGAAAACACCCGTTGTATGCGAACGTTGAGTCTGTCACACCCGATCATCACGTGGTGTCTCGAAGCGACGAACTTTCTTAACGGTGCGTACTTAAGGAAGAACACATTATTATCTTGATATTAAGTGAGAGGGATCATCTTATAATGCTACCATCGTTATCTAAGCAAAACAAGATGCATAAAAAGGATTAACATCACAGACATCACATGAAAGGATAACGTGATATGATATGGTCCTCCTTGCACTTGATCTCCATCATGTGCATTATGGTATGATCTCAATCATTCCACCGGCGTGGTACCAAGTACCATGGCACCCCAAACTTGATTGTCCATCAATAAGAAGACAACCATATGGATACCTTCCGGTATATCAATAATTTACAAAATAGATCATCTCATAATCAAATTTGTAATATTGACCATATCACATCACATGCCCAGCAAAAACTAGTTAGACGCTTCTAATTTATTTTTGCATATTTTACGCGGCTTAGGGCTTTCGAGGATAGAACCGTTCATACCTAGGAACATCAACCACAACGTTGATAAACATATTTTTAGCAACCCTTTGTAGATTAGATCTTAACTATAGTAGGAGAAACAGACACCCGCAAGCCACTTATGCAATACAAGTTGCATGTCAGTTGTGGAACAAGTCTCATGTACGTGGACATGTAAGGTTAGTCCGGGCCGCTTCATCCCACTATGCCACTACGATCATAAAATAGTCAAGGAGGTAATAACATGATCATCAACGCCCACATACACCTATGTGTTCTACCCGTACAAAACATCTACGCATAGATCCGGCTCTGATACCACTGAAGGGGAACGTAGCATAGAAAACAAAAAATTTCCTACGCGAAAGACACCCGAAAGGCCAAGATCTAATCTAGGAGACGAAGTGCAACGGGCAACAAGAGGGTTAAGGAGAACACATACCCTCAAAGACTCAAAGTGGTACGAGATGAAATCTCGTTGTTGGCGTAGTCGTACTCACACCGATCCCGATAGCGAGAAGATGGCACCGCAATCCGGCGGTGCATCCGTGATCGGTCACACGTACGGTTGATGACGACCTCCGTTCCCTCGTTCCAGCGGGGCGCGGAAGTAGAGGATCCCTCGGAACTCCAGCAGCACGACGACGTGGTGGTGGTGAAGAATCCCACGGTCAGGGCTTCGCCAAGCCGGAGACCATGAAATGGAGCAGCGGGTGGAGGGAAATGGAAGTGGCCAAGTGTGTGGAGGAGGGAGAGCTCTCACCCTCCTTTTATAGGAGAGGGGGGAGGCAGCCCAAGGGGGGTGCGGCCAGCCCCATGGTGTGCCCCCACCTCTTCCCTCATGATGTGAGTGGACACTCCACTCACACCCACTTATTTTCCTTTAAACCCCACTTAGAAAATCCAAGAGTTTTTTCTTTAATAAATCAATAAAACATTTTTATTCCTTTATTTCAGCATTTGTTAATTCTATTAACAAACATTTTCATAAAGCACCTCGAATCATTTGTTAATTCTATTAACAACCATTCGACGAAAAACCCCTTGAACTATTTCAATTTTCCCCGAAACAATTTCGGTGCTGCCCAAAATATTCTTCGATATTCCGTATCCTCTCAAACGCGTCATCGAACCTTAAGTGTGTCACCCTATGGTTCGCAAATAAGATAGACATGATCGAGACTCGTCTCCGATCAATAATCAACAGCGGGATCTGGAGATCCGTGATGACTCCTATATATTCAACGATGACTCTCGTGATCGTGTGAACCAACAACGCCGTGAACTATTCCCTTTGTCTCGCGATATTTTACTTGTCCGAGATTCGATCATTGGTATCAACCATACCTTGTTCAATCTCGTTACCGACAAGTACTCTTTTCTCGTTCCCGTGATATAACATTCTTGTGATCATATCACGTGCTTGCAAGCGGTTTCGATGTGATATCACCGAGAGGGCCCAGAGTATATCTCTCCGTCATTTGGATGGACAAATCCCACTCTTGATCCATGATCCTCAACTAATACTTTCCGAATACTTAACGACACCTTTATAGTCACCCTGTTACGGTGTGACGTTTGATGCCATCAAAGCACTCTTCCGGTATCAGTGATTGACATGATCTCAAGGTCTAAGGAATAAGTTACTTCGTATGTTTGATATAACAATGTAAACTAAATGACTTGATCACATTGCTATATTCTCTTTGGGTATATGTTCATCACATCATTCTTCTAATGACATGACCCCGTTATTAATAACATCCAATGTTCATGATCAGGAAACCTTGATCATCTATTAATCAACGAGCTAGTTAAAAGAGAGGCTTTACTAGGAACCATTGTTTGTTTATTAAGCACACATGTATCAACGTTTCCGGTTAATACAATTCTAGCATGAGAAATAAACATTCATCATAAACAAGGAATAAGATAATAACCATTTTATTATTGCCTCTCGGGCATATTCCCTTCAGAATTGATGACTAGTGCGCCACTAAGAACTCCCCCGGCTGATCCCTGATGCCAATGCAAAAGATAACAACCCCAAGGATATTCTCAACTCCACACTCTTGCACAAGTAATCCACCGACTACAAGTGGTCTTGTACCGTCTTATTCCCAGTGGAACAACAGGTAACACGTAAAGTTTGCAGATGAACTTCCAGATGAAGGCTTACAAGCTGATTCAATCTAGAGGTCTAGGGTTTAATATTTTAACGTAGTCTGAGGAGCTATGGCTCGGTTTCTAACTATTTAAGAGAGGGGGTGCGGCCACAAAGGGGTACCCTTGCGCAAGCACCAAACCTACTCCAACTAGGACTCTTGGTTTGGGTTGGAAACAAACCCAAACCGACTCACAATGGATACAAACCGACCCCACATGATAGGGTGCGGCCAAGATGGTATACAAACCATACCTAACATTGTTAAGATTTCTACTAAGTGCATTTTACCTTGTGGAGGCACCATCCCCTTGTCATCATCATAATAAAAATTGTTGCTTTGCATAACAATTGTTATTTCTTGTTTTCACCAAGTTATTGTTTGTTCTCCATCTCCTCTTCTAGTCCATCCTCATCCTTATGTATCTCCTCTCCATGATCTCCTCCATTCATGCTTGTGTTATCAACAAACCTGAGAATACATAAGTGCAAGGATTTAGGTAGTATAAAGTTCTCACAATTATAAACATTATACTCAAGTAGGAGTGAATTCACCTGTTGTTGTAATAGCCTTGTTCTTGATCTTGTCATTGGACCAATCCTTACTTCATTAGCTTGTATAGGAGCATCCTCATGTGTAACAATAGGTGAAGAACTAGAGATGTCCTCATCATCCTCCCCCTCTTGAAAGGCATCGACCTCGATGCTAAATCATCTCCATGGTACGGTGTCAAATCAGCCACATTAAAAGAATTGCTAACACCAAAATCATCAATTGGGAGGTGATATGGGGTGGCCCGATCTTCTCGTTGAGCTTCTCTCTCTTTTTGTATTTTTCTGATATGTGGATAACTAGTGCTACACTGAGACCTCTCACTTAGCAGACCCCTGTTGCCAGATGCAACAACAATCAAGCTCTTTGGATATTCTCAACTACACACTCTTGCACAAGTAATCAATGATCACAAGTGGTCCTGTATCCCCCTAATTCCCAATGGAATAGCAAGATATCACGCAAACTTTGACTTGGTATACTTCAAGATGAATGCTTAGCAGCAATACAATCTCAAGGCTAGGGTTTTCTTTGTCTAAATTGTTCTCCCTCTTCCACACGCAGGTGGGGAGTATATATAGGTGGAGGGCTCCTTGCACAAGGACCTCTCCTACTAGGACTAGGACTCCTACTTGGACTAGGAGGACTCCACTAGGACTCCTACTTGGACTAGGAAGGGATACAAACCGACCCAACTTTAGGGGGTTCGGCCATTATGGCATACAGGCCATGCCTAATTGAATTAGGACTTTCTATATGGCGCATTGATCTTCAACGGGGCGCCCTCCTCTTGTTTTCACCATTCCTTAGTGTGGAAGAACATTCATGTAGTTGTTTTCCACACTTGCACATTTGTTTTCAACATTGTAATCTTGTTTTCACCATCTTGAATGATTGTTTTCACCATGATCATGTGGTCTTCTATCAACTCTCCATCCAAGCTTGTGAGAACATAATCCTTAGGCATGTCCTTATCATCCTCCCTTTCTTCAAGACAAGACGTCCTCGGCTTGTGATAATCTGAAAGTGGAAGAAACAAAAAGAACAAAGTGTATGCACAATATATGTATCTATAATGGCACCCATTAGTCGTTAGTAAAACATAATATAGTGCACATGAATTAGGATCACGAAATTTGTATGAAAACAACACATAAAAGTCATAACTTTTCAATTCATAGCCATCATAATTGCATATATAAGTGAAGTTTATTTGAATAGCACATGTATCTAATGAAAATTGTGGTAAACAAAACATATGTGTAATATGCCCATATGTAAAAATTTGTAATTCATCCCGAGGTAAAATATCATATAATTCGGCCACATTATTATTATTGGTTATACATATGTAATGTACCATGAACATTTTATCCAAATTATAATCACCAATCAAATAAAATTTGAAACTATTATCATATGTGCTAGAATCATCATAACCAAATTTATTCATAGCACATTGCACATCAATTGGTTCTTTTAACATGTCATAATATATAATATCTCTATATGGTATCTTAGCAAGTACTTCTTTATGTGTAATAAGAACCACATTGTGAAATTTCGAATTCATCATTATATTATATGGTTGTAAATTATCACATAATGCACTACTTGTTGTTACCAACCCGAAATCAATACCTTTATCAATACTAACCTCCTCATGTGTAGTAGGTATGAAATCATCAATCTCTTGTGAATTTGAAGGTTGTAGCTCCCTTTCTTCAAAAATAACCTTCATATCACAAGCAAGAACACTTGTATCCGTGGCATAATCCTTCAATATGTGTGATGATTGTGATGTTTCTTTGTGCTCCCTTTCTTCAATAGCAACCTGTACACAAGAAACAACACTAGGAAAAATTATGTCATTAGTTAAAAGGCTCTTTCCACTCGGCCTAGACTTGTCTTCCTCCATAGAGTTGGTGTTTCCACTCTCCTTCTCTTGAAGCATCTCAATTTTGTGTCTTGATTCATTCACAATCTGTTGTGGTGTCATAGGCCTCAAAATAATATCCTTATTGTTCCAATTCAAGTGATATGTGTTAGCTCTTCCCATATGTGTAACCTTTTTATCAAATTGCCAAGGTCTTCCAAATAACAAGTGACAAACTGTCATGGGAACCACATCACACTCAATTGTATCTTTGTATGGTCCAATTTGAAAATCCACTCTCACCATATGGCATACCTTGATTTCTTCCTTGTTATTTAACCATTGAATATAATATGGTTGTGGATGTGGAATGTAATGCAACCTTAGCTTTGCACATAGCTCCTTGCTTGCTAGATTTCTACAACTCCCTCCATCAATTATCACCTTGCAAGCCATATTGGGTCCAACAATTGCCTTGGTTTGAAATAAATTGCATCTTTGGCTCTCATCATTGCTAGGAATAACACTCAAAGCCTTGCTGCAAACAATGGTTGGATAATTGGTTGCAAAAGCATTAAGAGGACCATCATCATCATCATATGTATCCTCTCCATTAGGATCAGCATCATCTCCACTCTCATACTCCTCATTAGCATTGATCACCATGACTTTCTTATTAGGACAATCTCTCTTAAAGTGCCCTCTTCCTCCACAAGTATGGCATGTCATGTCTCTATGTCTAGCTGTTGATTGAGTAGAACCACTTCCACTAGCTGCGGGTTGTGGTGTTTTCCTTGTATTGGAGATGCTTGGCTCGGGTTTGGATGGTGTACTATCTCGAGTTGGAGTAATTGTAGGTGTAGGTGGTGAAAAGGAAGAGGATCTCGAGGGCCAAATTTTCCTTGGAGCCAAAGTAACCTCCTCGGCCAACCTCTTTTCTGCCTCCCTTGATTGATGCAACAATTCTGTCATATTGCTATATTGCACATGCCTCACAATGCATCTAATTTGAAAAGATAATCCTGACAGAAATCTTTGCATTGTTTGCTCTTTTGCTTCAACAACTTGAGCTCTTTGTAGCACTAATTCCATCTCCTTGTAATATTGATCCACTGAATTTGTTCCTTGTTTCAAATTTTGCAACTTGTCATAGAGAGTCCTCAAATAATTTGTTGGAACAAACCTCTCAGTCATAAGTTGTTTCATCTCAGCCCATGTAGTAATTTCTGGTTGATTTTGTGTTTCCCTCAATCTTATGATGCCATCCCACCACAAGAGAGCATAACCATCAAATCCAGAAGATGCTAGCTTGATTTTCCTCTCATCAGTGTAATTATGCATTCTCCATAGCTTTTCTATCTTCAATTCCCACATCAAGAACTCCTCAGCATCATCATTATCACATGTGAGAGTAGGCACAAAGAATTTTGGTTTCCCAAGGCCATCCTCTTCTCTATTATCATCCAATGGAATTCTTCTAGGTGGAAAATTGCCACGGCCTCCATAAGCAATGGCTCGGCCTTCTTCATGATTACCACCAAGATTAGCTCTTTGTAGCTGTGTAGAGATATTTGCAACTTCCCTTGTGAGATTATTCATGGCCTCTTGAAGAACACGAATTGAATTTGTAGCCTCAGTTTGCTTCTCAATAACTACTGTCAAATCCTTCCTTAGGATATCATCATATTCCTCAATTTTCTTCTCAACTCTTTGCTCAATCCGATTAGCAACTCCTTCTCTAAAGAGATTAAAATCTGCCCATGTACATGTATCAGCAGCAGTCTTTGTTTTGGGCATCAAATCAGCTTTCTCCTTTTCACCCTGCACAGAAGATTCACTAGCAAAACTCATGATTAATGGGTTAGTTAAAACAAATAATCAATGGGTTGTGGTGCCTCTCAAACTCACTCAAACCAGCAAAGAAAGGACTTACTGTTCCAAAGTGAATAAGGATCAACTTACCAACAAGTACCAATGAAAACTGTGTCAAGTGTGAGAAGAGAATACCCAGGCTCTCAAGTGTTACAATGCAAAACAAGGTATTTGGTGGGGCTTGGTTGGGATTCCTAACAACACCAAAATAAAAACTCCAATGCACTGCTCAATGTGATAAAAATAACTAAAGGAAACACACTCACACTTGGAGACAATTGTGGCTTAGCAAATATATGGTAGAGATTTTGCAAGCACTAGAAAGACACTAGCAAATACTCAATGAAACAGGCACAAGATTGCTCAATATGTCCACGAAAATTCCAATATGAAATAGCTTCCACTAGTGATATGTAGCTCGGCCTCTTTTGCTTTTTCTTTCTTTCTATTTTTTTTTTATACTTTTTCCTTTTTCTATTTTTTTTTATACTTTTTCAATGGCCTTTAAATCAACTAGGAGCAGAAAATATGGACAAGAATTGATCAAATTGAGCAGCCTGTTAGAGCAATAAAACAGCTAGTCTTTGGGTAGGTTCCTAAAAATTTGCTGTAGATAGGCTGTGGCTAGGCTAAACAAAGATCAACACAGAATTTCTAGAGATAAAACAGGGAATAAAGACAAAAGAAAACTAAGAAATAGAGACTTGGTGCGGTTTGTGCGGGGGTGTGATTTTGGGACCAGTACAATGAGAACGGAACTGCGTGTAGCGTGGACTTTGGCGCGTAGTAGTGTGCGCTGCCCTTGATTTTCGACAGGGATCTGGGCGCGGACTCGCAGCGATGCGGTGCAGCGGATAGGACGGCGCGTGGTAGTCCCGCGCGGGCGCGTTTGTGACGCGCGCGGATTCCGACGGTCAGGTGGAAACAGGAACGGTGGGCGCGCGCGCGTGGCAGCTCCGACGCGGTTTTCAACACGGACGCGGTTACCAAGGGGCACGGCCACGCTTTGCGGTAGCGAATCGAAGATTCCAACGAGAAGGCGACCACGCGTTTTGGCAGGTACTCCAATCCGTGGCAGGTGCGGGTGCGGAACGAGAGCAGCGCAACAGGTATGTTTTGTCGGTTACGTGATTCACGCGGTACGGCGCGCAAGTGCCAAGGATTCGACGCGGTTCCCGTGTTTTGGACGGTAGCGCTCCCAAAGGCGGCACGGGAAAACGCAGCTTGCAACAGAACGACAAGGGCGGTTCGGTGGTTTGCGGGGTCGGTGGAATTCCGGTGGATCTGCTTGGCTGGTAGTGCGTGGAACAAAGGCGATGCGGTGATCCGAGAGCAACTCGCGGCAGGACAAAACAAGAAGCAACTCGCAGCACTGCTTTTTTTGGGGTGAGATTTTTGGGTATAGATGGAAACAAAAGATGACACGATGAACTAGATGAACCCTAACCCTAATAGACAAAAACTAAAAATAGAAAAACGGGAACGCAAATCAACAGAAAACAGCAATTAGAGTAGCAATTTGGTGTTGATCTAGGCTCTGGCACAAACTAAACCTAATATTTTTGTGTGGCTTTTTCTGGATAGGAAATAAAAACAACTAAACTAGGGATAAATTTGCTCACCGAGGCAACCTGAGAATCTGATACCAAGATGATATGGGGTGGCCCGATCTTCTCGTTGAGCTTCTCTCTCTTTTTGTATTTTTCTGATATGTGGATAACTAGTGCTACACTGAGACCTCTCACTTAGCAGACCCCTGTTGCCAGATGCAACAACAATCAAGCTCTTTGGATATTCTCAACTACACACTCTTGCACAAGTAATCAATGATCACAAGTGGTCCTGTATCCCCCTAATTCCCAATGGAATAGCAAGATATCACGCAAACTTTGACTTGGTATACTTCAAGATGAATGCTTAGCAGCAATACAATCTCAAGGCTAGGGTTTTCTTTGTCTAAATTGTTCTCCCTCTTCCACACGCAGGTGGGGAGTATATATAGGTGGAGGGCTCCTTGCACAAGGACCTCTCCTACTAGGACTAGGACTCCTACTTGGACTAGGAGGACTCCACTAGGACTCCTACTTGGACTAGGAAGGGATACAAACCGACCCAACTTTAGGGGGTTCGGCCATTATGGCATACAGGCCATGCCTAATTGAATTAGGACTTTCTATATGGCGCATTGATCTTCAACGGGGCGCCCTCCTCTTGTTTTCACCATTCCTTAGTGTGGAAGAACATTCATGTAGTTGTTTTCCACACTTGCACATTTGTTTTCAACATTGTAATCTTGTTTTCACCATCTTGAATGATTGTTTTCACCATGATCATGTGGTCTTCTATCAACTCTCCATCCAAGCTTGTGAGAACATAATCCTTAGGCATGTCCTTATCAGGAGGTCAATCTTGTATGCATTATCATTGATCCTTGAAATAACTCTATAAGGACCAGAACCTCTAGGCATCAATTTTGATTTTCTCAATGTGGGAAATCTATCCTTTCTAAAGTGCACCCACACCATGTCTCCTGGCCGAAATATGACTTCTTTCCTCTTCTTGTTTACTCTTTCAGCCACATGTCTTCCTTTCTTCTCAATTGCCTCTTTTGTTTTCTCATGAATCCTCTTCACAAAATCAGCCCTCTTTGATGCCTCCATATTAATTCTCTCATGTATAGGAAGTGGTAATAAATCAAGCGGAGTAATAGGCTTGAAACCATAAACCACCTCAAAAGGACATAATTGAGTAGTTGAATGCAGAGCTCTATTATATGCAAATTCCACATGGGGCAAACACTCCTCCCACTCCTTCAAATTTTTCTTGATCATGCTTCTCAATAATGTGGACAATGTTCTATTAACCACCTCGGTTTGGCCATCAGTTTGGGGGTGGCAAGTAGTAGAAAATAATAACTTAGTGCCAAGCTTACCCCAAAGTGTCTTCCAAAAGTAACTCATGAACTTGACATCTCTATCTGAAACAATAGTTCTTGGCACTCCATGTAATCTCACAATTTCTCTAAAGAATAAATTTCCAATGTGAGAAGCATCATCACTCTTGTGGCAGGCAATGAAGTGAGCCATCTTTGAAAATCTGTCCACAACCACAAAGATAGAGTCATGTCCTCTTTTTGTCCTTGGCAAGCCCAAAATAAATCCATACTTATATCCTCCCATGGTTTACTAGGTGATGGCAATGGGGTGTACAACCCGTGGGGTTTTAGCTTTGATTTGGACTTGTTGCAAGTAATGCATCTTTGCACCAATCTACACACATCTCTTCTCATATGTGCCCAACAGAAACTTTCAGCCAACATAAGCAATGTATTCTCTCTTCCAAAGTGTCCCATCAATCCTCCACTATGAGATTCCTGTATTAAGAACAAACGCAAAGAACACTCGGGAATACATAATTTGTTAGCTCTAAACAAGTACCCATCATGTATATGAAATTTATCCCATGCCTTAACATTAGTACACTTATTAAAAGGCATAGAAAATTCATTATCTTCATCATATAAATCTCTAATACCCTCCAAACCCGAAACCTTAATTTCTAAATTTGAGAGTAACATATTCTTTCTTGACAAAGCATCAGCAACTACATTTTCCAATCCTTTTTTATGTTTAATTATGTATGGAAAAGATTCAATAAACTCAACCCATTTAGCATGTCTCTTATTCAAATTAGATTGGCACTTTAAGAATTTCAATGCTTCATGATCACTATGGATAATAAATTCTTTAGGCCACAAATAATGTTTCCATACCTCTAAAACTCTCACAAGTGCATATAATTCCTTATCATAAACAGAATAATTCAATTGTGCACCATTCAATTTTTCAGAAAAATAGGCAATAGTAGGCAATAGGTTGTTTATCTTGCATGAGCACACCTCCAATACCTATGCCACTAGCATCACACTCAATCTCAAATTGTTTATCAAAAATTGGTAGCATAAGAAGTGGGGCCGAAATCAACTTTTCTTTCAAAGTATCAAAAGCAACATCTTGAGCAACACCCCACTCGAAATCAACACCCTTTTTAGTTAGATCATTTAAAGGGGCAGCAATAGTACTAAAATTAGGCACAAATCTTCTATAGAAACTAGCAAGCCCATTAAAACTTCTAACTTGACTCACATTAGTTGGAATTGGCCAATTTCGAATAGCTTCAATTTTTGATGTATCAACTTCAATCCCATGTTTAGAAACTACATATCCCCAAAAGATGACCTTATCTTTGCAAAAAGTGCACTTCTCAAGATTACCATACAATTTATGTTCTCTTAACACTTGCAAAATT
This sequence comes from Alopecurus myosuroides, assembly GCA_028641055.1. Taxonomy (NCBI): domain Eukaryota; kingdom Viridiplantae; phylum Streptophyta; class Magnoliopsida; order Poales; family Poaceae; genus Alopecurus; species Alopecurus myosuroides. The sequence continues at coordinate 118,359,586 of CM054062.1, forward strand.
TGTCTAATATGATTAATATAATCATGTTCATTGTGGCTATATATGAGAATATCACCAAAATAAACTACCACAAATCTACCAATAAAATCTCTCAAAATATGGTTCATTAGTCTCATGAAAGTACTAGGTGCATTAGTTAAACCAAAAGGCATCACTAACCATCCATATAAACCAAATTTTGTTTTAAATGCAGTTTTCCATTCATCTCCCTCTTTCATTCTTATTTGATGGTATCCACTACACAAATCAATTTTAGAGAAAAGAGTAGCACCACTTAGTTCATCTAACATGTCATCTGAACGTGGTATAGGATGACGATAACGAATAGTGATGTTATTAATTGCTCTACAATCTAGACACATGCGCCAAGTACCATCTTTCTTCGGAACCAAAATAACGGGGACAGCACAAGGAGAAAGACTAACTCGAATATAACCTTTATCTAGTAGTTCTTGCACTTGCCTTTGTATCTCCTTTGTTTCTTCTGGATTGGTTCTATAAGGGGCTCGGTTTGATAAAGATGCTCCAGAAATTAAATCAATTTGATGCTCAATCCCTCTCAATGGTGGCAATCCCGAGGGAATATCTCTTGGAAAAACATCATCAAAATCCTGCAACACATGAGAAACACCAAGAGGAATAGGGGTCATGTCATTAGAAACCAAAATCTCTCCCTTGTGAATAAGCACAATAGGGACTAATGTAGGATCATCCCTAAATTCCCTCTTATCCTCTTTAGTGGCTAACATGCATAATAGGTTCTCTCTCTTTTTACACTCGAATTGGTTTTACTATCACTCCCCAAGGCTTGTGATTTTTGTGTTCCCTCATCCATCTCTCTTTCTTTTTCCACTCTCATATCAATTTTGGATTGGGACTCATTTACAATTTGTTATGGAGTCATAGGCCTCAAAATAATAGTCTTCCCATGATGATGCAACTCATAAGTATTTGCTCTTCCTTCATGCTTCACACTTCTATCAAATTGCCATGGTCTCCCCAATAATAAGTGGCAAACTGTCATAGGAACCACATCAAACTCAATAGTATCCTTGTAAGGTCCAATTTGAAACTCCACACGCACCATATGAGATACCTCCATTTGTCCCGTGCTACTGAACCATTGTATATGATAAGGACAAGGGTGTGGTAAATATTTCAAATTTAGCTTTGCACATAGATCTTTGCTAGCCAAATTTCTGCAACTCCCTCCATCAATAATGACTTTGCAAGCCATATTAGGACCAATAATAGCCTTTGTTTGAAACAAATTGCACCTCTGATTTTCAAGATTAGGAACCACGCTCAAGGAATTTTGTGTGCAAATAATAGTTGGCATGTTAGTAGCATATGCATCCAATGGAGTATCACTCAAATAACCATCATCATCATCATTAGGATCAACATCATCACCTGTCTCATACTCATTGTTCTCATTGATGAACATCACCTTTGTATTTGGACAATCCCTCTTGAAGTGCCCCTTTCCTCCACAGGTATGACATGTAATATCTCTATTCCTTGTAGTAGGAGCACTAGAACCTGTAGCACTTGCAGCTGGTTGTGATGGTTTCTTTGAAATAGAAGCACTAGGCTCGGCCTTGGATGATGAAGCTCCACGGCTAAGAGATGGAGGAGGTGGTGCACTAGGCATAGTAGATGATCTCATGGGAAATCTAGCTCTTGTCCTTGAAGTAATTTTTGCCTCCTCAATAATATGTGCTTCGGCCTCCCTTGCATGATGTACTAATTCATGCATATCATGATATTGGTGATGCCTAACAATGCCCTTGATTTTATAATTCAAACCTGAAAGAAACCTTTGCATTGTTTGCTCCAATTGCTCTCTCACACGTGCCCTTTGCATGATTAATTCCATCTCTTGATAATAAGCATCAACAGTCATAGTACCTTGCCTCAATTGTTGCAATTGATCAAATTGTTGCCTTATGTAATTTGGTGGAACAAATCTATCCCTCATGACTCTCTTCATGGTGTTCCAAGTGACAATGGGTAACTCACCATCTTCTTGCCTCTTTCTCACAGTAGTATCCCACCATCTAAGAGCATATCCATCAAACTCAGAAGATGCCAACTTGATTTTTCTATCCTCATTATAATCATGCAATCTCCATAGCTTCTCAATTTTTAGAGAATTTGGGCTTACTCAAACCATCCTCTCTTTGATTTTCAGGAGCAACATTGAGAGGCACTCTCCTTGCAACCATATGATTAGCTCGGCCATGATGTCCTGCTCGGCCTCTATCTCCTCTAGCTCCACGGCCAAGAAAATTATCCACCTCTCCATTAGCTTCCAAGCCATTATTAGCATCACTATGGACACTAGCATTATCATCATCAACAAGAGGCAATCTGTCTTGAATCATGGTTTGAAGTCCAGCAAGGGTAGTAGTCATTTGAGCAATAGAATCATTGATGGTTCTCACTTCCCCACTATGTGTTTCGGCCAATTTATGAGTGGCCTCCATCTTGGTCTCCATAGCTTGGAGAGCCTCATATAAAGGATCACATGCATCTTGCACAAATTGCTTGATTTCATTATGATTGTCCTTGATTTGTTTTGCTAATACATCCCTAAGAGCCTCATACTCCCTCCTTCTGGTCCTTCTTTTGCTGCACAAGATAACCACTAGAAAGATCCATTAGTAGGTTAGTGAAATAGAAACAAGTATAGGCTGTGGTGTTCTCTCACAACTTACTCAAAAATCTAGCAAGACAATAGATTATCTTACCGTTCCAAAGTGAATAGAAAGACTTACCACAAGTAGAGGCAATTAATGTACTTTGATGTGAAGAAGAGAATACCCAGGTTTTTAACTCTCACAAAAGCAAACAAGGTTATTTAGTGGGGCTTGGTATGGATACCTAACAATCACCAAAGTAACAAGTCCTATTTGCTGTCTTTGTGAAGATATAAAAATACCCAAGGAAACTCACCCAATAATGGAGACAAATGTGGCAATGCAAATATATGGATGAGATTTTGCAATGTACTAGAAAGTCACTAGCTAGGCTCTTAATTGACAGGCACAAGATTGCTCAGTGAAAAACCAAGTGTCACAATGGCAAGCTCAACTAGTAAACAATAGTAATAACATGGCCTCTTTGCACTTTTCTCTTTTCTCTTTTCTCTTTTTTTATACTTTACTCTTTTTCTATTTTTTGTATTTTTCCAATGGCCTTACACTAAGCTAGGAGCAAAAATTAACCAAACACAAGTGAACACAATGGTGGTGATGAAAATGAGCAACCTGTCAGAGCACAAAAATAGCTATACTTGTGGGCAAGTTCCTATTTGAATGCTGTAGAAAGGCTGTGACTATGGTTCACAAAGTATGGATATATTGGTCCTAGTGAAGAAAACAGGAAAATGAAAGGAAAACAGAAAAATTCTATAAGAAAATCTACCCTAAACAACTCACGGCAGCAACAAGCACTCGCGGCAGAGAAAAACAGCAAAACCGTGCCACGGCAGGCTCACGACAGCAAAATCAGCTCAAAATCGTACCACGGTAGCAGCATAGCGCGCAAGGCAGTGAGAAGCGCTCGCGGCAGCAAAACGCTGCCGTCTGTGCCGCGGTGTGTGCGCGCGGCAGCGAGCAAGTGAAATGCGGCAGCGGCCGCAGAGATTTTCTACCGCGGGGCGGGTGCGCGCGGGTGGAATAGGTGTACTGCGCAACAGGCTCGGGGGGGGAGGTTTGTAAGGCTGTTACGGTGCAATCCGAACGTGGCTAGGGCACGACAGCGGTGGGGTGGTGTGCGGTGGGTGGCAATCCGATAGCAACTAGGGAAGTGGTGCGGCAGGGCTTTGGCGATTTTTGTGCCGCGGTAGGAATACTAGATGGAATCGGATTGGAGTAATATATGGCAATGGGCAGCGGATTGTTTTGGAGATTTTTGATATGATTTCGACTAGATGAACAAGAACCCTAAACCTAGCCGAAAATAAGAGATCTAAAAAAGACAAAAAGGTAACACAAAATCAAACACAAAAACAACTATAGTAATGAAACTAAGGTGATTATCTAAGGCTATGACAATGAACTAACTATTTTTGTGGGGCAATTTTCTGGATAGGTAATAAAAACAAATCTAAAGGGAAATTTGATAGCTCACCGAGGCAACCTGTAAATCTGATACCAAGATGATAAGGGGTGGCCCAATCTTCTCACTGAACTCACAGACAACTTCTGAATTGATAACTAGTGCGCCACTAAGAACTCTCCCGGCTGATCCCTGATGCCAATGCAAAAGATAGCAACCCCAAGGATATTCTCAACTCCACACTCTTGCACAAGTAATCCACCGACTACAAGTGGTCCTGTACCGTCTTATTCCCAGTGGAACAGCAGGTAACACGTAAAGTTTGCAGATGAACTTCAAGATGAAGGCTTACAAGCTGATTCAATCTAGAGGTCTAGGGTTTAATGTTTTAACGTAGTATGAGGAGCTATGGCTCAGTTTCTAACTATTTAAGAGAGGGGGTGCAGCCACAAAGGGGTACCCTTGCGCAAGCACCAAACCTACTCCAACTAGGACTCTTGGTTTGGGTTGGACACAAACCCAAACCGACTCACAATGGATACAAACCGACCCCACATGATAGGGTGCGGCCAAGATGGTATACAAACCATACCTAACATTGTTAGGATTTCTACTAAGTGCATTTGACCTTGTGGAGGCACCATCCCCTTGTCACCATCATAATAACAATTGTTGTTATGCATAACAATTGTTATTTCTTGTTATTTTTTGTTTTCACCAAGTTATTGTTTGTTCTCCATCTCCTCTTCTAGTCCATCCTCATGCTTGTGTATCTCCTCTCCATGATCTCCTCCATTCATGCTTGTGTTATCAACAAACTGAGAATACATAAGTGCAAGTATTTAGGTAGTATAAAGTTCTCACAATTATAAACATTATACTCAAGTAGGAGTGAATTCACCTGTTGTTGCAATAGCTTGGTTCTTGATCTTGTCATTGGACCAATCCTTACTTCATTAGCTTGTATAGGAGCATCCTCATATGTAACAATAGGTGAAGAACTAGAGATGTCCTCATCAACTCCCGTCCGGCTTTATATAGGAGGCCTAGGACTTACATGAAGAATCTACCGTTCGATTATATTAACCTGAAATCTACGACGTTCGGGTCTTGACTCAACTCAGACGTGCTTCTGGGCCGCCGTCTGGATGATTCCTACTATGCATCGGCCTACTAGGCTGCCCAATGCGGGCTCCTGCGACATATCCTTGTGGGTCACCCTGGTAGTCCGCCCTTCTGGATGCTAGAGGATACCCCCTTATGGATGCCCAAGTTCTCACAGAGCAACTCCCGAGCGCACGAACGCCACTCGAGACCTCACCGGAGCAACCGCGCGCCACCCATCGATGGCATCCCCAAGCTCCTCACCGGCACGTTCCGTCGCGACCGACATCGACGAAATCATCAATACGATGGATCCACTGTTGGATTCACCGGTGCACGCCTCCGGCGACGAGCCGGCGAAAGCACCTGGCGGTGCGGTGGGCGAGGAAATTCCTCCAGCCGCCACGGATCTTGCGGAGTCTTCTTCCGCGCCTCCCCTGCCGTTCGCGCCCGAGACGGCGGAGGAGAAAATCGCCCTCGTCGGAGACGAGCTCGCGGCAGCGGAGGCCGCAGCGTCCGCCGCCACCGGAGCAGAAGACGAGGCGGAAACTGCCGGCAACTGGAGTGCCAGCAGTATTCCGCCATCCCTCCTTCCGACAATGGAGAAGGAGGGGCTCGTGCTGAAGGGGAAATGGCGGATCCCAGAAGACGAATCCGAGCTCGCGCCAAGGGACGAGGAACGTGTCCTCCTCAATTCCCATATATAGAGAGGTATGGGTCTTCCACCTTCCGCCTTTTTTCTGCAAATTTTGGCCCACTACAACATCCAACCCCACAATCTGCCACCAAACTCCATCCTCTATCTAGCCGGATTTCAGGCCCTTTTCGAGGGATACCTAGGTATAGCTCCTAGGTTAGATTTCTGGCTTTATTGTTTTGGGGTTAAGCGGAACTCTTCGGAGGGCGCACTCCCGACTTGCGGGACCATATCCTTTACCCTGCGCAGATTCAGGGAGGATTGGTTCCCCAAGATCAAGACATCGGAATCCGTCAAATTCTGGACGGGTTCCTTCTTTTATCATCCCGACGTTCCCTTCCCTGGGAAATCCACCGGGGTTCCACCTTTCTCGAACATCGCCGTTGTTCCCCAGGAAAACTGGGGAACTGAAGCAGTTCAAACCCTGCAGCCGGATCTTCTCAGGATCAAGCGGCGCATCACAAAGCTCATCGCTTCCGATCCGCCTCTAACCGGCATGGACACAGTCCTTTGCTGGTTAGATAGGCGGATTCAGCCCTTGTCTAACCACGGTGCTCGTCTTCTCTGCGAGTACACGGGAACCAGCGACGAAATGCGGACAACCAGCAAGGTTTGTTCAGCGAAGGATTTGCGGAAATGCGCAAATCAATTGGTCGCATCCCGCGACCAATATGAAGAAAGCCGGCCAATGTACACAGCCGCGAATCCGGCTCCCAAGGTACAATTCTTCGCCTTTTGGGTTTATATCCTGTTCGTTTACTCGGTTTTCGTGTTTTTATCTCAGCTTTTACCTTCTTAACAGATTGCCGAACTTCCTGAGTCGGAACTTGCTTCCGATGCCGAGCTGGAGGCATTACGTGCCACCTTTGCGGGTGGATGTAAGCGCAAAAAGATTTCCACTTCCCAGGAAATCATATATCTTGACGGGGTCCCCATCGTCACCTCCAGGTTCGAACATCTGGGTTGTTTTACTTTGTCGGAATTTTCTTCCTTTATCTCGGAGTTTAACTTTCCGGCTTTTATCCTTTTTAGCATGACTTCCTCTACTCTGAAGCCGAAAAATCTGAAGGGGCACAAGGCTGTGGCCAGCAGAGGCCCACATCCTTCTCCTGCTACCGCTCCGGATACACTGAACGCAGCAACAGAAGAGCATGCTGCAGCCCCCAACACCGAATCCCTGCAGACCAGCCAGCCCATTGTGCCGGAAACGGACACGAGGGAAAGCGCGGTCCATGAGGTGGGAGGTCCTTCTCGGATAACTGAGGAGGAGATTCCCACCTTCGATAAGGATTTCAAGAATATCAACGATGGCCTTAGCGCGGCCGAGACTCTTTTTACTGAGTACGCAAAAGAGTTCACCGAAAACTTGGCAGGTTTACAGCGGATAAGCCAGGTATTATCTCTAGCCCCCAAGCAACAAGTTAAAATGTCTACTTCTCACTTAGTGCTTTCATAATCATGCTTGTTTATAACTTAAACACGATGTTTCATTTCCGTATTTCAGCAAACCGCTGAAACTATAAACCTGGAAGTTTTCAAGAAGCTTACCGTCAAGAATAAGGAGGTTAGAAACCTTCTATCTATTCTTGACGTTAAGGAAGCAGAGCTGGCATCGTCTCAGCTACGGCTAGATGAAACAACAGGCATATTTTAGTTCTCTGAAGTCCCTTGTCCATAGTCTTTTCTAAGTGTTTTTCCGAGTTTTCTTAACCCAAAATTTTTTCCTTGCTTTCCAGCTGCTTTGGCGAAAGCCAAGCAAGTTGCTGAAGATGCCGGCAACGCCGAGAATCTCCGTCGGGAGAACTTGCACCTTAATAAGGTTCTTATGAGGGTTCAGAAGGATCTGGAGGCCAGCAATCTGGCTCTTGGAATTGATCAATCCAAGGCCTCCCAACATCCTGACAAGGACAAGGCCACTATCCAAGATTTGGAGAACGCCTTGACTCTACGCCTGGAGGAAGGCTCCGAGATGGACAAGATTCTCGGTAAGTTATCAACTTTTACCGGATTTTCCTTGTCTTAACTTCTTTCTCTGCATTTTCACTAACCCTTCTGTTGTTTGTCTGAAAAAACATGAGATAACCAAGATCTTACTCGGATTGAAAAAATCCGAGCTTTTGGGAAGGTATTCACCGCGATCAAGGCTGCGGGAATGTTGCTCATCAACAGATACCTTCCCGCAAAGTCTGGGGAACTCTTGGAAGTTGAAAAACTTCCGGGAGCCATCATAGAGATCGCGAATGCCAAGGAGTCCACCTTGCGCTCCGCGGCCCGGGGTGGTGCACGCAAGGCTTTATGATGAGGACATCCCTAGTACATTGCCACTTAAACAAGATGAAGTGAGACTTGGACCAATGATGTCTTGGGATAATCACGGCAGACGTTACTGGGGGTAACTGATCTTGGGGCAAGACGACACAGGCGTTTGGGAGAGGGTTTAGCCCAGAGGAAAACATGATGGAACTCGATCTGGTAGCCGGCAATCAAGTCGTCGAGTCTCCGATCTCAATATATTAACTCAACCCTCGTGTTACACTGGATGCTTGATATCAAGCGATATTGCTAGAACTCTTGGATCTCTCTTAACCTAACTTAGGGGCCGGTTTATAAAGCACCCGAACCCCCTGGCTTGCCCTCCAAGGCGCACCCTGAATCTTACCCGGACACTACGTACAAAACCCTAACTTTCCTTACCGTAACCCACAATCCGGGTTACGAGGCCTACAATCTTGGGCCTTCTAGAAGTTCTTTTATCCTTAGCCGGATCTTGTGCAGCGTCCTTTGGGCCGAATTACACCTTGGAGTTGGGCTACCGGGTTATCATCCCTCCATCAGTAGTCCCCAGAATAGCTTGGGCTTCACAAGATCCCCTTTGAAGCGCACGCTATTCCCTGCAAAATTATCAAACTTACAAGTTCAATGGGGGCCGGGTTACATTGCTTTGATGAACAGCTAGGCCTAACTCCACGGCGGCCATATAGTAACCCGGCTTTCTCCAAGTCTTTACTTGTCTTCCCGGATCAACACCCCGATAAGAATGTTAAAGATCCGGCTAACTTTACTCGATAATTGACCCTAATTTTGCGGAGAAGATCTCATTCTTGTTTCCGTCCGGATATCTCGTTTAGCACTCAAAGCACACCCCACAAAATCCAGGGAAATAGCCGTTTAACCCGAAATTTCCGGCTGCCAACCGTTGAGCTAGGTTTAGCCGCCCACACCCTTATAAATAGGCACCTAGGAGAAAATCCAACCCCAACGGCTCATTCTCCCCCTTTCGTCTTCCTCCTCGCCTCCGCGCCCAAGCTCACAGAGCATCGCCATGGAGACCTCACGTGCATCACCAGAGCCAATCCGCCGCCGGTTGCGCTCCACCACTGCTCGCCCCGTGCCGCCGCCAAGATCCGCCGCCGCACCCCCGACCCTTCCGCCGGGAATCGCAAAGGGACACCAAGCTTGCGCTATTTGCCTTCGTCGGGCCTCACTTCGATCTCCTCCAGTAAGTCTCTCGTATCTATCAACTTGCCCGTGCAATTTCTCGATTTACTTCAGATTGGATCCAAGTCAACCCGCCGGTCATTTTTCTGGTCACGCCGAATTAGATCGCTGAAATTCATTCTAACTCACCCAATGGATTGAATATAGACTTCACTCTACTCCCCTACTGCCCATAGTCACTAATTTCACCGCAAATCTAGAAATGGAATCTCCAATCTAGGCTCGGGCCGCCCAAATTTTCCGCTCCTGACTCTGTTACCCGGAAAATCTTCTTTTTCCGGCTCTTTTGCTTACAGTATATACATGGGAACCATCCAACTTCTTCAAACACCTTTCAATACATAAGCTCCCCATAATTTTCATAATGATGCTTGATACCCGGATAACTTGCAATCTTGCTCCACAAAACGATACCCGGATAATACTTAGCTTCCATGTTATCTTGATATCGCTCGTCAATACTTAGACAACTCATGGCTTCCGAGTCTTATTCCTTGTACCCTTCTACCTCGTGCTTTGCAGGTCAATCCCATGGCTCCCAAGAAGCAGGGGAAAACACCGGCCAAGGCCAAGACCACCAGCTCCATATCCGCCAATTGGGCGCGATCCACGGTTACGAAGGCCAAGTTAGAAGAACTGGCCGAGTTAGGGGTTCTACCCCCTCAAAAGGAGATCCACTGGAGGGTGCCGGGTAACGAGACCCGGCCTACGCCCGCGGATGATGAGGCCGACTGAGGTATGCACGTGATACTGACCCAACTGCTTGGGGTTGGCCTGGAAACCTCCTACTCCCCCTTGGTTGTTACCTTGATTTCCAGCTGCCGGGTTACCGGCTGGGGGTGGGCCGTTGCCCGGGTTTCCACCTGGACCCGGTCCTCCTCCCCGACCTGCACCTCGCATGGCTCTGTTCACTTCCTCATTCTTCCACCTCTGTAGGTCGGCGCACTGCTCCAAGGAGTGGTTAGCTGGCCTACCGTTCCTGCTGTGCTTCGGGCATGCCATTCTGAAGATGTCCCAATTATTACTCGGCCTTGGTGGCCCTTGATAGTTTCCTCCATTGTGATTTCCAGTATTGAAATTTCCTTCTGCCCTGGGTCTGGAAGATCCGGCTTCAGTGTTGGCGACAAACTCGGAGCCTCCTTGAAACGGGCGCTTGTTCTGGCTGTTGTTACCCGGCGCTGATCCATTGCCGGTTCTTCCGTTATTACTTGTGTTTGCTTTTGCTTTTTTATCGCCAGTTTCCTCTTCCGTAGTGTCCGTTGCGGCATGTTTGTTGCATGCATCCATCAGTTCTCCCATCGTAACCTCCGAAGCATTCCGACTAGATTTCATGCGAGTTAATTTTTGTACTAAAGGTGTATACTTGCAGGTCTTTGCCATAGCTTGCAGCGCATCCTTGGGCTGAATATCTGTAGATGAATGAATTTTTTCCATAACCCGGCGCACCCAGCTGCGCGCCGATTCTCCCTTCTTCTGAACGCACCGCTCTAGGTCATCAATAGTGAATAATTTTCTGCACGTCCCGTGAAAGTGCTTGATAAACGCAGTTTTCAATTCTCCCCATGATTTGATAGATCCTTCCGGTAGATTGGTGAACCATAACTTTGCTGCTCCCTCTGACATCATCAGATACATGAATTTGGCTTGAAGATTCTCGGACGCGTTGCGAATTGACATGGCCATCTCATAGCTGCTCAACCATGTTTCCGGATCCATAGTCGGCTCATAATTCACTACTTTACCCGGTTCTTTGAATTTTTCCGGGTAAGGTTCAGCCCTGATGCTATCCGAAAGACACTTAGGCCCTGCAAGAATGGTCGAAGCTGGTCTTACTCGGGAAACGTGTGATCCTGCAGGGGGTGCAGCTGGGCGCGGTACTGCTGGTATCCCATGTACGGCAGACCCGGCCACGGCTCTCCTGGCTCTGGAACTGTCCACGATGGCCTGTGCTGCTGATGCTGCTGGTACTGCCTGAATGTGTGGAGGAGGCGGCATTTGCTGCTGTGTAACATCCCAAGTATGAAAATCTCCCCCCTAGATGTTTGTTTCTTGTTTTATTTTTGTTTTGCATCATGTCATCATAACCATTGCCTTTTGTTGCATTTGTTTTGCATTTGATTTCATTTGTTTTATTTGTTTTCTATATGATTCCAAAACAAAATTCAATTGTTGTTCATACTTGTTATGTTACAATGTGTCAAATAAAAACTATAAAACAAACAAATAATTGTTCCACTAAAATTGGAATCAAAAACTTAATTATTTTGGCTTAACTTTCATTTATTCTTTTAATACCAAAAAATTGCTTAAAATCATTTAATTTCCAAACATCAACTAAGTTAAAATAATTGGAAAAAAAAAGTTTATTTTTCAAGGTGTTGTTACAAAAATAAGTCATTAAGAATTTATTCCAAAATTTTGCTAACCCTAGAACCATTTGTTTTCTCTATTTTCCCAAATCTGAAAAAAAATAAAAGGAAGAAAAAGGTTAAAGAGAAAGGTGAGGGGGGCAAAAGGAGGCAGCCCATTTGGGGCCAGCCCAACTGCCTGGCCCGTACCCCCCACCCTTTCCCTAACCTCCGTACGGTACGAACTCCATCCATGGAGTCCACGTCGACATACAGGCAGTGGACGGCCGAGCTACCCCCTCCTCCTCTATAACCTGCCCTCGAGCACCTCGTTGCCCTAATTTTTCTCTCCATCCCTCCTTCCCCTCGCGCCGCAACTTCTTCTTCTCTCCCTCCGGTCTCCTTTCTCTGTTCCCCACCGAGCTCCTCACAGCAGCCTCCCTCTCCGGCTCGCCGCCGGCGCCACGGCGCCCGCCCGGCCGCGCTAGGGCCGGGAACGGAGACGCCGCGCGCCCCTCTACCTCGCCGTCCTCTCCGATTCCCCCAGGAGCTAGAGGATCTCCGCCGCCACCCCAAGTTCGCCGCCCGTCGCCCCACCGCGGCGACCGCTCCTCTGTCAGTCGAGGTGAGCCGCCCCTCATCGGCCTCTCCCTTCGCCCGCCTCACCCCTCGCCTCCTGCCCTCGTGGCCCTCCGCACGGCCCGCACGACCACCGCCCCGCCGCACGCACACGGTGGCGAGCCACCGCGGCGGGCCGCCGTCCGCCGTCCGCCCTCGCTCGCTGGCCGTTCGCGAACTGCAACGACATGCAGTAACCTGTACCTGCAAATAGGAGATTCAGTTAAAATTCGTAACTGAACCATAACCCCAACCCTGCTCTGTATCTTTCACCAATCGGAACACAGCCCAAGTGGCTAGCGCACCGTGCGCGCTCGCAGCACATGCGGGTTCGAATCCCACGGGAGGCGAATTTCGCCTCCCCTTTTTTCCTTGGCCGCACCCGCGCGGGGCCCACACGTCATGGACCCTGAAGGCCACATCACCCCCAGCACTGCCACCTAGGTGCCACGCAGGCCCAGGGCCCAGTTGGCAGTGCCCTAGGTAGTTATCTGCGCGGTAACAAAAAAATAATTCCTGCGTTTTCTTTTTTAAATCCAAGTCCTTTTAATTCACATTTTGGTCCTATATTTTAAATTGTTAATAACTCTCAAACTATAACTCCAAATAATAAAATCTAAATATGTGCACCGCTCTAAATTAAATTGTCTATCTATCTATAGCATTTGTTTTCTGTTTTGAATTTTCAAAATGCAATTCAAATTTGAATTCAAATAATTCAATTGCAAATTGCTAAAATCCATAACTAATTCATTATTAATCCAAATCATGCAAATAAAATATGTTTTCCATACCATTTTGAACCACCAATTCAAATATAAATTTTGTTTCATGATTTGAATAATTAAAATTGCCTAAATAATTTAAACCTTGTTTAATTCATTTAAAAATTGATAAAATCATAACTTGCTCAAATTAAATTATTTTTGAACATGCAAAATATGTTTTCAACCTAGAAAAGTATAAACTTTTCAAATATGAATTTGAATTTATGTTTGGAACAAATAAAATTCAAATAAAATTCATGCTTGTTTTAAATTCATTTAAAACTTGTTTAATATTGTTTAAGTCATAATAAATTCATCCTAATTCCTTTTTCAATATTTGAAACATGTAATCCACCTAAAATTGTGTGTTCTTTTCAAATATGAATTTTGTTAATTATTGTGCATAATTTAAATTGGTGAAAACAACAACTATTGGTGTAATTGATAAGGTCTAACTACTTCCTGGACAGATTCAGAGGAACACTCCAGTTTCAGACAAGAACAGGGATGGAATTGATAGGCAACAAGAGCCGAATTTAGAGGTGCGATTACAACCAGCCAGGGACACTGGCGGCTAGGGTTTAACCCATACAATAGATAGATGACTTCTACTCCACGATCGTCCAGCTATAAAGCGAATTACAGGGGTAGGAGAGGGATTACACTTCAGACAGGAGTGGTTGGCGACAGTGCTTTGGTCGAAAAGGTAATAGCGACAGAGGCTTGACTCGAGACCGTCGGATGGCTGGGCAACGACTGGGATCGAGTCACTTACGCGAACCGCTGCGAAAGGATTTAAACCGTTGTTTCGCGCCAAGAATACTAGCAAGGCTGTGGTGCCTGACAATACCCCGCTCCTTGAGATCAGACCTGTCCTCAGGGCTGGAATTGAGGGAAAACCTTCTGGATGAATGTAGCGTCTTCCCACGTTGCCTGCTCAGTCGGAAGATTTGCCCATTTGATCAACCAACGCACAACTGGTACCTGAATATCACCTTGAGTGCGGGGTATGAGTTTCCTGTCGAGTAGTTGTTCTGGTTCCAGTAGAATGGTTCCATCATCATTGAGGAGTGGTAGAGAGGGGTTGGCCACGGCTTGGGGACCCAAGTGCTTTTTCAACTGGCTCACATGGAATGTGTTATGTAATTTGCATCCCTCTGGAAGCAATATTTTGTATGCCACTGAACCTACTTTTTCCAGAACTCGAAAAGGTCCATAATATCTTGAATGAAGTTTGATGTGACGATGTAGGCTGAGTGAAGTGTGTCTGTACGGTTGGACTTTTAAATAAACCATGTCTCCAACTGTCAAAGATCTTTCTGACCGATTCTTGTCTGCTTGGACCTTCATTCTTGCCTGAGCCTTCAGCAAGTTCTCCTTAATCCAGGCTGCAGTTTGCTCAGCTGTCAAAATGGAGGAAAAATCTGACTGAGTTTCTATTGGGAGAAGAGCTGTTTCTGCAATCATAGTTGGTTTCCTGTTGTATAAAGCCTGAAATGGTGTGATCTTTAGAGCTGTGTGGTAGCTAGTATTGTACCACCATTCTGCCATTGAAAGCCACTTTGCCCATTTCTTTGGTTGCAGGAATGCCAAGCACCTCAAATAATTCTCGAGGCATTGATTCACTCTTTCGGTTTGCCCATCTGTTTGGGGATGGTATGATGTGCTGAAATGCAGTTTGACTCCCAATTGCTTGAAAAGGTCTTGCCAAAAATGACTTGTGAAGATACGATCTCTGTCAGTTACAATGACTGTGGGAGGCCCATGTAGCTTGAATACATTATCAGTGAATGCAGTGACTACAGTAGAGACAGTGATGGGGTGCTTTAAAGCAATGAAGTGGCTGTACTTGGTGAATCGATCCACTACTACCAAGATCATGTCCTTGCTGTAGGAAAGAGGCAGGCCCTCAACAAAGTCCATGCTGATGTGGGCCCAAGCAAAGTCAGGTACTGGGAGGGGTTGAAGCAACCCAGGATATTTCCAGTGTTCAGGCTTGTTGATTTGGCAGACTGGGCATTGTTTAATGAAGTCCATGATGAATTGTTTCATAGAAGGCCAATGGAACAATAAGTGCACTCTGTGGAAGGTTGCTCTGTGGCCAGAGTGGCCACCCAACTCAGAATTGTGGAAAGCTTCCACTAATTTCTTCTTCAGAGCATTATCCTGGCCAATGATGATCTTCCCCTTGTACCAGATTACTCCTTGCTTGAGTGTATAATTAGGAATGGATGTGGGATCCAGAGCTAGGGTAGCCAATAGTTTCTTACACTTGTCATCTGAAGAATAACTATTGGTAACTTCAGTTATCCAGGCAGGGTGTACAGTAGATGTACTGAGTGCATTTATCTTGTCTTGCACTCTAGAAAGGGCATCAGCTACCTTATTTGTCTTTCCTTGTTTGTACTCAATGGAGTAATTATAGCCAAGTAGTTTAACTAAGAGCTTGTGTTGTATGCCTTCTGTGAGTTTTTGTTCTTGAATATACTTCAAACTTTCCTGGTCAGTTCTGATGATGATAGCTGAGGCTGCAAAGTAATGTTTCCAGTGTTTTAATGCCTCAATGATTGCCAATGCTTCCTTGTCATATGTGGAAAAGGCTGCAGCTTTAGGTCCAATAGCTTTGCTGAAGAATGATATAGGCCTGCCTGCCTGCATAAGCACAGCTCCAATGCCATAGCCAGAGGCATCTGTCTCTAGGACAAATGATTCAGAGAAATTTGGTAAAGCCAATACTGGAGCTTGTGTTAGTTTGGTTTTCAGTGTGCTGAAAGCTGAGTCTTGTTCTGGTCCCCAGCAGAAATTATCCCTTTTTAAACAAAAGAAGAGGGGCTTGCAAATCAGTCCATAGTTTTGGATAAATCTTCTGTAGTATCCAGTGAGACCTAGGAAGCTTCTTAGTTGTGACACATTTTCTGGTGTTGGCCATTTCACTACTGCAGCAATCTTCACTGGGTCAGTAGCTACACCATCTCCTCTAATGACATGTCCCAGATATTCTACTTGGGCTTGTGCAAATACACATTTGCTTCTTTTGGCAAATAATTGATGCTCAATTAGTTTATCAAATATCTGTTTGAGGTGTCCCAAATGGTCATTCAATGACTTGCTGTAAATCAATATGTCATCAAAGAAAACCAAGGCAAACTTTCTGAGGAAGGGTGCTAAAACAGTGTTCATGAGCATTTGGAATGTTGCAGGGGCATTTGTGAGGCCAAAAGGCATGACTAGGTACTCATAGTGTCCACAATGTGTGCTAAATGCAGTTTTTTCAATGTCCTGTTCCTGCATTCTAATCTGGTGGTAGCCACTTCTTAGATCCAATTTAGAAAAGATAGCAGCTCCCTGTAGCTCATCCAAAAGATCCTCAATAACAGGGATAGGATACTTGTTTTTAATTGTCTGGGCATTTAACTTTCTGAAGTCATTGCATACCCTCCAAGTGAAATCCTTCTTTTTCACCAAAATGGCAGGGGAGGAATAAGGACTAACACTGTCTCTGATCACTTTGGTTTTAATCATTTCCTTGATAATATTTTCCATGGCTTCCTTTTGGTGATATGGCAGTCTGTAAGGTCTCTGGTTGACTATTTTGGCCTCAGGAACCAAAGGGATTGAGTGGTCAATTGCCCTTTTGGGGGGGAGGTCCTGTGGAGTGGAAAATAACACTTCATATTGTTGCAGTAGTGCTTGTACTTGTGGATGTACAGGATCAGTGGAAATATTTTCTTCAGTCATTTGCTGCAAGAAAATTACTGCTCCACAGATTGGTTCATTGTACAATTTTTCACTGGCCTCTATTTCAGTAACAGTGACTGTTGGCAAACTTTCATCCTTGAAAATAATCTTTTCTCCATTTTGTCTTGTGATTTGCACTTGCATTTCTTGGAAATCTAGCTCCACAGGGCTATTAAGAGACATCCAATCTGCTCCT
This sequence comes from Alopecurus myosuroides, assembly GCA_028641055.1. Lineage (NCBI taxonomy): Eukaryota > Viridiplantae > Streptophyta > Magnoliopsida > Poales > Poaceae > Alopecurus > Alopecurus myosuroides. The sequence continues at coordinate 118,376,617 of CM054062.1, forward strand.
AGGATAATATCATAGCCATGCAACTGAAGGACTCTAAAATCCCCATAGAATTCATGTCCTTGGATAGAAAAATTGCAGTTTGGTGCCCAGAATTCTGTCCATAAGGTGCCCCCATTAGCTACTTGCACTCTCTTTTTCTTTGTTGGATAGAGTGTGCAATTTGCCTTTTTTGCCATGTCAGGTGAGATAAAAGTGGCTGTACTACCACTATCAATTAAGGCAGTGGCCTTCATCTTTCCCATAGATATAGTTACAGTGAATGTGTATTTGGATTGGCCAATTCCCATCAATGCATGCATTGATATTTGTAGTATCTTATCCTCCTTTGGTATGTCATGTTGTGCCTCTGGAACAGGTAATTCTTCAGTGTAATAGACCATCTCAGCATCATCAGGAAAAGTGCCCTGTAAAGCATGAATTTGTGCTTGATTTGCCATTTTGCAAACTTTCTTATGGCCAGGGAACCATTTCTCCTTACATTTGTAACAATTGCCCACTAGTCTTGCTTGTTCAATAAGTGCAGCTGTGCCAGATAATTGCTTGGGTTGTTCAAACTGAACTTGTCTTCTGACAGCAGGATTGTATGGTGTAAATGGTTTCTTGGCAGGTAGAGATTGTTCCATTCTCCTGGCTAACCATATAGCCTTCTGTAGATCTGGTGGTTCATGACACTGCACATGATGTTGAATGGTGTCAATTAATCCAGCAATGAAGCTATTTTTGAAATACTCAGCATTTAGGACAGGATTATCTCTGCGCAAAAGGTTCATAGCCTGTTCAAATCTGAGGACATACTCATTAATAGTCCCAGTTTGTTGTAGAGCATGAAAAGCTCTGACATTATCACAGATAGAGGATTCTGAAAACCTATCTTCCAGATATCTGCAGAACCTGTACCAGGGCAGGTTATTGGCTGGCATTGCAGTGCCTCTCCACCATTCAATAGCAGGTCCTTTCAGGTATGTCACTGCAATTTCAGTCTTTAATTCTGCAGGAGTGTGTGCTGCTTCGAAATACATTTCAACCACTTGTATCCAAGATGTGGTGCCAGTACCATCAAATTCAGGAATATTGTATTTGGCAGGCTTGACAGTAGCTGCTGGTCTTCTATTTTCCACTTGGTTATCTCTGTAGTTGGTCAATTGTCTGTTCTCCTGCTGCAATGTTTCCAAGTTGATGATGTGGACAGTGTTTTGACCATGTTCAGGTGTAGCTGCTGCCTTAGGCTCGTTACCAGACTGGATCTGCTTTGTGTTGAAGTGGGGGTGTCTGTAGGGCATTTTGACAGACCCATCCAAATTCAGTTCTCTGCCAGTTTGGATATCTTGAAGTGTTGCTGATCCAACCGTAGTAGGGGAGGGATTAGGCTCAACTGCAGGTTTTTGGGCAACCTGGGTGGGAAAGGTTTGAGCTGTTGGTCCTTGCTTGGACAGAGATGCCTCTTTTGATGGAAAATTGTTCATGAATGTGGCAAGGGAATTGTTGAGTTCTGTCAATGTTTTTTGTACTACCAGAAAATTTGAGCCCACTGTCTCACGAAACTCATCAAAGTCCTCTCTATCTTGCTGTCTGCTTTGCTGCAAGGCCTTGACTTCCAGCTGTAAGGATTGAAATTCCAGCTGCTCCGTAGATGTTGAGTCCTCCACATGCACCATGATGTTCTTGCAAGAATATGCTGAAAGAGGGTTTTATAACCGGCTGTATACCTGATGACCTTTTTTAGCTGCCTGATCTGATTCTCAAGGGGGGAATTTTACCACAGCAAGAGCTGCAACCAGACCTTGATAGCAGATCCTTCCGTCGTGCTACTCCTCCGCCGTCGTCCGCCGCCAGAGTACAACCAATTTGGGAGGGAGGGTGGGATTTTACGACAGGCACGGTGTGTGTCTGCAACCCCCTGCCTAACCAAACCTGCACCGAACTTACTCCGCCGCCAACGCCGTCTTGCGCCGCCGCCGGGATCGGGTGGGAGGGGAAGGATTTTACAGCGCCTCCAACTTCCCGTCTGCACCCAGATCCAATCGCCTCCGAGGATCACGTGGCTCTGAATACCAATTGATAAGGTCTAACTACTTCCTGGACAGATTCAGAGGAACACTCCAGTTTCAGACAAGAACAGGGATGGAATTGATAGGCAACAAGAGCCGAATTTAGAGGTGCGATTACAACCAGCTAGGGACACTGGCGGCTAGGGTTTAACCCATACAATAGATAGATGACTTCTACTCCACGATCGTCCAGCTATAAAGCGAATTACAGGGGTAGGAGAGGGATTACACTTCAGACAGGAGTGGTTGGCGACAGTGCTTTGGTCGAAAAGGTAATAGCGACAGAGGCTTGACTCGAGACCGTCGGATGGCTGGGCAACGACTGGGATCGAGTCACTTACGCGAACCGCTGCGAAAGGATTTAAACCGTTGTTTCGCGCCAAGAATACTAGCAAGGCTGTGGTGCCTGACAGTAATCCCTTTAAGGAACCAAAATTCCCTAATTTACTAAATAAATTTCTAAATTGGTAAACCTTAACTCCATTTGATTCTATCGTTGTTATTTGTCTGTTTTCCTCATCCATGCATCATACTAATTCACCTTCATCTGTTGATTAGTTGGAAAACAAATAATCTAACCCAAAATTCATGGGCTTTTCATATGCAACTCAAAATTGCATATGTGTCCATTTAATTTGTGTTACCATGTCAACTAGTTTATTTTTGATGCATCAATTAAATGGTCATGCATCATCCCATGATTGTGCACTATGCCATGTTATTGATTGTTTGTTCTCTGCGTTGTTTGTTTGCTTCTTCTCGAATAGACGACGACGTTGATACAGACGATCTTACGACACCCCTTCTGAGGTTTTAGCTCAGTACCAGGCTACTGAGTTTGCAGGCAAGTTATCACTCACATGAACCACTATGTTCCTTTCAACATTGGTTACCGATACTTTCTGTTGTCTATTTCTGCTATTCATATGTATCGTTGCTTCTGTTACGAACCTACCACATGATACCCTGCACCCTGATATTGCCTCACCATCCACACCTATAACCCCATTGATTGTTGCCGTGTCTTACTAGCATGCTTAGGTTTGTTTCTGCTCGAGTCTGTTACCCGTTACTTTCTGTTACTATATTTCTATTACGTTCTATGGGCTCGATGTTAAACAATCAACCTGTTAATGTTATGGGTAATAATAATTTGACGATAAGGCACCGGCAGGAGGCCCGGCGTGGTTTTGAGGCCTGCTAGTGTCGACCCTAATTAGGAAAAGGGTCTTGTCTACTGATCCATGATGAGCGTGCTCACCGCATCCGGGTGGTAGTATGGAACCCCCCTCGACTTTGACCTGATCCGCAGTTTGTCCGAAGAGCCACACTTAGTTCGGGTGTTCCATTTGCGCGTAAGCATGAATGGGTCGCTCCCATGGTTACTGTTGGTGATGATTATTATGATGATGATGCATATAGGGCGAGGCCTGTGGTGCCGGGGGGTGTGGTTTTCACCCTTGCGCTTAGGTTAGGTCGGACTGGCCGGGACCTTATAGCTCCGTGGCTCCTAGGACAGGTTGTAGAGATGGTTCGAGTCGTGTCAAGCCAACCTGAGTTTTAGTTGGTGGCTTGAGTGTGTACGGGTACTGGAGCACACCCTGCAGGGATGAATCTTCTCGAGAAGCCGTGTTGTCCGCGGTTATGTGACGACTTGGTGAAATTACTGGCTAACAAGTACTCAGACAACTTACACCTAACTATAATAACTTGACTAGTAATAGGTTTATTGACATAATAACCTGAACCATCATTAATCCAACTGTGTGAGTTATCCTCGGATTGCTTCTTTGGATAAGGGGCGAGATCCAGGATGGGTTTGTTTGGTGGTTAGTGGTAGTTGGTTACGATACGCTATCTTATCTCCTTTCTGTTAGCCGGAAGTCATAGTATGTTTCTGTAGTTGGTTAGTGCAGCCCGCTGCCGCATCTTTTATATCACCCTTCCTACCGTTGAACCCAAAGCATCTGTGCTTGGTGTTGACGGGTTACACTTTTGTGAACTGTGAGTCTTGCTTGCCAGTACGTTTATGTACTGACCCCTTTGGGGCTGTGGTTTCCGCAGACAACGTTTCCGAGGATCCCCATGGTGGCTGCTACGTGGAGCACGACGACGCTGTTGACGAGTAGATAGCGGACCCTGGCAGGATCCGAAACTTCGTGGATGGGCTCCGTCTTTTCGTTTCCGGCTTCTTAAGCCTATTTGGATTTTGTCCGTACTCAGACCTGTTGAATGCTTCCGCTGCTATGTAATGATGATATGTTGGGACATGTGTCCTCTGGATGATTGTATTTGCTATCTCTGCTCTAGTGAGAGCCATTTGCACTTTATTTCCATCTTTTGTGTCTTAGAGATATGTTGTGTTATCATTCTGTTAAACGCCGTTGACGTACCATGTGTGTATGGTATGAAGTACGTCAATGGTAGTATCCTGATTTCTATGGGATGGTTTACGTAGAAGATGAACAGATAGGGGTTGGTTGTCACACATACGTGTGTTGGCCTACTCGTAAGAGATGCGGGTGCCGGTAAGCCCCGTAATCCAATCCACTACTGTTCAACGGAACTGCGAGTATCCTCTAGAAGTCCGGGTGCGACAAATGGTATCAGAGCCTGTCTGCCTGTAGGATCCCTTTTTACTGGTCGCAGTTGAGTCTAGAAACTATTTTGTAGCTATATAGGAAAAATGAAACGTGAGAGTAGGAATTCTGCCATTTTATTTCTTTCCCCACCCACCCACCCTCCCTTTTCTGGTAAGGAAGTGCAACGTTGTTTTCTCTTTCTCATCTAAACTTCCAAGTTAGGATTTCACGAATCCTGGTTTCTCTAGGATGGTTATATCTACTAGACCATAGGAATGGAGGTGGTTGTGACATGATTTATCATGTTGCCTACTCACGATTGAGAACGGAGGCGTGTAAGCCCCGGAAGCAGATCCTCTATTCCTTAAGCAGTAGATATTGATCCTTTAGAAGCCCGGATGGGTTATATCCGTAGTACCTCAGGTGTTTGTGGTCTCCAGTTTCCCAATTGTTGCTTCGATATCGTCCTTCATAAATCTTCTCTTCCGTTGTAACAACTTATTTGTTGATCCGTTGTTAACCTCCATCCTTGTTCTATGCTACCTTCTTACCGTCTGAAGTAATCCTTTTAAGCACTTATATTGGATTTTGTTATCCGGTTAGTGTGTTAATATTTGTGTCCTCTTCAGGATGGAAAGTGGTGAAGAAGAACCCACACTGCCACCCGAGGTGGGAAAAGTGCTGTCTCAGATGACACAAGTTATAAAGCAGATGCAGCAGAACCAAGACCTTGGGAGTAATGGCAACGCCCGGGTGTCTACTCGGGAGTTCCTTGAGCTCAATCCGCGCACGTTTGATAACTCCTCCGAGCCATTGGATGATGATGACTGGCTCCGTGAAATGAACCGAACTCTTATGGTATGTCATGTGGCTGACGAGGACCGTGTTCCTTACGTGACCTACCTTCTCCGTGGACAATCCATGTCTTGGTGGGAGAATTTCCAAGAAATGAGAGGTCCTAGTGTGGAAATCACATGGGAGGATTTCAAGCAAGCCTTCGTGCGCCATCACATTCCCGATGGGCTCATGGAGAAAATGCGTGAGGAATTCTATTCTTTCACACAAGGCAGTTTGGACGTTCTCGAATACCAAAGAGAGTTCAATCGTCTGGCTCACTACACCGGAGATGAAATCACCACGGAAGCGAGAAAGATGGCAAAGTTCCGCAGGGGTCTCAACCCGGAACTCAAGTATGCTCTCACCAACGTCAAGGCCAAGAATTTTGAGGACCTCATCAACATCGCTTTAAAGGAAGAGCATGGGCGCAAGTTGGTTGAGGAATCTCGTAAGCACTCTCGTGAACAGGCTAATCTCTCAAAAGCTATCATGCCTCCACAAAAACGAAGAGTTTGGGTTCCATATACCACTCCAACACCGCCCATATGCTTGCCAAGCCCGACAGGTTGTCGCACCCGGACTTCTAGAGGATACTCACCGTACGAACTGAACAGTATTCTGATGGGATTACGGGGCTTACCAGCACCCGCGTCCTCTTACGAGTAGGCCGACACTTATGTGTGACAACCCATCGCTACTGTTCACCGTCGATGTAAACTATCCCGTAGAAATCAGGACACTACCATTGACGTACTTCATACCATACACAGATGGTACGTCAACGGCTTTGAACAAAAGGATAACACAACATGCCTCTAAGACACAAAAGATTGAAATAAGTTGCCAATGGCCCTCACTAGGGCAGAGATAGCAAATACAATCATCCAGAGGACACATGTCCCAACATAACATCATTACATATCAGCGGAAGCATTCAAAGGGGTCTGAGTACAGACAAATCCAAATAGGCTTAAGAAGCCGGAAACTGAAATAAAGACGGAGCCCATCCACGATGTCTCGGATCCTGCCCGGGTCCGCTAACTACTCGTCAGCAGCCTCGTCAAACTCCACGTAGTAGCCGTCACCTGGATCCTCGTAAGCGTAGTCTGCGGAAACCACATCCCCAAAGGGGTCAGTACATAGACGTACTGGCAAGCAAGACTCACAGTTCACCAAAGTGTAGCCCGTCAACACAAGCACAGATGACTTGGGTTCAACGGAAGGAAGGGGATATATAAGATGCTGCAAGTGGCTGCACTAACCAACTACAGAGGTTCTACCACTTCCAACTATTAGCAAAGGGTATAAGATCGAGTGTTGTGACCAACTGAAAGATAACATCAAACAAACCCATCCTGGATCTCGTCCCTTATCCAAAGAAGCAATCCGAGGATAACTCACACAGTTGGGTTAAAGATGAATCAAGTTATGGTGACAATAATCCTATTACTAGTCAAGTTGTTATTCATGGGGTGTGAGATTGTGAATCATTAGGTTTAAGTTGTCCTGAGTACTTGTTAGCCAGTACCTTCACCAAGTTAACCATAACCGCGGAAAACACGGCTTCTCGAGAAGATTATCCCTGCAGGGTTGCACCAATTTGACCGTACACGTATGAATAACCCGCCAGATGGGATGCCTCCCACCAAGCGGGGCACTCAACACAACTCAACTCTTCTTCGCATCAAGCCCAAAGCACCTTGGGCGCACGGCTAATCGAGCCCAGAAGAAAATGGACCCTCATAGCACTCTAAGAACGTGTCCCCCTATATGCCGACTACAAAAGTTCCACCCTGCGCTGGGCTCGCAAAAACATGCATGCGGCAAATGGAAAACACGAACTAAATGAGATGATTTGGACGAGATGCGAATCGAATCAAATTGAGGGGGGCGCCCATACTCGCTTCCCACATGCGGGTAGTGCGCTCATCATGGATCAGTAGACAAGACCCTTTTCCTATTAGGGTCGACACTAGCAGGCCTCAAAACCACACAGGGCCTCCTGCCGGTGCCTTATCATCAAATTATTATTAACAACAATATTAGCATGATTGATTGATTGATTAAACATCGAGCCCCCAGAACATAATGAAATAGTAACAGAAAGTAGCGTGTAACAGACTCGAGCAAAAACAACCTAAGCATGCTAGTAAGACACTGGCTCAGTCAATAGGGTTGTAGGAGGGGTGGTGAGGCAATATCAGGGTTAAAGGATTCATGTGATAGGTTCGTAACAGAAACAACTACCACTAAGGCTAGCAGAAATAGACAACGGAAAGTATCGGTAACCAGGGTTGAAAGGAACACAATGGTTCATGTGAGTGATAACTTGCCTGCGAACTCAGCAGCCTGGTACTGAGCTAGATCCTCAGAAGGGGTGCTGTAAAGATCGTCGGTATCAACGTCGTCGTCTATCCGAGAAGAAGCAAACAAACAAGGCAGAAATATAAACAATCATTATCATGGCATAGTGCACAATCAAATATGATGCATGACAAGTTAATGGTTGCAACAAATCAAACTAGCTAACATAATAACACAATTTATATGGACCCATATGCAATTGGATTGCATATGGAAAAGGTCCATTGAAATAGTTGGAAACAAATGATTTACAATTAATTATTATGTGAAAGTTGTTAGCATGATGCATGCATGATGGTAACAACAAAATAACAACAAATAGCAATGATAGATGCAAGTAATAAAAGGATTTAACAAGTTTTGGAAATCATTTGTTAAGTTTAGAAATTTTGGGTTAATTAAACATGTCACACTAACAATTGTTGTTTTCATCAATTTAAAGTGTGCAAAACAATTAACAAAATTTATACTTGAAAAGAACATCAAATTTTAGTTGGATTACAAGTTTCAAATATTGAAATTTGAATTAGGATGAATTTATTATGAATTAAACAAGTTTTAATTGAATTTAAAACAAGTTTGAATATTATTTGAATTTTATTTGTTCAAATCATAAATTCAAATTCTTATTTGAAAAGTTCACACTTTGATGGTTTGAAAACATATTTTGCATGTTCAAAAATATTTTATTTTGAGCAAGTTATGATTTTATCAAATTTAATTGAATTAAACAAGTATTAAATTATTTAGGCAATTTAAATTACTCAAACCAGGAAACAAATTTTATATTTGAATAGGATATTCAAAATGGTATGAAAAACATATTTTATTTGCCTTATTTGGAATTAGTATGAATTATTTATGAATTGTTGCAAATTACATTTGAATTACTCAAATTTGAATTTTAAATGCATTTTGAAAATTCAAAACAGTACACAATTGGAATAATTGGATAGACAATTAAATTTGGAGCAATAAACATATACAACTTTTATTAATTGGACTTATAGATTAAAAGTTATTAATGTTTAAAGTTTAGTGTTTAAATCTGTTATTTAAAAGAATTTGAGTTTCAAAACAGAAACGTTTAAAACGTTTTGCACCGCACTGGACCCTAGCCATTGCCACTGCAGCGTGGGCCTGGGGCCAGCGTGGCGCTGCGCACGCTTGCGTGGCCACCAGTGCCACTGACTGGTGGGCCACGCCTGTCAGCAGTGCGGCGAAAAAAGGTGGATTATTCCACTGCGGCCGCGGGGGATCGATCCCACGACCGCGCGCTTGCACTCGTTGGACTGAACCACTGCGCTGCTTCGATTCGTTTGACAGACAAACAAACGCGGACAGGTTATACTTGAACGCATGGGTTTAACTAAATTTCGCTGACGACCAAATCCTTCCTCGACTGAACAGAAGCAAGGCTGCTCGCCGGCGGGGAGATGACCGTGGCTGTGCTAGCTGGTGGTGCGTGCGTGTGCTGGACGGACGTGTGCGCGCGTGCAGAAGGGTAACAGAGAGGGAAGGAGACGGAGAACGGTGGAGCTCACCGCGGTGCTGCAGAAGGTGGGCGACGGCGAGATGGGGCCGCGACGGTGACGAAGACGACGGTGCGGAATCAGCAGCTCTCCGGGCTCCCGCAGGTGTCCAAAAGGAAGAGGATTTGGTGGCGATTTTGTTCCCGGGTTTAGCTAGGGGAGTGGAGGTGCGAGGTGGGAGGCGCCATGGAGGGTTCAGAGGAGATCCTCTCCGGCGAGGGTAGCAGAGGGTGAGAGAGGCGACTGCGAGGAGAGATTGGCGGCGCGGCGCGGGGAGCGAGGATGGCTAGGGCTAGGGCACGGCGCCAGGGGCCTAGGGGGGTATTTATAGCGTGCGGGGGAGCTCCCTGGCCGTCGGAGGCCGCCGTACGGCGACGTGGCGGCCTCGGATGGTCGCCGTACTTCGAACAGAAGAGGCGCACGCTTTTCGAAGCGGTACGCGCGCGCTGTAGGCGGGCTGGGCTGCGCGCTGGTAGGCTTAGGTGGGCTGGGTCGAGCTTAGCTGCCGCGCGCGTGCGTTAGTTTCCTTTTTATTTTTCTGTTTTTTTTTTTTGGAGAAAACAGATTTGGAAGAATTTGATAGGGTTTTTAATTTTTAAAAATTTAGAGAAAATTCATGGGACCATGTTAGCTCAAAAGCTAACAGTTGGCAATTAGGTTTTTGAAATTTTCAAACTTTTACATTGCTGTTTGGAAAATAAGCCAATTTAGATGATTTTTGAATATTTAAAATGATTAATAAAATCAACCTTTTAATAAGGTGACCCAAAAGAATTAATTGGAAACAAAGAATAAAATAATGTTTTGTTTCTTGTTTTAATTCAAGTATTGCATCATGTCATCATGTTTAATTATTTGTTTGCATTTGTTACTATTTGTTTTGCATCTGTTTTATCTTGTTTTCATAATGAAACTCAAACAATTTCAAATGGTTATTTCATACTTGCTCTGTTACAACATTTTAAATGAAAATCTCAAATAAAAACCATCTATTTGTTGTCATAATTCTCATTATGGATCAATTAATAAAATGGTGTAACATCCCAAGTATGAAAATCTCCCCCCTAGATGTTTGTTTCTTGTTTTATTTTTGTTTTGCATCATGTCATCATAACCATTGCCTTTTGTTGCATTTGTTTTGCATTTGATTTCATTTGTTTTATTTGTTTTCTATATGATTCCAAAACAAAATTCAATTGGTGTTCATACTTGTTATGTTACAATGTGTCAAATAAAAACTATAAAACAAACAAATAATTGTTCCACTAAAATTGGAATCAAAAACTTAATTATTTTGGCTTAACTTTCATTTATTCTTTTAATACCAAAAAATTGCTTAAAATCATTTAATTTCCAAACATCAACTAAGTTAAAATAATTGGAAAACAAAAGTTTATTTTTTAAGGTGTTGTTACAAAAATAAGTCATTAAGAATTTATTCCAAAATTTTGCTAACCCTAGAACCACTTGTTTTCTCTATTTTCCCAAATCTGAAAAAAAATAAAAGGAAGAAAAAGGTTAAAGAGAAAGGTGAGGGGGGCAAAAGGAGGCAGCCCATTTGGGGCCAGCCCAACTGCCTGGCCCGTACCCCCCACCCTTTCCCTAACCTCCGTACGGTACGAACTCCATCCATGGAGTCCACGTCGACATACAGGCAGTGGACGGCCGAGCTACCCCCTCCTCCTCTATAACCTGCCCTCGAGCACCTCGTTGCCCTAATTTTTCTCTCCACCCCTCCTTCCCCTCGCGCCGCAACTTCTTCTTCTCTCCCTCCGGTCTCCTTTCTCTGTTCCCCACCGAGCTCCTCACAGCAGCCTCCCTCTCCGGCTCGCCGCCGGCGCCACGGCGCCCACCCGGCCGCGCTAGGGCCGGGAACGGAGACGCCGCGCGCCCCTCTACCTCGCCGTCCTCTTCGATTCCCCCGGGAGCTAGAGGATCTCCGCCGCCACCCCAAGTTCGCCGCCCGTCGCCCCACCGCGGCGACCGCTCCTCTGTCAGTCGAGGTGAGCCGCCCCTCATCGGCCTCTCCCTTCGCCCGCCTCACCCCTCGCCTCCTGCCCTCGTGGCCCTCCGCACGGCCCGCACGACCACCGCCCCGCCGCACGCACACGGCGGCGAGCCACCGCGGCGGGCCGTTCGCGAACTGCAACGACATGCAGTAACCTGTACCTGCAAATAGGAGATTCAGTTAAAATTCGTAACTGAACCATAACCCCAACCCTGCTCTGTATCTTTCACAAATCGGAACACAGCCCAAGTGGCTAGCGAACCGTGCGCGCTCGCAGCACACGCGGGTTCGAATCCCACGGGAGGCGAATTTCGCCTCCCCTTTTTTCCTTGGCCGCACCCGCGCGGGGCCCACACGTCATGGACCCTGAAGGCCACATCACCCCCAGCACTGCCACCTAGGTGCCACGCAGGCCCAGGGCCCAGTTGGCAGTGCCCTGGGTAGTTATCTGCGCGGTAACAAAAAAATAATTCCTGCGTTTTCTTTTTTAAATCCAAGTCCTTTTAATTCACAGTTTGGTCCTATATTTTAAATTGTTAATAACTCTCAAACTATAACTCCAAATAATAAAATCTAAATATGTGCACCGCTCTAAATTAAATTGTATATCTATCTATAGCATTTGTTTTCTGTTTTGAATTTTCAAAATGCAATTCAAATTTGAATTCAAATAATTCAATTGCAAATTGCTAAAATCCATAACTAATTCATTATTAATCCAAATCATGCAAATAAAATATGTTTTCCATACCATTTTGAACCACCAATTCAAATATAAATTTTGTTTCATGATTTGAATAATTAAAATTGCCTAAATAATTTAAACCTTGTTTAATTCATTTAAAAATTGATAAAATCATAACTTGCTCAAATTAAATTATTTTTGAACATGCAAAATATGTTTTCAACCTAGAAAAGTATAAACTTTTCAAATATGAATTTGAATTTATGTTTTGGACAAATAAAATTCAAATAAAATTCATGCTTGTTTTAAATTCATTTAAAACTTGTTTAATATTGTTTAAGTCATAATAAATTCATCCTAATTCCTTTTCCAATATTTGAAACATGTAATCCACCTAAAATTGTGTGTTCTTTTCAAATATGAATTTTGTTAATTATTGTGCATAATTTAAATTGGTGAAAACAACAACTATTGGTGTAATCCCTTTAAGGAACCAAAATTCCCTAATTTACTAAATAAATTTCTAAATTGGTAAACCTTAACTCCATTTGATTCTATCGTTGTTATTTGTCTGTTTTCCTCATCCATGCATCATACTAATTCACCTTCATCTGTTGATTAGTTGGAAAACAAATAATCTAACCCAAAATTCATGGACTTTTCATATGCAACTCAAAATTGCATATGTGTCCATTTAATTTGTGTTACCATGTCAACTAGTTTATTTTTGATGCATCAATTAAATGGTCATGCATCATCCCGTGATTGTGCACTATGCCATGTTATTGATTGTTTGTTCTCTGCGTTGTTTGTTTGCTTCTTCTCGAATAGACGACGACGTTGATACAGACGATCTTACGACACCCCTTCTGAGGTTTTAGCTCAGTACCAGGCTACTGAGTTTGCAGGCAAGTTATCACTCACATGAACCACTGTGTTCCTTTCAACATTGGTTACCGATACTTTCTGTTGTCTATTTCTGCTATTCATATGTATCGTTGCTTCTGTTACGAACCTACCACATGATACCCTGAACCCTGATATTGCCTCACCATCCACACCTATAACCCCATTGATTGTTGCCGTGTCTTACTAGCATGCTTAGGGTTGTTTCTGCTCGAGTCTGTTACCCGTTACTTTCTGTTACTATATTTCTATTACGTTCTATGGGCTCGATGTTAAACAATCAACCTGTTAATGTTATGGGTAATAATAATTTGACGATAAGGCACCGGCAGGTGGCCCGGCGTGGTTTTGAGGCCTGCTAGTGTCGACCCTAATTAGGAAAAGGGTCTTGTCTACTGATCCATGATGAGCGTGCTCACCACATCCGGGTGGTAGTATGGAACCCCCCTCGACTTTGACCTGATCCGCAGTTTGTCCGAAGAGCCACACTTAGTTCGGGTGTTCCATTTGCGCGTAAGCATGAATGGGTCGCTCCCATGGTTACTGTTGGTGATGATTATTATGATGATGATGCATATAGGGCGAGGCCTGTGGTGCCGGGGGGTGTGGTTTTCACCCTTGCGCTTAGGTTAGGTCGGACTGGCCGGGACCTTATAGCTCCGTGGCTCCTAGGACAGGTTGTAGAGATGGTTCGAGTCGTGTCAAGCCAACCTGAGTTTTAGTTGGTGGCTTGAGTGTGTACGGGTACTGGAGCACACCCTGCAGGGATGAATCTTCTCGAGAAGCCGTGTTGTCCGCGGTTATGTGACGACTTGGTGAAAGTACTGGCTAACAAGTACTCAGACAACTTACACCTAACTATAATAACTTGACTAGTAATAGGTTTATTGACACAATAACCTGAACCATCATTAATCCAACTGTGTGAGTTATCCTCGGATTGCTTCTTTGGATAAGGGGCGAGATCCAGGATGGGTTTGTTTGGTGGTTAGTGGTAGTTGGTTACGATACGCTATCTTATCTCCTTTCTGTTAGCCGGAAGTCATAGTATGTTTCTGTAGTTGGTTAGTGCAGCCCGCTGCCGCATCTTTTATATCACCCTTCCTACCGTTGAACCCAAAGCATCTGTGCTTGGTGTTGACGGGTTACACTTTGGTGAACTACGAGTCTTGCTTGCCAGTACGTTTATGTACTGACCCCTTTGGGGTTGTGGTTTCCGCAGACAACGTTTCCAAGGATCCCCATGGTGGCTGCTACGTGGAGCATGACGACGCTGTTGACGAGTAGATAGCGGACCCGGGCAGGATCCGAGACTTCGTGGATGGGCTCCGTCTTTTCGTTTCCGGCTTCTTAAGCCTATTTGGATTTTGTCTGTACTCAGACCTGTTGAATGCTTCCGCTGCTATGTAATGATGATATGTTGGGACATGTGTCCTCTGGATGATTGTATTTGCTATCTCTGCTCTAGTGAGAGCCATTTGCACTTTATTTCCATCTTTTGTGTCTTAGAGATATGTTGTGTTATCATTCTGTTAAACGCCGTTGACGTACCATGTGTGTATGGTATGAAGTACGTCAATGGTAGTATCCTGATTTCTATGGGATGGTTTACGTAGACGATGAACAGACAGGGGTTGGTTGTCACACATACGTGTGTTGGCCTACTCGTAAGAGATGCGGGTGCCGGTAAGCCCCGTAATCCAATCCACTACTGTTCAACGGAACTGCGAGTATCCTCTAGAAGTCCGGGTGCGACATGCTGCTCTTCCCTCCACTTCTGTGATCCGGGTAATTAACCTGTTGTGCCACCGCGGTGCGCAGCATATCTATCGCCCGCCGGGTCTCCTCTGCGTGGGGTGACTCTCTTACGGGGATTTGATTTAGTGCAAGCGTTGCCGCGTACATGTTGTCCATGGGATTGTTGTAATGACCCGCCGGCGTGTGAAAACGTGATGGTGGTGGTGGTGGTGGTGGTACAGTATTGCCGGTAGTAACTCCAGTCTGTGGTACGGGTAACCCGGCCTGCGTGTCTACCGGTTGTACTCCTCCGGTTGTCGGCTGAGGGGCGGTTCCTTGATTTGCCGCTGGGATCGGCTGATCCTGAGGCGTGATAAATAGCGCGGCCGGGTTTATGACTCCTCCCAGTGCTGGCAATCTGGTTTGGTGCCTTTGATGTATTCTAGTCGTTTCCTCTCGGAGCCGGGTTTCCAGTGCATCCAACTCGCGTTGTCGTGTGGCCATCCCTTGTCTTTCTACTTCTACTTGCCTTCTCTGCTGCTCCAATGCACGACGGGCTACGTCCAAATCCCTAACAAGTTCCGCCGCGTTCTCTGGAGTGATAACTGTGGCAAGAACTGTCGGATCTAGGATCAGATTGTTGTCGAACAGGGTCGGATGTTGTGGATTGGAAGGACCCGCTCCTGGTGTCCGGTTCACTAGGAATCCAAACGTGTTCGTGTGTAACTCGTTTTCTGGCGCTTGACTGGTAACCGATGACGACTCTCCGTCAACCTGGGCCAAAACCGTGTTTCCGTTAGCCGGCCCTTGCTGCCGGGTCAATGCTTGGGCTGCCCCGGCTGCGGCCGCGGTCGCGTTCTCTTGGTTGAGATTGGTCGCGAGGGCCGTGTAAACCGCAACCCGGCGCACAATGCTTGGCGCGGATCCATTCTGTTCCTCTTCGCTGTTGTGTTCCTCGTACCGGTTCTCCAGTATGTTCCAACAGAGAAAAGGATCAACTTACCAACAAGTAGCAATGAATAATGTGCTTTGGTGTGAGAAGAGAATATCCGAGCTATCAAGTATCACAATGCAAACAGGGTTTTTGGTGGGGCTTGGTTGGGAATCCTAACAACACCAAAATAACAACTCCAATGCACTGCTTAATGTGATAAAAATTACTAGGAAACACACTCACACTTGGAGACAATTGTGGCTTAGCAAATATATGGTAGAGATTTTGCAAGCACTAGAAAGACACTAGCAAATACTCAATGAAACAGGCACAAGATTTCTCAAATTGTCCAAAAAATATCCAATATGAAATAGCTTCCACTAGTGATAAGTAGCACGACCTCTTTTGATTTTTCTTTCTTTCTATTTGTTTTATACTTTTTCCTTTTTCTCTATTTTTTTTATTTTTTTTCCGAGAAACTAGACTATCCCGAGAGAGATAACACACGGCAAGAACTATTTTTTGTGATGATTTTCGGTATGGATCGAAACAAAAGATAGCTAGATGAACGCTAACCCTAAAATAAGAAAAACTAAAAATAGAAAAACAGAAACACAAATCAACAAAAAGCAGCAACTAGGTAGATGCAATTTCGTGTTGATCTAGGCTCTGGCAAATTCTAAACCTAATATTTTTGGCTTTTTCTGGATAGGAATAAAAATAACTGAAAGGAAAGATAACTTTGCTCACCGAGGCAACCTGAGAATCTGATACCAAGATGATATCGGGTGGCCCAATCTTCTCAATGAGCTTCTCTCTCTTTTTGTATTTTTCTGATATGTGGATAACTAGTGCTACACTGAGACCTCTCACTCAGCTGGCCCCTGTTGCCAGATGCAACCACAATCAATTTCTTTGGATATTCTCAACTACACACTCTTGCACAAGTAATCAAAGATCACAAGTGGTCCTGTATCCCCCGATTCCCAGATGGAATAACAAGATATCACGCAACTTTGCAGGGTAAACTTCAAGTAGTATGCTTAGCAGCAATACACACTAGAGGCTAGGGTTTGTATTTTGGTTTAAACTTGTTCTACCTAAACCACACGTAGGTGGTGGACATATATAGGTGGAGGGTGCGGCCACAAGGAGGCTCCTTGCACAAGTCCCCTCCTCCTACTAGAACTAGGAGTCCAACTATGACTCAAAGAGAGATACAAATCGATCCACCATTAAGTGATTCGGCCAATTATGGTATACAAACCATACCTATTAGGAATAGGATTTTCTATGGCGCATTTGACTTGGTGGAGGCGCCTATCCCCTTTTATTGAAGAATAACAATTGTTTTATTGTCATAACAATTGTTACTTATAAATTTTCTCCATCTTGGACACTTGTTTTCACCATGGCTCCTTTGTTTTCACCATCTTCTAGCATTGTTTTCACCATGGCTCCTTTGTTTTCACCACTTGTATAATTATCTTCTAGCTCCTCTTGATTGATCTCCTCCATCATGTTTGTGTTATCAATAAACCTAATCATACATAAATGCATAGACTTAGGTAGTATAAAATTCTCATAATCATAAATATCATAATCAATGAGGATTGAATTCACCTGTTGTTCTAGTAGCCTGGTCCTTGATCTTGTCATTGGTCCAAGTCTCACTTCATCTTGTTTAAGTGGCAATGTACTAGGGATGTCGTCATCACATACCACGTCATCTATTTGGACAAGACAAAATATACATCAGTAGTAAATACAAATATGCAACAAGTATACGCAACTCGTTTCAGAATGCCATATGGGCTGAGAAATAAGTTTTCTTACTCTAAGGTTTCGGCTTTGGCGGGAAGGAGCAGCAGCCGTCTAGCGAGTTGAATGGTTGCTTGTCACCGTATGCCTATAGGCGGGCTTCTATCTCGTCATTCATTGGTAGTATGTGACCGGCGAAGAAGAGGCCACCCCTAGTGACGACATCGTGATGGATTATTGTGGCAATCTGTCGTTGGATGTGATGAAACTCATTTCTCATTGTCTCACTAGGGGCGTTCGCCATGTCGATGCCCCGTTTTTGGAGACTAGATGGCAACAAGAGGTCGTTTGCATCCTTCACGAACTCCCTCGTATGAAGGATGGTGTACCAGGTGTCCATCCCACTCTCTGGGTGCAATTGCTTCATGCAGGCATACTTGGTTGTGTGGGGTGCACGAGAGGCATCCTCGGCTGGTTTCTTTCTTTACCGTGAGGTGACCTGCCTTGGCGGCGAATCCGGTGAGAGCTACGTCGAGAACCGTCTTGAGGTTGGTGTAGAACTTTGGCTTCGCACTCCCCGATTCGAGAGAAATAACGTCTGAATGTCGCAGGAACATGACCAAGAGGATGTAGTGTCTCTGCACAAAACAATCCATGCACCATCCTCAAATTAATATTCACACTTGCAAAAGAGTGATGGAAATATACTAAAAAATGTAACGATAGCTAGCGGTCGATCGAAAACTTACTCGGGGAAGTAAGGCACGAGCAAGGTTTTCTTAGTATGATTCGCCAACAAGAAATCATTGATATGCTTCGTGGCAATCACTCGGTCTCGTAAGTTGCCCAAGACACTTTCACGCATGTAGTAGGGGTCCATTATCGCTACGCCCGGGGTTCTCTCTTGCATGATATCGTGCGCAATTTTGAGAGTTACTAGACGCATGAAGGTTGGGAAGAGCTGTTTCAAATGGAAGACGCTGAATAGGTCATCAAACCTAAGGAATAACTGCTCTGCGGGGTATTTCTCCACAAAGCCCACGCCGAGGGGCACCTTGACCACGTGGAGCGGGTATGAGGGAGAACACGACTGCATAAGTTCCTTCTCCTTCTGTAGAACACCGTCATGCACGCTCCTCATGTCCCCGGTCAAGAGTTTGACAAGCTCAGGCGGTAGCATCGGCTCGCCCCGAATATGTTGCTGGCACCACTTGTTGGGTAACTTCTACAAAACCCGAGGCGGCTGGCTGGCGGAGGCGGCGGCCGCTTTTTTCTTCCGAGGCCTTTTCCTGGTGGTCTTCCTCGCCTTCAAGCACGGGGGAGAGCCGCCGCCTTCTATTATCGCGCCGAGTGTCACACCACGGCAAGTGTTTGGGATTAGCAAAGGTTTCCCCGCCGGGAGATCACGATGGTCGGGTGAATCACGAGGCGGCTGGTCCATATCAGCAAGTTGATCTGGATCGAGGTCAGCAATAGGCTCATCCATATCGAGATCATCATTATGTTGGTACATATCAAGATCAGCGATGAATTCATCAATTGGATCCTCGCTTCCGTGTTGTGTCGCGGGCTCAGAAGAATCAACAACAGGTGGAGGAGATGGAGCCGCCGGCGCAGCCGATGGAGTGGCCTTGTCTTGGCTTGTCGCTGTCCCTGATTTGGCATTCAATCGAATCAGTCTCTTTGTCCATAGCAATATTTCATTGTTCAGTCCTGATATCGTCAGCTCGCTTCGGCTTCAGTGGGTTACTAAGGAGGATACATCTCTCCACATCCCGCTAAAGCCCGATCCACGCGAACCTGATGGACGTCATCAGACATTTGCTGGCAATGGAACCTGCGGTTTTGTGGCCAAAGGATTATTCCCTTCGCCACATCCGTCAACTCATTGTCGACGTTCAATAGCAAGGTACATGGAACTTTAGGGTCATATAAAAAAAATATGCAGGTTAGAGAGGGCAGTGACGAAGTAATTAAGTAACGAGTTCACACTTAAGATTAATTACCATGAGGGCGTCAAGCTCGGCGCGTGTCGACGGACCGGGGACGGGCTTAGGAGTGACAGAGGGGAGCTCGGCGCGTGTCTAAGGACCGGGGGCAGGAGCGGGCGTGTGGGTGACAGAGGGGCTGCTAGCCGGAAGTGACGGCGACTCCTGCTTAGCACCTTCTTTTACTGCGCCAGGAGTCACCAATATAACAGCTCGAGGTTCACCTGCTACCCGCGACGCCCTGTTTTGAGAGTTGCTTCCGCCTAAACTTATCAACAGGAGCGGCCCTTGCCTGCCCTCTCTCAAATAGTTCGTCCATGACTCAAACATGGTAGGCATGATTTCATTTATCATGTTAGCCACTCTGTCATTAACCTTCTCTTCCATCGTGGCTTCCAATTCAACCAACTTCTCCCTTAGCACCCCTATCTCTTCCCTTAGATCTGACGTCTCCTCCCTCAGTTGATATGGACTAAGAAATGGACCATTATGTCAAAGAATGCAGGCGTGATGTATATCTCAAGCTCGCATAGGATCGTAAGGATCTCTTCCTACAGCCTTCCGAGTTTCTTCATGGTGATCGACTTCCGAGTGATGACATCGAAAAAGTTACAGGGACCAAGCAGCATTTCATGGACGTGAGGTTCCGTTATCCCTCGGATTGCAACTGGAAGTATCTTCGTCATCATCACGTGACAGTCATGAGACTTCATCCCGCTGAAGATTTTCTACTTCGGGTCCAGTTATCTCCTTATTAGCACCGAGTAACCAAATGGCACTTTGACTCCTAGAAGGCACCATAACATTTGATCGACCTCGTTGGAACTTAGAGTGAAGTAGGAGGGGGCATACCCAGTGTTGCGTCTTAACCCTTTTGTGCTTGCAAACGTCCGCCTCCTCCTCATCCAACTGGTCATCTTTGGTCCTAGCAGCCGGTGGTGGTATTTGAAGGTCTTTCCTGATGTTTAGGGCCACCAGGTCATAGCTTGCTTTCGGCCCGTCTTTGGTCCTATCCGGCATGTTGAACAGGGTGCCGACCAAGCTCTCACACACGTTCTTCGTGATATGCATGACATCAAGGCAATGAGGCGTCCGAGGATTGGCCAGTACGTCACGTCCCAAAACACGGACCTCCTTTTCCATACCCCCAGGAGCGGTCCTTGTGCCTTCTCTTTCTTCTTTCTCTTCTCGCTTCCGCTTCTTCTCCTTTCCCTTTACCTTTCCTGGTGCAGGGCACTCTTTCCATTTGTCCAATAACTGCTTGATCTCTTCACCGCTCCTCTAAGGTGGACGCCCTTTCGGCTCATCTTTACCAATGAATAGATCTCCACGCTTCCTCCACGGGTCATTTTTGTCTAGCCACCTTCGATGCCTCATGTAGACGGTCTTGCAAGACCCCGGTTCCTTAAGCTGTAAAGATGGCGTATGTTCCATGCACCTCACACACGCCTTGTGTTCATGGCACACCTGGCACGCAATCCGTATCCGAGAAAGTCCTGCACGGTCGTGATCAACATGGCTCTCATAGGAAATATTCTTCCGCGTAGGCATCCCATGTTTGTACCCCTTCATCCTCCCACAACGTTTCTAGGTCCTCCTTCAGCAGCTCGAGATACAGGTTGATATCCCTCTCTGGCTGTGTCGGCCCTTGAATTAGCATAATCATGTGTATGTACTTCCTCTTCATGTAGAGCCAGGGGGAGGTTGTATATCTAAACAAACATGGGCCATGTGCTATGTTTGCTGCTCTGGTTGCCAAATGGATTGAGTCCTCGCACCCAACCTGATGTTCCTTGCCTCTTCCCCAAAATATTTGTACTCGTTGTCTAGTGCCTTCCACTGGCTTGCATTCGAAGGGTGTGTCAGCACTGGGTTTTCAGCCCGCTATGGATCATTCAGCACTGCCTCCTTTCTGTTTGCGTGCCAGCGCATCAGCTTTGCTTCCTTAGGGTAGACAAAGTACCACTGCAGACGAGGCGTGAGCGGGAAGTACCACACCACTTTCTAAGAAGCGGCTTTCTTCCCTCTCTTGTACCGATCAGCACCACACACTAGGCATTGGGTCTTGTCCGCGTGCTCGGGATGCAGGCGTGGTACTTTGTGTGCGGTAAATCGAGAGGGCGCACGACATTCTTCGCCTCGTCTAGACTAGTAGGACACGTGTTGTCTTTAGGAAGACGCTTTTTCATGTATTGCAGGAAGTCGTCGACGCTTGCGTCGGTCGATCCGTGTTTTGCCTTCATCTGCATAATATCAAGTGCTACTCTTAAGCGGGACTCCTCCGGATCGCAGCCTGCTGCATCGTACAACGGAGTATTCGAGTCTATCTCCAGTTGCGCCAGCTTATATTTCTATCTACCGGCAGCTCTCACGTCAGTCGTCGACCTATCGCTGAGAAGTAACTTCTGGACATGAGGGTCCCGCACGACTGAAGTTAGCGGAGTACTGTTGTCTGCACTTTCCTCTCCATCGCCGTGTGCGGTAGCCTCTTTGTCATCGTTTTTCTCCTCCTGCCCTTCTTCCCCATTTTCAGCTGTTGTCGCGCCACCCTCCTCATGATCATCCCCATGATCATCTTCCTCATCACTAATGGTCCAGTGAGTGTAACCGTGATGAGGACATCCCTAGCTCTTCACCTATTGTTACACATGAGGATGTTCCTATACAAGCTAATGAAGTAAGGATTGGTCCAATGACAAGATCAAGAACCAAACTATTACAACAACAGGTGAATTCACTCCTACTTGAATATAATGTTTATAATTGTGAGAGCTTTATACTACCTAAATACTTGCATTTGTGTATTCTTAGGTTTGTTGATAACACAAGCATGAATGGAGATCATGGAGAGGAGATACACAAGGATGAGCATGGATTACAAGAGGAGATGGAAAACAAGCAATAACATGATGAAAACAACAAATAACAAGTGTTGTGATGACAAGGGGATGGTGCCTCACAAGGTCAAATGCACTAAGTGTGGAAAACAATGACATTATGTTATTCCACACTCATTGATGGACAAGCAAGAGGAGGGCGCCCACAAGGAAGCATCTATGCGCCATGATGAGTTCTAGTACTAGTAGAATTGGTTTGTATACCAATATGGCCGCACCCCTTGTGTGTGGGGTCGGTTTGTATCTATTTGTGATAGGTATAGGAGTCCTAGTCCAATTAGGTTAGGTGCTTGCGCAAGGAACCCCCTTGTGGCCGCACCCCCTCTCTTATATTCCCCCTTGCGCGCATAGGAGAGGTTAGACTACATTAAAACATAAACCCTAGACCTCTAGATTGAAACAGCTTGTAAGCCTTCATCTGGAAGTTCATCTGCAAACTTTACGTGTTACCTGCTGTTCCACTAGGAATAAGACGGTACAGGACCACTTGTAGTCGGTGGATTACTTGTGCAAGAGTGTGGAGTTGAGAATATCCTTGGGGTTGCTATCTTTTGCATTGGCATCAGGGATCAGCCGGGAGAGTTCTTAGTGGCGCACTAGTTATCATACTGGAGTTGTCTGTGAGTTCACTGAGAAGATTGGGCCACCCCTTATCATCTTGGTATCAGATTTACAGGTTGCCTTGGTGAGCTATCAAATTTCCCTTTAGATTTGAGTGTTTTTCATACCTATCCAGAAAATTGCCTCACAAAAATAGTTTAGTTCTTGCCATCACCCTAGATATCACCTTAGTTTCCAATTACTAGTGTTGTTTTTGTGTTTGATTTTGTGTTCCTTTCTATCTTTTTAGTTTCATACTTTCGGCTAGATCTAGGTTTCTTTGTTCATCTAGTCGTATTATATCCAAAACCACAAAAAAAAAATCCGCTGCTCATTGCCTATTTTCCACCAATCCGAGCCGAGCTAGGTTTTCCTACCGCGGCACAAAAATTTCCAATTCCCTGCCGCGCCCTATCCCTAGTCGATCTCGGATTCCCACCGTTCCATCGCTTACAAAACGCCCACCCGGCCCTGTTGCGCGCTTACCATCGCTCACACCCGCGCGCTGCCGCTACACCAATTCGGCGCAAATTGCTGCCGCGCCCGCGTAACCAGCCGAGTCGACCATTTCCCCGCAGCGCGCTTACCAACAGTCGTATCGCGAGCGCGCGCGCTGCCGCGGCACAAAACATTGCCATTTCGCTGCCGTGCTGCCTGCTAGCTGTTGTGAGCCTACCGCGGCACAGTTTTTCACTGTTTTTGCTGCCGTACGCCTCCCGTGGTGCGTTTTTGCTGTTTTTTCTTTGCCGTGAGGTGCTGTGTGCTGCCGTGAGCTGCTAAGAGTAGTGTTTCACCTAGTTTTTCTTTGTTTTTCCTTGTTATTTCCTGTTTTCTCACTAGGACCAATACATCCAATCTTTGTGAACCATAGCCACAGCCTTTCTACAGCATGTTAATAGGAACTTGCCCACAAGTATAGCTATTTTGTGCTCTGACAGGTTGCTCATTTTTCATCACCACCATTGTGTTCACTTGTTTATTGGTTCATATTGCTCCTAGTTGTGTTTAAGGCCATTGGAAAAATACAAAAAAAATAGGAAAAGCAAAAGTATAAAAAAAAGAGAAAAGAGAAAAGTACAAAGAGGCCATATCATTGCTATTGTTTACTAGTTGAGCTTGCCATTGTGACACTTGGTTTTTCATTGAGCAATCTTGTGCCTGTCAATTAAGAGCCTAGCTAGTGACTTTCTAGTGCATTGCAAAAATTCATCCATATATTTGCTTTGCCACATTTGTCTCCATTATTGTGTGAGTTTCCTTGGGTATTTATATATATATATATATATATATATATATATATATCTTCACAAAGACAGCAAATAGGATTGTTACTTTGGTGATTGTTAGGTATCCATACGAAGACCCACTAAATAACCTTGTTTGCTATTGTGAGAGTTAAAAACCTGGGTATTCTCTTCTTCACACCAAAGTACTTTAATTGCCTCTACTTGTGGTAAGTATCTCTATTCACTTTGGAGTGGTAAGATATCCTATTGTCTTGCTAGATTTTTGAGTGAGTTGTGAGAGAGCACCACAACCTATACTTGTTTCTATTACACTAACCTACTAATGAATCTTTCTAGTGGTGATCTTGTGCAGCAAAAGAAGGACCATAAGGAGGGAGTTAATTGGAGGGAGTATGAGGATCTTAGGGATGTTTTGGCAAAGGAGATATTGGACAGCCATAATGGACTCAAGCAATTTGTACAAGATGCATGTGATCCCTTATATGAGGCTCTCCAAGCTATGGAGACCAAGATGGAGGCCACTCACAAATTGGCCGAGACTAATAGAGGGGAAGGAGATCAATCAATGACTCAATTGCTCAAATGACCACTACTCTTGCTGGACTTCAAACCATGATTCAAGAAAGATTGCCTCTTGTGGATGATGACAATTCTAGTGTCCATAGTGATGCTAATAATGGTTTGCAAGCTTTTGGTGCAAGGAATAATAATCATGGCCGTGCTAGAGGTGAAAGAGGCCATGAAGGCCATCAAGGCCGAGCTCATAATTTTGCTCCAAGGAGAGTGCCCAATAATTTGGTTCAAGACAATCCGAGAGAGGATGGTTTGAGTAAGCCAAAATTCTCAATTCCTTCTTTTAGCTTTGATACTATGGATGTGGAAGAATACTTGATATGGGAATTAAAAGTTGAGAAGCTATGGAGAATGCATGAGTACAATGAGGATAGAAAAATCAAGTTGGCATCTTCTGAGTTTGATGGATATGCTCTTAGATGGTGGGATAATATTGTGAGAAAGAGGCAAGAAGATGGAGAATTACCCATTGTCACTTGGAATACCATGAAGAGAGTCATGATGGAAAGATCTGTTCCACCAAATTACATAAGGCAACAATTTGATCAATTGAAACAATTGAGGCAAGGTACTATGAGTGTTGATGCTTATTATCAAGAGATGGAGCTAATCATGCAAAGGGCACGTGTGAGAGAGCAATTGGAGCAAACAATGCAAAGGTTCCTTTCGGGTTTGAACTACAAAATCAAGGGAATTGTTAGGCGTCACCAATACAATGATATACATGAGTTGCTACATCATGCAAGGGAGGCCGAAGCACATCTTATGGAGGAAGCAAAAATTACTACAAGGACAAGGGCTAGATTTCCCATGAGATCATCATCTATGCCTAGTGCACCTCCTCCACCACCTTCATCATCTAGTTTTAGAGGTGCTACATCCTCTAAACCCGAGCCTAGTGCTTCTATTTCCAAGAAATCACCACAACCAACAACAAGTGCCTCGGGTTATAGTGCTCCTACTACAAGGAATAGAGATATTACATGTCACACATGTGGAGGAAAGGGGCACTTCAAGAGGGATTGTCCAAATACAAAGGTGATGATTATCAATGAGAACAATGAGTATGAGACAGGTGATGATGTTGATCCTAATGATATTGATGATGATGATGGATATTTGAGTGATACTCCATTGGATGCATATGCTACTACAATGCCCACTATTATTTGCACCCAAAATTCATTGAGTGTGGTGCCTAGTCCTGAAAATCAAAGGTGCAATTTGTTTCAAACTAAGGCTATCATTGGTCCTAATATGGCTTGCAAAGTCATTATTGATGGAGGGAGTTGCAGGAATTTGGCTAGCAAAGATCTATGTGCAAAACTCAATTTGAAATATTTGCCACACCCTTCTCCTTATCATATACAATGGTTGAGTAGCACGGGACAAATGAAGGTATCTCATATGGTGAGAGTGGAGTTTCAAATTGGACCTTACAAGGATACTATTGAATTTGATGTGGTGCCCATGACAGTTTGCCACTTATTATTGGGAAGACCTTGGCAATTTGATAGAAGTGTGAAGAATGAAGGAAGAGCAAACACTTATGAGTTACATCATCATGGGAAGACTATTATTTTGAGACCTATGACTCCACAACAAATTGTAATTGAGTCCCAATCCAAAATTAATATGAGAGTGGAAAAAGAGAGAGAGAGGGATGAGGGATCAAAAAATTCACAAGCCTTGGGGAGTGATAGTACAACCAATTCGAGTGCTAAAAAGAGAGAAAACCTCCTATGCATGTTAGCCACTAAAGAGGATTTGAGGGAATTTAGGGATGATCCTACACTAGTCCCTATTGTGCTTATTCACAAGGGAGAGATTTTGGTTTCTAATGACATGACCCCTATTCCTCTTGGTGTTTCTCATGTTTTGCAGGATTTTGAGGATGTTTTTCCAAAATATATTCCCTCGGGATTGCCACCATTGAGAGGGATAGAACATCAAACTGATTTAATTCCTGGAGCATCTCTCCCAAACAGAGCTCCTTATAGAACCAACCCACAAGAAACAAAGGAGATCCAAAGGCAAGTACAAGAGCTACTAGATAAAGGTTATATTCGAGTTAGTCTTTCTCCTTGTGCTGTTCCCGTTATTTTGGTTCCTAAGAAAGATGGTACTTGGCTTATGTGTGTGGATTGTAGAGCAATTAATAACATCACTATTCGTTATCGTCATCCTATACCACGTTTAGATGACATGTTAGATGAATTAAGTGGTGCTACTCTTTTCTCTAAAATTGATTTGCGTAGTGGATACCATCAAATAAAAATGAAAGAGGGAGATGAATGGAAAACTGCTTTTAAGACAAAATTTGGTTTATATGAGTGGTTAGTAATGCCTTTTGGTTTAACTAATGCACCTAGTACTTTCATGAGATTAATGAACCATATTTTGAGAGACTTTATTGGTAGATTTGTGGTAGTTTATTTTGATGATATTCTCATATATAGCCACAATGAACATGAACACATTGATCATATTAGACAAGTTTTGCAAGTGCTAAGAGAAAATAAATTGTATGGTAATCTTGACAAGTGCACTTTTTGCAAAGATAAGGTCATATTTCTTGGTTATGTTGTTTCTAAGCATGGTATTGAAGTTGATACATCAAAAATTGAAGCTATTCGAAATTGGCCAATTCCAACTAATGTGAGTCAAGTTAGAAGTTTTAATGGGCTTGCTAGTTTCTATAGAAGATTTGTGCCTAATTTTAGTACAATTGCTGCCCCTTTAAATGATCTAACTAAAAAGGGTGTTAATTTCGAGTGGGGTGTTGCTCAAGATATTGCTTTTGATACATTGAAAGAGAGGTTGATTTCGGCCCCACTACTTATGCTTCCAAATTTTCATAAACAATTTGAGATTGAGTGTGATGCTAGTGGCATAGGTATTGGAGGTGTGCTCATGCAAAATAAACAACCTATTGCCTATTTTTCTGAAAAATTGAATGGTGCACAATTGAATTATTCTGTTTATGATAAAGAATTATATGCACTTGTGAGAGTTTTAGAGGTGTGGAAACATTATTTGTGGCCTAAAGAATTTATTATACATAGTGATCATGAAGCATTAAAATTCTTAAAGCGCCAATCCAATTTGAATAAGAGACATGTTAAATGGGTTGAGTTTACTGAATCTTTTCCATACATCATAAAACATAAAAATGGATTGGATAATGTGGTTGCTGATGGTTTGTCAAGGAAAAACATGTTACTCTCAAATTTAGAAATTAAGGTTTCGGGTTTAGAGGGTATTAGAGATTTATATGATGAAGATAATGAGTTTTCTATGCCATTTAATAAATGTACTAATGTTAAGGCATGGGAAAAATTTCATATACATGATGGGTACTTGTTTAGAGCTAACAAATTATGTATTCCCGAGTGTTCTTTGCGTTTTTTTTATACAGGAATCTCATAGTGGAGGTTTGATGGGACACTTTGGAAGAGAGAAGACATTGCTTATGTTGGCTGAAAATTTCTATTGGGCACATATGAGGAGAGATGTGTATAGATTGGTGCAAAGATGTATAACTTGCAACAAGTCCAAATCCAAGCTCAAACCCCACGGATTGTATACCCCATTGCCATCACCTAGTACACCATGGGAGGACATAAGTATGGATTTTGTTTTGGGCTTTCCTAGGACAAAAAGAGGACATGATTCTAACTTTGTGGTTGTGGACAGATTTTCAAAGATGGCTCACTTCATTGCTTGCCACAAGAGTGATTATGTCAAGTACATGGAGTTACTTTTGGAAGACACTTTGGGGTAAGCTTTGCACTAAGCTATTATTTTCTACTACTTGCCACCCCCAAACTGATGGACAAACCGAGGTGGTTAATAGAACATTGTCCACATTGCTAAGAGGTATGATCAAGAAGAATTTGAAGGAGTGGGAGGAGTGTTTGCCCCATGTGGAATTTGCATATAATAGAGTTGTGCATTCAACTACTCAATTATGTCCTTTTGAGGTGGTTTATGGTTTCAAGCCTATTACTCCTCTTGATTTATTACCACTTCCTTTACATGAGAGAATTAATATGGAGGCATCAAAGAGGGCTGATTTTGTTAAGAGGATACATGAGAAAACAAAAGAGGCTATAGAGAAGAGAGGAAAGCATGTGGCTGAAAGAGTAAACAAGAAGAGGAAGGAGATTATATTTCGGCCAGGAGATATGGTGTGGGTGCACTTTAGAAAAGATTGATTTCCCACATTGATAAAATCCAAATTGATGCCTAGAGGTTCTGGTCCTTACAAAGTTATTTCAAGGATCAATGATAATGCATACAAGATTGACCTCCCAATTGATGAGTTTGGTGTTAGTAATTCTTTTAATGTGGCTGACTTGACACCTTACCATGCTGATGATTTGGCATCGAGGTCGATGCCTTTTTCAAGAGGGGGGATGATGAGGACATCCCGAACTCTTCACCTATTGTTACACATGAGGATGTTCCTATACAAGCTAATAAAGTTAGGATTGGTCCAATGACAAGATCAAGAACCAAACTATTACAACAACAGGTGAATTCACTCCTACTTGAATATAATGTTTATAATTGTGAGAGATTTATACTACCTAAATCCTTGCATTTGTGTATTCTTAGGTTTGTTGATAACACAAGCATGAATGGAGATCCTGGATAGGAGATACACAAGGATGAGCATGGATTACAAGAGGAGATGGAAAACAAGCAATAACATGATGAAAACAACAAATAACAAGTGTTGTGATGACAAGGGGATGGTGCCTCCACAAGGTCAAATGCACTAAGTGTGGAAAACAATGACATTATGTTATTCCACACTCATTGATGGACAAGCAAGAGGAGGGCGCCCACAAGGAAGCATCTATGCGCCATGATGAGTTCTAGTACTAGTAGAATTGGTTTGTATACCAATATGGCCGCACCCCTTGTGTGTGGGGTCGGTTTGTATCTATTTGTGATAGGTATAGGAGTCCTAGTCCAATTAGGTTAGGTTCTTGCGCAAGGAACCCCCTTGTGGCCGCACCCCCTCTCTTATATTCCCCCTTGGGCGCATAGGAGAGGTTAGACTACGTTAAAACATAAACCCTAGACCTCTAGATTGAAACAGCTTGTAAGCCTTCATCTGGAAGTTCATCTGCAAACTTTACGTGTTACCTGCTGTTCCACTGGGAATAAGACGGTACAGGACCACTTGTAGTCGGTGGATTACTTGTGCAAGAGTGTGGAGTTGAGAATATCCTTGGGGTTGCTATCTTTTGCATTGGCATCAGGGATCAGCCGGGAGAGTTCTTAGTGGCGCACTAGTTATCATACTGGAGTTGTCTGTGAGTTCACTGAGAAGATTAGGCCACCCCTTATCAAACCGTCCATGAAACCATGCCTAAGCAGGTGGTCTTTCACTATGCCCGAAGAGGGGTTGAACAGGGAGCCAAGTTTGCATCTTCGACACGGACAAGGTATGTCTATGCGGTCCCTTCGATGCATGTCGGCCATTGTACGTTCCACATATCTATCCACGATGATTTCCCTCATCGAGATGACCATTGTCTCTTGCACGGTTGACAAGAGTAAATTTTGATTAGATCCACCCAGCCGGTTTCATGGAAAATGTCAAACCGGAGTGGCAACAATTTTCCGAAACGGAAATGAATCGACATTTCGGCAAAACATGGCCAACTCATTTCCATGTCATCACATCTTACACGGTCGCAACAAACACAATACAATTCCCATAAATAGGGGTCATCATCACATATTTCGGTTCCAAACACAATAATTATAGCTCGATATAAGTATAGGCTGGCGCGAGATATGGAAGATCGTAACGTACACACACGATACGTGTCGAACAGAGAGAGTGGTCTAGACTCTATCTAGATCTAGCTAGATCTAGAGATATTCTTGAGAGTAGATCTAGATCTAACTAGGTAGAAGGGAGGGGCATGTTGGGAGAGGAAGATTTGACAAAATACATCAAATTTGGTTGGTTAAACGTGCTAAAATTGGAAGAAATGAATGAGAAAATGAGATGGGAAGAGAGGAGTTTCGAATTTGGATAAGGAGGAGTGAGTGGTTGGCAAAATGGTGGTGGTGGGTTGGCTGGACAAGGTTGTATAGTACTCCACATCTCCAGAAGTAACGCACCGAGGGTACATATGCCCCGAGGTGTGCCCTTAGCGCTGGTGCGCTCGGCTACCCACGCGCCGGGGTAACACGCTTAGCACTGGTGCATCATGCCACACGCGCGTCAGGGCTACGTTTGCCCACAGGGGGGCTGGCGTTCCCTTAGCACCGGCGCCCCTTTTTCCGCGCGCGCCGGGGGTAAATACGTAGCACCAGCGGACACCCAAAATGCACGCAGGTGGTACTTACCTCCAGCGGCCGCGTTTTAACGTGCGCCGGCGCTACGTAATGCTACTATAGCATTTTTCCTAGTAGTGATATTCTAGTAAGAGTGAATTAACTTGTTGTTCTAATAATTTAGTTTTTCTTTTGTCATTGGTTCAATCCTCACTTCATTAGCTTTGCCTTGAATAGCAACATCATGAATGGGAGAAATGGTAGAGAGCTAGGGATTCCCTCATCATCCTCCCCCTTGAAAAGGCGTCATCCTCGATGGAGCAAGGTCATCTCCATAGTATGGTGTCAAATCAAGCACATTGAAGGAATTACTAACACCAAAATCATCTGTGGGATATCTATCTTGTAAGCATTGTCATTAATTATTGCAAGAACTTTCTATGGACCAACACCTCGTGGCATCAACTTGGACTTGTGCAATTAGGAAATTTGTCCTTGTGAAAATGCACCCATATCATATTACCGGGATAAAATATGACCTCCCTGCACTTCTCACTACTAGGGATAGGCCTAACGCCGGCGCACCAAATAGGCCTACCACCGACGCCTAGGGAACCTCCGGCGATGCTCACGCTGGTGGTAAAGGCTTAGCGCCAGCGCGCAAGTCCACAGCGGCGGGGGTAAATTTTTTAGCGCTGGCGAGCAAGCCCACTGCGCCGGGGGAATTTTAGCATCGACGCTACTGTCCACCGCGCCGGGGTAAAAAATTTAGCGCCGGCGCGCAAGCCCACTTCGCCGGGGGTAATTTTAGTGTCGGCGCTCTTGTTCACCGTGCCGGGGTATCTGTAGGTTAGCCCCAGCACGTTGCACGTGCTGGTGGTATGTCCAGACAGAGCGTCGGCGGTATATTTTGCTGTTTAAAAAAACAATGCACCATATTTATACAGAGTATATACTATTACAAAAAATAGCAATAAAATAGACAGTTGCACGACGTGGAGGCATACATAATCAAAGTCTCAAAATCTAAGTCTCGAGCATAGACAGTTCCACGACGTGGAGGAATACACAATCGAAGTCTCGAACACGAATACAAAGACTCAAAATTGAAGTCTTGAATACGAATATAAAAAGTCTCGAAATCGGAGTATGAAGTGCTAAGACATCGGTCACAACGAATACAAAGTGTCAGATACAAGTCTCGTCAGAAAGCTACCTAAGAAGACATCGATCTATACTAGGAGATATAACAGAAAGGCGGACACGATGAGCATCATCGTGACGAAGATGGTCTTCCTCCGCTTGCTTCTCCTTTCCCCCGCTAGATACGTCTCCCCCACTAGATAGCTCGCTTATCGAGCTTGTTCCTCCGCCATGGTGAGCTGCTGCCGCTGAACCGGTGCACCTATCTCCGGCATGCTTCCCAGCCGTCATAGACTCCATGAACATGTCCCCGGTACACGACATACCACGTCATCTATTTGCACAAGAGAATATATACATCAGTAGAAAATTCATATATTCAACAAGTAACTGTATGCAACTAGAAGTTTAGGAATGACAGATATCTATAGGACACTGGTTGAGAAATAAAATTTCTTACTCTAAGGTTTCGTCTTTGGCGGGAAGGAGCGGTAGCCCTATAGCGTTTTGAATCGATTCTTGTCACCATATGCCTCCAAGCGGGCTTCTATCTCAGAATTTGTTAGTTATCCGTGGCCGGCAAAGAAAAGACCACCCCCTAGTGATGGTGTGGGTGCACGAGAGGTATCCTCGGCTGGTTTGTTTCGTTACCGTGAGGGGACCTGCCATGGCGGCGAATCAGGTGAGAGCTATTCTTCTCCTTTGCACTCCCCGAGTCGAGATAAACAACATGGAATGTAGCAGGAACATGAGTAAGAGGACGCAGTACATGTCTCTTAGCAAAACAAACCATCATCCTCATATTACCCTTCACGCATGCAAAATAGTGATGAAAATCTACTAAAGGATGTAACGATGGCTAGCGGTCGATCGAAAATATACTCGAGAAAGTAAGGCATGAGAAAGGTTTTCTTAGTACGATTCGTCTTCAGGAATTCCTCGATATGCTTCGTGGCAATCACTCGGTCCCGTGGGTTGGCCAAGACGCTTTCACGCATGTAGTAGGGGTCCATTACCGTGGCACCCGGGGTTCTCTCTTCCATGATATCATGTGCCATTTTGAGAACTACTAGGAGCACCAAGGTTGGATCGAGCCATTTCAAATGGAATATGTTGAACATGTCATCAAACCTGAGGAAGAACATCTCTGCGGGGTATTTCTCCACAAAGCCCACACTGAGGGTCGCCTTGTGATGAGTACATCCCTAGCTCTTCACCAACACATACACATGATGATGTTGCTGCTCAAGATAAGAATAATAGAGTGAGGCTTGGATGAATGAAAAGATCCAGAACCAAGTTATTAGAACAACATGTGAACTCACTCTTAATTCAATATGATGTTTGTTCTTATGAGAATTTTATACTACCTAAATCTATGCATTTCTGTATGAGCAGGGTTATTGATAACAGAAACATTGATGGAGAAGAACATCAAGAGGAGCTAGAAAACAAGTTGGAGCTGCTGGAAAATAAGCATTACAATGAGCTGCTGGAAAACAACCATTACAAGCTAGAAAACAAGATGGCATTGCTAGAAAACAAGGAGCAGCTGGAAAACAAGCATAACCAGCTAGAAAAAAACAGACGATCGCGCCCAACACTTTGTTGCTATGACATAGAGGGAGTCCTATTCCAATAGGACTTGGGCCTGCGTGCCCCTATTTTGCTGAACCCACTATGGGTTGGTTTGTATCAAGTTGAGTCCAAACATGAGTCCAAACTGAGTTGTCTTAGATGTGCTTGCGCGAGTTGATATTTTAGACTACGTTAAAAATAAACCCTAGATTCATATATTGAATTTTCCTGTAAGCATTCATCTTGAAGTATTACCCCTTTGCAAATTCTGCGTGTTATCTGCTGTTCCACTGGGAATAAGGAAATACAAGACCACTTTCTAGTTAGTGGTTACTTTGTGAAAGAGTGTGTAGTTGAGAATATCTTAAGGGATTGTATTGTTGTTGCATCGGCAACAGGAATTATCCAAGGAGAGTCTTTTCAGTGTAGCACTAGTTATCATACATTGACCATAACTTTGTGTTGCTCATTGATAAGATCGGGCCACCCCATATTATCTTGGCATCAGATTTACAGGTTTACTCAGTGAGAAAATTCCATCCCCTAGTTAGTTGTTTTTATTTCCTATCTAGAAAAACCATACAAAAATATATAGGTTAGATTTTTCTAGAGCCTAGATCAACACCAAATGGCTACTTCTAGTTTATGTTTTATGTTGATTTGCGTTCCTGATTTTCGTCTTTAGTTTTGTCTAATTAGGGTTAGGGTTCATCTAGTTCATCTTCTCGTTCATCTATATATCGAAAATCATCCACAAAACTATTTGTTATCTACCGAGATCTAGTCTACTCCAAGTCCTACAAGGGATCCCATGGGTATTGCTTTGATCTTTGGTTGTTTTCAGTCGTGGGAAGTGTTTTTGGTTGCCTAGGATTCATCTAGGTCTTCCACGAAAGTTTCAGCAAATTTGGCAATTGAGTTTCTAATCATATTCGGATTCTTATACGTTTTCTGTCGGGCAGCATTTCCACGTGTTTTCTGCCACAGGTGCCCTAGCTACAGTCGGATCCCTTGCGCGGCACAGATTCGTCGTTTTCTCTGCGCACTCGCCAAGCCACAATCGGACTCCAAGTTCTGCCCGACACAGTTTCTGCGATTTTTCGCTTACGCCACAACACGGTTTTCATCTATTATTTGCAGTGAGGTTTAGTATATGTTTCTACTAGTTTTTTTTGTTTTCTTCCTGTTTTCCATATAGGATTTCTAGTTTGATCTTTGTTAAGACTAGCCATAGCCATTCTACAGCATAATTTTTAGGAACCTACCCAAAAGACTAGCTGTTTTATTGCTCTTACGGGTGCTCATTTGATCATGTTTGTGTCATATTCCCTGTTTTTCTTTACTAGTTGCTCCTAGTTCATATATTGGCCATTAAAAAAAGTAGAAAAGAGAAAAAGAATATAAAAAGAGAAAACAAAAAAATAGAAAAGAAGTCGAAATACATTGTTTTCACTAGTGGAGCTTGATACATTTACTTGGTGAGTTGAGAAACTATTTTGAGAAATCTTGTGCCTGTTTTGAATTGATCTTTTGCTACTGTCTTTCTTGTCCTTGCAACAAATACATCCATATATTTGCTAGCCAAATTTGTCTCCAAGAGTGTGTGTGTTTCCTTAGTGAATTTTTTATCACATTAGACAGTAAATAGGAGTTGCTATTTTGGTGTTGTTAGGTATCCCAACCAAGCCCCACCATATACCCTGTTTTTGTCTTGTGATACTTTAAGATCCCTTGTTATTCTCTTCTCACACTTGGTACATTTAGTCATTGCTACTTTGTTGGTAAGTAATTCTAGTCACTTTGGAATGGTAAGATACATAATTATTTGTTGTGTTTGAGTGAGTTGTGAGAGAACACCACCTATAGCATTTTTATTTCACTAACCTATTAATCATGAATACTTCTAGTGATGTTTCTGCGCAGGCTAAGATGGGACATGATGGTGAGGTGGTGAAGTGGAAGGATTTGGAGGAGATGAGCGATCAATTGACCCAAAAAATTCAGAATTGCACTCGTTGATTGATAAAACAATTGTTGACCTTGATTCTACTATTCTGAATTTGGGAGTGCAAGTAGATGGAGTTTCTAGTATAGCTACAACTACTCAAGTGATGTAGCCCACCGTATTCCACCAAGCACAACATCGATACGCAACAAGGTGAACTCACTCCTATCTCCGTACGTTTCCGGTGACTTGGTGAACGGTGCTCTACCTCATGAAATACCCCTCTACATGCATAGGTGGGATCACCACATGGAGACCCAAGATGGTGCCCAAGATGCTCAAGAACACATCCAAGAAGGTGCACATGAAGCTAGGAAGAACGTGGGTGAAGACGGCGTCAAGATCGGAGTCCCGAGGTGGAAGAACGGAGGAAAATGGGGTCTCCCGGCCTCCCTCCCGGCCAGGCCGGCCTCCCCCCATACTCAGGCCGGCCCCCTGCCCGAGCACCCCAGCCTCCAGGCCGGCCTGGCTCCCTCCACCCCGGCCCCAGGCCGGGCACCCCACAGAAGGGGCCGGCCTGCAGGCCGGCCTGGCCCCCTCCACCCCGGCCCCAGGCCGGGCACCCCACAGAAGGGGCCGGCCTGCAGGCCGGCCTGCCTCCATCCCACCCCGGCCCCAGGCCGGCCACCCCTCCAGGCCGGCCTCTGCGCCCCCCAGGCCGGCCAGGCCGGCTCCCAGGCCGGCGTGGCCCCAAAATGCACGGAATTGGCCCGTTTTTGCACTGTTTTGACCCCCGTTTCGACCCCGAGCTATATAAGGGACCCCGGTGGCTAGATCTAAGGTTTAGGAATGATTTGAAGGATGATTTGAGAACTTCGGGCTTTGCCCTTGTATCCCTCTTGTGAGGTGACTCCTCTTACGAGGCTACTCCTTAGATGTGTATCTAGGACCGTATCAAGATCTCTACAAGGAGCTACTCTTTCACCTTGTGATTCTAGTAGTGCTTGCCAACCTTCCCCTTTGGGCTTCTGTTGGATCGGTGGACCGACCGGTGAGAGAAATCGGTTTCAATTAGCGTGTTGTTGACTTGGGTTTGCGATCCCTCGTAGGCTTCACGAGTTATCTTCCCCCTTTTGTGTTTCCGCGCGTTTGCCCTCGATTTCCCCTCGATTCCCCTCTCGTGTTCATCGTGTTCATCGCGTTCTTCGTGCGTTCTTCGTTCGTTCTTGTCGATTCGTGAAGATCGGGCCAACTTAGAGGTCAACACCTTCATCATCTGGTATCCAGAGCTAGATTGACACGAATCCGACACCCCACCCCCTCCCCTACCACAAATTTTTCTTCTATCCACCATAAATTCGAAAATTTGACCAAAAATAGCCGAAAGGGATTTCGACCGATCTCTTGATTCGTTGAGTTTTTCGTGGTTTTGTTTCATAGATTTGTTGCCAAAAACCATTCCCCATCTTCCTATTCAGCCACAATTCTTGAATTTGTCCAAAAAATTTCTTGATTTGGGAGAAATTTTGAATTTGAGCAAAAATCACAGAAAAATCCTGCTCTTCGATTCTTGGACAGATTTTGTATCTTGTTTTTCTTTGTCGTCGTTGCTCCGATTTGAGTGAGGCAAGTTCCTACGCGTCGCCATCGACATCGCCTACGCATCTACATCATCGGATCCACACGACATCGACATCCACCGGCCGCAAGTCCGAGATCATCCACCGCATAGGTATAACTTGCTTCCGCTTGAACTAACCCTTTCCTTTGTGTACCTTACCTACTTGGACTAGTTCTTTTACACCGCTTGGCATCGCATTGTGGCACCGAGAGTGCGAGTTTTGCGCTTGTGAGAGTCTAGCTACGAGTAGGCATTGGCATTTGGGAATCATCTCCGCATCATCCATCAAAAAGCGAAAAATCAAAAAAAAAAAGAGAGGAGAAAGAGAAAGAAGCAAAAAGAGCCAAAAGAAGCAAAGATCGATGCCAATTGCTATCATTTGTAGGAACGCCTAGCTTCGAGTTGCGAGAGAGAAGAGAGTGACCGGTTGCCACTTTGTGAATCTTGTTGCCTCTTGTTAATTGCGGTTCGAGCTAGCGTCCTCCTTGCGTTGGTGTGGCATTGAGCTTAGTCTTCGATAGGTACATTTCGTCTCCGCTCGTCCATTGGCCGCACTAACCCCATTTATCACTTGTGTGTGTGTGTGTTTTTCTTTTCCACCATATCATTTTCCTCCCCTAGGTTTGGTTTTCGTGCTAACTTTTCTTTGATTCTTCTCCACGTTTTACAACAAACTTTTCTTTGGATTTGTCGTTTTCTCGCCACATTTCTAACCCATTGCCATCCACCCATAAGCCGTGTGTGTTGTGGAGCGTGTTTTGGGATCTTTCGAACTCAAGTCACTTCATTCTTTTTGCTATCGGTTTCTCTTGGTTTGGTCCACTAGTTTCCAACATTTGCTAAAAGGTGAGGTTTGAGCTCTTAGGTCCTCACACTCTATATATACACTTGTGCTTGTTGACTAACAATGTATAGCGAGAGCGGATCATATGGAGGCCATGATGACAATGATGAGTCCATGATGGACCACTACGACTACAACGAGCTAGACATGGACCTCCATTCCTACGAGAATGACGTGGTGGACGACCACTACTCCGAGCACGACATCGTGGATGACCACTACTACGAGCATGACATGGTGTATCACCACCACTACTACGACCACGACGTCGAGCTCTACACCGACTACTCCTCCCCAAGCATCATCGACATGGAGGAGTACCACAACCACCACGCCACCTTCGACTCCATGAGCTACATCGACATGAACCACTACTACAACAACGACATCGCAAGCTTGGATGACGAGATGGAGCCCTACTACACCGACAATGCATCCTCGAGCATGGCGGAGTTCTACACCGACTATGACTCCGACATGGACGAGCTCACCTACAAGAACTTCCTCGCCAAGCTTCGGTTGACAAGAAACTCCGATGGTTCATGCTCACCACCACGGAACTACAAGGAGAATGCCAAGGCCAAGACAAGACAACGCCCTTCAACCTCAAGATGGCGCAACGACAAGAAATCCGGCAAGTTGGCAACGTCAAGATGGTCCCCTTCGACATCAAGACGGCGCCACAAGAAGGACATCATCGAGGCCCCATCTAGCGAGAAGGCCAAGAAGCCAAGGCATCCAAATGACTTTCGGAGTCATCCCACACATGAGGTGCGGGAACGCCGCAAGCTTCGTCATCGACAAGCTTCCCGCTCTCATCACCACGCTCATCACCAAGACCGTCGCCATGATCACCATCGCCATATGGAAGAGAGTGGTACATCCACCTCATCGCATCTTCCACCACAAGCTCCGAGACGACATTGGTTTGAGCATCGCTCGCCATCACCACTTCCTCGACCTCGACACCGACAAGGCCGTGGTGACCCTCTTCAAGATCACCCTCTACGACCGGATATTCTTCATCATCCACCTTCTCCAAGCTCGACTCATGACATTGGTCTACATGGCTTCGTGGATGGTGCTTGCCCACATTCAAGGCTTCCAAGGAAAAATGTGTGTCACCACCACAATGACCACCAAGACCAAGGCCATTATCAAGAAGGTGCTCCCGACATGGCTTCTAGTGAATGCCTCCCTCAACTCCACCACAATGACCACCGGCGCCATCCTCTCCATCATGATCGCCATCGCCAAACCAACGAGGATGACCCAATTGAGCTTCCACCGCCTATCTTTGATGAAGACCCAAATGAGAGAACTTCCCAACATCAAGCGAGTGCGAATGCTCCCTATCGCTTGTTTTTCCCCATCTTCGAGGAAGACCCCATTGAGCGCCACCATCGACAACAATCAAGTGGGATTGCTCAACATGCTACTTCACTTCCCATCTTTGATGAGGACCCCTATGAGCGCCCACTTCGACCACCACTAGGCAAGGATGCTATGAGCCTACTTTCCCCTCTCCTTCAAGATGAAGACCTCTTATGCCCCATTTGCAAGGGCCATGGTCACATAATGTGGGATTGCCAAGGCGGCGACCAAGATGGTGCGTCCAATTGAGATGCTATCCATCATGCTTCTTCTCCCATATTGGATGAAGCACCACATCACCTAGGCCATGAAGACAATAACTTGAGCGCCGTTTGCCTCAATGTTACAAGGTGCAAGGACCATGAGCGTCACCATCCATATGAGGAATGGGAGCCTCCACCGCATCTTCACCAAGATTGTGCTTTCTACTCGCACCCCGCCTTCGACAAAGATCAAGAACATCCTCGCCATGGACACTATGATACCACTACCTCGTCAAGGCAAGAGGCGAGAGATACTTCTCCACCAACACCCAACCACAACTTCCATGAGCGACCAACTTTGAGGAAGTACAATGACCTTCATGATCAAGAGCATGAGCTTCCATCATCGCCACAAGCGCAACACCAACATCAAGAGTGTGAAGCTATTCCTCCCATGACACAAGATCTACATCACCATATGCATGAGGAAACCCCTCTACCACTCTATGATGAAGACGTTGATGCATGTGACATTGTCAAAGAGGCTCATCCCTTGCCATCATCTCTAAGGCATTCTTCTTCTTCGTCTCCAATGACACAAGTGGCAACTCCGACCATCGACAAGAGAGCTCCCAATGCTACCAATGAGATGATCTTGCTTGCCAACCAAAATGGTGACCATGCATACATGAGTGAAGGCCAATACTATGCCTTGCACCAACTAGCTCTCAATTCCTTGGACATGCCGACCAATGGTGACGAAAGCGTCTATTGCAATGAGGCCGCGAACTCATCGCGAGTGTTGACACGAGTTCTTCAAGCCTATCCTCAAGATAAGGACCAACGATGCAACCTCTCTAGAGTCGGCGTCAATGGCCCATCTATCATTGATGGAGGTAATGACGAATTGGGTGAAACTCTCCGCTTGACTTCAACGCATCTCATGCCAACCTCCACAAGGCCACGCTCAAGCCACCATTCTAGCCAAGGAAATCTTCATCATCATCATCATCGACCATTTGAGGATGCTACAAGGCATGGCTTACACTACCACATCACGGAGATGTTGGAGCTTCCTTCGACACAAGCCATGACCCTACCTCCTCCTCCAAGAAAGCCACCCTTTCCACACTTGGAGATCAACCCAAGAGATGAGATGATCGAGTCCTCCTCGCCACATGCTATGACACTACCGACTCCAAGCAATGCAACGACATCGACAAATACGCACACCTCAAGTGCCAAGACTTTGGAGCCTTCTAGTGTCCCCTCTCAAGCTTCTAGTGAGATGAGTGGTGAGAGAGAGATCCACCATCACGTGAGTGAGAGCCACAAGCCCATAATGAGTGGAAAAAGCATGAGTGTTCGTAGAGGCCTCGCCTTGTTAGCCACCAAAAGTGAGATGAGAGTTGAGAGCAAAATCCCATGTGTGCTTATCGACACTAACGGCTTACCAACTTTCTCTCCATCTTTGTTGTCTATTTTGCAGAGATTTGGTGACCCTATCAAGCATCCTCGACATCATCGCCTTCTCCACATCCAAGGCTCTCCACATCGCATGAACATCGACAACGACTTGAAGGGTTGGAAGGAGCACATTCCTCTCATCATGATCCACATGGAGATTGACAAGAGCTTCTACGACAAAGCATCCTCCATCCACACTCCTCAAGTCAAGATCTACATGGCGCGTCACAAGCACTGCGACATCAACGCCTTCTACGCCTACATACCACATGTCACGATGTGCATGGAGTTCGACAAGCGCATCCACGACAACGACTTCTACGCCTACAACCCTCATGTCAAGATGTACTTGGAGTTCCACATGCGCATCCCCGACAACGACTTCTTCATCTACATCCCCTACGTCAAGATGTACTTGGAGTTCGACAAGCGCGTCAACGACAATGACCACCACGACTACATGCCAACCGCCACGATGTACATGGACTTCGACACGAGCATCAACAACAACCAATACGTCAAGTTCATCTACACTCTACCGCTTCCGCAACCCATGGAGCAACACCCTCTTGAGCTCATCGACGACGACTACATCTCATGTCAAGCTCATCCTCATCCACCCATGGAGGATCATGTCAAGATCGTCATCGTCTTTGGACTACACCCTCCACGAGCATACCTTGGCATGATCTTCGATAAGAGGCTCAACTTCAACGACTACACCGCTTCGCAAGATCTTCCTCAACCATCCACGGGGGGCCATTTCATGATCTTCATCACCTTTGGACCGCCCCCACTACGAGCCTACCGTCACATGGACTTCGACAAGCGGCTCAACTTCAACGACATCTTCGTCGTCAAGATTCCTTCTCCCGCTCACATATGGATGGAACGAGAGTCGAGGACGACTCTTTTTCAAGGGGGGGGGAGATGATGTAGCCCACCGTATTCCACCAAGCACAACATCGATACGCAACAAGGTGAACTCACTCCTATCTCCGTACGTTTCCGGTGACTTGGTGAACGGTGCTCTACCTCATGAAATACCCCTCTACATGCATAGGTGGGATCACCACATGGAGACCCAAGATGGTGCCCAAGATGCTCAAGAACACATCCAAGAAGGTGCACATGAAGCTAGGAAGAACGTGGGTGAAGACGGCGTCAAGATCGGAGTCCCGAGGTGGAAGAACGGAGGAAAATGGGGTCTCCCGGCCTCCCTCCCGGCCAGGCCGGCCTCCCCCCATACTCAGGCCGGCCCCCTGCCCGAGCACCCCAGCCTCCAGGCCGGCCTGGCTCCCTCCACCCCGGCCCCAGGCCGGGCACCCCACAGAAGGGGCCGGCCTGCAGGCCGGCCTGGCCCCCTCCACCCCGGCCCCAGGCCGGGCACCCCACAGAAGGGGCCGGCCTGCTGGCCGGCCTGCCTCCATCCCACCCCGGCCCCAGGCCGGCCACCCCTCCAGGCCGGCCTCTGCGCCCCCCAGGCCGGCCAGGCCGGCTCCCAGGCCGGCGTGGCCCCAAAATGCACGGAATTGGCCCGTTTTTGCACTGTTTTGACCCCCGTTTCGACCCCGAGCTATATAAGGGACCCCGGTGGCTAGATCTAGGGTTTAGGAATGATTTGAAGGATGATTTGAGAACTTCGGGCTTTGCCCTTGTATCCCTCTTGTGAGGTGACTCCTCTTACGAGGCTACTCCTTAGATGTGTATCTAGGACCGTATCAAGATCTCTACAAGGAGCTACTCTTTCACCTTGTGATTCTAGTAGTGCTTGCCAACCTTCCCCTTTGGGCTTCTGTTGGATCGGTGGACCGACCGGTGAGAGAAATCGGTTTCAATTAGCGTGTTGTTGACTTGGGTTTGCGATCCCTCGTAGGCTTCACGAGTTATCTTCCCCCTTTTGTGTTTCCGCGCGTTTGCCCTCGATTTCCCCTCGATTCCCCTCTCGTGTTCATCGTGTTCATCGCGTTCTTCGTGCGTTCTTCGTTCGTTCTTGTCGATTCGTGAAGATCGGGACAACTTAGAGGTCAACACCTTCATCATCAAGTACAAGTCACTACTATGCAAGCTTCTATTGCCACTTTGACTCAACAAATTTCAGCTTTGTCTACTTTGGTAAATCAGAGACTTCATGCTCCTAAGGATAATGCTAGTGTCCATGGAGACCATGATAATGAGGAGGTGAATAATTACCCACAAGGCCGAGATGGAGGAGGTAGAGGTAATGCAGGTGGTCGTGGTTTTGGCATGGCTAGGAGGGTCCAAGTTCCAGAACACAACCGAGAGGATGATGGATTTGGCAAGCCAAAAAGTTTACTCCCAACTCTCAACTTTGATACTGATGATGTAGAGCAATATCTTATGTCGGAATTAAAAATTGAGACCTGTGGAGGATGTATGAGTATACTGAGGAGAGAAAAATAAAACTTGCTTCTTCGGGTTTTGATGGATATGCTTTGCTATGGTGGGATAATATCACAAGGAAGAGAGCCCGAGATGGTGAACCAGAAATTGTTACATCGAGGACTATGAAGCAAGTTGTGAGGGAAATATTATCGCCCAAGAATTATATTAGAACACTTTATGATAAATTACATCACTTGAGGTAAGGTACAAATTCAGTGGATGCATATTTTAGTGAGATGGAGTTGATTCTATAAAAGGTTGTAGTTAGAGAGGAGCCAGAACATACTATGCATCATTTCCTCTCAGGTTTGCAATTCAAAATCAAGAGCATTGTGAGACATGTGCAATATAATGACATGAATGAGCTGTTACATCAAGCTAGAGAGGCTGAGAAGCACTTGGCCGTGGAAGCTCAGATGAGTACTAGGATAAATTTTACTCCTAGAAATTCAGTTATTTCATCACCACCACCACAAACATCTCAATTTTGTGGTACAACTTCATCTAAACCCAAGACTAGTACATCCAATGTGAGGAAAACAATACAACTAGCAGAAAGTGCAAGTGGTTCTACTATGTCTACATC
This sequence comes from Alopecurus myosuroides, assembly GCA_028641055.1. Classification (NCBI taxonomy): domain Eukaryota; kingdom Viridiplantae; phylum Streptophyta; class Magnoliopsida; order Poales; family Poaceae; genus Alopecurus; species Alopecurus myosuroides. The sequence goes on from CM054062.1 coordinate 118,420,786, forward strand.
TAGAAATAGAGATATGAGTTGTCATACATGTGGAGGAAAAGGGAACTTCAAGAGAGATTGTCCTAATTAAAAAATCATGCTTGTTAGTGAGTATCATGAGTATGAGACTGGTGATGATGCTGATCCGAATGAGGAGGATTGTGATGATCATGATGGTCCAATTGATGCATATGCTACACATTACCATTCTATTGTTTGCACACAAAAATCTTTGAGTGTTATTCCAAGTCCAGAAAATCGGAGATGCAATTTGTTCCAAACCAAAGCAATTGTAAGTCCTCAAATGGCTTGCAAAGTTATCATTGATGGAGGGAGTTGCATAAATTTAGAAAGTAGAGATTTATGTGCAAAGATGAAATTCAGATATATTCCACACCCTCATCCTAATTATATACAATGGCTGAGTGAAAAAGGAGAGATGAAGGTGAGCCACATGGTGAGAGTTGAGTTTCAGATTGGACCATAAAAGGACACCATTGAATGTGTGATGTGGTACAAATATGTGTTTGCCATATGTTATTGGGAAGACCATGACAGTTTGACAGGAGTATTATAAATTATGGGAAAGCAAACACATATCCGTTGAGTTGGCATGGGAAAGACATTATTTTGGGGCCTATGACACCATAGCAAATTGTAAATGAGTCTCGTCAATAAAACAGAAGTTAATTTAGAAATTGAGAGTGAGAGAGATGAGATGAGAGAAAACAAAATTGTCGTGGGTGAGAATAGCAAACCCAAACCGAGTGGTTAAAAATGTGAGGAGTGAGATTATTAACAATGTTAGCCACCAAAGAGGACTTGAGTGAGTTTAGTGAGGATCCTAGTTTAGTATCTATAATGCTCATGCACAAGGGGGATTTTAGTTTCTAATGACATGATCCCTCTCTCTCTATTGGTGTTTCTAATGTTTTGCAGGAATTTGGTGATATTTTCGAGAAGAGATACCTTTGGGGCTGCCACCATTGAGAGGAATTGAGCACCAAATTGATCTTATTCCTGTTTCATCATTGCCAAACCAAGCTCCCTACAGGACAAACCCCCATGAAACAAAGGAAATTCAGAAACAAGTACATGAGCTTCTTGATAAAGGGTATATTTGCATTAGCCTATCTCCTTGTGTTGTTCATGTTATTTTGATGCCTAAGAAATATGGTACATGGCGTATGTGTGTAGATTGTAGGGCAATTAGCAACATCACTATTCATTATCGTCATCCTATACCATGTTTGGAAGACATGTTAGATGAATTCTGTGGTGCTGCTGTTTTCTCTCAAATTTATTTACGTAGTGGTTACCATCAAATTAGGATGAAAGAGGGGAGTGACTGGAAAACATTCTTTAAAACAAAATTTGGTTTATATGAATGGTTAGTGATGCCTTTTGTTTATCTAATGCACCTAGTACTTTCATGAGACTTATGAACCATGTTTTGACAAATCTTATTGAAAAGTTTGTGGTAGTTTATTTTGATGATATTCACATATATAGCCACAATGAATATGAACATATTGATCATATTAGACAAGTCTTTCATGTGCTAAGAGAAAACAAATTATTTGGTAATCTTGAGAAGAGCACTTTTTGCAATGATAAGGACATATTTCTAAACATGGGATAGAGGTAGATGATTCGAAAATTGAAGCAATTAAAAATTGTCCTATGACCATGAATGTGAGTCAAATGCGTAGTTTGAATGGTCTTTCTGGTTTTATAGAAGATTTGTGTAAGATTTTAGTACCATTGTTGCACCTTTGAATAATTTGACTAAGAAAGGAGTAGATTTAGAGTGGTATGTTGCACAAGACATTGCATTTGATGAACTGAAAAATAGATTGATTTCTGCACCTTTATTGATGCTTCCATATTTTAATAAGCAATTTGAAATTGAATGTGACGCTAGTGGTATTGGTATCGTGGGCGTGTTGATGCAAGATAAGAAACCCATTGCTGATTTTTCTGGGAAATTGGATGGTGCACAATTGAACTATTCTGTCTATGATAAAGTATTGTATGCGCTTGTAGAGTTCTTGAGGTTTGGAAACATTATTCATGGCCAAAGAACTTATCATACATTATGATCATGAAGCTTTGAAATTTTAAAGCGCCAATCTAATCTTAATAAGAGACATGCTAAGTGGGTTGATTTCATTGAATCTTTCCCATACATTATTAAACATAAGAAGTGATTGGATAATGTGGTTGCTGATGCACTATCTAGGAAAAACATGATGTTAACAAAATTAGATGTCGAAGTTCCTGGTTTGGAGAGTCTACGTGAATTATATGCTAATGATAATGAGTTTTCTATGCCTTTTTCTAAGTGTAATACAATGAAAGCATCGGATAAATATCATATTCATGATGGATTTATGTTTAGAGCTAACAGATTATGTGTTCCCGAGTGTTCTTTGCATACGTTATTATTACAGGAATCTCATAGTGGTGGATTGATGGGACACTTTGGAAATGAGAAAGCATTGCTTATGTTGGCTGATAATTTTTACTGGGCACATATGAGGCGTGATGTGTATAGGTTTGTCCAATGTTGCATCACTTGCAACAAAGAAAAATCAAAATTGAAGCCTCATGGTTTGTGTACTTCTCTTCCTGCACCTACTACACCATGGGAGGATATTAGTATGGATTTTGTGGTAGGATTACCGAGGACTAAAACAGGCCATGATTATATTTGTGGTAGTGGATAGATTCTCTAAGATGTCACATTTTATTGCATGCCACAAGAGCGACGATGCATCGCATATTGCTAATCTGTTTTCAAGGACAGAGTGAGATTACATGGAGTACCAAGGACTATTGTTTCTGATCGTGATGTGAAGTTTATGAGATACTTTTGGAAGACACTATGGGGGAAGTTGGGACAAAGTTGTTGTTTTCTACTGCTTTTCACCCCCAAAGTAATGGACAAACGGAGGTGGTGAATCACACATTAGCAACATTGTTGAGAGCCATGATCAAGAAAGGTCCGCGGGAGTGGGCAGAGTGTTTGCCCCATGTCGAGTGTGCATACAATAGGTTTGTGCACTCCACCACTCAACTATGCCCGTTTGAGGTGTTATATGGTTTTAAACCCATTACACCACTTGATTTGCTGCCACGTCCCATACAAGAAAGAGTGAACATGGAGGCATAAAAAAGAGTTGATTTCGTGAGGAGAATCAATGAGAAAACAAAGGAAGTCATATAGAAGAATTGAAGACATGTGGCTGAGAGAGTTAACAAGAAGAGGAAGGAGGTGTTGTTTCGGACAGGATATATTCTATGGGTGAACTTTCATAAAGACAGATTTCCCACATTGAGAAAGTCCAAGCTAATGCCTCGAGGTGCTGGTCCATATAAAGTGCTTGAAAGGATTAATTACAATGCATACAAGATAGATCGTCCAGCTGATGAGTTTGGTGTGAGTAATTCATTCAATGTTGCTGATTTGACACCATACTATGCAGATGACCTTGATGCGCCTAGGTTGATGCCTTTTCATGGGGGGAGGATGACGAGGACAGTAACGGACCAATTTTTGGAAGGCAGGAAAAACTTGTTTTCAAAAACCCAAAAATTAGGGCCAACAAAAACTTTTTGATTTGTTTGACTTATGCTTGTGTTTCTTTTATATTTGCTTGTTGATTGTGTTTTTATTTGAGTTTGTTAACAACTAACATTAAAACCAATGATCATAACTTTCTTAAAGCACAACCTTGGTGATCAAGTCATGACAAGAAAGCTTATCATCTTCATCCATCACACTCCTTTGGCAAAAACCTTTTTGAAAATGTTTTGATTTTAGAAGAAACCCAAAGGCCAAGTTTTGAGAAAACAAAAGATAATTTCCAAAACTATATGAAAAGTATTTTGGAGCTAATCATCTCCAACCTGTTTCCAACCAAGATGTTTTAGCAAGTATTCCAAAACCTCCTCTCATTTTTCTCTTGTGCAAAAGCTATAAGTGGGGATTATATTACCCCTGTGTTTTACCTCAATAATATTCTTTTGGAAATAACAACTTTTGAGCTGAACCTCTTTACAAAATCCACTTGTCATGGTATGTCATGATCACTACCTATAATTAACACTTGAGAAAAACACCTGGAAATTAAATTGGAGAACTCGGTTGTTTGAGTGATCTTGTGTGTCTTGCTATTTTCCCTGCTTTATGTGTTATCTTCCCTCACCTTTGCGTTATTGGTTTGCCTATGTTTGTGTGTTGTTTTAAAGAGATTAAAACCTAGTAATAACAAGATCAAACATCTATATCATATTCCATCACATGTCCATATTATCCTGTGTTTTCCTAAAAACTTAAAACTTTGGATACATGCCTTTAAGGAAAACCTTGATGATAGGGATATCCCTAAGGATTATGTTATCACAAGCTTGGATGGAGAGTTGATAGAAGACCACATGATCATGGTGAAAAAAATCATTCAAGATGGTGAAAACAAGATTACAATGGTGAAAACAATGAAGCAAGATGGTGAAAAAAATAAATAACAATTGTTATTCCATGAAAACAATTGTTATTCATCAAGACAAGGGGATAGGCTCCTCCACCAAGTCAAATGCGCCATAAGAAATCCTATTTCAAGTAGGTTTGGTTTGTATACCAATTGGGCCGAATTCCTTTGTGTGTGGAATCGGTTTGTATCCATATTTGTGAGTCCTAGTCCTAGTAGGGGGAGGCTTGCTTGCGCAAGGAGCCTTGTGGCCGCACCCTCCACCTATTTATAGTCCCCACCTGCGTGTGGATTAAGGGAGAACAATTTAGACAACAGAAAACCCTAGCCTTGAGATTGTATTGCTGCTAAGCATTCATCTTGAAGTATTACCAAGTCAAAGTTTGCGTGATATCTTGCCCTTCCATTGGGAATTAGGGGGATACAGGACCACTTGTGATCAATTGATTGCTTGTGCAAGAGTGTGTAGTTGAGAATATCCCAAGGGCTTGATTGTTGTTGCATTGGCAACAAGGGTCATCCAAGTGAGAGGTCTCAGTGTAGCACTAGTTATCCACATATATCAGAAAATACAAAAACAAAGAGAGAAGCTCATTGAGAAGATTGGGCCACCCCATATCATCTTGGTATCAGATTCTCCAGGTTTACTCGGTGAGCAAAGTTATCCCTAGTTTTAGTTGTTTTTATTCCTATCCAGAAAAAGCAACACAAAAATAGTTGTTTAGATCACTGCCAGAGCCTAGATCAACACCAATTTGCATCTACCTAGTTGCTGCTTTTTGTTGATTTGTGTTCCTGTTTTTCTGTTTTTAGTTTTCATCTATTAGGGTAGTTTCCTTTTGTTTCTATCCGAAAAATCACACCAAAAATATTGTGGATCTTGTTGCTCTTTGGAATTTTAGACCTACAACTTGCTTTCGAGTTGATCTAGTTCCTAGGGTTCATAAGGTTGCTTTGCTGCTGTTGCTAATCCGAGCCATATCATATTTGCAATCTTAGTTGCTTTCGGGTTCCTGCTGTGGCACAAAAATCGCTCAAAACGCTGCTGCCACCGTGTTCTACCCGCACTCGGATTCGCCCCGTATCATCCTTACCAAACCGCCCCGCGGTAACGAAATTTCCTTACCAGTGAGCGCCTCGCTTACACCCGCACTCGGTTCCTAGCCCAGCTCGGATTCGCTGCCGCGCGCTCCAAATCGCGCGAAAACGCTGCCGCCGCTGCCGTACCGTGTCCCTAGCCGCACTCGAATTTCCCTTGCGCACTCTTACAAATCCACTCCCCCGCACCGTAACGCAACACACCACCAGCACACCAGCGCGCTGCCGCGGCACAAAACACGCAGTTTCTCTGCCGTGACCAAAAACTCTGCCGTGAGCTCGATTAACATCATTTTTTCTTAGTTTCTCTTTTGTTTTACCCCTGTTATCTCTAGGATCTTGTTCTGATCTTTGATAATCCATAGCTACAGCCTTTCTACAGCACACTTTAGGTACCAAAACCCATAAGACTAGTTGTTTAATTGCTCTGTCAGGCTGCTCATTTGATCAAATCTGTCCACTAATTTTTGTTTTCCATTTACATTGTGCTCCTAGTTGATTCAAAGGCCATTGAAAAAATAAAAAAAATAGAGAAAACGGAAAAAGTATAAAAAAATAGAAAGAAAGAAAAATTCAAAAGAGGCGAGCTACATATCACTAGTGGAAGTTATTTTCTATTGGAATTTTTGTGGACATCTTGAGCAATCTTGTGCCTGTTTCATTGAGTATTTGCTAGTGTTCTAGTTCTTGCAAAATCTCTACCATATATTTGCTAAGCCATAATTGTCTCCAAGAGTGAGTGTGTTTCCTTTAGTTATTTTTATCACATTGAGCAGTGCATTGGAGTTGTTATTTTGGTGTTGTTAGGAATCCCAACCAAGCCCCACCAAATACCTTGTTTTGCATTGTAACACTTGAGAGCCTGGGTATTCTCTTCTCACACTTGACACAGTTTTCATTGGTACTTGTTGGTAAGTTAATCCTATTCACTTTGGAACAGTAAGTGAACCTTTCTTTGCTGGTTTGAGTGAGTTTGAGAGGCACCACAACCCATTGATTTTTTTTTCACTAACCCATTAATCATGAGTTTTTCTAGTGAATCTTCTGTGCAGGGTGACAAGGAGGAAGCTGATTTGATGCCCAAAACAAAGACTGCTGATGATACATGTACATGGGCAGATTTTAATCTCTTTAGAGGAGCAGTTGCTAGTCGGATTGATCAAAGAGTTGAGAAGAAGATTGAAGAATATGATCAAGTTCTCAAAAAAGATTTGAAATTGCTTATTGAAGAAGCTATGACTAATGTTACAAGGGAAGTTGCAAATATCTCCACACAATTACAAAGGGTTAATCTTGGTGGTAATCATGAAGATGGTCGAGCCATTGCTTATGGAGGCCGTGGCAATTTTCCACCTAGAAGGATACCATTGGAGGATAATAGAGAGGAGGATGGCCTTGGGAAACCAAAATTCTTTGTGCCTACTCTCACATGTGATAATGATGATGCTGAGGAGTTCTTGATGTGGGAATTGAAGATAGAAAAGCTATGGAGATTGCATAATTACACTGATGAGAGGAAAATCAAGCTAGCATCTTCTGGATTTGATGGTTATGTTCTCTTATGGTGGGATGGCATCATAAGATTGAGGGAAACACAAAATCAACCAGAAATTACTACATGGGCTGAGATGAAACAACTTATGACAGACAGGTTTGTTCCAACAAATTATTTGAGGACTCTCTATGACAAATTGCAAAATTTGAAACAAGGAACAAATTCAGTGGATCAATATTACAAGGAGATGGAATTAGTGCTACAAAGAGCTCGGGTTGTTGAAGCAAAAAAGCAAACAATGCAAAGATTTCTTTCAGGATTGTCCTTTCAAATTAGATGCATTGTGAGACATGTTCAATATAGCAATATGACAGAATTGTTGCATCAAGCAAGGGAGGCAGAAAAGAGGTTGGCCGAGGAGGTTACTATGGCCCCAAGGAGGATTTGACCATCAAGATCTTCTTCTTTTTCCCCTCCAACACCTCCAATTGCACAACCAGCAGCTAGTACACCATCCAAACCCGAGACAAGCATCACTAATACAAAGAAAACACCACAACCAACAGCTAGTGGAAGTGGTTCTACTCAATCAACAGCTAGACATAGAGACATGACATGCCATACTTGTGGAGGAAGAGGGCACTTCAAGAGAGATTATCCTAACAAGAAAATTATGGTGATAAATGCTAATGATGATTATGAGAGTGGAGATGATGCTAATCCTAATGGAGAGGATACATATGATGATGATGATGATGATGGTCCACTTAATGCTTATGCTACAAATTATCCATCCATTGTTTGCACCAAGGCTTTGAGTGTTATTCCTAGCAATGATGAGAGCCAAAGATGCAATTTATTTCAAACCAAGGCAATTGTTGGACCTAATATGGCTTGCAAGGTGATTATTGATGGAGGAAGTTGTAGAAATCTAGCAAGCAAGGAGTTATGTGCAAAGCTAAGGTTGAATTACAATCCACACCCACATCCATATTATATTCAATGGTTAAGTAACAAGGAAGAAATCAAGGTATGCCATATGGTGAGAGTGGATTTTCAAATTGGACCATACAAAGATACAATTGAGTGTGATGTGGTTCCCATGACAGTTTGTCACTTATTATTTGGAAGACCTTGGCAATTTGACAAGAAGGTTACACATATGGGAAGAGCAAACACATATCACTTGAATTGGAATAATAAGGATATTATTTTGAGGCCTATGACACCACAACAGATTGTGAATGAATCAAGACAGAAAATAGAGGTGAATCTAGAGAAGGAGAGTGAAAAAACAAAATCTTTGGAGGAAGACAAGTCTAGGCCGAGTGGAAAGAGCCTTTTAACTAATGACATAATTTCTCTTCCTAGTGTTGTTTCTTGTGTACAGGTTGCTATTGAAGAAAGGGAGCACAAAGAAACATCACAATCATCTCACATATTGGAGGATTATGCCACGGATACAAGTGTTCTTGCTTGTGATATGAAGGTTATTTTTGAAGAAAGGGAGCTACAACCTTCAAATTCACAAGATATTCATGAGATCATACCTACTACATATGAGGAGGTTAGTATTGATAAGGGTATTGATTTCGGGTTAGTAAAAACAAGTAGTGAATTATGTGATAATTTACAACCATATAATACTATGATAAATTCGAAATTTCATAATTTGGTTCTTATTACACATAAAGAAGTACTTGCTAAGATACCATCTAGTGATATAATATATTATGACATGTTAAATGAACCAATTGATGTGCAAGGTACTATGAAAAATTTGGTTATGATGATTTTAGCACATATGATAATAGTTTCAAAATTAATTTGATTGGTGACTATAATTTGAGTATGATTTTCATGGTACATTACATATGTATTACTTTTGATAATGTGGCCGAATTATATGATATGTTACCTCGGGATGAATTACAAATTTTTACATATGGGCATAATATTACACATATGTTTGGTTTACCACAATATTCATTGGATACATGTGCTATTCAAATAAACTTCACTTATATCTGCAATTATGATTGCTATGGATTGAAAAGCTATGACTCTTATGTGTTGTTTTCATACAAATTTCGTGATCACAATTCATATGCACTATATTATGTTTTACTAACGACTAATGAGTGCCATTATAGATACATATATTGTGCATACACTTTGTTCTTTTTATTTTTGCCAATTTCAGGTTATAACAAGCCAAGGACGTCTTGTCTTGAAGAAAGGGAGGATGATAGGGATATCCCTAAGGATTATGTTATCACAAGCTTGGATAGAGAGTTGATAGAAGACCACTTGATCATGGTTAAAACAATCATTCAAGATGGTGAAAACAATATTACAATGGTGAAAACAATGAAGCAAGATGGTGAAAACAATAAATAACAATTGTTATTCCATGAAAACAATTGTTATTCATCAAGACAAGGGGATAGGTGTAACACCTGTGGTGTTACCTGTTTGTTTTGTTTGCATCATATGCATCACATTGCATTGCACCATGTTTGCATTACAACTGGAAATTTCAAATCAATTAAAACTTTCACACCTTGCTCAAAATTTCCAATTTAGCAATTGCAAACTATAACAACTCCTTTGTTTTCAAATAGTTTGCAGTTGTTCTAAATCAAATTGTTTGTTAATACAAATTTCCCTGTTATTAAAAACCCTAATGGCAATTCCAAACATTCAAATCCAATCAATCTTATTTATCATATCTCAATATGGGTTTGAAAAATTAAAATTTGGCAAACAAACTAATTTCAATAATGTTGTATAATTGCTTGTTGCTTGTTAAATAAAATTTGTTTAACTCCAAATTTCCACCCAAACCCTATTTGAAAAATCACCTAACCAATTAATATCCAATTACTACTTTCAAGTTGTTGAAATTACCTTTTAACTACCTTGTTGTTGTTGTTTTGCAAAATAATAAAAATCTAACTATCAACTAAACACCCCAACCTTATTTTGGAATTTCAAATAACAAAATAGAAATCAAATCAACAATTTAAATTTTGATTAACATTACTTTCATGTGCTGTTTTGCAAAATAACCAAATGTATTTATAAACCCCAAAAATAAAACCCTAACCCTTTTTCCATCCCTCTATCTCTTTTATTCTTTACAAAAAATCAATCAACTAATACAAAAAAATAAGAGCATTGGAGAAAAGGGCAGCCCAATTCTTTTCTCTCTCTCTCTGGCCCAGCCTTTTCTTTTCCTGCCCCAAGCCCACTTACCTTCTGGCCCACCCCCTTATTCTCTGTCGTCTTCTACCTTTCGTACGGCTGCACACAGAACCGATCGATCGATCCCTCCCTCGCTCGATGTGCTGCCGTACACGATCACCAGCCACCATATAACAAGCACCCATCTCTCCCTCAATGCCCCCTCCAAACCCTAGCCACCACTCCTTCCTCTTCTCCCTCCATCGCCGCCGGCCTCCCTCCCTCCTCCTCTGCTTATTTCTTTTCTGAACCCTCTGATCCGTGGAGACAACCGAGTGGTGGAGTTTTGCCGGCAGCGGCGCCGCCACGGTGGTCGTCGACGAGGGCTTCTTCTTGCGGGAATGGAACCCGCTCCCATCCACCTCCAACTTCTCTGAAGACTCGGAGGCGGGAGGAGGTCCGTGCCGGCCGCGCCGTCGCCGGCAAGGGCGCACCTTACCTGCACCTCGTCAGCGACCATGGCAGGTACGCCCTGCATCTCTTCCTCCCCCCTCGTTTCTTCTCCGGTGCTTGCACCCGCCCACACACCCATCCACGCCAAGCACCCCGCACGCCACCCACAATCACGCACCCATCACCACACGATGCACCTCACCAGCGCCCCCCCCCCCCGCCGTGGCCACCGGGAAACGACCATCGATCTCTGCTGTGCTGTCCCGAACTGACGGAGACCGTCTGTTCCTTGTTCTGTCGAATTGCAGTCAACCTGCGTCGCACACCTCATCTTCAGTTAGCTCCCTGTTGTATCACCAAGTCTCGGCACAGCGCAATGGTTGCGTGCTGTTCCGCGCAGCGCCAGCTCCTGGGATCGATTCCCAGGGAGCACACACCCCTCTCCCTTTTTATTTCCACCTCGCGCGCGCTGGCCCCGCCTGTAAGCCCCTTGGTTGACAGCTGTACTGCCACGCGCACGCGCGCTCACCACGTAGGCCCGCGGCCCCACTGGAAGTGGTTGTGGGTGGAAACCCACGCGGTAACAAATGGTTTAACCCCCCCTTTTTCTGTTATTTCATAATTCAATTAAATGGCAGAATAAACAATAAACTTTAAAAAGCAATAACTTTTAATCCATAACCCCAATAAATAAGAACTTTATATGTTTTCTGTTCAAAATCAAATGATCTTTCCAACTAGCCTATTTGTGTTCTGTTTTGAGTTTTCAAAATGCATTTAAATTTCAAATTTGAATAATTCAAATGCAATTTGTAATAATTCATAACTAATTCATACTATTTCCAAATAATGCAAATAAAATATGTTTTTCATACCATTTTGAATGTTCTATTCAAATATAAAATTTGTTTCATTGTTTGACTAATTTAAATTGCCTCAACACTTTAAATCTTGTTTAATTCAATTAAAACTTGTTTAATATTGTTTAATTCATAATTAAATTATCCTAATTCCAATTTCAAAATGTGAAACATGTAATCCAACTAAAATTTGATAACCTTTTCAAATATCAACTTTGTTGTTTGGTTTGACCAACTTAACTTGATGATAACAACCACTACTTGCTTAACACCATTAAGTAACAATAATTTCCAAACTTGATAAATGTTTTCTAAACTTGTTAACCATCCTTCCAATTGCATCTAATCTTGTTATCTTCTTGTTCTTCATCATGCATGCATCATTCTAACTCACTTACACATGATGCTTAGTGTTAGAACAATTAATTCAACTATAAGGCATGGGTTTGCCATATGCAATCTTTGCATATGGAATCCATTTAAACTTGTGTATCATATCCACTAGTCTACTTTGGTGCATCTATTAAACATGACATGCATCCATATCTTGATCATGCTGGATCTTTTGCCGTAGTAGTAATTGTTGCATCCGGTGTTTGTTCGAGGTTCGTTGCTTCTTCCCGGATAGGACGTTGAGATGCTGTGAGCAACGACAAGTTCTGCTACCTTGCGGGATCTCAGGCAAGTATACTCACTTGCTGCCATATGGCTGCCTTTCATCACTTGTTACCGATTCTTTCCGTTGTTCTTTTCTGCTAGCCTGAGTAGTAGTTGTTTCTGTTACGAACCCATCACATGAATCCCTTAACCTTGATATTGCCTCACTACCATACCCATAACCATTGCTTGTTGCCCGTGTCTTACTATCATGCTTAGGGTTGTTTTGCTCGAGTCTGTTACCCGTTACTTTCTGTTATTACCTCCTTATGTTCTGGGGGCTCGATGTTTAATCAATCAATTAATCATGCTAATGTTACTATTAATAATAAATTTGATGATAAGGCACCGGCAGGAGGCCCTTGTGGTTTTGAGGCCTGCTAGTGTCGACCCTAATAGGAAAAGGGTCTTGTCTACTGATCCATGATGAGCGCACTACCCGCATTTGGGGAGTATGGGCTCCCCCTCAGTTTGACCCGATTCGCATCTCATCCAAATCGCCTCATTTAGTTCGGGTTTTCCATTTGCTGCATGCATGATCTTGCGAGCCCTTGGTACCCGGGTGGAACTTTCGTAGTCGGCATATAGGGGGACACGGTCTTAGAGTGCTATGAGGGTCCATTTTCTTCTGGGCCCGAGTAGCCGTGCGCCCAAGGTGCTTTGGGCTTGATGCGAAGAAGGGTTGGATTGTGTTGAGTGCCCCGCTTGGTGGAGTGGCCGCTCCATCTGGCGGGATATTCATGAGTGTTCGGTTACTATGGTGCAACCCTGCAGGGATAATCTTCTCGAGAAGCCGTGTTTTCCGCGGTTATGGATTACTTGGTGAAAGTACTGGCTAACAAGTACTCAGGACAACTTAAACATAATGATCAACCATGATATACCCACTGATTAACAACTTGACTAGTAATAGGATTATTGACACAACGACCTGAACCATCATTAATACAACTGTGTGAGTTATCCTCGGATTGCTTCTTTGGCTAAAGGGGCGAGGTCCAGGATGGGTTTGTTTGGATTTACTTTCAGTTGGTTACAATCCTCGATCTTATCCCCTTTCTGTTAGTTGGAAGTTGTAGTATTCTCTCTGTAGTTGGTTAGTGCAGCCTGTTGTCGCTTATTTGCAATAACCCCTTCCTTTCCGTTGATCCTAAAGTGTTTGTATCTTGTGATGACTGGCTACGCCGGTAACTTGTGAGTATGGGTTTTATCCCCCTTGCCAGTACTTAACCGTACTGACCCACGAATCTCTTTCGTGGCTGCAAATTCCAAATTGCAGTCAACAGGTTTGAAGTCTGACGACGTTAGCTTGGGAATCCCTCCGGCTTGGCCTGGGCAGGGATTGGACGCCTTCGGTTATCTTCAGGACTCTTAGTCCAATTTGGATCTTGTCCGTAGACGGACGTTTGTTCTTCCGCTGTTATTTGGATCTTTGTATTGTATCAGTTGTAACCCCGGCTCGTGTGAGTCATCTTGTATCTATCTGTTTCTGTTGTAATTGTGGATTATTCGTGAACTATTGTAATGTTATCATAAATGGCAACCTGGAATCGGTTATTATGCGGATTTGGCGGGAATGCTGAAATCTGCATAGTGCCCGATCTCGGGGCGTCACAAATGGTATCAGAGCCTTGGTTCCGATTCCCGAGATTGTTTCGATACGAATGGTTATCGAAGCAACGGGTCCGCAAAGCCTGTAGGATAACCTCGCTAACGGTCGTTGTTTCTAGAGTGTCAAAAACTATTTCTGCTAAACTATTTTGGAAAAACATCTCAATAGGATTCTTGTTTTCTCCTTATCTCTATTCTGTTTCCCCTCCTATCTTATTTGTTTTGGAGTCTCCCCCCTTGTCTATCTTTCAAAAGTGTTAGGATCCTACGTGGGTGGACGTTTTCTGAGCCTTTAACCTAATAGGTTCGATCATCGGAAGATCCCTGGTGGAAGAACCTCGTCGTCACTCCGAGCAAGAATCCCTTGTTAGTGGTGTCGAGGAGATCAACTGGAAGCACGAAGAATCGATAGTCGAACTTCTTTCCCCTCCCGGGTTAGCAGGTGGATTGCGAGGGCGCAATCCCTTGTTAGTGGTGTCGTCTGTAACACCTGTGGTGTTACCTGTTTGTTTTGTTTGCATCATATGCATCACATTGCATTGCACCATGTTTGCATTACAACTGGAAATTTCAAATCAATTAAAACTTTCACACCTTGCTCAAAATTTCCAATTTAGCAATTGCAAACTATAACAACTCCTTTGTTTTCAAATAGTTTGCAGTTGTTCTAAATCAAATTGTTTGTTAATACAAATTTCCCTGTTATTAAAAACCCTAATGGCAATTCCAAACATTCAAATCCAATCAATCTTATTTATCATATCTCAATATGGGTTTGAAAAATTAAAATTTGGCAAACAAACTAATTTCAATAATGTTGTATAATTGCTTGTTGCTTGTTAAATAAAATTTGTTTAACTCCAAATTTCCACCCAAACCCTATTTGAAAAATCACCTAACCAATTAATATCCAATTACTACTTTCAAGTTGTTGAAATTACCTTTTAACTACCTTGTTGTTGTTGTTTTGCAAAATAATAAAAATCTAACTATCAACTAAACACCCCAACCTTATTTTGGAATTTCAAATAACAAAATAGAAATCAAATCAACAATTTAAATTTTGATTAACATTACTTTCATGTGCTGTTTTGCAAAATAACCAAATGTATTTATAAACCCCAAAAATAAAACCCTAACCCTTTTTCCATCCCTCTATCTCTTTTATTCTTTACAAAAAATCAATCAACTAATACAAAAAAATAAGAGCATTGGAGAAAAGGGCAGCCCAATTCTTTTCTCTCTCTCTCTGGCCCAGCCTTTTCTTTTCCTGCCCCAAGCCCACTTACCTTCTGGCCCACCCCCTTATTCTCTGTCGTCTTCTACCTTTCGTACGGCTGCACACAGAACCGATCGATCGATCCCTCCCTCGCTCGATGTGCTGCCGTACACGATCACCTGCCACCATATAACAAGCACCCATCTCTCCCTCAATGCCCCCTCCAAACCCTAGCCACCACTCCTTCCTCTTCTCCCTCCATCGCCGCCGGCCTCCCTCCCTCCTCCTCTGCTTATTTCTTTTCTGAACCCTCTGATCCGTGGAGACAACCGAGTGGTGGAGTTTTGCCGGCAGCGGCGCCGCCACGGTGGTCGTCGACGAGGGCTTCTTCTTGCGGGAATGGAACCCGCTCCCATCCACCTCCAACTTCTCTGAAGACTCGGAGGCGGGAGGAGGTCCGTGCCTGCCGCGCCGTCGCCGGCAAGGGCGCACCTTACCTGCACCTCGTCAGCGACCATGGCAGGTACGCCCTGCATCTCTTCCTCCCCCCTCGTTTCTTCTCCGGTGCTTGCACCCGCCCACACACCCATCCACGCCAAGCACCCCGCACGCCACCCACAATCACGCACCCATCACCACACGATGCACCTCACCAGCGCCCCCCCCCCGCCGTGGCCACCGGGAAACGACCATCGATCTCTGCTGTGCTGTCCCGAACTGACGGAGACCGTCTGTTCCTTGTTCTGTCGAATTGCAGTCAACCCGCGTCGCACACCTCATCTTCAGTTAGCTCCCTGTTGTATCACCAAGTCTCGGCACAGCGCAATGGTTGCGTGCTGTTCCGCGCAGCGCCAGCTCCTGGGATCGATTCCCAGGGAGCACACACCCCTCTCCCTTTTTATTTCCACCTCGCGCGCGCTGGCCCCGCCTGTAAGCCCCTTGGTTGACAGCTGTACTGCCACGCGCGCGCGCGCTCACCACGTAGGCCCGCGGCCCCACTGGCAGTGGTTGTGGGTGGAAACCCACGCGGTAACAAATGGTTTAACCCCCCCTTTTTCTGTTATTTCATAATTCAATTAAATGGCAGAATAAACAATAAACTTTAAAAAGCAATAACTTTTAATCCATAACCCCAATAAATAAAAACTTTATATGTTTTCTGTTCAAAATCAAATGATCTTTCCAACTAGCCTATTTGTGTTCTGTTTTGAGTTTTCAAAATGCATTTAAATTTCAAATTTGAATAATTCAAATGCAATTTGTAATAATTCATAACTAATTCATACTATTTCCAAATAATGCAAATAAAATATGTTTTTCATACCATTTTGAATGTTCTATTCAAATATAAAATTTGTTTCATTGTTTGACTAATTTAAATTTCCTAAACACTTTAAATCTTGTTTAATTCAATTAAAACTTGTTTAATATTGTTTAATTCATAATTAAATTATCCTAATTCCAATTTCAAAATGTGAAACATGTAATCCAACTAAAATTTGATAACCTTTTCAAATATCAACTTTGTTGT
This sequence comes from Alopecurus myosuroides, assembly GCA_028641055.1. Classification (NCBI taxonomy): domain Eukaryota; kingdom Viridiplantae; phylum Streptophyta; class Magnoliopsida; order Poales; family Poaceae; genus Alopecurus; species Alopecurus myosuroides. The sequence goes on from CM054062.1 coordinate 118,437,368, forward strand.
TTGGTTTGACCAACTTAACTTGATGATAACAACCACTACTTGCTTAACACCATTAAGTAACAATAATTTCCAAACTTGATAAATGTTTTCTAAACTTGTTAACCATCCTTCCAATTGCATCTAATCTTGTTATCTTCTTGTTCTTCATCATGCATTCATCATTCTAACTCACTTACACATGATGCTTAGTGTTAGAACAATTAATTCAACTATAAGGCATGGGTTTGCCATATGCAATCTTTGCATATGGAATCCATTTAAACTTGTGTATCATATCCACTAGTCTACTTTGGTGCATCTATTAAACATGACATGCATCCATATCTTGATCATGCTGGATCTTTTGCCGTAGTAGTAATTGTTGCATCCGGTGTTTGTTCGAGGTTCGTTGCTTCTTCCCGGATAGGACGTTGAGATGTTGTGAGCAACGACAAGTTCTGCTACCTTGCGGGATCTCAGGCAAGTATACTCACTTGCTACCATATGGCTGCCTTTCATCACTTGTTACCGATTCTTTCCGTTGTTCTTTTCTGCTAGCCTGAGTAGTAGTTGTTTCTGTTACGAACCCATCACATGAATCCCTTAACCTTGATATTGCCTCACTACCATACCCATAACCATTGCTTGTTGCCCGTGTCTTACTATCATGCTTAGGGTTGTTTTGCTCGAGTCTGTTACCCGTTACTTTCTGTTATTACCTCCTTATGTTCTGGGGGCTCGATGTTTAATCAATCAATTAATCATGCTAATGTTACTATTAATAATAAATTTGATGATAAGGCACCGGCAGGAGGCCCTTGTGGTTTTGAGGCCTGCTAGTGTCGACCCTAATAGGAAAAGGGTCTTGTCTACTGATCCATGATGAGCGCACTACCCGCATTTGGGGAGTATGGGCTCCCCCTCAGTTTGACCCGATTCGCATCTCGTCCAAATCGCCTCATTTAGTTCGGGTTTTCCATTTGCTGCATGCATGATCTTGCGAGCCCTTGGTACCCGGGTGGAACTTTCGTAGTCGGCATATAGGGGGACACGGTCTTAGAGTGCTATGAGGGTCCATTTTCTTCTGGGCCCGAGTAGCCGTGCGCCCAAGGTGCTTTGGGCTTGATACGAAGAAGGGTTGGATTGTGTTGAGTGCCCCGCTTGGTGGAGTGGCCGCTCCATCTGGCGGGATATTCATGAGTGTTCGGTTACTATGGTGCAACCCTGCAGGGATAATCTTCTCGAGAAGCCGTGTTTTCCGCGGTTATGGATTACTTGGTGAAAGTACTGGCTAACAAGTACTCAGGACAACTTAAACATAATGATCAACCATGATATACCCACTGATTAACAACTTGACTAGTAATAGGATTATTGACACAACGACCTGAACCATCATTAATACAACTGTGTGAGTTATCCTCGGATTGCTTCTTTGGCTAAAGGGGCGAGGTCCAGGATGGGTTTGTTTGGATTTACTTTCAGTTGGTTACAATCCTCGATCTTATCCCCTTTCTGTTAGTTGGAAGTTGTAGTATTCTCTCTGTAGTTGGTTAGTGCAGCCTGTTGTCGCTTATTTGCAATAACCCCTTCCTTTCCGTTGATCCTAAAGTGTTTGTATCTTGTGATGACTGGCTACGCCGGTAACTTGTGAGTATGGGTTTTATCCCCCTTGCCAGTACTTAACCGTACTGACCCACGAATCTCTTTCGTGGCTGCAAATTCCAAATTGCAGTCAACAGGTTTGAAGTCTGACGACGTTAGCTTGGGAATCCCTCCGGCTTGGCCTGGGCAGGGATTGGACGCCTTCGGTTATCTTCAGGACTCTTAGTCCAATTTGGATCTTGTCCGTAGACGGACGTTTGTTCTTCTGCTGTTATTTGGATCTTTGTATTGTATCAGTTGTAACCCCGGCTCGTGTGAGTCATCTTGTATCTATCTGTTTCTGTTGTAATTGTGGATTATTCGTGAACTATTGTAATGTTATCATAAATGGCAACCTGGAATCGGTTATTATGCGGATTTGGCGGGAATGCTGAAATCTGCATAGTGCCCGATCTCGGGGCGTCACAATAGGCGCCTCCACCAAGTCAAATGCGCCATAAGAAATCCTATTTCAAGTAGGTTTTGTTTGTATACCAATTGGGCCGAATTCCTTTGTGTGTGGAATCGGTTTGTATCCATATTTGTGAGTCCTAGTCCTAGTAGGAGTCCTAGTCCTAGTAGGGGGAGGCTTGCTTGCGCAAGGAGCCTTGTGGCCGCACCCTCCACCAATTTATAGTCCCCACCTGCGTGTGGATTAAGGGAGAACAATTTAGACAACAGAAAATCCTAGCCTTGAGATTGTATTGCTGCTAAGCATTCATCTTGAAGTATTACCAAGTCAAAGTTTGCGTGATATCTTGCTATTCCATTGGGAATTAGGGGGATACAGGACCACTTGTGATCAATTGATTGCTTGTGCAAGAGTGTGTAGTTGAGAATATCCCAAGGGCTTGATTGTTGTTGCATTGGCAACAAGGGTCATCCAAGTGAGATGTCTCAGTGTAGCACTAGTTATCCACATATATCAGAAAATACAAAAAGAAAGAGAGAAGCTCATTGAGAAGATTGGGCCACCCCATATCACTTGATCTATTCATCAATGCATCATCATAAATCTCATTGTCTATATCTATGCCATACATATAATTTGTTATTTTGGATATTGAAACTCTTTGGTATCATTCTTCCAAAGTCCTTTAGGAGGCATCCCTAAATATTGATCATATCCATGTTATCCTTATGCACTTTTTCTATGTTACTCAAAATCACTACTTATTGTTTTAAAGCTCCATCAACATACCATTGTCATCTCCATGACTTATATAACACCTCCATATGGTACATTTATTTTCCAATGACGATTTAATTATTCTTCTCTCAGGGTTTTTAGCCTATCAAATAAACACCTGTTTTCACACTATTCCACTTGGCGCCTCAAATATTTTCAAAAAATTGCTTCTTAAAAATCACTTTTGAGACCTATATTATATAATCTCTCATCCCAACTCAAAAATATTTGTTTTAAAACCTTTTTACTATTTATTATTTTCCATTTTCCAAAAGGCCGGAAATGGATTTTCAAATATTTTGTGAAGGAAAGTATTTGCGAAAATCTTGGTAAAATTACCGAACATGAATATGAACATGTGGGACTTATTTGTACAAAAATATTTGTAAGTTGTGTTGAAAGTTTTGGAGAAAACATTTAAAAACAGATTCATCACATTTTGAATTTCCCAAATTTAGTGAAAGAAATATTTTTAAACACTCTTGAGGCCACCATCCCTAGACCCCATTTTTGATCCTCTATCTATTGGACTCAATCTTGCACATGTGTTCCATTCATATTATTTGTCAAAACAATCAAAAACAACTGCTCGCTATTATGGGCATGGTTAAATTCATGCATTCCTTGGCCAATAATTGCACTCTCTGCATCTCACTCCTGTTCTGAGAGATGGACAACACCCTTCTCAAGCCTCTAGACATGGTCTACCTGATCCTCCCCCTCTCTAGCTCAGCCACTAACCAATAGACAAGGGAGTGATCACCACCCTTTTTCCAATCCATCTCCACAGTGCACCACTTGAGGAACCCTTGCGCCATAAGACTCCTCTAGGCCCTCGTGACTGCCTGGCGAGAGCATACCCCCTCCCCTTGTTTCCTTCTTCATTAGCCACGATCTGGCCATGGCTCCCAAAACCCGTTTGACACGTCTCTCGCGTTCCAAAGCGTGGGCGGCATGTCGATCATCGCGGCATTTTCTACTAGCTTCCCGGGATCTCCACAAACCCACCTGTGCCCCTCATTTCCCCCAGATCACCCTCCTTCTCCCTCAGCTCTCTGTCGAACACCTGTGGGTGCCTAGCGTTCGCCCTTGAATCCGCTCGCCCCGCATCTCCTCCTTCATCCCTCTCCGTCCTCAATGGCCTACTCACCAAGGCCAACCCACCATACATGATCTACGGTGCTGGCATTCCCGTGAGTTCCCCCGCCATGTCCTCCATGGACGCCGCTCTCCGACCAATGGCCCCAGGCAACCCGAGGCCACCTCCTCGACCTCAAGCATGTCGGAGTACCTCCACTCCTCCTCGATCGACTTCTAGTGCAAAACGCCCCCTCGCTCGTGTCTTGTTCACCGACATCGAGCACGGCATGGCCGCCGGTGACCTCCTCGTCAAGCCCCAAGCACAGGAAGTCTCTGGCCCAGCCATTTACTTCCCTTCATTCCTTGGATACTCGCACTGCTCGAGCCTCTCTCAATTTGCATCTACACTTATTGCAGGGGCGCCGCCAACCTTCACCTTGGTTCGCCGCCGTGGATTCCCAGCGGCCATCTTGCTCCCATCGTTCCCGTCAAGCGCAGATGGAGGCAACGGACGCGCGACGTCGCTGCGCCTCCTGGTGCAAGCTGCGCTTGCTAGCGTGCCTTTGCGCCACTGGCGGTGTGCTCGCAGCCTCCTGCCGCCGTCGGAGGCGGACTCCGCCGCGTCAAAATGGTCGACGCCGGCACCTGTCGACGTGGCTTCCTCTCGGGGGTCGGATCCTGATCCGACGGAGGATTACCGGTTCGACCGCGCCCATCGCTTATCTTCTGGCCTAGCTGCGGCCCAGCACTTCATTTGAAATTTTTCCCGCGCGGAAGAACTCCTAGCAGGCCGGCCCAGTCGCAGATCTGGCCTGTTTCCTTTGTGCAGGTTGTTTTTTTTCTGTTTTCCTACAGATCTAGATCTACTTCTTTACTTTAAATCGAAACAAAAATGCAAATGAGTAAAACTTTCCAAACCAAAAATCACAGTTGTAGATCTACTAATTTCTAACCACATCCCAACTTGCAGATACGTGTTTTGTGCTGTATTTTAGGAGAAATAAAATAAATGGCAGAAGCACTCTTTAACACCATTTACTTAATAACTTGAGTTTTATGTATCCAAAACATGCAAACTCAACTGTTCTGAGTAGACCTTGATAATGTCTATCTGTGGCAGTTGGCCTTGTGTTGAGTTAATTTGTGGTGTGAAAATGACATGCATGTTAGTTTTAGGCCAGAGAGCAATTCTGTGAACTGTTTAATTTTAGTGGTGATGAATTTTGATGTGAATCCACTTGTGTTGGTTTACTAGTGACTAGGAGCACCTTATACTAGATTTTCATGATTTTAGGAGTTACAGAACAGCCTTGGTGCAATATTTAGTGTTTAGCCCTTTTCTGCATATTATTGCTATGCCTTTATTTAAATTGTGCGTTATATTGTTTTTGTTATAAAATTGATTCGTAGAATGTGTAGGGTATTAATACATGTTTGATATGTGTTTTGAGTGTGACACTATCATGTTAGGACTTGTGTGTGAAAAACCATGGTTGTTAGGATTTTATTCTCATAGGGTGTTTTCCTAGTATTATATAATAGGTTAAATCATGTTATATGGATTTCGGCCTACTACACCACTTGATTTATTACCACTTCCTATTCAAGAGAGAATTAACATGGATGCATCCAAAAGGGCTGATTTTTTGAAAAAGATACATGAGAAAACAATGGATGCTATAGAGAAGAAAGGGAAGGATGTTGCTCAAAGGAGGAATCAAAAGAGAAAGGAAGTTATTTTTGAAGAGGGAGATTTGGTATGGGTACACTTTCGAAAGGATAGGTTCCCTAAGCTAAGGAAATCAAAATAATTGCCAAGTGGTGCTGGTCCTTAAAAAGTGATTGCAAAAATAAATGACAATTCTTACAAGATAGATCTTCCAATTGATGAGTTTGGAGTGAGTAATTCCTTCAATGTTGCTGATTTGACACCATATCATGGAAAGAACCTTGATGTGGACATCAAGGATTTTCAAGGGGGGAGGATGATGAGGACATCCCTAGTACATTTCCACCTAAAAAAGATGAAGTGAGACTTGGACCAATGACAAGATCAAGGACCAAGCTACTAGAACAACAGGTGAATTCAATCCTTATTGATTATGCTATTTGTGATTATGAGAATTTTATACTACCTAAGTCTATGCATTTATGTATGATTAGGTTTATTGATAACCCAAACATGATGGAGGAGAACAGTCAAGAGGAGCTAGAAGATGATTATACAAGTGATGACAAGAAAGGAGCCATGGTGAAAACAATGCTAGAAGATGGTGAAAACAATAATGCCATGGTGAAAGCAAGTGATCAAGATGGTGAAAACAATTAATAACAATTGTTATTTCAATAGAAACAATTGTTATTCATCAAGACAAGGGGATAGGTGCCTCCACTAAGTCAAATGCGCTTCATAAAATCCTATTTCATATAGGTATGGTTTGTATACCATAATGTGGCTGAATCCCTTAATGGTGGATTGGTTTGTATCTCTCTTTGAGTCATAGTTGGACTCCTAGTCCTAGTAGGAGTCCTAGTCCTAGTAGGAGGTGGGTTGCTTGCGCAAGGAACCCTTGTGGCCGCACCCCTCCACCTATATATGTCCTCCACCTGCGTGTGGATTAGATAGAACCAGTTTAAACCAAAACCAACAGACCCTAGCCTCTAGATTGTATTGCTTTGTAAGCATTCATCTTCAAGTTTACCAATTGCAAAGTTGCGTGATATCTTGTTATTCCATCTGGGAATAGGGGGATACAGGACCACTTGTGATCTTTGATTACTTGTGCAAGAGTGTGTAGTTGAGAATATCCAAAGAGCTTGATTGTTGTTGCATTGGCAACAGGGGTCAGCTGAGTGAGAGGTCTCAGTGTAGCACTAGTTATCCACATTTCAGAAAATTACAAAAATAGAGAGAAGCTCATTGAGAAGATTGGGACACCCCATATCAACCTCGTTTTTTCCATCTTTTTGAGGGTGACATGTTGTAGAAAACAACAATTTGGTTCCAAGCTTCCCCCATAATGTCTTCCAAAAGTAACTCATGAATTTCACATCTCTATCCGAAATAATTGTCCTTGGTACTCCATGTAGTCTTACTATCTCCTTGAAAAAGAGTGTAGCAATGTGGGAAGCATCATCACTTTTGTGGCAAGCAATGAAGTGTGACATCTTGGAAAATCTATCCACCACCACAAAAATTGAGTCATGTCCCCTCTTTGTCCTTGGCAATCCTAACACAAAATCCATGCTTATATCTTCCCATGGTGTAGTTGGTGTTGGCAATGGAGTATATAATCCGTGGGGCTTCAATTTGGACTTGGCTTTATTGCATGTAATACACCTTTGCACAAATCTACAGACATCTCTCGTCATATGTGCCCAATAAAAATTTTCACCCAACATAAGCAATGTTTTCTCTCGTCCAAAGTGACCCATCAATCCACCACTATGAGATTCCTGTAATAACATCAAACGCAAAGAACACTCGGGAATACATTGTTTGTTATCTCTAAACAAAAATCCATCATGTATATGATATTTATCCCAAGCCTTCACATTAGAACATTTACTATAGGGTGTAGAAAATTCTTTATCTTGAGCATATAGTGGTTTTTATTCTTCTAAACCCGAAACTTGCACATCCAATTTAGTGAGTAGCATATTTTTCCTAGACAAAGCATCAGCTACCACATTATCTAATCCTTTCTTGTGTTTAATAATGTATGGGAAAGATTCAATAAATTCTACCCATTTAGCATGTCTCTTATTAAGATGGGATTGATTCTTAAAACTTTCAATGCCTCATGATCAGAATGTATAATAAATTCCTTTGGCCACAAATAATGTTTCCAAACCTCAAGTACTCTAACAAGTGCATACAATTCTTTATCATAGACAGAATAATTCAATTGTGCTCCATGCAATTTTTCTGAAAAATAAGCAATTGGTTTCTTATCTTGCATTAACACTCCCCCAATACCTATGCCACTAGCATCACATTCAATCTCAAATTGTTTATTAAAATTAGGTAGCATCAATAATGGAGCCGAAATCAACTTATTTTTCAAAGTATTAAAAGCAATATCTTGCGCAACCCCCACTCGAAATTTACACCTTTCTTAGTCAAATCATTTAAAGGGGCAGCAATAGTACTAAAATCTTTCACAAATCTTCTATAAAATCCAGCTAGTCCATTAAAACTTCTTACTTGACTCACATTCATGAGAATTGGCCAATTTTTAATTGCTTCAATTTTAGATTCATCCACTTCTATCCCATGCTTAGAGACAACATAAGCAAGAAATATGACCTTATCTTTGCAAAAAGTGCACTTCTCTAAATTTCCATACAATTTATTTTCTCTTAGCACATGCAAGACTTGTCTAATATGACCAATGTGTTCATGTTCATTGTGGCTATATATGAGAATATCATCAAAGTAAACAACCACAAATTTGCCAATAAAATCTCTTAAAACATGGTTCATTAATCTCATCAAAGTACTAGGTGCATTAGTTAATCCAAAAGGCATTACTAACCACTCATATAAACCTAATTTGGTTTTAAAGGATGTTTTCCACTCATCCCCTTCTTTCATTCCTATTCGATGATAACCACTATGCAAATCTATTTTAGAGAAAATAGCATTACCACTTAATTCATCTAACATGTCTTCCAAACGTGGTATAGGATGACGATAACGAATAGTGATATTGTTAATTTCTCTACAATCTACACACATGCGCCAAGTACCATCTTTCTTAGGAACTAAAATAACAGGAACAACACAAGAAGATAAGCTTATTCGGATGTAACCTTTATCAAGAAGATCTCGTACTTGTTTCTGAATTTCCTTTGTCTCTTGGGGATTTGTCCTATAGGGAGCTCGATTTGGTAACGAAGATTCGGGAATTAAATCAATTTGATGCTCAATCCCTCTCAATGGTGGTATTCCCGAGGGAACTTCTTCTAGAAAAACATCATCAAATTCCTGCAAAACATTAGAAACACCAATACAAAGAGGAGTCATGTCATTAGAAACTAAAATTTCCCCCTTGTGCATGAGCACTATAGGTAGTAGGCTAGGATCATCCTCAAACTCTCTCAAATCTTCTTTGGTGGCTAACATTGTCAAGAGGCTCACTCCTTACTTTTTCCACTCGGCCTAGGTTTGTTTTCACCCATGGAAGTAGTGTTTTCACTCATATTTTCCCTCTCACTCTCCTTCTCAAGATTCACTTCCACTTTTTGTCTTGATTCATTCACTATTTGTTGGGGTGTCATAGGCCTCAATATGATATCGTTATTGTTCCAATTCAATTGATAAGTGTTTGCTCTCCCATTGTGTAGCACTTTTCTATCAAATTGCCATGGCCTTCCAAGTAATAGACGGCAAACCGACATGGGAACCACATCACACTCAATAGTATCCTTGTATGGTCCAATTTGGAACTCCACTCTCACAATTTGGCATACTCTTATTTCCTCCTTCTCATTGAGCCATTGAATATAATATGGATGTGGGTGTGTAATATATCTCAACCTTAGCTTTGCACATAAATTCTTGCTTGCTAAATTTCTGCAACTCCCTCCATCAATGATCACCTTGCAAGCCATGTTAGGACCAACAATTGCCTTGTTTTGAAACAAATTGCATCTTTGGCTCTCATCATTGCTAGGAACAATACTCAATGCTTTGGTGCAAACAATAGTTGGATAATTTATAGCATAGGCATCAATAGGACCATCATCATCATATGCATCCTCTTCATTGGGATCAACATCATCTCCAGTCTCATACTCATCATTAGCATTGAGAAACATAACTTTCTTGTTTGGGCAATCTCTCTTATAATGACCTTTACCTCCACAAGTATGGCATGTGATGTCTCTATTTCTTGGAGGTGGTGTAGCACCACTAGAACCCGAAGTAGATGGTGTTGATTTCTTGGAATTGGAAGTATTGGTCTCGGGTTTGGTACTAGAATTCCCGCGGGTTGTAGCACTTGGAGGTGTAGGTGATGAGAAATTTGATTTTTGTGATGGAAAACTCCTCCTTGCACTCACTTGTAACTCCTCATTCAACCTCTTTTTAGCCTCTCTTGATTGATGCAATAATTCACTCATATTGGCATAAGGAACATGCCTCACAATGCTTCTAATTTTGAATTGCAATCCACTCAAGAATCTTTGCATTGTTTGTTCAGGTGCCTCTCTAATCCGAGCCCTTTGTATGATTAATTCCATTTCTTTGTAATAGGCATCAACTGTCTTGGATCCTTGCTTCAATTGTTGTAATTTGTCATAGAGAGTTCTAATATAATTATTGAGAACAAATCTCTCTCTTAGCAATTGTTTCATCTCTCTCCATGTGTTCACTTCTTCCTCTTCATTTTCTTCTCTCAATCTTGTAATGCCATCCCACCACAAGAGAGCATAGCCATCAAATGAAGAAGATGCAAGTTTCACTTTCCTCTCCTCGGGGTACTCATGGAGTCTCCATAGTTTCTCAATTTTTATCTCCCACATCAAGTACTCCTCCACATCTTCAGAATCACAAGAAAGACTAGGGATAGAGAATTTTGGTTTTCCCAAGCCATCATCCTCTCTATTATTTTCCAATGGTACTCTTCTTGCCAATCCTCCAAGGCGTCCATTAAAATTTCCTCTCCCATCATCAATTGGAGCAATAGCTTGAGGTCTTTGTTGTAGTTGTTCCACTAGATTTGCAATTGTAGTCACTTGTTGTGTCAATATCCTCAAAGTGTCTTTAATCTCATTGACAGATTCTTGAGATGCACAACCATCTATCCTCAAATCAAGAGTAGTCATCTCCTTTCTCAAATCTTCATCAGTCTTATCAACTTCTTTAGTAATCCTTTTGTACATGACATCTCTCAATGCCTCATACTCATTCCACTTGACAATCTCCTCGGGCTTCTTCTTTGCCTGCACATCAACATCACTAGAAGAACTCATGATTAACTTGTTAGTAACAAAATAATCAATGGGCTTGTGGTGCCTCTCTCAACTCACTCAAAACCAAGCAAAGATGGCTTCACTTAATGTTCCAACAGAGAAAAGGATCAACTTACCAACAAGTAGCAATGAATAATGTGCTTTGGTGTGAGAAGAGAATATCCGAGCTATCAAGTATCACAATGCAAACAGGGTTTTTGGTGGGGCTTGGTTGGGAATCCTAACAACACCAAAATAACAACTCCAATGCACTGCTTAATGTGATAAAAATTACTAGGAAACACACTCACACTTGGAGACAATTGTGGCTTAGCAAATATATGGTAGAGATTTTGCAAGCACTAGAAAGACACTAGCAAATACTCAATGAAACAGGCACAAGATTTCTCAAATTGTCCAAAAAATATCCAATATGAAATAGCTTCCACTAGTGATAAGTAGCACGACCTCTTTTGATTTTTCTTTCTTTCTATTTGTTTTATACTTTTTCCTTTTTCTCTATTTTTTTTAATTTTTTTCCGAGAAACTAGACTATCCCGAGAGAGATAACACACGGCAAGAACTATTTTTTGTGATGATTTTCGGTATGGATGGAAACAAAAGATAGCTAGATGAACGCTAACCCTAAAATAAGAAAAACTAAAAATAGAAAAACAGAAACACAAATCAACAAAAAGCAGCAACTAGGTAGATGCAATTTCGTGTTGATCTAGGCTCTGGCAAATTCTAAACCTAATATTTTTGGCTTTTTCTGGATAGGAATAAAAATAACTGAAAGGAAAGATAACTTTGCTCACCGAGGCAACCTGAGAATCTGATACCAAGATGATATCGGGTGGCCCAATCTTCTCAATGAGCTTCTCTCTCTTTTTGTATTTTTCTGATATGTGTGACGAAGGCATGGATCCTGGGCCCTACGAGTAAGGACACCCCCTCTCACACCTTCTGATCAAGGCCCGACAGGAAGCGCCCTTGGAGTACTCTAGAAGGCCCATGAAAAGCCCACCCGCATCAACTTGCGGGCTAAGTTAGGGATTGTAACCGACTCAAGCTAGGGTTTGTATCCTCTCCGGGTTGGACTCGAGACCTGGCTATCTATATAAAGCCAGGAGAGCCCCAAAGGAGAGGACCAAGTATTACCGCACGACCACAAAAGCCTTGAAACTCGAGATCTACTCTCGATTCGAGCACCTGTAATCGATCTAATCGTCTAATACAGATCAGCAGAAGGCAGGAGTAAGGGTTTTACCTCTTCGAGGGCCCCGAACCTGGGTAAATCTCGCCTCCCTGTCAAGCCGACGATTCCACCAGCGCCTATGACATCTCCTAGTCGAAACCCGATAGGGTCACCTGAGGGATTTGCGGAGCCAGAGCTTCGACAATTGGCGCCGACCGTGGGGAACGCGGGCGCTGGATCACCGGCATCTTCGGCTTCATCGACATCCAACTCCCGTTGGAAACCATCGACTACGGCCCCGAACAATCCTGTACGGATCGGATCCGTCATAGTCACGCCTCACTCGCCGGAATCACGCCCGGTATTCGAGGATCTGGAGAAGAGCGTCACCCTGACGTTCGGAAGCTTCAACTTCATGGCAAACAGAGACGGAATCCTCCACTTCTCGGATGAATCTGAACCCGAATCTGGAGCCGTCAACTCGCGCTTCCTTATGGAGAAAAGCGGCGAGTCCATCCGCTTCAACACGATCGACTACCACGCACTCTCGACAGAGGAACCCTCTCGAGTGCGAAGAGCCTCCCGATCTGCGCCTAGGACGCACGGGCCACAACTAGCCCAAGTCTGCATGGCAGGATCGGAACAACCCTCGGAAACTGAATATAGCGCAACCGAACGCGATCTAATCGGCGTCTCGCGGGAAGCCTGGAAAAGAGCAAAGGAATCCATGCGAAAGAGTCAACCACCCGCGGCAGGTGCCACGCAGGAAGACCTAACCGCCTACCACTATCACCTAGTGAGAGCGGCCTCAAACATCAAGGACGCCCGAGCAGATCTAGCCCGTCGCAGGAGAGCGGCGGATGAGTCAAGCCTACGCCGAGCCGAGCTGTCCCTCGCCCCTTCGGTCGGTACCCGACCCGTGGGAAAAGGACCCGCGGCATCGACAAGGGACCACGAATCCATGGCTGGGACCAACAGGTCTACCACATCTTCTTTCATGAGGGTTGACGACGACGGGAACGTCTACCCGCAAACTCCAGCTGCCGCAATTCTAGCCGCGGCCACCTACATGCAGATGAACCAGCCGACGGACAGCGATCCTCGGGTGGAACAATACAAGCACATCCGCAAAGGTCTAGGGCTGGCTGCCGCGAAGCTCGCCTCCCACGATCGCAAGGAACAACTGGAGAAGGCGCGACAAGAGAAGGAGAAAGACAAAGACGCGCCCCGCAGGCACAGGAGCTCTTCTCCGAGAAAAGATAAATCGCCACGTCGTGGCCGAGGAAAAGAAGCTCGGCGCCGCGGCGACAGCCGAAGCAGCAGCGACGACAGCCCGAGGGACAAAGATTCGCGGCACCACAGCAGCCGCTCGAGAAAACGAAGTAAAGAACCAAGAAAAGATAGCGACCGCGACCGGTCCGGGTACGACGCGCGATCTGATCTCGCCCAGAAAAAGGTGGATAAAGCGAGGGCTTCACGATATCGCGAACGCTCCTCATCCGGGTCTTCGGATGACGAAACCTGCGGAGCACTTTGCTTTGCTCGCAGTATTCGCGAAGCACCTCTACCCAAGAGATTCAAGCTCAGCTCGGAGGTGACAAAATACGATGGCTCACTCGATCCCTCCCAGTGGTTAAGCGACTACCTCACGGCAGTAAAATGCCAACGTGGTAACAAGAAGACGGCCATGCAATACCTCAATTTGCACCTGGCCGGAGCGGCCCGCAGTTGGCTGGAAAGAAGACCACGATCTTGCTATGCATCATGGGACGACCTGCATCGCGATTTCTGCAAAAACTACCAGTCGACCTACAAAAGGCCAGCCACAATCGAAGAACTACGGGCTTGCAAACAGAAAAGTGGCGAATCCACGCGAGAATACATCCAGCGGTGGAACACACTCAGGAACACCGCAGGGACAATCTCTGAAGAAGTGGCGATTGAGGCCTTCGCCAAAGGAGCAAGAAGAACCGCATTTCGAGAAGAACTCGGCAGAGCTGCGCCCAAAACCATAGGGGAGCTCATGGTGATAGCCGAAAAATGGGCCAACGGAGAAGACGCGGTACGCAATGAAAGGACATCGTCGCCCACACATGACGAAGACCGTCATGGGCAAAGAAAAAGAAGAAAATACTACGACCACGACGATAGAGAAGAACTAGTGGCGGCAGAGTTCACGCGAAGTCGCGACTCCGGTCGTCGTGGAAGTCGCGAATGGAAGCCTAAGGTAGAAGAAAAATCACCCGAGGAAGACCTCGATGGATACTGCTCGCTACACCTGTTCACAGACAAGCGCACGGGCAAGACTAAGGCAACACACCTTCTCAAGGATTGCCGAAAGTTCATCGAAATCTCGGACGCGCTAGCCAAGAAAAGATTTGCTTCCACCCAAAACTATCCACCGTTACCAGGAGGCGGTCAACAATTCCAGCTACCACCGCCACCACCTCCACCAGCCAACCCAAACATGGCACTCGCGGCTCTGCCAGCACCACAACAGCAAAACACGGGAGCAAATACATACCCGACTCCACACGGACAACTCCTTGGGATGATACAAAAGGTATGCCCCTCTCGCAGAGCTCAAAAAACTAACTCGAGACAAATATGCATGGCAGTGCAGACGCCACCAACGAAGCCCGAGTACCTGAAGATGGCCGAACAGCCAATCACGTTCTCAAAGGAAGACCACCCGCCACGAGTCTATCGACCAGGACACGCCGCCCTTGTCATTCAAGCTCAAATTGGCAATTATGACCTGGCCCGCGTATTCATGGACGGCGGCAGCGGCATCAACATCATCTACGCGGACACACTCCGTCGAATGAACAAAAACCTGGACGGCCTAACGGAATCAGAAACATCCTTCCACGGGATAGTTCCGGGCAAGGCAGTCCGTCCACTCGGAACAATCAACCTCGAAGTTGTACTGGGCTCCCCACGCAACTACAGAAGGGAATTCCTGGACTTTGAAGTCGTCGACTGGCCCTCGCAGTACCACGCCATTCTTGGTCGAACAGCGTTCGCCAGATTCATGGCCGTACCACATTACGCATACTTGAAGCTCAAGTTACCCGGCGAATACGGTGTGATCACCATTGACGGGGACTTCCAGAAATCGGATAAGTGCGACATAGAATTTAATGAGATCGCGAAATCTTTCGGGATGCAAGAAGAACTACAAGAGCTGGCAAAAACCACGGATCACTCCGTCATGCCACTCACGAAGAAAAACGCGCCTGAACTGGAATTCAGCGCCAACAGCGACACTCGCAAGCATCAAGTGCACCCGACGGATTCCGCAAAAACTGCGATGGTTTCAACAACCCTCTCGCCAGCATAGGAAAGCGCGCTCGTCAAACTCCTCCGTGAGTACTGGGAAATTTTCGCCTGGCAGCCCTCAGATATGCCAGGTATACCCAGGGAGTTTGCCGAGCACTCACTCGAAGTCTTTCCTAACGCGAAGCCCATCAAACAGACGACTCGACGATTTTCAGAACCCAAGCAAAAGGCGCTGGGAGAAGAAGTAAATAGGCTGCTAGCCGCAAATTTCATTAAGGAGATCAAGATATCCACCTGGTTAGCGAATCCGGTGCTGGTCCCCAAGAAGAACACGGATATCCTTCGGGTGTGCATCGATTACACGTCACTGAACAAGCACTGCCCCAAGGACAACTTCCCTCTACCACGAATCGACCAGATCGTGGACTCTACAGCAGGTTGCCAACGTCTCTCTTTCTTGGACGCCTACTCGGGATACAACAAGATCCGAATGAAAAAGGAAGACGAAGAGAAGACGGCATTCATCACACCACACGGTGTATACTGCTATACGACAATGCCCTTCGGGCTGAAGAACGCAGGCGCAACATATCAACGTTGCATGCAGAGATGCCTTGCCAATCTCATTGGCAAGAACGTACAAGTATATGTCGACGACATCGTCATCAAAACTCGAGTAGAGGACACACTCCTCGAAGATATTAAAGAAACATTCGACGCCCTTAATGCATATCGGATCAAGCTCAATCCAACAAAATGCGTTTTTGGCGTCCCTGCAGGAAAACTCCTAGGATACCTGGTATCCGCCAGAGGCATTGAGGCCAATCCGGAGAAAATACAAGCCATCCTCACCATGAAGGAGCCCACCAATCTACGCGGAGTCCAGCAGCTCGCAGGGCGATTGGCCGCCCTAAGCAGGTTCATCGCGCGATCGGGAGAGCAGGCGTTACCCTTCTACAAACTACTGAAGAAGACGGACAAATTCGAATGGACCCCCGAAGCCAAGCAAGCATTCGCAGACTTGAAACGGTCGTTGCAAAGCAGGCGCATCCTCGCAACACCACAAGAAAGGGAGCCGCTTTTTCTCTATTTAGCCGCTACAAACCAGGTCATCAGCACTGCAATCGTAGTCGAACGACCTGAAGATGGCAAGGCATACGGAGTCCAGTGCCCAATATATTACATCAGCGAAGTGCTCTCGCCGTGCAAGCAGCGATATCCTCACTACCAGAAGCTTGCGTATGGAGTTGTCCTCACAGCCCGAAAACTCAAACACTACTTCCAGGAACACGCCATTACAGTAGTTAACGATGCGTCACTCGGGACAATCATGAACAACCCTATGGCATCCGGAAGAATAGCGAAGTGGAGCATCGAGTTGGGTGCTTGGGATATCACCTACGCAGGACGCAATGCAGTCAAATCTCAAGTTCTCGTGGAATTCATCAGCGAATGGACAGAGCTACAAACACCTGGACCACCCGAGTACACAAGCAATTGGATCATGTATTTTTACGGGTCCAAAAGAAACGAAGGGGCAGGAGCTGGAATCGTTCTTATCTCGCCTCGTGGAGACAAACTGCAATATGTCCTGCGACTAGATTTTCCACCTGACGACCCAGCATCGAACAACGACGCAGAATATGAAGCACTGTTGCACGGAATGAAGATGGCGATTGCTTGTGGAGCTACCCGGTTGATGATTTATGGCGATTCCAACCTCATAGTGCAACAAACAATGAAAGAATGCGATGCCGTTGCTGAAAACATGATCGCGTACCGCGACATGTATAATATACTCGAAGGAAGCTTCAAAGGATGCGAGTTGAAACATATTGCAAGATCCAGCAACGAAGAGGCGGATAGACTGGCAAACATGGGTTCCACGAATACACCCATACCGCCAGGAATATACTTCGAACGGATGGTCAAGCGATCGGTCAAATTGAAGAAAGCTGCAGAAACACCGGCAGCGCCAGAAACAGAGGTCAGCCCGCAGGTCGCGCTTATCGAGCTTATTCATAATATATCACGACAGGTTTTTTTGGTCGAGCCAGTCTGGACGCAGAAATATCTCGACTACCTGCTCAATAAACAGCTCCCAGCCGATCCACGCGAGGCTCGACAGCTAATCAGGCGTAGCAAATCCTTTCGGGTAATCAACGGAGAATTGTACAAGCAAAGCATCTCGGGAATCCTTCAGCGGTGCATCGCACCCGAAGACGGCAAAGAATTACTCCGGGATATACACCAGGGTGATTGCGGACATCATGCTAGCTGGAGAGCAATACTGGGAAAAGCCTTTCGAGCAGGGTTCTACTGGCTAACAGCAGCCAACGATGCAAAAAACCTGGTCGACAGATGTGGCGCTTGCCAGCGATTCTCACCCAAGCCGCACGCGCCCGCCACAGAGTTGCACATGATACCCATCGCCTGGCCCTTTGCCCAATGGGGGCTTGACATGGTTGGCCCACTGCGCAAATCTACTCCAGGAGGGTACACACATTTGCTGGTCGCAGTCGACAAATTTACCAAATGGATCGAGGCTATGCCAGTGACCTCGGGTAGCGCCCAATGCGCAATCAAGTTCCTCGATTCCACAATATGCAGATTCGGGGTGCCACATGACATCATTACAGACAATGGTACGAACTTCACTGCAAAGGAGACTCAACAGTTCTGCGAAGAGAAAGGAGTTAATCTGAAGTTTGCTTCGGTCGCCCATCCGCAAACAAACGGTCAAGTTGAAAGATCAAACGGCTTAGTTTCAGCTGGGATCAAAAAGAGATTGCTCGATCGGCTACATCCCGCTGCAGGTCATTGGGCAGAGGAGTTACCCTCCGTACTTTGGAGCCTCCGCACAACCCCCAATCGATCAACGCAATACACACCATTTTTCATGGTATATGGGGCAGAAGCCGTCCTCCCCGAAGAAGTTCGATTCAGCGCCCCACGAGTTGTAGCCTACAGTGAAGAAACATCCAACAAAGCACTTGCAGAAGATATGGACGCACTCGACGAAATTTGGGACATTGCACTCGCAAGATCTGCAGTCTACCAACAATCACTGCGCAATTATCACAGTCGCCGCATACGCCACAGATCATTCGTGGTTGGCGATTTGGTGTTGCGGCTAAAAAAAAAGGAAGGGCACAAGCTCGAGCCACCTTGGGAAGGACCCTTCATCGTACACGAAGTAATCCCAGGAGGAGCCTATCGACTGAAGAATCCAGAAACTGGAGGCATCTATTCCAATCCATGGAATATCGCGCAACTGCGCAAATTCTACCCCTAGGTTTATTTATTTTGCAACAATAAGGCTATACTAGCCAATTTTGTAGCTCGAACACATGACTTCTCAGTCATAGCAATAAATACATGATTCTCTCATCATATTTACTCGACAGCTTCCAAGGTTACAGGTACACACCCCATAAAATACACGGGGGCTACACCTAAAACTAAGCATCACAGAAAAGAATTATCGAGTACAAGGTTGCACACCTTACTACAGTTTTTACAAACTACAGATAAACTTACAGGATATTCACATCCGATAAAGTCAGTCGAAACGCTGAGCATTCCTAGCCGCTAAGATCCTATCTACCTCTTCGGATGTCATTCGGATAATCTTCTCGGCCGCAGGACGAACAGCATCATAGTACGGCGCAATATCTTCGATTGCATAATCCGGAAGCCGGGCTACGGAGTTCAAGTCTATCTCAGGATGCCATATTCGGACAAACGAGAGAGCAACAACCGCGCCGCATGTCATCTGATTGTGAACGCACGCGCGAACCTCTCCTTCTCGTCCGAATAACCTGAGAAGATAGCTCCAGTCTTCGGGGCCCCTCTCAAGTGGATAAAAAGCAGCATTCACCGCAACCAGGACCTCATGGAAAGAACTCATGAGAACTTTCGCCTGGCGGACTCGAAACTTCAAGATAGCCATCACAAACCCTCGACTGCGATCAGACCAGAAATTACTCGCATGAGGCTTTGTGCTGTTAGCTTCTTGATGAATGTGGTTTTCTACCCACTGCTTTTCTTCCCTGTCATCTGGTTTCACAACTAAGAAGCAAACGCACTTAGTAAGCTAAGAAACACAGAGGAGGAAAATAGCATGGGGGCTACACTACTCACATAGTAACTCCTTTGCAATCGAAGACAGTTCGCCAATCAGAAATTGCTCGCGCTCAGCCGCCAATTTCTGCTTGGATATCGCCACGTCAGCTACCCCGCGCAGCACTTTCAGCCTACGCTCACCCTCCTGAACCTTATCACGAAGGCCAGCGAGAGTGCCCACGGCAGCCACAAGTGGATTTGCTGGACTACCACGTCCACTCGAAGATTCAGCAGCAGACGCAATTGCCTGGAAGAAGTACAAGGAAAGAAGTGAGACGCCCTACTCGAGTTGTTTCCAGTCGCACATCTGACTAATCGCTCGGGGGCTACTCCCATCGGGAGGCAAAGTATAGACGACAAGGATAAATTTTAAATGCAAAGCGCTTCGATTAAAAGACCAGCAAAGGTACGGGAATATATCCCAAAATTCATTACATCCAAGCAACAGAAACAAAAGGAAAACAAAAGTCTACGAAGCCGCGTTGGTGCTGCCACTAGCAGCGGTCGACCCTCCCTTCTTCCGAGCAAACATCTCAGATAATTTCCGAGCAAGAACAGTGGCTTGCTCAGAAAAACGAGATAGCCGTACCTTCTTGCCCGTGGAAGGGTCGACCAGCATGGACGAATAGGCCTCCTCCAGACCTTCAACTCCGTTCGCCAGAGCGAACTGAATCGCAGTCTTTGCGCCAGCTTCCGATTGAGCAACCGCAAAGGCTTCCAGGAGGTCGCCTTCCGAGAAGACCTTCGACAACTCGCTCAGCGCAGGCGCAGGAATACCGCTGGCGACAAGACGGCCATGCACTCGTGCCAACGCTTTGGAAGCATCATCAATCAGGGAAAATATTCCCTCAGAATGCCTCCTGAGCTGCGCGAGAGTGTCGGTCAGCACGTCCACCCGCTGAATCCCAGGAATCTCCAGAGGAACATTCAGAAGATCTACAGACAGAGAAAATAATGCTTAGCAAAAATCAGCAGAATGAAAAGTTCAAAAACCCAAGATACTTACCCGCAAAGCGTTTGGCGAGAGGACGAAGGAACGCGACAGTGTCGTTGTCAGCCTTACTGCCGGCCTCCTCCAAGTCCTTCACGGTCTTCCGCGCCTCCGCAAGCTTCGTATTGAGTTCCTCCGATTGCTTGCGGGAAGCTTCCAGCTCTTGTCGGGTAGTCGCCAGTTCAGCTTCCCGAGCAGTTACCTGCTCTGAAAGTTTGGTCTTTTCAGACTCTGCGAATTCGGCTCGAGCTGCAAAAGGGATATTAATCAGAAATCAAGAATGGATGATACACGGAAGCCAAGAAGATAATGAAATTTACCTCTAAGAAGGTCGCCTTCAGATTTGAGTCGGTTAACTTCTGATCGAAGCGACTCGCAATCTGTCTCGGCCAGAACGACGCGGCGACCGATCGCCGCAAGGGAATCGACGAGCGACTGCGAAAGCATGAAGATAAAGAGTTAGAAGAAAAGAGGTTTGAGCCTGTACCCGATTATTTACAATCGACTACAGCCTCGGGGGCTACTCCCATCGGGAGCACTGTCGTGCACCCGATAAAATTTGTTTGAGAAAGCCAAAGAGATAGAAGTTTACCTGTCCGGAGGCGCGGGAGAGGGGATCCGCCGAGCTGTCCGTCGCCTCCTTCGAGATCGAAGTTCTAGCAGCGGAGCTGGGGACATCCCGCTCCGCAGTCGCAGCATCAGGCGCTGCCCTGGGAGAGTTCTGGACGGTACCCGCAGTAGGGGTCTCACCCGCGTCCTTCGCTTTGTTCCTCTTTTCGGGAGGAACAGTCGCGGCGAATCTACGCGGGCTGATTGCCTGCAGACTGCAGTGAAGAACAAAGAAACGTCAGCACTGACAAACAGAGTTCAATCGAATTAAAAATATGGAAAAGAACTTACTCGTCATCCTCGTCGTCTTCATCCAAGTCATCCGCATTCCAGGCGTTTGCGAATGGAGCCAGAGGAGGAAGAGATCGAAGCGGAGTCGCAGAAATTGGAGTTGGGCCAGGTGACGCCTCCAAAGACTTGTCTTTGGAGGTAACTTCGTTTTCGTTCACCCGACGGCGCTTTGGTGGGACGCCACTCGAGTCTTCAACATCATCTGAGGAGTCATGCTCAGAACTCGAGGAAGCGTTGGCCACGCTGGTGTCAACCGCGCCGTCCTGGTGGCTTGACTGAAGACACGAGGCATCTTCACCAACAACGGGCGGGTAGCAATTTGCTACAGCTAGGCTCTACAAAGATAAGAAGACGATAAAGATCTTATCGACTACGAAAATTCTGAAAATGAAAGCAAGTTAAAGACAGGAGACTAACCGCAGCTGGAGGAGGGTTTGAAGCAGAATAAGCCTCGACTGAGCAATCAGGGAATTGCTCCCCGACCTTCAGTCGAGTGATGGCCGCGATCTTCTTCTCGAATTCCACATTCGAAAGTTCTTCACGGCTCACTCGGCTGGGATCTTCTGCGCCTTGGTACTCCCACATAGCGGAAGGCCTCTGCTGCAAAGGCTGGATCCTGCGCTTCAAGAAAAGGCTTGTCAGATGAAGTCCGTTGAGCACTACTCCCGAGGCTTGGTCTCGAAGAGCTCCTACTCTTTCGAGTAGCCTTCCAGAGCGCCCAGTGCGGGCGAATGCCAAGATAGCATTCGCAAAGCGCGATGAAGCACGAGATGTGCTGCACCGCGTTCGGGGGAAGGTCATGGAGCTGTATGCCGTATGCACACAGCAGCCCGATGAAGAAAGGGTGAAGAGGGAAGGAGAGACCTCGAGTCACGTGGTCCACGAAGACCACGCGCTCGTTCGAGTGAGGGTTTGGTACCTCTTCCCTCTTCCCAAGACGGACGCGCTTCTCCGCCTCCGCCGGCAGCAGACCCTCCCGTTGCATCTCCTTGATGCTCTTGGCAGTGGTGTTGGGGGTGCGCCAGTCGCCGGCGCGAGAGGCGAGTGGCGCAGAAGGCTCGCCAGACGCGGAGGTTCCAGCGCCGCGTTTCTTTCCGCCGGCCATTGTTCGCAGCGAGAGCTTGAGCGCAGGGAAGGCAAAGACGAGCGCGAGGTGGAAGACGAAGATTGAGAGCGGGGAAAATTTCACTGCGGCGCTAACACCCTTATTTATATACGGGGTAAAGCAATCTCAGCCGTACGATACGCAACGTGGCACCTATCGCGGCTGCCACGCGTAAGGATGAAACGAAGCGGCGGCGTACGCTGTTTCGTGCCACGATCTTAACAAAAGATCGTGCGCATTTACTGCGCATTTCGCGTAAAAAACGGGAGCGACGTCTCGTTTCCCGGTCAAAAAGCTGACAAGGTGGGCCAATTTCTGCTGCCACTTCGTCACGTCCCATCGGGAGAAGAGGAGCACGCCTTGACGTCATGGCGTTCGTCATTCCGAAAGGAAATTTTTTGCGAATGGAATTTCAAACGCGAAATTATCTTCGCACGAATATCAATTCCTTCGGATAGAACACAATTTTCCATGAAAAAATTCATGAATCAAAGCCTCTTCGAACAAGAGAAACATGCCTTATACACGAAAACTCTTTCGTACAGGCACAATTTTCCAAAACATGAAAACTCTTTCATACGGAACTAACATTTCCAACACGAAACTTTTTCGTACGGAACTCATACCAATCTAATCGGGTAGAAAGAACCCACCTTATGCGTGATATTTACACATCACAAGAACCTGGATTGTACAGCCGACTAGGCACATCCGGATGCCATATTCTTCGAATATGAAGGTAAGACCCAAAAAGATCTTTCTTTTGGGCCTGGAATCGCACTCGAAAGCTGCGTCCTCCGGCATAGTTCCATGTCAACAACACGAAGAAAAATCCTAGCGGACGCGCCGGGTACCCTCTTAGGTTAAGTTCGACTCGATAAGTCCACAACGGCCCAGTCGTAACGATCACCTCATCGGGTTCGAGTCGGAGGTCTCGAATCTGTGTAGGCCAGGAGTGTTTTTGCCCTAGTCGCAATTAATTGGCCCTGATCTCTCGGGAGAGCCAAGCCACTGCGCCACATCCTTCTGCTAATATAGCCGCAAAAACTGGCACCAATGCTGCTCGATACTCGAGTATTTTATTCGCGAAACAGGGAACACACCCTTCGTAGGCAACAACTGTCGAGCTGAACTTCTAAGATGAGATCAAAGAAAAGGTCTGACCGTCTACCCGACTGAAAATAAATCCCAGTCGAGCATACGCTCGGGGGCTACTGACGAAGGCATGGATCCTGGGCCCTACGAGTAAGGACACCCCCTCTCACACCTTCTGATCAAGGCCCGACAGGAAGCGCCCTTGGAGTACTCTAGAAGGCCCATGAAAAGCCCACCCGCATCAACTTGCGGGCTAAGTTAGGGATTGTAACCGACTCAAGCTAGGGTTTGTATCCTCTCCGGGTTGGACTCGAGACCTGGCTATCTATATAAAGCCAGGAGAGCCCCAAAGGAGAGGACCAAGTATTACCGCACGACCACAAAAGCCTTGAAACTCGAGATCTACTCTCGATTCGAGCACCTGTAATCGATCTAATCGTCTAATACAGATCAGCAGAAGGCAGGAGTAAGGGTTTTACCTCTTCGAGGGCCCCGAACCTGGGTAAATCTCGCCTCCCTGTCAAGCCGACGATTCCACCAGCGCCTATGACATCTCCTAGTCGAAACCCGATAGGGTCACCTGAGGGATTTGCGGAGCCAGAGCTTCGACAATGTGGATAACTAGTGCTACACTGAGACCTCTCACTCAGCTGGCCCCTGTTGCCAGATGCAACCACAATCAATTTCTTTGGATATTCTCAACTACACACTCTTGCACAAGTAATCAAAGATCACAAGTGGTCCTGTATCCCCCGATTCCCAGATGGAATAACAAGATATCACGCAACTTTGCAGGGTAAACTTCAAGTAGTATGCTTAGCAGCAATACACACTAGAGGCTAGGGTTTGTATTTTGGTTTAAACTTGTTCTACCTAAACCACACGTAGGTGGTGGACATATATAGGTGGAGGGTGCGGCCACAAGGAGGCTCCTTGCGCAAGTCCCCTCCTCCTACTAGAACTAGGAGTCCAACTATGACTCAAAGAGAGATACAAATCGATCCACCATTAAGTGATTCGGCCAATTATGGTATACAAACCATACCTATTAGGAATAGGATTTTCTATGGCGCATTTGACTTGGTGGAGGCGCCTATCCCCTTTTATTGAAGAATAACAATTGTTTTATTGTCATAACAATTGTTACTTATTTGTTTTCTCCATCTTGGACACTTGTTTTCACCATGGCTCCTTTGTTTTCACCATCTTCTAGCATTGTTTTCACCATGGCTCCTTTGTTTTCACCACTTGTATAATTATCTTCTAGCTCCTCTTGATTGATCTCCTCCATCATGTTTGTGTTATCAATAAACCTAATCATACATAAATGCATAGACTTAGGTAGTATAAAATTCTCATAATCATAAATATCATAATCAATGAGGATTGAATTCACCTGTTGTTCTAGTAGCCTGGTCCTTGATCTTGTCATTGGTCCAAGTCTCACTTCATCTTGTTTAAGTGGCAATGTACTAGGGATGTCGTCATCACATACCACGTCATCTATTTGGACAAGACAAAATATACATCAGTAGTAAATACAAATATGCAACAAGTATACGCAACTCGTTTCAGAATGCCATATGGGCTGAGAAATAAGTTTTCTTACTCTAAGGTTTCGGCTTTGGCGGGAAGGAGCAGCAGCCGTCTAGCGAGTTGAATGGTTGCTTGTCACCGTATGCCTATAGGCGGGCTTCTATCTCGTCATTCATTGGTAGTATGTGACCGGCGAAGAAGAGGCCACCCCTAGTGACGACATCGTGATGGATTATTGTGGCAATCTGTCGTTGGATGTGATGAAACTCATTTCTCATTGTCTCACTAGGGGCGTTCGCCATGTCGATGCCCCGTTTTTGGAGACTAGATGGCAACAAGAGGTCGTTTGCATCCTTCACGAACTCCCTCGTATGAAGGATGGTGTACCAGGTGTCCATCCCACTCTCTGGGTGCAATTGCTTCATGCAGGCATACTTGGTTGTGTGGGGTGCACGAGAGGCATCCTCGGCTGGTTTCTTTCTTTACCGTGAGGTGACCTGCCTTGGCGGCGAATCCGGTGAGAGCTACGTCGAGAACCGTCTTGAGGTTGGTGTAGAACTTTTGCTTCGCACTCCCCGATTCGAGAGAAATAACGTCTGAATGTCGCAGGAACATGACCAAGAGGATGTAGTGTCTCTGCACAAAACAATCCATGCACCATCCTCAAATTAATATTCACACTTGCAAAAGAGTGATGGAAATATACTAAAAAATGTAACGATAGCTAGCGGTCGATCGAAAACTTACTCGGGGAAGTAAGGCACGAGCAAGGTTTTCTTACTATGATTCGCCAACAAGAAATCATTGATATGCTTCGTGGCAATCACTCGGTCTCGTAAGTTGGCCAAGACACATTCACGCATGTAGTAGGGGTCCATTATCGCTACGCCCGGGGTTCTCTCTTGCATGATATCGTGCGCAATTTTGAGAGTTACTAGACGCATGAAGGTTGGGAAGAGCTGTTTCAAATGGAAGACGCTGAATAGGTCATCAAACCTAAGGAATAACTGCTCTGCGGGGTATTTCTCCACAAAGCCCACGCCGAGGGGCACCTTGACCACGTGGAGCGGGTATGAGGGAGAACACGACTGCATAAGTTCCTTCTCCTTCTGTAGAACACCGTCATGCACGCTCCTCATGTCCCCGGTCAAGAGTTTGACAAGCTCAGGCGGTAGCATCGGCTCGCCCCGAATATGTTGCTGGCACCACTTGTTGGGTAACTTCTACAAAACCCGAGGCAGCTGGCTGGCGGAGGCGGCGGCCGCTTTTTTCTTCCGAGGCCTTTTCCTGGTGGTCTTCCTCGCCTTCAAGCACGGGGGAGAGCCGCCGCCTTCTATTATCGCGCCGAGTGTCACACCACGGCAAGTGTTTGGGATTAGCAAAGGTTTCCCCGCCGGGAGATCACGATGGTCGGGTGAATCACGAGGCGGCTGGTCCATATCAGCAAGTTGATCTGGATCGAGGTGAGCAATAGGCTCATCCATATCGAGATCATCATTATGTTGGTACATATCGAGATCAGCGATGAATTCATCAATTGGATCCTCGCTTCCGTGTTGTGTCGCGGGCTCAGAAGAATCAACAACAGGTGGAGGAGATGGAGCCGCCGGCGCAGCCGATGGAGTGGCCTTGTCTTGGCTTGTCGATGTCCCTGATTTGGCGTTCAATCGAATCAGTCTCTTTGTCCATAGCAATATTTCATTGTTCAGTCCTGATATCGTCAGCTCGCTTCGGCTTCAGTGGGTTACTAAGGAGGATACATCTCTCCACATCCCGCTAAAGCCCGATCCACGCGAACCTGATGGACGTCATCAGACATTTGCTGGCAATGGAACCTGCGGTTTTGTGGCCAAAGGATTATTCCCTTCGCCACATCCGTCAACTCATTGTCGACGTTCAATAGCAAGGTACATGGAACTTTAGGGTCATATAAAAAAATATGCAGGTTAGAGAGGGCAGTGACGAAGTAATTAAGTAACGAGTTCACACTTAAGATTAATTACCATGAGGGCGTCAAGCTCGGCGCGTGTCGACGGACCGGGGACGGGCTTAGGAGTGATAGAGGGGAGCTCGGCGCGTGTCTAAGGACCGGGGGCAGGAGCGGGCGTGTGGGTGACAGAGGGGCTGCTAGCCGGAAGTGACGGCGACTCCTGCTTAGCACCTTCTTTTACTGCGCCAGGAGTCACCAATATAACAGCTCGAGGTTCACCTGCTACCCGCGACGCCCTGTTTTGAGAGTTGCTTCCGCCTAAACTTATCAACAGGAGCGGCCCTTGCCCGCCCTCTCTCAAATAGTTCGTCCATGACTCAAACATGGTAGGCATGATTTCATTTATCATGTTAGCCACTCTGTCATTAACCTTCTCTTCCATCGTGGCTTCCAATTCAACCAACTTCTCCCTTAGCACCCCTATCTCTTCCCTTAGATCTGACGTCTCCTCCCTCAGTTGATATGGACTAAGAAATGGACCATTATGTCAAATAATGCGGGCGTGATGTATATCTCAAGCTCGCATAGGATCGTAAGGATCTCTTCCTACAGCCTTCCGAGTTTCTTCATGGTGATCGACTTCCGAGTGATGACATCGAAAAAGTTACAGGGACCAAGCAGCATTTCATGGACGTGAGGTTCCGTTATCCCTCGGATTGCAACTGGAAGTATCTTCGTCATCATCACGTGACAGTCATGAGACTTCATCCCGCTGAAGATTTTCTACTTCGGGTCCAGTTATCTCCTTATTAGCACCGAGTAACCAAATGGCACTTTGACTCCTAGAAGGCACCATAACATTTGATCGACCTCGTTGGAACTTAGAGTGAAGTAGGAGGGGGCATACCCAGTGTTGCGTCTTAACCCTTTTGTGCTTGCAAACGTCCGCCTCCTCCTCATCCAACTGGTCATCTTTGGTCCTAGCAGCCGGTGGTGGTATTTGAAGGTCTTTCCTGATGTTTAGGGCCACCAGGTCATAGCTTGCTTTCGGCCCGTCTTTGGTCCTATCCGGCATGTTGAACAGGGTGCCGACCAAGCTCTCACACACGTTCTTCGTGATATGCATGACATCAAGGCAATGAGGCGTCCGAGGATTGGCCAGTACGTCACGTCCCAAAACACGGACCTCCTTTTCCATACCCCCAGGAGCGGTCCTTGTGCCTTCTCTTTCTTCTTTCTCTTCTCGCTTCCGCTTCTTCTCCTTTCCCTTTACCTTTCCTGGTGCAGGGCACTCTTTCCATTTGTCCAATAACTGCTTGATCTCTTCACCGCTCCTCTAAGGTGGACGCCCTTTCGGCTCATCTTTACCAATGAATAGATCTCCACGCTTCCTCCACGGGTCATTTTTGTCTAGCCACCTTCGATGCCTCATGTAGACGGTCTTGCAAGACCCCGGTTCCTTAAGCTGTAAAGATGGCGTATGTTCCATGCACCTCACACACGCCTTGTGTTCATGGCACACCTGGCACGCAATCCGTATCCGAGAAAGTCCTGCACGGTCGTGATCAACATGGCTCTCATAGGAAATATTCTTCCGCGTAGGCATCCCATGTTTGTACCCCTTCATCCTCCCACAACGTTTCTAGGTCCTCCTTCAGCAGCTCGAGATACAGGTTGATATCCCTCTCTGGCTGTGTCGGCCCTTGAATTAGCATAATCATGTGTATGTACTTCCTCTTCATGTAGAGCCAGGGGGAGGTTGTATATCTAAACAAACATGGGCCATGTGCTATGTTTGCTGCTCTGGTTGCCAAATGGATTGAGTCCTCGCACCCAACCTGATGTTCCTTGCCTCTTCCCCAAAATATTTGTACTCGTTGTCTAGTGCCTTCCACTGGCTTGCATTCGAAGGGTGTGTCAGCACTGGGTTTTCAGCCCGCTATGGATCATTCAGCACTGCCTCCTTTCTGTTTGCGTGCCAGCGCATCAGCTTTGCTTCCTTAGGGTAGACAAAGTACCACTGCAGACGAGGCGTGAGCGGGAAGTACCACACCACTTTCTAAGAAGCGGCTTTCTTCCCTCTCTTGTACCGATCAGCACCACACACTAGGCATTGGGTCTTGTCCGCGTGCTCGGGATGCAGGCGTGGTACTTTGTGTGCGGTAAATCGAGAGGGCGCACGACATTCTTCGCCTCGTCTAGACTAGTAGGACACGTGTTGTCTTTAGGAAGACGCTTTTTCATGTATTGCAGGAAGTCGTCGACGCTTGCGTCGGTCGATCCGTGTTTTGCCTTCATCTGCATAATATCAAGTGCTACTCTTAAGCGGGACTCCTCCGGATCGCAGCCTGCTGCATCGTACAACGGAGTATTCGAGTCTATCTCCAGTTGCGCCAGCTTATATTTCTATCTACCGGCAGCTCTCACGTCAGTCGTCGACCTATCGCTGAGAAGTAACTTCTGGACATGAGGGTCCCGCACGACTGAAGTTAGCGGAGTACTGTTGTCTGCACTTTCCTCTCCATCGCCGTGTGCGGTAGCCTCTTTGTCATCGTTTTTCTCCTCCTGCCCTTCTTCCCCATTTTCAGCTGTTGTCGCGCCACCCTCCTCATGATCATCCCCATGATCATCTTCCTCATCACTAATGGTCCAGTGAGTGTAACCGTGATGAGGACATCCCTAGCTCTTCACCTATTGTTACACATGAGGATGTTCCTATACAAGCTAATGAAGTAAGGATTGGTCCAATGACAAGATCAAGAACCAAACTATTACAACAACAGGTGAATTCACTCCTACTTGAATATAATGTTTATAATTGTGAGAGCTTTATACTACCTAAATACTTGCATTTGTGTATTCTTAGGTTTGTTGATAACACAAGCATGAATGGAGATCATGGAGAGGAGATACACAAGGATGAGCATGGATTACAAGAGGAGATGGAAAACAAGCAATAACATGATGAAAACAACAAATAACAAGTGTTGTGATGACAAGGGGATGGTGCCTCACAAGGTCAAATGCACTAAGTGTGGAAAACAATGACATTATGTTATTCCACACTCATTGATGGACAAGCAAGAGGAGGGCGCCCACAAGGAAGCATCTATGCGCCATGATGAGTTCTAGTACTAGTAGAATTGGTTTGTATACCAATATGGCCGCACCCCTTGTGTGTGGGGTCGGTTTGTATCTATTTGTGATAGGTATAGGAGTCCTAGTCCAATTAGGTTAGGTGCTTGCGCAAGGAACCCCCTTGTGGCCGCACCCCCTCTCTTATATTCCCCCTTGCGCGCATAGGAGAGGTTAGACTACATTAAAACATAAACCCTAGACCTCTAGATTGAAACAGCTTGTAAGCCTTCATCTGGAAGTTCATCTGCAAACTTTACGTGTTACCTGCTGTTCCACTAGGAATAAGACGGTACAGGACCACTTGTAGTCGGTGGATTACTTGTGCAAGAGTGTGGAGTTGAGAATATCCTTGGGGTTGCTATCTTTTGCATTGGCATCAGGGATCAGCCGGGAGAGTTCTTAGTGGCGCACTAGTTATCATACTGGAGTTGTCTGTGAGTTCACTGAGAAGATTGGGCCACCCCTTATCATCTTGGTATCAGATTTACAGGTTGCCTTGGTGAGCTATCAAATTTCCCTTTAGATTTGAGTGTTTTTCATACCTATCCAGAAAATTGCCTCACAAAAATAGTTTAGTTCTTGCCATCACCCTAGATATCACCTTAGTTTCCAATTACTAGTGTTGTTTTTGTGTTTGATTTTGTGTTCCTTTCTATCTTTTTAGTTTCATACTTTCGGCTAGATCTAGGTTTCTTTGTTCATCTAGTCGTATTATATCCAAAACCACAAAAACAAATCCGCTGCTCATTGCCTATTTTCCACCAATCCGAGCCGAGCTAGGTTTTCCTACCGCGGCACAAAAATTTCCAATTCCCTGCCGCGCCCTATCCCTAGTCGATCTCGGATTCCCACCCACCGCACACCACCCCACCGCTGCCGTGCCCTAGCCGCGTTCGGATTCCACCGTTCCATCGCTTGCAAAACGCCCACCCGGCCCTGTTGCGCGCTTACCATCGCTCACACCCGCGCGCTGCCGCGACACCAATTCAGCGCAAATTGCTGCCGCGCCCGCGTAACCAGCCGAGTCGACCATTTCCCCGCAGCGCGCTTACCAACAGTCGTATCGCGAGCGCGCGCGCTGCCGCGGCACAAAACATTGCCATTTCGCTGCCGTGCTGCCTGCTAGCTGTTGTGAGCCTACCGCGGCACATTTTTTCACTGTTTTTGCTGCCGTACGCCTGCCGTGGTGCGTTTTTGCTGTTTTTTCTCTGCCGTGAGGTGCTGTGTGCTGCCGTGAGCTGCTAAGAGTAGTGTTTCACCTATTTTTTCTTTGTTTTTCCTTGTTATTTCCTGTTTTCTCACTAGGACCAATACATCCAATCTTTGTGAACCATAGCCACAGCCTTTCTACAGCATGTTAATAGGAACTTGCCCACAAGTATAGCTATTTTGTGCTCTGACAGGTTGCTCATTTTTCATCACCACCATTGTGTTCACTTGTTTATTGGTTCATATTGCTCCTAGTTGTGTTTAAGGCCATTGGAAAAATACAAAAAAAATAGGAAAAGCAAAAGTATAAAAAAAAGAGAAAAGAGAAAAGTACAAAGAGGCCATATCATTGCTATTGTTTACTAGTTGAGCTTGCCATTGTGACACTTGGTTTTTCATTGAGCAATCTTGTGCCTGTCAATTAAGAGCCTAGCTAGTGACTTTCTAGTGCATTGCAAAAATTCATCCATATATTTGCTTTGCCACATTTGTCTCCATTATTGTGTGAGTTTCCTTGGGTATTTTTATATATATATATATCTTCACAAAGACAGCAAATAGGATTGTTACTTTGGTGATTGTTAGGTATCCATACGAAGACCCACTAAATAACCTTGTTTGCTATTGTGAGAGTTAAAAACCTGGGTATTCTCTTCTTCACACCAAAGTACTTTAATTTCCTCTACTTGTGGTAAGTATCTCTATTCACTTTGGAGTGGTAAGATATCCTATTGTCTTGCTAGATTTTTGAGTGAGTTGTGAGAGAGCACCACAACCTATACTTGTTTCTATTACACTAACCTACTAATGAATCTTTCTAGTGGTGATCTTGTGCAGCAAAAGAAGGACCATAAGGAGGGAGTTAATTGGAGGGAGTATGAGGATCTTAGGGATGTTTTGGCAAAGGAGATATTGGACAGCCATAATGGACTCAAGCAATTTGTACAAGATGCATGTGATCCCTTATATGAGGCTCTCCAAGCTATGGAGACCAAGATGGAGGCCACTCACAAATTGGCCGAGACTAATAGAGGGGAAGGAGATCAATCAATGACTCAATTGCTCAAATGACCACTACTCTTGCTGGACTTCAAACCATGATTCAAGAAAGATTGCCTCTTGTGGATGATGACAATTCTAGTGTCCATAGTGATGCTAATAATGGTTTGCAAGCTTTTGGTGCAAGGAATAATAATCATGGCCGTGCTAGAGGTGAAAGAGGCCATGAAGGCCATCAAGGCCGAGCTCATAATTTTGCTCCAAGGAGAGTGCCCAATAATTTGGTTCAAGACAATCCGAGAGAGGATGGTTTGAGTAAGCCAAAATTCTCAATTCCTTCTTTTAGCTTTGATACTATGGATGTGGAAGAATACTTGATATGGGAATTAAAAGTTGAGAAGCTATGGAGAATGCATGAGTACAATGAGGATAGAAAAATCAAGTTGGCATCTTCTGAGTTTGATGGATATGCTCTTAGATGGTGGGATAATATTGTGAGAAAGAGGCAAGAAGATGGAGAATTACCCATTGTCACTTGGAATACCATGAAGAGAGTCATGATGGAAAGATCTGTTCCACCAAATTACATAAGGCAACAATTTGATCAATTGAAACAATTGAGGCAAGGTACTATGAGTGTTGATGCTTATTATCAAGAGATGCAGCTAATCATGCAAAGGGCACGTGTGAGAGAGCAATTGGAGCAAACAATGCAAAGGTTCCTTTCGGGTTTGAACTACAAAATCAAGGGAATTGTTAGGCGTCACCAATACAATGATATACATGAGTTGCTACATCATGCAAGGGAGGCCGAAGCACATCTTATGGAGGAAGCAAAAATTACTACAAGGACAAGGGCTAGATTTCCCATGAGATCATCATCTATGCCTAGTGCACCTCCTCCACCACCTTCATCATCTAGTTTTAGAGGTGCTACATCCTCTAAACCCGAGCCTAGTGCTTCTATTTCCAAGAAATCACCACAATCAACAACAAGTGCCTCGGGTTATAGTGCTCCTACTACAAGGAATAGAGATATTACATGTCACACATGTGGAGGAAAGGGGCACTTCAAGAGGGATTGTCCAAATACAAAGGTGATGATTATCAATGAGAACAATGAGTATGAGACAGGTGATGATGTTGATCCTAATGATATTGATGATGATGATGATGGATATTTGAGTGATACTCCATTGGATGCATATGCTACTACAATGCCCACTATTATTTGCACCCAAAATTCATTGAGTGTGGTGCCTAGTCCTG
This sequence comes from Alopecurus myosuroides, assembly GCA_028641055.1. NCBI lineage: Eukaryota > Viridiplantae > Streptophyta > Magnoliopsida > Poales > Poaceae > Alopecurus > Alopecurus myosuroides. The sequence continues at coordinate 118,470,994 of CM054062.1, forward strand.
AAAATCAAAGGTGCAATTTGTTTCAAACTAAGGCTATCATTGGTCCTAATATGGCTTGCAAAGTCATTATTGATGGAGGGAGTTGCAGGAATTTGGCTAGCAAAGATCTATGTGCAAAACTCAATTTGAAATATTTGCCACACCCTTCTCCTTATCATATACAATGGTTGAGTAGCACGGGACAAATGAAGGTATCTCATATGGTGAGAGTGGAGTTTCAAATTGGACCTTACAAGGATACTATTGAATTTGATGTGGTGCCCATGACAGTTTGCCACTTATTATTGGGAAGACCTTGGCAATTTGATAGAAGTGTGAAGAATGAAGGAAGAGCAAACACTTATGAGTTACATCATCATGGGAAGACTATTATTTTGAGACCTATGACTCCACAACAAATTGTAAATGAGTCCCAATCCAAAATTAATATGAGAGTGGAAAAAGAGAGAGAGAGGGATGAGGGATCAAAAAATTCACAAGCCTTGGGGAGTGATAGTACAACCAATTCGAGTGCTAAAAAGAGAGAAAACCTCCTATGCATGTTAGCCACTAAAGAGGATTTGAGGGAATTTAGGGATGATCCTACACTAGTCCCTATTGTGCTTATTCACAAGGGAGAGATTTTGGTTTCTAATGACATGACCCCTATTCCTCTTGGTGTTTCTCATGTTTTGCAGGATTTTGAGGATGTTTTTCCAAAAGATATTCCCTCGGGATTGCCACCATTGAGAGGGATAGAACATCAAACTGATTTAATTCCTGGAGCATCTCTCCCAAACAGAGCTCCTTATAGAACCAACCCACAAGAAACAAAGGAGATCCAAAGGCAAGTACAAGAGCTACTAGATAAAGGTTATATTCGAGTTAGTCTTTCTCCTTGTGCTGTTCCCGTTATTTTGGTTCCTAAGAAAGATGGTACTTGGCTTATGTGTGTGGATTGTAGAGCAATTAATAACATCACTATTCGTTATCGTCATCCTATACCACGTTTAGATGACATGTTAGATGAATTAAGTGGTGCTACTCTTTTCTCTAAAATTGATTTGCGTAGTGGATACCATCAAATAAAAATGAAAGAGGGAGATGAATGGAAAACTGCTTTTAAGACAAAATTTGGTTTATATGAGTGGTTAGTAATGCCTTTTGGTTTAACTAATGCACCTAGTACTTTCATGAGATTAATGAACCATATTTTGAGAGACTTTATTGGTAGATTTGTGGTAGTTTATTTTGATGATATTCTCATATATAGCCACAATGAACATGAACACATTGATCATATTAGACAAGTTTTGCAAGTGCTAAGAGAAAATAAATTGTATGGTAATCTTGACAAGTGCACTTTTTGCAAAGATAAGGTCATATTTCTTGGTTATGTTGTTTCTAAGCATGGTATTGAAGTTGATACATCAAAAATTGAAGCTATTCGAAATTGGCCAATTCCAACTAATGTGAGTCAAGTTAGAAGTTTTAATGGGCTTGCTAGTTTCTATAGAAGATTTGTGCCTAATTTTAGTACAATTGCTGCCCCTTTAAATGATCTAACTAAAAAGGGTGTTAATTTCGAGTGGGGTGTTGCTCAAGATATTGCTTTTGATACATTGAAAGAGAGGTTGATTTCGGCCCCACTACTTATGCTTCCAAATTTTGATAAACAATTTGAGATTGAGTGTGATGCTAGTGGCATAGGTATTGGAGGTGTGCTCATGCAAAATAAACAACCTATTGCCTATTTTTCTGAAAAATTGAATGGTGCACAATTGAATTATTCTGTTTATGATAAAGAATTATATGCACTTGTGAGAGTTTTAGAGGTGTGGAAACATTATTTGTGGCCTACAGAATTTATTATACATAGTGATCATGAAGCATTAAAATTCTTAAAGCGCCAATCCAATTTGAATAAGAGACATGTTAAATGGGTTGAGTTTATTGAATCTTTTCCATACATCATAAAACATAAAAAGGGATTGGATAATGTGGTTGCTGATGGTTTGTCAAGGAAAAACATGTTACTCTCAAATTTAGAAATTAAGGTTTCGGGTTTAGAGGGTATTAGAGATTTATATGATGAAGATAATGAGTTTTCTATGCCATTTAATAAATGTACTAATGTTAAGGCATGGGAAAATTTTCATATACATGATGGGTACTTGTTTAGAGCTAACAAATTATGTATTCCCGAGTGTTCTTTGCGTTTTTTTTTATACAGGAATCTCATAGTGGAGGTTTGATGGGACACTTTGGAAGAGAGAAGACATTGCTTATGTTGGCTGAAAATTTCTATTGGGCACATATGAGGAGAGATGTGTATAGATTGGTGCAAAGATGTATAACTTGCAACAAGTCCAAATCCAAGCTCAAACCCCACGGATTGTATACCCCATTGCCATCACCTAGTACACCATGGGAGGACATAAGTATGGATTTTGTTTTGGGCTTTCCTAGGACAAAAAGAGGACATGATTCTAACTTTGTGGTTGTGGACAGATTTTCAAAGATGGCTCACTTCATTGCTTGCCACAAGATTGATGATGTCAAGTACATGGAGTTACTTTTGGAAGACACTTTGGGGTAAGCTTTGCACTAAGCTATTATTTTCTACTACTTGCCACCCCCAAACTGATGGACAAACCGAGGTGGTTAATAGAACATTGTCCACATTGCTAAGAGGTATGATCAAGAAGAATTTGAAGGAGTGGGAGGAGTGTTTGCCCCATGTGGAATTTGCATATAATAGAGTTGTGCATTCAACTACTCAATTATGTCCTTTTGAGGTGGTTTATGGTTTCAAGCCTATTACTCCTCTTTATTTATTACCACTTCCTTTACATGAGAGAATTAATATGGAGGCATCAAAGAGGGCTGATTTTGTTAAGAGGATACATGAGAAAACAAAAGAGGCTATAGAGAAGAGAGGAAAGCATGTGGCTGAAAGAGTAAACAAGAAGAGGAAGGAGATTATATTTCGGCCAGGAGATATGGTGTGGGTGCACTTTAGAAAAGATTGATTTCCCACATTGATAAAATCCAAATTGATGCCTAGAGGTTCTGGTCCTTACAAAGTTATTTCAAGGATCAATGATAATGCATACAAGATTGACCTCCCAATTGATGAGTTTGGTGTTAGTAATTCTTTTAATGTGGCTGACTTGACACCTTACCATGCTGATGATTTGGCATCGAGGTCGATGCCTTTTTCAAGAGGGGGGATGATGAGGACATCCCTAACTCTTCACCTATTGTTACACATGAGGATGTTCCTATACAAGCTAATAAAGTAAGGATTGGTCCAATGACAAGATCAAGAACCAAACTATTACAACAACAGGTGAATTCACTCCTACTTGAATATAATGTTTATAATTGTGAGAGATTTATACTACCTAAATCCTTGCATTTGTGTATTCTTAGGTTTGTTGATAACACAAGCATGAATGGAGATCCTGGATAGGAGATACACAAGGATGAGCATGGATTACAAGAGGAGATGGAAAACAAGCAATAACATGATGAAAACAACAAATAACAAGTGTTGTGATGACAAGGGGATGGTGCCTCCACAAGGTCAAATGCACTAAGTGTGGAAAACAATGACATTATGTTATTCCACACTCATTGATGGACAAGCAAGAGGAGGGCGCCCACAAGGAAGCATCTATGCGCCATGATGAGTTCTAGTACTAGTAGAATTGGTTTGTATACCAATATGGCCGCACCCCTTGTGTGTGGGGTCGGTTTGTATCTATTTGTGATAGGTATAGGAGTCCTAGTCCAATTAGGTTAGGTTCTTGCGCAAGGAACCCCCTTGTGGCCGCACCCCCTCTCTTATATTCCCCCTTGGGCGCATAGGAGAGGTTAGACTACGTTAAAACATAAACCCTAGACCTCTAGATTGAAACAGCTTGTAAGCCTTCATCTGGAAGTTCATCTGCAAACTTTACGTGTTACCTGCTGTTCCACTGGGAATAAGACGGTACAGGACCACTTGTAGTCGGTGGATTACTTGTGCAAGAGTGTGGAGTTGAGAATATCCTTGGGGTTGCTATCTTTTGCATTGGCATCAGGGATCAGCCGGGAGAGTTCTTAGTGGCGCACTAGTTATCATACTGGAGTTGTCTGTGAGTTCACTGAGAAGATTAGGCCACCCCCTATCAAACCGTCCATGAAACCATGCCTAAGCAGGTGGTCTTTCACTATGCCCGAAGAGGGGTTGAACAGGGAGCCAAGTTTGCATCTTCGACACGGACAAGTTATGTCTATGCGGTCCCTTCGATGCATGTCGGCCATTGTACGTTCCACATATCTATCCACGATGATTTCCCTCATCGAGATGACCATTGTCTCTTGCACGCTTGACAAGAGTAAATTTTGATTAGATCCACCCAGCCGGTTTCATGGAAAATGTCAAACCGGAGTGGCAACAATTTTCCGAAACGGAAATGAATCGACATTTCGGCAAAACATGGCCAACTCATTTCCATGTCATCACATCTTACACGGTCGCAACAAACACAATACAATTCCCATAAATAGGGGTCATCATCACATATTTCGGTTCCAAACACAATAATTATAGCTCGATATAAGTATAGGCTGGCGCGAGATATGGAAGATCGTAACGTACACACACGATACGTGTCGAACAGAGAGAGTGGTCTAGACTCTATCTAGATCTAGCTAGATCTAGAGATATTCTTGAGAGTAGATCTAGATCTAACTAGGTAGAAGGGAGGGGCATGTTGGGAGAGGAAGATTTGACAAAATACATCAAATTTGGTTGGTTAAACGTGCTAAAATTGGAAGAAATGAATGAGAAAATGAGATGGGAAGAGAGGAGTTTCGAATTTGGATAAGGAGGAGTGAGTGGTTGGCAAAATGGTGGTGGTGGGTTGGCTGGACAAGGTTGTATAGTACTCCACATCTCCAGAAGTAACGCGCCGAGGGTACATATGCCCCGAGGTGTGCCCTTAGCGCCGGTGCGCTCGGCTACCCACGCGCCGGGGTAACACGCTTAGCACTGGTGCATCATGCCACACGCGCGTCAGGGCTACGTTTGCCCACAGGGGGGCTGGCGTTCCCTTAGCACCGGCGCCCCTTTTTCCGCGCGCGCCGGGGGTAAATACGTAGCACCAGCGGACACCCAAAATGCACGCAGGTGGTACTTACCTCCAGCGGCCGCGTTTTAACGTGCGCCGGCGCTACGTAATGCTACTATAGCATTTTTCCTAGTAGTGATATTCTAGTAAGAGTGAATTAACTTGTTGTTCTAATAATTTAGTTTTTCTTTTGTCATTGGTTCAATCCTCACTTCATTAGCTTTGCCTTGAATAGCAACATCATGAATGGGAGAAATGGTAGAGAGCTAGGGATTCCCTCATCATCCTCTCCCTTGAAAAGGCGTCATCCTCGATGGAGCAAGGTCATCTCCATAGTATGGTGTCAAATCAAGCACATTGAAGGAATTACTAACACCAAAATCATCTGTGGGATATCTATCTTGTAAGCATTGTCATTAATTATTGCAAGAACTTTCTATGGACCAACACCTCGTGGCATCAACTTGGACTTGTGCAATTAGGAAATTTGTCCTTGTGAAAATGCACCTATATCATATTACCGGGATAAAATATGACCTCCCTGCACTTCTCACTACTAGGGATAGGCCTAACGTCGGCGCACCAAATAGGCCTACCACCGACGCCTAGGGAACCTCCGGCGATGCTCACGCTGGTGGTAAAGGCTTAGCGCCAGCGCGCAAGTCCACAGCGGCGGGGGTAAATTTTTTAGCACTGGCGAGCAAGCCCACTGCGCCGGGGGAATTTTAGCATCGACGCTACTGTCCACCGCGCCGGGGTAAAAAATTTAGCACCGGCGCGCAAGCCCACTTCGCCGGGGGTAATTTTAGTGTCGGCGCTCTTGTTCACCGTGCCGGGGTATCTGTAGGTTAGCCCCAGCACATTGCACGTGCTGGTGGTATGTCCAGACAGAGCGTCGGCGGTATATTTTGCTGTTTAAAAAAACAATGCACCATATTTATACAGAGTATATACTATTACAAAAAATAGCAATAAAATAGACAGTTGCACGACGTGGAGGCATACATAATCAAAGTCTCAAAATCTAAGTCTCGAGCATAGACAGTTCCACGACGTGGAGGAATACACAATCGAAGTCTCGAACACGAATACAAAGACTCAAAATTGAAGTCTTGAATACGAATATACAAAGTCTCGAAATCGGAGTATGAAGTGCTAAGACATCGATCACAACGAATACAAAGTGTCAGATACAAGTCTCGTCAGAAAGCTACCTAAGAAGACATCGATCTATACTAGGAGATATAACAGAAAGGCGGACATGATGAGCATCATCGTGACGAAGATGGTCTTCCTCCGCTTGCTTCTCCTTTCCCCCGCTAGATACGTCTCCCCCACTAGATAGCTCGCTTATCGAGCTTGTTCCTCCGCCATGGTGAGCTACTGCCGCTGAACCGGTGCACCTATCTCCGGCATGCTTCCCAGCCGTCATAGACTCCATGAACATGTCCCCGGTACACGACATACCACGTCATCTATTTGCACAAGAGAATATATACATCAGTAGAAAATTCATATATTCAACAAGTAACTATATGCAACTAGAAGTTTAGGAATGACAGATATCTATAGGACACTGGTTGAGAAATAAAATTTCTTACTCTAAGGTTTCGTCTTTGGCGGGAAGGAGCGGTAGCCCTATAGCGTTTTGAATCGATTCTTGTCACCATATGCCTCCAAGCGGGCTTCTATCTCAGAATTTGTTAGTTATCCGTGGCCGGCAAAGAAAAGACCACCCCCTAGTGATGGTGTGGGTGCACGAGAGGTATCCTCGGCTGGTTTGTTTCGTTACCGTGAGGGGACCTGCCATGGCGGCGAATCAGGTGAGAGCTATTCTTCTCCTTTGCACTCCCCGAGTCGAGATAAACAACATGGAATGTAGCAAGAACATGAGTAAGAGGACGCAGTACATGTCTCTTAGCAAAACAAACCATCATCCTCATATTACCCTTCACGCATGCAAAATAGTGATGAAAATCTACTAAAGGATGTAACGATGGCTAGCGGTCGATCGAAAATATACTCGAGAAAGTAAGGCATGAGAAAGGTTTTCTTAGTATGATTCGTCTTCAGGAATTCCTCGATATGCTTCGTGGCAATCACTCGGTCCCGTGGGTTGGCCAAGACGCTTTCACGCATGTAGTAGGGGTCCATTACCGTGGCACCCGGGGTTCTCTCTTCCATGATATCATGTGCCATTTTGAGAACTACTAGGAGCACCAAGGTTGGATCGAGCCATTTCAAATGGAATATGTTGAACATGTCATCAAACCTGAGGAAGAACATCTCTGCGGGGTATTTCTCCACAAAGCCCACACTGAGGGTCGCCTTGTGATGAGTACATCCCTAGCTCTTCACCAACACATACACATGATGATGTTGCTGCTCAAGATAAGAATAATAGAGTGAGGCTTGGATGAATGAAAAGATCCAGAACCAAGTTATTAGAACAACATGTGAACTCACTCTTAATTCAATATGATGTTTGTTCTTATGAGAATTTTATACTACCTAAATCTATGCATTTCTGTATGAGCAGGGTTATTGATAACAGAAACATTGATGGAGAAGAACATCAAGAGGAGCTAGAAAACAAGTTGGAGCTGCTGGAAAATAAGCATTACAATGAGCTGCTGGAAAACAACCATTACAAGCTAGAAAACAAGATGGCATTGCTAGAAAACAAGGAGCAGCTGGAAAACAAGCATAACCAGCTAGAAAAAAACAGACGATCGCGCCCAACACTTTGTTGCTATGACATAGAGGGAGTCCTATTCCAATAGGACTTGGGCCTGCGTGCCCCTATTTTGCTGAACCCACTATGGGTTGGTTTGTATCAAGTTGAGTCCAAACATGAGTCCAAACTGAGTTGTCTTAGATGTGCTTGCGCGAGTTGATATTTTAGACTACGTTAAAAATAAACCCTAGATTCATATATTGAATTTTCCTGTAAGCATTCATCTTGAAGTATTACCCCTTTGCAAATTCTGCGTGTTATCTGCTGTTCCACTGGGAATAAGGAAATACAAGACCACTTTCTAGTTAGTGGTTACTTTGTGAAAGAGTGTGTAGTTGAGAATATCTTAAGGGATTGTATTGTTGTTGCATCGGCAACAGGAATTATCCAAGGAGAGTCTTTTCAGTGTAGCACTAGTTATCATACATTGACCATAACTTTGTGTTGCTCATTGATAAGATCGGGCCACCCCATATTATCTTGGCATCAGATTTACAGGTTTACTCAGTGAGAAAATTCCATCCCCTAGTTAGTTGTTTTTATTTCCTATCTAGAAAAACCATACAAAAATATATAGGTTAGATTTTTCTAGAGCCTAGATCAACACCAAATGGCTACTTCTAGTTTATGTTTTATGTTGATTTGCGTTCCTGATTTTCGTCTTTAGTTTTGTCTAATTAGGGTTAGGGTTCATCTAGTTCATCTTCTCGTTCATCTATATATCGAAAATCATCCACAAAACTATTTGTTATCTACCGAGATCTAGTCTACTCCAAGTCCTACAAGGGATCCCATGGGTATTGCTTTGATCTTTGGTTGTTTTCAGTCGTGGGAAGTGTTTTTGGTTGCCTCGGATTCATCTAGGTCTGCCACGAAAGTTTCAGCAAATTTGGCAATTGAGTTTCTAATCATATTCGGATTCTTATACGTTTTCTGTCGGGCAGCATTTCCACGTGTTTTCTGCCACAGGTGCCCTAGCTACAGTCGGATCCCTTGCGCGGCACAGATTCGTCGTTTTCTCTGCGCACTCGCCAAGCCACAATCGGACTCCAAGTTCTGCCCGACACAGTTTCTGCGATTTTTCGCTTACGCCACAACACGGTTTTCATCTATTATTTGCAGTGAGGTTTAGTATATGTTTCTACTAGTTTTTTTTTGTTTTCTTCCTGTTTTCCATATAGGATTTCTAGTTTGATCTTTGTTAAGACTAGCCATAGCCATTCTACAGCATAATTTTTAGGAACCTACCCAAAAGACTAGCTGTTTTATTGCTCTTACGGGTGCTCATTTGATCATGTTTGTGTCATATTCCCTGTTTTTCTTTACTAGTTGCTCCTAGTTCATATATTGGCCATTAAAAAAAGTAGAAAAGAGAAAAAGAATATAAAAAGAGAAAACAAAAAAATAGAAAAGAAGTCGAAATACATTGTTTTCACTAGTGGAGCTTGATACATTTACTTGGTGAGTTGAGAAACTATTTTGAGAAATCTTGTGCCTGTTTTGAATTGATCTTTTGCTACTGTCTTTCTTGTCCTTGCAACAAATACATCCATATATTTGCTAGCCAAATTTGTCTCCAAGAGTGTGTGTGTTTCCTTAGTGAATTTTTTATCACATTAGACAGTAAATAGGAGTTGCTATTTTGGTGTTGTTAGGTATCCCAACCAAGCCCCACCATATACCCTGTTTTTGTCTTGTGATACTTTAAGATCCCTTGTTATTCTCTTCTCACACTTGGTACATTTAGTCATTGCTACTTTGTTGGTAAGTAATTCTAGTCACTTTGGAATGGTAAGATACATAATTATTTGTTGTGTTTGAGTGAGTTGTGAGAGAACACCACCTATAGCATTTTTATTTCACTAACCTATTAATCATGAATACTTCTAGTGATGTTTCTGCGCAGGCTAAGATGGGACATGATGGTGAGGTGGTGAAGTGGAAGGATTTGGAGGAGATGAGCGATCAATTGACCCAAAAAATTCAGAATTGCACTCGTTGATTGATAAAACAATTGTTGACCTTGATTCTACTATTCTGAATTTGGGAGTGCAAGTAGATGGAGTTTCTAGTATAGCTACAACTACTCAAGTACAAGTCACTACTATGCAAGCTTCTATTGCCACTTTGACTCAACAAATTTCAGCTTTGTCTACTTTGGTAAATCAGAGACTTCATGCTCCTAAGGATAATGCTAGTGTCCATGGAGACCATGATAATGAGGAGGTGAATAATTACCCACAAGGCCGAGATGGAGGAGGTAGAGGTAATGCAGGTGGTCGTGGTTTTGGCATGGCTAGGAGGGTCCAAGTTCCAGAACACAACCGAGAGGATGATGGATTTGGCAAGCCAAAAAGTTTAGTCCCAACTCTCAACTTTGATACTGATGATGTAGAGCAATATCTTATGTCGGAATTAAAAATTGAGACCTGTGGAGGATGTATGAGTATACTGAGGAGAGAAAAATAAAACTTGCTTCTTCGGGTTTTGATGGATATGCTTTGCTATGGTGGGATAATATCACAAGGAAGAGAGCCCGAGATGGTGAACCAGAAATTGTTACATCGAGGACTATGAAGCAAGTTATGAGGGAAATATTATCGCCCAAGAATTATATTAAAACACTTTATGATAAATTACATCACTTGAGGTAAGGTACAAATTCAGTGGATGCATATTTTAGTGAGATGGAGTTGATTCTATAAAAGGTTGTAGTTAGAGAGGAGCCAGAACATACTATGCATCATTTCCTCTCAGGTTTGCAATTCAAAATCAAGAGCATTGTGAGACATGTGCAATATAATGACATGAATGAGCTGTTACATCAAGCTAGAGAGGCTTAGAAGCACTTGGCCGTGGAAGCTCAGATGAGTACTAGGATAAATTTTACTCCTAGAAATTCAGTTATTTCATCACCACCACCACAAACATCTCAATTTTGTGGTACAACTTCATCTAAACCCAAGACTAGTACATCCAATGTGAGGAAAACAATACAACTAGCAGAAAGTGCAAGTGGTTCTACTATGTCTACATCTAGAAATAGAGATATGAGTTGTCATACATGTGGAGGAAAAGGGAACTTCAAGAGAGATTGTCCTAATTAAAAAATCATGCTTGTTAGTGAGTATCATGAGTATGAGACTGGTGATGATGCTGATCCGAATGAGGAGGATTGTGATGATCATGATGGTCCAATTGATGCATATGCTACACATTACCATTCTATTGTTTGCACACAAAAATCTTTGAGTGTTATTCCAAGTCCAGAAAATTGGAGATGCAATTTGTTCCAAACCAAAGCAATTGTAAGTCCTCAAATGGCTTGCAAAGTTATCATTGATGGAGGGAGTTGCATAAATTTAGAAAGTAGAGATTTATGTGCAAAGATGAAATTCAGATATATTCCACACCCTCATCCTAATTATATACAATGGCTGAGTGAAAAAGGAGAGATGAAGGTGAGCCACATGGTGAGAGTTGAGTTTCAGATTGGACCATAAAAGGACACCATTGAATGTGTGATGTGGTACAAATATGTGTTTGCCATATGTTATTGGGAAGACCATGACAGTTTGACAGGAGTATTATAAATTATGGGAAAGCAAACACATATCCGTTGAGTTGGCATGGGAAAGACATTATTTTGGGGCCTATGACACCATAGCAAATTGTAAATGAGTCTCGTCAATAAAACAGAAGTTAATTTAGAAATTGAGAGTGAGAGAGATGAGATGAGAGAAAACAAAATTGTCGTGGGTGAGAATAGCAAACCCAAACCGAGTGGTTAAAAATGTGAGGAGTGAGATTATTAACAATGTTAGCCACCAAAGAGGACTTGAGTGAGTTTAGTGAGGATCCTAGTTTAGTATCTATAATGCTCATGCACAAGGGGGATTTTAGTTTCTAATGACATGATCCCTCTCTCTCTATTGGTGTTTCTAATGTTTTGCAAGAATTTGGTGTTCGAGAAGAGATACCTTTGGGGCTGCCACCATTGAGAGGAATTGAGCACCAAATTGATCTTATTCCTGTTTCATCATTGCCAAACCAAGCTCCCTACAGGACAAACCCCCATGAAACAAAGGAAATTCAGAAACAAGTACATGAGCTTCTTGATAAAGGGTATATTTGCATTAGCCTATCTCCTTGTGTTGTTCATGTTATTTTGATGCCTAAGAAATATGGTACATGGCGTATGTGTGTAGATTGTAGGGCAATTAGCAACATCACTATTCATTATCGTCATCCTATACCATGTTTGGAAGACATGTTAGATGAATTCTGTGGTGCTGCTGTTTTCTCTAAAATTTATTTACGTAGTGGTTACCATCAAATTAGGATGAAAGAGGGGAGTGACTGGAAAACATTCTTTAAAACAAAATTTGGTTTATATGAATGGTTAGTGATGCCTTTTGTTTATCTAATGCACCTAGTACTTTCATGAGACTTATGAACCATGTTTTGACAAATTTTATTGAAAAGTTTGTGGTAGTTTATTTTGATGATATTCACATATATAGCCACAATGAATATGAACATATTGATCATATTAGACAAGTCTTTCATGTGCTAAGAGAAAACAAATTATTTGGTAATCTTGAGAAGAGCACTTTTTGCAATGATAAGGACATATTTCTAAACATGGGATAGAGGTAGATGATTCGAAAATTGAAGCAATTAAAAATTGTCCTATGACCATGAATGTGAGTCAAATGCGTAGTTTGAATGGTCTTTCTGGTTTTATAGAAGATTTGTGTAAGATTTTAGTACCATTGTTGCACCTTTGAATAATTTGACTAAGAAAGGAGTAGATTTAGAGTGGTATGTTGCACAAGACATTGCATTTGATGAACTGAAAAATAGATTGATTTCTGCACCTTTATTGATGCTTCCATATTTTAATAAGCAATTTGAAATTGAATGTGACGCTAGTGGTATTGGTATCGTGGGCGTGTTGATGCAAGATAAGAAACCCATTGCTGATTTTTCTGGGAAATTGGATGGTGCACAATTGAACTATTCTGTCTATGATAAAGTATTGTATGCGCTTGTAGAGTTCTTGAGGTTTGGAAACATTATTCATGGCCAAAGAACTTATCATACATTATGATCATGAAGCTTTGAAATTTTAAAGCGCCAATCTAATCTTAATAAGAGACATGCTAAGTGGGTTGATTTCATTGAATCTTTCCCATACATTATTAAACATAAGAAGTGATTGGATAATGTGGTTGCTGATGCACTATCTAGGAAAAACATGATGTTAACAAAATTAGATGTCGAAGTTCCTGGTTTGGAGAGTCTACGTGAATTATATGCTAATGATAATGAGTTTTCTATGCCTTTTTCTAAGTGTAATACAATGAAAGCATGGGATAAATATCATATTCATGATGGATTTATGTTTAGAGCTAACAGATTATGTGTTCCCGAGTGTTCTTTGCATACGTTATTATTACAGGAATCTCATAGTGGTGGATTGATGGGACACTTTGGAAATGAGAAAGCATTGCTTATGTTGGCTGATAATTTTTACTGGGCACATATGAGGCGTGATGTGTATAGGTTTGTCCAATGTTGCATCACTTGCAACAAAGAAAAATCAAAATTGAAGCCTCATGGTTTGTGTACTTCTCTTCCTGCACCTACTACACCATGGGAGGATATTAGTATGGATTTTGTGGTAGGATTACCGAGGACTAAAACAGGCCATGATTATATTTGTGGTAGTGGATAGATTCTCTAAGATGTCACATTTTATTGCATGCCACAAGAGCGACGATGCATCGCATATTGCTAATCTGTTTTCAAGGACAGAGTGAGATTACATGGAGTACCAAGGACTATTGTTTCTGATCGTGATGTGAAGTTTATGAGATACTTTTGGAAGACACTATGGGGGAAGTTGGGACAAAGTTGTTGTTTTCTACTGCTTTTCACCCCCAAAGTAATGGACAAACGGAGGTGGTGAATCACACATTAGCAACATTGTTGAGAGCCATGATCAAGAAAGGTCCGCGGGAGTGGGCAGAGTGTTTGCCCCATGTCGAGTGTGCATACAATAGGTTTGTGCACTCCACCACTCAACTATGCCCGTTTGAGGTGTTATATGGTTTTAAACCCATTACACCACTTGATTTGCTGCCACGTCCCATACAAGAAAGAGTGAACATGGAGGCATAAAAAAGAGTTGATTTCGTGAGGAGAATCAATGAGAAAACAAAGGAAGTCATATAGAAGAATTGAAGACATGTGGCTGAGAGAGTTAACAAGAAGAGGAAGGAGGTGTTGTTTCGGACAGGATATATTCTATGGGTGAACTTTCATAAAGACAGATTTCCCACATTGAGAAAGTCCAAGCTAATGCCTCGAGGTGCTGGTCCATATAAAGTGCTTGAAAGGATTAATGACAATGCATACAAGATAGATCGTCCAGCTGATGAGTTTGGTGTGAGTAATTCATTCAATGTTGCTGATTTGACACCATACTATGCAGATGACCTTGATGCGCCTAGGTTGACGCCTTTTCATGGGGGGAGGATGACGAGGACAGTAACGGACCAATTTTTGGAAGGCAGGAAAAACTTGTTTTCAAAAACCCAAAAATTAGGGCCAACAAAAACTTTTTGATTTGTTTGACTTATGCTTGTGTTTCTTTTATATTTGCTTGTTGATTGTGTTTTTATTTGAGTTTGTTAACAACTAACATTAAAACCAATGATCATAACTTTCTTAAAGCACAACCTTGGTGATCAAGTCATGACAAGAAAGCTTATCATCTTCATCCATCACACTCCTTTGGCAAAAACCTTTTTGAAAATGTTTTGATTTTAGAAGAAACCCAAAGGCCAAGTTTTGAGAAAACAAAAGATAATTTCCAAAACTATATGAAAAGTATTTTGGAGCTAATCATCTCCAACCTGTTTCCAACCAAGATGTTTTAGCAAGTATTCCAAAACCTCCTCTCATTTTTCTCTTGTGCAAAAGCTATAAGTGGGGATTATATTACCCCTGTGTTTTACCTCAATAATATTCTTTTGGAAATAACAACTTTTGAGCTGAACCTCTTTACAAAATCCACTTGTCATGGTATGTCATGATCACTACCTATAATTAACACTTGAGAAAAACACCTGGAAATTAAATTGGAGAACTCGGTTGTTTGAGTGATCTTGTGTGTCTTGCTATTTTCCCTACTTTATGTGTTATCTTCCCTCACCTTTGCGTTATTGGTTTGCCTATGTTTGTGTGTTGTTTTAAAGAGATTAAAACCTAGTAATAACAAGATCAAACATCTATATCATATTCCATCACATGTCCATATTATCCTGTGTTTTCCTAAAAACTTAAAACTTTGGATACATGCCTTTAAGGAAAACCTTGATGATAGGGATATCCCTAAGGATTATGTTATCACAAGCTTGGATGGAGAGTTGATAGAAGACCACATGATCATGGTGAAAAAAATCATTCAAGATGGTGAAAACAAGATTACAATGGTGAAAACAATGAAGCAAGATGGTGAAAAAAAAAAATAACAATTGTTATTCCATGAAAACAATTGTTATTCATCAAGACAAGGGGATAGGCTCCTCCACCAAGTCAAATGCGCCATAAGAAATCCTATTTCAAGTAGGTTTGGTTTGTATACCAATTGGGCCGAATTCCTTTGTGTGTGGAATCGGTTTGTATCCATATTTGTGAGTCCTAGTCCTAGTAGGAGTCCTAGTCCTAGTAGGGGGAGGCTTGCTTGCGCAAGGAGCCTTGTGGCCGCACCCTCCACCTATTTATAGTCCCCAACTGCGTGTGGATTAAGGGAGAACAATTTAGACAACAGAAAACCCTAGCCTTGAGATTGTATTGCTGCTAAGCATTCATCTTGAAGTATTACCAAGTCAAAGTTTGCGTGATATCTTGCCATTCCATTGGGAATTAGGGGGATACAGGACCACTTGTGATCAATTGATTGCTTGTGCAAGAGTGTGTAGTTGAGAATATCCCAAGGGCTTGATTGTTGTTGCATTGGCAACAAGGGTCTTCCAAGTGAGAGGTCTCAGTGTAGCACTAGTTATCCACATATATCAGAAAATACAAAAACAAAGAGAGAAGCTCATTGAGAAGATTGGGCCACCCCATATCATCTTGGTATCAGATTCTCCAGGTTTACTCGGTGAGCAAAGTTATCCCTAGTTTTAGTTGTTTTTATTCCTATCCAGAAAAAGCAACACAAAAATAGTTGTTTAGATCATTGCCAGAGCCTAGATCAACACCAATTTGCATCTACCTAGTTGCTGCTTTTTGTTGATTTGTGTTCCTGTTTTTCTGTTTTTAGTTTTCATCTATTAGGGTAGTTTCCTTTTGTTTCTATCCGAAAAATCACACCAAAAATATTGTGGATCTTGTTGCTCTTTGGAATTTTAGACCTACAACTTGCTTTCGAGTTGATCTAGTTCCTAGGGTTCATAAGGTTGCTTTGCTGCTGTTGCTAATCGAGCCATATCATATTTGCAATCTTAGTTGCTTTCGGGTTCCTGCTGTGGCACAAAAATCGCTCAAAACGCTGCTGCCACCGTGTTCTACCCGCACTCGGATTCGCCCCGTATCATCCTTACCAAACCGCCCCGCGGTAACGAAATTTCCTTACCAGCGAGCGCCTCGCTTACACCCGCACTCGGTTCCTAGCCCAGCTCGGATTCGCTGCCGCGCGCTCCAAATCGCGCGAAAACGCTGCCGCCGCTGCCGTACCGTGTCCCTAGCCGCACTCGAATTTCCCTTGCGCGCTCTTACAAATCCACTCCCCCGCACCGTAACGCAACACACCACCAGCACACCAGCGCGCTGCCGCGGCACAAAACACGCAGTTTCTCTGCCGTGACCAAAAACTCTGCCGTGAGCTCGATTAACATCATTTTTTCTTAGTTTTTCTTTTGTTTTACCCCTGTTATCTCTAGGATCTTGTTCTGATCTTTGATAATCCATAGCTACAGCCTTTCTACAGCACACTTTAGGTACCAAAACCCATAAGACTAGTTGTTTAATTGCTCTGTCAGGCTGCTCATTTGATCAAATCTGTCCACTAATTTTTGTTTTCCATTTACATTGTGCTCCTAGTTGATTCAAAGGCCATTGAAAAAATAAAAAAAATAGAGAAAACGGAAAAAGTATAAAAAAATAGAAAGAAAGAAAAATTCAAAAGAGGCGAGCTACATATCACTAGTGGAAGTTATTTTCTATTGGAATTTTTGTGGACATCTTGAGCAATCTTGTGCCTGTTTCATTGAGTATTTGCTAGTGTTCTAGTTCTTGCAAAATCTCTACCATATATTTGCTAAGCCATAATTGTCTCCAAGAGTGAGTGTGTTTCCTTTAGTTATTTTTATCACATTGAGCAGTGCATTGGAGTTGTTATTTTGGTGTTGTTAGGAATCCCAACCAAGCCCCACCAAATACCTTGTTTTGCATTGTAACACTTGAGAGCCTGGGTATTCTCTTCTCACACTTGACACAGTTTTCATTGGTACTTGTTGGTAAGTTAATCCTATTCACTTTGGAACAGTAAGTGAACCTTTCTTTGCTGGTTTGAGTGAGTTTGAGAGGCACCACAACCCATTGATTTTTTTTTCACTAACCCATTAATCATGAGTTTTTCTAGTGAATCTTCTGTTCAGGGTGACAAGGAGGAAGCTGATTTGATGCCCAAAACAAAGACTGCTGATGATACATGTACATGGGCAGATTTTAATCTCTTTAGAGGAGCAGTTGCTAGTCGGATTGATCAAAGAGTTGAGAAGAAGATTGAAGAATATGATCAAGTTCTAAAAAAAGATTTGAAATTGCTTATTGAAGAAGCTATGACTAATGTTACAAGGGAAGTTGCAAATATCTCCACACAATTACAAAGGGTTAATCTTGGTGGTAATCATGAAGATGGTCGAGCCATTGCTTATGGAGGCCGTGGCAATTTTCCACCTAGAAGGATACCATTGGAGGATAATAGAGAGGAGGATGGCCTTGGGAAACCAAAATTCTTTGTGCCTACTCTCACATGTGATAATGATGATGCTGAGGAGTTCTTGATGTGGGAATTGAAGATAGAAAAGCTATGGAGATTGCATAATTACACTGATGAGAGGAAAATCAAGCTAGCATCTTCTGGATTTGATGGTTATGTTCTCTTATGGTGGGATGGCATCATAAGATTGAGGGAAACACAAAATCAACCAGAAATTACTACATGGGCTGAGATGAAACAACTTATGACAGACAGGTTTGTTCCAACAAATTATTTGAGGACTCTCTATGACAAATTGCAAAATTTGAAACAAGGAACAAATTCAGTGGATCAATATTACAAGGAGATGGAATTAGTGCTACAAAGAGCTCGGGTTGTTGAAGCAAAAAAGCAAACAATGCAAAGATTTCTTTCAGGATTGTCCTTTCAAATTAGATGCATTGTGAGACATGTTCAATATAGCAATATGACAGAATTGTTGCATCAAGCAAGGGAGGCAGAAAAGAGGTTGGCCGAGGAGGTTACTATGGCCCCAAGGAGGATTTGACCATCAAGATCTTCTTCTTTTTCCCCTCCAACACCTCCAATTGCACAACCAGCAGCTAGTACACCATCCAAACCCGAGACAAGCATCACTAATACAAAGAAAACACCACAACCAACAGCTAGTGGAAGTGGTTCTACTCAATCAACAGCTAGACATAGAGACATGACATGCCATACTTGTGGAGGAAGAGGGCACTTCAAGAGAGATTATCCTAACAAGAAAATTATGGTGATAAATGCTAATGATGATTATGAGAGTGGAGATGATGCTAATCCTAATGGAGAGGATACATATGATGATGATGATGATGATGATGATGGTCCACTTAATGCTTATGCTACAAATTATCCATCCATTGTTTGCACCAAGGCTTTGAGTGTTATTCCTAGCAATGATGAGAGCCAAAGATGCAATTTATTTCAAACCAAGGCAATTGTTGGACCTAATATTGCTTGCAAGGTGATTATTGATGGAGGAAGTTGTAGAAATCTAGTAAGCAAGGAGTTATGTGCAAAGCTAAGGTTGAATTACAATCCACACCCACATCCATATTATATTCAATGGTTAAGTAACAAGGAAGAAATCAAGGTATGCCATATGGTGAGAGTGGATTTTCAAATTGGACCATACAAAGATACAATTGAGTGTGATGTGGTTCCCATGACAGTTTGTCACTTATTATTTGGAAGACCTTGGCAATTTGACAAGAAGGTTACACATATGGGAAGAGCAAACACATATCACTTGAATTGGAATAATAAGGATATTATTTTGAGGCCTATGACACCACAACAGATTGTGAATGAATCAAGACAGAAAATAGAGGTGAATCTAGAGAAGGAGAGTGAAAAAACAAAATCTTTGGAGGAAGACAAGTCTAGGCCGAGTGGAAAGAGCCTTTTAACTAATGACATAATTTCTCTTCCTAGTGTTGTTTCTTGTGTACAGGTTGCTATTGAAGAAAGGGAGCACAAAGAAACATCACAATCATCTCACATATTGGAGGATTATGCCACGGATACAAGTGTTCTTGTTTGTGATATGAAGGTTATTTTTGAAGAAAGGGAGCTACAACCTTCAAATTCACAAGATATTCATGAGATCATACCTACTACATATGAGGAGGTTAGTATTGATAAGGGTATTGATTTCGGGTTAGTAAAAACAAGTAGTGAATTATGTGATAATTTACAACCATATAATACTATGATAAATTCGAAATTTCATAATTTGGTTCTTATTACACATAAAGAAGTACTTGCTAAGATACCATCTAGTGATATAATATATTATGACATGTTAAATGAACCAATTGATGTGCAAGGTACTATGAAAAATTTGGTTATGATGATTTTAGCACATATGATAATAGTTTCAAAATTAATTTGATTGGTGACTATAATTTGAGTATGATTTTCATGGTACATTACATATGTATTACTTTTGATAATGTGGCCGAATTATATGATATGTTACCTCGGGATGAATTACAAATTTTTACATATGGGCATAATATTACACATATGTTTGGTTTACCACAGTATTCATTGGATACATGTGCTATTCAAATAAACTTCACTTATATCTGCAATTATGATTGCTATGGATTGAAAAGCTATGACTCTTATGTGTTGTTTTCATACAAATTTCGTGATCACAA
Organism: Alopecurus myosuroides; assembly: GCA_028641055.1. Taxonomy (NCBI): domain Eukaryota; kingdom Viridiplantae; phylum Streptophyta; class Magnoliopsida; order Poales; family Poaceae; genus Alopecurus; species Alopecurus myosuroides. The sequence continues at coordinate 118,491,052 of CM054062.1, forward strand.
TTCATATGCACTATATTATGTTTTACTAACGACTAATGAGTGCCATTATAGATACATATATTGTGCATACACTTTGTTCTTTTTATTTTTGCCAATTTCAGGTTATAACAAGCCAAGGACGTCTTGTCTTGAAGAAAGGGAGGATGATAGGGATATCCCTAAGGATTATGTTATCACAAGCTTGGATAGAGAGTTGATAGAAGACCACTTGATCATGGTTAAAACAATCATTCAAGATGGTGAAAACAATATTACAATGGTGAAAACAATGAAGCAAGATGGTGAAAACAATAAATAACAATTGTTATTCCATGAAAACAATTGTTATTCATCAAGACAAGGGGATAGGCGCCTCCACCAAGTCAAATGCGCCATAAGAAATCCTATTTCAAGTAGGTTTTGTTTGTATACCAATTGGGCCGAATTCCTTTGTGTGTGGAATCGGTTTGTATCCATATTTGTGAGTCCTAGTCCTAGTAGGAGTCCTAGTCCTAGTAGGGGGAGGCTTGCTTGCGCAAGGAGCCTTGTGGCCGCACCCTCCACCAATTTATAGTCCCCACCTGCGTGTGGATTAAGGGAGAACAATTTAGACAACAGAAAACCCTAGCCTTGAGATTGTATTGCTGCTAAGCATTCATCTTGAAGTATTACCAAGTCAAAGTTTGCGTGATATCTTGCTATTCCATTGGGAATTAGGGGGATACAGGACCACTTGTGATCAATTGATTGCTTGTGCAAGAGTGTGTAGTTGAGAATATCCCAAGGGCTTGATTGTTGTTGCATTGGCAACAAGGGTCATCCAAGTGAGATGTCTCAGTGTAGCACTAGTTATCCACATATATCAGAAAATACAAAAAGAAAGAGAGAAGCTCATTGAGAAGATTGGGCCACCCCATATCACTTGATCTATTCATCAATGCATCATCATAAATCTCATTGTCTATATCTATGCCATACATATAATTTGTTATTTTGGATATTGAAACTCTTTGGTATCATTCTTCCAAAGTCCTTTAGGAGGCATCCCTAAATATTGATCATATCCATGTTATCCTTATGCACTTTTTCTATGTTACTCAAAATCACTACTTATTGTTTTAAAGCTCCATCAACATACCATTGTCATCTCCATGACTTATATAACACCTCCATATGGTACATTTATTTTCCAATGACGATTTAATTATTCTTCTCTCAGGGTTTTTAGCCTATCAAATAAACACCTGTTTTCACACTATTCCACTTGGCGCCTCAAATATTTTCAAAAAATTGCTTCTTAAAAATCACTTTTGAGACCTATATTATATAATCTCTCATCCCAACTCAAAAATATTTGTTTTAAAACCTTTTTACTATTTATTATTTTCCATTTTCCAAAAGGCCGGAAATGGATTTTCAAATATTTTGTGAAGGAAAGTATTTGCGAAAATCTTGGTAAAATTACCGAACATGAATATGAACATGTGGGACTTATTTGTACAAAAATATTTGTAAGTTGTGTTGAAAGTTTTGGAGAAAACATTTAAAAACAGATTCATCACATTTTGAATTTCCCAAATTTAGTGAAAGAAATATTTTTAAACACTCTTGAGGCCACCATCCCTAGACCCCATTTTTGATCCTCTATCTATTGGACTCAATCTTGCACATGTGTTCCATTCATATTATTTGTCAAAACAATCAAAAACAACTGCTCGCTATTATGGGCATGGTTAAATTCATGCATTCCTTGGCCAATAATTGCACTCTCTGCATCTCACTCCTGTTCTGAGAGATGGACAACACCCTTCTCAAGCCTCTAGACATGGTCTACCTGATCCTCCCCCTCTCTAGCTCAGCCACTAACCAATAGACAAGGGAGTGATCACCACCCTTTTTCCAATCCATCTCCACAGTGCACCACTTGAGGAACCCTTGCGCCATAAGACTCCTCTAGGCCCTCGTGACTGCCTGGCGAGAGCATACCCCCTCCCCTTGTTTCCTTCTTCATTAGCCACGATCTGGCCATGGCTCCCAAAACCCGTTTGACACGTCTCTCGCGTTCCAAAGCGTGGGCGGCATGTCGATCATCGCGGCATTTTCTACTAGCTTCCCGTGATCTCCACAAACCCACCTGTGCCCCTCATTTCCCCCAGATCACCCTCCTTCTCCCTCAGCTCTCTGTCGAACACCTGTGGGTGCCTAGCGTTCGCCCTTGAATCCGCTCGCCCCGCATCTCCTCCTTCATCCCTCTCCGTCCTCAATGGCCTACTCACCAAGGCCAACCCACCATACATGATCTACGGTGATGGCATTCCCGTGAGTTCCCCCGCCATGTCCTCCATGGACGCCGCTCTCCGACCAATGGCCCCAGGCAACCCGAGGCCACCTCCTCGACCTCAAGCATGTCGGAGTACCTCCACTCCTCCTCGATCGACTTCTAGTGCAAAACGCCCCCTCGCTCGTGTCTTGTTCACCGACATCGAGCACGGCATGGCCGCCGGTGACCTCCTCGTCAAGCCCCAAGCACAGGAAGTCTCTGGCCCAGCCATTTACTTCCCTTCATTCCTTGGATACTCGCACTGCTCGAGCCTCTCTCAATTTGCATCTACACTTATTGCAGGGGCGCCGCCAACCTTCATCTTGGTTCGCCGCCGTGGATTCCCAGCGGCCATCTTGCTCCCATCGTTCCCGTCAAGCGCAGATGGAGGCAACGGACGCGCGACGTCGCTGCGCCTCCTGGTGCAAGCTGCGCTTGCTAGCGTGCCTTAGCGCCACTGGCGGTGTGCTCGCAGCCTCCTGCCGCCGTCGGAGGCGGACTCCGCCGCGTCAAAATGGTCGACGCCGGCACCTGTCGACGTGGCTTCCTCTCGGGGGTCGGATCCTGATCCGACGGAGGATTACCGGTTCGACCGCGCCCATCGCTTATCTTCTGGCCTAGCTGCGGCCCAGCACTTCATTTGAAATTTTTCCCGCGCGGAAGAACTCCTAGCAGGCCGGCCCAGTCGCAGATCTGGCCTGTTTCCTTTGTGCAGGTTGTTTTTTTTTCTGTTTTCCTACAGATCTAGATCTACTTCTTTACTTTAAATCGAAACAAAAATTCAAATGAGTAAAACTTTCCAAACCAAAAATCACAGTTGTAGATCTACTAATTTCTAACCACATCCCAACTTGCAGATACGTGTTTTGTGCTGTATTTTAGGAGAAATAAAATAAATGGCAGAAGCACTCTTTAACACCATTTACTTAATAACTTGAGTTTTATGTATCCAAAACATGCAAACTCAACTGTTCTGAGTAGACCTTGATAATGTCTATCTGTGGCAGTTGGCCTTGTGTTGACTTAATTTGTGGTGTGAAAATGACATGCATGTTAGTTTTAGGCCAGAGAGCAATTCTGTGAACTGTTTAATTTTAGTGGTGATGAATTTTGATGTGAATCCACTTGTGTTGGTTTACTAGTGACTAGGAGCACCTTATACTAGATTTTCATGATTTTAGGAGTTACAGAACAGCCTTGGTGCAATATTTAGTGTTTAGCCCTTTTCTGCATATTATTGCTATGCCTTTATTTAAATTGTGCGTTATATTGTTTTTGTTATAAAATTGATTCGTAGAATGTGTAGGGTATTAATACATGTTTGATATGTGTTTTGAGTGTGACACTATCATGTTAGGACTTGTGTGTGAAAAACCATGGTTGTTAGGATTTTATTCTCATAGGGTATTTTCCTAGTATTATATAATAGGTTAAATCATGTTATTCTTCATATTGGTATGATGACTTGAAAAAATTCTTTAGTACTGTTATACATAGCATAGCTACTATTATTTTTGCATGTTATACTTGCTTGCATGATTGAATAAGGTCTAGATCATTTTGGCAAGCCATGCTAGTTTTAGGTGATTTCTGCCATAGTAGTTATTTGCATGCTAAGTTTTTGATAAATTGTTTAGGTTGTTATTTTGATAGTACTAGCATGTCTAGGTGTTGTTTTCTATGTTATTTTGATGCTATCTTATAGATCCATCATGTTAGCATAATTCTTGGTTGATGATCTATTAAGGTTATGCATGTCTGCATGTCTAAATAGCCCTTTTTCCAGGCCTAGTGTAGTGGTTGTTTTGCTCCATGATTATTTTCATGTATTAAGTGATGCCATGACATGTTTGGTATTGTTTTGTCTCTGTTATTAGGTTGCTTAGCTACTGGTTATATTATTTTTCCATGTCTATAAAAGCATGTGTCACTATGGGCTTGTAGTATTGCTTGTTATTATTTTCCTATGCATGTGTATGTATTTCTAGGTTGTTTTCTTGTTATTTTGTTCATCCTCATGAATGACCAGAGAGTCATTAACCTTATTTGAGCATGATATGAGAGTGGAACACCCACTGAACTCATTCCATGTTGGTTGAGGATCCATAGCATCAATTCTAGTGTTATTCATGTGTATTGTCTGTGCCTGTTTTGCTTGTTGGTGTGCACCCTAGTAATATTGTTTGTGAGAGTACTTGTTTGATGAAATGCTTGCTGTATGTTTACTTTTTTTCAAGTGCTTGCCTTTGTTTGGTTCTGATTGCGTTGTTCCTTTTTGAGATTACGATGTTAGATAACGAAGACAGTATTATTTCCCGGAGAGGTTTTATTGCAATTCTTGTTTATTTCAAGAGCAAGACCAAGACCAGTGCCAAGACAAGCCACTCTAAATGCTTGCTTGATGATTACTTATCATTATCTATCATGCATGTTTTACTTCTGAAGTTTTACAGAAGGTTGATTCAAAAACTATTTTTTTTCTTAGTGGACTATACCACTATCTGTATTATGTATCTATTATACTATAACCACTTTATAATCTTGGTGTTACCAAGCCCTTTAGATATTTTAGTATCATCACTTCATTCACTTAAGTCCCCTAGTGGACATTTTAACTTATGTTTTTGGAAAGCAAAAGCTTGGAAAAACCCCGAGGAAAGGTGGGACCTTGTCCGAGGGAGGTTTGTGAAGAAGAAAATGTTTTCGACTTGTTTTCCAAAAATGACACATAACCTAGTCTTCGCCGGACAACCAAGCCGTGCTGCCACATTACCCCAATATGGGAACAGGGTCCCTTGCTATTGTCTTAGCCAGACTTTGAGCAGAAACCCGGAGAACCTGAAGAAGATGGTTTTGCTGACGACTGTGCGAGCTAGGAACATCTCCGAGTTAGTATCCTGTAGGTAGTCAAAGCGTGACTTGGGTTTACCACGAGTATGTTTTGTATACTTCCGCTTTTTCTAGTGTATTTTCCTGCCCTGCATGGCAGTTGTTTTCAACTAAGTCATGTGACCAGTTGTGTAAGTCGTGTATTCGTGTAGTGGATGTTGTAATCTGAAATTCCAACTCGAGTATGTTGTTCACGACTAACTGATCTTGGGATCGTGAATGTATGCGTATTGGAGGTCTCGGACTGCTAGTCTAGGGTCCCTACAAGGACATCCCTAGATCTTCACCCACACATACACATGATTATGTTGCTGCTCAAGATAATAAGTATAGAGTGAGATTTGGACCAATGACAAGATCAAGAACCAAGTTATTAGAACAACAGGTGAACTTCACTCTTAATTGAATATTATGTTTGTGCTTATGAGAATTTTATACTAGCTAAGCCTATGCATTAATATATGATCAGGGTTATTGATAACACAAACATGGATGGAGAAGAACATCAAGAGGAGGTGGAAAACCAGTTGGAGCTACTGGAAAACAGCCATTACAAGACGAAAAACAAGATCGCATTGCTGGAAAACAAGAAGGAGCAGCTGGAAAACAAGCATAACCAGTTGGTAAACAAAGAGGATGGCGCGCAAAACTTTGTTGATGTGTCATAGAGGGAGTCATGTTCCAATAGGACTTGGGCATGAGTGCCCCTATTTAGATTAACCCACGATGGGTCGGTTTGTATCAAGTTGAGTCCAAACATGAGTCGAAGCCGAGTTTGGTTAGGTGTGTTTACGCAAGCACTACCAAATTCCGCGCGGTCTGTGACGTTTCAATACCGTTGCGGATGGGCTCCAAACCGTCGCTAAGGGCAATCCGCGACGGTTTACGCGACGAAGTGAGAACGTGCCTGATCGACTGTCACGGATGATTCTGCGACGATTAAATGAACACTAATCCGTCGCGAGCTACTGGCTGGCCCAGCACAAGGCCCAACAAGGAGCGACGTTTTTTTCGTCGAAATGTGTGTGCACGTGGCATCGTTTTCCCGTTACCCATTACTGACGTCACTTCCACCGTTTCTGACGTCATCATCGTCTTGACATTTTAAAAACGTCGCGATTGGAACTACCGTTACCTCCGTTAATGACGTCATAATATGTGCGACATTTATTTTCTCGTCGCGGGTACAAGCAGTATAAGGTGCCACGTGTTGCTCTCATAATGTTCCACGTATACGCTTATTCCCAACGAATATATAATGTTGACCGACGGTGCGACATTTTAGTTCATCGTAAGACGTCGCGAATCATGAGCCAGCACATGTACCAACACGGCATGTCCACGTCGATATGTTTCCATGACGTGTTTATTTCGTCGCGATTTCCATCCAATAAGGTGCCGCCTCATGGACCTACCATATAGTACCACGTGTCCTCGTATTCATAAGCATGGAAAATACTATACTAGTTTTCACAGCAAAGCAAACACAACAAATACATAAATTCTGAATAAGGTCACAACATAGCTCGCCAGCAAAGGCAGTCTAATATAGTTCAACAGACAACAAGCGGTTTCACAAAGGGCTACTCAGTTCCATATCTCGGATGAACTTGAGCCAACATGCCACCAATAAGGGTTTTGTACATTTCTTGACTCTTCTACATACCTTTGTGTTCCTCTGTCATACACAGCAATTCTTGTCGATGCTTCATCCTATCTGCATCAGCTTGTTCCTTGGCCTGCTTCACCTCAACAACTATAGACTGCAGGTCCTGCCTCTGTTTTCTCTCAGAATCAAGTTGAAGGTGAAGCTGATACTTTGTTGCTCTTGCACTGGTTGTGATCCCACCTATGGTATTCAGGAACGAAGACTTTAGACGGTTCTTGGTCAGCACAGCAGCGACAGCTTTGGTGGCAGAAAGAGGTTCCTTGACAGCGCCATCTACTGAAGTACGTTCTAGCATATGATATTGCATTTCTTCCTATAAAGCATGTAAAAGCTTTAGATGAAATAGAAGCTGAACTAGCTTGTAAGGAACATTGATATCATGAAAAGCTTGTACATAACAAAGATGCAAATAGCAGATGACAAGCAATTAAGCACGCATGACAATCTTGTAAGGAACATAAATGAAAAACATCACATGACAGGCATGTAAGTAAACATGGCTGAAAATAGCAGACGACAAGTATGTACAGAACATAGATGAAAATAGCAGCTCACAAGGATAGATTAACTAGCAGATGAAAAGCAAGCAGCATGCATGTGCATGAACTATGAGATGACAGGCATAGGTGAAATAGCAGGAGTTTGCATCAGAATTCACAAACGGAAGCATCAATATGTATCTAGAAGAATCTATGGAGGTAATTGTTGATCCCAGAGATAAACAGTATTCTGAGGGACTTACAATTGCTCTTTTCACGGGCGAAGAGAATCCACGTGTCTTGTTGTTGTGCGTAGCTTTGAACAATTCAAAGGCATCTTCCCCCATGTCGCAGCAAACCATGTAGCTACGAGAACCTGTCGCGCTATGGAACTGGAAGGCCTGTCTGCTTTGTATGGTTTTCATACAAGCCATCTACATAAACGAAGTATGAACTGATTAGACACAGTCCAGGTTATGGAATAGAAACAGTGGCAAGGTAGAGTGAACAAAGACGGTACCCGTTTCCTGACTAAGGACCAGTTATCGACTAGCCTGCACCATTCTTCTTCGCTCATGTGCCCAATTACATCAGGAGGCATTCGTACAACTCTACTCTTGTCTCTAACGCTGTCAAAAAATTCTTGCTTCAGAATATGGCGTCTTTGTCTTGTATAGTTCTTGAGATGCATCAGAAGAGATTGACGAATAACAGGGTCTCTGGGGTTCAGATGAAACTTTGACTGAAACAAAAGAAAGAGCACTTTTCAGTTATATGAACAACAATAGAATGAACTGGAAGGTTGGGTTATAGAACTTACAATCACATGGACGTGGTAGGAGGAAAATATATATTCCCTTCCCTTGTACTCTTTCCAATGGGGGAAGATAGGGACAGTGTGCTTCACAGATAATGAACACGGGGTAGCATACATGGCAGCAACCTTTGGGTCCACTGGCCTTGTCTTTCCCAGAGGAATAACAATTCTGATCCTGTTTCCTTTGGACATGTTTCTTCTCCTCCCAGCCGCACCACTCGAAACAATGTCTTCACATGGGTAATCTACAGAAATTGTGGCATTGCTAGAGTTAATATTCTGCATTTTGGATTTCCCTCTACACATGTCCCCTCGTAGAGCATGCAATCTCTGTGACATGTCATCTTGCTCTTCGTTGCAGGCACCTTGCTCCTCGACTTGGGAACCTTGCCCCTCACCTAGGAATGGTGGCAACTTGCCTTGCACACCTGGCAGCTCACCGTAGGGAGGTACCTGCTCGCATTGGGCGGCTACCTCGTCAGCCTCCTCCTTCTGTTGGGCAGCTTCTAGCTGGCCATGGGCAAGTGCCTACTCGCCTTGGGAAGCTTCCTGCTGGCCTTGGGGAGCTGCCTCCTCGTCTTGGACCACTGGTCGCTTGAGTTCGTCATCTGCATACAAATGGACATGGGCAACTGCATGCTCGCGATGTGCCTTGATGTGCTTGCGTTTGCAACCATGTCCACCAGGAGGCATCTTTGTCCTACCAGATGTACTCTTGACTTTAATGTTCCTAATCTGCACGGTTCATATGTACCAAATCAACTAGGATAGTAGCACAAAATACATGGCAGAACAGTAATTAAGCCAGCAGTTCCACACAACATAAGTACCTTTATTGTTGAGCTATCATGCAAGGCATGCCTTATCTAGATGGTATACATGGTATAAATGGAAATAAATAGCTTATAATATAAGTCTAGAATTGATGATTTATGCGAATAAATGAAAATAAATAGCGCATACATGTTCTTTACAAATAGCCTTATCTTTCATTGGGATGTGACAACATAGAGTTAGAAAATCTTAGTGATGCAATTCTCTGTTTGACCATATCATATCAGTAATCTAATTTGTGGACCTAAGTATGATAGAATCGCAGGAGAAGTGATCTTAAGCTTTATACAAGCTCGAAAATAAGCAAACTCTAACCAAAGGAACTTGATGGCTACCAGGCAGGCGAGGTGGCAGATCATGAGGACGACCTGGACGGCGAGGTGGCAGATCTTGACGGCGACCTGGGCGGCGAGGTATCAAATCTGGACGGCAAGGTGGCAGATCTGGATGGCGTCCTGGACGGCAAGGTGGAAGCCCGAGAAGGCGAGCTGAGCGGCGGGGTGGACGACCGGGGACGGCAAGGTGGAAGCCCGGGAAGGCAAGCTGCACGGCGAGGTGGAAGACCGGGGATAGCCAGGTGGAAGCCCGGGAAGGCGAGCTACAGGGCGAGGTGGAAGGCCGGGGCGGAGTAGATGGGGTTTAGGAGGAACGGGGGATTTCGGACAAGAAGAGGAGGGGTAACTTCGGCGAGGGGGAAGATAAGAGGGAGAGGTTCGAAATTTAGGGCAACATAGGCGGCAAAGTTTTTGGTCGATAATTTGGGTGGGCGGCGCGAAATTTTCTGCGACCGCCAGATTTTGGTACATTGGCTGGAGAACATTGCTGGCCGTTGGATACATGATGGATGGCCTAAAAAGATAACCATTATTGAAATATGTTATTTAAGGATAATTGGAAGACATCTATAAATTACTGACATAAACTATTACTAATAATAAATATATTACCCTACCATTGTCTTGGGTGTTCCTTGAGCCTAACCTAACACAACCAAACAATTGGATCCGCTTTGGTACCCCTTTTCCAGCTCACGTAGACGGGCCAAAACGCTGGTTCCATCTTTTTCCCAACGGGGCTATGGTTTCTCCGGAGAGGGGGCTTTGGAACGTCTGAATTCCACCACAACACATGGTATGCCATAACATGTGTGTTAGAGTGTGGCATGGGTCTTGGATGCCCATGATTCCCTCTCCCTTTGCGCTAGGGTTTCACCGACGTCGAATTCTCTCTCGCGGGTTCCAGGACTGCTTAATGAGAGCCCGAAACTCCTGGATCTAACGGAACTGGGGGAATCTTGACAAGAGGTGGGTCCTACCATTTTTCTTGGGTATTCCTTGATCCTAACATAACACGACCAAGAAATTGGTTACACTTTGGTACCCCCTTTCGGCTCACGTAGAGGGGCCAGAACAACAGTTCCGTCTTTTTCCCCAGCAGGGCTATGGTTTCTCCGGAGTGGGAGGCTCCGGATCGTCTGAATGCCACCAAATCCCATGGTATGCCATACCATATGTGTTAGAATGTGGAATATAATGGGTCTTGGATTCCCGTCGGATTTGACCGTCGTCGTCGTTTGAATGCTCTCTGTGTTAGGGCTTCACCGTCGTCGGATTCTCTCTAGCGGGTTCCAAGACTACTTAGAGCCCGAAACTCTCGGATTTGACGGAACTAGGGGGAATATTGCCAAGAGATGTGGACCCTAACATTTTCTTTTGTGTTCCTTGGGCCTAACCTAACACAACCAAAAAATTGGTTCCACTTTGCTAGCCCTTTCCGACTCACGTAGAGGGGCCAGAACGGTTGTTCCGGCTTTTTCCCCATCGGGGCTATGGTTTCTCCGGAGAGGGGCTCCGGATCGTATGAATGCCACCAAACCCCATCGTATGACATACCATGTGTGTTAGAGTATGTCATGGTCTTGGATACCCGACATTACCATGCTCCCTTTGTTAGGGCTTCACCGGCGTCGGATTCTCTCTGGCGTGTTTCGTGACTACTTAGAGCCCGAAACTCCCAGATCTGAGGAAAATGGGGGAATCTTGCCAAGAGGTGGGCCCTGTCATTTTCCTGGGTATTCCTTGGGCCGAACCTAACACAACAAAGTAGTTAGTTCAATCTTCCTACCCCCTTCCGGCTCACGTAGATGGGGCAGAACGATAGTTCCGTCTTTTTCCCCAGCGGGGCTATGGTTTATCCGGAGAGGGGGCTCCCGATCGTATGAATGCGACCAAATACCATTGCATGCCATACCGTGTGTGCTAGAGTGTGTCATGGGTCTTGGATGCCCACTATTCCCTCGATCTCTGTGTTAGGGTTTCATCGGTGTCGGATTCTCTCTCGCGGGTTCTAGGACTAATTAATGAGAGCCCAAAACTCCCGGGTGTGACAGAACAAGGGGAATCTTGCCAAGAGGTGGGCCCTACCATTCTCTTGGGTGTTCATTAGGCCTAACCTAACACAACCAAGCAGTTAGTTCCACTTTTCTACCCCCTTCTGGCTCATGTAGATGGGGAAGAACGACAATTTTGTCTTTTTCCCAGCGGGGCTATGGTTTATCCGGTGAGGGGGCTCCGGATCGTCTGAATGACACCAAATCCCATGGTATACCATACCATGTGTGTTAGAGTGTGTGAGGGTCTTGGATGCCCAAGAGTCCCTCGCTCTCTGTGTAAGGGCTTCACCAGCGTCAGATTCTCTCTAGCGGGTTCTAGGACTACTTAGAGCCCGAAACTCCCGGATTGGACGAAACTAGGGGAATCTTGCCAAGATGATGTAGATGTTTGCCCGATCTTTCACCGCAAGAACCACCGAGATAACTATTCTCCCAATCACGTGAGCGATACACATAACCTGAAGAACATGGATAGATTTAGGCGAGAAACGCACGAACCCTCTTGACAGATCCAAGAACACTCGCACCTTTATTTCACACCAAGCTCGACAACTCTAGGCAGATCCAAGAGCCCCCGACCCACGAACGAACCCTCTTGGCAGATCCAAGAACACTCGCACCTTTATTTGCAAAGATAACCGACGAACGTCCGAGACGCCGTCCACACGCCGATACCCTAGGGATGGTGGAGACTTGGAACTTTTAGTTCTACATAATTTTCAACCTCCCTAAACCCTAGGCCTTGGCTCTCTTTATATAAGAGGCCAACCCCTAGTCGGTTGGACAAACCCAAACCGAAACTGACTCGAACCTAAACCTAGTTGGACTCAAACTGGATACAAACCGGCCCATTAGAAGGCTCGGCCAACACATGCGGCTCGCAGGCCTTAGACATTATACATCATAGTTTATTGTCCTAGCGTGCTAACCAATAGATGCCCGTATCATCCTCCCTTTCTTCAAAAGGTGTTGTCCTCAACGCCAGAAGGTCTTCTCCGGCGCTTGTGGCGTCAAATTATCATATCACCACGCTTCTACATCCTCAAGTCTTGCTTGCCTGCCACACCACATCCTCCCTCTCGGCTAGCTAGACTTGTTCTTGGTGCCATCCATGTTTGGCACCACCAACATGATTTAGACACATAATCTGTCAAATTGCATATGTAAACGCACCATGCAAACCACCCCTGACACAGCATGACAGACTCCTGCACCCCAAGGGTCCAAATAAGCTGAATACGCCCACGGATGCAATCTGAAATAGTGGAGGTCAACTGAGTGCATCACCCAAGACAAACAGGACAAATTCCTGCACCCCTTGAATCCAAATGAACCAAGTTCACCGCGTGTGAAAATATAAACTGTTGTCTCTTTTTTTTCTACTTTTTCTGCATGTCCGTTTCGCAAAAGTTGTTCCCAAATTTGTTCTCAATTTTTTCCTCGATCTTGTGCTGACTCGTACACGTACATCACGGAAGGAAACAATCTGATCCACTTTTAATGGAAAGTCACGTAATCACGTTGCACTTGCCTTGCCTTGTATTTTCGATCTCTTCCGATCCTCCTTTATTTTTCCTTAGCTGGCCAACGCGCATCTTTTCTAGGCAATTATTTCCTTGCTTCCAGGAACCACACGCATACAATTCCAAATGATCTGCACCACTTTTTTTCGTACGTACAGATTGCACCAAAATAGCAGATCCGATTCCTTCCCATCTTGCGAGACAGGGACTCCCTTCATGGTTCTCGACAGCAACACGATTAGCAGCGACGGAAACTCCTCACGCTCCACGCAAGCACCACACCAACTCCACCTCGACCAGATGCATCAACGCAGCTCGCCGTCAAACAATACCTAGCAAAATCGATCAACAAGCTCGCAAACCAGCAGATAGATCTCAACATACCGAACATTGTGGTGATCAACCTGACGCTCTGATACCACATGATGTAGGCGTTTGCCCGATCTTTCACCGCAAGAACCACCGAGATAACTATTCTCCCAATCACGTGAGCGATACACATAACCTGAAGAACATGAATAGATTTAGGCGAGAAACGCACGAACCCTCTTGGCAGATCCAAGAACACTCGCACCTTTATTTCACACCAAGCTCGACAACTCTAGGAAGATCCAAGAGCCCCCGACCCACGAACGAACCCTCTTGGCAGATCCAAGAACACTCACACCTTTATTTGCAAAGATAACCGACGAACGTTCGAGACGCCGTCTACACGCCGATCCCCTAGGGATGGTGGTAACTTGGAACTTTTAGTTCTACATAATTTTCAACCTCCCTAAACCCTAGGCCTTGGCTCTCTTTATATAAGAGGCCAACCCCTAGTCGGTTGGACAAACCCAAACTGAAACTGACTCGAACCTAAACCTAGTTGGACTCAAACTGGATACAAACCGGCCAATTAGAAGGCTCGGGCAACACATGCGGCTCGCAGGCCTTAGACATTATACATCGTAGTTCCACATGATGTAGATGTTTGCCCGATCTTTCTCCGCAAGAACCACCGAGATAACTATTCTCCCAATCACGTGAGTGATACACATAACCTGAAGAACATGGATAGATTTAGGCGAGGAACGCATGAACCCTCTTGGCAGATCCAAGAACACTCGCACCTTTATTTCACACCAAGCTCGACAACTCTAGGCAGATTCAAGAGCCCCCGACCCACGAACGAACCCTCTTGGCAGATCCAAGAACACTCGCACCTTTATTTGCAAAGATAACCGACGAACGTCCGAGACGCCGTCTACATGCCGATCCCCTAGGGATGGTGGTAACTTGGAACTTTTAGTTCTACATAATTTTCAACCTCCCTAAACCCTAGGTCTTGGCTCTCTTTATATAAGAGGCCAACCCCTAGTCGTTTGGACAAACCCAAACCGAAACTGACTCGAACCTAAACCTAGTTGGACTCAAACTGGATACAAACCGGCCCATTAGAAGGCTCGGCCAACACATGCGGCTTGCGGGCCTTAGACATTATACATCGTAGTTTATTGTCCTAGCGTGCTAACCAATAGATGCCCGTATCATAAGAGGTGGACCCTAAAATTTTCTTTGGTGTTCCTTGTGCATAACCTAACACAGCCAAACAGTTGGTTCCACTTTGCTACCCCCTTCCGGCTCGCGTAGAGGGGCCAGAACGGCAGTTCCGCCTTTTTCCCCAGTGGGGCTATGGTTTCTCCGGAGGGGGGCTCCGGATCGTATGAATGCCACTAAATCCCATGGTATGACATACCATGTGTGTTAGAGTGTGTGATGGTGTTGTATACCCGAGATTACCTCTCTCTCTGTGTTAGAGCTTCACCAGCATCGGATTCTCTCTGGCGTGTTCCAGGACTACTTAGAGCCCGAAACTCCCGGATCTGACGGAACTGGGGGAATATTTCCAAGATGTGGGACCTACAATTGTATTGGGTGTTCCTTCGGCCTAACTTTACACAACCAAGAAATTGTTTCCACTTTGCTACCCCCTTCCGGCTCACGTAGATGGGGCAGAACGACAGTTTCGTCTATTTCCCCAGCGGGGCTATGGTTTCTCCGGAGAGGTGGCTCCAGATCGTCTGAATGCCACCAAATCCCATGGTATACCATACCATGTGTGTTAGAGTGTGTCATGGGTCTTGGATTCCCAAGAGTCCCTCGCTCTCTTTGTAAGGGCTTCATCGGCGTCGGATTCTCTCTAGCGGGTTCCAGGACTACTTGGAGCCCAAAACTAACAGATTGGACAGAACTAGGGGAATCTTGCCAAGAGGTGGACCCTAAAATTTTATTTGGTGTTCCTTGTGCCTAACCTAACACAGCCAAACAGTTGGTTCCACTTTGCTACCCCCTTCCGGCTCACGTAGAGGGGCCAGAACGGCAGTTCCGCCTTTTTCCCCACCGGGGAGATATGGTTTCTCCGGAGGGGGGCTCCGGATCGTATGAATGCCACCAAATTCCGTGGTATGACATACCATGTGTGTTAGAGTGTCATGGTCTTGGATACCCGTGATTACCTCACTCTCTGTGTTAGGGTTTCACATGTGTCGGATTCTCTCTCGCGGGTTCTAGGACTAATTAATGAGAGCCCGGAACTCCCGGGTGTGACGGAACTGGGGGAATCTTGCCAAGAGGTGCGACCTACAGTTTTCTTGGGTGTTCCTTGGGCCTCACCTAACACAACCAAGCAGTTAGTTCCACTTTGCTACCCCCTTCCGACTCTCATAGATTGGGCAGAACGACAGTTCCGTCTTTTTCCCCAGTGGGGCTATGGTTTCTCCAGAGGGGGCTCCGGATCGTCTGAATGCCATAAAATCCCATGGTAAGTATACCATACCATGTGTGTTAGAGTGTGTCATGGGTCTAGGATTCCCAAGAGTCCCTCGCTCTCTGTGTTAGGGCTTCACCGGCGTCAGATTCTCTCTAGCGGGTTCCAGGACTACTTAGAGCCCGAAACTAGGGGAATCTATCCAAGAGGTGGGCCCTAACATTTTCGTTGGTGTTCCTTGTGCCTAACCTAACACAACCAAACAGTTGTGATGAGGACATCTGTCGTGGGATAATCACGACAGACGTTACCAGGGGTAACTTATCTTGGGGTAAATCGATTCTGGTGTTTCGGAGAGGGTTTAGCTCAGGGGAAATCATGCTAATAATCGATCTGGTAGCTCTGGCAATCAAGTCGCTGAGTCTCCGATCTAAGGTTACAATCTCAACTCTCGTATTACAGGGAAACTCGAATATCTGGTAAAAGCTCGTGTCCTTTCTGACCCTAGGAGTCGGTTTATATCTTACCCAGCCCCCTGGCTTCCTATCCAAGGCACACTCGGAGTCCTACCCAGTCACCGCATACAAACCCTAGATTTCCTTATCGTAACCCACAAGCCGGGTTACGAGGCCTACACTACTTCTTGGGCCTTCTAGAAGCTCCTCTTCCTTGAGCCGGGTCTCGCGCGGGTCCCTTTGGGCCGAGTTACACCTTGGCATTGGCCTACCGGGTTAGCATCCCTCCATCAGTAGTCCCCAGAATAGCTTGGGCTTCGCAGGGTCAACCGTGAAGCGCATGCTATTCCCTGCAAAATAATAAACACACAAGTTCATAAAATGTCGGGTTAGGATGCTTTGATAATAGCTAGGCCTAACTCTGTAGGCGGTCCATATTGTAACCTGGCGTTCCCCGAATCTAGTATTACTTTCCCGGGTTAACACTCCGAGAAAGCACACAAGACCCGGACTCGCATCACTCGCCTGTCAGTCCGAATATCGCGCTTACAATCTGTTTCGATCTTTTCCGGATATCTCGTAACGGGTGCCTTCAATGCTTATCCCTGGAAATCCGGCTAATTATCTTTTTTTCCGAAAATTTTGGCTCCCGCCGCTTAGACCTAGGGCACCTTCTCGCTCCACGCTTATAAATAGGCAACCAAACGCCATTTTTCAGATCCGCTCTCATTCGCCCCCTTCCTCTTCATCTCCAACCTTTCTCGGTGCCTCCGCCTACGAGCTCGAACCAGCACCACTGCGCCGCCCGTGAGCATGTTCACCGGAGACGAGCAGCCGCCATCCGTCCGCGAGCTCGCCGCTGGAATCGGGTCGCCGCTGGAATCGAGCCGCCGCCCGTCCGCTGCGCCCACACCCGCGACACCACCGGCGGACCATCCGCCACCGCGCCCTTTGAGCTGCTCACCGGGGAACCCAGGCCCGCCGCCGTCAAGCCGTCCGCTGCCGCCGCGTTCTCCTCCTAGATCTCACCGGTAAGCCACTTTACTCCATGGATCTCGCCTTTAACTCGAGCTGTGCTCTTCTTGCAAATAGATTGGATCTAGCTCCATGCCCAGATGCCCTTTTTATTCCCCTCGATTTTTCACTCCATATTCCGCACTTTCATATCCACTGCTCGTTCTAGATTCAGTAGCACACCTTATAGCGCATCTCCATTACTTGTAATCACGATTTCTCCCTAAACTTTTCCGCCTGGATTCAGTCGGTCAACACTTCCTGTTAGTATTATCTTTTAAGCCGGGTAACAACCATTTTTCGGGTCTTAGCTGCTTACACCCTGCACTCTGTCTTCTTTTTAGGTTAAGCCCATGGCGCCTAAGGCCAGCGCGAAAGTGAAGGGCAAACAGCCGGCCAGCAAGGCCAGGCCGAGTCAGTCGATCTCCGCCAACTTGGCGAGGTCGACATTGACCAAGGCCAAACTGGATGAACTCGCCGAATCTGGCGTCTTACCCGCTCGGGAAGAAATTCACTGGCGCGTACCCGGAGACGAGACTCAGCCCTCTCCGGCTATTGATGAGGTAATAGTCTTTGTAGAGCACGTGATCCGGGGTTTCCGCCCCCTGGGTCACCCCTTTTTCCGCGAATTGCTGAACCACTACGGTCTCCGAGTTTTCGATATAGGACCCAATTCCATGCTCAACATCACCCATTTCATTGTCTTGTGCGAGTCATACCTATGCATTCCTCCAAACCTCGCACTCTTTCTTGAGCTATTCCAGTGCAAACCGTGCCGCGAAAGCGGCAACGGGGCCCTCCTGGTTTGTGGGGGGGTTTCTATCCAAAGAAAAAAGAATTCCTTAATGCCAACTTTAAGCCTTAAATCTCATGTCAAACACTGGCAAAAGACATATTTCTATTGCCAGGACACCTCCTCACCCGGCGAAAAGACATTGCCGGGTTTCTCCGAAAATCTTCTCACGCTTTCCGACAATATTAGCTCTTATGCCTCCGAGTCGGATCGGAAATCTATCCAGCCCCTCCTCGCCAAACTCGCTGTACTCTCGGCTCAAGGCCTCCTTGGGCTTAACTTAGTCAAAACCTGGGTAACCTTCCGGATTCAGCCCAATGTCGTCCAGCCCAAACTCATGTGTAACTACTCTGGGCATACCATGGATTCCCTTCGTTACTCGATGAGGAATTCCCGGCCGCGGACGCGAACAAGATTATCAAAAACTTCCGGACCGAGAAGATGGAGGTGATCCGGACTATAGCCGGCCTAGACCCCTACACGCGGGATAACCCGGCTCCAGCAGTAAGATCCGGCCCTTCCTCTTTATCCGACTGACATTCTTCTGGCATGATTGCTAACCTTTACAATTGTACCTTTATCTCAGGAAGATAGCGCCTTCTGGAAGATTGAGACCCCGCCTCCTTCCGAGGACTCAGAGGAGGACGAGGAGCCGGCTGACTCGGACGAAGGTAGCATCCGGGTTTCACTCAATTTCCATTTCTGTTGACTTTACTTTTCCAACTTGTTTTCCTTTTCCGACAATATGCTATGTTTTCCAGGGTTAGAGGATGAGGAGGAGACTCAGTCGGACGAAAGTGAGGCTGAGCCGGACGTCGAAGTTGGAGCTAAGAGGAAATCCCGAAGGGTAGTATTCAAGGTTCTGTATTCCTCTATCGCCTCCCAACCATATTCATTCTCTAACATGTGCGAGCTTAACCAACGCTTGTCCGATTCGCCACACTTGAAGGAACCCGCTCCAGTCAGGCGCAGGGTAACCCGGAACTCCCCGGGTGATGACCCTCTCAACCCGGGTATCCCTTCATCCCCAGCTCGCCGTGCCGGTATTCCCCAGACGCATCCTTCCAATTCTCCTCAAAAACATCCTTCTCCCAATCATCCATTAGCTGGACAATTCCGGCTCTCACTTTCGGACCCCTTGACAGCCTGCTTCGGGTCTAGCAATGACCTTCCACCAGACTTTGTGGTGAACGCCGGGTAAGCTATCTTTCTTGATACTCAATACGCTAATTCTTCCCGTAAGTTTCATTTATCACGTACTAACTAATCCTTTTATTTTCCATCAGAGCCAAGGTCACAACCAGTGACCCGGATGATATGGACGTGGATAACCCGGCGATGGAAGAGCCGGTAGATACTGTGATGGCCGCGGCTGGCGGCGCTGAAGAAGAAGAAGAAGACCTGCTGAAAGACCCGACCGGTCAGGAGGCCGAGTATCCTATTCCCTCGCATGGATCCGGGGGTGATGACGTCGAGGTCCTGGGCGCGAGGATGGGTGATCCCACTCCTGAGACCCAAGCGACCCGGGTGTCCCCCCTCAAGCAGGAAAGGACTCCTCCTCCGAGTAACCAGGCCCCCAGCTCTTCCGGGGTGAAACTTGATGAACTGAGCTTTGACGAGATGCTAGGTTGTCTCTATACCTTAAAAATCGATGAAAAGGGGATTTTGGAAGCCATGGCAGCGAAGCACCAGGTAAGTGAACCAATACTGCTTGTATACTCACCTAGTCCCCAAGTTCCGAGTGAACTATGCATAGTTTGCTTGGTACTTTATAACGCTATAGTTTGTCACACCCGGATTTATCTTTTTTTCGACTTATGTTCCCTTTTCTTTTCTCGCAGGCTTACGTGGCCCAATCTGAGGAAGTGTTGGCTTAAACCAACAAGCTCCTCGAGACGGAGACAAAGCTGCGTGAAGCGCTGGGAGCTGATGCTGAGAAACATGAGAAAAATGTGAAAAAGTATAAGAAGAGGTCCCAACTTGCTGAGGGTGAACTGAAGAAACTGTCGGCCCAAATTGCCGATACTTATCGCACACTGCTTGGTAATAACTTCTAACTGGTTAACTATAACCCGGATTTCTTATTCCGCAAAAAACTCGGAATTTATTGCTTTAACCTTTCTGTTACTCTACAGGGTCGGGTGAGGCTATGCCAGACGAAGATGATATCGAGAAGTTGAAGACCTTGAAGGCCATAATCCGGCAACTCTATGCCGGCACCAAATGGATTTTGCAAGCTATCAAGTGGCCGGGTACCGGGTATGGTGATTTTAACACTTTGCTGGATGCGTGTTCCACTATTCCCGAGTGGATTGACCACTGGAAGCGCTCTTCGTGCCGGGTTGGAGTAACCCGGGGGCTCGCTCTGGCCAAGGCCTACTTTCCCAAGCTTGAGCCGGCAAAACTCGTTGGCGGGTTTCCCGAATTCAACAATGACGGCTCCAAATTTTCTGGTAAGAACTTCAAGGCTATCAATACTGAGGTGCGTCACTCGGCGAGCTTGATCGCCGACAGTCTAGATTTAAGCAACATCGTTCCGCCTTACGATGCCAAAGACAAGCCAATTAAGTCGGATTTTCCTAAGCCTTATGACATGCTGGCACGGTGGAAGGCGGAGGCTGCCTAGAGGAGGGAAGAAGCTGGGAAGAAGAAGGCTGAGGCCGATACTGCGCCTACCACCTCTACGCCGTCTGTCCCTCCTCCGGCGCGTGCCGGTACTGCTGCTGACTCGGACGCTGGGGCCGAGAAAACCATCGAGGAGGAAATCAAAGACCCGGCGGCCCAGGACAACGTTGATGACTCGGCCAGGGATCTCGAGTAAAGTTTCACCTTCTATCGTTTCAAACACTTCATTCGGCCAATGGGCATTTGTAATATGCCTAAAACAATTTATCCTTTTAATAGTGCGCCTGTGCACTTTTCGATACAGCTTCCTTGGTTTGTAATACGCTAAAACCTTAATAGCTTTTGTGGCCCTTCTGGCCTTTTGCATGTATTTGATGTTTACTAGCTTCAAACTTTTTGTTGCTGGTTTTCCGACTTTCGCTATTTTTCCTTTTGTGAGGCTCGGTTTTCGGGTCTCAGGGGTTTTGACGAGTGGATTTTTTCTAAGTCCCCAAGTCCCCAAGACTCGGATATTTGGGTTTTTAAGCTTAATAGCTAGACAATTTGCTACTTTTTTCAAATTCCCAAATCCCCAAGGCCCGAATTTCCGAGTCTAGGGGTTTGGAGTGTTCAAAAGAGCAAACTGTTTCTGCTAAGGCCCAAACCCTAGAGCTACTCACATAGGTTTGAAGTTATGCTTAATATATTGCGAGTTTTCGGCTGTTAACCTTATACTCTGCATAACTTGTGGTTTGGATGACCCTTTTGATTCTCTTTGCTGTAGGCCGACTTTGGCGTGGATATTGAATGCTGCTATAACTGTATCAGAACAGGGTCAGGCAAGTCCCATTGGGCATCATGACTAATTGTAATTACACACTAGCAAAGCATGCCACATTTTTGCGAGTCGCATCAAGCTTAAACAAGAGAAATCAAGAAAAATTTGGCTCTATTGTCCGGTTATAAGATTGCAACCGTACTTATTACAAGTAATCGGTCCTTATAACTTTATGGCATCGCGACCGGGTCTTTGAGTTTGCAATTGTGCTATTCAAGCAATCAGCCCCCAAGACCTATATATATAACCTTTTAGAAAAACTATTGTACTATAAACAAACAAATAACACTTACCTGACAGAGATGAGAAAACACAAAGAAAAAACAGGACATATAAAAACTTAACAAAAAACACATAGAAAGGAACAACATCGTAGTTTAACCATCTCTTTTATTGATATGAGAAAAGTTAGGTCAGCAAGCCGCCTCATTAAAAACCCTCCAGTCCCCTTAGGTACCCGGGATAGGAAAAGAGTGCGTCTGAAACCTGCTGCCTGTTACATCGTGTAGTTCCACTTGTAAGCCTAGTCTAGTCTAGGTGTAGTAGGGACGTAGCTGAGCCACGTTCCATGGTCTTTCCCTCTCTTGCATAGATGAAGTGGTATGAGCGGTGTCATTGACAGTATCCGACTCTTCCCTTGCATCTATCAAGTAATATGATCCGTTCTGCAAATTCCGACTTACGATGAACGGTCCTTCCCATGGTGGAGACAACTTATGTTTTCCTTCCTTTGATTGCACCAACCGCAATACCAGATCTCCTTCCTGGAAGACCCGGGTTCTGACTCGCCGACTATGATATCTCCTCAGATCCTGCTAATATATGGCTGATCTCTCCAAAGCTTGTTCTCTGTGTTCTTCTAGCATATCCACAGCGTCCTGTCGGGTCTTCTCGTTCTCTACCTCGACGCAAGCCGACACTCGGGGCGAGTCGTGAATAATATCACTCGGCAACACTGCTTCTGCACCATAAACCATGAAAAACGGGGTCATCTGAGTAGATCTGTTAGGTGTGGTGTTAATTCCCCAAACCACTGATGGTAACTCTTCCACCCATGCTCCAGCAGCTCTGATGCACGGGACTCGCAGACGTGGCTTTAATCCACGAAGTAACTCCTGATTTGCCCTCTCCACTTGTCCATTAGCTTGTGGATGGGCTACTGAGGCTACGTCAAGCCGGATACCATTGTGCCCACATAATTTTTCCAACTCACCAAGGGACATGTTGGTTCCATTGTCTGTTATTATGCTGTGAGGATACCCAAACCTGTAGATGATCCTTTTTAAGAACTTGACTGCTGTGATTGCTTCGCAATTGGTAACTGGCATAACTTCAACCCACTTGGTAAACTTGTCAATGGCCACCAAAAGATGGGTCTTTTTGCAGGGTGACATGTGGAAGGGGCCCACCATATCCATGCCCCAAACAGCGAACGGCCAGGTTAATGGGATTGTTTGCAACTCCATAGCCGGCACATGGATTTGGCGAGCGTACCTTTGACATCCGTTGCACCTTGCCACCAAGCGCTCCGCGTCTGCTAAAGCTGTGAGCCAAAAGAAACCGTGTCGATATGCTTTGGCCACGAGGGATCTTGTGGATGCATGATGCCCACAGTCACCTTCATGGATCTCTTTCAGAATCTGCCGGCCTTCTTCTGGTGCTACACAGCGTAAAAAGACTCCTGCTGCACACCTTTTATATAACTCGCCATTTATGATGGTATAGCCCTTTTCTCGTCTCAGAATTTGCCTTGCTAAAACTTCCTGCGGTGGTAACTCGCCCCGTGATAGATAAGCTAAAAACGGCTCTGTCCACTCGGGAACAGCACGTATCGTGGCCACGAGCTCCAAATCCGGGTCTTGGTTAGCCACCTCTTCCTCAGACTCGGCTTTAACAGATGGCCGCCATAACTCGTCCAGGAAAACATTGGGAGGAACCGGCTCTCTGCGCGAGCCGAGTCTTGCGAGCGCATCTGCTGCCTCGTTCTTTCGCCTGTCAATATGCTCCACCTCATACCCGGAAAAACACCCGGCAACCCTGTCCACCTCTCTGCGATATACTGCCATAGTTGCATCCTTCCTATCCCGGGTTCCTGAGACCTGCTGCACCACAAGATCTGAATCTCCATAGCGCCGTATCCGCCTCATGTTCATCTCCTTGGCTATTCTCAATCCGTGTAATAGTGCCTCATACTCGGCCACGTTGTTGGAGCAATCAAAGTGAATTTCCAACACGTAGCTTAGTTTATCTCCTTTGGGTGATGTAAGTACCACCCCAACTCCTGATCCCTCGTACTGCTTAGAACCATCAAAGTGCATCACCCAAGACTCGGAACTTGGTGTCATTGTGGGCATGCTTGTGTGAGTCCAATCATTGATGAAATCGACTAAAGATTGAGATTTGATTGCAGACCTGGGCTCGTAGTTGATGTGATAATCTCCCATCTCGATGGCCCACTTGGCTATTCTACCTATTGCATCTGAGTTTCTGATAATATCCGACATTGGTATGGAGCTAACCACTGTTATGGGCTGTTCCTGAAAATAGGGTTTCAATTTCCGGCTGGCCATGAAGACCCCGAAAACCAGCTTCTGCCAATGTGGGTAACGCTGCTTTGCTTCCGATAGTACCTCTCTTACGTAATAAACCGGCCTCTGTACCGGGTGATCTTTTCCATCCTATTTACGCTCAACAACGACCACTGCGCTAACCGCCCGGGGCCCAGCCGCAATGTATAGTAACATGGGCTCCTTAGGACCCGGAGCTGCTAAGACTAGTGCCTCATATAACTTCTGTTTTAGTGCCTCGAACGCCTCATCCGCCTCTTGGTCCGAGACGAACTTGTCGGATTTCCTCAAGAGCCGGTATAAGGGTATGACCTTCTCTCCAAGCCTGGATATGAACCGGCTTAATGCTGCTACGCAAACTGTAAGTTTTTGAACATGCTTCAGGCTTTCCGGCTTTTTCAGACTCTGAATAGCTTTGATGTTATCTGGGTTTGCCTCGATTCCTCTCTCGGAAACAATGAATCCGAGTAAATTTCCTGCTGGAACTCCAAATACACACTTTTTGGGGTTAAGCATCATCTGATATCTTCTCAGGTTCCTGAATGTTTCCTTTAAGTCATCAATGAACGTTTCTGCCTTCCTTGTCTTGATCACCACATCATCAACATAGGCGTGAACATTACGTCCAATCTGATCCTCAAAACACTTTTGAATGCATCGCTGGTAGGTTGCGCCAGCGTTCTTCAGTCCGAAAGTCATGGTTTTGTAACAGAAAGCTCCAAAGGGGGTTATGAACGATGTTTTCTCCCAATCTTCGTTCTTGAGCTTGATCTGATGATACCCGGAATATGTATCCAGGAAACATAATAGGCCACTTCCCGCCACTGCATCTATGATCTGATCTATCCTTGGAAGAGCAAACGGATCTTTTGGGCAATGCTTGTTGAGACTCGTGTAATCAATGCACATCCTCCACTCATTACTCTTTTTCATTACTAGAACCGGATTTGCCAACCAATCCGGGTGAAAAACTTCCATGATAAAGCCGGCTGCAAGCAGCCTGGCTATCTCTGCTCCTATAGCCTTTCTTCTTTCCTCATTCATTTTTCTCAGGCCCTG
Organism: Alopecurus myosuroides; assembly: GCA_028641055.1. Classification (NCBI taxonomy): domain Eukaryota; kingdom Viridiplantae; phylum Streptophyta; class Magnoliopsida; order Poales; family Poaceae; genus Alopecurus; species Alopecurus myosuroides. The sequence goes on from CM054062.1 coordinate 118,516,033, forward strand.
CTTCACAGGCCGGGACGAAGGATCAACATGCAAACTGTGCTCAGCTAACTCGGTCGGGATACCCGGCATATCACTGGGCGTCCAAGCGAAAACATCTTGATTTCCGCGAATGAATTCAATGAGTGCGTCTTCTTGCTTACTGTCTAGGTTAGATCCTATAGCAAATTGCTTGGAGGGATCACCTTCAACAAAATCCACCATCTTTGTGTCCTGTGCTGCCTTGAACTTTTCTCTCTCATCCTCCGTATTCGGCCTCTTCAATGCTGTTCTATCGTCCGGGTCTACTTGAGACTGGTAATACTTGAGCTCTTCCTTTCTGCAAGCTTGTTCTTCCATTGTCGCGTCTCCTTCGTCACACTCAGCTGCTATAACTCGGCTCCCATGTATGGTGATGGTTTGCTTGGGACCCGGGATCTTTAGCTGTAGGTATACGTAACACGGCCTGGCCATGAACTTGGCGCGAGCCGGCCTTCCAAACAGCGCGTGATAGGGGCTGCACAACTTTACCACCTCGAACGTGAGCCACTCCACCCGGAAATTATCCTTTGATTCTCCAAAAGCGACCTCCAATGTAATCTTCCCTTCGGGGCACGCCGAGTGACCCGGCACAATCCCATGAAAGACTGTAGAACTTTTCTGTAACTGGGACTCCTTGAGACCCATGCGTAGGAAAGTTTCCCAATATAGGATATTGATGCTGCTTCCGCCATCCATTAGCGCCTTTTTCAACTCATAACCATTAACTTGTGGTGCAACCACCAATGCTAAGACACCCGGATGTTCTATTCTTTCTGGGTGATCCCTTCTGCTCCATGTTACCTCTTGATCCGACCATCTCAAGTACCTCGGAACAGCTGAAGAAACCGAGTTTACTGCCTTTTTGAGTATCTTTCTATCCTTGTTAGAAGTTCCCGTAGTGTGAACGTGGTACTGCCCCAGCTGCTTGGGGTTAGCTTGGAAGCCTCCCGCGCCTCCTTGGTTGTTACCCGGATTGCCGCCTCCTGGGTTGCCTGCTGCGGGTGGGCCGTTACCCGGGTTACCATCCGGACCCGGTCCTGCTCCCCGGCCTGCGCCTCGCATTGCCTTTTGTATTTCTTCATTCTTCCATCTTTGTAAATCTACGCACTGTTCCAGCGAATGATTAGCCGGCCTGCCGTTCCTGCTGTGACGCGGACAGGGGGTCCTGAAAGCCTCTATATGATTAGCCGGCCTTGGCGGCCCTTGGTAATTTCCTCCATTAAAGTTTCCTCCGTTGAAATTTCCTTCTGCTCTGGGTCTGGAGAACCCGGCTTCTGTATTGGCGACAAACTCGGAACTTCCCTCATACGGACGCTTGTTCTGGTTGTTTCCATTATTTCCTCCGTTGTTACCCGGCGCAGATCCATGGCCGGGTCTTCCACTGTTGCTTGCGTTGGCTTTGGCTTTCTTGTCATCAACATCCTCCTCTGTGGTATCCGTGGCGGCGTGCTTGTTGCACGCGTCCATCAACTCTCCCATAGTAACCTCTGAAGCATTCCAACTAGATTTCATGCGCGTCAGCTTTTGCACTAAGGGTATATACTTGCATGTTTTCGCCATAGCCTGTAATGCATCCTTTGGTTGAATATCTGTGGACGAGTGGAGTATTTCCATGACCCGGCGCACCCAACTGCGCGCCGACTCTCCCTTCTTCTGGACACATCGCTCTAAATCATCAATTGTGAACAACTTCCTGCACGTTCCATGAAAGTGCTTGACAAAGGCCGTTTTCAGCTCAATCCAAGAATTGACGGACTTTTCGGGTAGATTATTGAACCATAATTTTGCTGCTCCCTCTGACATCATCAGGTACATAAACTTGGCTTGAAGATTTTCAGATGCGTTGCGAATCGACATGGCCATCTCATAAGTACTTAGCAAGGTTTCTGGATCCATGGTTGGCTCATAATTGACCACTTTACCCGGTTCCTTGAACTTATCCGGGTAAGGCTCGGCTCTGATGACGTCCGACAAACACTTGGGCCCGGCTAAAATTGTCGGTACTGGCCTCACCCAGAAAACATGTGATCCGGCTGCCGGTACGGCGGGGGGTGCAACCACTATTGGCCCTCGTACCGCAGACCCGGCTGCCGCACGCCTCGCTCGAGAACTGTCCACGATAGCTTGCGCCGCTGATACTGCAGGTGTTGCTGGTCTACGGGGAGGAGGCGGCATTTTCTGCTGCTCTGCCCTCCGTCATGCTGAGCTCGTCTGAATATTGCCGGTATTTCCGTTATGCCGGCTAACATACGGTGTTCCATGCATTCCACTCCTGTTATCCGGGTAATTGGCTTGCTGAGCCACTGATGTGCGCAATAGATCTATCGCCCGCCAGGTCTCCTCCGCATGGGGTGATTCTCTTACGGGGATGCAATCCAATGCCAATGTTGCTGCATATACATTGTCCATGGGGTTATTGAAGTGACCTGGTGGAGTGTGAAATCGTGGCGGTGGTGGTGGTGGCGCTGTATTGCCAGTTATGATCCCTGTTTGCAATGTGGGTAACCCGGCTTGTACGTTTGCCGGCTGTCCTCCCAAGGTTACAGGCTGATGTCCGGTTTCCTGATTCACAGCTGGAATAGGTTGGTCCTAAGGTGTAATAAACAGTGCGGTCGGGTTTATAGTTCCACCCGCTGCCGGTAATCTCGACTGATATCTCTGATTGTGCATCCTGGTCGACTGAACTTGGAGCCGGTTCTCCAATGCTTCCAGCTCGCGCTGGCGCGCTGCTATCCCCTGTCTTTCAGCTTCCATATCTCTTCTCTGCTGATCCAATGCACGGCGGGCCACATCCAGATCCGCAGCGCGTGCCACCGCGTTTTTCGGGGTTATCACCGTTGCTAGCACCGTAGGATCCAAGATCAGGTTATTGTTGAACAGAGACGGATTTCGCGGATTCGAGGGCCCTGCTCCTGGCGTTCTGTTCGTCATTAACCCAAACATGTTTCTTTGCAATTCGCTTTCCGGGATATTGCTGGTGACTGAAGCCGACTCTCCGTCAACCCGGGCTATGACCGGGTTTCCATCAACCGGATTTTGTTGCTGAGCCAGCGCTCGCGCCGCTCCAACCGCGGCCGTAGTCACGTCCCCCTGATTAAGATTGGTTGCAGGGGCCGTGTAGACCGCGACCTGGCGCGCGATGCGTGGTGCAGATTCATACTCTTCCTCATCACAGCTATCCTCTTCGTACCGATCCTGGTGCAGGATAGACTCGGTATCATCCTCCCTCGTGACCCGGCCACGCGGGGTCCATGCTGGCTCCTCCGGCTGTTCCCTCTTCGTGGTGGGCTCTTCTATCGGATCGATCGTCCCGACCGACTCTTCCCCATCCGACTGAACGCAGGTCGCTCCTCCTGACACGGAATCATATTCAACATTATCAGGAATTGAACCGGACGTACGTACCATGCCGACGAAGACGTTGACCCGGCCAATTGTGACGATAGATCCGGCATCCAGCAAATCCGACTCTGGCCCCCAGCCAAAATCGTCCACCATCTTCTCTCCTTTGGGGTTGGTGTAGATCTCGCCGATGAAGAGGTTCTTCAAGCTCTCCCGAGCTTCTCCCGTGATGTAAACACACTTGGACGCAGGCCCCACGGTGGGCGCCAACTGTCGTGGGATAATCACGGCAGACGTTACCAGGGGTAACTTATCTTGGGATAAATCGACTCTGGTGTTTGGGAGAGGGTTTAGCTCAGGGGAAATCATGCTAATAATCGATCTGGTAGCTCTGGCAATCAAGTCGCCGAGTCTTCGATCTAAGGTTACAATCTCAACTCTCGTATTACAGGGAAACTCGAATATCTGGTAAAAGCTCGTGTCCTTTCTGACCCTAGGAGCCGGTTTATATCTTACCCGCCCCCCTGGCTTCCTATCCAAGGCACACTCGGAGTCCTACCCAGTCACCGCATACAAACCCTAGATTTCCTTATCGTAACCCACAAGCCGGGTTACAAGGCCTACACTACTTCTTGGGCCTTCTAGAAGCTCCTCTTCCTTGAGCCAGGTCTCGCGCGGTTCCCTTTGGGCCGAGTTACACCTTGGGATTGGCCTACCGGGTTAGCATCCCTCCATCAACATCCCTAGTTCTTCCCCTATTGTTACACATGATGATATTGCTACAAAGAATGCTGAAGTGAGGATTGGTTCTATGACAAGATCAAGAACTAAATTATTACAACAACAGGTGAATTCACTCCTACTTGAGTATAACATTTATAATTATGAGAATTTTATACTACCTAAATCCATGCATATTTGTATTCTCGGGTTTGTTGATAACACAAGCATGAGGAGGGGAGATCATGAAGAGGATATGCACATGGATGAAGATGGACTTCAAGAGGAGTTGGAAAACAAGATCACTATGGTGAAAAAAAAATATGGAAGATGTTGAAAACAATTCTACAAGTGTGGAAAACAATTGCTAGTTTGTTATTCCACACTCATGGAGGTAGAGAACAAGAGGAGGGCGCCCACAAAGAATATCAATGCGCCATATAGAGTCCTAATAGGTGTAGACATGGTTTGTATACCATTATGGCCGCACCCCTAGCTTGGGTCGGTTTGTATCTATTTGGGGTTGAGTCCAAGTCCAAAACAAAGCCCAAGTTGGGTCCTATTCGGGTTGGGTGGGAATTGCTTGCGCAAGACTCCTTGTGGCCACACCCCACCCCTCATATACACCCCTTGGTGTGCCTATATTAGATTAGACTACGTTTAAACAAAAACCCTAGACTTCTAGATTGTATTGCTTGAAGCATTCATCTTGAATTATATACCTTTCCAAATACAGCAAACGGGCACAATCCGATTAGTAAATTTCAAGAGCTTTCCAATGGATCCGGCCCCATCAACAAATTCGACTCGTGCAAGCCGTGGTGACGGACACAATCCACGAATAGTTTTCTGGCAGTTTCCAAATAGAGTCCAATTGGCTGCACCCATGTTGGGTCAGTTTGTATCCGAGTTGGTTGAGTCCAAACAAGTAGGAATAGGTCAATTTTCGTGGGAAACATCCCCTCCCTCATCTATAGCTACCACCTGCGTGTGGAATAGGTTAGACTACGTTAAAACAAAAACCCTAGACTTCTAGATTGTATTGCTTGAAGCATTCATCTTGAATCATCATACCTTTTGCAAATCTGAGTGTATTCTGTTGTTCCACCGGGAATAAGGAGAAACAAGACCACTTGTAGTCGGTGGCTACTTGTGCAAGAGTGTGGAGTCTCGAATATCCGAAGGGGTTAAGTGCTATTGCAATTGGTGACAGGGTTTAGCCAAAGGAGAGAGCGAGGTATCACATTGGTTATCAAGTTATCAAAGAGTTCACTGAGAAGATCGGGCTACCCCTTATCAAGTTGGTTCCACTTTGATACCCCTTCCGCCTCACATAGAGGGGCCAGAACGACAGTTCCGCCTTTTTTCCCACCAGGGGGCTATGGTTTCTCCGGAGGGGGGCTCCGGATCGTATGAATGCCACCAAATCCCGTGGTATGACATACCATGTGTGTTAGAGTGACATGGTCTTGGATACCCGAGATTAACTCACTCTCTATGTTAGGGTTTCACCGGTATCGGATTCTCTCTCGCGGGTTCCAGGACTAATTAATGAGAGCCCGAAACTCCCGGGTGTGATGGAACTGGGGGAATCTTACCAAGAGGTGGGCCCTACAGTTCTCTTGGGTGTTCCTTAGGCCTAACCTAACACAACCAAGCAGTTAGTTCCACTTTGCTACCCCCTTCCGACTCTCATAAATGGGGCAGAACGACAGTTCCGTCTTTTTCCCTAGCGGGTCTATGGTTTCTCCGGAGGGGGCTCCGGATCGTCTGAATGCCACCAAATCCCATGGTACGTATACCATAACATGTGTTTTAGAGTGTGTCATGGGTCTGGGATGCCCAAGAGTCCCTCGCTCTCTGTGTTAGGGCTTCACCGGCGTCATATTCTCTCTAGCGGGTTCCAGGACTACTTAGAGCCCGAAACTCCCGGATTTGACGGAACTAGGGGAATCTTGCAAAGAGGTGGACCCTAACATTGTATTTGGTGTTCCTTGTGCCTAACCTAACACAACCAAACAGTTGGTTCCACTTTGCTACCCCCTTCTGGCTCACGTAGAGGGGCCAGAACGGTAGTTCCGCCTTTTTCCCCAGCGGGGGGCTATGGTTTCTCCGGAGGGGGGCTCCGGATCGTATGAAAGCCACTAAATCCCATGGTATGACATACCATGTGTGTTAGATTGTGTCATGGTCTTGTATACCCGAGATTACCTCTCTCTCTGTGTCAGGGCTTCACCGGCGTCGGATTCTCTCTGGCGTGTTCCAGGACTACCTAGAGCCCGAAACTCCCGGATCTGATGGAACTGGGAGAATCTTTCCAAGAGGTGGGCCCTACAGTTCTATTGGGTGTTCCTTGGGCCTAACCTAACACAACCAAGAAGTTAGTTCCACTTTTCTACCCCCTTCCGACTCTCGTAGATGGGGAAGAACGACAGTTCCGTCTTTTTCCCCAACGGGGCTATGGTTTCTCCGGAGGGGGCTCCGGATCGTCTGAATGCCACCAAATCCCATGGTACGTATACCATACCATGTGTGTTAGAGTATTTCATGGGTGTGGGATTCCCAAGAGTCCCTCGCTATCTGTGTTAGGGTTTCACCGGCGTCAGATTCTATCTAGCGGGGTCCAGGACTACTTAGAGCCCGAAACTCCCGGATTTGACGGAACTAGGGGAATCTTGCCAAGAGGTGGACCCTAACATTTTCTTTGGTGTTCCTTGTGACTAACTTAACAGAACCAAACAGTTGGTTCCACTTTGCTACCCCTTCCGACAAACGTAGAGGGGCCAGAACGGCAGTTCCACCTTTTTCCCCAGCGGGGGGCTATGGTTTCTCCGGAGGGGGATCCGGATCGTATGAATGCCACCAAATCCCGTGGTATGAAATACCAGTGTGTTAGAGTCTCATGGTCTTGGAAACCCGAGATTACCTCACTCTCTGTGTTAGGGTTTCACCGGTGTCAGATTCTCTCTCGCTGGTTCCAGGACTAATTAATGAGAGCCCGAAACTCCCGGGTGTGACGGAACTGGGGGAATATTGCCAAGAGGTGGGCCCTACAGTTCTCTTGGGTGTTACTTGGGCCTAACCTAACACAACCAAGCAGTTAGTTCCACTTTTCTAACCCCTTCCGACTTTCGTAGATGGGGCAGAACGACAGTTCCGTCTTTTTCCCCAACGGGGCTATGGTTTCTCCGGAGGGGGCTCCGGATTGTCTGAATGCCACCAAATCCCATGGTACGTATACCATACCATGTGTGTTAGAGTGTGTCATGGGTCTTGGATGCCCAAGGGTCCCTCGCTCTCTGTGTTAGGGCTTCACCGGCGTCAGATTCTCTCTAGCCGGTTCCAGAACTACTTAGAGCCCGAAACTCCCGGATTTGACGGAACTAGGGGAATCTTGCCAAGAGGTGGACCCTAAAATTTTGTTTGGTGTTCCTTGTGCCTAACCTAACACAACCAAACATTTGGTTCCACTTTGCTACCCCCTTCCGACTCACATAGAGGGGCCAGAACGGTAGTTCCGCCTTTTCCCCAGCGGGGCTATGGTTTCTCCCGAGGGGGGCTCCCGGTCGTATGAATGCCACTAAATACCATGATATGACATACCATGTGTGTTAGAGTGTGGCATGGTCTTGTATACCCGAGACTACCTCTCTCTCTCTGTGTGTGTTAGGGCTTCACCGGCGTCGGATTCTCTCTGGCGTGTTCCAGGACTACTTAGAGCCCGAAACTTCCGGATCTGACAGAACTAGGGGAATATCTCCAAGATGTGGGCCCTAACATTGTATTGGGTGTTCCTTTGGCCTAACTTAACACAACCAAGAAATTGATTCCACTTTGCTACCCCCTTTCTGCTCATGTAGATGGGGCAGAACGACAATTAATTCCGTCTTTTTTCCAGCGGGGCTATGGTTTATCCGGAGAGGGGGCTCCGGATCGTCTGAATGCCACCAAATTCCATTACACGCCACACCACGTGTGATAGAGTGTGGCATGGTTCTTGGATTCCCAAGATTCACTCGCTCTCTGCGTTAGGGTTTCACCGATGTCGGATTCTCTCTGGCGTGTTCTAGGACTACGTAGAGCCCGAAACTCCCGGATCTGACGGAGCTGGGGGAATCTTTCCAAGAGGTGGGCCCTACCATTGTATTGGGTGTTCCTTCGGCCTAACCTAACACAACCAAACAATTGGTTCCACTTTGCTACCCCCTTTCGACACACGTAGAGGGCCAGAACGGCACTTCCGCCTTTTTCCCCAGCGGGGCTAGCTATTGAATCTGCATTTTGTCTTTCAAAAAAATCGGGGAAATTGTTTTTATTCTTTCAGATCAAACGGATGGAGTATCTTTTGGTTAAGTTAGTATTATTCTGTATTAATTGTTTTTCTTTCTATTTCAAATTATTTTTCTTCTCTTTTGTGAAATGTTTTGGGCAACTGGCACTAGGCCGGCCCTTTATTGCGCGGGAGACGCAGTGTCAAGCCGTCAACCCCTTCGGGAAGGCGCGCCCTTTAATTGCGCTCACCTCCCCCTCTCTCTCTTCTAGTCATATCACTCTCTCTATCTCTCTCACCACCTTCCGGAGCTTCCCCTCTCTCCATCGGCGGGTTTTCTTCCTCCGAGACATCGACAACACCGCGGTGACCATCCTCGGCGGGAAACGAAGGCCAGGCCTCCTCTTCCTCCCTTGGCAGGCAGGATCTTCATCGGCTTATTTTCAGATCACCGCGTGCGTCATCCCGTCCTCTTCGAGGGCTTTGGCAATGGCGGTAAGATGATATCTAACCCTCTTATCCCTTGTATGAATCGTAGATCTGTAGACTGAGCTTGATTTTTTTTGTAGCATGACATGCACGGTAGATCTACATGTTTTTACCATTCATTCTGCGTCTCTGCTTCGTAGACGTGGTTTTGTTATATGGCTTAAGTTTGGGATATCCGGCACGCTTAGTTCATCTATTTCCACCATGATTTTGGTAGGTTATGGTTTAATTATGTACCCGATTTGGGTGCTTCAGTTATATTAGGCTTAGACTTGGGGTTTTTTGGGGTTCACGGCTTAGATTTGGTATTTTTGCAAGGTTATTTCAATTTTGACCAAATTATTAACACTTTGGCTAATGATTTACCGAGGCCAGGTGCTAGTAGTGACTATACTTGTTGTACTTAGAAATTCTGAGGTCAGATTGATTTTTTCTGTGCATTTTCCATTGTTCCACCTGTTTTTTCTTTTGTGTATCCTAATTTATAAACATGATGAATGTCCTCCTAGTTATATGCCGATGATTAAACTAGGCCATGGTAAAGGCCGAGAGAGTGTCTATGATACCTTGTAGTGTATAAAATTTGAGTATTTGTATTCGTATATGCTATTATAGGCTCCCGCTTGGCCTTGTTTGCATCGCAATCATATCTGAGGCTCGTATTACATTTGTTTCTATTGTTCCACATTTCGTTGCCTTGAATGTCCTCCTTGTTATATGCCGATGATTTAAACTAGGCCATGGTAAAGGGAAAGAGAGTGTTTATAATACCTTGTACTGTATACAATTTGAGTATATGTATTCGTACATGCTATTATAACCACTCCTTTTTCCCGTGGTTTGCATGGCAATGATATATGAGGCTTGTATTACACTTGTTTCGATTGTTCCACTTTTCTTTGCCTTGAATGTCCTCCTTGTTATATGCCGATGATTAAACTAGGCCATGGTAAAGGCAGAGATAGTGTCTAAAATACCTTGTAGTGTATACAATTTGAGTATTTGTATTCGTATATGCTATTTTAGGCACTTTCTCGGCCTTTGGTTTGCATGGCAATGATATATGAGGCTCGTGTTATATTTGTTTCCATTATTCCACTTTTTCTTTGCCTTGAATGTCCTCGTTATATGCCGATGATTTAAACTAGGCCATGGTAAAGGCAAAGAGAGTGTCTATAATACCTTGTAGTGTATACAATTTCAGTAGTTGTATTCGTATATGCTATTATAGGCACTCGCCTGGCCTTTGGTTTGCATGGCAATGATATTTGTTTCCATTGTTCCACTTTACTTTGCCTTGAATGTCCTCCTTGTTAAATGCCGATGATTAAACTTGGCCATGGTAAAGGGACAGAGATTGTCTATAATACCTTGTAGTGTATACAATTTGAGTATCTGTATTCGTACATGCTATTATAGCCACTTCTTTTTTCCTTGGTTTGCATGGCAATGATATATGAGGCTCGTATTACATTTGTTTCTATTGTTCCACTTTTCTTTGCCTTGAATGTCCTCCTTGTTATATGCTGATGGTTTAAACCAGGCCATGGTAAAGGCAAAGAGAGTGTTTACAATACCTTGTAGTGTATACAGTTTGAGTATTTGTATTCGTACATGCTATTGTAATTACTTCTTTTTTCCTTCGTTTGCATGGTAATGATATATGAGGCTCGTTTCACATTAGTTTCCATTGTTCCACTTTTCTTTGCCTTGAATGTCCTCCTTGTTATATGCCGATGATTTAAACTAGGCCATGGTAAAGGGAAAGAGAGTGTCTATAATACCTTGTAGTGTATACAATTTGAGTATTTGTTTTCGTACATGCTATTGTACGCACTCTTTTATCCCTTGGTTTGCATGGCAATGATATATGAGGCTCGTATTACATTTGTTCCATTGTTCCACTTTTCTTTGCCTTGAATGTCCTCCTTGTTATATGCCGATGATTTAAACTAGGCCATGGTAAAGGGAAAGGGAGTGTCTATAATACCTTGTAGTGTATAAAATTTGAGTATCTGTATTCGTACATGCTATTATACGCACTTCTTTTGCCCTTGGTTTGCATGGCAATGATATATGAGGCTCGTATTATATTTGTTTCCATTGTTCCACTTTTCTTTGCCTTGAATGTCCTCGTTATATTTCGATGATTTAAACTAGGCCATGGTAAAGGCAAAAAAAGTGTCTATAGTACTCTTTTTTCCCTTGGTTTGCATGCCATGATAAATGCTAGGAGATCAGATCCAATACGTGCCAGTGATACAAGGCCACGTCTTGTATTACTTCCTGGTATTGGGCTCGTTCTTCTAGCAAGTGTTGGCAATGTGTTTATGAGGCTTGTTTTCTTTTGCATTGTTCCATATCTGTTTATTCTGACTGCATGTTACAATGAATTCTAGGGATGACCTTTAGTGCATGATCACCTATGTGTTTATGAGGCTTGTTATCACTATGCACAATTTATGAGCTGATTTGGTCAATGATGATGACTTTGACACATGTATATTTGGCTGATGCCTCACTGTCTCCACCAGATGGCCAGCAAAAGTAAGAAGCAGACACAAATAGATGTTCCATGTCTTTGCTTTCGCTGGCCCACCTGGCGTAGCAAAGTTGTGTATGCTCCCTTTTCTCTATGTTCCCTGAGGCCAATGAGTACAGAGCTGTGACTATAGATGTTGTTTTGAATGTGCATGATCCCTTTAAGTCGATGATTAAAATGTGTCACCATATCATTGCAATGAGGGTTCCATACTATCTTATGCAATGTACAAGCACATTCATTGTGCATTGCTCTTGGTAGTGTAGAATTACTTCTTGGATAAACATGGTTGTGCTTTTATTATGAGGTATTACCAGTTGTTCGTAGTTTGGCCCCAGTTTTAAATAAATGTCTTCATGAAAGAATTGTTCCTTTTTAGAACCAATCTGCTTATATGCATATTTTGTAAGTTCTGCTTCTTTTTTGCTTGATTAACAGTGTATTCCATGCCCTGTATGCAAGAATAATTGCCCAAATGTTGATCCTTCTGCATCCAAGTTCGGTGTTGCTGTACAAGAGTGTCACCTCAAGTCAGTGGTAAGAAAACAATTCTTCTTCTTACACTTGTATTATGTATTGTGTTTTTATTACAATATCTAATTTCCCCATTTCTTTTTATTTCTTATGCACATATTGTACCGTGCACTGCTCGGATAGCATTCAACAAGTTAGTAGGCGAGCGTGTGCTGTTTAGTTCCCATGGAAGGAAGTACACCTTTCGTTTGTCAAAATAACAGAGCAAGACCCGTTTGCACGGGATACAATGGGACTGGTTCATCGAGGAAAAGAACATCTCCGTGGGAGACATACTAGTGTTTTCCATGATACCAAGGCCTACTATCTACGTTGCTATTATTGGTGACGCCCAAGATGACTCACTTTGCAATCGAAGATGACTCCGTTTCAAGCGAAGTTGACTCAGTTTGCAGCGTAGATGGCAGTTCTGATGATGAGATGCATGATGAGGATTCTAGCAATTCTGATGATGAGATGCATGATGAGGATTCTAGCAATTCTGATGATGAGGTCCATGATGAGGATTCTGACAATTCTGCTGATAAGAGGCATGATGATGCCAACATCGTATATGCCCAAAGAGCCAATCTCGACAATCACGAGAAGAACCGCCTGGCCCGGCTTCTACCCCTTGGACCCTATGTTGGGCTTCCTTTTATGACTCGTTTCACCATCACAAACTTGCAGCACTATACTATGGTATGTATCTATAAGACGCCCTCCTCTTTTTGCAAGTAAATTTCCAAGAACCATGAGAAGGTCTGCTAACATGGTATGTTATCTTTCATGCTTAGAACTACCGAAGTTGATATGGGAACACACCGGCCTGAGGAATCATGGCAGGGTTGGCCTACGACTTAGAGGAGAAGAGCATGTCACCACCATTTCTTACAACAAGAAAACCGACGGCCGCATTATCCTCGACAAGTTGGTGTGGATGGTTTTCGTCCAAGGCAATAATTTTCATAATCAGCAACCTGTTTTGATCATTGTGAGGGAGAACGATGACCCTATGATATGGACATAATAGAGGTCCATGAGGTTTATTCATGCTTGAGTTGGAAGGAAATATTGAGTCTCACTAATATTTATTATAAGGTGAATTCTTTCCTAGTAATAAATAATGTTTGTGTTTGTGAGAACGTTATACTACCTAAGCCTATGATATGTATGATTAGGTTTATTGATAACACAAACATGGATGGAGAAGAGGAAGCAAGGAGCAAAAGAAGGAGGCATGGAAAACAACTACAAGGAAATGATGTTTCAGTTCGGACTGCCAGGAGTCCCGAATTTGAAATAGTCATGGATTCTTCATACGGGCTCCAAATACAGCAAACGAGCACAATACGGATAGGGAATTTGATGGGCTTTCCAATGGATCCGGCCCCATCAAGAAATTCGACTCGTCCAAACCGTGGTGACCGAAACAAGTAACGAATAGATTTCTGCCAGTTTCCAAAACGAGTCCAATTGGTGTGTATACCAATATGGCCGCACCCCTTTGTGTGTGGGGTCGGTTTGTATCCATATGTGTTAGGAAATAGGAGTCCTAGTCGAGTAGCAGAGGGATTGCTTGCGCAAGGAGCTTGTGGCCGCACCCCTCCCTCATATATAGCTACCACCTGCGTGTGGAATAGATTAGACTACGTTAAATCCAAAACCCTAGACCTCTAGATTGAAACAGCTTGTAAGCCTTTCATCTGGAAGTTCATCTGCAAACCTTACGTGATACCTGCTGTTCCACTGGGAATAAGACGGTACAGTACCACTTGTAGTCGGTGGATTACTTGTGCAAGAGTGTGGAGTTGAGAATATCCATTGGGTTGCTATCTTTTGTATTGGCATCAGGGATCAGCCGGAGAGTTCTTAGTGGCGCACTAGTTATCATACAGAAGTTATCTGTGAGTTCACTGAGAAGATTGGGCCACCCTTTATCATCTTGGTATCAGATTTACAGGTTGCCTCGCTGAGCTATCAAATTTCCCTTTACTTTGAGTGTTTTTATTACCTATCCAGAAAATTGCCCCACAAAAATAGAGTAGTTCATTGCCAGAGCCTAGATCAACACCAATTTGCATCTACTAGTTGCTGTTTCTTGTTGATTTGCGTTCCCTTTTTCTGTTTTGTAGTTTTTGTCTATTAGGGTTAGGGTTCATCTAGTTCATCTTTTGCTTAGATCTATACCAGAAAATCCCACCAAAAATATTTGCTACAGCTGCCCTACTTGTCCTATTCGCAGCAATCCCCTTTGTTCCGATCCGCTAGGCGCCAAACTCTCTGGATATCGCGCGTCGATCTTGTCGGTTTCCGTGGCCGCGATCCGCGCGCGCTGTTTCCTGGCGATCCACGCGCTTCGCGCGAAACCAGGTGGCGGCCACACGCCAAACGCGTCAAAAAAAAAGACCGCGCCGTCCGCTGGTTGCGTTCGCCAACTGGACTCGATCCCCGCCCGCACGCACAGCTACCAAAACTAAAAATTCCGCGCGCGCTCTTGTTTGGAGTCCCTGTCGGAACCCTTGTCGGCCACGCGCAGACACCAACCATCGATAATGCGTTGCATCCACACGCATCGGAACCGATCCCAGCTCTGTTCCCTGTCGGAATCTTGTCAGTTTCGCTGTTTTGCTGTCCCCTACGCAGATCCACCACGCGCAGAAATCCACGCGCAGCCATCCATCCACGCCACCAGGAGCTCCACCCGCGCACGCGCGTTTCGGATCCTCTGGCCGCTGGTTCTGCGCCGTACGCTACCGTCCAAGCGCGGAACCCGTGCTATTTCCGTTTGCCACCAACAGAAAGCACCTGCGCGCACTTTTTCACCACACGTTTACCTCATAATCACTGCCATACCACACGGTTTCTTGTGCTGATCTTTGTTTAGCCTTAGCCAAAGCCTATCTACAGCAAATTTTAGGTACCACGACCCAAAGACTAGCTATCTTTTGCTCGTTTTCAGGCTGCTCTTTATCTCATATTTGTGTCACTTTGTTCATAGCATTGTTATCACTTGACAGTATTGCTCCTAGTGTTGTTATTTGGCCAGTAAAAAGTATTAAAAAAAATTGAGAAAAAGCAAAAAGGCCTTGAGATACATTGATATATTTGTGGAGCTGTTTTCATCATTGCTATATTGACACACCATTGAGCAATCTTGTGCCTGAATATTATTTGAGCTTGGCTAGTGTCTTTCCAGTGCATTGCAAAATTTCCTCCATATATTTGCATTGCCACATTTGTCTCCATACTTGGTGTGTGTTTTCCGTGCTTCTTATATCACATTGGACAGCAAATAGGATTGTTATTTTGGTGCTGTTAGGTATCCTGTCAGACCCCGGACCCAGAGATATACACACTGTTATGTGCTCCTAGCCATGGACTCACAAGGGCTTCAGGGTTACCAGCCCCGGCCGCAACAAACAACGGCAGGCAGACCGGATTCATCGGCACGTAGTCCGGATCCCCGGTCTACTACTCCTTGTATCCATGCTAGTCATAACCAATTATGCATACCCAAGCGTCCACGAGTCGGATGAAACTGAAGGAACGGGACCAAAGTTATACAGAGCTGCTATGTGTCCAGAAAGTGCAACAACAATCGAGGGTTACTGGGGTTACCTCGCCCCAGGCCGATCACATCGACAGGAAGGCTCGGACATGGATCATCGGCTCCACAACCCCTCGACTGCGACAACTATGCAGGCATAGCCAAAACTGTATAACAATGAGCTCGAAACCAACAACCGATCAACGCAGTACTCTAAACATGAAACTTTATTAACAGGTGTTACTAGAGTATAGCTTACAAGCAGAGGTCACACGACCCAACATTACATCAGACAACGGAAGACAAATTATGTTGTTAATCAACAAGAACCAAAAAGGCCTAAGAGGCCACAACATAAGGCGACGTCCCAGCCCATAGATTCCAGGCTGCTACCTGGGAACCCCAAACTACTCGTCGATGTCCACGTCGAAACACCACCGAACTGAGGAACTCCACCTGAACCAAGTTGAAGCAAACATGAGTACGGGAGGTACTCAACAAGACTTAGTTAACCTATTATATATCTGCTTCTCTTAGAAAGAGTTATGAAGGTTGTTTTGCGTAAAGCCATCTTTATTTTCCAAGTTGAGGGAGGAATAGCACGTCTCATGGAGTATTTTGGAAACAGATGAGAAAGCTATTCGACTACTGAAATCATCATCTTTTTCATCCACCAACAATTTCAGCACCTCGTGCTTCAAAGATCGCCACCTCAAGTTGTTCCGGTAACTCATGCTACAAGGTAACCCCTCTCGGCATCTCCGAGGAGGCATCCTTCATTCGTTATCAGCAAGTTATAATCATTCCGTTTAAGTTGTCTATGATCACAGAATTCGTCACCAAGTCGTCCTTAACCGCGGACACGGCTTTTCGAAAAGATTTAACCCTGCAGGGGTGTACAACTTTAACCACACGTGCCAACCAACTCTTAATGCCAGACATTAGCACTATTCCGGGAAGTGCCGGCAGATGGAGGTTGACCACGACCTTTCCCTTGCTTCGCCTATTCCATGAGTCGCTCCGAGTAGAGATGGTCCGCCAATAGGGAGTGGCCATCTCCTGCCGGGTCTCTATCGTTGTGCGCAATGCTCGACGGTTACCTACCCGCAGAGCGCTGATACACCACCACGTCCTAGTTTTGAAAACGTTTTGATATCCCCGCAAATCCAAATGGAAAGCCCGAACTAGGCAACTCATGGAACAAACTAGGCAAGTTGAGACCGAGGGGAATCTAAGCCCCGTGTGGATGCACGCTCAGTCTTGGCTCGAAGACGAGAACTCGCTCCTAGGGGCATGAACGAGACAACCACCCCAGACCCTCTGTGGTCTCGTCATCCACACCTTTAAGTCATCTTAATCAAGTATCTCTTAACTTTCCACAACATACTATCATACTAGATTCATTCGCGGCTCTGATTCATCAACCAGATGGAGCAGAGATCAACAGACATGTATGACTAAGCATGGCATATTTGAGGCTCTGGCGATACACACAAACAAATCCTATGTCTGCTAGGAGCATTGAATCATGATATCTGGGTTATGCAAATAAATAGGATGACTCTATCTATTGACTCAAGATACTTTGGAATCGAATGCATTTGTACGAGAATCAAAAGTCTTTCGAAATCATATATGGGCAGATAAGAGGTTATGCTTGCCTTGCTTCAAGAAAACCAGAGAAAGTCTTCAGGAATAAGTGCTTGACTTGTCGGTTAAGATCAAGTATTCGTCATGGCGTTGTCGATCTTCTCTTCGGGGTCGCGTTCTACCGATCAGAATCAAAACACCGGAAGAGAAACAACAATCAAACATGGCATCGATGTAATGCGCAATATGTATGCATGAGCAAGTTAATGCACTGAAAGAAGCCCTAAACAGGATCAATGGGTTGCTAGGGTTCATATGTCAGAGATGCAGTTTTAGTGAAAAAGTCCCGAAATAGACCCCGGAGGGGGTTTCGGACGGTTATGGAAGTGAGTGCAAATTAAAGTGCTCAAAAGAGTTTGAAAACATCATAAATAGGTTCCAAATGTCATTTTGAGCAATTTGGTATATAACTTTTAATTTTTCTAATTTTCTTGAATAAAAACTTATTTTTCTATTTTTAAATGAATTAACCAGCATTAAATAAAGGTCATTTTTGAACTTTCTCAAACATATGTGAAAATGACATATTTGGGTTGCTTACATTTTTCTGATCAAAACCATACCTTACTTTTATTTTTCTGACTTATATAACAGAAGTTATTAATTATACAAATTTATTTCATTTTCTGTAATTATAAAAGGTGGGGCCCACGGGTCATTTCAAAATTCCATTTAATTAAACGAATTATTAGCTGACACGTGGCCAGGCTGAGGTCACGCTGACATCAGCGTGATGTCAGCGGTGGCCGGCCGGAGGCAGATGTCGTCGCCGGCGACGAATCCGGCGACCAAATCGCGCGCGGTTGGGCTTGTTGGAAAGCCCCCGGAGTGCTCTACCACATGGTGGTGGCGCCACCTCCAATGGGCCACCGGCGGCGAGCCGCCAAGCACACGACGGCGGCGGAGGCATCGGGCTCCGGCGAAATGGACGATACCGGCCGCGGGGAGGAGCTAGGAGGGTGCTGGGGCGTGGAGAGGCTCACCGTGAGTGTGTAGGGCCGACCGGCGGGGCATGGGATGGGCGGAGGGCGTAGGAATTTGCCGGCGGCCGTCTGCCGGCCGTGGAGAAGAGGATGACGGCGTGGCCGATTTAGGCCGTCCCCGCTCACGAGGGCTAGTGTAGGAGCACGAGGAGGCCAAGGCGGAGCTGAGGACGGTCTTCGATTCGTCCGGGAAGGCCGGAGACGACGGCCCGAGGCGGCGGCCGGAGGAACAGGAGGTTAGGGTTCATTCGTTCTTGGCAGAGAAGAGGAGGGAGCTCGAGGGAGAGGGGGTTCTGTGGCGTGAGAATGATCCGGACGTCTTCAGGAGGACCTCATCCCCTCGTCGACTCGGAAGCAGGAGGTGGCAAAGCCACCGCACCGCCGCCATGTCCTTCTGTCCGGAAACGGAAGAGAAAGGAAAAAGAAAAGGGGACTTTTCGGTAACCCCCTGTAATTTTGGGAAAACACAATTAGGTCCTTTTCTTTTAGAAACAGCACTGGTTTTAATCTTTTCAGGGCCTATTTGTAAGAATAAAATTTGGCAAAAATAGTTTTTGAAAACCTTATGAAATTTGCAAGCTCACCATCTCTTTGCTTTCCAAAATTGAAATTGTTTTTAAAACAAAATTTCGGTGATCACTTTAAGTGATTTTTGGTCATCCCTCTGTTATTTCAAATGCAAAATTTTAACCAATGTTTTTATGCATGTATGAGATGCCAACAACACACCACCACCCTATTGTAGAAAAACAAGGATGTTACAAATCTACCCCCTTACAAGAATCTCGTCCCGAGATTCCCGAAGGAGAAGAAAGAAGGAACACCGGTTTTGAGCGATCTTCTCGAACCTTACGGTTCTATTCTCGAAGAGGTTGATACGTAGCATCTGGAAGTATTGAACGGATACACCTTAGGTAAGAGGGAAACTCTTAGGAATTGATCTTCACGAAGATCGGGTATCTCATGGCTAACTCAGGACAAGAATGTTCGTAAAGAACTTTTGAGTTAACATGGATGAAACACATCAAGATAGCGGAGGGAACAAGAGAAGGTTTCAAGTTTTTGGACGATGGTTCTTGAAAGGATTTCGAATATGAGCTTTACACAAGACTTTAAATCCTTTTGGGAAAGATAGGTTGAGCAACTTGTGAAACCGAGGTTTCTTCAAATAGAAAACCAAGATTGGAAAGGAGTGTCTTGAATATCACAATGTAATATCCGTAGACTAGGGAAACATGAGAAAACACTGTAATCGTGCGTCAGAAAAAAAAATTATACATGATCATGTTCACTCTTCGGAGTGGACACAGAATATAAAGGAACTTCCATTCCGTCAAATTTGTCGAAACCTTGTCAAAGATCGGAATGTTACTTCACGACAGAGGAGGAGTAACCAAAGGATGTTGGGACACCGTAGTGAAGTAGGAACTCTTGGACACACCATAAGACTGGTTAACCAACGAGGATTGAAACACCGAAAGAAAGTATGGAACCTATTTCCTATGTGGTTTCGACGTAGCAATACGTTTACCACATGGTTAAGATCCCACGGCTGAAGTGACTGACAAATTCACACAATGTGTGAGATGAACAGAACTTCAGGTACAAACAACTTGAAAAACAAAACTGATCAACAATGGTTACAAAACACCACGAGATGGTCTCATGATGAACTTGTTTACACGAGAACAAAAGGTTTGGAGGATCAACGAAGAGACATTGGAAGAATCAACTTCCAGGTTCTGCTGGATGTTCTAGATACCGACAGCAGGCTCACGAAAAGCCTTCTATAGGTCATCAAGTCAAAGTAAAACTTCGTTTTGGAAGAACGGTGAGAAAAGCTTGTTAGAATGAGCCACACAAGAATTCTCACGGAGAGTGGTTGTTCTTACGGATTCAAGGAGATATGACATTAGGCCTCCCGGCTAATTGTGTCAACCACAACATCAACCATGCCGAATTCTGAATAGACCTAATTCAATACCCTTGAGGAAAACACCGACCATCATTGTTGCTTGAGATTCAGCTCTGGTTAGTGAGTTGATAACTCAGACTCGGTATGTTTGATCAGCGGGATTGCACCGGTTACCAACGAGATACATATGCTGGATTCTCAAGATATGGACTATGATGCCAAGCTCAAGAAGATGAACAGGATTATGGAACCCATGTATTAGCAACTTGTGGAAGACGGTTGCACCTACATGACTACTTGCAAAATAAAACATCGGAGTCCTTGTTTGGGAGACGATACAAAGATAACGAAGTTTTTATACTTCTTCTCTTTTGCTAACAATCAGTCAGGGGCTTAGTGTGGATGCAAACTTATTCCAGTAAATGGAAGTAACAACCAACCATCTCAAGAATACCCCACACGTGCATGACCGACTGGGATTATTCCCGAGGGAACAAGAGAACTCTACTCGCGTCCATGGCGACAACTTTCACCAAAAGCACACGAACCCGAGAAAGTCACTTCGAACATCGAGAACACAACTTCGTGATGACACAAAGATGGTTCTCGAGAGTTTCCAACATTAGTGCCAAGTGTTCAACATGAACCTCTTGAAACTTGGGAAAAAATAGGAATGTCATCGATGGTCTTGACAACACACTTATCAAAACACCCCAAGAAGAGGGATTTAGATGATACATGAACATGGCAAAATATTGGCCAGACTAAAGGACATGAGGGTGTACCCGGCAAAACACCATGAGTAGAAACACCATCAAGACAGTCCTTGGAGCTGAACTTGATTTGACGACATCCCAAATCAAATCAAGAGATAGAGTGATAGTATTTCTGCAAAGGAGCTACTATCCTGTTTCAACACGAGGAAAACTAGATATCCCTTATCAAAGGAACAAGTTGGCGGAGCTTTTTCCTTTCAACTCTCTAAGTTGTTGTTTAAGCTCAACCAACTAGTCCACGATATCCAGCAGGGTTCCTTGGAGAAAGGAGTGGTTCAAACTACCCCTTGTTTAGACATCACGGTCAGGTAAAACCTGGTGATACTTCTAGAAAGACAACCAGAATATCACAACCTATCGATATGTCTTGGAGTTCGAAAAGGAAACTTGCTTTTCAAAGCAATCGATATGGTCTGGAGAGCTTTGGCATGAACCTAACTCTCTGGCCGAGGATGTGCACCGAAATGAATGTATTTGGTACCACGGTCAATTCCAATTAGAGACCGGGTAACCAATAGTGCTAAGAAGGATACAGATGTTTCTTAGATTTTCAAAGCAATAAGAGTTGGTAGGAATAGCTGATACACATGTCGATGAACAGACCCATCCATCTCAAGCATTCAAGCTTGGAGGAAGGCGGGGTGAAGATGTGTGAGAGCATCACTTCATCATTAAGGCCATGAAACTTAACACAGCCTCGTGGTATAAAAGAGTGTGATTCTCGAAAGCAGAACAGATTAGAATCTAATGAAACTTCTTTAATCTGAGAATTACAAAACTTTGACCTGGTTCGTAAGATGAACGAGGTACTGGAGTTTGTTTCTCCTGACATTCCAAGGTGAAATGTTCTGAAGGAAAACAAGAGCTATGCATGGGTATATCCGACACGCATATGCAACTTGATATCCAAAACAACGGATGGGGATTTGAGAGCAACTAAAGGGGAATCATGCTCGGAGGAGATCCTAAGATCAAGATGATGCACAGGGTCATACTCATTTGTAAAACCCATGCAAAAGAATTGATATAGCTGAATTAAGAACGAAGATGTGGATTTCATGATGATCACTCTTGTTGTGATCCCTTCTTGATTACAAGGGAAAACCTACGGCTATTGGAGTTGAAACTACCTAGCCATCATGAGGTAGAAGATATTCCTCAGGATCCAAACAAACAGAACTTGGGTTAAAGGTCAGCATCCTGTACTGATGGAGTGAGCATCACATGGTTATAAAACCACATGATTCAACCCACCACCATTCATCACATTCCGGGACCTTCGGTTCAAGTCCAAGGATTAAAAACCAAAAGAAAGGAGTAACTACTCCCTTAGTGTCTTAAAGGACACTATGAATAACAATCACGAAGTATCTTTCAAAAGACAACATAACTCCGGAAGAGTTTGAGCAGAAGATAACGGATACATTCGAGATGGGAAGCAGATCTCGAGGTTCAGGATTTTGAGACTTTAGAACAGGAGTATGTGGAATCCACACAGCTCTGAGGTATTAGGAGGGAAAGAAAATCTCCCATTTGAAACGAGAGATAACGGAGTATGGAACACACACGACTCTAGAAACTCATAACTAGGTCAACTTGGATAACAACGTCCTTGCCAACAAAGGCACCTAAGTTTTGAATAACTGGAACCTTTTCAAATCAAAACAGGTAAGGAGACCCAGAATTAGAGCGATACCAGATAAGGAGTAAAAAGAATCCTAAGAAGGTTTTTCACAATCCTTTTTGGAGTTTCAAAGTAGTTTTCACAAACTCTAGACTCGACATCGACCAAGCAATAAGGTTTTCCTACAGGCAGTCCTGCTCTGATACCACTTCTGTCAGACCCCGGACCCAGAGATATACACACTGTTATGTGCTCCTAGCCATGGACTCACAAGGGCTTCAGGGTTACCAGCCCCGGCCGCAACAAACAACGGCGGGCAGACCGGATTCATCAGCACGTAGTCCGGATCCCCGGTCTACTACTCCTTGTATCCATGCTAGTCATAACCAATTATGCATACCCAAGCGTCCACGAGTCGGATGAAACTGAAGGAACGGGACCAAAGTTATACAGAGCTGCTATGTGTCCAGAAAGTGCAACAACAATCGAGGGTTACTGGGGTTACCTCGCCCCAGGCCGATCACATCGACAGGCGGGCTCGGACATGGATCATCGGCTCCACAACCCCTCGACTGCGACAACTATGCAGGCATAGCCAAAACTGTATAACAATGAGCTCGAAACCAACAACCGATCAACGCAGTACTCTAAACATGAAACTTTATTAACAGGTGTTACTAGAGTATAGCTTACAAGCAGAGGTCACACGACCCAACATTACATCAGACAACGGAAGGCAAATTATGTTGTTAATCAACAAGAACCAAAAAGGCCTAAGAGGCCACAACATAAGGCGACGTCCCAGCCCATAGATTCCAGGCTGCTACCTGGGAACCCCAAACTACTCGTCGATGTCCACGTCGAAACACCACCGAACTGAGGAACTCCACCTGAACCAAGTTGAAGCAAACATGAGTACGGGAGGTACTCAACAAGACTTAGTTAACCTATTATATATCTGCTTCTCTTAGAAAGAGTTATGAAGGTTGTTTTGCGTAAAGCCATCTTTATTTTCCAAGTTGAGGGAGGAATAGCACGTCTCATGGAGTATTTTGGAAACAGATGAGAAAGCTATTCGACTACTGAAATCATCATCTTTTTCATCCACCAACAATTTCAGCACCTCGTGCTTCAAAGATCACCACCTCAAGTTGTTCCGGTAACTCATGCTACAAGGTAACCCCTCTCGGCATCTCCGAGGAGGCATCCTTCATTCGTTATCAGCAAGTTTTAATCATTCCGTTTAAGTTGTCTATGATCACAGAATCCGTCACCAAGTCGTCCTTAACCGCGGACACGGCTTTTCGAAAAGATTTAACCTTGCAGGGGTGTACAACTTTAACCACACGTGCCAACCAACTCTTAATGCCAGACATTAGCACTATTCCGGGAAGTGCCGGCAGATGGAGGTTGACCACGACCTTTCCCTTGCTTCGCCTATTCCATGAGTCGCTCCGAGTAGAGATGGTCCGCCAATAGGGAGTGGCCATCTCCTGCCGGGTCTCTATCGTTGTGCGGAATGCTCGACGGTTACCTACCCGCAGAGCGCTGATACACCACCACGTCCTAGTTTTGAAAACGTTTTGATATCCCCGCAAATCCAAATGGAAAGCCCGAACTAGGCAACTCATGGAACAAACTAGGCAAGTTGAGACCGAGGGGAATCTAAGCCCCGTGTGGATGCACGCTCAGTCTTGGCTCGAAGACGAGAACTCGCTCCTAGGGGCATGAACGAGACAACCACCACAGACCCTCTGTGGTCTCGTCATCCACACCTTTAAGTCATCTTAATCAAGTATCTCTTAACTTTCCACAACATACTATCATACTAGATTCATTCGCGGCTCTGATTCATCAACCGGATGGAGCAGAGATCAACAGACATGTATGACTAAGCATGGCATATTTGAGGCTCTGGCGATACACACAAACAAATCCTATGTCTGCTAGGAGCATTGAATCATGATATTTGGGTTATGCAAATAAATAGGATGACTCTATCTATTGACTCAAGATACTTTGGAATCGAATGCATTTGTACGAGAATCAAAAGTCTTTCGAAATCATATATGGGCAGATAAGAGGTTATGCTTTCCTTGCTTCAAGAAAACCAGAGAAAGTCTTCAGGAATAAGTGCTTGACTTGTCGGTTAAGATCAAGTATTCGTCATGGCGTTGTCGATCTTCTCTTCGGGGTCGCGTTCTACCGATCAGAATCAAAACACCAGAAGAGAAACAACAATCAAACATGGCATCGATGTAATGCGCAATATGTATGCATGAGCAAGTTAATGCACTGAAAGAAGCCCTAAACAGGATCAATGGGTTGCTAGGGTTCATATGTCAGAGATGCAGTTTTAGTGAAAAAGTCCCGAAATAGACCCCGGAGGGGGTTTCGGACGGTTATGGAAGTGAGTGCAAATTAAAGTGCTCAAAAGAGTTTGAAAACATCATAAATAGGTTCCAAATGTCATTTTGAGCAATTTGGTATATAACTTTTAATTTTTCTAATTTTCTTGAATAAAAACTTATTTTTCTATTTTTAAATGAATTAACCAGCATTAAATAAAGGTCATTTTTGAACTTTCTCAAACATATGTGAAAATGACATATTTGGGTTGCTTACATTTTTCTGATCAAAACCATACCTTACTTTTATTTTTCTGACTTATATAACAGAAGTTGTTAATTATACAAATTTATTTCATTTTCTGTAATTATAAAAGGTGGGGCCCACGGGTCATTTCAAAATTCCATTTAATTAAACGAATTATTAGCTGATACGTGGCCAGGCTGAGGTCACGCTGACATCAGCGTGATGTCAGCGGTGGTCGGCCGGAGGCAGATGTCGTCGCCGGCGACGAATCCGGCGACCAAATCGCGCGCGGTTGGGCTTGTTGGAAAGCCCCCGGAGTGCTCTACCACATGGTGGTGGCGCCACCTCCAATGGGCCACCGGCGGCGAGCCGCCAAGCACACGACGGCGGCGGAGGCATCGGGCTCCGGCGAAATGGACGATACCGGCCGCGGGGAGGAGCTAGGAGGGTGCTGGGGCGTGGAGAGGCTCACCGTGAGTGTGTAGGGCCGACCGGCGGGGCATGGGATGGGCGGAGGGCGTAGGAATTTGCCGGCGGCCGTCTGCCGGCCGTGGAGAAGAGGATGACGGCGTGGCCGATTTAGGCCGTCCCCGCTCACGAGGGCTAGTGTAGGAGCAAGAGGAGGCCAAGGCGGAGCTGAGGACGGTCTTCGATTCGTCCGGGAAGGCCGGAGACGACGGCCCGAGGCGGCGGCCGGAGGAACAGGAGGTTAGGGTTCATTCGTTCTTGGCAGAGAAGAGGAGGGAGCTCGAGGGAGAGGGGGTTCTGTGGCGTGAGAACGATCCGGACGTCTTCAGGAGGACCTCATCCCCTCGTCGACTCGGAAGGAGGAGGTGGCAAAGCCACCGCACCGCCGCCCTGTCCTTCTGGCCGGAAACGGAAGAGAAAGGAAAAAGAAAGGGGGACTTTTCGGTAACCCCCTGTAATTTTGGGAAAACACAATTAGGTCCTTTTCTTTTAGAAACAGCACTGGTTTTAATCTTTTCAGGGCCTATTTGTAAGAATAAAATTTGGCAAAAATAGTTTTTGAAAACCTTATGAAATTTGCAAGCTCACCATCTCTTTGCTTTCCAAAATTGAAATTGTTTTTAAAACAAAATTTGGGTGATCACTTTAAGTGATTTTTGGTCATCCCTCTGTTATTTCAAATGCAAAATTTTAACCAATGTTTTTATGCATGTATGAGATGCCAACAACACACCACCACCCTATTGTAGAAAAACAGGGATGTTACATATCCATACCAAGCCCCACCATATACCTTGTTTGTCGTGTGATTGTTAACACCCTGGGTATTCTCTTCTTCACATCAAAACATATTAGTTGCCACTACTTGTTGGTAAGTATTTCTATTCACTTTGGAACGGTAAGATAATCTATTGTTTTGCTAGATTTTTGAGTGAGTTGTGAGAGAACACCACAGCCCATTGTTATTTGTTACTAACAAGTTAATCAATGGAGTTTAGTGGTTCTTCTATGTGCAGTGATGCTTTCTGGGAGGAGGATTCTAGTGGAATACTTTCACCAAATTTGTTCCACTTCAGAGGAGACATCAATGGTAGTACTGTTGCTATTACTCTTGATAAGGGTACACGGTGGTTTAGTTTTGTTAGTATTGAGGTTGTTGAAGCATTACAGTTGACATCTTATGAACCTCAACGTTCATTTATGCTAAAAACTAATGATGCTACACTTCACATTACTCATGCTACAATGATTCCGTTAACTATTTATGATCATACAGTAAAAGTTAGGTGTCATGTGCTTCCTAGAGCATTTACTTGCTGTCACATTTTGTTGAGTGATTTTTGGTGCAATCTCTATAAAGTTAATTTTGATAGCCATTATCCTGATATACAATTCTTTTGGAATAATAGGAGAGATTGGATATTTCATAAAAGTCCTACAACATTTAAAAGAATTAGACATCAACCATTGGTTATGAGATCTGTAGAGGTTAAGAAGACCTATGAGGCTGTTTCTACTAATGTAACTATGTCTACTCCTAGTGTTGTGTCTTGTGATGTGCAGGTTGCTTTTGAAGAAAGGGAGCCTATAGTACAACCTGCACCACCACCACCATCACATCCATTGAAGGAGCATACCATTGTGCCTAGTTTTGTTTCTTGTGATATGCAGGTTACTTTTGAAGAAAGGGAGCCACAACAAGTAGAACCTGCATCACCACTTGAGATAGTTGAATTGGTACCTAATTATTCTGAGGAGGATGCTATTGATAAAGGTGCTGATTTTGTATTACCCCTCTTAAGTATTGAATTATGTGAACCCACTAAATTGCTAGTTGATTCTTGTGAGTTAACAAGCATAGATAGTCCATCTACATGTGATAATGTGTTAAATTCGAAATTTAATCATGTGGTTTTGATTTCACATAAGGAAGTACTTGCTAAAATACCACCTAATGATATTGTGGATTACATCATGTTAAATGAATCAATTAATGTGCAAAGTGCTATGAAAAAGGTTGCTGAAATTTCATATGTAAATTCTAGCAATTATGTTTCTTCTTTCACTTTTAACTTGATTGGTGACTATAACATGAGTGGAATTTTTATGGTGGATCATATATGCATAACTTGTGATAAAGTGGCCGAATTGAATATTGTTTTACCTTGGTTAAATAAGCTACAACTTCCTACATATGAGCATGATTTTACACATATGTTTGGTTTGCCACAATACTTGTCACATACATGTGCTAATAAATTGTTCTTCACTTATATTTGCAAATTAAGTTGCAATTTTCATGATGAAAATAAGCATGTTCCCACCTTTGAGTGTATTAATAAACATAAATTTGATCATAGATCTTCGGTGAGAACAATTCAATTGATACTAAACAATAAAAATATATACACATATGATTCTCATTTTGATCATGATTTATTGAGCTTCACTTATATTTGCAATTGTGATTGCTATTTTATGGAGTGCTATGACAATTATGTGATGTTTTTAAGCAAAATTCGTGGTCACATGTCTAGGGCACAATTTTATGATATGATAACAACTAATGCACCTCATTATAGATATTTGTATTGTGCATACACGTTGTTCTTTTTGTTTCTTCCACTTTCAGCTTACTACAAGCCGAGGACGGCTTGTCTTGAAGAAAGGGAGGATGATATGGACATAATAGAGGTCCATGAGGTTTATTCATGCTTGAGTTGGAAGGAAATATTGAGACTCACTAATGTTTATTATAAGGTGAATTCTTTCCTAGTAATAAATAATGTTTGTGTTTGTGAGAACGTTATACTACCTAAGCCTATGATATGTATGATTAGGTTTATTGATAACACAAACATGGATGGAGAAGAGGAAGCAAGGAGCAAAAGAAGGAGGCATGGAAAACAACTACAAGGAAATGATGTTTCAGTTCGGACTGCCAGGAGTCCCGAATTTGAAATAGTCATGGATTCTTCATACGGGCTCCAAATACAGCAAACGAGCACAATACGGATAGGGAATTTGATGGGCTTTCCAATGGATCCGGCCCCATCAAGAAATTCGACTCGTCCAAACCGTGGTGACCGAAACAAGCCACGAATAGATTTCTGCCAGTTTCCAAAACGAGTCCAATTGGTGTGTATACCAATATGGCCGCACCCCTTTGTGTGTGGGGTCGGTTTGTATCCATATGTGTTAGGAAATAGGAGTCCTAGTCGAGTAGGAGAGGGATTGCTTGCGCAAGGAGCTTGTGGCCGCACCCCTCCCTCATATATAGCTACCACCTGCGTGTGGAATAGATTAGACTACGTTAAATCCAAAAACCATAGACCTCTAGATTGAAACAGCTTGTAAGACTTTCATCTGGAAGTTCATCTGCAAACCTTACGTGATACCTGCTGTTCCACTGGGAATAAGACGGTACAGTACCACTTGTAGTCGGTGGATTACTTGTGCAAGAGTGTGGAGTTGAGAATATCCATTGGGTTGCTATCTTTTGCATTGGCATCAGGGATCAGCCGGAGAGTTCTTAGTGGCGCACTAGTTATCATACAGAAGTTATCTGTGAGTTCACTGAGAAGATTGGGCCACCCCTTATCACCCTAGGTTGGAGGCGGTCATTGAGATGGGGGTGATATAGAACCAGAGCAAAGGATATGCCTTGTTGGTGAAGAGACAAGGCTGCTGCTGAGATAGGCCTATGAACTTCTTATTTTGTCTGGGTGGATTGTAATTTCGTTTGTTTCCTGGACTTGTTAAGGTTTAGTTTGATTCGTAAACTTCTAAGGTATATTATCGCTGGTAGATCCCTCGTGCTAAAACCCGAGTAAAGATCAAATTGCTAATAGCTGCTAAAACCTCGAGTTTAGATCAAATCCCTCGTGCTGGTAGATCGTGCAACTCATCACTGCAGAACTCAACAAAAGCCTGGCAAGCCAACGGTCACTGAACTTCTCGACGTTGTCGCTATCGCATAAATACGACCGAGCACGGACCACGCAACCTACCTTCTATGCCGCCGCCACAGCCCCTGATGAGGACATCCCTAGCTCTTCACCTATTGTTACACATGAGGATGCTCCAATAAAAGCTAATGAAGTAAGGATTGGTCCAATGAAAAGATCAATAACCAAGCTATTACAACAACAGGTGAACTCACTCCTACTTGAGTATAATGTTTATAATTGTGAGAACTTTATACTACCTAAATCCATGAACCACGAAAAACTCAACGAATCAACAGATCGGTCGAAATCCCTTTCGGCTATTTTTGGTGAAATTTTCGAATTTATGGTGGATAGAAGAAAAAATTGGTGGATGGGGAGGGGTGTGGGTGTCGGATTCGTGTCAATCTAGCTCTGTATACCAGATGATATGGAGTTGCACTCCTAGATTGGCCCGATTTTCACGAATCGACGAAGAACGAACGAAGAACACGAAGAACAGGAGATGGGGAATCGAGGGGGAAATGTGGGGAATCGCGGGGAAACACACAAAGCGGGATAAATCACAAGAACCGAAAGATCCAACCTCCCGTCAACTAAACCCCGGGGGCTGCCTACGGAACAATCTATCCAACTGAACTCACCTTGATACAAACCGTATCACACCCGTAGCCGGTACCACTACGCCAATAGAACCTCAAGGACTAACGAGAGGAAGATTGGACAACTCTTGACTGAAACCCTAAAGGGAGAGGACAAGTAGTTGGGATGTGCCTTGATACGATCCTCGACAAAGTCGGAGGAGTAGCCTTGATACGTTCCTAGGTACACACCGTAGGAGTAGTTCCTCAAAGAGGGATACAAGAGAGCTGAGCTCCAAATTTTCTAAATTCAACTCTTAAAACCCTAGATCTAGCTCGGGGTCGTCCTTATATAGCTGGGGGTCGAAGTAGGTGAAAACAGGGTCGAAATCCGGTCATTTCCGTGCATTTGGGGCCACGCCGGCCTGGGAGCCCGGCCTGGCTGTCGCACCCGGACTTCTAGAGGATACTCACCGTACGAACTGAACAGTATTCTGATGGGATTACGGGGCTTACCGGCACCCGCGTCCTCTTACGAGTAGGCCAGCACTTATGTGTGACAACCCATCGCTACTGTTCACCATCGATGTAAACTATCCCGTAGAAATCAGGACACTACCATTGACGTACTTCATACCATACACACATGGTACGTCAACGGCTTTGAACAAACTGATAACACAACATATCTCTAAGACACAAAAGATTGAAATAAGTTGCAACTGGCCCTCACTAGGGCAGAGAATAGCAAGTACAATCATCCAGAGGACACATGTCCCAACATAACATCATTACATCTCAGCGGAAGCATTCAAAGGGGGTCTGAGTACAGACAAATCCAAATAGGCTTAAGAAGCCGGAAACTGAAATAAAGACGGAGCCCATCCACGATGTCTCGGATCCTGCCCGGGTCCGCTAACTACTCGTCAGCAGCCTCGTCAAACTCCACGTAGTAGCCGTCACCTGGATCCTCGTAAGCGTAGTCTGCGGAAACCACAGCCCCAAAGGGGTCAGTACATAGACGTACTGGCAAGCAAGACTCACAGTTCACCAAAGTGTAGCCCGTCAACACTAAGCACAGATGCCTTGGGTTCAACGGAAGAAAGGGGATATAAAAGATGCTGCAACTGGCTGCGCTAACCAACTACAGAGATTCTATCACTTCCGACTAACAGAGAGGAGATAAGATCGAGTATTGTAACCAACTGAAAGATAACTTCAAGCAAAACCATCCTGGATCTCGCCCCTTATCCAAAGAAGCAATCCGAGGATAACTCACACAGTTGACTTAGAGATGAATCAAGTTATCGTGACAATAATCCTATTACTAGTCAAGTTGTTAATCATGGGGTGTGAGATGGTGAATCATTAGGTTTAAGTTGTCCTGAGTACTTGTTAGCCAGTACTTTCACCAAGTTAACCATAACCGCGGAAAACACGGCTTCTCGAGAAGATTATCCCTGCAGGGTTGCACCAATTTGGCCGTACACGTAAGAATACCCCGCCAGATGGGATGCCTCCCACCAAGTGTGGCACTCAACACAACTCAACTCTTCTTCGCATCAAGCCCAAAGCACCTTGGGCGCATGGCTAATCGAGCCCAGAAGAAAATGGACCCTCATAGCACTCTAAGAACGTGTCCCCCTATATGCCGACTACAAAAGTTCCACCCTGCGCTGGGCTCGCAAAAACATGCATGCGGCAAATGGAAAACACGAACTAAATGAGATGATTTGGACGAGATGCGAATCGAATCAAATTGAGGGGGCGCCCATACTCGCTTCCCACATGCGGGTAGTGCGCTCATCATGGATCAGTAGACAAGACCCTTTTCCTATTAGGGTCGACACTAGCAGGCCTCAAAACCACACAGGGCCTCCTGCCGGTGCCTTATCATCAAATTATTATTAACAATAACATTAGCATGATTGATTGATTAAGCATCGAGCCCCCAGAACATAATAAAGATAGTAACTGAAAGTAACGGGTAACAGACTCGAGCAAAACAACCTAAGCATGCTAGTACGACACTGGCTCAATCAATGGGGTTGTAGGAGTGGTGGTGAGGCAATATCAGGGTTAGGGGATTCATGTGATAGGTTCGTAACAGAAACAACTACTACTATGGCTTAGCAGGAATAGACAACGGAAAGTATCGGTAACCAATGTTGAAAGGAACACAATGGTTCATGTGAGTGATAACTTGCCTGCAAACTCAGCAGCCGGGTACTGAGCTAGATCCTCAGAAGGGGTGCTGTAAAGATCGTCTGTCTCAACGTCGTCGTCTATTCGAGAAGAAGCAAACAAACAAGACAGAAATATAAACAATCATTATCATGGCATAGTGCACAATCAAAGATGATGCATGACAAGTTAATGGTTGCATCAAAATAAACTAAGTGACATGGTAACACAATTAAGATGGACCCCTATGCAATTTTGAGTTGCATATGGGAAAGGGTCCATGAATTAAGTGGAACAAATGATTTACAATTAATTATTATGTGAAAATTGTTAGCATGATGCATGCATGATGATAACAACAAAATAACAACAATAGATGCAAGTGGAAAAGAATTTTAACAAGTTTGGAAATTATTTATTAAGTTTGGAAAGTTTGGTTACTTAAACATGTCACACAAACAATTGTTGTTTTCATGAAGTTAAAGTGTGCAAAACAACTAACAAAATTTATATTTGAAAAGATCATCAAATTTTAGTTGAATTACATGTTTCAAATTTTGAAATAGGAGTTAGGATGAATTTATTATGACTTAAACAATATTAAACAAGTTTTAAATGAATTTAAAACAAGTTGGAATTTTATTTGAATTTTATTTGTTCAAAACATAAATTCAAATTCACATTTGAAAAGTTCACACTTTGATGGTTTGAAAACATATTTTGCATGTTCAAAAATATTTTATTTTGAGCAAGATATGATTTTATCAAATTCAAATGAATTAAACAAGTATTAAATTATTTAGGATATTTAAATTATTCAAACCATGAAACAAAATTTATATTTGAAAAGGTTATTTGAAATAGCATGGAAAACATATTTTATTTGCATTTATTGAATTAATAATGAATTAGTTATGGAATTTAGAAATTTGTATTTGAATTATTTGGATTCAAATTTGAATTGCATTTTGGAATTTCAAAACAGTAAACAAATGGTACCAATGGGTAGACAATTTGATTTAGATCAGCACACATATTTTATTTTCATTTTTTAGAGTTATAAAACTAAAGTTATAGTCATTTGAATTCCAGGGACCAAACTGCAATTTTATTGGGCTTGATTAAAATGGAAACGTGCAGAAAACTTTTGTTACGCGTATCAACTTAACCACGGACACTGCCTGTGGGCCACTGGCCATGGTGTGCTGGCGTGGCAAGGGAGAGGCTGACAGGGGGCCCTCCCTGTCAGCGCTTGGCCGCAAAAAGCTGGGATTTTATCCCGGGGGAGCGAGGGATCGAACCCGCGATCTCCCCCCCCCCCCGGCTGCGCGCAAGCCTGAACCAGTGCGGTAGATGCGTTCCGTTGTCAGATACCGCGTCGCAGCTAGGTTAAAGTTCAGATCTGCGTTATCTGAACTTTGCTGACGCGCGCGCAAGGCTGCACTTCGTCAGAGCTGCGATCGTCGGCGGTGAGCCGTGGTGGCTGTGCTACGGTGGGTGCTGGATCTGGTGGTGCCATGCGTCACTACTAGGAAAAAGCTTACCCGTGACGCACCAATTCGCTTATCCGTGACGCACCAGGGCGCGTCACGGCTATCACGCCGCGCCTATTGGTTTATCCGTGACGCACCGAGCTGGTGCGTCGCGCCTATTGATACCCGTGACGCACCGTCACGGTGCGCCGCGGATATCGGGAGGCACGTCACGCCTAACTAAGGAGGTGCGCCACGGCTAGGAATATTGGTGCGTCACGGCTAAGTAATGCCTCCACGGCTAAGTTACTGGGTGCGCCACGGGTATGAACTTCTGCGCGTCACGGCTATCCTCCCTGGTGCGTCACGGGTATCCTTTTTGGTGCGTCACGGGTATACTGTGTTGTATTTTTTTGAAATACACGGTACCGTATTTATACAGGTATATACACAGCTCAAATACAGAAAAATATAAGTAAACAAAATGTATCAAAACAGTTCTCTGACTAACAAATGATATATTATAGTTGATCATACTGTTTAATTAGAATTCCGAATAGCTACGTCAAACAGTTGATTATGAGAATACAACAAAGTGTTTATCATGGCAAATAGACCTACATCATACGGTTAATCATCGGGACCGATTACATCGATCGATGATGCTTCATCATCGGGACAAGTGACCTATCTAGTCGCCGATAACCTAATCATCTAACTAGGAACCATAGCATGACGAGCGAGGCGACGGCGACAAGAGCGGCTGCGATGGTCTTCATCCACGTGTTGTTCTTCTTCTTCTTATTTTGTTCCTCCTCGAGATGGATGAACCACCTAGCTTCCGCCGCCACTCTTGTGTTGTAGGATTTGTAGGCATTCCCTTTGAACTTGTTCAACTGCTCGAAGCAGTCTTCCCAGTGATCGTAGACTCCTGGAACCCTGCCTCTAAACACCACGTAGCACCTCGGCATCTGTAATGACAAGAAAGAAAAGCAAAAACAATAGTTTTAAACATGTCTACAATAAGTAGTAAGTGGAGAAATATAAAAGGCCATCTGAGTGTGAACCAACTCTTTTAATCATCGGCATTTATACAAAAGATCGAACGAACATAGGACCGGAATAATATAAAAGCAATATAATCAAGCATTGACATAATTGAGCATCAGTTACGAATGGACGATTCATAACCGTAACGATGTGTGCCTCATATTTAGGGTGGACACATACAAGCGGCCGTAGGTGGTGCCGCTGCGCCAAGTGGGATGCACAAGATCGTAACTTTGTGAAAATCACAAGGCGCAACGAACCACCTAGGCCATCTGAGTGTGAACCAACTCTTTTAATCATCGGCATTTACTTATTCAAAAGATCGAACGAACATAGGACCTGAATAATATAAAAGCAAGATAATCAAGCATTGACATAATTGAGCATCAGTTACAGAATGGACGATTCCTAACCGTAACGATGTGTGCCTCATATTTAGAGTGGACACATACAAGCGGCCGAAGTGGTGCAGCTGCGCCAAAGTGGGATGCACAAGATCCTAACTTTTTGAAAATCACAAGGCGCAGCTGACCACCTCGGCCATCTGAGTGTGAACCAACTCTTTTAATCATCGGCATTTACTTATTCAAAAGATCGAACGACCATCACAAGTAGGACCGCAATAATAAAATGCAAGATAATCAAGCATTGACATAATTGAGCATCAGTTACAGAATGGACGATTCATAACCGTAACGATGTGTGCCTCATATTTAGGGTGGACACATACAAGCGGCCGTAGGCGGTGCCGCTGCGCCAAGTGGGATGCACAAGATCCTAACTTTGTGAAAATCACAAGGCGCAACGGACCGCCTAGGCCATCTGAGTGTGAACCAACTCTTTTAATCATCGGCATTTACTTATTCAAAAGCTCGAACGACCATCACAAGTAAGACCGCAATAATGAAAAGAAAGATAATTAAGCATTAACATAATAAAGCATCTGTCACACGATGGACGATTCATAACCCTAACGATTGAGTTCGACTAATTTCGGAAAATGTAGCAAGCCTTACAATAGTTCTCACTCCTTCTGACTCATCCTCCCAGGGATTACAACGGGACAGCCCTCCTGAGTGATGAAGGGCCTGTCGTCACAGGCAGTTGCTAGGTAGGTATCTATGTCGCGGTTCGGCATGTTGAACCGGCAGTAAAATGTCCCACTCCTGTTCACCACTTCATGAACGATTTTCGTGGCAAAGCACTTCTGGATATCATATATCTCTTCTCTAACCTTGTCATCGCCGACCATCGACAAGCGGGAGGCCCATTGTTGGACTTGACTAGGCAGGGTAAGGAACTGTTGATCCCGTACATACGCCCGCATATGATGGAGGACATAGTAGGTGTCTCGGTTACTGCCCGCCGGCTGCTTGACGCACGCGAAAGTCGTCGTGTGGGTGAACATCCGAGCGCCCTGAACGAACTTCTCCCTAGTGATTTTGCCCCCCCCCCTTGCGTGGTAGCCGGTGAGAGCATTATCCAAAACTTTCTTCATGTTGGAGTAGTCTTTCTTCACCGCACTCCCTGAGTCGAGATACGTGGCATGCGAATGACTGATACAAATGCAGATGAGTGTGCATTGTGTATATCTGCGCGGAACAATCCAAACAAAGTGTTGGAAAGGAGCGATGAAAATCTAAAGAAAATCACTTTCGATTCGGCTAATAATATTGACTTACCCGGCAAAGTAAGGCACGAGGATGTAATCCTTGGTCTGGTTTGCCAGCATGAAGTCCCGGAGATATGTCGACGCGACTACCTGGTTCCCAACGCCGCACAACACGTCGTGGCGCATGTAGAAGGGGTCCGCTATCGCGATGCCCGGTGTATTATCCCTGATGACTTGCACCGCCAGACTGAGCGAGTATAGGCGGATCATGGAGTAGTGCAGCGGATTGCTATGGAACATATCGAAGATGTCCGAAAACCGCAGTACTATTCTATCCGCGCCGGTTGACTCGACGAAGCCCAAGTCCTTTGGCACCATGGCAATGAAAACCGGGTATGATGGATCCTTGGATTCAAGAAGACGCGATTCAAGAAAAAGAATGCTGTCATGCAAACTCCGCATATCCCCACTTGCGGCCTTGAGCTTGCTCTGGCTAAGCATAGGCTGACCAATCACATGCATCTTCGTATGCTTAGATGTAGGTGGGCCGTCCTGAACACGGAGCGGCATCTTAGCAGGCTGGCTCGCGGACTTTGCGGCCTTGGATCTAGGTCCTCTTTTCCGCGGCTTCGGCGCTTTCGGAATGATCTCCTTCTCAATCTCCTCATTAGCCGCCTTACGGATTGTGCTAGGGCTGAAAATAACTCCACCCTTCGCACTTTTCTGAGTCTCGGTGCAGGGGCCGACATCTGGAGGCGTGTCTTCCTGAGAACCGAAGAGACGCTTGCAATTGGATTTATCCGCAGGAGGAGCCTCACCACGAGCCTCCGTGCTATGGTAGGGTTCTTCTGGAGGAGGAGCAACGTAATCTCCGCCATCAAAGTCATCAGCGATGAAATCCATGGCATCAAGATCAACGTCATTCTCCTGGTCTTGTGCCATCTCCATGTCACGGGTAGGCGACGGCGCGGCGACGGTCTTGCCATGGCTCCGCTCCGGAGCTTCTAGAGGGCTTGTCTTCGAGGTGGTGCCTCGCGCCGGTAGTTCTAGAGGCGATGTCCGCGGGGTGGCGCCCCTCTTCCCCAGGCGAATCTGGCTCTTCGGCCATTCCATGTTCCAAGGCATGCACTGGAGCAGCGTCAGGGTATCGGGGTCATCTTCTTCTTGGTAGGGTTGAATGGGAGGCAACAAGTCGTCGTAGCCCGCCAGCACCCGAAGCACTCGAACTCTATATACGTCTTCGCGCATCGGCCTGTTGTGGAACCTGCGGGTTGACGGTTGAACGATCATACCCACAGCAACATCCTTCAACACGCCGTCCACTGTGTGTAAGAGAGTGCATGGTACGTCGTCGTTCTGCGGAAAACATGCAGGGCGTCAGAGAGGCCAGTCTAAGGCAAAGGAAGATCGACGCTCCAACGCTTAACTATTTACCTGGCTGGCGAGGGCGTCGAGCTCCTCTAGTGGCGAGGGGCCAACGACGACGGCGGGCGTGCTACTGTTCAATGGCGAGGGAGAACCGGCGGCGGGCGTGGAACCGATGGCCAGGCGGCGGTTGTTCGTTGGTGCACGCTCTTCATTCGGCGGAGGACCGCCCACTGTGGGCGTGCAACGGATGGTCAGGCGGGTAGAGGCGGGCGGAGTCACTATCGGCGCCGTGGTGTAGGCGGGCGGAGTCACAAGTGGGTCCGCCATCGTGGCGTTGGCCGGCGAGACTCTGGACAAGTCTCTTGAGTTGCTGCCCTGCACGCTAGGCACCAGGCACGGCCCTACTCGACCTCCTTCATTCCATCGAGTAACCACATCGTAGATGGTAGGCAAAACGATGCCCATTTGTTCTGCCAAAGCTGTTTTGACAATATTAGGAATATCGGCAACTTTGGCCTTGAGGTCTGCAATCTCGCGATCGCGGGCTTCGTCACGTTGGATATCTTCGATGCTCCTCTTTCTATTCCTTCTCGCCTCCCTGGGCTCCTTGAAGTACTCTCTGAGCTTCGTCGTCGTGCCCAGGCCACAAACTCGGCCACCTGACGGCCTTTTGTGCTTTTCCTTCCCCTGCATCACGTTCACCGCCCTATTTAAAGTGTCGTCCCACGGGCTGTGCAGCCTCGGCATGGATGACGAGGTTCCACCACTTTCGATTTCTAAGTTCTGCACAATTAGCGTGAACCGTTTAGAATTCCACCAGTACACTATAATGCAATCGACTAGATCGTCGAGAGCAAACTAACTAGGGTGGTGTATTTACTTACCAAGTTTTCATACAACGTCTTCACCTTCTCATCATCGGTAGTATACTCATTAGCTACCGGGTCATATGTAAACCGGGCCATGATGAAGTTTTTCGTCCGCGGCGAGTACTTTGCGAGAGGGTCAGGGATGCCCTGTTCTGCACGTTTGGCGTCCTCCTTCTCCCAATTGGGAATCGCCGCTCTGTAACCGCCGCATCCCAGTTTGTGGGAACCAATGTTCAACTTCCGCATCCTCTGCCCCCAATCAGCGTTAGCCTTGGCGACTTCGCTCTGGCAAAGTACCTTGAAGTCCCGGAGTTCATCTTCGGTGATTCTCGGCTCACTCGCTAAAACATCCTGCAGGCTATTTTTGGGGTCCAAGACCTTAACCTTCACCCGGTGTTTCCAGTTGGCCAAGGCGGTGTTCATCTTACCAATGGCGCAGTGGTTGACTATATTCCCCGCCAGATTGTCGTTATTGTACTTAAACGGCTCGTCTGGCGGATGCGGGTACAAGTATCGTCCGTGCAGCTTTCTAAAGAGAAGAACCTGATAATGTGCATTCTCTTTTTTCCTTAGATCATCGGTTAAGATCCTGACAGTGTCCCGGATAATGCAACCAATCTGGTTGCCGAATCCTCTGACCACCGCCTCGGGCGCGATTGGATACCCAAAGCTATCAATTTCCGTGATCTCTTCACGGTAGGTGCGGAGAGTGTTACTTTTCCGTCTCCTCTTCTTGTTGGCTTTGCTACCACCATCTGTCTGACCGCCGGCATCAGTGGTGTCATTTCCGCCGGCGGCTCCACTAGTGGTATCACCGGCGCCACTAGTCGTGGCGTCATCCTCCTTGCCACCGCTAGTGTCCGCGTCAGCCCAGGCATCCGCCGTCGGGTCGTATTGCTCATCTTCTTCGTCGGTGATTTGCCAGAACGGCTTAGAACCGCCGGCCTCGTCGTCGTGTGCCATGTTCTGAAGGGGGAAATTATTGGTTAATATAAAGGAAACAAAAAATCGACATACTACTCGATCACGGGAAAACGGCTTAGTCCTAAATTCACGGGAAAATTTCGGCATGACCTTTGCTAATTTTCTAACACTAGAGTTGCCCATTCTCGCCGAAACGGAAATTAATCAACATTTCGGCGAAAATGGGCAACTCATTTGAATTCCCTGCAAAGTTTTAAACGGCTCGATGGCCGGACAGATTCTTTAGGCCAACACCAACACAATTTTTATTATCTGCAAAATTTTATCCAACACCAGTACCAGCACCAGGCCTACAACACCAGCACCAGTCCTAGAAGATCATTTTTTATCCATCAACACCAAAAGTGGTACCAGTACCAGCACCAACACAACACAACACCAGCACCAACACAACACAACACCAGCACCAACACAAGAAAACCAGCAGCAGAACACCTTCAAAAATCAGCCACAACTCCCTGTGATAGGCAGCAACAGCAGCTAGGAGCAGCGACAGCAGTGCAACAGCAGCTAGGAGCAACAGCAGTGCAACAGCAGCCACAACAGAGTACCTATATGATTACATCACTTGTAGCAGCAATATATCACAGTAGATACCAACCATATGCACTAGTAAATAAGAAATCTGAGCCAATCATACATAACATGATGTCGCTAGTCTATGCACGGTTTGCTTTTTTCGCCGAGCCGGACGACAGTTATTCAACAATGCACATCCTAAACAGGGTTCAATTTTTATTATCTGCAGCACCAGGAAGCAGTACCAGCACAACAGCAGTAACAGCACAACAGCACAATTGTTCTGATGGTGCTTGCAAGTTCAGTATACTGAACTTACTAGCTAGTGTCTTGTTTCACATGAACTACTGTAAGAACACAACTTTCAGTCATATCTAAAAACAGTGAACCAAAAGAATAAATCACATGGTTCACATACATGTAAGCCAGGGAAAACAACTTAAGCTAGGGAGTTCATCAAGATTTAGTTAACATGGCTTTCTTACATCTGCAGATAGATATCGCACAAGTCAAGTTGCTGCAGGATAAAGAGCAGCACAGTGCGATTCTTTTCCTTTAGCTTACATAGAAGTGCTATGCTAAAGTTCATCACTGGGAATTAAAATGATCAAATCTAGCATTTGTTCTTATTTGAACTTGGGCCTCCATGCTTTGCATCACTGGCCAGGGGCTTAATCAAGATGGAAGCAATTGTTCTTATCAGATAAAAATTGCTTGGCGGCAACCTCCTCCATGACATGGTCACCCCAAGAAGCCATCAGATTGGTAACAAGGAAACTGGAATCGATATGAATATAGCTAATGTTAGATGGCAAGTAAGTAGCGATACAACATTACAAGTTCTGTCATGACTCAAAACTTGTGCATACAACCAAAAGGTGCAACCAGTACCACTACACAGCCAACTCAACACACTTGCTACTAATATGGGCATAACAAACTGTCAAGAGTAGAAACAATAAATGGAAGCATCAGCATAGTGCAATCTTGCCATGGTCAGGAGGAAGGAAGGTTCCCAAAAAATAGCAAGACCAAAAAATCTTGCCATAGATACACATCCAACCAAATGCAATTGCAACTAATCGTGGCAAGATTAATTGTCAACAGGGACAACAATAAAAGGCCGCATCAGCTCTGTGCAAGCGCGGCATGGCCGGGAGAGAGGAATGCTCCTAAAATTAGCAAGATATTCAATACTTATTTACACTCCATCATCCTTTCTCTCATATGGTCAATTCGGTATACATATAAAGCAAATATGAGGTGTTCTGTGTGAATACTAAAGCTACAACATGGATGTGGTTGCATCCACAAAAAAAGTAATTTTTTTTACTCCTAAAGCGACTCCCACTAGTGGAGAACTATACTACTGTTCAGGTAGAGAATTCCATATTGCTGAATATAGTGCTCAATCAAAATTTTGCAGATGATGTAGCTCGGAGTGCACAGGGAATCAGAATCGCAGTGGAATTTCTCAGCGGTACACAAAGAATTTCTTCATCTTAACGAAGGGAGACAGATTGTGGCAAACAAGGAATTCCACAACAAACTTTGCAGCGCTGTGCCAGTTGCGGGATCGAGGGGCGGGATCCTTGGAGAAGGGGAGGGAGAGGACTAGGGGGCGCACCTTTGTTCGTCGGGCTTCGAGGTCGATGGAGACGGGACAACGACGGTGCAGTCGATGGAGACTACAGGGACGATGCCAAGCTTCCTAGTCGATGGAGACAGGGACGACCCCAAGCTCCTCTTCTCCTGGTCGTTCTCCTGGACCTGGTCCTGCGCCTGCTCCTCCTCCTCCTAGGTCGATGCAGAGGCGAGGTCTCGGTGGTGGTGGGAGGCGACTAGAGGGAGGGCAGAGGCTACGGCTAGGGCTTGGGGTGGTGGTGGGCGGCGACGAGAGGGAGGGCAGAGGCTAAGGCTAGGGCTTGGGGTGGTGTTGGTCGGAGGCGATAAGAGGCTAGGGCTTGGGAAGCAATGGAGGCGGCGGTGGTTCAGATCAAGATCTCGTGGATGTGGAAGAGCAAGAAGAGGGGAACGGGCCAGTCCTAATAGGTGGAAGGATAGCCGCGACGCACCTCTCATGGGTGCGTCACGGTTAAGTTAGGCGCGACGCGCCACTCCTACATGCGCCACGCATAGCTTACCCGTGACGCGCGTAGGAGGGGCGCGTCGCGCCTAACTTAACCGTGACGCACCCATGAGAGGTGCGTCGCGCCTAACTTAACCATGACGCACCGAGCAGAGGTGCGTCGCGCCTATTTCTTTTATCTATTCAAAAAGTTTGTGCGCTGGTCTATAGCAGAACTAGCTGCTTAGCCCAGTGGCTGACCCCTTTGCACTGCTCCATTGCCCCAAGTTCGAGTCCCACCCCCCATTTTTTCAATAAATGATTTTTTCCTTAGGAAATAAATCAATATAAGCTCAAAATAAATTGAAATAAATCAATATAAAATCAAGAAATTTGTTGATCAATTTAAACATCCTAGTTAGTGTATATATATTACATCGTCGTCACTTCCTCGAATGCATGCAAACACCCAACACATCGTTGTTCTTAGAGCTAGCGTTTTACAATTTTCTTTCCCTTCTTTGTCGCGGTTGAGTAATTCAGTCCCGGAACACTGTGACTTCTTCGGTGGAATGGGCGACCCGTAGGTAGTGTTGTCCTGCTTCTTCTTGTTGTGTATTTCGTTCCATCGTCATTGTCATCTTCCATTTTCGGGTCGCCGTACTGGTCAAAGTCTTGCTCGTTGGCTACTCCATCCATTCCGATGATGTTTCTTTTGCCTCTCCGCACGAAAACACGGCTAGGCCTTGTCGGGTCAGTAATGAAGAAGCATTGGTCCACTTTGTTAGCCAAGACCCATGGCTCATTTTTTGCGGTGACATTCGTGCCGGATTTGGCTTCAGGTATCACCATGGTGGTGAAATATTGTCCTTCTTTCCTGACGCTCTTTGCCCATGTGACACGGAACATTGGCACCTTCTCTCCGCAGTAGTCGAGTTCCCATATATCGTCGATCCTACCATAGTATCTTTCCTTGACGTCACCTGTTAATGATTCCATCGTTACCCCCGAGTTCTGGTATTCGCAGTTCCGGTCCTTATTTGCCGTGTAGAATGTGTAACCATTGATATCGTATGCCTGATATGTCATGCGGTTATGTGCGGGGCCTTGTGACAATGTTAGTATGAGTTTTTCTTCTTCAGAATAAGGCGTCTCCGGTTGATCGGTCATAATCTTCTCCCT
The DNA here is from genome assembly GCA_028641055.1 of Alopecurus myosuroides. Taxonomy (NCBI): domain Eukaryota; kingdom Viridiplantae; phylum Streptophyta; class Magnoliopsida; order Poales; family Poaceae; genus Alopecurus; species Alopecurus myosuroides. The sequence continues at coordinate 118,559,324 of CM054062.1, forward strand.
GAACCACTGTGTGAAATGGATGTTGTGCTCTCTGATTATTTCTGCTTCGGTCCTATGTTGACCCCGGTCACTGTAATACTTCGCGATTAGCAATTTTTGCTTTTCCAACCAAGGATCGACCACTGTTAGATGTTGTAGCGCGACTAGGTTTGCTCTGTCAAAGTCGTTGCGTCGGCCCTGAAAGTCGACATTCATTTCGCGCTGGCCCTCGCGGTGTCCCCATCCACCGAGCCTGCCAAAGTGCCTGTTTACGGGCAGACCAGGGTTCTCATCTTTGTCTAGAAAATTCGTGCAGAAAGAGATGCACTCCTCTGTCAGAAAGCCCTTGGCAATGCTTGCGTCTGGACGGGCCCTGTTGCGGACGTATCCTTTGATGGAACCATTCATCCTTTCGAACGCCATCATGGAGTGTAAAAACGGCGGCCCGAGCTGGATGATATCATCCACGACATGGACAAGGAGATGCACCATAATGTCGAAGAATGCTGGCGGGAAGTATATCTCAAGCTCGCATAGTATCACCACGATCTCTTCCTGTAGCCTTGCGAGTTTTTTCACGCCAATCGACTTTCGAGAGATGACGTCAAAAAAGTTGCAGAGTCCAAACAGCGTTTCGCGGACGTGCTCGTCCATTATCCCTCGAATTGCAACTGGAAGTATCTGCGTCATCATCACGTGACAGTCGTGAGACTTCATTCCGCTGAACTTCTGCTTTGGTACGTCTAGGTATCTGCTTATCTTCCCCGCATAACCGTAAGGAAATTTGACTCCAAGGAGGCACTTGAAGAATTGGTCGATCTCCTTCTCGCATAGCGTGAAGCACGAAGGGGGACAGTAATATTCCGTCTTCTTGGCCTTTTTGCCCTTGCGGCGACCTTCCGTCCCATCTAACACATCGTCATCGTCATCGTCATCATCATCCGGTTTTCCTCCGTGGAGCTCGCCCCTAATATTCAAAAATCTCAAGTCGTTCCTTGCTTTCGGCCCATCTTTGGTCCTCTCCGGCATGTTGAGCAGGGTGCCAAGCAGACTCTCGCACACGTTTTTCGTGATATGCATGAGGTCAAGGCAGTGGGGTGTGCGGAGAATCTTCCAGTACCTCAGGTCCCAGAGAACAGACCTTGTTTTCCATACACCCTCCAACGGCGCCGGCGCCTTTCGCTTCTTTCCCGGCGCAGGGCACTCTTTCCAGTTCTTTAACAGCTCGTCGATTTCCTCGCCGCTCCTTTGACGTGGGGCTCTTCGCATCTCAACTTCATTGTTGAACAGATCTTTGCGTTTTCTCCACGGGTCATCCTTGCGAAGCCACCTTCGATGCCCCAAGAACACGGTTTTCGATGACCCGGGGTTTCTCTCTAGCTGGAGATACGTAGTGTCATCCATGCACCTAACGCATGCACAGAATCCGTGCGCCACCTGCCCCGCGACATATCCGTAACCGAGGTAGTCATGCACCGTCGTGATGAGCGCGGCTCTCAATGGGAAAAACGTTTCTCCATAGGCGTCCCACGTATTGGCTGGCTCGTCCCATAACGTGGCTAGCTCCTCTTCCAACAACTGGACATACAGATTGATGTCGTTACCTGGTTGTTTCGGCCCATGAATAAGCATACTCATCTGTATGTACTTCCTCTTCAAGCACAACCAGGGGGGTAGGTTGTATATACATACAAACACGGGCCAGGTGCTATGGGTGCTGCTCTGGTTGCCAAAAGGATTTAATCCATCCGTACTCATGCACAACCTGATGTTCCTTGGATCGTCGCCGAATTCGGGGTATTCGATGTCTAGCGCCTTCCACTGGCTAGCATCTGAGGGGTGTGTCAGCATCGTGTCATCATTCTCCGGATCGGTTCCATCATGCTCTTCTGGCTTCTTCCTTTCCGCGTGCCATCGCATGAGCTTCGCCTGTGTGGGGTCTGCGAAATACCGCTGCAGACGGGAAGTTATCGGAAAGTACCACACCACTTTTCGAGGGCAGGCCTTCTTCCCTGTCTTGTATCGAGTTGCGTCGCACACCGGGCATATGGTTCTCTCCGCGTCCGCGCCCCGATAGATGATGCAGTCATTAATGCAAGCATGGTATTTCACGTGAGGTAAATCCAGAGGGCACACGACTTTTTTCGCCTCCTCGATGCTCGTTGGACACTTGTTCCCCGTGGGAAGACGGTCGTGCCAGAATGCCATGTTCTCATCGTAGCTCGCATCGGTCCATCGGTGTTTTGTCTTCATCTCGAGGGTCCTTAACGTTACGTTCAGACGGGTATCCTCGCTCACGCATCCTTCATACAATGGAGTAACGGCGTCTATCTCCAGTTGCGACAACTTCGATTTCTCTCTAGCAGCAGCTCTGGTGTTGCTAGTCTCCTTGAGAAGCAGAGCTTGGACATGAGGGTCCCGCACCCAGTCCGACGACGATGCCACGACATCTTCATCATGATGTCCTTCGTCTTGATTATGATCATGTCCGACATCTTCATCACGATGTCCTTCGTCTTGATTATGATCATGTCCTTCATCTTGATCATTATGTCCTTCATCATGTCCGGACGACTCTTCATCTTCATCACTTGTCGGGTAAAGAGTGTAGCCATCCATAAAACCACGACGGATAAGGTGCGACTCCAAGTCACCAGAATCGTATCTGATCAAGTGTTTCAGTTTGCATCTTCGACAAGGACATCTTATCTCCGTCATGCTATTTCGAAACATTTCGTCCGTCGCATGTTTCATAAATCTAGCCACGGTGCCTGTGCTTATATGCATGGTTGCCTACATAGTAAAAAAAGATCAAATGAAAAATTAATTAGAATCAAATTACGTAATATATGGATATATGATGCATGCACATGGTCGTCGACGGAAAAATTCGGCATGACCTATGCTAAAAATAGGACATTCTCGGAGTGCGTGGTCGCCGAAATGGAAATGAATCAACATTTTGGCAACACATGTCAACTCATTTTTAAGACATCCACAAATTTCATCAAAAATACGCAACACAATTTCGCATATATGTATATATGCAACCATATATATGAATCTTTTGTGACGACGCACGGCGCCGACACACATACGTACATACAACACATATACATATCGTCCCTCCAACAACTCACCAACTATAGATCTTGCCGACACGAGACCGAGAGAGTACGTTTGTATGTGGCTATAGAAAGTGAAAAGATGGAAGGGAAAGTGGTAATAAAGTGAGAGATGGGGGTGGAGACAAATGTTTACTAGATTCCCCACACATATATATCAAACAAAATAGGTTAAATAAGTTTTAAATGGTGGGAAAATGGGGGAAATGAGGTGGTGAGGAGGTGGGGGGCGACCAGATCTAAAATGGGGTGGAGATATGGGGGGATGGGAGGTGGGGGGTGGTCCCAACCACTTAAATTCGTTCCAGGTATACCCGTGACGCACATCATATTCGGCACGTCACGGCTATGTTGGGTACCCGCGGCGCACGTTCCAGTGGTGCGTCACGGCTATAGATGCCACCCGTGGAAAAGATAGCCGTGACGCACCACTGAAATGTGCGCCGCGGATACCCAACATAGCCGTGACGCACCGCTGGGTTGGTGCGTCGCGGGTATGCCTCGGAGGCTCGCCACCCCGGCCCCACACATAGGCGCGACGTGCCTTCCATTTGGTGCGCCGCGGCTATGCCTTTAGGCGCGACGCGCAGAAACGTGGTGCGCCGCGGGTAATAGGCGTGACGCGCCAAATGTGATGTGCGTCACGGGTATCATCACTCCTATAGCCATTTTCCGAGTAGTGCGTAGCAGATGCGTGCACGGATGCACAGAGAGGAAAAGAGGAGGTGATCACGTGGCTCACCACCGGTGTCGCCGTTGCAGAGGCGCGGAGACGATCTCGTCGGCGACAACAGCGGTGATCCCGTGGACGGCGGCGAGGCTACAGTCGATGCCGAGCTCCTCTGCGATGTCCAATCGGAAGAGGAGATGGTGGCGAGTCGGTTCCAGGTGTTAGGTGGCTAGGTGGGTGGCTGCTGCGGCGGTTGTCATCGGAGATACAGAGGTGATCTCGCCGGCGAGGGAGGTACAGTGGTTGGAAATCGAAGGGGAGGCGATCTCGATGGAACAGGAACCCTAGTGCTTAGGGCACGGCGCCAGGGGGGTCTAGGCTACTTATAGAGCCCTAGGGTGGCTCCTGGCCGTCGGGCGCCGCCGTACGGCGACGTGGCGCCACCGGATCGTCGCCGTACGGGAGAAAGAAGAAGGGGCGCTCGCGAACCGTTTTTCGGGCCGGGAAGTTGGGCTACGCGCGGGTAAAGGCTTAGGTGGGCTGGGTAGCTGCCGCGCGCGCGCTTTGCTTCTTTTTTTTTGCTTTCTGTTTTTTTTTGTAGCAATTAGCAAATGGAAGCATTGGGTAGGGTTTTGAGTTTATAAAATTTTGGAAAAATTCAGGTGAGTTGGTTAGCTCAAACTCTACCACTTTACAACTTGAGTTTTTGGAAATTTCAAATTTAGTTGCTGTTTTTGCAAAATGGTTTGAATTGGAATAAATTGCAAACTAATTGATTTATTTTTGAAAACAACAAGTTTAATAGGGTGAACCCTATTATTAACTTGGTTAAAATAGTTGATTGGTTTAGATGGTGTTCACAAGTTCAAATTGGTTATGCCTGATGCATTTGATTTGAATTTGAAGGGGATTTGGAAATTAAAATGGTTGTTAATTAATGACTTAATATGGAAAACAAGGTTTTTATTAGGGTGACCCCTATTATTAGGTGGATCAAAACATTGGAATGGTGTGGTATTTTTATAATTTCCAAATTAGGTGTTGTAGATGATCTGCTTTGAAATTGAAACCCATTTGGAATTAATTAGTGGAAATAAAAAGCACCATTTTATTAGTGGATCAATATGGAATAAAGTGAAACAAATTGGTTGTTTTTTATTTGTGATTTTTATTCCAAAGGTTGTAACAGAGCAAGTATGAAATAACCATTTGAATTTGTTTGAGTTTCATTATGAAAACAAGATAAAACAGATGCAAAACAAATAGTGAACAAATGCAAACAAATAATTAAACATGATGGCATGATGCAATACTTGAATTAAAACAAGAAACAAAACATTCTAGGGGGTATTTTCATACTTGGGATGTTACAAAACGCCCCCCCTTGAAGGAATCGCGCCTCGAGATTCCTTACTGAGAAGTGAAAAGGTCCGGATACTTCTTGCGAAGATCCTCTTCGGTCTCCCACGTTGCCTCTTTATCGGAATGATGAGACCACTGCACTTTCAAGAACTTGGTGCTCTTGTTGCGAGTCTTACGCTCGGTCTCATCGAGAATACGAACAGGGTGCTCCTCATAAGATAGATCATCTTGCAGTTCAATGGAATCATGATCAACTGCACGATCTGGATCTTTGAAACACTTCTTGAGCTGTGACACGTGGAACACATCGTGCACCTTGGATAGCTTTTCTGGAAGTTCAAGACGATAGGCATTTTCTGCCCGCCTTGAGAGAATGTTTAAAGGACCAATGTATCTTGGTGCAAGCTTTCCTTTCACACCAAAACGATGAGTGCCTCTGAGGGGAGTTACACGGAGATATGCCTTGTCACCAGGTGCATAGATCATATCCCTGTGCTTGCTATCATAATAGCTCTTCTGACGAGACTGGGCAATCTTGAGATTGTCACGAATGATACGAACTTTCTCCTCGGCTTCCTTAACAATGTCAGGGCCTAAGAGTGAACGTTCACCAGCTCCAGACAAATTGATTGGACTCCTGCATCTGCGACCATACAGTGCCTCAAATGGTGCCATGCCTAGGCTTGCCTGGTAGCTGTTGTTGTAGGAGAATTCAGCATATGGAAGGCAATCCTCCCATTTCATGCCAAAGGAGAGACCACATGCTCTGAGCATATCCTCGAGAATCTGATTGACTCTTTCGACTTGCCCCTGAGACTGAGGGTGATAAGCTGTGCTGAACAGAAGTTTGGTGCCCAATGCTTCTTGAAAACTCTTCCAGAAATGAGAAGTGAAGATACTTCCACGGTCTGAGCTTATTTCCAATGGAACACCATGAAGAGGAACAACCTTTGTTGTGTAGAGCTCTGCTAACTGGCTAGCTGAGATAGTTTCCTTGACAGCAAAGAAGTGAGCTACCTTAGTGAGACGATCAATAACAACGAAGATTGCATCGTTGCCCTTTTTGGACTTTGGAAAACCAGTAACGAAGTCCATTTCAATCATGTCCCACTTCCACTCAGGAATTTTCAGAGGTTGGAGTAGATCTGCTGTTTTCTGATGGACTGCCTTAACACGTTGACAAACGTCGCATTCCAAAACGTATTGAGCAATTTCACGTTTCATGCCAGGCCACCAATACAGAGTCTTGAGATCCTGGTACATTTTTGTACTTCCAGGGTGGATGGAGAGAGGAGTTTCATGAGCCTCCTTGAGAATGACATCTTTGAGGCTTTGAATCTGAGGAACTGCAATGCGTCCTTCGAAGAACACAGTTCCCTTGTCATCAATTGAGAAGGACTTGAATTTATCATTGCCTTCCTTGATGTGCTCTACAATCTTCTTGATTTCAGTATCACGAAGTTGTTCAGAACGAATCTTGTCCTCGAGAGTTGGACTGGCTGTCAAGCTAGCAAGGTATCCTTGAGGAACAATACCAAGGTTCAGCTTCTGGAATTCTTCATGAAGTGGAGGTTGGCTTTCCATGATCATGAGATTATTGCAATAGGACTTGCGACTGAGAGCATCGGCCATAACATTAGCCTTGCCTGGAGTGTAAGAAATGGTGAGATCAAAGTCTTTAATCTTCTCAATCCATCTCCTTTGCCTGAGGTTTAGATCTGGCTGAGTGAAGATGTATTTCAGACTCTTATGATCGGAAAAGATTTCAGTTTTGTTACCCAACAAGTATTGCCTCCATTTCTTGAGGGCAAACACAACTGCTGCAAGTTCTAGGTCATGAGTGGGATAGTTTTGCTCATGTGGGTTCAACTGACGTTCTTGCATAAGAACTGCTCCTAGACCTTGGAGAGATGCATCGCAGAATATCTGGAAAGGTTTGGTAGTATCTGGGCCAACCAGAACTGGGGTGGAAGTGAGTTTAGCCTTCAGGAGATTGAAACTCTCATCACACTGTGGAGTCCAAACGAACTTCTTGTCCTTCTTTGTGAGATCAGTGAGAGGTTTGGCAATCTTGGAAAAGTTTTGGACGAAACGACGGCAATAGCTAGCCAAGCCAAGAAAACTTCTTACTTGTTTCACCGTCTTAGGAGGTTTCCAATCAACAATTGCCTTAACCTTTTCTGGGTCAATGGCTATGCCTTTGGCAGAGATGATATGACCAAGGTAAGCAACTTCTGGAATCCAGAACTCACATTTGGAGAACTTGGCATATAGACGATGCTCACGAAGTTTCATGAGAGTGAGACGAAGATGTTCTCCATGCTCTTCCTCGGATTTGGAGTAGACTAGAATGTCATCAAGATATACCACAACGAACTTGTCGAGGTATTCATGGAAGACAGAATTCATGAGTCTAGAGAAAGTCGCCGGTGCATTGGTGAGACCAAAGGACATGACGGTGTATTCATATAGACCGTACCGAGTGGTGAAAGCTGTTTTTGGAATATCTTCCTTTCTGATCTTTATCTGATGGTAACCCATCCTCAAGTCCAACTTTGAGAATATTGAGGCTCCAGCAAGTTGATCAAAAAGATCATCGATACGAGGAATTGGATACTTGTTTTTGATGGTTTTCTCGTTGAGAGGACGATAGTCAATCACGAGTCTTTTTGTTTGATCCTTCTTGGCAACAAACAGAGTTGGGCAACCCCAAGCGGAGGAACTAGGCTGAATGTAACCCTTCTCCATGTACATATCGATTTGCTCCTTCAACAATTTCAATTCAGGAGGAGCTATCTTGTATGGATGCTTAGAGATTGGAGCAGTACCTGGCTCAAGCTCGATCACGAACTCAACTGCTCTGTCCGGAGGCATCCCTGGCAACTCTTCTGGAAAGACGTCAGGGAATTCACAAACCACCGGAACATTTTCAATTGCAGGAAGGGGTTTAGCATCGAGGTTGAACAGCTGAACAGAACTTGATCCATATGGGGAATAGACTATCTGGCCTGAAGGGTGTGATAGAGTTATTGACTTTTGAGCACAGTCAATTTTAGCTTTGTGGGTCTTCAACCAATCCATACCCAGAATAACATCAATGTCAGAATTTCCCAGCAACATGAGTGAAGCAAGGAATATGCGGCCTCCAATTAGGATCTGATTGTCCATGCTTATCTTGGAAGTCAACATTTGCGGTCCCGGAGAGTGAACAGTCATTTGATTGCTTAGCGGAACCAGAACTAGGTTGTATGCTTTTGCAAAAATCTTTGACACAAAAGAATGCGATGCTCCGGTATCAAACAACACTTTAGCTGGAAAAGAGTTTACGGGTAATATACCGAGAACGACGTCTGTAGCTTCCTCAGCTTTGTCGGCCTTGATATGATTCACCCTCGCGGTCCTCCTGACAGGTCTGTTGTTGGAGTTGAAGGCTTTAGCCGGGGGAGCACGAACCATTGCCTGGTTGGTGTTGGGGCGAGGAGGTGGAGGTAGCTGCCTCTGGGTGCACTTATCAGCATAGTGTCCAGTATCCTTGCACTTGTAGCAAGTGACGACACGAGAAGGACCTGGCCTTGGCTGCCCCATTGGAACCCTCTGACCCTGCATCTGAGATGGGTTGGGTGGGCGGGGAGCAAAGCCTGGAGAAGCTTGGGCATATGGAGCCCGAGTGACAGCAGCATTTGGCACCCAGATGCGGCGCTTCTGCGGAGGGGTGGTCATGTTGGAGGAGGAACCACCCTCACGTGAGTGCTTGCGGGACTCTTCGAACGCCTTGCGCCCATTCTCCTCATTGAGCGCGGTGTTCACGAGCTCCTCGAAGTCCTTGCACTTGATGTTGGTGAGAGCGTACTTCAGTTCCGGGTTAAAACCTCGGCGGAACCTTGCCATCTTCTTGGCCTCAGTGGACACCTCATCACCAGCGTATCGAGCGAGACGATTGAACTCGTTCTGGTAGCCAATGACGTCCAGCTTACCCTGCTTGAGAGAGCAAAATTCCTCACGCATCCTTTCCATGAGACCATCTGGGATGTGGTGCTTCAGGAAGGCATCCTTGAAACATCCCCAGGTGATAGGATAGCCAGCTCTCATGGTCTGGTAGTTCTCCCACCAGGTAGCTGCCTGACCCTTCAGTAGGTAGGTGGCATACTTGACTTTATCCTCCTCAGCAACGTGAGCAATGTCCAGAGCCCTGGCCATCTCCCTGATCCAGTCATCAGCATCCAGAGGCTCACGTGTTGCCACGAAAGCTCTCGGACCCATACTCAGAAACTCCTTGATGCTGACTCGCGGAGCATTCTGGTTGTTGTGCTGGTTAGCCTGGATCTGGGCCATCTGAGCCACGACCTGAGTCATCTGAGTCAACAGCTCCGTGAGCGGAGGTGGTTCAGGCGGGTTGCTCCTTGTTGGCGGCATCCTGAATAGACATGCATTTTAGCACAACAACAGAAAAAGGATAGACTTGGTAACCGAAAGATAGATTATTCCGACGCATGAATAGATAACCAACAGGTACATCATCACATGTTCAAATACATCAGAATATCCAACACACCAATACATGGTTCGAAAGCCAAAGGATAACTAAACATAGCTAGGCATGGATACATCGATACTCCCATGCTCATCACGCAGGACGGCGGTGAGTAGTACGACGAGAGATACGGTGAGGAGGAATCCCATGGAAGTAGGTAGAACGACGATCCATGTAGATCGGGACTGCTCTGAGAGCAACTCTCGGTGTGGTGAAGTAGAAAGCGTCGTCTCCCTGTGCTCCAAAGCGTGGAATCCCAGTGTAACCAGCTCCGAGGTTGAGGAGTGGACCTCTGATCGGCTCGTAACCTCCAGCATCTGGCAGACTACGTCCAACTGTCTGATGGAAACGTGCAAAGCGCTCATCTCCAACAAAGTCTGTGGTGTACGTCGCCAGACGAGTCAGAGCAAGGTAGAGTTGCTCCCTGACTGAAGCCAACTCCTGAGAAAGTGTGGTGGCAACGGCGTCGCTGTGCCTCACAAACTGAGCGGTGGTGTGCAGCCTGGTGTTATCATGCTCGTAGACATCCAGGTTGTCGTAGAGAGTGAAGTGAGCTCCCGCTGAAGTGATGTAACCACGGGGGATGTGGCGATAGATAGAATCGTCAAACCCCCAGTAGTCAGCACGGAGGACGGTGAGACTCACGTAAGCTGCCTGCTGCACGGCCATATCCACTGTGGAACCTACTGCCTCGTAGCGGTGGACAACGCTCATGCCATCATCTGACAGGATGTAGACGATAGCCTGGTAGTAGGTCTGGTCAAACTCTCGCTGCTGCTCGTAGACCTGGTACTCTGGTGCCCAATGGAACCCCAGATAAGTGACCATGTCTCTCAGCATCTCCGGATAACCGGCGGTGCTCTCACAACGAGTCATCCGAACCACCTGCGGGAAGAACCTAAGATCCATCTGCAGATAATTTGGGAGGTTTCGATTAGACGCCGGTAGAGAACTAAAGTGGAAAGCAACAACAAGGTTCAACGGACGAAAAGGATGTTGAAAAGAACAGGATATTGAAGCAACATCGGGAAACACGAGACCAAAAACTCCTGAGGTACTACGGAGAACCCAAAACACGTGAAATTCTAACTTGAAAGTTTAGGTGAGAACAGAAAAACAACGTTGCACTTCCTTACCAGAAAAGGGTGGGTGGGTGGGGAAAGAAGAAAAATGGCAGAATTCCTACTCTCACGTTTCATTTTTCCTATATAGCTACAAAATAGTTTCTAGACTCAACTACGACCAGTACAAAGGGATCCTACAGGCAGACAGGCTCTGATACCATTTGTCGCACCCGGACTTCTAGAGGATACTCACCGTACGAACTGAACAGTATTCTGATGGGACTACGGGGCTTACCGGCACCCGCGTCCTCTTACGAGTAGGCCAGCACTTATGTGTGACAACCCATCTCTACTGTTCACCGTCGATGTAAACTATCCCGTAGAAATCAGGACACTACCATTGACGTACTTCATACCATACACACATGGTACGTCAACGGCTTTGAACAAACTGATAACACAACATATCTCTAAGACACAAAAGATTGAAATAAGTTGCAACTGGCCCTCACTAGGGCAGAGAATAGCAAGTACAATCATCCAGAGGACACATGTCCCAACATAACATCATTACATCTCAGCGGAAGCATTCAAAGGGGGTCTGAGTACAGACAAATCCAAATAGGCTTAAGAAGCCGGAAACTGAAATAAAGACGGAGCCCATCCATGATGTCTCGGATCCTGCCCGGGTCCGCTAACTACTCGTCAGCAGCCTCGTCAAACTCCACGTAGTAGCCGTCACCTGGATCCTCGTAAGCGTAGTCTGCGGAAACCACAGCCCCAAAGGGGTCAGTACATTGACGTACTGGCAAGCAAGACTCACAGTTCACCAAAGTGTAGCCCGTCAACACCAAGCACAGATGCCTTGGGTTCAACGGAAGAAAGGGGATATAAAAGATGCTGCAACTGGCTGCGCTAACCAACTACAGAGATTCTATCACTTCCGACTAACAGAGAGGAGATAAGATCGAGTATTGTAACCAACTGAAAGATAACTTCAAGCAAACCCATCCTGGATCTCGCCCCTTATCCAAAGAAGCAATCCGAGGATAACTCACACAGTTGACTTAGAGATGAATCAAGTTATCGTGACAATAATCATATTACTAGTCAAGTTGTTAATCATGGGGTGTGAGATGGTGAATCATTAGGTTTAAGTTGTCCTGAGTACTTGTTAGCCAGTACTTTCACCAAGTTAACCATAACCGCGGAAAACACGGCTTCTCGAGAAGATTATCCCTGCAGGGTTGCACCAATTTGGCCGTACACGTAAGAATACCCCGCCAGATGGGATGCCTCCCACCAAGCGTGGCACTCAACACAACTCAACTCTTCTTCGCATCAAGCCCAAAGCACCTTGGGCGCACGGCTAATCGAGCCCAGAAGAAAATGGACCCTCATAGCACTCTAAGAACGTGTCCCCCTATATGCCGACTACAAAAGTTCCACCCTGCGCTGGGCTCGCAAAAACATGCATGCGGCAAATGGAAAACACGAACTAAATGAGATGATTTGGACGAGATGCGAATCGAATCAAATTGAGGGGGGCGCCCATACTCGCTTCCCACATGCGGGTAGTGCGCTCATCATGGATCAGTAGACAAGACCCTTTTCCTATTAGGGTCGACACTAGCAGGCCTCAAAACCACTCAGGGCCTCCTGCCGGTGCCTTATCATCAAATTATTATTAACAATAACATTAGCATGATTGATTGATTAAGCATCGAGCCCCCAGAACATAATAAAGATAGTAACTGAAAGTAACGGGTAACAGACTCGAGCAAAACAACCTAAGCATGCTAGTACGACACTGGCTCAATCAATGGGGTTGTAGGAGTGGTGGTGAGGCAATATCAGGGTTAGGGGATTCATGTGATAGGTTCGTAACAGAAACAACTACTACTATGGCTTAGCAGGAATAGACAACGGAAAGTGTCGGTAACCAATGTTGAAAGGAACACAATGGTTCATGTGAGTGATAACTTGCCTGCAAACTCAGCAGCCGGGTACTGAGCTAGATCCTCAGAAGGGGTGCTGTAAAGATCGTCTGTCTCAACGTCGTCGTCTATAAGAGAAGAAGCAAACAAACAAGACAGAAATATAAACAATCATTATCATGGCATAGTGCACAATCAAAGATGATGCATGACAAGTTAATGGTTGCATCAAAATAAACTAAGTGACATGGTAACACAATTAAGATGGACCCCTATGCAATTTTGAGTTGCATATGGGAAAGGGTCCATGAATTAAGTGGAACAAATGATTTACAATTAATTATTATGTGAAAATTGTTAGCATGATGCATGCATGATGATAACAACAAAATAACAACAATAGATGCAAGTGGAAAAGAATTTTAACAAGTTTGGAAATTATTTATTAAGTTTGGAAAGTTTGGTTACTTAAACATGTCACACAAACAATTGTTGTTTTCATGAAGTTAAAGTGTGCAAAACAACTAACAAAATTTATATTTGAAAAGATCATCAAATTTTAGTTGAATTACATGTTTCAAATTTTGAAATAGGAGTTAGGATGAATTTATTATGACTTAAACAATATTAAACAAGTTTTAAATGAATTTAAAACAAGTTGGAATTTTATTTGAATTTTATTTGTTCAAAACATAAATTCAAATTCACATTTGAAAAGTTCACACTTTGATGGTTTGAAAACATATTCTGCATGTTCAAAAATATTTTATTTTGAGCAAGATATGATTTTATCAAATTTAAATGAATTAAACAAGTATTAAATTATGTAGGCAATTTAAATTATTCAAACCATGAAACAAAATTTATATTTGAAAAGGTTATTTGAAATAGCATGGAAAACATATTTTATTTGCATTTATTGGATTAATAATGAATTAGTTATGGAATTTAGAAATTTGTATTTGAATTATTTGGATTCAAATTTGAATTGCATTTTGGAATTTCAAAACAGTAAACAAATGGTACCAATGGGTAGACAATTTGATTTAGATCAGCACACATATTTTATTTTCATTTTTTAGAGTTATAAAACTAAAGTTATAGTCATTTGAATTCCAGGGACCAAACTGCAATTTTATTGGACCTTGATTAAAATGGAAACGTGCAGAAAACTTTTGTTACGCGTATCAACTTAACCACAGGCCACTGCCCGTGGGCCACTGGCCATGGTGTGCTGGCGTGGCAAGGGAGAGGCTGACAGGGGGCCCTCCCTGTCAGCGCTTGGCCGCAAAAAGCTGGGATTTTATCCCGGGGGAGCGAGGGATCGAACCCGCGATCTCCCCCCCCCCCCCCCCCCCCCGCTGCGCGCAAGCCTGAACCAGTGCGGTAGATGCGTTCCGTTGTCAGATACCGCGTCGCAGCTAGGTTAAAGTTCAGATCTGCGTTATCTGAACTTTGCTGACGCGCGCGCAAGGCTGCACTTCGTCAGAACTGCGATCGTCGGCGGTGAGCCGTGGTGGCTGTGCTACGGTGGGTGCTGGATCGGGTGGTGCCATGCGTAGCAGATGCGTGCACGGATGCACAGAGAGGAAAAGAGGAGGTGATCACGTGGCTCACCACCGGTGTCGCCGTTGCAGAGGCGCGGAGACGATCTCGTCGGCGACAACAGCGGCGATCCCGTGGTCGGCGGCGAGGCTACAGTCGATGGCGAGCTCCTCTGCGATGTCCAATCGGAAGAGGAGATGGTGGCGAGTCGGTTCCAGGTGTTAGGTGGCTAGGTGGGTGGCTGCTGCGGCGGTTGTCATCGGAGATACAGAGGTGATCTCGCCGGCGAGGGAGGTACAGTGGTTGGAAATCGAAGGGGAGAGGGAATTGCGGCGGCGATCTCGATGGAACAGGAACCCTAGTGCTTAGGGCACGGCGCCAGGGGGGTCTAGGCTACTTATAGAGCCCTAGGGTGGCTCCTGGCCGTCGGGCGCCGCCGTACGGCGACGTGGCGCCACCGGATCGTCGCCGTACGGGAGAAAGAAGAAGGGGCGCTCGCGAACCGTTTTTCGGGCCGGGAAGTTGGGCTGCGCGCGGGTAAAGGCTTAGGTGGGCTGGGTAGCTGCCGCGCGCGCGCTTTGCTTCTTTTATTTTTTTTTTGCTTTCTGTTTTTTTTTGTAGCAATTAGCAAATGGAAGCATTGGGTAGGGTTTTGAGTTTATAAAATTTTGGAAAAATTCAGGTGAGTTGGTTAGCTCAAACTCTACCACTTTACAACTTGAGTTTTTGGAAATTTCAAATTTAGTTGCTGTTTTTGCAAAATGGTTTGAATTGGAATAAATTGCAAACTAATTGATTTATTTTTGAAAACAACAAGTTTAATAGGGTGAACCCTATTATTAACTTGGTTAAAATAGTTGATTGGTTTAGATGGTGTTCACAAGTTCAAATTGGTTCTGCCTGATGCATTTGATTTGAATTTGAAGGGGATTTGGAAATTAAAATGGTTGTTAATTAATGACTTAATATGGAAAACAAGGTTTTTATTAGGGTGACCCCTATTATTAGGTGGATCAAAACATTGGAATGGTGTGGTATTTTTATAATTTCCAAATTAGGTGCTGTAGATGATCTGCTTTGAAATTGAAACCCATTTGGAATTAATTAGTGGAAATAAAAAGCACCATTTTATTAGTGGATCAATATGGAATAAAGTGAAACAAATTGGTTGTTTTTTATTTGTGATTTTTATTCCAAAGGTTGTAACAGAGCAAGTATGAAATAACCATTTGAATTTGTTTGAGTTTCATTATGAAAACAAGATAAAACAGATGCAAAACAAATAGTGAACAAATGCAAACAAATAATTAAACATGATGACATGATGCAATACTTGAATTAAAACAAGAAACAAAACATTCTAGGGGTATTTTCATACTTGGGATGTTACACTGGCCGGCCATGAGGCCGGGGTGGGGGTAGAGAGGCGGCCCAGGCGCACGCCAGCCTGGGGCCAGCCTGGAGCCCGTCCTGAGGCCGTGGTGGGTGAGGGGGCGCCGGCCTGGAGGGGCCGGCCTGGGCCCGGGGTGGAGGCCGGCCCACTCGGGAGGGGGTTCGGCCTGAGGAGGGAGGTGGCCGGCCTAGGGCCAGGATGGAGGCCGGCCCCCTCTGTTGGGTGCCCGGCCTGGAGTGGGAGGAGGCCGGCCTGGCCGGGTCCTGAGGCCGGGGGGTTCCTTTCCCCCTATCTTCTCCGCCGGTACTCCGAATTCGATGATGTCTTCTCCGCCCTTCTCGATACCTTCTCTCGCATCGTCTTGGATACTTTCCGGGGCCTCCGTGGTGGGTATGAACCTGAGCACGCAAAGTGTTGAACCATGAGGTAGCGCACCATCCGCCAAGTCACCGAAAGTATGGAGCGAGTTCACCTTATCCTGGATGGCCTTTGCGCGTGATCTTGTCATCGGTGCACTTGGTGGAGTTGGGTGGGCTCCATCAACATGTAGCATATGGCATGAAAACAACATGGAGAATCAGAAATTATAGATACGTTTAAGACATATCAAGCATCCCCAAGCTTAATTCAACTCGTCCTCGAATAGGTAAAACAATAAAAAAAAAATCTGAGGTGACATGCTACCAATATAAACTTGATCATCATATTTGTAAAAGAAATTGAAAGCTGAGATCATAGTACTCTAAACACAGGCATGATAGATATAATTCTAACAATGAAACTTAGCAATCATGTTGCATCATGAAAAGTAACAGAAATAAAAGATCATGAATAATAATGCACTTGAAAGTTATACATTCATTTGAGCATAAAGAAAACATAGCAAAGTGGTATTTCGCTTGTCCTTAAAAGTGGGGCAAAACATATATGCCAGGACACCTTCAAAGTTCCAGTGGATGACTAGAAACAAATAATTTGAGAGCAAGTAATAACACATCATGAATCAAACAATAATAATCTTTGGGACTAATGCACATTAAAGTCAGAATGACAACTATGCTCTATTAATTATGCATAAAGTTAGAAGATGGAGACTCAACATAGAAGTAAAAGAAAGGCCCTTCGCAGAGGGAAATGGGGATTAACTCATGTGCTAGATCTTTTTATTTTATAAACAGAGGTATTGAAAACATTTTTTAGAGAGGTGTATGCTTATGTCAACGAATGGTAAACCGAAAATACAGTACGTCACAAGCCAACTAGACTTCATAAGAGTGGCTCCCATTGAAGGACGCAACTGGGGTCAGAAGGTCATCCCTCTTCTGTTTTGTTTACACAATTATGCTTTGACTGATAAATAAGGGGCCAAGATAGTGAAGAGAATTTAATAGTAACCAATTTTGGGGCTGGGACCCCGCTGCCAACTCTTCAATCAATTTGGATAAGCGGATTTCCACTAGTCCATGTCTGTAAAGTCCAATCAACAAGTGAGATAAAGATTCTCTATTTACGTCATCATGAGCTAAAACAGGGGCACAAAACAGGTATAATTTTGAAGGTTTCAAAGGTAGCACATGAGAAATTTACTTGGAGCTGGTATAGTTTGTTGCGGAACATCTGGTACAGTTTGTAGCGGCACAACTAGTATGATAGTGCTGGAATTTTCGGTACAAGAATGTCTTCTGCTTCTGCGCGACCTTGCCCGTCACGGACAATTGCTTCGGAGCGATGCAATTCATCGTCTTTTGCTGCAGCAACTTCGGTTTCAGATTCATGGTCATACTCTTGATCACAGTCGTTTTGCTCATCACCAGCGTCCTTTTCAAACAACTGATCAGGATCTTTGTCATTGCTTCCGTTAGCCTTGTCGCCTTGAGCTCGGTCAGTTTGAAACACAACACTTGGACCATCGCCGTCCTTCATTGCATATTCCACATCATTCAACAAAGAAGCCATACGTTAGTACTTCATGGATTTTAAACCAGTGTCGGGTGTCTTTAGAGTGGAATCCACATCAGAAGAAAAAATCACCTTATGCTTCTCATATAAATGCTTAAAGTGAGATGGGACGTGTGAGCAGAACATAAAACAGGTAATGTTACCTAATGTAGCAGACAAAATCAATATGATAGCAAAAAAGTAAACTAAAAGCAGCAAATAAGCTAATGATGCAATGATCAAGAAACACAAATTTTTATTGATACACATAAACAATAATGAGCTACAGAAAACATAAAACAGTAGAAAACAAACCTCCAATTCCTGCATAGTGGGAAAAACAAGCCATTCGTTGAGAGATGCAGATGGATTGACTTTAGTGTCTTCAACATGTGTGTTAACTAGGGCCATTGTGTATGGAGTTTTGGACGGGTGAACAAACTATAGAGCATTTACAAAGTAAGAAATCACACAACAAGAATTGGAACAGGCAAGAGCGTATATGAAAGTCCGGGGCTCGCCGGATGCCTCCCAAAGACAGTTTTTGAGAATCAAGTTGTTTTTGTCAGTTTGCACAATAAAAGTAAAGCCCTTCATCTTAACAAAACATGCCCTTGGCACCGAGTAGTTGAATTTGTGAATGTTGGGTGGATACTCCAATTGGTCCATATACACAAATTACATAACACAAAAGGAATGCATAAAAAACACATGTAAGAACACCAATTATAAACGAAAAAACTTGTATACATGCAGCAAAAAAAAAGGAAAGCATAAAATGGTTTGCAAAACACTTACAGCGAGAAGGGGCAATGGGCCAGAAATCCAGAATTTTCTGATTTACCATCCACCGCCACCAACGGCTCTTTTTTCTTCTACTGCAACTTCTCCACATGCTGCATGGCTACATCCAGTATATGCTCATCCCGTGCATATTCAGATGTAGAAGACAAACATTGCTTCACAAGTAAGTCAAATTTCCACCTCCAATACAAGATAGTTCAGAAAATTGTCTAGTAAACATAAATGACACACAATTGCAGCAACAAAAAATGGGTACAAAAAGCATAATTATATATCACATTATGAGCAATAGAAACATCTATAATCTATTTCAAAATTTCTGCTAAAAGGGTTCCAATGATGAACAATCATGGCATTCTTAGGCTCTTGACAACACAAGACTTTACACTGAAACCCTAAGCATCTGAAAACAAAAAAAACATGCACTGGATTGGGAATGGGAAAGGAACTCACCGCCATTGTTAGGTTGTTGACAACAGAAGGGGGAGCAAGTTGCAGTCACACCCAACTGCTAAACAACGGCTCTTTCTTCTTCTACTGCAACTTCTCCACATGCTGCATGGCTACATCCATTATATGCTCATCCCATGCATATTCAGAAGTTCTTTTCGGATCAATCATGTTGCCTATCTACTCCAAACACAGCATATTGTCGGAGCCGGGGTTTAGAACAGTTGCCACACATAGAAGGTCCCGTGTTCTGATTATGGCATCTTCATCATTGTCGGGGAAACTGTATAACATGGAAGCCTAACAAGATCACCTTTGTATGTGTCGCGGATATCAGACCGGTCGCTCTTCGAAAGCAACACAACAGGCTTGGTTCCTGAGCGTAGATCAAACACTTTGCTCACCATTCCTTTAATAACACAATCAATCAACCGATTGGGTACGGTGAAAGATGCTATGTTCAGCCGTGACCGAAAAGCACTTTGTTGCTGGATTACAGCTCTCTTCCCCGGGCTAAGTTTATCTGCAATTGAGCGCAGACGCTTTGCAGCAAACCTGTCCTTGGAACACCACGAGGGATCCTGCTCATAAGCCAAAAACATTAAAAAAAAAGTTAAAACCCAATTACAGCAACACAAAAGAGCAAAAATAGCATAATTATTGATGACAACACCTAGATTGCTTCACTAATTAATCATGATTATTGATGAAACAAAAACTAGTTGTACAACACCTAGATTGCTTCACTAGTTAAACATAATTGCACCTCCCAATACAAGAAAAGTTCAGAAACTGTCAGATAAAAACATAAACACCATACAATTGCAGCAACAGAAAATTGGTGGAAGAGCATAAATATTGATGAACCAAAAAAATGCTATCAGATGTAGAAGACAAAGATTGCTTGACAAGTAAGTCAAATTTCCACCTCCAATACAAGATAGTTCAGAAAATTGTCTAGTAAACATAAATGACACACAATTGCAGCAACAAAAAATGGGTACAAAAAGCATAATTATATATCACATTATGAGCAATAGAAACATCTATAATCTATTTCAAACTTTCTGCTAAAAGGGTTCCAATGATGAACAATCATGGCATTCTTAGGTTGTTGACAACACAAGACTTTACACTGAAACCCTAAGCATCTGGGAAAAAAAAGCATGCACTGGATTGGGAATGGGAAAGGAACTCACCGCCATTGTTAGGTTGTTGACAACAGAAGGGGGAGCAAGCTGCAGTCACACCCAACTGCTAAACAATGGCTCTTTCTTCTTCTACTGCAACTTCTCCACATGCTAAATGGCTACATCCAGTATATGCTCATCACATGCATATTCAGAAGTTCTTTTCGGATCAATCATGTTGCCTATGTACTCCAAACACATCATATTGCCGGAGCCGGGGTTTAGAACAGTTGCCACACATAGAAGGTCCCATGTTCTTATTATGGCATCTTCATCATTGTCGGGGAAACTGTATAACATGGAAGCCTAACAAGATCACCTTTGTATGTGTCGCGGATATCAGACCGGTCGCTCTTCGAAAGCAACACAACAGGCTTGGTGCCTGAGCGTAGATCAAACACTTTGCTCACCATTCCTTTAATAACACAATCAATCAACGATTGGGTACGGTGAAAGATGCTATGTTCAGCAGTGACCGAAAAGCACTTTGTTGCTGGATTACAGCTCTCTTCCTCGGGCTAAGTTTATCTGCAATTGAGCGCAGACGCTTTGCAGCAAACCTGTCCTTGGAACACCACGAGGGATCCTGCTCATAAGCCAAAAACATTAAAAAAAAAGTTAAAACCCAATTACACCAACACAAAAGAGCAAAAATAGCATAATTATTGATGAAAACAACAATGCCAGTTAACCATAATTGCACAACACCTAGATTGTTTCACTAATTAATCATGATTATTGATGAAACAAAAACTAGTTGTACAACACCTAGATTGCTTCACTAGTTAAACATAATTGCACCTCCCAATACAAGAAAAGTTCAGAAGCTGTCAGATAAAAACATAAACACCATACAATTGCAGCAACAGAAAATTGGTGGAAGAGCATAAATATTGATGAACCAAAAAAATGCTATCAGATGTAGAAGACAAAGATTGCTTGACAAGTAAGTCAAATTTCCACCTCCAATACAAGATAGTTCAGAAAATTGTCTAGTAAACATAAATGACACACAATTGCAGCAACAAAAAATGGGTACAAAAAGCATAATTATTGATCACATTATGAGCAATAGAAACATCTATAATCTATTTCCAACTTTCTGCTAAAAGGGTTCCAATGATGAACAATCATGGCATTCTTAGGCTGTTGACAACACAAGACTTTACACTGAAACCCTAAGCATCTGAAAACAAAAAAAAGCATGCACTGGATTGGGAATGGGAAAGGAACTCACCGCCATTGTTAGGTTGTTGACAACAGAAGGGGGAGCAAGCTGCAGTCACACCCAACTGCTAAACCTGAACAAATGCAAAACAGAATAGCCCAGATCTGGGCGAAGTCACCTTCATATCCAACCAATAAAACACAACAAAAATAGAGTGCAGTAAGAGCATGGGGGTGGCGTGTAAGTACAAACCTCACCGGAGAACTTCGCCGAAGGGGAGCTGCTCAGACATCAGCGACGTGCGCTCGATCCCATCGATGATACTACCTATGACGACGGGACACGACAGCGGGAGCGACCCGCTCTCTCCCCATGCTCCGGACGTGCGCGGTTGTAATGAGATAGTTCTAGAAATAGGGGGGTGTGGTTGCAGCAACTTCTGTCCGAGCGTGGCGCAAAAAAAAGGCGCGCGCTGAGCGTCCCCCGGGGGATAAAACATCCCGATCCCCCGGGTCGGCAGCCGTCCGATCGGGCGGACGTGCGCCGCACGATCCTCTCCCACGTACCCCTTCCCCGCTTTTGCTACGAGGAGCAAAAAGGCGAGCCATCGAAGCAAAAGGCGACAGGACGCGGATCGGGCAGGTCCCCGTGATCTCCGGGGGCGGCGAGGTAGGAGATCGACGCGGGCGGCCGGCGGCGGTCGACGCGGCGGCACGGCGCGAAGCAGACGCGATGGCCCACCACGTCCGCAACAATGTGTTGTACCCTCCTCCTGGCCAACCTCACAGCGTTCCCCCACCATCGTTGGTAGCTTCAAGCTCGGGGGCGATTCCGGCGAGCCGGCGAAGGAGGCGCAGTTCAAGCTTGTACGATGGCGGCCTGGGAGCATGGTTTGCTCCGCGCCCGAGTGAAGGGGTCAGAAATCCTCCAGCCTTCTTCAATGAAGATCCGGACATTGAGGAACCACCACGTTCTGTGAGTTTTTTTTGCTCAAAAATTTTGTTCCTGCAAAAAAATTGCTCCCCAATTATGTGCAAAAAATTCCTCCTGCAACTTGTTTGAGCATTGGGAGCAAACCTTCTAAGATGGTAGCTGGAAATTGTGCCCAAAAACTGTGATGTTGCTATGAATTGCTCACAAAATCCAATTACAAGCTGAAATTAATACTTGATTTTGCTCCTGAAAAAAAATGCTACTACAACTTGTTATGAGTATCAGTCTTGGTGCAATAAAAATGTGCCCAAATACTTGCTGTTGCTATGAATTGCTCCACTTGGTGTGGTTTTTGGGATGGTTTGCTTGTACAAGAAAAAATTCTCGGCTCTTTATGATGTTTTGTACAGAAAGTTTGCTCCCATTGTTTTGGATCAACTTGATGGTTCTGTGTGTCCAATTGGAGTGTTTGGTTCATGGTAGCATTTATGTAGCAATCTTAGATTGATCCACATATTTTTGCTAAACTTGCTACTTATTGGCATGGTGTTTTGCTCCAAAACTCAAACAAAGAAAAATGTGTAGCAAATAACCATAAAAAAAAGAGCAAATAATGGTTAGAGTATATAAAAAAGGTTGAGAAAAAATTGCTACAATCTCTCAAATGAAAAAACATGTTATGTTCAGAGCAAGTGCATTTCTCCTTTTGTGGTTTGTGAGCAAATTAGATTGATCATATTTTGTTGTTTTTTGATTCAGGGATTTGTTGCCGACTCAATATTGGAAGGATTTGACCTCAACGCCACCCCTGGAGGAGAGGATCAGAACCACTATGATTGTCGGGACAGTACTCCGAATGGTTTCGTTGATGGGCCTCGTAGCGCGAATAGTGGTTCTGTTTCAAATGCTGTTGAGGAAGCTGGCGAAGAAATAACATCACAACCAGTGGAGCCATATGTTGGGATGATTTTTGATGATATCGAGGAAGCACAAAAGGTCTACAACGACTACGCGATGAAGTTGGGATTTGGCACACGCATTGGAAACACGAAGTACAGCCAAGCGAGAAATGCTCCTCCGGATACTATTCTGAGCAGGGTGTTTGAGTACGTGCACACAGGTAGACCGCAGTCTGAGAAGAAGAAGCCTGGTAGCAATGGTGGTAGCAAATTGCCAAATGAAGAAGACAATGACATGAGCATTCACAGCGCGCAAAAGTCTCGAAGCAAGCAAGCATGTGAGCAAGTTCAAATGTCGGACACGAGGCAGCGAATGAAGGTCATTCGGCATGATTGTAAAGCGCACATGGTCGTTGGCGTGCGCAATGGAGCTTGGACTGTGACGGTTTTCCGAGCAGATCACACACACGCCTTGGTGAAGCAAGTGGGGCGGCGCAGGTTCTACCGTTCACACAGGAAGGTGCCGGAGGAGGACTATCAGTTCATACAAACCTTGCATAACCAAAACATAACCACGGCGCAACTGATGGGAGCTCTGGGCAGTGTGCACGGTGGAGACCCGAGATGTTTGGGTTATGTTAAGAGGGATGTTTCAAACATCCGAACAATGCTACGCAATGAGGTGACATTGAGAGACATGGAGTTGACATTAGAATATTTCAAGCAAAGGCAAGCTGAGAACAGCAACTTCTTTTATGCTTCGCAGGTTTTGCTTCTTTACTCATTTCTGTTTGCTACTTTACTTAGTTATGGTTGCTACTTTAGTTAATTCTTCTTGCTACTTTACTTAATTCTGCTTGCTACGCAGGTTGATAAAGATGGTGCTGTGAGGGCCTTATTCTGGGTGGATGGTCGAACAAGGTCATTGTATCATAAGTACAAGGATTGTGTGTTTTTTGACACAACTTTCTGTACATATAGATACAACATGCCTTTTGCTCCCATAGTCGGAATAAATAACCACTCACACACGATTGTGCTAGGCTGTGCTCTGTTAGCAGATGAGAAGATAGAAACGTTCAAGTGGGTGTTCGAGCAGTGGATGCTAGCAATGGATGGTGTCCATCCGGATAACATAATGACAGACCAAGATCAAGCAATGGCAGAAGCAATACGTCAGGTTTTCCCAAACTCGGTTCACAGGTGCTGTCTCTACCATATCCTGCATCTTGCGAGGAAGAAGTTGGGACCAAACTTGGCGGAAGGTAATCCTTTCAGTGATGCTTTCTATGGGTGCATATATGGAACGGACACAGTGAAGCAATTTGAGGACTGTTGGGAGCATATGGTCGTGGAGTTTGGCATGTCTGAAAACACTCATCTGCAAAACATGTGGAAGACTAGAACAACATGGGCCCCTGTTTATTTCAGGAAAAGATTCTTCCCATTCACGAGCACTACTAGAAGGTCTGAAGGACTGAATTCATACTTCAAAACGCTGATACGGCCAGGGGACTCGGTGTACAATTTTGTGCAACAGTATGAGCTTTGCCAAACATTGATGCTTGACCGGGAGGATAACGCCGGGTTTGCAATGGAGACAACGAGAAGATCACTTTGGGGAAGGTAAGCAAAGAAAAGTAGCATTTCTGTAAATAAAAACAGCACCCATCGTAGCACACCAAAAGAAAACAAAAAAAAATGTAAGGTAGTGTGTAGCAACTAGTGCAAAAAAATGTCTCTGCCTGCTGTGTGTGTGTAGCATTCCAGAACAGTTAAAGTAGCAACCAAAACATACTATTGTAGCATTAAATTTGAACTAATGGTGCAAACAACTTGTTTTGCAGTTATGCGATTGAGAAGCAAGGACAGGAATTCTACACAGCAGAAATCTTTGAAAGGTACCAGAAGCATGTTGCTGCATCAACAAAGTTCTATCCACTACGGGCAGAGGTAGATGGCTTTTGTTTTGATCTAGTTCCAAACCATGGGCTAGATGTGAGAACATACCGGGTTCAAGTTGACTTTGAGGAGGGACTATACTCATGCGGCTGCAACGGGTATGAAATGTGTGGACTGATATGTCCACACATCATCAGGGTCATGGTCCACCTAAATGTCTAGAAAATCCCAGAAAGGTACTTGCTCTACAGATGGTCCTCGGTAGCAACAACACCAGCACCTGATCCTGGGGACAACGGGCTCAGATTTTGTGTCCCACCAACCAATACACTGAAATACAACTCGCTATGCAGAAAAATGAATCAGCTTGCCTCTGATGCTTGTTTTGTGGATGAAGCTTATGAGGCTGTTTCAGGAATGGTGGGTGAGGCTAGCAAAAAGGTTGCTGCAATCTTGAGAGCAAAAAGAAATGTTGTTGAAGGAGGTCAAGAAGAGGATGCAGGATTGGATGAAGAGCAACAAAATGGACCACCACAAGATGAACCAACAACAATGGTTGGTGACTGCGGGCAATTTGCTACCGGCGAGCAAACTCTGAAAAATCCTAAACGGGTAAAACCCAAAGGACGTCCCACGATGAAAGAACAGAGGCGGAAGACTTTGGTTGAGCTACGCGATGAAGAAACTTTGAAGAGGCGCAAGCAAGCTAACGATGCCAAAGCGACAAACAAGACACCGGTGAAGAAGCCCAAGCAACCAAGGAAGAAAAGAGCAATGAAGTGTGCATGGTGTCATGAGGAGGGACATGCGGTGAAAGATTGTGTTGCAAAACAGGTGGAGGATGAAAGAATTGCTGCTGGGGCTGAGCTAAGGCTGTAGCTGTTTTGACATGATGTTTTTGTAAACATAATGCTACGATTAAGTTGTTAGGGTGGAGTTTTTACTTGTACATGGCATTGGTGCTATTGGTATGGAACGATTTAGAACATAGTTACCTTGCATTGGAGCAACTAATTATTCTGAGAGATATCTTGTATTCTTGCGTTGGAGCAAAATGTAAAAATGTGGTCAGCATTGGAGCCAAATATAAAATTATTACCTTTTGTTTGTGTAAAAAATGTTGGTAGCAACTTTTTATTGCAATTGAAGCATTGAAAATCTGTTATTGAAGCAAATGAATTACTCTGCGAGAGAAAAAACCTGTTCCTGTCCAGGGGTTTCAGAAAATCTCTGTATGATACAAATAAAAAGGTGTTCTGGTAGCAACCAGATTTCACTATTGTAGCATTGGAAAATACCTATTGAAGCAAAGCTATACATCTAATGAAGCAAAAACATGGTCAACTCCAGAAAAAACAAAAAACACACAAAAAAGGGTGCCAGGAAATTACACAGATTTCATTTTATGTCAACTAGTGGATAAAAACCAAGCAGGTGAGAAAATACATTAATTCACATGGTTAAAAAAGTACACCGTCAACTCTTTGTCATTGATAGCCACAGTAATTTGTTCGACAAACTGACACAAACCGTGGATCCGTAGATACCACCGGGGATAAACAATACGGAAACACAAATAGAAAGGTTGTTTCATCCATCCAAGGCTACGACGAAACTAATTGAGGCAAAGGCGAATGTACATGTGGTGATTGTCACTCCAGACTACAGGAAACTACAAATGTCTACACCCCCCTCGGAGGCTCCAAGGCAGCCTCCATGATGTCGACAATGTTGTCTTTGTTCTCTCTTTCCTCGATGAGCTTTGCTGCGACAGCCATGCGATATGACAGAATCTCCTCCTTGTTGAAAGGCAACATGGTTTTAGCATCAAAGTGCTCAATGAAGAGCATTGTGAAGAAGCCACAATCAAAGCTGTACAGAAAAGAGAAAAGAAAACAAATGATCATAGTTAGTAGCAAACTCGAAAAGCAATGTGCAATGAATGGTTACATGAAGGTAGCAATTTGTTCAAACTATTGTAGCAACCATAAACTTCTAAAAGAGCATATAAACTTAAGTATGGGAGCAATTCTGTCCCAAAAACAGAAACTGGTACAACTGCATCAAAAAAGGAGAAACAAAATCTTATAGAGTCTTCTGTTGTGGGTGTGCGGGTGTGGAAAGTGTGTAGCGGTCGATGTCTATGTGGTTTGACACTCCAGAAGCTTTGCAAAGTGAAGCAAAGTTAATGAACTGGAAAATAGCAAAAAAATTAGACATTAGTGTGATAGGCAAACAAGACAACAAAAATGTAATACTTGTAGACAGTTGTAACAACAAACCAGGTTGTTTGCTGCTTCCTCGAGAAAGCTCTTGTCCTTGTTGTTCAGGGAGTCAAACACGTGGAACTGGTCGTGGATCAAATTCACAGTGCAAACCATCCAGTGATTGTTTTTCACCACAGGGAAGTATAGCTAGAAATGCAAGCGGAACAAAAAAGAAAGCCAAATTAGAAAATGTACAATCACTGGATATCTGAATGTAGCAATTATTTAAAACTATTGAAGCAAGCAAAAACTACTAAAAGAGCATTAAAAACTAGGAATGGGAGCAATTCTGTTAAAAAAAACAGAAAGTTATACAATTGTCCACAAAAAAACTGGTTCATAAGAGAAATACCAATGTAATTAGAACGTAGCGAAAAACAAAATGTAGAAACAGGGAAAGCATAGCTCACAAGGTCTTTCTTCATGATCTTGAACTTCGCATTTTGCATTTTGAACTCTCTCGCAAGTGCAGCAGGGTTGAACTTCGTTGGGTCAACTATGAGCTTTTGCTACTCAAGACAAAACAGAAAAGGAGCAAAATTTGAATTAGATCTTAGGACAAAACCGAGGCATGCATCTAAAAAGGTCTTAGGACAAAAAACTAACCGTTGAGTAGCAATTGAACACATATCTTTTCAAAGCGGTTGAGCAACTTTCCTCTTCTCTTTTGGCATCCTTGTTGAAGCTCTCAGACCAAACACACATAACCTGAGTGTCTAGATACTTCCTCGGTCCTAGTGAATTGTGGAAACTCCTGTAGTCACAGTGAGAGCCCCCAATCGCAATGAAAGGAGGACTGTAAAAAGAAAAACAATAAAACCTAATCAGTCGTGTCCCGTTTTGCTACAATGACCAAAAGTAAAAAGCAAAAAAAGGAGTAGCTAGTAGCAAAACAAAGAATGTCACGTAATTACAAAAACTGTGCTAAAAAATGCCAGAAAAAAATAGACTCACGGGTCATCTTTCCCCTTGTTTAAAGGCTTGAGATGGCGCGGATGGCGCACAAACTTGTCGTACAGTGCAACCGTATCTACAGATGGCTTCTTCATCTTTTTCGCCACCGGAGCCTTGACATCATCTTTCATAGCCCTTTTGCGCCTAGTCTTCCTTTGAAAAGTTACCAAGCCAGTGCTGGCATCCTTCTTCTCTTCAACACCTGAGCTGCCCCCAATGTCTAGGAAAACCAACAAAAAAAAGCAAGTGGTTAAGGTAGCAACCATAAGTATCTAAAGGAGCAAACAGACTGAGATAAAGTAGCAAGCAGAATTAAGTAAAGAAGCAAACAGAAATATCTAAAGTAGCAAAAATAATTAAATAATGAAGCAAAACCATAACACTAAGAAAATCATTTTTTTAAAAGAAAACCAGCAGAAAGAACAGCGAGGAAAACCTGTATTGTCACCATGATCCGGTGTTGCAGCTTCCGGAATCTCCTCCAAATTTTCCGGTATGGGGGCGTCAAGGCAAGGTTTGGAAGCTACACAAGAACGAAAGGTGAAATCAGAAAAGAAAATACTTTGGAAAAAATTGTTTAGGCGGGCAGAGCACACAAAAACCAATATGAAAAATGCATAAATGTAACAAAATAGAGAAAAAGGGGAAGGAGAACATACACGATGGAGCAACCTTGTCTCCAACTAACGGACCTGCAACATCATCGACCTTTTCCACAACATCGATCTGGTCAGCGGCTTGGGAAGATTCATTGTCTTGGCTCCACAGATTGAATTTCGGAACGTCATCCCAGTAGCCTGCTGGTATGTTGCGCGGAGGTGAGGGAGAAGCCGGCCTAGGAATGAAAGTAGTATCCGCAGCAACTCTAGGTGGGCTAAGGGCAGTGGGCATGGGTGGAATCACAGCAGCAGGGATGGCTGGGCTACCAGCAGCAGCCGCTTTGTCTGGACTGCCAACAGCAGCAACTTCAACTGGACAACCAACATCAACTAGAACCGGGCTACCATCAGCAAGTTTTCCTGGGCTACCAACAGCACCTCTAATCGGACTACTAACAGCATCCTGTTCCTCGCCATCAGCGTCCATATGAGAGGTCCCTACAACAACTGCTGGTTGCGGCACATCATTGCGCTCCGTAGCATTGGTTTGCTCATTCTCTGCTGCCCTTGCATTGCCTTCTCCACAAACAGTAGAATCACAGTCAGTAGGACTCACAGCAACAAGATCATCATCAATATCGGGATCATCGGACTCAGAATCAGCCTTGTCACCGTCCATATTGCCCTGCCCGTCAAGTCCTACCCCAGCGGCTGGAAACACAACACTCGGGCCATCGTCTTCCTTCAGGGCAGCTTCAACATCATTTAAAAGCAAAGCCAATTGCTTGGACTGCATTGATTTTAAGCCTACAGCGAGACTCTTGAGAGTTGCATCAACGTTTGAAGCGAAACTAACCCTGTGCTTGTCGTATATGTTCTTGAAACGAGATGGAACCTGAGATGAAGAAGAAACATGGATTACATTCAAAAAAGAAGCAAAAAAACAGCAAAAACTGAGCAACTACATTGACAGAACAAAACAAAATAACTAATGGAGCAAAGTAAAATTAATATAGTAGCAGTCATGTAAAAACAACTAAAAAACAGAAAAAGTACGCACGATATAAAAACAATGGAACAAAATAAAATAACTAAGAAAGCATTGCTTAAACACTAATGGAGCAAAGTGAAATGAGTAAAGTAGCAAAATGGGGAAAAAAGCCACCTTGATACACATGAAGAAACAAAAAAAATGCTATATGAACAAACAAAATGACCTACAAAAAACAACACATAGACAACTATACAAACCTCAATTTGCTCGATGGTGGGGAAAACCAGCCATTCATTAAGTGATGCGGACGGATTTACATCAATTTCTTCGGGCAATGAACTGTCCAAGGGAGGCGCATACACAGTTCTGGATAACGGGAGGAACTGCACAACCAAAAAACAAATCAACGTTGAGATCAAACAAAAACAAAATTGTTACGTGGCAGCGGGACACAAAACAACGAATAAGCAAAAAAGAAAACAACAAATGGGAGTCTACTTACAGGACGCCTCCCAAAGACGGTCTTGTTCAGCAACATTTTGATGTCGCGGTCGATCTTGACTATGAAGCTGAAATCTTCACTTGTCACAAAGCAAACCCTAGGAATCCCATTGTTTATGAAGTGCTCATTCTTCGGGATTTGCAAGTGGTCCATGTAAACCAGATGCATATGGAAAAAAAACACACAAAAGAATCAACCTGCAGCTGTAAAAAAGTGCAACTAAAAACAGAAACAAAAATTCACGCGAAAAATAAACATTTGGAGCAACAGAACATAACTAAAGAAACAATAATATAAAACTAAAAGAGCAACACAAACCATGTAAAGTAGCAAATAACTTACAGCTAGAACATAAAAAACATAAACTAGTACACACAACACTAAACTGTGGAGCAACAAAGAAAAACTAAAGCAACAAAAATTTAAATCTAATGGAGCAAACAAAAAAAAGAAAAGTAGCAAGCTATACTGAAAAAAGAAAAGCCTTAAACATATAACATAAATAACAGAAAATATAACAAAAGGAGCAACAGAAACTAACTAAGACAGCAATAAAATAAAACTAATGGAGCAAACAACATTAAGTAAAGTAGCAATATGCAACGTAAAAAATTAAAAAACTTACAGCAAGAACAGGCAAAGGGCCAGACATCCAGAACTCAAACATGTTCTTCACCTTCGTCTTCTTCTTCGAAGGGACGGGTGCTTCCTCGGAATCAACCTTCTGCTTGCCCTTACGAATGTTAACGCCATCGAGCTCGAGGGGTTGCTCCTTCTTCTTCTGAATTTTTTCAATGTAAAACATCAGAAGCTCCAAGATGTGCTCCTCCCAATCATACTCGTGCGTCCTCTTTGGGTCAGTCATGGACCCTATGTACTCTAAGCACATCATATTGTTGGTGGAAGGGTTCAGAACAGTAGCAAAGCATAAGAGGTCCCATGTCCTGATAATGGAATCCTCTTCACCATCGTCAAGCTCCTTCAACAACTTCGCTGCATTCTCTATGGGAAGCCTCCCCAACGAGCCTTTGTAAGCCTCTCTGATGTCTGAATGAACACTCTTGGTGAGCAACTCAACAGGTTTCGATCCTGATCGTAGACCAAACACCTTCTTTATAATATCCCTTGTGAAAAGTATCCGTTTAGATCCAAAATGAAACTCACGGAGCTCAACCACGGTGTTCACAGCAACAAAATCAATCAGCTCGTTGGGGACATTGAAAGGAGAAATATTGAGAAGTGAGGCAAAAGCGCTATGCTGCTCAATAATTTCTCGCTTCCGCGGCGAGAGATCATTTGCACACTTCAGCAAACGCTTGGCAGCGAAACGGTCCTTGCTGACCCAATACTGCCCCTGATCAGCAGATAAATAGCAAAACTGTGAACAAAAAAAGGAAACAAAAGTAGCACACAATATGTACAACAGAAGCAAAAAGAATGCAGTAATAGAACAAACCTCCATTGAGCTGCTGATTACAAACTGCAAGCAGATACTCTAGGAGGCCGAATGAGTACACCAAAAAAGCTGCAAAAAAGAATAGATGAAGTTCAGAAAAATACAACTACTTGCATGTACGGTTCGAACTTAAAAGGAACAGGAAATTGCTACAAACACGGATGTGTGGACACGGGGAGTCGAATGTGGTTGAGCAACTAAAAATATGCTAAAAAGGTCTAAAAACTTCTAAAATAATTTGCAAATTGCTCAAAAAATACAACTAACAATTATGCACAAACAGGAAATAAGCACATGGAAGGTGGAGTACAGTGGAGCATTTTTTACCCAAACAATTGCTACTGAAGAAGTTGCGGACTAAACTATTGAAGCAAAATTGGGAGCAACATCTGCTCAGAACCAAAATCCTTGAGCAACAGGGCAGGGGGGTCGCCTGAGACAGCAATTTCGCGCGGCAGGGGAGCGCCGGAGACCTCGCATACCTGCGACAGCGACGCCGCTCGAATCCGCTGCGAAACCCTAGCTACCGGCGTTGATGCGAAATAAGGGGAAATTGGCCACGTCGGGGGGGCGCCTGAGAGCAGGGTAGGGCTCGGTCAAGGGGGCGCCGTAGTGCGCAAGGACACGCGACCGCTCCGCCGCCCGCCGGCGCTCACGTCTGCTACTTAACTACGAGATGACGCCGGAGATGATAGAGGGAGGCCGAGCCGGAGAGGAGGAGGGAGGCGCAAGGAATAATACCTCAGGGGATAGCCGGAGAGGAGGAGGAGGAGGAAGGCGACCGCGTCGACGGCGTCGCCTCTCGTCGCCGCCCGCGAATCCTACCGTCGCCGCCCGCGTCGCTCACCTCGCCTTCGTCGCCGCAGCGCGAGAGGAAACGTAACGGTAAGGGCAGAAATGGTAAACACCGAAGGAGCAAAACGGGGTGCTGTTCTAATCCACGCGAAACCGGCGGGGTCGTGCGCCCTATCCAACCGCCCACGACGCTCGCATCGAACGGACACCGACCCGGGGGACGGAACGAAACGTTCCCCCGGGTGATTCACAGCATTTTCCCAAAAAAATAGGTTGACGTGGCGACCCGGATACCTCACGATCTGCTCGCGTCCAACAGCGCGCGCAGGAGGACACGGCGCGCAGATCCTCCGGCTGGGACGGATCGTTTTCCATACAGAAAAGCGAAGAAGAGATACAGGCTAGAGCTGGCGATAACGTTTTCCCTAAGTGGTAACTGAAACAGAGCCGTTGGATTGTCATCCTGTGGTCGCATACCGGTCGCTTGACTGAATGAAGAAGTGGATACCGAAGGTATCGATGCAGCAGTGCCTGACATTATTAAAGATCGTACACCCAGACATATTTAAATTTCAGTATGAATACCCTGTCCCTCGAGAGCATATGAAATTTATTGGTAAAACATTATCAATTGATTTAGGTTACACAATGCTTAAAGTAATTTTGAATACACAAGAATCTCACTAGGGCATACAAGAAGACGTAACTATGCTCTGCCCTACAACTCTCGGACTCGCACAATCTAATTTCACTGCCTCCTAAAATCTTTCCACGCTTTTCCTACTTTTCACCTTAAAGTTCACAGACAGACACTACATAATCAACAAAAGGGGTGTCCAGATAGACATCAATATCGGGTATTGGGATCACCATCGGAACATAGCAAAGCCCTCAGAAAAGCTGCTCTCATTAATCTGGGATTTTCAGTTCAGCTCGTTGTAACAAAATTCAGGCATTTCTGCAAGATGTTCACTTGGCTCGCTTTGCACGGCTCATCCATTTCTTAATAGGAAAAACAGACAGTTTGGGTCTTCCTGCTTCCCTCGGAGGTGGTGAGTCCAGAGACGATTCATTCTGCTCATCTCTGTCTTTCTCGTCAGAATATGGTAGCAATTCAAATGCACCTCGTGTAAAACCTCGAGCAATCTGAATTATTTTCATTTAACAAAGTGAGTTCTCTTAAAGTTATCACTATTGAAGATTCATGGTGGGTGCAAATGGAAAAGGTAATATATGGATATTGTACCTTCAACAAAACCCATACTTTGAGGGAGCTACTAAGGAGCCCTAATTTAGTCTTCTTGCCTGATGTCAAGTACGTGCACATTTCCTGGTCCACTCTAAGCAAAAATCTTGGCCATGATTTTGGTTTCTCTGGATTGGATTTATGCCCAGAGGCAGCCTGATTCATTGGAAAAGGTTAAGATAATATTTCTTGTCAAACTGACTAAAACAATGACTACAGTATGAGCCTGAAGTTTTATCTCTGGAACTTTGGCTATAAAAGGAGATCATGGCATCCAGAAGAAAAGAGTTCATCATAATCCCACACAAAGTAATATTATCAGTAGATATAAAACCTGTATATGGTATCAGTTCCATGGGCAATCACTACTATTTCAAATTATGTCTAGAAAAATGGCTACATCCAGGTGTGAGTATTCACTGCATATGTAATACTACCTCTGTCCAGATTTAAGTGTCGCTAATTGTATTGGAGGTTTGTACTAACTAGTTCAAACTCAACGGCGTTTAAATCGGGACTGAGGGCATACTGACCACACATGTCCGTAATATATCGTCCTATCGTCTCATGGAAATACATGTTGCTATTTCCTCTAACAATACCAACTGAAGTAATACAATGAGGACAGGCAACAAAGAAGCATATGTTTTTAGGACTTACAAGGTGTCGGCAGATTTCACGTTCTATCTTAGAAAAGGATGTATCAAGAGCTTCGACACGACCAATACCATGGCAACATGGACAAGGCTCGCTGATCATGAAAGTAACACTTGGTCGAACCTGCATACCAACAACAGGTATAAAAACATTACGGGCAACAGAATAATTTAGAGGGATGCCAACGACTCTAAAACACAAACAATAGTAGTAAGTATGTTTTTACACAAAAATAATTTCAGCATTAAAATACTTTTGAGAACATTAAGATGATAATTTGTGGTAACTACAGATGACTAAAGAGTTGCAACCTTATTTTCGAAAAGAAAAGACAGTTGATGTGCTCAAAAATTTCATTTTGGCAGTATCCAGATGATGCCTTTTTGTGCTTCGTGGAAAAAATCCCTATGATGATACACCATGATGATAAGAGGGAGGACAGGAGAGAACAGAGAACTTGAACGAGAAGAAATGCACGGACAATATGAACTTCTGAATCAACACATACATGTCCACCAATTTCAACATAGTGAAATAGTTACCCAATAAAATTATGGCATATATTTTTTCTCACAGTTTGCACCCTAAGAAGCATAGATTAGGTTAAAATGTAGATCAGAATGATGGATTAACCGGCTCAGGATACTTAACTGAAGATTCATTGTATTTGAAATTGTGAACTTTACAGCATTAGTATGTCCAACTTTTTCGTTCATTTAGGTCTTTGAATACCCTTGGTTTCAACATCTTACTATAGTCAGTATGCAATAGTAGTATCAGCATGCTGGTAAAGTGATCCAAGCAACTACCATTTCGCCACTGATAACTCGAAGTAACAACCAACAAGATTTCTTGCACATTCTTATAAAATTGAAGTTTCAGCAGTGTAATCTCAGACTAGTGTCAGCATGCTGGTAAAGTGTGAGTAGAAGTTACACGCATACCCTTTTTCTAGTTATTTCCATCAAACCCAGCTTTGACAATTCTGAAACACCAACGGTTGACCGGTCCTTTTCTACTGCTTTCTTCATTTCTTCATAGACTAGTTTTTTGTTTGCTGAGGAGAAATCCTACATTAGACCAAGGATAAAAAGAAGAGCAAGGAAAAAAATATGCAGAATCTTGTAGACATCATCAAGTGAAAATAAACACAATCTTATGGACGTTATCAAGTGCAAGAAATATTATTAAATAACCAGGAAAGCACCGGTCTCAAACGTAACATCAGAAGAAAAATGAGAATGTCATAATAGATTAATGCGAATGTCAGCTAAGAATTTAACCAACTATGAAGGATGCCCAACTGGTACAAGTACAGGGGCGGTCTCTATTACCTGTACTGGCATTAGTTCAGAGCAGAAGCCAAGCTCTTAAAACTTCATGAAGTTTCAGTTTTGAGATGAATGCCACTTTCTACGTTGCCCAAATTTGACCACGCGTTTCCCATGAAATGAGAAATAATGGCATATGCAAAAATCAAGCCATGAAAATATCTAACTTTTGCAAAATAGCCAGATAAGATACCCAATTTTCTTATAAAGATTTAGGAGTGAGAATCTAAGAAAAATGCACAATCCTGGATATCCATTTAGATGACACTGAATTCTACAGGAGTCAAAGTGAATATCTTACAATCATCTGTCATATCAATAAAATCAACAACAATGATGCCACCAATATCCCTCAAGCGCAGCTCACGAGCAATCTGTGTTGAAGAAATTTGAAGATCAGCAATCAAGTCCGTTACTCTAATAATTTTGCGTACTTCAGATATACAGTCAATCTATGCAAGCCGCGTTTTTATCCTGTTCCATTCCGTGTATGGTTGCTGGTTGCTACAAAACACAGGTATAGAGTTGCAGGTATGGTGTCATAGTGCAAAGCCGTTTTCTACAATTGGATAGCGATGCAAGTATTATATCAGTGCTAAATGGTACGGAATCCTGACGAAGACTGACTGTTCCAGTGAAAAAATGAGAATATCCTGTGAAGTTCACTACTCATCTTAAAAGGCATGCAGAAGGTTGAAGTAAAATTTGGGCCCTAAGACTGATGATTATTTATGTAGTAATGAAATGAAATAAAGAAAAATTCCTTAATGAACCATACACATTGACAACGCTCATGGTTAAAGAAAAGGCACACCTAGGCCGGCGCTCAAGTGCGCCTAGATGCTAGGCAACAGCAGAACCCCTAGCGCTTAATCATACTAGGCATGCGTGCTCAGGCAAGATAGGTGCTATGCAGAGTAAAAATTAGGAATATACGCCTAACGTTTCTTTCTTTGACTTCATAACACTTGCAAAACAACAAAGCCCTAATATCACATTATTACTTGGCATTATGACTTATGACATTCTACCCAAAAGAGTGCATTGTCTTTTGAAGGTGCAAAAGCTACATTTGTGTGAGCAGCCCACTCTTTTTGTCATCCTGCCTTGGAACTAAATAACCAATATATCAAAGAACTAATGCAGATTCATGCCATGAGCATGTGTTCACGGATAATAATCTATATAGCTAGCGAGTATGAAATTAATACATTAGTGGAACATAATGAAAGGCACTACTGTCTAAGTACCAATTACTAATACAAAAGCTCTAGCACATATGACACAAACACTTAACTGCTAATGCCAATTCAGTATTTTCATCATACATATGTTTACTCAATACAAGAAGCAAGACCAATGGATGTAGCAATCTTGGCAAACCAGTGTTAAAAGACAATGAAATTGCAAAGAAATTTCCTTTTTTAGCAATTAAAGCAATGAAATAAGTGACCACAAAACTACATAGAAAAAATAAAAATAAAGGTGACATGGATTCTCAAGAGACAATTCCAAAGCAAATATAATGTTTTCCCACAAAGCAACAGCATAAGGCACATACTTGCTTTGCAGCTTCCAGATTGACATCTAAAATAGCCTTCTCCTGCGACGTCCCTTGACCAAACATACTGTGACCACCATTCACATCAATAGAAACTAGGGCTTCAGTCTGTTCTATAATTAAAGAACCCCCATTCTGCAGCACAACCCTGGAACAAAGCAAACACTATCATGGCATCTCTATTACCAATTTCATCGCACATTTTTTGCCTGCTTCTCAACAGATTAATAATTATAAACACCTACTTCCCAAAGAATTTTTGCACATGATGGATCATCAATTACAAAACCAACTTTTTTCACGAAATCACAAAAAGCATTGCGTTTCGATTCATTGATCGTACAACAAGCAACTCGCATGGTGTGAGAGTCCACGACGCCGTGAGTTGCACATCGTGAAGCTGGATCCACACCTGGACATGTTGCCAAAGGGCAAGCGGGCTCAATGCCCTTGTAATGTCAGTGATACAGCGGCGCTCGATCACCACATCTCATGTCGTACGACTCTTCCTGGGTCACCCCGGGAACAGAGCGAAGAGGTCCGGCGCTATCTCTTGCAAGGATTTCCGTCAAGCCACCTAACCTCCCAGAAGAAGGCAGAGGTTCCATCGCCAAGCACCATCTTGGTGGATGCATCGAGCACCTGCCACTCTGTCCCTGGAGAACTGCATGTAGAGCCCACACCAAGGTTGCAAGGGGTCGATACACATCCTCCAAAGCCAACGGACCCTA
Source organism: Alopecurus myosuroides (assembly GCA_028641055.1). NCBI lineage: Eukaryota > Viridiplantae > Streptophyta > Magnoliopsida > Poales > Poaceae > Alopecurus > Alopecurus myosuroides. The sequence continues at coordinate 118,597,307 of CM054062.1, forward strand.
AGGCTGATCATCATGCGGGCAAGGACAGTGCCATTGGGTGCTCCTCTGCCCACCCAAAGGAAATTGTGGAGGATCTTTTCCACCTGTTAGAGCGAATTCTTGAGGCTCGGCACCATGAGTTGGTGAAGCGTGATTGTCGTGAGCACCGATTTTGACCGAGTGCTAGATGTCCTGCTTTAGGCATCAATGGAAGCCTTCTAGGTGTGGAGCTCGTCAGCAAGGCGGTCCACCAGAGGCGGGAAGGTCTCACTCAGAAGCCCCCTTATCGCGAGGGGGACTCCAAGATTCTCCCTCCGTCCGTGCATAAGTATACATCTAGGTTTTATACTAAGTCAAACTTATTAACATTTTACCAACTTTATAGGGAAATTTACCGGCATTTATGACACTAAATATGTATCAATAGATTCATTACCAATTTCAGTCATATATTTGCTACTCTTTTTTATAAAATTGGTCAAAATTTGAAAATGTTTGACTCAATCAAAACCTAGATGTACATTTATTCGTGGATGGAGGGAGTACTTGATGCAATAGATTGCCCACTGGCGCCTCCTCCGATCAGGAAATCGGGAATACCGAATACTTCGCAAAGTTAGTATGAGCCCCAATTCATGCCCGAAGAGCACCAAAATGTTGCAAATCGCGTGCAACTCCATCGCATTGGGGTGGCAGAGATGACCACTTCGTCCACATAACGTGAAGCCGACATGACCAACTCCTCATGTGCTAGCCGCCAAAGATCCTCAACTCTGAGGCCCTAGCCAATAATTTGTCTAGCATTTTAATCACGAACATGAGCAATTGTGACGACAAGGGGTCACCTAGTCTCAAGTCCCATACGATGCCATATGGGGGGCTTGGCTCGCCATTGAGCAACACTCTAGAGCTTGTCATGGACAGGAGGATGGCAACCCATTTAGCAAACCTCGGACCGAATTGCATCTTACGAAGGACCTCGAAGATGAGTCCCGAGGAGCCGGAGTCGAAGGCATGTGTGATGTCCAACTTGAGCATCACCCTAGGCTCAAGATGCAAAAAATCCTGGCCATTTGCTAGACCAACATGAAGTTGTTATGGATGCGACAGGTCCAAATGAAAGTGAAGTTGTTATGGATGCAACTCAAGTCTAGATGCCAAAGTCTTCGCCACAAGCTTGGCAAAGATGTGGATTAGGCTGATAGGTCAGTAGTCACCCAATGCAGCCGCATCAGGGCGCTTAGCCAGTAGATTAACAATGCCTAATTCAGACCCTGAAATTTGCACCCACACATCATGAATAGTTTCTCAAACGCAATGATGACATCCCCCTTCACAATCCCCCAACAACACCACGATGAACTAAAGAAGAGAGACGAGAACCACACAAATGGCCAAGTCGATGGTGACATTGCTGAAAAGAGTTGGTAGATGGAGCAACCGGGGCGGCGAGACTGGCGACGGTGGTATCAGAGGGAAGCTGAAGCCAGTCAAGCTCCCAGAGATCATCATGGCGTCAAGGGCCAGCACCAAGCAGAGCGCCCGTGCAACAATACTGAACAGAACAGGAATCAAACTCGAGATTGACCCTACAACTAGAGTCGACAATCTGACGACCTGAAAAGAGTTGCATACTAAGCGAGGAACATGAGCAACAGAGGGAACATGAAAGGAAGGTGCATTAAGAATGCCATCGACGGTAAGAACACGAACATGAGAATCGATAGGTCGAACTAAGGTCTCGGTTCGAGTGGAAGAATCATAAGTCGTATGAAAAGACACTCCAGTATCAAAAATCCATGCGGATGTACCTGAATGAGTAGGATGTGGTCTCTTAATGCCACAAAGGTCGGTCACAGAACCTGCAGAACATGTGAGTGAAGAATCCCAAGCAGCAAGCAGACGTCGGAGTTGCGCAATCTCAGACGCAGACAGGGACGCAACAGAAGTCGAGGTAGAAGCACCTGCCGACAAAGGGTGGTCACCACCACCAGTGGAAGCCACATTTAGGGTCAAAGGAGAGCGGCTAGAACCATGTGTGAACGCCGCGGAATCGACGTAGAGTGGCCATGAGGAGTCGACACAGAGCGGCAACAACTGTGGATGGAGGTCCCGAGAAGAGTGGACGGAGAGCGGCTACAACAATGTGTGAACGCCGTGAGAGTCGACGTAGGGCAGCCACAAGGAGTCGACGTAGAGTGGCCACGACCCTGGACGGAAGCCGCAAGAAGAGTCGACGTAGAGTAGTGAGTCGACGTAGAGCGGCATGTGGAAGCCGCTGGCGGAGACTGTGCAGCCGTCAAAAGTGTCGATGTAGAAAGGTTAGCACTCTTTGTGGCAGTCGTAAGGGATGTCGAAGTAGGGGACAACTACCACCTCCAACCGGGCAAGCACTAGGCACCGAGGAAAGGCCCTAGTGGGAGACGGGATGAATGTACGTACTACCATCAAATGTCGGCTCGCAACGACGAAGATGCAGACTGGACAAAAACATCGTCCCTTTTTTTACTCTCCTCTCCTTTTTTCTAAGGGGAATACCGGCCGATTCGATCTGAAGGCAAACTGAAAAGACACCCACGCTTCGGCGCTTCAGGGCCTCACGTCTGTGACTCAGTAAAGCAAGGACAACCGAACCGTCGGATAAGCGAGCGCCACACACGCTTTGGACGATGGACCGGCAGAAAGTCAAGCGCCGCCGGGGGCTGGAGATCGAACGTCGAGCGCCGGCGGGTGGCGGAGATTGAGCGTCGGAGGGTGGCGGAGATCGAGCGCCGGTAGTGGACTTGATGCGGACGACGACGTGGAGCGACTAGCAAGACGTGGAGTAGCAGGGAACCGGCCAATGGAACCAATCTGACACTCATGCGTTCACCGATGACCCTCAAGAGACTTGAGGCATGCGCACGATGCGCTGGGATTGGAGGTGAGGGCGGCCACGGGCTGGAGGAGGGCTGTTATGCCTAGACTAGGAAACGATCAAAGCAATAACAGGAACTAACACAAGCAGGGAATAATCGGCTCAATTGCAGAGGAAAATTTCAGAGTTTGGGTTACAAGCCAGACCACGAACAGTGGCGGCAGGAGAGGGGAATAAACCCTAATTCTTCGATAGATGCATTACAGGCCTCGATGGGCAGATAAAGGAGAGGGGGAGGAAGACGACAACCAAGTGAGTGGTTGGCGGTAAAGGGCCACCTGGCACTCGTTTTGAACAGCGACGTCTTGACTGATACGGGCCCTTGGATGCACGATCAGTGGCTCTGGTTTCTGGGTTCAGACAGAGAAGAGACAGACAGGGTACAGGCGTGACAATACCCCCTTGTCGACAACAGACTTGTCCTCAAGGCTGGAATGAAGGAAAAACTTTTTGTATGAATGTTGCATCTTCCCAAGTCGCCTGTTCAGCAGGGGTGTTCTTCCATTTGATTAGCCATTGCACCACTAGTATGGAGATTGAGCCCTGGGCGCGTGGTATGAGTTTTCTTTCCAATAGCTGTTCACGTTCCAATAAGATCAAGCCTTCAGCAGTGACTAGAGGCAGAGAAGGGGAAGGAATTGTTGTTGGCCCAATATGCTTTTTAAGCTGGCTGACATGGAATGTGTGATGGAGCTGGCACCCCTCTGGCAACAATAGTTTGTAGGACGTGTTGCCCACTTTGGCAAGCACCCTGAAAGGGTCGTAGTACTTGGAATGTAGTTTCAAACATCTATGGATGCTGAGAGAAGTGTGGCGATATGGTTGGAGCTTCAGATACACCATGTCCCCAATTTCGAACTTTCTTTCAGTTCTGTTCTTGTCAGCAAAATGCCTCATTCTTTCTTGGGCCTTCAACAAGTTTTCTTTTATTTGCTTGGCAATGTCTTGTACTTGTTGTGTTGGGGTCAGAGCATCACTGGATGGGTCTTGGGGTAAGAGAGTCTTAGCTATCATTGGAGGTGGTCTACCATATAATGCTTGGAAGGGGGACATCTTAAGTGATGTGTGGAAGGATGTATTGTACCACCATTCTGCCATGGCCAACCACTGGTGCCACTTCTTAGGTTGTAGGAAAGCCATGTTCCTCAGATAATTTTCCAGGCATTGATTTACACGCTCTGTTTGGCCGTCTGTTTGTGGGTGGTAGGATGTACTGAAATGCAGCTTCACTCCCAAGGATTTGAATAGTTCTTGCCATAGTGTGCTAGTGAATATCTTGTCTCTATCTGTAACAATCACTAGTGGCAGGCCATGTAATTTAAACACTGATTCAGTGAAAACTTTAGCCACAGTCTTTACTGTTATGGGGTGCTTCATGCCAATGAAATGTGCATACTTTGTAAATCTATCCACAACCACTAGAATAAGGTCTCTGTTTTCACAGATTGGCAGTCCTTCCACAAAATCCATGCTGATGTGTGCCCAAGCAAAGTCTGGTACTGGCAAGGGTTGTAGGAGCCCAGGATATTTGCAATTTTCTCCTTTGTTTATCTGGCAAACAGGGCATTGTTTGACCATGTTGATGACTTGTTGTTGCAGTCCAGGCCAATAGAAAAGAAGCTTAACTCGCTGGTATGTTGCCTTTTCTCCTGAGTGGCCACCTAATTCAGAGTTGTGTAAGGACTCTATTATTTTGGTCCTTAATTCAGTTGAACTGCCAATGTAAATTTTTCCTTTGTATCTGAGGATCCCTTTATGAAATGTGATGTTGGGGATAGCATCAGGTGTGACCACCAGCTGTTGAATCAGTTCCTTGCATTTGGTGTCATTGGTGTAGGATTTTGTAACTTCGGCACTGCTGCACTGGTGATGATTGTTGCTATTTTATGCTTGATTCTGGACAAGGCATCTGCCACTATGTTCTCTTTCCCCTTTTTGTATTCCACTGTGTATGTGTATCCCAACAACTTGACCATTAGTTTGTGTTGGATACCTTGTGTGAGTTTTTGCTCTTGTATGTATTTTAGGCTCTGCTGGTCTGTCTTGATAATGATGGAGGATGCAGAGAAGTAGTGCTTCCATTTCTTCAATGCCTCAAGGATTGCTAGAGCCTCTTTGTCATAAGTAGATAGGCCAGCAGATTTTGGACCAATGGCTTTATTCATGAATGATATGGGTTTTCCTTTTTGCATTAATACTGCTCCAATGCCCTGGCCAGATGCATCTGCTTCCAATGTAAAAGGTAAGGAGAAATCAGGCATAGCTAAAACTGGTGGAGATGTCATTGCTTTTTTCAATAGGGAGAAGGCAGTGCTTTGTTGTTCTTGCCATTGGTAATTATCCTTCTTGAGGGCATCAAAGAGGGGCCTACAGATTAGTCCATAATTCTTAATGAACCTTCTATAGTATCCAGTTAGGCCCAAAAATCCTCTTAGCTGAGTAATATTTTCCGGTTGTGGCCATTTGAGTATTGCCTCAATTTTTTGTGGGTCAGTTGCCACTCCTTGGCCAGTAATGATGTGTCCCAAGTATTCAATTTGGGTCTGAGCAAAACTGCACTTGGAAAGTTTGGCATATAGCTTGTGGTGCTGTAATAGTTGGAAGACCTGTTTGAGATGTTGGACATGGTCCCTTTCTGTCTTACTGTAAACCAAGATGTCATCAAAGAAAACCAAGGTGAACTTCCTTAGTGTTGGTGCCAGGATGGTATTCATCAGCTGTTGGAAAGTTGCTGGTGCATTAGTAAGCCCAAATGGCATTACAATATACTCATAGTGGCCTTGGTGTGTAGTGAAGGCAGTTTTGCTTATGTCCTCTTCCTTCATCCTAATTTGGTGATATCCACTCCTTAAGTCAATCTTGGAGAAGAACTGTGCTCCATGGAGCTCATCCAATAAATCCTCAATTATTGGTATGGGATACTTGTTCTTGATGGTGTGTAGATTCAGTTTTCTGAAATCAATGCATTTTCTCCAAGTGCTATCCTTTTTCTTAACTAGTAGGGCTGGGGAAGAGTAGGGGCTTGCACTGTTTCTGATGACACCCTTTGCAAGTAATTCTTGGATAATTTGTTCCATTATTTCCTTTTGTTGATGTGGCAATCTGTAAGGCCTTTGGTTGATGATAGGAGCTCCAGGTGCTAATGGAATGGCATGGTCACAATCTCTTTTTGGTGGTAATTGGGCAGGTTCCTGGAATATTTTCTGAAATTCAGAGAGCAGGTTCTGTATCTCCTTGGGGTGAGTCTGTTGCTTGGTTTCTTCTGGGAATATTGGTTTGAGAAGCAAGAAGGCTCCACAAATAATGTTAGCCAGCAACTTCTTGGAGAATTGCACTTCCTTGATGTCTGGGGAAGTGGGGAGACTTTCATCATGGAACTCAATGGTCATGCCATTGTGGAGGGTGGCTTGCAGAGTCATTTTTTTGAAATCCACTGTCACAGGGCTGTGATGGAAAATCCAGTCTGCCCCTAAGATAACATCATAGCTGTTGAGCTGTAGCAATTTGAAGTCTGAGACAAATTCTTGGCATTGAATGGAATAGTGGCAGTCAAAGCAAGTAAAATCTGTCCACAAAGTTTCTCCATTGGCCACAGTCACCTTCATCCTTGTGCTAGGTGTTGTCTGACAGTTTGTCAGCTGGAGTCATAAAGGTTGTTGTGCTGCCAGTATCCACTAGTGCATGTGCAGTATGTTTTCCAATTTGTATTGAAAGTATGAATGCATACTTATTTGATTTATTCCCCAGGAGAGCATGCAAGGAGAGTTGTAGTTCAGGGTTTTGTGCATTTGCCACAGGTGTTTCTTCCTCGCTGTCAGAGTCATCATGGATATAAACAATTTGTTGTGTGCTTTCCTGCAGGGCTTGAATTTGTGCCTTGTTAGCCATCTTGCACACATTCTTATGCCCAGGAAACCATGGCTCTTTACATTTGTAGCAAAGATTGAGAGCTTTGGCCTGTTCGATGGCTGATGCTGTGCTTGGGGCTGTAGGAATTTTGTATTCAAAAGGGGCTGATTTTCTGACAGGGAATTGACTATTGTATGCTCTTTTCTGTGGCATGGCTTGTTCTATTCTTCTAGCCATCCACATGGCTTGTTGCATTGTCTCAGGTTTAAGGCATTGGAGGTGAGCCTGGATATACTCAGACAAGCCAGATATGAAGCTGTCAATATAGTAGCTGTCAGGTAAGCCAGGGTTATCTCTTCTCATCAGATTGAGTGCAGCTTCAAATTTCTGTATGTATATTGCCATCTGAGTCAATGCATGGAAGGCTTTGACATTGTCTGTTCGTGAAGTTTCTGCAAATCTTTCTGTGATGTAACTACAGAACCGATGCCAAGGGACATTTGTGGTGATGAAACCTGTGCCTCTCCACCATTGGATCGCATCTCCCATCAAGTATGTGACTGCAACTTCAGTTCTCTGCTCCAAAGGTGTGCGAGCTGCATCAAAGTAGGTTTCAATTGTCTGAATCCAAGAATCTGCATCAGTTCCTGAAAATTCTGGGATATTCATCTTGGCTGGTTTTACTGGTGGGTTTGTTCTCCTGTTATCCAAGGGGACAAACTGCAGTCTTGTTTTGGCCGTGCCTTTCTTTGCTTCTTGTTCATCCTCTTCCTCTGCTTGATTCTGTTCTCCTGGCTGCTGTGGTGCGTGGAGCACTGTTGTCACCTGACCAAAATTTGGATGTCTGTATTTTGGTGTACCATCCAAATTCAGCTCCTTTCCGTTTGCATCATGCAGGACTTGTGTCTCCATTTGCTTGCCTGCCACTTTGGCTTGGTGTACAGAGCTCCCTGAGTGGCCCATTGGTGTTGTGTTTGGACTGTCCACCGTATCCTGTCGCTTTGTGAAAAGCTTGTCGAAATTGACTTGTATGTTGAGGAGGTTTGTCTGAAGATTCTTGAAGTTATCTTGTACTGCAGTGCGAAACTCGAGCAGTTCTTGCCTGTCTTCCTCGCGATGTTTCTGCAGCATCTTGATATCCAGTTGCATGGATTTAAACTCCAGAGCACCTGTATCCTGTGATTCGGTTGTTTTGTCCATACTTGTCGTAAGGGATTTTACTCTCTAGCAGTGAGCTTGGAGAAACCTATCGACGCCGTTTTTCTACCGCCGCCGGTCGCCGTCGCCAAGTCGCCCGCCGCCGAGAACTGCACCGATCTGGCAGAGAATTGGGATTCTACACGGAAGAGGTGATCTCCCGAAACCAATTTCGTACCGGACCTGCAGCCGAGCAGTCTACCGCCGCCACAACGCCTCCAATTCGTCACACCGTCACCGGAATCAAGAACGAAAGGAGGATTTTACCGTGATCCGAACTCCACCGTTCCGATTCGTTCGCCGCCGCGGATTTGAGGAAGCAACCGAGGATTCGCTGAAATCTGATGCCACTTGTTATGCCTAGACTAGGAAACGATCAAAGCAATAACAGGAACTAACACAAGCAGGGAATAATCGGCTCAATTGCAGAGGAAAATTTCAGAGTTTGGGTTACAAGCCAGACCACGAACAGTGGCGGCAGGAGAGGGGAATAAACCCTAATTCTTCGATAGATGCATTACAGGCCTCGATGGGCAGATAAAGGAGAGGGGGAGGAAGACGACAACCAATGAGTGGTTGGCGGTAAAGGGCCACCTGGCACTCGTTTTGAACAGCGACGTCTTGACTGATACGGGCCCTTGGATGCACGATCAGTGGCTCTGGTTTCTGGGTTCAGACAGAGAAGAGACAGACAGGGTACAGTCGTGACAAGGGCCACGGGCTGGAGTAGCAGTGGAAGAACTGGAAGAACTGAGATTGCAGTCAACGACGAGGGGACTAGTCGACGACACGCAGCCGGAAGTGGCCAATGGATACAAAAAAATCTAAACCTAATCGGCTCTGATACTGTGTTAGGGAAAAACAGCTTAGTATTATTTAGAGGGCAACGCCATCATATATACATGTACATGTGGGAGGCCAAAGGCCAAAATACAGAAAGCCAAAGGGCACGATAAATATAACTCTAACAACAACAATACAAAGATGACTTCCTCACTACCCCACAAATTCAAGCTCCCTGATACACACACATAAAACTAATTACGAAACTCAAATATAAAGCTGGCAGATGCAGTTTTGTTATCGAATGGAGTGGCTCCCATATATCACACACAGCAAGCAAAAACATTAGCATCTGCGAAACTACATTAGTAATGCAGGAAGAGATATTATACCTTTTGCAGAGAATATTGTCAATCTCCTTTTCAATTTTATATTCATCAAATATAGGAGTTGTTTTCTCATAGAGATCAACTCTATTGCACAACTCAGGAGCAACTTCTTGGAGATAGCTTGTAACCTAGAAATGCAAGATAGAAAGAAAAAAAATATCTCAACAAGTCTAGAAAATGTGAATTTCTACTCAGAGACCAGCCTCACAATGTGAATTTAATTGAAAGGGGGTATGGATAATGCCCCACAATGTAACAAAGGTAAGGCACACATGTTTTACTTCACATGTATAACATAACACTAATACGCTAATAAGGATCAAGGCAGAGGCCAGCCTTTGGGCACGTGCAGGGGCCTTAGGTCAAGCACCTGGGATGTACACTGATTGGTTGTTAGGCATGAGTTCTAACCCGCCTCTCTAGTATTGTAAATACTCTCCTTCCCTTTCAATGAAACGAGATGCAATCCTTTTGCCTTTTCTCGAGAAAAAAACACTAGTATACTAATAGTAAAATAAAAATTGTACAACTATCAATACTCCCTCGTTTCCTTGAAAGATGGCGTACAAATTTTAGTCAAAGACAAACTACTGACATCAATAACGTCAAAATCAATATCATTAAATACATAATGAAATGTATTTGTTTTATAATTGGCAATAGATTTTCCCACAACATTAGTCAAAGTTAACAATGATTGACTTTTCTGAAAAAAATACACCTTATTTTGATGAACGGAGGTAGTATTTAATTATTAGGCTTACGTGACAGAACAATAGGCAGAACTGTTTGAGAGAAACGTAGTTCCAAGTGTTGACTTTTAAAACTGCAGAACTAACAGGCATATAGACTTATCACCATAAATAATGCATCAGAGTCAAGGAAAATAATTTACAAGAAATATTTCTTCAAGATTTTAAACAGCTATAAACATATCACACATCAAGCTAGTCACCTCATGGTAGGTACGAGGAGAATCCACAACCAACCTCTTGACCTAAGTGAAGAATACCAGATAATCAGGATTCAAGTAAAGCATTTGATAAATGAACTGGTGATAAAAAAAAAATCAGCTGTGCTGTCTAAAACAGCATACAAGCTTAACTCACCTTCTCATTAAAATCATCTTGAACAATAGATAGAGCCTGACCCTTTGATCTATACAGCATGACAGGAACAGCACCTTCCACACCCTCCTCGGCAGCTAAGGCAGCAGATTGAGCATGTTCAGTTATTCCTTTCCAGGTAGATAGCAGACGATCAAGGTCCTTCTGCAACTCTTCCCATGAATGGCCAGCAGCAACTGTACGAGCCGTCAGAGTAAATCCAGGAGGTCGTAATAATTTTGTAATGCCCTTCAACCGGGTGCGCTCTATCCCGGTAATCTTTTTTGACACTCCAACTTTGTTACCACGGGAAACCAATATCTGTAATTTGATATGAAAGGGATGATTAAGCAAATAATGATACGTAGCTGAAAAATATTATACGTGCACATAACAGTATTCATCGGCAGAAGATACTCCCTCCATTCTAAAATATAAGACACATAAGTATGTGTGGGGTCAAGATCTAACATATGTCAAAGTCAAAGTCAAAGTATATGGACTGGACAAGTAAGAATAATATCCTTGCATTTACTTCGCAACACATTTTTATGTCATGTGTCCTTTTACTATTGTAGGCACATTATAAGTGAATCCTAGTCAAAATCATGCATTGGAGACCATGAAAAATCAAGTGCACCTTTCATTTTGGAATGGAGGGAGTATGATGTAGCAAGCCATGACCAATTTCGAGGTGCTTAATTATGTGTACTCCTCTTACATACTATTTAGGGACTGTAAGTAGGTTTTTGTATTTAGGCCAAGTCATCAGTGAAAACATACCATGTTATAATGGCAAATGCACATAAGCGAAATTACTCCTTTTAAGTTAAGATTATTGTTTCCTTCGAGATCAGAAGTCAGAATGGTTTCTTATATTATGAAGCAGGTAATAGCCTTTCATAGCATGTTTCGCAAGTGCATATGTTATAGCATGTCATACATCTTTGAATTTTTCTTCATACTTTTTTCATGTCTGCAAAGTGCATTCTTGCAACGGGCGCGCACACAAATAGCTGTGGTTCCCTGAACTAACTAGATTGTATTCACCCGCCAAAAAAAAAAACTAGACTGTATTCAGAAATGAAGGATAACTTTTTTTGCATGGAAAACGAAGGGGGTATTTTAGCAGGCTGAGAAAGTCTTTTTATGTGGCTGTTATACCAATAGAAAACAAAAGATTATGAAGCATTTAAAATGTAATGCTCAGAAAGCATGAGAGATCTAACTGTGTTAATCTTACATACCCAAAATCGGCTTCTTAAGCATGAAAAGGGGCTCAGCGTTGGGCCTTTGGTACCCAATCCCTCCTTGACAACTTGAACCATAATTTTTGTGCCCTTGCGAACTTGAGACCACCTACATCCATTTGTATCATCGTTAGATTCCCTCAAAGCATGTTGAATGGAAGATAATGTCTTAATATCATTGGAGATCTCTGAGTGATCTCCTGGTAAAAGATCATTGTATTTATCTTCCATGTGATCATCAGCTTCATCATCCTTTTCACCATCACAACCACTGACACTTCCGAATTCAGCACCGTCAATCATCTTTATCTTAGAATGAGACACAAATTCCATGTATTGTTCATTTACCCTAACATTGTGAGGCATAAATGTTGATGAATCATCATCATTTTCTTGATCTGCACACTCCTCGTCAGCAATATCATCATCGTCATTGTTTGTCGGAAGGCTCTCATCATTGTAATCGGAACCATTAGCAGAACCTCCTTTAATGTCCTTGACAATTTGAGGATACACAAATGGATCACGGTTTTGCTTTATGCTCATAAGTGAAGGTCTCGAAATTCCAATGTCAACAAAAGCACCTCCCATATGAGGCACAAGTTTTGTTACTATACCTAAATAAATACTGTCACAATGCACATTGTTTTTTATGGGCTCCAGCAAGAGTTCAACTAGTTTCCCATCTTCCAATACTGCAATCCTCTGCATGGTGCAGATAGAGGAGTTAATTAGTATGACTCTTGGTGAATTATCACCAGTGGTGGGCATAACCTCCTCCAAAGGTGCTGAGGTTTTTTCAATTTTTTTCAAATTTTTTATAATATATTTTGCTTCTATTTTGACTTTAGTTTTAACACCAGTTCCATTTGTTATCACCCAAGATTGAAATAACCATGGCTCCTCCACAGGCTGGTCATGTACAGGCATACTTTTTGTCACTTCAGCCGAATTGTTTCCTGTATTCAAAAACTTCCTTCTGTTTTTCTTGTGTTTCACTGGTGCAACAGAGTTCTTTGCTGAGACGATAGATCCAACAATCCATGGCTCCTCAACAGGCTGATTTCTCTCATGTTGGTTTTCACTTACTTCAACTGAATTTGGTTTATGAGCTGTAGTAAAATCATCATGCACACTGATGGATGGACTCTCTGTATCTGATGTATGCTTCACATGTAAAGGTGTGCCATTTCCAAGTCTCAGAATAATATGCGCACCTGCCAATCAACTGGAAACATTTAAGTGTTCAGCAACTCTAAGGGGACCTCAATTAATACTAATTAAGTGAAAATGTGAGGCAGTGCAACATTACCTACAGATGAAGCCCGATCCACCATATCTATAACAGAATGGGCTTTCACAATGCTCTCACGCTTCGCACTCTCAGCAATTTGATCTTCATGGAAATCAGCTTCCATCAGCCAAGATCCCCAGGAAGGAGAGGGAATACCTGCCACACTGGTTTTCATCCACAGATCTTTCACAAGGATGACATGTTTTTTCCGGCTAACTGAAGGTATCGATAAGGAGCATTCAGGACCAGGTCTCCATATGATATCATTAGAGGAACCCTTTTCCTCTCGAACAAAATAATTATATTTGAAATGCACCCCATATGGTACCTGAAAGTGTGTAACATTTAGAAAAAATACTAATCATTATGTAGGACCGGCATGCTTATGATACTAACAATGAAAAGGTGAAATTAATTATCTGTAGCATTTTACATGAAAACATCTCCTCCCTAAACAAAAACCTGTTTGTAAAGTGGTGAGTTTAAAATGCTAGTTGGATGGATACAATACAGAAATATGTGTACCATCAGACGTTGCTTGATATAAAAATCCATAAACAAAAGAATTGTGCAAAGTAAAATCTTAACCGAGCAACCCAAATAGGAAAACATGACACGGTCGAAAATGGCAATATGGCATCTAAGGTATGTTAGTGTAACCAAAGCGTGTGTTACGAAATTTTTGGCCATGGCCAAAAAATATTGGACTTTGTTTGGATGGTTAACAACTTTGTGGCATGCCAATGTTCCTTTGCCAACTTCGATTCACTTTAGCCAATGTTGGCCAGATCAAGGGTAAAGAAAAGCTCAACCAAAACTCTTGGCTAGCCAACTTTTTGGTAGGCAAACCTTGGGCATGAACGAAACACACGCTAACTTTGTTGAGAACACAAAGAGACACGGTACTAAATAAAATAATAATAAAAAGTCAGTTCAGGAACATGCCCAACTGGTCACCATGCAATATGGGAGAATTAAAGCAACTAGAAGCATACACACATGTAGGACCATTTATTGAATAGAGAGAACTCATTAGATACAGCAGCAGAAGAAACATGCTACTAGAAATAAACCTATTAAGCAAATGATGGATCATCATGACCTTGGACGATTCAGGGAAAAACAGCAAAAGCACATTTGCGCGTAAAAATAGATAGCCGCAATAGAAAGAATATTGTGTTTGGTCACAATGCTACATCATAGAGGAAGGAAATCCAATTATTGGAATATGCTGAAAAACATTCCTAAAAATATCGGTTCTTCTATTCAAAACAATAATATGGTTCACCAAAAATATCAATTTTAAACAAAAGGTACCGTACAGATCCATATGGAGGCATGTTTTACTTATTACGCGCGTTCTCTTACGGAACACTACATTCACTTAATCATGTCCTTTGCACAAGTCCAAACTGTTACCAGCCATGGCACACCCCTTGCTTAGATGGTCTAACAAGTTTAGGTAAGTGTCCAAGCATGCACCATATCACTTGACTAGCTGACACAAACTTATTTCTATTATAAGAGGAGTTACCTTTATTTCAGCCGTCCATTCATTTTGACTTTTAATAGAAGGATCCAACTGAACAGCCATATCAGGTTCCCAACAACCCAGGGTAACTGGATCGCCTGTGACGAAGATTATGTAACCATCCAGAACATCTGCTTTAAGGTTCCATGATATCATACAGAATCCTTTACAGGTTATTGCCGAGTCATCTGTAAGAAACAAACTGGGGATGACATAAACTTCAAAACAGCCACAATCTGATAAAGTATTTTAGGTGCACATGTTTTGAAACCATATAGCTACAGTAGAACCTAAACATATCAAAAGTACAGATATTATGAATAAAATGCACAATTTTACTAAACCAAAAAAAGTTTACCATTTTAACAAGTGAGGGGCGGTAAGTTGTTTTGCCGGGATCACCAGCGCTTCGTTTGCACTCACGCACCCAGTGCGCTGACCGGCACGCCCCATCGGCGACTACCTCATCGGTACCATCTGCACCCCACCTATGTGCTCCCCCTTGTCCGAGATGGTCAGTGAGCCCCCTTGTCCGAGATGGTCAGTGAGCCGCTCACCCCTACTAGCTACCCCTCCCATGCTCAGCAAAGATTGACAACACGGAGCTCGCCGTACAGCATGCTCGCGAGAGCGTAGCTGGACCCGCCCTCTAAGGTCACCTAGGCGGTCGTCGAATCCATGGGGCATCGACATGGATGCATTCTTCGTCCACATCCATGCACCTGAAGACTTTCTCATTCTCTTCTTCGTTGTCGTTGCTTGGGAGCACGCCACCTACTGCATTTGTCTCCATTCCCCCTATTTCCATGTGTTGCTTAAGCATTGGCACGGCACTCCTAAGCCTTGCTTGTGAGCCTGCGCTTCAACGTGGACATAGAGTTGGAGGGCATCCCAGAAAACAGCCCAGACCCTAGCCACAACTTGATCCAACTCGCTTCGTCCTGTTGGGTTGAGTTGTTGGAGCTGGAGACGGGACACTCCGCGTAGATGGCGCATCTGGACCTCGTCCCAAAGCGTAATGACCTGCTCTTCTCGGAGCCCTTCGTCATGATCTGCCATCCGTTGTTATGGAAAGTTTGGGTCCATAGTAGAGTGGTTTCATCTTCCTTCCTGCAAATGGGAACTAGGGACGATATCCTTCTCTCTTGGCGTGGCAAGGATCTAACATTGTCCAACCCTAAGCTCAGAGACCACCATCTTATTGCTCTAGTTTGCGGTGACTTCAACTTAATCCTCAATGTTACGGATAAAAATAGCGACAACATCCATAGGTGCATAATGGGACACTTCTGCCGCTTTGTCAACGACGTCGAGCTCAAAAGTTACACTTGGTTGAGCGAGTGTGACTCCGACTCCCCTAATCTTGAGCACATTGATCACGTACTCTACATCGCGAGCTGGAAACTGCACATATGGATTGCTCATTGCATCGTCTCCCCATGGCGGTACCCAATCATTGCGGGTAAGCGTCATTTCCACTTCAAGCATTTGTTTTACCTAAGATGGAGGGCTACATAGACTCTTGACAACGCTTGCCATGAGCATCGCCTAGCGGATCTACGTCGTCATCATCGTTGTCGACTCGCCGCTATACGTCGACTCTAGCGGCTTCGGCCCGCGTTTGTGGCCGCTCTATGTCGACTTGCCGCTCTACGCCGACTCTCGCGGCGTCTGCCCGCGGTTGTGGCCACTCTATGTAGTGTCGACTCCGTCTACGCCAACTCGTCGCTCTACGTCGACTCCGACTCCGTCTGTGTCGACAACACAGGCCGCTCTACGTCGACTATTGCGGCATCTGCACACGGTCCGAGTCGCTTTTTGTCAACTCTTCGCATGGCTTGTGCACGCACTTGCGATCGCTCTCCGTCGACTCCCCGCGTGACTACCACGCGTGCTGGTGATCGGTCCTCCTTGGTTGACGCGTCTACCTCGACCTCTTCAGTTGCGTCTTTGACCACGCATGAGATTGCGCAACTCCGATGTCTGCTTGGGACTCTTCACCGACAGGTACTGCTGTTCTGCGGCTGACTTTTCTAGCATTGAGAGACCACCTTCTTCTCATTCAGGTACATCCTCTTGGATTCTTGATACCGGAGCATAATATGACTTATGATTCTTCCGCTTTGAGCTATGTTCGACCTGCCCAGTCTCCAATCTCCAATCTCAGATGGTACTCCCATCCCCGTTGCTAGTCGAGGTACTCTTAGCAGTCCCGCGTTTCATGTTCCTTCTGTTGCTCTCTTGTCTCTGGTAGTCAAGATTGTCGATTCTTGTTGTAGGGTCACTCTAGATTTTGATTCCTGTTCTGTTCAAGAACGTTGCACGGGCGCTTTGCTTGGTGCTGGCCCCCGACGCCATGATGGCCTATGGGAGCTTGACTGGCTTCGTCTTCCTTTCGCTGCCACCGCCGCCAGTCTCTCGGCCCTATTGTCGCAGCCACTAGCTCTTTTCAGCAGTGGCATCATCGTCTTGGCCACTTATGTGGTTCTCGTCTCTCGTCTCTTGTTCATCATGGTGTTCTGGGTCTACCTCCGGAAATGTTTCTTTGGACTGTATGGTTGTAGGCTTGGTAAGCAAATTCAGCTACCATATCCTCATAGTGACTGTGTCTGAGTGTCCTTTTGATATCATTCATTCAGATGTTTAGGGTCCGGCTCCCTTCACTTCGAAAGGGGGTCATCGGTACTATATTATTTTTATAGATGATTACTACTTTATGTCCTCTCATAGTGAGGTTCTCTCTATCTATAAGAGTTTTGTTGCCATGGTTCACACTCAATTCTCTACCCCTATTCGTGTGTTCTGGTAAGTATATCTCCAGCATCTACGTGGTGCACATGCTCAGAATGGCGTTGCTTAGCGTAAGCATCGTCATCTTGTTAAGACTGCTCGTGCGATGATGATCGCTTCTTCTCTCCCGCCTCATTTTTTGGTTGAGGTTGTCTCTACCTCGGCCTATGTCATTAACATTCAGCCTTCTGCCGTCCTTCAGGGTGGCATTCCTCTTCAGCGACTTTGTGATCGCTCTCCTGACTATTCTGTGTTGCGTCTGTTTGGTTGTGTTTGCTATGTTCTCCTCGCTCCTCATGAACGCACCAAACTAACCGCTCAGTCTGCTGAGTGTGTTTTTCTCGGATATTGTGATGAGCGTAAGGGCTATCGTTGTTGGGATCTCATGGCTCGTCGGATGCGTATTTCCCGAGATGTGACGTTTGACGAGTCTCGTCCTTTCTATCTGCGTTCGACCTCCTTAACCTCTACTGTGGAGGATCTATCTTTTCTTACTATTCCTGATTCTCCTCCCGAGGTCCCTCATATTTCTCCTCCTCCTCCTGTTGATCCGGTGCCGTCTACTCTGATGCCTTCTTCTCCTCCTTTGTCGACGCCTTCTTCTCCTCCTTCGTCATTGCCTTCTTCACCCTCCTCATCAGTGTCTTCTCCATCTTCGTCTCCTCCTATTGTTCCCTCTCATCCTACTTTTTCCTTCTATTATACTCGTCATCTGCGTTCTGATGCACCCTCTACTTCTGGTGTACCGTCTCAGCCGACTTATTCTCTTCGTAATCGGCCTTTTACTACTCCTGATTTCCGCTAGTTACAGTGTTACTGCTATTCCAGAGTCGACTACGTATCGTGAGGTTGTTGTTCATCGTGAATGGCAGCTTGCGATCGCCGAGGAGATTGCCGCACTTGAGCACATCGGTACATGGGAGATTGTTCCTCTCCCTTCTTTTATTCGACCTATCACCTGTAAGTGGGTCTATAAGGTGAAGACCCATCCTGATGGGTCCCTTGAGCATTACAAAGCTCGTCTGGTTGCACATGGCTTTCAGCAGGAGCATGGCCGTGATTATGATGAGACTTTTGCTCCTGTCGCTCACATGACCACTGTTTGGACTCGTCTTGTCGTTGCATCTGTTCGCCATTAATCTGTGTCTCAGCTTGATGTTAAGAATATCTTTCTTAATGGTGAGTTGCGTGAGGAGGTCTATATGCGACCACCACCTAGGTATTCTGTTGATGATGGCATGGTCTGCCGTCATTGTTGCTCTCTCTATAGCCTTAAGCAAGCCCCTCGTGCATGGTTTGAGCACTTTGCTTCTGTGGTCATGGCTGCTAGATTTTCTCCTAGTGCTCATGATCCTGCGTTGTTTGTTCACTGCTCTCCTCGTGGTCGCACTCTTCTTCTTCTATATGTTGATGACATGATCATCACTGGTGACAACCCTGAGTATATTGCCTTTGTTAAGGCCCGTCTGAGTGAACATTTTCTTATGTCGGATCTTGGTCCGATTCGTTACTTTCCTGGGATTGAGGTTTCACCTACCTCTAATGGTTTCTTTATCTCCCAAGAACGGTATATTCATGATCTTCTTACTCGTGTCGCTCTTACTGATGAGCGTACTGCTGAGACTCCCATGGACCGTCATCTTTCTCTACGTGCTTCACATGGTGATCCCCTCCCTGATCCGGCTCGTTATCGACATCTTGTCGAGAGTCTCATCTATCTAGTTGTTACTCGTCCAGATATTGTCAGTTGGTCTCTGCTCCTACCTCGGTTCACTAGTCACCTTCTTCGTGTTCTACGCTATCTTCGTGGGACAATCTCTCTTTGTCTCTTCTTTCCTCGTTCTAGCTCGTTACAGCTCCAGTCCTACTCTGATGCTACGTGGGCTATTGATCCTATGGATCGCCGGTCACTGTCTGCTTTTTTTCTTGGTGGTTCTCTCATTGCCTAGAAGACGAAGAAGCAGACTGCAGTTTCTCGTTCGAGTGCAAAGGCTAAGTTGCGATCGATGGCTCTTGACTGCTGATGTGACTTGGTTACGGTGGTTACTTGCAGATTTTGGTGTCTCCATTACGACACCCATTGATCTATTGTCTGACGGTACAGGTGCTATCAGTATTACACGTGACCCGGTGAAGTATCAGCTTACCAAGCATATTGGTGTTGATGCTTCTTTTGTTCGTGCTAGTGTGTAGGATCAGATTATTGCGCTCCAGTATGTGTCTTTAGAGTTACAGTTGGCGGACTTCTTTACGAAGGCCCAGACTAGAGCACAACATAGTTTCTTTCTCTTCGAACTCAGTGTTGTAAATCCACAATGAGTTTGAGGGGGGTGTTAGAGAGATTCGTCCATATTTGTAGTTCCCCTATTAGCTAGGGGGTTCCTGCATATTTACCACATGTACATGTATATATATTGTGGCCTTTGGCCCCATGGAATACAAGTTGCATATTTCTCTATTCATAACACCCACGACCCCCACCCTTTCCAACAACTCTTCCACTAACTCAAGCACACTATAGTGACCATCAGATCGGCCAAGTGTTAGTGGCGCACGAGCCCATCGCCTAACTCAACAAAGCGTAGGAAGACTGATAGCTCTATTATGCTAAGATGTGGCCGCGTCGTAAGCTGAAGAACTCCCATCTACGACTTGCTTCACCCTCCTACCATCACCCGTTCTGGTTGGCCAAATGGGATAGGAATTCCAGATCTTCCACTTGCATTCCTCTTACCACAAGTATAAGAACATGATTCCCGACCATCGTGTGAGTGATTCTACTGACCATGAGGGGATGGCATCTGAAGCGCCATAATGCTCGAGAAAATGGACCAAGACATAATGCTCGATCTTGATGCTAGGGTGTTTGACCTCTCCAACATGGATGACCCATTCTCGGAGCCTGAAATCTAGGCGACAACCAAGAACCTTCCTTCTAATCGTGCTCCTGGCCCTGACAGGTTCCACAACCCCAACCAAGCTCTCATCGCACAACTGCCAAAAAACCTGACCCAAGTGCCATGCACAATTATCGCCCTACTAGCTTGAACCATCTATTCGCAACATCGGTGCAGAAAGTTCTCTTGCTCCACCCCCTCTCAATTCCATTGTCCCACCTGCTAAAATCTCTTTATCAGAGGCCAAACCATCCACCAAAACTTTACTCTGGTACAAGAAAGAACACGATACATAGACCAATCCAATCTGACACAAGTGCTGCCAAAACTCAGCATAGCGCGGGCATTCGAGTCTGTCTCAGTTCATGGTGGCGTGACAAGGTGGCCATTCTGCTCTCTTTGGCAAGCTCTTGGGTGATGCTCTTGGGTGATGCACTATGGCGAATCTAACCTCCAGTCTGGCACAGAATAAGACTCCGCCACGGAGACCCACACTTCTCGTGCACTCTCATGAGCTGTGTCCTAACACTTATTTGACCTCCACAATGCCCCTTTGGTGTCGCTATGCACCGATGGCATTGTAATCTTGATGGCATTGTAATCTTTAGTCGCCCACGCAGTCGGAGCTCATCATTGTCAAGACCGACATCTTTGGTCGCGCTTCCGATCTTCTCACCAACTTCGTGGAATGTTCTGCCACGCTAATAAAAATCTCTAAAAATATCGAGGCGTTCATGGCCTCCCTTGCCTGTCTGGTCCGAGATTCTTGCCAACTTACCTCGGCATTCCCTGCGATCATTCAGTGTTAGCTTCGTACGTAGCATGCTCGCTTAATGACTAAAGGTGGTTGCCTTATCAAGGTGGGAATGCACTTACCTCCAGATGCTAGACAGGCGCGCACGGCGCAACAAGGGTGAGAGACATCCAAGGAGCTCTACACGGTCAACACGGTCGACATGGTCCAATACATCAAGCTTTGGCATCACGTTCGCCACGTCACCCTCGGCCCACATCCGGATTCGATCTGCTGGTGTTGGATGACCAATGGAGATTATTCTGCCAAATCACGCTACCTGGCATAGTTCTGGCCTTCTAGGATGCGTTGATCACGCCGAGTGGAAGCTCACTTGGTGAACTTGGGTGCCAAACAAAATGTGTCTCCACACCTGGCTTGCCTACCATACCAGATGCTATACTTCAAATAGGCTCGCTCGACGTGCCCCGGAATAATCCCGTGGTGCTCTATCTGTGATTAGATGCCTAAAACCATGTGTCATCTTCTTGTAGACTGTCTCTTGACGTGCCAGGCTTGACATCGTGTGCTCTCATGGGTGCACTCCACTACCTCTCCCCCGAGGGTTGGTGATGATTCCACACCCGGTGGAGTTCTACGATTAACATCTCGCCTACGAGTCACTAAATATTTGTGTAATTTGACTTAAGTACATTGGAATTGGCAAAAATTAAAGCCACCAATATTTCGGGATGTATACATTTGTTTGAGAAGATTTGTCTATACAAGGCATAAGTGTTTTAGTGGCCATTTTTTGGAAAATAAATCATATGGTGGACAAAATGGTTGGCAAGCTCCCATCATGGAAGTCTAGGCTCGTGAATAAGACGGGACGCCTCGCCCTTGTCAAATCCGTCCTGGGAGCAATTCATATCCATCACATGCTCGTTCTTGCGCCACCTAAGAAAACGATCAAGCTCATGGAGAAGATTGAACGAGGGTTTCTTTGGGAAGGGCGCACCGCTGACAATAGTGGCAACTGCTGCCACGTTGGTCGGCCCCTGTCGCTTGGTGGCCTCTGCGTCCAAGACCTTGAGTGCACCGGCCTCGCGCTGCGCCTACGCTGGCTTGCCTCGAGCACTGACGAAAACCGCGCGTGGAGCGGACTCGACCTTCAGTTCTCCTCGGAAGAGCATGCCCTCTTCTTCGCCTCTACATTCATGGTGGTGGGCGATGGACAAACGGCCAAATTCTGGGAGGACAGATGGATCCAGGGGCGCTCCATCAGCGAGATCGTGCCCCTCCTTTATGCCTGCAGCCCCAAGCGGAGGCGCAACTGAGGACGATCGCCGATGGCCTGATGGCAAACAACTGGGCCAGAAACATCTACGGGGTACTTGGCCTCCACGAGATCGGCCAATATCTACTCGTCTGGAGACTCCTCATGAAAGACTGGGAGCCACTTTCGGGCGGAGTGGCTCAGCTGGTGGACCCATGGCAGGGCAAAGGGATGTCCATCCGCTGTTAGATTAACCCTAACCAATGCCTGCCTTACTAGCCTCCCCATCTTTGCCATGAGCTTACACATGTTGTATGAAGGGACCCACAGTCAGATGGACAAGGCTAGATGTCAGTTCTTTTGGGAAGGAACGGGAGAGGCACGGAAATACCATATGGTCAATTGGGCGACGATTTGCAAGCCCAAAGAGCTTGAACGTGGCTCTCATGCTTAAATGGATCTAGAAACTAAGCCAGGACGAGTAGGGTCTATGGGTGGACCTGATCCGGGCAACATACGTGCATGAAGGTGACATTTTCATCTCGCCATCTAAAAAAGGCTCGCAGTTTGGAATAATCTGCCGAAAAATCAAACACGCGTTCAAATTAGGGGCCAAGCAGACCTGATCCGGGCAAAATACCTGCAGGAAGGTGACATTTTCATCTCGCCATCTAAAAAAGGCTCGCAGTTTGGAATAATCTGCCGAAAATCAAATACGCATTCAAATTAGGGGCCAAGCACGGGGCTAAGGATGGTAAGGCAACCATGTTCTGGATGGACTGGTGGAAGGGCAGGGCACCTTTCCGCGACCGGTTCCCGCGGCTGTTTGCTATCTGTGGGGACCCTTTCATCCTCATCCACAAGGCAGGGGGTGCTTTGGGATGGCACATCCGGTTCCGCCAAAATTTTGGGTTAGATGAAGTGATCGAATGGGATAACTTGATGCGTGAAATAGGGACGTGAATGCCAATTGATCAGCTGAACGAGGTCTCATGGGCCTTGGATCGTTCTGGCTGCTACACCATGTGCTCGATCTACTGGAGGCTTTTTAATGGGGCTACTTCTCTCCACTTCAAAGATGTTTGGGCCACCAAGGTCCCGCAAAGTGAAAATCTCCCAGTGGCAATTAATCAGGGGGAAGCTTCCTTCAAGCGGTAGTATTGCTAAACAGCAGGGGCCATCCACGGGAGCTTGCACGTTGTGCGGGGAGCACAAAACTGCAGATCACATATTTTTTGGGTGCACGTTGGCAAGGTTCACGTGGGCTTGTGTGAGGGATCTTCTGGCCTGTACATGGAACCCGGCTGGGGCTGGGGAGTTCATCGCGTTAGCTCAGGGTCTTTCTGGCCGCACTCGATGCACTGTCTGGTTTTGCTTTGCGGCTTTGTGTTGGTCTATGTGGATTACGCAACATAAGATGACTATTGAGCATGTGTTTATCTCACCCTGCTGATTGTATTCCCAAAATGATCTCTTTTATGCAGCGGTGGCACCCCTTGGAGAAACGAGGGGATCGGGAGGCGCTTGACGGGGTCATGACAGATCTTCGGTCCCTCTTCTCCAGTCTCCAGTCTGCAGGGAGATGTGCAGCAGACAGCTTAGGCTCCTACCAGCTTCTTCCATAGTCGGTTGTTGTTGCTATTTTGTTTCACTTGTAGTGCATTGCTCGCATGTGAGCTTGCCCCACCTGCCAACCATTCTCTCGACATGTGTGCACGAGGTGCTCTCTTGGCTGCGCATGACCTGCAGACAGACTGACAACAATGTCTCGATCTTCGACTGGTGGCACACTGCTAGGCAGAACTCCCCAAAGTCCCTGCACAGAGGACTGGCCTCCATCACCCTGCTCATCCCATGGATGATCTGGAAGCACCGGAATGGCTGCATCTTCGCAAACATGCGCCCCTGCCTGGTTCAGAAGATAAAGGAGGAAACAGCCGTGTGGGCCAGCGATGGTGCGTTAGGGCTTAGAGCGATTCTGCCAGTAACCTGGGATGTGCACTAATTCATCCATGCTTGTATTCTGCCTCCTAGGAGGACTGTAAAACCAACTCTACCTTTTCAATGAAATAAAGCGCAAAAGTCTTTTGCGTTTTCTCGAAAAAAGACATTTTTCTTTGAAAAAATAGTTTGTATGGATTTAGTGATTAAAAAAATACGGTTTTACACAATTGTATACAGTAATTCACAGTTTAAACGAAATAAATGCAACTTCCACCAATATTTCATAATTAATTTAATGTGCGACTTTGTATTGGCACAGCAGATTGTAAATTCATTCAGATAACCAAACAATAAATACTGAAGTTACAGACTAAAATGTATAATTTGCTTGACTGCTCATAAAAGTGTCAAGTAACATATCCATATTTTCCTGACTTTTATTACATAGTACCTAAATGAAACTAAAGGCATCTAACCTAAACTAAGAAATTACCACATCTTGTAGATATCAATGACGTTGGGGAATGAGACGAGTTTGCTTCCACTTGAAGATTTCCCCTAGGAGCTTCCGTCGATTGCACTGAACCCGAAGTGTGCCTGAAGAAAAATGAGTTGCCATCAACCAGAGGCTCAAGAGACAAGAAACTAAAACCTCTGTGCTTCCAAACAAACAAAAATATCGTTCTAATGCTCACTAGAATCAGAACAGTCGATGAACTCACTGTATGGGTCTTTTTACAATTTTCTTAAAAAAACATCGATGGACTTTAAAAAAAGTAACGAACTCTTCCTACCGCCTTCGATATAATAATGAGAAGAAACTGTTTCAGAATCATCTTACATAGGACAATCCAGCAATTGACTCGTAACATGCCAACCATAAATAGAGGAGCTCTGAACTGTCACACTCCCATTTGTGAGAAACATAGACAGAAGGAAGCCACTTAACAAGACCACACAAAATATTTTGTATCAGCACGATATTCATACAACCAAAAGGGGACAGAACGACCTTCCCCAGGGGCCGGTTAACGTAGAGCTGAGACCGGCGGCGCTGCGCCGGTAGCCATGGGACGGCGGCGCCGAGATATCAATAGCGCGCGGGGGCGCCCGCATGGTACCGAGAGAGGGAGGGGGAGGGGGAGGCAGAGGCGGTGGGCCCAGCGCGCCGGCAGGTCATCACATGGACGAGGTCTCTTCTCCGCGTGAACCCACCATCACCGACCCTCGGACACTGGAGATGGAGAAAGCTGGATGGGATAAGAGGAGGGGGCGTTCTATACTTCTATCTCTCCAGCCGCCCCGGGTGTAAATTTGGCAACGGGGGGCCATTCACCGTTCCCGGTGGATAATAATCTCCGTGGGCCCGTTAACAGAGACAAATCACTCCCCAGCGGCTATACCGCAGCGGTTACGGTTCACTGATCCCCATACCCGATAATATCCTTCTCTAGTATGACATGTGGGACCAATTACGCAGTGTACACATATGCCACTCCTGAAAGGTTGAAACCCTAGCATCCCACTTCCCACCCACGAGGCTACGATTCCTTCCAGCCCCCGCTGCCCCGCAGAACCCTAGCCGTCAGCCCCAATTATTCCAGTCGACCTCCTCTGCTCCCAAATCCTTCCCTCTGGTGGTCCCGCTGCTCACCAGCTCCCTCCTCCTTCTCGTCTCGCAGGTCGGCGGTCGCCAGCATCCTCCACTCCGTTCCCAGCACCCACCTCTTTCCCGTCTCGCCAGCCGCCGCTCGCCAGCCTCAGACGCCGCATCCACGCGGCCACGCCTCCGTCCCAGAGCACGCGCTGCATGCCCACCGTAGACAGGACAACGTCCTCCGACGATTTCCTTGCCTCTCCGGTGGAGACGGGGTCCCTCGACCTCGCTGTGGTGTCGGGTACCACCGAGCATCCTCTTGAACCGGATCTCGCCGTCGACCCAGGACCATCACCGGACATCCCCGCCGGCCCTGGAGTTTGACGCACCGTCGCCTCCATCATCAACCGCCTCCGACATCCAAACAACGTGAGAACCCCCGTTCGTCCTCTAGGCGCCACCAAACGGCTTCCACGTCGTGCTCTAGCTTCTCCAACAGCCAGCTCCACCGGTACCCGCTTTGCTACTCCAAGTCCAAACCAGTGAGGCCATTTCTTCATTAGATGTTCATCTGTGCAAATATAGGATATTTTACGCTTGTATATTGGAAATAGTAGTAGTTGTTGGTTATATAGAATGTTTGCTTGCTGGTTATATAGGAAATAGTAGTAGTTTGCTTGCTGGTTATATAGGAAACAACAGTAGTTTGTTTGCCGGTTATATAGGAAATATTTGCTTGTTGGTTATATAGTAGTTGATGGTTATACATAATGTTTGCTTGCTATTTATACACAATGATGTAGGCTTGCTGGTTATACAGAGTTGCTGGTTAAACAGAGTTGCTCGTTAAATAGTAGTAGTTGAAAATGATGATGAATGTTTGTTGGTTATAGTTCAAATGCTTTTTTATGATGAAAATTTGCTGGTTGGATAGGAGGTGCTATTTTTTTATGTTGAATGCATGTTGGTTATAGTTCAAATGCTATTCTTTGTGATGAATGCTTGCTAGTTGTAGTTGAAAATGATTTTTTATGATGAAAATTTGTTGGTTAAATAGGAGGTGCTATTTTTTATGATGGATGCTTGCTGGTTATAGATAAAATGATTTTTTTTTATGATGTATGCTTGTTGATTACATAGAAAGTGATATATTTGTGATATGTATGCTTGCTGAACACATTTGTGTTTGTTGCTTTATAGGGACATGACCTCTAGTCCTCGGGCTAGGAGCAACAGCCCTGCAGGATCGTCTTCACAGTCGGCCGGAGGGCCAATACTTGTGAGCATTGAGAGGGAGGAGATAGAAATATCTGATGATGAAAAGGGTTTGAATGAAGATGGCTATGTTCGGTCAAAGAGGAAGCTGACTTCAAAGGCCTGGCATTCCTACAAGCGTGTGAGAATTGGTGGCATAGTCAAGGCAAAGTGTCTTAAATGTGGTGCGCTTCTTGGAGGAGAAACCAAGAATGGCACATCACATCTATTATCCCATAATGAGACATGCGCATATAGCAAGGCAGAGTTGAAAGTCAAAATGATGGCTCAATCTTCCTTGAGGTTTTCTGCTAAGGATAAATGCAAGGTTTCATTGGATAATTACATATTTGATCAGGAGTTTGCTAGGAAAGCACTTGTTTCGATGATAATTCTGCATGAGTATCCATTATGTATGGTGGATCATGTTGGGTTCCTAAGGTTTGTTAGTGCATTGCAGCCTAAATTCAAGCTGGTGCATAGGAATACTATTAGGTATAGTTATATTATCTTTTTGTATTCATGTACTGTTGTATGCTAGACAACATTTGCAATATTTGATTATGAACTTATTTTTGTTTTTGTATTCATGTATTGTTGTATGCTTGATGTATTATCATATATACTTCTGTTTTATTGAGTATACTTGCTGGGTTATCATATATATACTTCTGTTTTTATTGAGTATGCTCGCTGGATTATCATATATACTCGTTGTTCTTGGTTCATTTATGTACCAGCACCACATACTACAGAAATTATAGCTGAAGAACTTGTCGATGCTTTGGTTAAATGGAACCTCGATGAGAAATTGTCCACTGTCACAGTTGATAACTGCACCTCTAATGACGAGGCTATTGAGCTGCTAGTGAAGAAGCTGTGAGCAGATAAGCTCATGCTCCAAGGTACATTGCTTCACATGCGTTGTTGTGCACATATCCTTAATTTGATAGTTAAGGATGGCTTGGATGTCATGAAGACTGCTATAGAAAATATACGTGAGAGTGTTGCATATTGGACTGCCACCCCAAAGAGAGTTGAAAAGTTTGTGGAAATTGCTAAGCTTTTTAAAGTCCCCATGCCCAAAAAAGTACAACTTGATTGTAAAACTAGATGGAATTATATCTATACAATGCTTAGTATTGCTTGTCCTTATAAAGTCATTTTTTAGCGTGCAAAGAAGGTGGATAAGCAATATGATAGTCTCCCTAGCGAAAGTGAGTGGTTGTTTGCATTTGATGTGGTAGAGAGGTTGAAGTTGTTCTTTAATATAACCGAGCTTTTTCTGGAACAAACTATGTTACTGCCAACATCTACTTTCCTCAAATATGTGAAATCAAAGCAAACATGAGGAAATGGTCTACCTCTAGCAATGAAATCATAAGAAACATGGCAGAAGCAATGACTCTAAAGTTTGATATATACTGGACTGACATACAAGGTCTCATGGGAATAGCTACACTCTTAGATCCTAGATACAAGCATGACATGTTGAACACTTGGTTTGATATGCTTCATGGTGTTAGTGAGGATGAAAGTGAGGTATATGTTCAAGATGGCATTCACATGTTAACCAAACTGCTAGCGGAGTACGAAGTGGATCAAGATGTTCCAGAAACATCAAAAACTGTAGAAAAGCACGAGCAGAACTGATGTCAATGTTTAGTACCCGTGTGGCTAAAAAGAGGCCAGCAACAAGAAGGTTCTTTTCTGAGTTGGATAAATACTTGGAGGATGACTATGTTGCATTAGATACAAATAATTTCAGTGTCTTGGATTGGTGGAAGGTTGCTGGAACAAGATACAAACTTGATTGTGGTGTGGATTTGTATGTTTGGTATTTGCGTTTGACACTTCTATTTGTGGTTGTGCGCTTTTGTGCCATCAAATTTGATATATTATGATGTTGTGGTATATTACGTAAACTGCTATTTATTTAGCTAAAATATGGGTATATGTTTTCCATTTTTTATCAATGTCGTGCGGATACCCGCTGGTTATTTGCTACCCGGTGGGGGCAGTTATGGTAGAATAACTATCCCCGCGACAGTTAATGGGGATGGGGATGGTAAGATTTTTGTTAAACGGGGATGGTTATGGTTCAGCGATAACCGGTGGTTAGTGTCCCTGTTGCCAAATGGACCCGGGTGCCTCGGGACCCGTTTTTCTCCCGCTGGCGGAACCGATTTCCATCGGACCAAAATCCATCGATCCAGTGCGCCGGGAGATAATTAGAGTAAGAAAGCCCGATAAGAGCAAGTACAATAAATTTATGTAAGCAACATATGAGAATTAAAATATTATTTTTATAATGACATGAAGAAGAGAGAAGAATAAAGAGAAGGTGAGTGGGTGTCAGGACCCGAGAGGTTCTAATATGGGGTTTTGGAGAAGAGGCAAGTAGGAGAGCCGATGCTCAGATCTAGTACTAAAACAAGGTAAAGGAAAACATGGTAAAGGCAAATGAAATTAGGTTTTTGAGATATCTCAGACCTCCCCACCTTCCCTCTTGCCTTTTATATCGAAAGGCAAGCCAAGCTTATTACATTATTGCCCTCAGGCTGAATTCTAGGGTTTAAGAAGGATTACAACTCATAGAGTATTTCAAGACAATTAGGCTAATCCACCTCCTTTGATGGTCTTCATGGTGTAAGAGTCCTGACAGTGCTTCCCCCTTGAGACAAGTCTTCAAGGCTTGAAGAGTGGAAATGTTGATCTGATGAAGGAGGCATCCTCCAAGGAAGCTTCAGTTGGCAGCATGTTCTCCCAATGTATGAGCCATTGCAATGATGTCGGGTTGTTGGACTTCTTCCTGTCCAAGAAGCGATGCTGCAAGACAGCTTTGGGTGCTATCTTGATCTTTCCATCAGGAGTCACCAGTGGCAATGTAGCATTTGGGACAGCCTTAGGATCAATGTGTTTCTTCAGCTGATTAACATGAAAGACATTGTGGATTTGGCTTCCTTCAGGCAGCTGTAGCTCATAAGACACCTTGCCCACTTTCTTCATCACTCTAAAAGGGCCATACCATTTAGAAGTAAGGTTGATGGAGTTTCTCAGTCCAAGAGTTGTTTCTCTATAGGGTTGCATTTTGAGATAGACCATGTCTCCAAGCTCATATGTTCTTTTTGTTCTGTTCATGTCAACATACTTCTTCATTCTGTTTTGTGCTTGGACCAGGTTCTGTTGCAGTGTCTTGATCATGTGGTCCTTTGTGGCAAGAGTAATGTGGGCGTCTTGTGATGCCTCCATAGGGATATTGATGTTGTTGACTAGTGGAGGAGGGTATTCATGCAGAGCTTCAAAGGGTGACATCTTAATTGATGTGTGGTAGGATGTACTGTACCAAAGTTCAGCTGTTGGCCGCCATTCTGCCCATTTGTTTGGTTCCTGAAAGGCCATGCACCTAAGTTACTGCTCCAAGCATTGGTTTACCCTTTCTGTTTGGCCATCAGATTCTGGATGGTGAGTAGAACTGTAGTTGAGTGTTGTATCCAGTGAACTGAAGATTTCTTTCCAAAGAGTGCTTTTGAATATCCTGTCCCTGTCACTGACAATACTGGAAGGAGGGCCATGCAATTTGATAATGTTGTCCATCATCAGATTTGCCATTGTGATCACTGTATAGGGATGTGCCAGAGTTATGAAATGTGCATATTTGGTGAGCCTGTCAACAACCACTAATATGACATTCTTTTCTTTTGATTTGGGGTGGCCTTCCACAAAGTCTAGACTAATATCAGATCACTTCTTCTTGGGTATGTCCAGGGGACTGAGTAGCCCAGGATACTGTACCTTTTCATGTTTACTGATTTGGCACACAGCTCACTCTTGGATAGCAGTAGCTATGAATTTTTTGAAGTGTGGCTAGTAAAACACTTGCTGCATTTTGTGGACTATGGCTCTATTTCCATAATGGTCTCCCATTGGCGATGAGTGGAATGAATGGAACAGTTTAGACCTGAGGTCAGTATTTTCTCCAATGTAAATTCTCCCTTTGTATCTCAGTATACCAGACTGAAGTGAGAATCCAGGATTGCTTTGTGGATCGAGTGCCAGTTCTTGTAAGAGTTTACTACAATTTTTATCAGACTGATAGGATGTTGTCACTTCCTATAGCCACACAGGGACTACTACTGACACTGCCTGGCAAGAGTCTTCCTCTACAAATTTCCTGGAAAGTGCATCTGATGCTGCATTCTCTTTGCCCTTTTTGTATTCAATGGTGTAATCAAACACTAGAAGTTTTAACATAAACTTGTGTTGGATTCCTTCCACTAATCTCTGACTTCCCACGTATTTCAAACTTTGCTGGTCAGTTTTGATGATAACATGGTTGCCCAAGAAGTAGTGTCTCCACAATTTCAGTGCCCAAAGGATGGCAAGTGCTTGTTTTTCATAAATGGACTGAGTTTGTGCTCTGGGGCCCAAACATTTGCTAAAGAAGGCAAGTGGTTTGTGGTTTTGCATCAATACTGCCCCTATGCCATTTTGGCATGCATCAGCTTCCAGAATGAAGGGTTGTGAAAAATCCGGTAAGCCCAACACTAGGGGTGTTGTCATGGCATTTTTCAGTTTCTCGAAGGCTTGCTGCTAAGGAGCTTCCCACTGAAAATTGTCCTTTTTAAGGGCAACATATAGGGGCTGGCAAATTCTTGAGTAATCTCTGACAAACCTTCTATAATATCCAGTCAGACCAAGGAATCCTCTTAGCTTTTTAATAGTTACAGGCACTAGCCATTTGGTAATGGTTTCTAGCTTGGTCAGGTCAGTAGCCACCTCCTTAGCTAAGATGATGTGACCTAGATATTCCACTTGCCATTGTCTAAATGTACATTTGGATAGTTTGACTTTAAGGGCATTATCTCTGAGTATTTGCAAGACTATCTTGAGGTGTTGCACATGGTCTTGCAGGTTCTTGATGCATACCAATATATCATCAAAGAAAACCAAGACAAATTTCCTTAGATATTGGGCAAACACTGAGTTCATCAAGTACTGGAATGTATCTGGGGCATTGCTCAGCCCAAATGGCATAACCAAGTACTGATAGTGGCCCATGTGTGTGTGTAGAAAAGGCACTTTTTTCCACATCTTCTGGTTGCATCCTTATCTGATGATACCCTGACCTTAAGTCAAGCTTGGATAATATCGTTACACCAAACAATTCATCCAACAAGTCTTGTATGATAAGAATGGGACACATGTTCTTGATTGTCATGTCATTTAGACACTTGAAATCTACACATAGCCTCCATGATTGGTCCTTTTTCTTAACAAGAATAATTGGGGATGAATAAGGACCGGATATTGGCCTAATCTCTTTGTTCTTGAGCATTTGTTGTATAAGATTTTCCACAATTGTCTTCTGTTTAGTCGTCTTCTGTTTAGGGGACATTTTGTAAGGCCTAAGATTGGGTGGTTTAGCACCTGGTAACAGAGGAATTCTATGGTCAGCATTCCTGTGTGGGGGTAGGCCAGTAGGTTCTTGGGAAATATCCTGAAACTGGTGTAGCAGGTCCCCAATAATATCCGGCAATGGAGATAGTTGTTGCTGCGGTTGGCCTTCCATGTTCTCAGTGGGAATGTATAACACATACTCTGTACCACCCTGTTCTAACAGTTGAGAGCATTCCTCAGCTAATATTAGCAGTTTCTGTGTAGGCATCAAATGGTCATGAAAGATATGTTGTTGTCCCCCAATGTCCATAGCCGGTGTTCTTGCAATAAAGTCAAATGTGACAAGGTTGTAGTTCTTAAACCAATTCACTCCCAGTATCACTTCTGATCCTTGCAGGTTGAGGATCCTAAAGCCAGAGCAGAATTGTTTCCCATGTATAATGAATTTGCAATTGAGGGCAATTGATTCAGATAGTAATTCACCTCCTCCTGCTACTGTTACTTTTCTGGTCTTAGCAGGTGTGATGGAATGTTTTTGCCATGGCAAACTTCAAATCCATGAAGGTATTTGTACTTCCTGTATCTTCCAGAGCAATGGCTCTAGTGTGCTTGAAAGCCAGAGAGAGTGATATGGTGGAATCACTAGGTGCACCATTGTAAGCTGCAGCAGAGATGTGATAGAGTTTATCTTTAGGTTTTGGAAGTAGTACAACAGTTTCCTCTACATCTTGCAGCAGTTGAGATTCTGTGATATTCACTGCATCATCACTACACTCTTCTTCTGTATTGCCTTGCATTTCCATGTCATTTATAGCTCTCTGCATTTTCTTGCACTTATGCCCAAATGACCAATTTTCTGGGCAATACCAGCACTTTCTTGGCTCTCTTGGTCTGTCTGCAGGAATTCTAGCTCTGGCTTCTCTGACTGGTGCATTGCATGTTTGAAATCCCATAGGCAGTTGTGGAGCTTGTGTCTTGCGAGTAGTTGACAGATAGGACTTTTCATACTGTCGAGCATACCAGTAAGTGGACAACAGTGTTTCAGGTTTCTGACATTCCACCATGTGTTTAACATTATCCTTAAGACCCCCCAATGAATTTGTCCACGAAAAAGCTTGTTGTGAGATAGGGCATATCCCTTTTTATCACCTGCATCCAATCCTCATATGCATTGATGTAACTGTCCACAGTAGTTACTTGTTTCAAATGATGTAACTGATCCATTGGGTCAATTGCTTGGGCATCGGGAAACCTGTCAGTAAGCACTTTGCATAACTCCGCCCAATATAGTGTTGCTAAGGGCAAGACGGAACTGTTCAGCCAAGTTTTGGCCTATCCTATGACATGTGCTAGCACCCATTGTGTTTGTTTTTCTTCAGGTATGGCCACCAATCTGAAGATGTCTTCGCACTCCATCATCCAAGATCGTGGGCTTGTACCGCAGAAGATTGGTAATTCAGCGTGTGGTGTGTGCATTTGGGCTTCCTACACGCGCAGTGGCGCCTCCTGATGACGCCTAACAGGTTCCAACTGTCTTGGTGGCTGGGTAATGGGTTGATATGAAGGTGGGATTTGGGTTTGTTGTGGAAAATGAACAATTTGTTGAGGATATGGGTACTGGTAGGGCATCATGGGTAGTGGTGGGTGTTAGTAGGACTAGGTGTTCGGGTAGGGGTTATAGTAAGCGTTTTGGGGTGGTGAGAAAGGTGGAAATGCTGGGTTGTAGGGTGGGTTTTGGGTGTAGTACTGCGGCTGAGAAGATGGCGAGGTGAATTGGGTGGTTTGGGTGGTGGGTGGTGTGTAGGAAGTGGTGGTGGCTGTTGCCGGAGCGGCGGAGAAGGATGGTTGGGCGTTTCGTCGAGCAGCTTGTGGGCCTGAAGGGGAAGGTGGTAGTGGTAGTTGGTCGGGTGTGAGGTTGCCGAGGTTGGGAGAGAAGGGTGGCGTACTAGTGGTTTGCGGAGTGGCGTACGGCGTTGGGTGTTCAGGGATTGGTGAAAGGTTCTGGCTTTGGGGTGGTGGTGGGGTATGGAAGGAGCAGTTTTTTGCGCCATCGGCGGAAGATGTTGGTGGAGCTTGCTCATCCGTTATAGGGAAGGACCACGCAGTACTCATGCTTATCATCATAAATGAAAGCTTGGAGATCTCACCTTGTAGTGCCGCGAGGCTAGTGGTGGACTCTGCCTGGTACTGCGCAAAGCTTTGACGCATGGAGAAGATCTCGCGAGAATTCTGCTCCCCGATCCTCTGATCCACGCTCTCATCCTCAGATTCCAATACTTCTCCATCGACTAGTGCCGTAGTAGTGATTTCAACTCCTTTTTCTGTTGCGGTGGCCTTGCCGCGCGACGACGACCTAGAACGGCGGCCGTTCACCATGGTTCACAGGCTGCGATGGATTTTATAGCTCGGCTGTGGTGCCAGAGTAACCTTGTAGAAGGGGATAGGAAGGTGGGAAAGCAGGTGATCGATCTCGCTCTGATACCACGATGTCAGGACCCGATAGGTTATAACATGGGGTTTTGGAGAAGAGGCAAGTAGGAGAGCTGGTGCTCAGACCTAGTACTAAAACAAGGTAAAGGAAAACATGGTAAAGGCAAATGAAGTTAGGTTTTTGAGATATCTCGGACCTCCCCACCTCCCCTCTTGCCTTTTATATCGAAAGGCAAGCCAAACTTATTACATGATCACCCTCAGGCTGAATTCTAGGGTTTAAGAAGGATTACAACTCATAGAGTATTTCTAGACAATTAGGCTAATACACCTCCTTTGATGATCTTCATGGTGTAAGGGTCCTGACAGTGGGCTCTAATGAAAGAGCCGGCTGCAGCACGTGCTCCTAGACACCATGTGAGAGTGAAAGGTGGGCTGTGTCTGAATAAAGTAGCATATTTTTCTATCCAACTATTATACATGTTGCCTATATGATCGGCTATAGATAACGTGGCAAGTTCTTATACCCATTGTTTGCTCTACTATTAAGCTTACTCTTAGGTCACGTAAACAGGCTATAAGCATTTGAATAATGAGAAAATCTACTAATAGGCGATGTATTCTCGCTTTAGCATGTGGCGGCCACACCCACTGCCGCTGGCCCAATCCCATAGGGCCTACAGGCGTCGCAGGCTGCTACAGGCTGCTAGTCGCAACCGCCAGAGCTATGGGAGCCGGCGCTTTTCTTTTTTTTAAAAGCTACAGGAGCTATGTTGCTACTGTACACCTGCCACACTGTGAAGCTAGGTCTTTATGATATTTTCTGCCTAGCGTTTAGGTCTATAACATGTGCTGTCCTGACACACTCCTACTAATAATCTCTAAAAATAAAAAATAAATGCATGTGTAGCGCTAAAGTAATTTCTTAGAACATATTCAACCGGGATAGTAAAATTTGGCCCTAAAACGGGTACGAACGTGTCCAGATGGTACTGAGACGTGTCCATTTTTGTGGACAGCCTCGACATTTTTGTGGGTCGGTCTGCAAAACCACCCTGCTCATACTTATATATTTTTAGAGATTGTTTATTTTAAAAACGTTGAGCGATGAGCATGGGTTTGAACGCGATATCTCTCGCGCTACACCCTGTTGTTAGTAAGATGCAAATTATCGGGTTGTCCAACTTTATTCGGAGGTTCTGTTCGAAAGCTGTAAAAACTGAAGACGGCATACGAACTTGACATGCACACGATCTCGAGAACTGGAATGCAGTTGTAACCGCATGATTTCGAAGTCCTGAACGTGAATGCAGCTCATAATTTCATAATACGGACCGGCTGGAATGATCCAATAAATCCAATCCCTAGCTGCTTAGTTCCTTCCTCGATCTCGCCCGGCCCTCTTCTTCCTCGCGCGTACACACACTCCTCTATAACTCACACTACCATAGCCATGAACAATGGTTCCAGTGGCGAGTCCAGCGGGGAAGATTCCCCGCCTCCCTCCGATCATTCGATCGGGTCAATAACGCCAAGCTCTGTCTCGTCAGAGGGCCCTCATTGGATACATTTTCATGAAAAAACGCCGCCGTAGCCACTATCCGAGAGTGGCTTAGAGGAGGAGGGGGTGGTGGAGGGCATTGCTGTCGAGGCGGCCGTGGCCCACATCACTGCCACGAGGAGGTCGTGGCCCCCGTTCCCGCTGCGGAGGAGGCCGTGGCACTCGTTGTCGCGGCCAAGGTCGTGGGCATTGCCATCGACGCAACCGTGGGCACCGAGGAGAAGGGAAAGGTCGTCGTCAGCTCCGAGTCGAGTGAGGCCTCCGCCGCCGACGGGAAGGCGACAGCCCTCCGCAAGCGTCATCGCGAAGACGGTGTTACGGATTAGGCGTCTGACAACAAGAGATCAGTAGCAGTGTAGGATCAGTATTAGCTGTAGTAGCTAGTGCTACCTAGCTAGCACGTAGATCATATTTTGTAATGTTGAACTTAAATAATCAACGAAAATCAGATTTTCTTTTCTTTTCGTAAATTGTATATTTATATTGTTATTGAAGTTGGCCTAAATTATCATTAATCAACAAACAACAAACTGCAAATATATTATGGCCAGCTTCTCGCTCATGCAGACGTCGATGACGCCTTTGGAGAAGAACATGATGATGGCCTCGTCGGAGATGCGTACAACCTTGTTGCGAACTTGAATGAAGCGCTTGATGTACTTGCAGAGGGTCTTGCTAGGGGCCTGTCGCATAGCGTAGAGATCATTCAGTGTGATAGGCGATCATATGTCCTCGTGAATTTAGCGACGAAAATCTCGCACAGCTTGCTCCACGAGGCGATGGATTTATCGGGGAGGTACATGATCCACGTGAGGGCAGTGTCCCTGAGCTTCATGGGGAGCCAGTTGTTCATGCATTTTTCATTGCCATTGGCAGCCGCCATTCCAGCGGTGTAGAGCTACAAGAACTCAGTGGGGTTGGTGGTGCCATCATAGTTAGGTGGAAGCTTAGGCTCGAACCTGGCGAGCCAAACCATCTTGCGCAACTCGCACGTGAAGGCCATGCAGCCTCCGCTGCACACGGCGACACCAATGGTGGGATCAACGCGGCCAGCGACCTCCTAGAGAGTGCGAGCCTGAAGCACGTGGTTGCGCTCGAGGCCCACTCGTGCATCCTCGGGATGCTCGCTAAAGGATCTGGACGCTGGGGCCAGCGAGCTGAGGAGAAGAAGCTCCATGGGTAGCTGGTGGTGGAGGAGCCCCCTGCTGCCCGCACAGCTGAGGGGTGTGCTAGGTTGCCTCCTAGCGAAGGTGGCGGAGCACCGTGAGCAGTCTGGCCCGCTAGCAACCGTTTGCCACCTGCGGGAGCTAGTTGTGCGGCCACGGAACAAATTGGAGCCGATGCGACGCCCGTGACGTTGATGAGCTCGGGGATGCGTGCTAGCCACACGTCATGACCGGCCTCAGCGGCGAGTAGCGTAGGAGCTCGTGCACCATCTATATCGTGGCCTATGGTGTGATTTGGCCACGGTGCGTGTGCGACGAGGCCGAGGCATATTGATGAATGGGCGGCTGACGGGACGGATGCTGGGAAGAGGCCTCTCCCTTCGGCTTCGCCTGGCCATTGCGGTTTGCGTCGGTGTTGGCGTTGGTGTTCGTGTCGGGGTGGCGGGGTGCCTCCTTGTTGACGATGGCTTGGTGCAGACGGTGTTATTCGACCATGCACCGTGCGCGCTTGCTATGGGTCTCACATTCCTCGATGATATGGGGTGGCACGATCTTCTTGTTGAACACTCGTGAATTCGTGGATGATAACTTGTGTCTCACTATAAACTCTCTGGCTAATCCCCGTTGCCAATTGCTATGACTTTCAACCCCTTGGATATTCAAAGCTCCACACACTTGCACAACGTAGCCACCGACTACGAGGTGGTCCTGTACCGTCTGATTCCCAATGGAACAACAGATAACATGCAAAATTTGCAGATGAATATACTTCAAGATGAATGCGTAGTCCAATCTTTTGATGAGATGAAGATACGTCAATTATGGTGGATTTCGACATTGGCGATCCGACTACTATGCACACGTACGCAATACCAATGCAATTGCTAAACCAATCTCTGTGAGTTACTGATCCTGCAGGAGCACGGTCAGCCTGCCAGTCGGTCTAGTTCTACCTGCAATCGAGGAACAAGTAAGAACCAACAATGCAATCGGAATTGCGGATGAAAGATGAGCTTTATTGAATGGAGGGATTCTCCAAGTGCGTAGTAGAAGAGGTCTCGCAATGGCTGAGTTCTTTTTAACTAAACAAAATCCGAGTCTAAACGAAGCCCTAGTGGCGGTATGTATAGGGGAAAAGAGGGGAAATTCGTGCTCCCATGAGTGGGGCCACGAATTCTAGTCTATGTCCCTTTTCCCTATCAATACGGACTCTAAAAATTGCTCATAAAAGGGTATGACAAAAATACATGGGTCTGACCCAAAAATAAAGGTGACGCGGCACCATATAAGGCTATGGACGAATTTCTAAATTATAAATATGAATATTTCGTCCAAGTCTTCATTCATCATTATGGTGGCCTCATGCTGCGGTCATCTCCATCCGCGGAATCATCATCTCCATCGTTTGCACTTCTACTGCTGATATGGGGTGTCCCGATCTTCTCTTGTGATCTCTGTCTAAAATATGGTGGATGTTTTGTGGATGATAGATAACTAGTGCTACACTAAGAAATCTCCTTTGATAATCCCTATTGACAGTGCAACAACAATCAACCCATTTGGATATTCTCAACTACACACTCTTGCACACGTAATCAAAGATCACAAGTGGTTCTGTATCCTCTTATTCCCAGTGGAACAACAAGATTGCAACTTTGCAATGGTATACTTCAAGATGAATGCTTAGAAGCAATACAATCTAGAGGGTAGGGTTTCTTTGGTTTAAACTTGTTCTAATCTAAACCACATGCAGGTGGTATGTATTTAAAGGGGGAGGGGTGCGGCCACAAGGCCCTTGCGCAAGCACCACTACTCCTATTAGTACTAGGAAAGATACAAACCGACTCACTTTAGGGAGTTCGGCCACATATGGCATACAATCCATGTCCTAATACAATAACTACGGCGAATTGATCTTCAATGGGGCGCCCTCCTCTTGTTTTGTTAATTGCTCATTGGTGGAAAACATTCTTGGACTTGTTTTCCACACTTGTACATTTCTTTTCACCATTTGTACTGTTGTTTTCACCACTTGTAATGTTGTTTTTGGGTATCTCCATCTTGTTTTCCAGCTCCTC
Organism: Alopecurus myosuroides; assembly: GCA_028641055.1. Classification (NCBI taxonomy): domain Eukaryota; kingdom Viridiplantae; phylum Streptophyta; class Magnoliopsida; order Poales; family Poaceae; genus Alopecurus; species Alopecurus myosuroides. The sequence goes on from CM054062.1 coordinate 118,636,731, forward strand.
CTTATTGTTTTACACCACTATGTTTGTGTTATCAATAACCCTGATCATACATAAATGCATAGACTTAGGAAGTATAAAATTCTCACTATCACAAACATCATATTCAATAAGGAGTGAATTCACTAGTTGAAGTTGTTGTAATAACTTGGCCCTTGATCTTGTTATTGGTCCAAGTATTATTTCATCATGCTTCTCTTGGATAACAACCTACTTGTGTGGTAAAGAACTTGGGATGTCCTCGTCATCCCCCCCCTTGAAAAGGTGTCGACCTCTATGCAGCAAGGTTATCTCCATGGTATGGTGTAAAATCAACCACATTGAATTACTCACACCAAACTCATCAACCTGAAGATCAATCTTGTATGCATTGTCATTGATTTTTTAAGACTTTGTAGGGACCAACACCTCGAGGTAACAATTTTGACTTTCATAGCTTTGGAAATCTATCTTTTCGAAAGTGCATCCATACTAAATCTCCTGGCCGAAATAGAACCTCCTTTCTTTTCTTGTTTACTCTTTCAGCCACATACTTCCATTTCTTCTCTATAGCATCCTTTGTATTCTCATGTATCTTCTTCACAAAATCATCTCGCTTTGATGCCTCCATATTTATTCTCTCTTGTATGGGAAGTGGTAATAAATCAAGTGGTGTAATGGGCTTGAAACCATAAACCACTTCAAACGGGCAAAGCTGAATAGTGGAGTGGACAGCTATATTGTATGCGAATTCCACATGTGGCAAACACTCCTCCCATTCCTGCGGATTTTTCTTGATCATGGTTCGCAACAATGTTGATAATGTGCGATTAACCACCTTCGTTTGTTCGTCAGTTTGGGGGTGACATGTAGTTGAAAACAGCAGCTTTGTTCCTAGCTTTCCCCATAGTGCATTCCAAAAATAGCTCATGAACTTCACATCACGATTAGAAACAATTGTTCTTGGTAATCCATGTAGTCTTAGTATGTCCCTGAAAACAAGATTAGCAATATGCGACACATCGTCGCTTTTGTGGCATGCAATAAAGTGAGACATCTTAGAGAATCTATCCACTACCACAAATATAGAATCATGTCCTCTTTTAGTCCTAGGCAATCCTAACACAAAATCCATACTTATAACTTCCCATGGTGTAGTAGGTGCAGGAAGAGGAATATACAAGCCGTGGGGCTTCAATTTTGATTTAGCCTTGTTGAAAGTGATGCAACGTTGCACAAACCTATAAACATCACGTCTCATATGTGCTGTAGAGGCCCCAAACCGGAAGGTCCAGAACCCCTCATATGCATACATTCACGATCCCAGGAATTTCAGTCGTGAACAACATACGAAGTGGTACACAGAAACATTATCCATTACACGAATAACAACAGTCTTACAAGCCAATGGTCACATGACCAAGTCTTTAATAGCTGTCACGCAGGACAGGCAAAGTCTCACAACTCACAAACACAGGGGAAAACAAACGCACGTAGATAGCCCATGTCACGCCGTCACCGACAGGCTGCTGACCGGGAGCCGAGCCTAGTTCGCGTAGTCGTTAGAGTAGTACCCTTCCTCGTATTCTTCCTCCAAAGGCGTCTCCTCAAAGTCTGGCCAAGTAAATAGCCAGGGGCGAAACAATATGAGTACTTTTGAATGTACTCAACAAGTCATCCTTCATACACTCACAAAATGCATCATGCTTATATGGTGGATAGGAAGGCTATAAATAGGGATCACTACCTATGGTGTACATCTAAGATGACATCATAGTTGCATTCATTTTTATCTGTATCTTTGTTGAAGAAGATACTTCAGAAGAAAATAATATAAGTTTTCTTTCTCTTGTAGATATCGCATGTACAAGAGGTTTTATAAAAGAAAGTTTTCTTTGCAAAACTTCTTGGAACAACATGTCCAGATCCTTCATCGGTACCTCTCAGGTACAAGTCCTTTGTTCAAAAACACATTTTTTGAGAACTTGACACAATACTAGCTACATGGCCTTTCAACTGCCCATATCCGAGGGCTCGGCTATTCTGAATAGTTTTACTCTGCAGAGGTGTACACATTCCACTAGATCCAATCATCTGCCATGAACCACCCATGGATCGACACAGCGATATGCAAGCATCAGAAGAATGATCCTAAATGTCCACTCTGACACAAGCTAGTATATGGCTATCCCTTCAATCGAGTTTATTCCCCCTGGCACCATGTTGCACATCGCCAAACAGGGGACCCAATTGTCGCTTCCGGGGGGTAACTTAATCCCTCACTTTGCATGTCCCGTTACTCCCTCCTGGCGACACTTCGGTTCATAGAATCATCCTCTCTATAGCATCTTGGGATAGAACACACACTAACAAGTTCAAGTATCTAGATAGGCCCCGTACCCATGTTGGGGTAGAGTGGCAGTACTTCTTGTTTGTCCAGCGAAGACTAGGTTATGTGCCTTTTGTAAATCAATTGAAAACAACTCCTTAGCTCCCCCGGTGAACGAGGTCCCGCCTTTTCACCGTGGACTTCTCATAGAACCATTTTGTTTGCAAAACCACATTTTAAAAGTGTCCACTTAGGGACTCAAGATTATTATCTTTGGCGGTATTTATATACCTTATGGTGGCTAAAGGTTTGGTAACACCAAGTTGACTAATGGCAAAGTGATACTATACTATATAATAATATTAGTAACATTCACTCAATAAAAATAGTTTTTGGTAATCAAGTTTTTGAAAACTTCAGAAGTAGATGTTGCATGATAGATAATGATAAGTAGGAATAACAGCAAGCTTTAAGGATGACTTGCCTTGGAGGAAACGAGGGTCTTGCTCGTGATCACAGCAGGAGTGGTAGTAATAACCTCCTGCTCCAACTATCTCTTCTTCGTTTTCTATCGTCGTAAAATAAAAGTAATAACACTCAATCAGAACCTTACTAATCAAGCAATCACACTCAACTATAACATACAGAAGGCAATGAACACACAAAAATAACACACAAGTCCATAAAACAATTCCACACAATAATATTCACTATTATTACTACAACTACTATGGTTGAATAAATTATTTCTCAACCAAATGAGATGGAACCAGTGGGTGTTCCACTAAGTTTTGCATGTAATTTAAGAGGTATTATGCCTCTGGTCCAACTTGTGAAGAACAAAAATATTCTAAGTAAAAGTACTACAAGATATTCTAGTGAAAACAATACCACTAGTAATAAATATTAAACCTACACATGAATTCCTAAAGAAACAAATGTAACCTTACAGAGATGAAAACAAGTAATATCCAATACCAAAAAGGGTATTGGATCCATGTTAAAACACTCATAATAACTTGGACAAAACATAGCTAAGCATTTCCATTTACAAAATTAAATAGAAATAAACTAGACATTACTCCTATGCTCATACTAGTTTCAAACCAATCCTAAACATGCATAAACTTTCTAACATGGTACCTTTGTGAGAAAACAACGTGATATCACTCAACAAATGATTTAAACATGCTAGAAAATAGAAATAACACTAGCAAGCAATTATTTACAAAACTAAACTACTCATTTTATTTCTAACAGAAAAGTGCAATTTCTTAGATATGTTGCCAAATTAATTCTAGAGCTCTAAAAATCACACAAAGCTAGGATAACATAGATCTATCCAATACCTAACAGATCCAATTGGATTCACCTCAAAAAGTGCTGTAAAATAAATCCTAAAAATCACAGAACAGGCTACTGGACTTTTACCAAAGTGGATGCCATTTCCAAATGGTAGCTCACCTTGAGGTGAGGTCAATCTATACTCGTAGATCTAGTCAAGGGCTACTCCAGAAATTTTAGTTTGCACATTTTAACCATTTCAATCAAAAGTTATTCCACTTTTGCCTTAACAGATAGTGCTCAGTTCAACATTTTTTATTCGTTCATACAAGGTTCAAATCCAGCTCTGCAATTTGCATCCGTTCAAGAATTAGTTCATAGACCTCAGGTAATTTTGGTTCATTTTATTTTTGAGTTTAATATTTTCTTACACGATTAAAGCAAAACAACAGATTCAGTTCATTTTGAAAAAGAAAAAGAAAAACGCCCGCGGGCTGAGCAACACACGGGCGCGCGGCCCATTTGCGCTCAGAGGCCCGCCTCGCTTCCACGGCGCACGCGAAGACGCGTACCGGTTCGCGATTCAAACGTGAACATAGATCTTTAAATCTACGGCGCACGGTCATCGCCTCTCTCTCTCTTTTCGTTTCCTCTCCGACGAGCACGTGCGCGGCCGGCGGCGAACTTGGTTGAAAGAGCTCACCTAGGGGGCTCGTCGAACGATGGCGAATGGTCGATGAGGTCGCAGGTGCTCGGGGCTGTGCAGGGGCGCGAAGATCGTGGCTCGGGGTAGCTCCAATCAACGGCGCCATGCAGGTGTCCCGCGGCGGCTCCGACGTGCTCTCTGGCGTCCCTGCAAACGAGGAACCACAGGGAGTGTCAGACACGGTCTACGGAGGGTGGGGGTTCGATCTAGGGTGACAAAGAGGACTAGGGTGGACTGAGGCGCGAGTATTGCACCTCGAGTACCCGCGGTGGCCACGGTGGTCTCCGGCGATTCTAGGCTAGCTAGTGTTCTCTCGAGCTCGTTGCGGTGGCTGGGGAGAGTGAGTGAGTGGGTGAGCGAGTGGTAGCAAGGGCATGGGTCTTGGCATGGCTTTATAGGGGCGGGGCGGCAGTGTGCACGCCCGGGTGTCCACGGGCGTCAGCGAGACGCGCCCGTGCGCGCTCTGGCATGCCCATGCCGTGCCATTTGGCTCTTGGGCATGGCCAGGGGCACGACTAGGCGAGTCAAAGGGCCAAGGGAAGGACGCTGGAGTGGGGCCAAAGATAATTTCATCCAGCCCTCCGACACTGCATCTTCTTCTTCATGGGAGCAGGATTACGATCATGCTAAGGATGACCCACCATCTTGGCGCTTCTACTCGCGCCGGGATTGATCTCCACTTGGGCCAAAAGCCTAAGCTTGGGGGGAGGTATACCTACATCACACTCATTTACATATCACAATTCTGTGGGTACTTTGTATATCCATGTTTTTGTTTCTTTCTTTATCATTGTTTTTCTTGTTTAGTTTCTTCTTTACAAAACACAAAAAGGACAAAAATATTTCTGTTGTTTCTCTTTATTTGTTTCTTTAGTTTCTATTACTAGTTTTCTTTACTTTCTAGTTTCGGTTTGTTATTCAAAAATCTAAAAGATTTTGCTTTGTTTGCTTGTTTCCTTCTGCTCTTGTGTTAAATTCTAAAACCCAAAAATATTTGTTGTTCTTCTTTGGATTGGTAAAATTTGCTGCAGAGTTCAACAGTCTTCCGTGATTCCGTTGGAGCTTGGTTATCATTTTATAGCATTCAAGCCACACAAGTGAAAAGCAATAATGACGATTTATGACAATTCAAGTTGTCGTGAGAGGATGGTATAAACTCTATTTATTTTTTATTTTTGTACATATACTCATCCATGTGGACATGCTTAGTTTGTTCGAGTAAGGCGTATGTTATTTAATGGATGCTTAGTAGTTCGTGCTCTCTTATGATCAGTTCTAATTTACTAATAGTGGATAGCATGTGGTATAAATGTTTGCGTGCATTGTTCTATTCATAAAAGGGTATGACATTGTGGTGTCCTCCTCTGAATGTTTCATTTGAATTGACTTGACACATTCTCACGCATGCGTAAGACCGAAATAAAAAAATGCAATTAAGCCTCGATGATTTATTTTGCCTCAGAGTTCTTGTATCACTTTTATGCCCCCGTTAAGTTTGTTCTATCGCAAGCATGATTATGACAGTTACTGCTCTCTTGATTGTCGCTTACCAGTCTATTGCTAGCCTTCACTTGTACTGAGTATGAGCTCTACTTGTGCATCAAACTCTCCAAAACCCAAGTCATTCCAAATGTGTCAACCATACCTACCTATATGTGGTATTTCACCGCCACTCCAAGTATTTTTTTTTCATGTGCTACCTTTATAACCTTTAAAATACTTCTCATTTTGTGACACTATTTGAGCTCATGAGGAAGTAGTAGTTAGGTTTGTTATCTTACACACTAATTAAGTACCCCGACTTGCATGCTTCATCTGCTTGTCACTAATTTTGCAAAGAGCTAGTTAGACCATTATAACATAAAAAATTAAAGAAATAAATAGGCACTCCTCCATGGTATGAGATTGTTGGCAGGCACCCAAGGATTCAGTTAGCCATGGTTTATGAAAGCAAAGATTGGGAGGAGTGTCATACTATATAAAACTGCATACTACAAATGATTAATATCAATAATCTAGAACCGCTCTCAACTTGTTTAGTATAGAAGATAACAACAACTCTATTACCATTCATTGGCATAAACAACCATCTCCCAAAACAATTTTTACTTCTATTTTAAATAAAATAAAAAGCTCTATCACATGTTAATCCCTACTTCCCTCTGTGAAGGGCCAATCTTTTACTTTACTGTTGAGACACCATCTTTTCTTTGAGCACCTTCTCGAGAGCATAATTTTCATTCTTAGTGTAATGTGCTTGTCCCAGAACACGGTTGATTGTGGTATAATTTTCATTCTTAGTGTAATGTACTTCTAGTCTTCACTTGAACTTCGGAGGTGCCCTGGCATTTATGTTTTTCTCCACAATTAAGGGCAAGCGAGATACCACTTTATCATATCTTATTATCAACATTGCAGTCTTGCAAATAGATATACTTCATGTTGCTTATTATTAGTGTGTTGGCATCTCTTCATGGTTTGCATAACTATTAGGTGGCTTTATTTGCATACTTCTTATTATGAATTGCCTAAGTACTTGATCATATAGTGAGAATATATACATCATATGAAGAAAATGTGTTCGTAAAAGTTCTTTTATCGCACTCAGTTGTTAACTGAATTGCTTGAGGACAAGCAATAAGCTAAGCTTGGGGGGAGTTGATATGTCCAAAACGTATCTACTTTCCTAAACACTTTTGTTGCTGTTTTCCTCTAAACTTGTGAGTTTTGAATACAACTAACACGGACTAACGATGTTTTTAGCAGAATTGCCTTGGTGTCTCGTTTTTGTGCAGAAATTCAACTTTTAGGAAAATCCTGGAAAATATCGCAAAGTTCCTATTTTACCCAAAGACTCACGGAGATAGAAGACGAGACAGAGTAGGGCCACGAGGGGCCCACACCAAGTGGCGGCGCCCCCTAGTCCGCGTTGTGGCATGGTGTGGACCCCTTGTCCATCCCCTCGTGCCCCCTTTCGACTACTTAAGCCCTTTAACCTAAAAACGTCGGGGGGGTTAGTCATATTCCAGAGAAACACACCCGAGTGTCGCCGCCTTCTCGAAACTCAATTTGGGGTTCAGAAGTTCTTCTTCTGGCACCCTGTCGGGACGGGGATTCGGAGGAGATCATCAACATCGTCATCGCCACCACCTCTCCATCAACCATCCATGATTCCCCCATCTATGTGTGAGTAATCCCCGCTATAGACTGAGAGGGAGGGTAGGGATTGGATGAGATCATTCATGTAATAATTGCCAGATTGTTAGGGGATGGTGCCTAGTATCGGTTGCTAGTGCTATATATTGTTGTTGCAACTTGTTATGCTTAATTCTTGTCACTAGGGCCCGAGTGCAATGATTTCAGATCTGGATGTGTTATTGATCTATGAAGATAATCATTGTTTTTTATCTTACCTGCAAGTTGTATACACATATCGTTGTCCGGAACCCGGGGCCCCAAAGTGACACCAATTGGGATAACCGGAGGGGATGGCTATGATGTGAGGATCACGTGTGTTCACGGAGTGTTAATGCTTTGCTTAGGTGCTTTATTAAAATGAGAACCTTAATTAGCAGTAGTTTCCCTTGAGGCCTTGATGTCTACGCACGCTTCTATTCTTGTAGACAGTGTTGGGCCTCCAAGTGCAGATGTTTGTAGAACAGCAGCAAGTTTCCCTTAAGTGGATCACCCAAGGTTTATCGTACTCAGGGAGGTAGTGGTCCAAGATCTCTCTCTCAAGCAACCCTGCAATTAAGATACAAGAAGTCTCTTGTGTCCCCAACACACCCAATATACTTGTCAGGTATATAGATGCACTAGTTCGGCGAAGAGATAGTGAAATGTGAGTATTGTGGATAGTTATAAGTAATAATAGCAATCTGAAATAAATATGGCAGCAAGCAAACATGTAGCAGAACAGGCGGAAAATGGTGTTTTAATGCTTCGAAACAAGGCCTAGGGATCCTACTTTCACTAGTGGACACTCTCAACAATGATCACATAATTGAATAACTAAATATCTTCTCTTCACTATGCTACTCTTAACCCTCTCTGGTTGGATAACGAACACTAATCATTGCGTAGGGCTGCAAAAAGCATTCCTTAAAGTAAGCATTCCCATGTCTAGTTAACCCCATGATGTCACTATGGCGCCCTAGAAGGTACTAGACAAACACCACAATTCATAGAGGAGACACACACGATGTGCACACTCTCATCTTCACACCGCGGGACAAGGTACCTCCAAAGCTCATATTAATAAAACACTTGAGTAGCACAAGATGAAGAGTAACATCTACTTATTCAACTAGATTACAAAGCTCACGATATAATATAGATCACACCATGGGAGAGTGAGATGAACCACATAGCTACCATAGAGCTCTCAGCCTCGGGGGAGAACTACTCCCTTGACGACCCACAAGTATAGGGTTGTATCATAGTACTTTTTGATAAATAAGAGTGTCGAACCCAACGAGGAGCAGAAGGTGTTGACAAGTAGTTTCGATAAAGGAATAACTGTAAATACTGGAAAATAGATTTGTAGTTTTTTTTGATATTGCAGATAAATAAAGTGCGAGTAGATAAAATGGAGTAGTAATAATTGCAACAAGTGGCGCAATCCTTTCTTCAGCAAAGACAAGCCGGTGAGTTTACTTATGATTAACAAACATTCTCGAGGACACACATGAGGTTTATGTCAAGTGCTTTTGTTCCATGCAGCTGAATAATGTTAGGTGTTTTGATAAGTGTTGTATGGGTGAACCTATGCTAATGTACCATCCCATCCAAGACTAATACATACATTTGATTATACCCCTTGCAAGCATCCGCAACTACAAGAAAGTAATTGAGAAATAAATCTAACCACAACTTTAAACTCCGGGATCCTACGCTCCCTCGTGTAATGGTTTCCTAATGGGGGTTTAGCTTTCTGTCACTCCGGCAACCCCACAATTAGTGGCCAAATACACGATGCATTGCCCTAGGCCCATAAATGGTGAAGTATCATGTAGTCGACGTTCACATGACACCACTAGAAGAATAACACCACAATTTAAATATCAAACATTAAATATTATTCAACATTATTTCACTACTAACAACTTGACTTCTCCCATGTCCTCAAGAACAACACGAACTACTCACAACACATCATATAGATCATGATCAGAGGTGATATAATGAATTATAACAATCTGGTCATAAAGTGCAAACACCGATAAATCTCACAAGCATCAACTACTAACAAGTAATCCACACCGGGAGAGAGATCTAGTGCAAAACAACGATAGAGACCCCTAATTGTTACATCGGGATGAAGGTGCATGATGAGGGTGATGGTGATGGTGGTGTTGACGATGATGATGACGATCTTGATGATGCCCGGAGCGATGAAGGTGACGATGGTAGTGATTTCCCCTCTCCGGAGAGGAGTTTCCCTGACAGATTTCTCCCTACCAGAAATGTTTTCTCTCTGGGGTGTTTTCCGCCCTGCAGCAGCGTCAGAATAATTATTCGTGGATGGAATGAGGCTTACGGTTCCCTCGGGACCAGGGTGGCAAAAGATGACCGCCAGAGGTGGGCCAGGGTGGCCACACCCCTAGGTGGCGCGGCCAGGGGAGGCGCGCCACCCCTAGGTGTGGGCCCCTGGTGGCCCCCCTCCGGCTCTCCTTCTGGCTGTGTTCCTCCTCTGGACTTTTAGGAAACCCCGGATGCCCCCCTTCTTCTTCTGATCTCCTAAAATATGGTATCTCGACGGTGCTTTTTCCATCAGATTTCTGGTCGCGGTGTTTATTCTCCAAAAATTATAAAATATGCATAATAAGATAAAATAACATAAGATATGTATCATAACATGAAATATATCGATGAATAATAGAAAATTATGATATAAAATAGTGATGCAAAATGGACGTATCAACCCCCCAAGCTTAGACCTCGCTTTTCCCCAAGCGAAACTGAACTCAGTAAACATGACCACAGGTTTATGGAGTGAAGAGTCGATAAATAAAATACGTACAAGAAGCATCACCTTTATCTATGCACCAATCATTATAGACAACAACTTCCTCTCATATAACCTAACTTGAAACAAGTAATGGGAGTCACAAACAAAGATGCAAAAGAGAGAATCAATATTGGTAATGGCAAACTTCGTTCTTGGTCAGAGAACATTTAATGAAATTATACTTATCTTAGGTGAAGTCTTTATAGCAAGGTTTATATTGTAGGGCTTAACATGTTTAATTATAACAATTCTTATACAGTGATTCATAGCTTTCAAAGTAATATTCATTCAGATAATAAAGCATGTGCTAAACAAAAAGGATAGAAAACATGATTGAAGAAATCAACATATAGATGATGAGAACACACCAACTCAAATGCTTGCTGGAGACAGAAGGAAATGGGTTTACTGACTCAACATAAATGTAAAAGATAGGCCCTTCGCAGGGGGAAGCATTAACCACTCATGTGCTAGAGCTTTTATTTTAATAAACATAGGTATAAAATGCATGACACACCTCCCATCCATCTTACACAAACCATGGCTAACCGAATCCTCGGGTGCCTGCCAGCAATCACAAACCGTGGAGGAGTGTCTAAACTTTGAGAGGTGTATATTTATGTCAAGGAGTACCAAACAGAAAATATAGTACGTCACAAGCCAACTAGACTCACAAGAGCGGCTCCCATAGAAGGACGCAACTGGTATAAAACGTCATCCCTCTTTCTCTTTTGTTTACACAATTATGCTTTGAGTGATAAATCAGGGAAAACAAGAGTGAAGAGAATTATTATTATTATTTTGGGGCTGGGAACCCCGCTGCCAGCTCTTCTAGCATTTTGATAAGGGGTGACCCAATCTTCTCAGTGAACTCACAGACAACTCCAGTATGATAACTAGTGCGCCACTAAGAACTCTCCCGACTGATCCCTGATGCCAATGCAAAAGATAGCAACCCCAAGGATATTCTCAACTCCACACTCTTGCACAAGTAATCCACCGACTACAAGTGGTCCTGTACCGTATTATTCCCAGTGGAACAGCAGGTAACACTTAAAGTTTGCAGATGAACTTCCAGATGAAAGGCTTACAAGCAGTTTCAATCTAGAGGTCTAGGGTTTATGTTTTAACGTAGTCTGCCCTCTACTATGCGTCCCAAGGGGTATATATGAGAGGGGGTGCGGCCACAAGGCTCTCCCTTGCGCAAGCACCAACCCTAATAGGACTAGGACTCCTACTACTACCACAATTGGATACAAACCGACCCCCACACAAGGGGTGCGGCCAAATTGGTGTACAAACCAATCCTAATTGGACTAGGTCTTGTATATGGCGCATAGATGTTCCTTGTGGGCGCCCTCCTCTTGCCTTGTTCATCAGTGAGTGTGGAATAACATAATTGACATTGTTTTCCACACTTAGTGCATTTGACCTTGTGGAGGCACCATCCCCTTGTCATGATAACATTTGTTATTTGTTGTTTTCACCATGCTAGCACTTGTTTTCCATCTCCTCTTGTAGTCCTCCTTCATCCATGTGTATCTCCTCTCCATGATCTCCATTTATGTTTGTGTTATCAATAAACCTGAGAATACATAAATGCAATGATTTAGGTAGTATAAAGTTCTCACAATTATAAACATTATGCTCAAGTAGGAGTGAATTCACCTGTTGTTGTAATAGCTTGGTTCTTGATCTTGTCATTGGACCAATCCTCACTTCATTAGCTTTTACAGGAACATCCTCATGTGTAACAATAGGTGAAGAGCTAGGGATGTCCTCATCATCCTCCCCCTCTTGAAAAGGCATCGACCTCGATGCTAAATCATCTCCATGGTAAGGTGTCAAATCAGCCACATTAAAAGAATTGCTCACACCAAACTCATCAATTGGGAGGTCAATTTTGTAGGCATTATCATTGATCCGAGATAGAACTTTATAAGGACCAGCACCTCTAGCAATCAACTTAGACTTTCTCAATGTGGGAAATCTATCTTTTCTAAAGTGCACCCACACCATATCTCCTGGCCGAAAAATCACTTCTTTCCTCTTCTTATTCATCCTCTCGGCCACATATTTTCCTTTTCTCTCTTGGATGCCTCCATATTAATTCTCTCTTGTATAGGAAGTGGTAATAAATCAAGAGGAGTAATAGGCTTGAAACCATACACCACCTCAAAAGGACATAATTGAGTAGTTGAATGCACAGCTCTATTGTATGCAAATTCCACATGTGGCAAACACTCCTCCCACTCCTTCAAATTTTTCTTGATCATGCTTCTCAATAATGTGTACAATGTCCTAGTGACCACTTCGGTTTGGCCATCAGTTTGGGGGTGGCAAGTAGTGGAGAACAATAATTTAGTGCCAAGCTTACCCCAAAGTGTCTTCCAAAAATAACTCATGAACTTGACATCTCTATCCGAAACTATAGTCCTTGGAACTCCATGCAATCTCACAATTTCTCTAAAGAACAAATTGGCAATGTGAGAAGCATCATCACTCTTGTGGCATGGAATAAAATGAGCCATCTTTGAAAATCTATCCACAACCACAAAGATAGAGTAATGTCCTCTTTTTGTCCTTGACAATCCCAACACAAAATCCATACTAATATCCTCCCATGGTGTACTTGGTGATGGCAATGGTGTGTACAATCCGTGGGGCTTCAATTTTGATTTGTACTTGTTGCAAGTAATGCATCTTTGCACCAATCTATACACATCTCTTCTCATATGTGCCCAATAGAAATTTTCAGCCAACATCAACAAAGTCTTCTCTCTTCCAAAGTGTCCCATTAATCCTCCACTATGAGATTCCTGGATCAAAAATAAACGCAAGGAACACTCGGGAATACACAATTTGTTAGCTCTAAACAAGTACCCATCATGTATATGAAATTTGTCCCATGCTTTAGTATTAACACATTTATTAAATGGCATAGAAAATTCTTTATCTTCATCATATAAGTCTCTAATACCCTCCAAACCCGAAACCTTAATTTCTAAATTTGAGAGTAACATATTCTTTCTTGACAAAGCATCAGCAACTACATTATCCAATCCCTTTTTATGTTTTATAATGTATGGAAAAGATTCAATGAACTCAACCCATTTAGCATGTCTCTTATTCAAATTATTTTGGCACTTTAAAAATTTCAATGCTTCATGATCACTATGTATAATAAATTCTTTAGGCCACAAATAATGTTTCCACACCTCTAAAACTCTCACAAGTGCATATAATTCCTTATCATAAACAGAATAATTCAATTGTGCACCATTTAATTTTTCAGAAAAATAGGCAATAGGTTTCTTTTCTTGCATGAGCACACCTCCAATACCTATGCCACTAGCATCACACTCAATCTCAAATTGTTTATCAAAATTAGGAAGCATAAGTAATGGGGCCGAAATCAACTTCTCTTTTAAAGTATCAAAAGCAATATCTTGAGAAACACCCCACTCGAAATTGACACCCTTTTTAGTTAGATCATTCAAAGGGGCAGCAATTGTACTAAAATTAGGCACAAATCTACTATAGAAACTAGCAAGCCCATTAAAACTTCTAACTTGACTCACATTAGTTGGAATTGGCCAATTTCGAATAGCTTCAATTTTTGATGTATCAACTTCAATACCATGCTTAGAAACAACATAACCAAGAAATATGACCTTATCTTTGCAAAAAGTGCACTTCTCAAGATTACCATACAATTTATTATTTCTTAGCACTTGCAAAACTTGTCTAATATGATCAATGTGTTCATGTTCATTGTGGCTATATACGAGAATATCATCAACATAAACTACCACAAATCTACCAATAAAGTCTCTCAAAATATGGTTCATTAATCTCATGAAAGTACTAGGTGCATTAGTTAAACCAAAAGGCATTACTAACCACTCATATAAACCAAATTTTGTCTTAAAAGCAGTTTTCCATTCATCTCCCTCTTTCATTCTTATTTGATGGTATCCACTACGCAAATCAATTTTAGAGAAAAGAGTAGCACCACTTAATTCATCTAACATGTCATCTAAACGTGGTATAGGATGACGATAACGAATAGTGATGTTATTAATTGCTCTACAATCTACACACATGCGCCAAGTACCATCTTTCTTAGGAACCAAAATAACGGGAACAACACAAGGAGAAAGGCTAACCCGAATATAACCTTTGTCTAGTAGTTCTTGCACTTGCCTTTGTATCTCCTTTGTTTCTTGTGGATTGGTTCTATAAGGAGCTCGGTTTGGGAGATATGCTCCGGGGATTAAATCAATTTGATGCTCAATACCTCTCAAAGGTGGCAATCCCGAAGGCACATCTTGTGGAAAAACATCCTCAAAGTCCTGCAAAACATTAGAAACACCAAGAGGAATAGGGGTCATGTCATTAGAAACCAAAATCTCCCCTTGTGAATAAGCACAATAGGGACTAATGAAGGATCACTCCCCATGGATAAATTCCCTCAAATCCTCTTTAGTGGCTAACATGCATAATAGGTTCTCTCTCTTTTTACCACTCGAATTGGTTGTACTATCACTCCCCATGGCTTGTATTTTTGGTGTTCCCTCATCCCTCTCTCTCTCTTTTTCCACTCTCATATTAATTTTGGATTGGGCCTCATTTACAATTTATTGTGGAGTCATAGGTCTCAAAATAATGGTCTTCCCATGATGATGTAACTCATAAGTATTTGCTCTTCCTTCATGCTTCACACTTCTATCAAATTGCCAAGGTCTTCCCAATAATAAGTGGCAAACTGTCATGGGCACCACATCAAACTCAATAGTATCCTTTTAAGGTCCAATTTGAAATTCCACTCTCACCATATAAGAAACCTTCATTTGTCCCGTGCTACTCAACCATTGTATATGATAAGGAGAAGGATGTGGTAAATATTTCAAGTTGAGCTTGGCACATAGATCTTTGCTAGCCAAATTCCTACAACTTCCTCCATCAATAATGACTTTGCAAGCCATATTAGGACCAATGATAGCCTTGGTTTGAAACAAATTGCACCTTTGATTTTCAGGACTAGGCACCACACTCAAAGAATTTTGGGTACACACAATAGTTGGCATGGTAGTAGCATAAGCATCCAATGGAGAATCACTCAAATATCCATCATCATCATCAATATCATCAGGATCCACATCATCACCTGTCTCATACTCATTGTTCTCATTGATAACCATCACTTTTGTATTTGGACAATCCCTCTTGAAGTGGCCCTTGCCTCCACATGTGTGACATGTAATATCTCTATTTCTTGTAGTAGAAGCACTAGAACCCGAGGCACTTGCTGCTGGTTGTGATGATTTCCTTGCATTAGACACACTAGGCTCGATTTTGGATGATGGAGCACCTCGAAAACTTGATGATGGAGGAGGTGGTGGTGGTATGCTAGGAGTAGTAGAAGATCTCAAAGGAAACCTACTCTTTGTTCTTGCTGAAATTTGTGCTTCCTCATTGAGATGTGATTCGGCCTCCCTAGCATGATGTAATAAATCATGCATATCATTATATTGATAATGCCTCACAATGCCCTTGATTTTATAATGTAAACCTGAAAGAAACCTTTGCATTGTTTGCTCCACTTGCTCTCTCACACGTGCCCTTTGCATGATTAATTCCATCTCTTGATAATAAGCATCAACTGTCTTGGTACCTTGCCTCAATTGTTGTAATTTGTCAAATTGTTGCCTTATGTAATTGGGTGGTACAAATCTTTCTCTCATAAGCCTCTTCATGGTGTTCCAAGTGACAATGGGCAACTCACCATCATCATGTCTCTTTCTCGATTATCCCACCATCTAAGAGCATAACCATCAAACTCAAAAGATGCCAACTTGATCTTTCTATCCTCATTGTAATCATGCAATCTCCATAGTTTCTCTATTTTCAGCTCCCATAGCAAATATTCTTCCACATCCATATTATCAAAGCTGAAAGCTGGAATAGAAAATTTGGGCTTACCCAAGCCATCCTCTCTATTTTTAGGAGCAATTTGTAAGGGCACACGCCTAGCTCTGCCTAGAAAACCTCCTCGGCCTCTTTCTCCTCTAGATCCACGGCCAACATTAGGCTCCTCCTCATTATTTGCATCACTATGAACACTAGCATTGTCATCATCAATAGGTGGCAACCGAGCTTGAATCAATGTTTGAAGATCAGTCAAAGTATGGTTGAAGGCATCAATAGAATCTTGCATTGTTTGCAATTTAGCACTATTGGTCTCGGCCAATGTATGGGTGTCTCCCACCTTCTTCTCCATGTTATGGACAGTTTCATATAAAGGATCCCAAGCACCATCCACATATTCCTTGAAGTGTTTCTCATTGTTGGTCAATTGATTTGTCAAAACATCCCTTAATGCCTCATGCTCCCTCCAATTCACTCCCTCCGTTTGGTCCTTCTTTTGCTGCACAAGATCACCACTAGAAGGATCCATTAGTAGGTTAGTGAAAATAAAACAAGTATAGGTTGTGGTGCTCTCTCACAACTCACTCAAAATCTAGCAAGACAATAGGATATCTTACCACTCCAAAGTGAATAGAGATACTTACCACAAGTAGAGGCAATTAAAGTACTTTGGTGTGAAGAAGAGAATACCCAGGTTTTTAACTCTCACAATGGCAAACAAGGTTATTTAGTGGGGCTTGGTATGGATACCTAACAATCACCAAAGTAACAATCCTATTTGCTGTCTTGTGAAGATATAAAAATACCCAAGGAAACTAACACAATATGGAGACAAATGTGGCAATGCAATATGTGGATGAATTTTGCAATGCACTAGAAAGTCACTAGCTAGGCTCTTAATTGACAGGCACAAGATTGCTCAATGAAAAACCAAGTGTCACAATGGCAAGCTCAACTAGTAAACAATAGTAATGATATGGCCTCTTTGCACTTTCTCTTTTTCTCTTTTCTCTTTTTTTTTTACTTTTTGCTTTTTCTATTTTTTTGTATTTTTCCAATGGCCTTACACTAAGCTAGGAGCAACAATTAACCAAACACAAGTGAACACAATGGTGGTGATGAAATATGAGCAACCTGTCAGAGCACAAAATAGCTATACTTGTGGGCAAGTTCCTATTTGAATGCTGTAGAAAGGCTGTGGCTATGGTTCACAAAGTTTGGAGATAATGGTCCTAGTGATGAAAACAGAAAAACAAAAGGAAAACAGAAAAATATAGAGGAAAAACTAGTTCTACAAGCTCACGGCAGCAACCAGTACCCACGGCAGAGAAACAGATGGTTTTGAGGCTCACGGCAGCGAAAACAGGCCAAAAACGACTCACGGCAGGCTCACAGCAGCGACGGCAGCAAAACTGCACGTTTTTGAACCACGGCAGAGCGTACGACAGCAAAACTGCGTTTTTCCGTACCGTGGCAGTGCACGCGATCGCGTTAAGGCAATTGGTAAGCGCGCTGCGGTGAAATTCCTAGCGCGCGCGTTACAGCAGCTGGCGGCAGCAAATTGCGGCGTTTTTGTGCCGCGGCAGCGCGCAGGGGGGGAGTTGGTAAGCGCGTTATGGTGCGCGCGGGTGGTTTTGTAAGCGTGAGACGGGGAAATCCGAGTGCGACTCGTACGCGGCAGCGGTGGGTGGTTGCGGTGGGTTGCGGTGAGGGATGACTATGGTAAGTGTGCTGCGGGGTTGTGGGGTGGTTTGGTAAGCGTGGTATAGGGCAAATCCGAGTGCAGGTAGGGATCCGATCACGGCAGGGAATCGATGATTTTTCTGCCGCGGTAGGAAAACAAGTGGAACTCGGATTGGGGCAATTTTTTGGTGGATGGCAGCGGATGTTTTTGTGATTTTTTGATAGGTTTCGACCAGGGGAACAAAGAACCCTAACCCTATCCGAAAATAAGAGATCTAAAAAACAGAAAAAGGTAACACAAAATCTAACACAATGACAGCAAAAGTAATGAAACTAAGGTGATATCTAGGCTATGGCAAAGACTAAAACTATTTTTGTGGGGCAATTTTCTGGATAGGAAATAAAAACACTCAAATCTAAAGGGAAATTATGATAGCTCACCGAGGCAACTTGTAAATCTGATACCAAGATGATAAGGGGGTGGCCCAATCTTCTCAGTGAACTCACAGACAACTCCAGTATGATAACTAGTGCGCCACTAAGAACTCTCCCGGCTGATCCCCGATGCCAATGCAAAAGATAGCAACCCCAAGGATATTCTCAACTCCACACTCTTGCACAAGTAATCCACCGACTACAAGTGGTCCTGTACCGTCTTATTCCCAGTGGAACAGCAGGTAACACATAAAGTTTGCAGATGAACTTCCAGATGAAAGGCTTACAAGCAGTTTCAATATAGAGGTCTAGGGTTTATGTTTTAACGTAGTCTGCCCTCTCCTATGCTCCCCAAGGGGTATATATGAGAGGGGGTGCGGCCACAAGGCTCTCCCTTGCGCAAGAACCAACCCTAATAGGACTAGGACTCCTACTACTACCACAATTGGATACAAACTGACCCCCACACAAGGGGTGCGGCCAAATTGGTGTACAAACCAATCCTAATTGAACTAGGTCTTGTATATGGCGCATAGATGTTCCTTGTGGGCGCCCTCCTCTTGCCTTGTTCATCCATGAGTGTGGAATAACATAATTGACATTGTTTTCCACACTTAGTGCATTTGACCTTGTGGAGGCACCATCCCCTTGTCATGATAACATTTGTTATTTGTTGTTTTCACCATGCTAGCACTTGTTTTCCATCTCCTCTTGTTGTCCTCCTTCATCCATGTGTATCTCCTCTCCATGATCTCCATTTATGTTTGTGTTATCAATAAACCTGAGAATACATAAATGCAATGATTTAGGTAGTATAAAGTTCTCACAATTATAAACATTATGCTCAAGTAGGAGTGAATTCACATGTTGTTGTAATAGCTTGGTTCTTGATCTTGTCATTGGACCAATCCTCACTTCATTAGCTTTTATAGGAACATCCTCATGTGTAACAATAGGTGAAGAGCTAGGGATGTCCTCATCACATTTGGATAAGCGGATGAAGCCACTAGTCCAGGTGTGTGAGTCCAATCAACAAGTGAGATAAAGATTCTCTATTTGAGTCCTCATGAGCTAAAACAGGAACACAAAATAGGAGTAATTTGAAAGTTTTAAAGGTAGCACATGAGTAATTGACTTGGAGTGGCGGTGAAATACCACACGTAGGTAGGTATGGTGGACACGAATGGCAAGGTTTTGGGTTTTAAGGTTTGGATGCACGAGAAGCATTCCCTCTCAGTACAGGGTTTTTGGCTAGCAAGGCTGGGTAGCAAGCATACGAGTTGAAGGAAAAACAAACAAATATACATATGATGAAACCAATCATGCAGTCTTCATAGAGAGCAAAAGCGATCTTAACTTGTGAATACTAAGTTTATGAGTTAATAGGAAAATTCCTCTTTCTTGTACTAGCAACTCAAATTATTATTTCTACTGACCCAAGCTAAGTTTGCCAAAACCAACTAGATTAACTTGATGATCTCTAGAGTGATACCAAATACTAATAGCAAGCTCAACCATATGACAGAAGTTGAAAGCTGAAATAATCTTCATAGAAAGTAAATGATGACACTTCTCATTAATATTTCAAACCGGCAACTCACACCAACGGATACAACGATTACCAACTAGGGAGAGACACTTCCATACTGCAAACCATCCTATATGATAACCTCTCTAATCATGATATGACTCTACTGAAAAAGTAAAAAAGATGAAATATAGTGATACCGCGACACTCCCCCAAGATTGGAACAAGCCGAGGGGATGCCAAAACCAATGACGAATCAATTCTTCGGTGGTGGTGGATCCTTCTCATCCTCGGTCTTCCAAGGTAAAGGCTCTCCATCCACAAATGACATCCTGGTCTCCATCATCCTGAAACTAGCAGTATCACTTATACATTTAAACCTGTTCTCATACTCACAGTTCTGGTTCTGCATGTCATAGAGTTGTGCTTGCAGATCATTGGTGATCTTGGTGAGTGAGAGAATATCCTCCCAAAGCTTCAAATTCTCCCTCTTGTATTCAGCGATCTGTTCAGTCTTTATCCTGTCAATGATCTCAACTTCACGCTCTACCATCTTCTTGTACCTGAAAACGTCTTGCTCAGTTCTTCCATCCTAGCTTCTAGACTGCCTTCTCCTCTAGAGCCCCGAACATCTTCAATCTGCACCTTCTCGTCCTTGAGCAGTAATTCCTTGGCATGCATCTTCAACTCGTTCAAGTACGGGTTGACGACGTTCTCAAAGAAACTATCTTTGGGAGATCCAGGAGAAGCCATTGATCCTCTAGATCTGAAGATGTAACCTGGCAGAAACAGCTCGAAACAGAAAAACGAAGAGAAAATGATATACGAACCTCGGGGGGTCCGGGGGATTATATAGCGAAAAGTTTCATAATCGAAAGGAAAGTCCAGTTTGAAAACGAGTCGGAGAGGGGCTCCGGGGCACCCACACAATGGACTGGCGCGGCCAGAGGTGGGCCCGCGCCACCCTATGGTGTGGAGCCTCCGGGCTCCGTCTCCCTCTCGTTTCCGGCTCATAATTTTTCATATTTTCCAAAAACAGTAAAAATATAAGTTGGAAGATGTTTCGCGAACATTTTCTTACCAAAACTGTTACCTATTCGAAAACTGACTCTGGAGTTTCTGAAATATGCTTCTTAATAAACTCCTCCGGGATCATAGCTTGAATACAATCAACATTTTCATTATAAGGATCTCCGGAAATATAATGCTTGAGTCTTTAGCCATTCACCACTTGTGAAGAGTTGTCTTCAAGGGAAACAATTTTAATTTCCCCCGAACGATATACCTCTTCGATAACATAAGGTCCTTCCCATCTCGAGAGTAATTTTCCTGCAAAAAGTCTGAGACGAGACCTATACAATAACACTTTCTCACCAACATGAAATTCTCTTTTAATAATTCTCTTATAATTCCACCTTTTAACTTTCTCTTTAAAGAGCTTAGCATTTTCATATGCTTCACTCCTCCATTCATCTAAAGAACTTAAGTCAAGCAGGTTTAAAATCTGTGTTTAGGTCTTTCACTGCCCAATAAGCTTTGTGTTCTAATTCTATGGGCAAGTGACAAGCTTTTCGATAATCCATTTTACAAGGAGACATGCCCATGGGACGTTTGTAAGCAGTTCTATAAGCCCACAGAGAATCATTTAATTTCTTAGCCAATTTTTTCTAGATTTGTTAACAGTATTTTGCAAGATAGATTTGATTTCTCTATTTGATAACTCTACTTGCCCACTAGTTTGAGGATGATAGGGTGAAGCAATTCTATGATTAACATCATATTTAGCAAGGGTTTTTCTAAAACCGCCATGAATAAAATGAGAACCCCCAACAGTCATAAGATATCTAGGTAGACGAAACCTAGGAAAAATAATGTCCTTAAGCATTTTTAAAGATGTTTCACCGTCATCACTTTTAATAGGTATAACTTCTACCCATTTAGTAACATAATCAACATCAACAAGAATATGAGTATAGCTTTTTGAAGGAGGGAAAGGACCAATAAAGTCAAAACCCCAACAATCAAACAGTTCAATAACAAGAGAATAATTCATAGGCATTTCACTACGTCTAGAAATATTGCCAATCCTTGGACATTGATCACAAGATTAAATTTTTTTTCTAGTATCTTTAAAGAGAGTAGGCCAATAAAAACCTGATTGTAGAACTTTATGTGCAGTTCTATCTCTAGCGTGATGTCCTCCATAAGCACTACTATGACATTTTCTCAATATCTCTTGTTGTTCATTTTCAGGAACACATCTTCTCATAATACCATCAACACCTTCTTTATATAAGTGTGGGTCATCCCAAAAATAATGCCTCAAATCATAGAAGAATTTTCTCCTTTGCTGAGCTGTAAAGGTAGGAGGCAAATACTTCGAAACAATAAAGTTAGCATAATCAGCATACCATGGACTCACTTGCGAGCTCACTTTTATTGCAGCTAACTGTTCATTAGTAAAACTATCATTAACAGGAATAGGGTCATCAGAGATATTTTCTAATCTAGACAAATTATCAGCAACAGGATTTTCAGGACCCTTCCTATCCACAATATGTAAATCAAACTCTTGTAAGAGAAGCACCCTTCCTAGCATCATTCTTTTCCATAAGGTACTTAATAGCAGCATGATCAGTATGAATAGTGATGTTAGAATCAACAATATACTGCCTAAATTTATCACAACCAAAAACCACAGCTAGGAATTCTTTCTCAGTGGTAGCATAATTCTTTTGAGCAGCATCAAGAGTTTTACTAGCATAATGAATAACATTTAACTTCTTATCTATCCGCTGTCCAAGAACAACACCTACAACATGATCACTAGCAACACACATAATTTCAAATGGTAAATTCCAATCAGGTGGTTGAACAATATGGGCAGATTTTAAAGCCTTCTTTAAAATTTCTAAAGCTTCTTTACAATCTTCATCAAAAACGAATGGTACATCTTTTTCAAGAAGATTAGTAAGAGGTTTTGATATTTTAGAGAATCTTTAATAAACCTTCTATAGAAACCAACATGACCAAGAATACTACGAATACCTTTAACATCCCTAGGACAGGGCATTTTTTAATAGCTTCAACTTTAGCTCTATCAACTTTAATGCCTCTTTCAGAGATTTTATGTCCAAGAACAATTCCTTCATTAACAATGAAATGGCATTTCTCCCAGTTAAGAACAAGATTAGTCTCCTCACATCTCTGCAAAAAATTATCAAGATTCTGCAAACAATTATCAAAGGAAGTTCCATAGACAGAGAAATCATCCATGAAAACTTCCACAATTTCTTCACAAAAACCATGAAAGATAGCAGACATGCATCTTTGAATAGTAGCAGGAGCATTACATAAACCAAAAGGCATACGTCTATAAGCATAGGTTCCATAAGGAAAAGTGAAAGTTGTTTTCTCTTGATCAAGCTTTTCAACAGCAATTTGAGAAAACCCAGAATAACCATCAAGAAAGTAGAAATGAGTTTTCTTAGACAACCTTTCTATAATTTGATCAATAAAAGGCAAAGGATAATGATCTTTCTTAGTGACTTTGTTAACCTTCCTAAAATCAATGCACATCCGATAACCAATTACTACTCTTTGAGAAATGAGTTCATTATTTTCATTTGGCACAACAGTCATCCCTCCTTTCTTAGGGACACAATGCACATGACTAACCCATCTACTATCAGCAATAGGATAAATAATACCAGCATCAAGGAGTTTTAATACCTCATTTCTTACCACATCCTTCATCTTAGGATTTAAACGGCGTTGATGCTCAACAACTGGCTTTGCATCAGGCTCAATATTAATAGCATGCTGACAAATAGCAGGAGGAATCCCTTTCAAATCATCAAGAGTATAACCAATAGCACCTCTATGTTTCTTCAATATCCCCAATAATCTCTCCTCTTCTTTACCTGAAATTTTAGAACTAATAATAACATGATATAATTTCTTATCATCAATATGAGCATATTTAAGATTATCTGGCAAGGGCTTTAAATCAAAAATATGATCCTCCTTGGGTGGTAATGTTGTACCCAAGTCTTCCACAGGTAAATTATGTTTCAGCATTACTGGCTGATGTAGGAAAATCTCATCAATTTCATTCCTTTCTTCCATAAAGACATCACTTTCGTGGTCTTCCATGTATTGCTGCAAAGGATTGTTAGGATCAAGAGCAATAGCAGCCAACTGTTCAACTCTATAATTCTCATTAGGTAATTAAACTTCATAAGGTGTTTTGAAAAATTTGGAGAAATTAAATTCATAAGACTCTCCATCAAACTTTGTAAGAATTTTCTCCTTTTTACAATCAATAATAGCACCACAAGTGTTTAAGAAAGGTCTACCAAATATAATAGGACAAGTATCAATAGCGTAAGTGCCTAGTACAAGAAAATCAGCAGAATACTTAGCTTTACCACACAAGACCTCCACATCTCTAACAATACTAATTGGAGAAATAGTTTCCCTATTAGCAAGTTGAATAATCACATAAATGTCTTCAAGGTCACAAGAACTGATGAGGAGATCCCTAGCTCTTCACCTATTGTTACACATGATGATATTGATATAAAAGATGATGAAGTAAGGATTGGTCCCATGACAAGATCAAGGACCAAATTATTACAACAGGTGAATTCACTCCTACTTGAGTATAATATTTATAATTATGAGAACTTTATACTACCTAAATCCATGCATTTATGTATTCTCAGGTTTGTTGATAACACAAGCATGAAAGGAGGAGATCATGAAGAGGAGATACACATGGATGCAGAAGGACTTGAGGAGGAGCTAGAAAACAAGTGCTAGAAGGGTGAAAACAAGGAATAACAGAAAATAACAATTGTTATTTCATGAAAACAATTGTTATTTCATGGAAAACAAGGGGATGGCGCCTCCACAAGGTTAAATGTGCCTAGTAGAAGTCCTAATTATATTAGGCATGGTTTGTATACCATCATAGGCCGGACCCCTTAATGGTGGGTCGGTTTGTATCTAGTTGGTTCGAGTCCAAGTCCAAAACAAGTCCAAGTTGGGTCCTATTCGGGCTGGGTTGGGTTGCTTGCGCAATACCCCTTGTGGCCGCACCCCCTATCCCTCATATATACCCCTTGGTGCGAATTAGATAGGTAGACTACGATAAAACATAAACCCTAGACTCTAGATTGTATTGCTTGAAGCATTCATATTGAATCATACTTCCATTGCAAATCTGAGTGTATTCTGCTGTTCCACTGGGAATAAGGAGAAACAGGACCACTTGTAGTCAGTGGCTACTGGTGCAAGAGTGTGGAGTCTAGAATAGCCAAAGGGGTTAAGTGTTGTTGCAATTGGTGACAGGGTTTGGCCAAAGGAGAGAGCGAGGTATCACATTGGTTATCAAATTATCAAGAGAGTTCACTGAGAAGATCGGGCTACCCCTTATTATCTTGGTATCAGATTACTGGGTTTACTCGGTGAGCTGTATCTATCCCTTAGATTCGAGTTATTTTTTATACCTATCCAGAAAAAGCCACAAAAAATAGTGTTAGATTACTGCCATATCCTTAGATAATCTCTAGTTTTCAATTTCTAGTGTTGTTTGTGTTTTGATTTGTGTTCCTTTTTCTCTCCTTTTAATTTTTAGGTTTTGAGTTAGGGTTAGGGTTCCTTCTATTCTTATTCATGTCCACCGAAAAATCCATCCAAAAATATCAAACCAAGCACTTGTGGTGTTCTAATTCGAGTCGGGTTCAAAATTTCTGCCGTCGCACGCGTTTTCATCCAATTCGCTGCCGCGGTAGCTTCCTAGTCGTACCCGGATTCGCCTTGTCGCGTGCTTACAAAACCCCTCCGCACCACTGCATCGCTGTTACCAACCCGCACCCGCGCGCTGCCGTGAGCCTATTTTGCGGCCAAAGCGCTGCCGCCGCTGTCGTGCGTACTGCCTTTCTGCCGCGAGCCACAAACGCTGCCGTACGGCATGAATTTGCTCGTTTTGCTGCCGTGATAGCCTACCGCGCGTAAAAAACATGCTGTTTTGCTTCCGTGTGAGTCCTAGCTAGTTTTAGGTTGTTTTTCTTTTGTTTTCTTTGTCATTTTGTTTGGGAATTCCAGTCCAATCATTGTGAACCTTAGACACAGCCTTTCTACAGCAATTAAATAGGTACCTTGCCGACAAGACTAGCTACTTTCGTGCTCATTTTCAGGCTGCTCATTATCATCATTGTGTCACTTTGATCAGCTGTTATTTTCACTTGTTATTTTGCTCCATTAGTTGTTATTCGGCCATAAAAAGTGTAAAAAAAAGATATAAACAGAAAATAGAAAAAGAGAAAAACAGAATTGAGAAAAAGCAAAAAGAGAGGCATTGAGACATATTGTTATTACTATCATTTGGAGCTGTTTCATTGCTATCATTGACACTACACATTGAGCAATCTTGTGTCTGTTTATCATTGAGCTTGGCTAGTGTCTTTCTAGAGCATTGCAAAATTTCCTACACATATTTGCATTGCCACATTTGTCTCCAATTTTGGTGTGTGTTTCCTAGGTGCTATTTTTGTATCATTCACAAACAGCAATAGGACTTGTTAATTGGTGATTGTTAGGTATCCATACCAAGCCCCACCATATAACCTATTTTACCTTTGTGAGAGCAAAAACCCCTGGGTATTCTATTCTTCACACCAAGTCACATTAGTTGCTTTTACTTGTGGTAAGATTTTCTATTCACTTTGGAACAGTAAGGATCACCTCTTTTGCTGGTTTTGAGTGAGTTGGGAGAGAGCACCACAACCTATAGAAATTTGTTTATTTCACTAACCCATTAATCATGGCTTCTCCTAGTGATGTTTCTGCGCAGGGAAAGAAAGCTAATGGTGATGAGCATGTGAAGTGGACAGATTTGGAGGAGATGCAAGAAAAATTGAACACAACCATTGCTGCCAAAAATTCAGAATTACATTCTCTCATTGACAAGCATGGAGTGGACATGGATAGACATGTTCAGAATTTGGGCCTTCAAATTGATACTGTGACTGAAACAACTGCTGCTACACAAGAGCAAGTTACAAAATTACAAACTTATCTTGACACATTGACTACTCAAATTGCTTCCTTGACTACTTTGGTGAATCAAAGGCTACCTGCACAAGAGGATGATGGTAGTGCTTTTGGTGATGCTGATAATGATCAGGGCAATTTTATCCCTCATGGCCGTGGAGATGGTAGAGCTTGGTGCTGGCCGTGGCTTTGTTGCTAGGAGGGTCCATCTACAAGAACCAAACCGAGAGGATGATGGGCTTGGCAAACAAAAATTCATGTTACCATCCTTCAACTTTGATATTGATGATGTAGAAGAGTACCTCATGTGGGAGCTGAAAATAGAAAAATTGTGGAAGATGCATGAGTATACTGAGGAGAGAAAAATTAAACTTGCTTCTTCAGGTTTTGATGGCTATGCTTTTCTATGGTGGGACAATATTACAAGAACAAGAGCAAGAAATAGAGAACCTGAAATTGTTACATGGAGGGAGATGAAGCAAGTCATGAGGGACAGATTTGTGCCTAAAAATTATTTGAGATCTTTGTCTGACAAATTACAACACTTGAAGCAAGGCTCAAAATCAGTGGATGCTTATTTTAGGGAGATGTAGTTGATATTGCAAAGAGCTAGAGTGAGAGAAGATGCTGAACACACTATGCAAAGATTTCTCTCAGGCTTGCAATTCAAAATCAAGAGTATTGTGAGGCATGTGCAATATAGTGATATGAATGAATTATTGCATCAAGAAAGGGAGGCAGAAAAACAATTGGCCGAGGAGGCACTTATGGCTCCAAGGAGGACCTTCACACCTAGGTCTTCTTTCTCATCACAACCACCACAGCCACCCCCTAGCCGTGGGGTTTCCACCACTAAACCCGAGATTTCTACCTCTATATCTAAGAGGCAAGTGCAACCAGAAGCAAGTGCAAGTGGATCCACTAATTCTACAGCTAGAAATAGAGACATGAGCTGCCATACATGTGGAGGAGAAGGGCACTTCAAGAGAGCTTGTCCAAATAAAAAGATTATGCTTGTTAATGAGGACAATGAATATGAGACAGGTGATGATGGTAATCCTAATGAGGAGGATGCTTATGATGATGATGATGGGCCTCTTGATGCATATCCTTCCACCTATCCTACTTTTGTTTGCACACCAAGAACATTGACTGTTCTCCCTAGTCCTGAAAGTCAAAGATGCAACTTATTTCAAACAAGGGCAATTGTAGGTCCTCAATTGGCTTGCAAAGTGATTATTGATGGAGGTAGTTGCAGAAATTTAGCAAGCAAAGAATTGTGTGCAAAGCTCAAATTGAGATATATTCCACATCCTCATCCTTATCATATACAGTGGCTTAGTGATAAAGGAGAGATGAAGGTTACCCACATGGTGAGAGTTGAATTTCAGATTGGGCCTTACAAAGATACCATTGAGTGTGATGTGGTGCCCATGTCATTTTGTCACATGTTGCTTGGGAGACCTTGGCAGTTTGATAGGAGTGTTATACATGATGGGAGAGAAAATACCTATCAGCTGAAGTGGAGTGAGAAGGACATATTATTGAGACCTATGACACCACATCAAATTGTAAATTTGTCTAGACAAAAAATTCCTGAGAGTGACGAAAAAATTGAGAGTGAAAACAAGAGTGATGTGAGTGAAAATAGAAAAACCAATTCGAGTGGTAAAAATAAAAGTGAGGTAGTGAGCCTATTATGCATGTTGGCCACTAAAGAGGACTTGAGAGAATTTGGACCCTAGTATGCTTCCTATAGTGCTTATGCACAAGGGAGAAATATTGGTTTCTAATGACATGACCCCTATTCCTCTTAGTGTTTCTAATATTTTGCAGGAGTTTGATGATGTATTTCCAGAAGAGATACCCTCGGGTTTGCCACCATTGAGAGGTATTGAGCACCAAATTGATTTGATTCCTGGATCTTCATTGCCAAACCGAGCTCCCTATAGGACAAATCCCCAAGAAACAAAAGAAATTCAGAAACAAGTACAAGAGCTTCTTGACAAAGGTTATATTCGAATAAGCCTATCTTCTTGTGTTGTTCCTGTTGTTTTTGTTCCTAAACAAGATGGTACCTGGCGCATGTGTGTAGATTGTAGAGCAATTAACAATATCACTATTCGTTATCATCATCCTATCCCACGTTTGGAAGACATGTTAGATGAATTAAGTGGTAGTGTCGTTTTCTCTAAAATTGATTTGCGTAGTGGTTATCATCAAATCGGAGAACAAGCAATCGCGGAGGGGCTGGCGCCTCCTCGCGCTGTCCACGTGTGTGGTTTGGGCTGGAATGTGCGTTCCGTTTTGTCCCATTTTGTCCGGCGAAACCTCCTATTGGTCGGCCTGGCTTCATGTTCGCTGAAAAGAAAACCCTACACATTTCCCTTCCCGTGCTGCCGCCGCCGCCTCTCGTCTCTC
Organism: Alopecurus myosuroides; assembly: GCA_028641055.1. Taxonomy (NCBI): domain Eukaryota; kingdom Viridiplantae; phylum Streptophyta; class Magnoliopsida; order Poales; family Poaceae; genus Alopecurus; species Alopecurus myosuroides. The sequence continues at coordinate 118,666,093 of CM054062.1, forward strand.
CTCCCCTCGTGCCTGCCTGGTGTGGCGGCCTCCTCCACCGATTCCCCGCCGCCGCGACGCCTCCCCGCTCACGCACACGTCCAAGGCCAACCCTAGCCACATGGTCGCCGGCGTGCTCTAACTTTTTCACCTCGTCTCTCCTGTGGTTGCTCCGTCCTTCGCCTCGTCCCCAAGACCAGCGCCGCCCTCTTGATGCACAGAAGCACCTTCTCCCCCGCCCCCAGAAAGAGCTCCGAACTCGCCCCGGAGGAAGAGCTCAAGTCATGAGGGCGGTCCACGGCACCGTCGCCACTGTGCACGAAAAGCCGCTGCAGAACGTCCGCCCAAACATGCCATATTTGGCCCTCTCAAGCAGGTGCACACACATTCTCTTCCTAATCTTTGCTTCCTTCTGGTGCCTTGCTCCCACAGCTACTCATCTTTAATTCTGTAGATTTGGTTTCTCTACGCGACTACGCAAATAAGGTGTTCGATGAAGTTCCAAGAAGTCCGGGGAGGATTGATCTATGTAACTATGTAAGCCATGTGATTTTATTCTTTTTGTTTGCCCTTATTGTTCATGTATTTTTTTGTTGAAGCATTTCCGGCTGCATATATGTTCAAGACAGCGAATCAGAGCATTTGGAAATAATGGCTATCTGTCTTGGTTTCGTCTGCTCTGGTCTATCTTGGTTATATCTTGTTGTTTGCTGCTATACTCATTAGTTGTTTTTGCTAGGCTCCTAGGCCCGCATTACTGATGGATTCAGATTGACGTGCTGGTCTTTGGACCCTTCATGGTGGTGAGGTGCCTTACTGCTGTAATTAATTGCGCTTGCTATTCAAATGCCTTTGGGTTGTGATTTCTTGTATCTTGGTTGCGCTTTCCTAGCAGTCTCCCCTTTGGTACATACAATGATTCCGGATTATGCCCCGCTATGTTCCACTGCTTGAGGTGAGCCCTTTTAATCCCTCCTCTCTTGATTAAGCCACTCAATCAAATTAGGACCTTCCATGATAGCCAAATGAGCCATTATAGTCTAGATTCATATAATGTGTAGTTTCCAGCACTGACTTCATTAGGTTCAAATGTGCTGAAGCCTGAAACTATTGGCTCAATTAGATGTCTCACAATTCATGAAGCCAATGTGTTATACCTTCTTCATCTCCATAATTTATTCATGGACTGGAGCTATTATGATATGTCTAGGCCACTTGGCATTTTGTATGAGCAATAAGCTGAGAACTATTGCAATGAGTTAACTCAGTTGAAATTTTCTAATAATTATGATCAGATATCCATTATCAAGGCCCATGAACTTTTGAGAGAAACAAGCCCGTGAGTATTAGTTGACCAAACTTTAGGCGTGTCCAATGGACTTAAAATATGCCATATGTGTTCCATGGAAATGTAAAGAATGCACAAGAGTCTTTTTCCACAAAGCTTATCCAAAGTATGCCGCTTTTCCGAACCCACTCTACGCCTGTATGCCTCATACATCAGTTCTCTTGGTCTGTTGCTTCGATAGCTGAATCATTTTTTGCTTTAGGAGTTTAGGTATCGGCTATGCCTTATTGGCACTGATAGCACTGGCAGTGCAGAATTTGTGTCCTTCAACCATGTTGCTCAGCAGCTGACTGCAAAAACTTTGATGTCGCTTTTTAGATCTCCAGGCTTACCACCTGAAATTGCCGATGGGGTTTCTCTGAAATATACCCTCGTCGTGTCTCTCACCCTGAAAAGCTTGTCACAGAGAAACATTTCTTTCCAGGTGAATGCGATTGAAACTTTCTTTGGTAGAAAGAATTTTGTGCCACATGATACCCGTGCTCAACCTACCATATCTATAACCACGGGGGCTGGACTTGATGACGTTCTTGCTGATCCTATTCCTGAGCTTCCGGCGACTATTAAAGAAATACTCAGAAAAAAAGACCCTGGTTCGCAAGGTACACACGCTCAACGCAAAATTACTTTAGTGCCATGATTAGTGCTGATTTATCTCACCTGCAGTTTTCTCTGTGATCCCACCGTGAGAGTCACTGGCCATCTTAAAAAGGAAGGAAGCTGAAAACACCTCCAGGTTATCTCCTTTAGCCTTTTCATGCACTTCTTTTTATTTCTTGTTTTTTTTGTTTTCCAGGCTGCTGATTTCTCTTTTCTTTCTCACAGGGAAAAATGTCCATGCAGATGTAAGCCCTACCACTATGGACATTCCTTTCGCCAGCAATGCTACGACTGCCTCTTCTGTTGCTCCTCTGGAACTAGCTCACAAAGTGTAAGACATTTAGTTCTACCGCTGAGTTGTTATCTTGTAGCGTCTGTCATGCCCTCCGTGATGGCTTGGTTCAATACTGGTTCGATGGCCTTACCTTTCAGTGCTTCTTTTTCTGGTCTGTAGGAACACTATTACTGAGAGTTAAAATTCTCCCCTTGTAACTCAGGTCTGCTTTCTATCTCCATTGGGTGTCTATTATCGATCTATCTTTCATCCATAACTACTTCTTGTGGTTCCATTAAATTTTAGTGCAGTTTGTTTTCCTACTCAATATTGAAAATAGTTGTTTCCCTACTCTTTTCTCATGTAGATGCTCTTATCACTTCGCTTCTTTCATTCATGTTTTACTACCGTCTTCTCGTACTCCTGTCATCGTTCTTTTGCTGGCATCTAAGCACTATGTTATGTTGTAAATTGATGTCTCGTACAGAAAATCAGCTAAGATGCTTATAATAGTGTTAGTTACTGCCTCTTTCACGCCCCCCCAATTTGTTTTCCGATGTAAGCTAAAGAATCAGATCCTGGTAATGAAGCAGGAAGTGTATCTTGTAGAAAGTAGATCAGTTTGTTTTAACGCTACAATTGATGTGACCTTTTCTTTTAGTTGATTGCTTATAATTACATGCCACTGAATATTTGTGACATTGACTTCTTTCATTCAGTAGTTTGTTTAGTTTAAATCATAATAGGTCTGCAGCCTCGCAAGATTGCTTATCATAGTACTCTCCTGGCATATGCATCATGGCTGTATCGCAGGCTGCATGTGAGAGGCCCGCAGAGGAAAGTGTCTATTGCACAGACTCGAGCGGCTAGGACTGCTTCGTGCCTTTGCCACTCGCATACTCCAAGTTGGACAGGAGGCAGTCCACCGTCCAAGAGAGCATGTAGGTGTTCCAAAAGCCTATGAAGAAATAAAATAGGATGACAGGTTTGCAACTCTTTTGCTTCACTAATTTTCCTTTCCGTTTTATAGTATGGTTTGATTCAAATTTTGCATGCGAATCACAGTCACTTCTCAAAGGTTTGTTCAGATTGCTAATTACCGCCTTATATTATTTTTGGCAGTCTTATCATTTTCATGCTTGTCAAGAACATTTACTGGGCTAGGCTTTATAACAAGACTTGCGATGCTTGCGTACTATATTTGAAATCAGCAAGTGGAAATTTTAGTTACTTATATTTTAGACTTAGACTATTTGTGTCGCCAAAAATAATGGCGATATTTTTCAATTTAATACCGATGTTGGTGAATATACATCTGTTTGATGAATAGTATGTCACATTATGTTTCTAAATATTAATTTCCAATTTTCGGCCGATCGTTTAGAACTATGGAGCAGATTAGTAATAAATCTGACGCTAAGTTTTCTTTCAGGTGTTTAAGATAATCGCTTATTTTGAGGAAAAGATAATCCATATTGTCATATACTTCTGAATAACTTTGGTGAGTTACTTTTTACTTGGATGCAGTCTGTACGGCCTTGTTGATCACCTTGTTTATATTGGATATGTAGGTAACCAAAACTTCCCTGAAGTGCGAGCACACTTTATTGATAGTGGACAATGCAGGAATTTCCGGTAGCAATTAATGATGAAATGGTGTTTGTCTATACTAATTATGAATGTTACACATCGTTCGGTGGATTTTACCATTTTTTACATGGAACACTGAGTTATCCTCATGGAATGCTTTGTTGTCATGGTTGTCTTGATATTTTCAACGGAGGGGCCTTATTCACGCAACTGTATCCTGGTATGTTTTTCTTTGTAGGATGATTTATAGATTCTTTTCGGTGAATGTTCTTTGACACTGAAGCAATAACCGGGTCGAACAGGAGAATGTACGGTATCTTAGTTACCAAATAAGGTTGGCTTGTATTATTTCTGCCCAAAAAATTGAGGAGCGCCTAGCGGCCGGAGGAAATGGCTGCAACCGGGTATGCGTTTGAGGGGCGCGACTAGAAGCGATGTGTTGGTGTCTGAGGTGGCAGTGATGGTGCATCTTCACCCTTCTCGCCTCAGACTTATCGGTCAGTTGGGAGCAATTTTTGCATGACTGCTTGCCTTCATCTATGGTTCAGTGGAGGTCATTCTCAAGGTAAGCATAGCCTTCTCCAACCCTGGTTCCCTTGTTAACCCTGGTTTATGTGCTATGAAATTTCTATTACATCTACAAGTCCTATAATTAGTTGCTGATTTACTTGCTTACTGAATCAATTTGGTTATGGGAAAAATATTCTAGCTGATAACATATGTTTCTCTAATTGTGATTAGGCTTTTCCAGCATTAATCGCGTATGCGAGTATACTGAGGAGTTGTAGAGTAAAGTCTACAGCATGTGATATTTTTGCAAGGAACCATTACATGTTCTCATTGCAATCGATGACTGTTCATTTCCGTTATATTACCCAGTGTCTGCTCAAATGGAGTTCTAACTCAACAAAATATGTTCCTAGACTTGGAAAGTAATACCTTGAGAGAAAGTCTCGAGACCATAGCTTAGGAGCGACTAATTAAACATGGAAAGTAATTTATTTTGCCCTCTTAAATTTTGTTTCTTGTCTTGAGAGTTCTTCTCTCCATTAAACAATCATTTAGACAATATGATCAAGATTTCAACATTAATAGACTTGGCGTTTATGCGTATTTTCTGTATTTAGCATACAAGTTTTTCTGTGAAATATGATGTTTAATACAGTTCGAGTTTCGGGAGTTTATAACAAATTTTGGTTGCTCATGTAATACAGTCTGTTGATGGCACTATGAGGATTTCGATTTTTTGATTTACAGACATCTTTTGGCTACAAGATCGTTTGGTGAGCTCTACCAGGTCAGCGGGTACACTGGAGAAACGCCGACCGGCTGTGTTCATGGTGCCCTCGGAAACGTGACTGGCTGGAATTTATAACAAACGACAATGAGGGCTTGAACATCGGTCAGTACCCAAGATCACACCCAAAATTTCTCATGCTCTTAATTTCATCTAATCCATCTCTTAACATTTTTTCCTAAGCAATTCGTATACTCCTTTTTGTGAAGATATTGTGTATACATATAAGATAGGGGTCTCACAAAAATAAATGTGGTTTTGTAGCAATTTTTAACCTATGTAGAACTTGGCTTGTAATGTTTGACTCATATGAAGTCCGAGTTATTTGGGTTACTACACACTGTCTAATGCTATGAGTAATTTAAATGCTTAATTATGTATTCCAATCTATCATGTAAGTTTCTACCCTAACACTTAGTTTGTGCCTTATCTCATACTGACATGATGTGTATATATTATTATGGCTATATATCTCTGATTCATGTAATCCGACTCTTATTGTGTGCATGAATGGTCACTGTTATTGTCTCCCGAGTTAAGGAAGCGGAACAAAGACATTCACGTCCTGATAACCACCCCGTTCCACCAAGCCTATGTTACTGCAGAATCAAGGAGGCAAAGAACTTTGAGCTGCTTCTCACTGCAAGAATTGGATTAGATCATGTTGATTTGTGAGCTGATGCTTCTGCAGGCTTCATTGTTGCAGAAGTTACTGGAAGTAACATAGTCCCTGTGGCAGAAGATGATCTGAATTTCTTGCCTGGCTAACATGTCATATCAAGGGGAATGGAATGCTACAGGCATTGCCCACATAGCTTATTATCTTGCAGGAAAGAGCGTCGGAACTGGCTGGTCTCGTCGTATTGGCATGCTTGTACTTCAGCATCTTAAGGCCTTCAACTGCAACCAGCACAACCATGATGCACTTCAGATTAACCCAGAGGTTGAAAAAGAAATTGGGGTTACATTTGAAGATTACTTGGATGCTGGCAATTGGGTATAGAGCTGTTTCAAGCATGACATTGTCTTCTGCAATGACACCCTCAACGAGAAGACAAAAACTTGCTCAAAATCAGTTCCCATCATAACTGAATTCATAAGCATTATGGTCACATCAAAATCAGTTCCCGGATAGGGAAACGAGCCCACTTGATAGTTCTGAATGTCTTTTGTACTTTGAATGAGAAGTGATGTGATGAAAATATATTAGCGATGAGAAAATGGTAGTGCTTATGTTTTCTTAGAGTTAGCTGTTGAGTGCATCCTAAATAATGTATACCATGGTCTTGCTACATTGAAAAAGAACCAAAATTTTATATTATTGTTTATTAACATATCTGTGTATATATAAAGAAGTTCGCATGTACCTGGGTTGTGTACTTGGCTGCACCTAACCGGCCAGGAGCCGCCCCAACGGGCGGCCCAGCCTCTAGTTAGGATGAAAGAGGGGGATGAGTGGAAAACAACCTTTGAAACAAAATTTGGTTTATATGAGTGGTTAGTAATGCCTTTTGGATTAACTAATGCACCTATTACTTTCATGAGATTAATGAACCATGTTTTGAGAGATTTTATTGGCAAATTTGTGGTTGTTTACTTTGATGATATTCTCATATATAGCCACAATGAACATGAACACATTGATCATATTAGACAAGTCTTGCATGCGCTAAGAGCAAATAAATTGTATGGAAATTTAGACAAGTGCACTTTTTGCAAAGATAAGGTCATATTTCTTGGATATGTTATTTCTAAACATGGCATTGAAGTAGATGAATCTAAATTGAAGCTATTAAAAATTGGCCTATTCCTATTAATGTGAGTCAAGTAAGAAGTTTTAATGGATTGGCTGGTTTCTATAGAAGATTTGTCAAAGATTTTAGTACACTTTCTGCACCTTTAAATGAACTCACTAAAAAGGGTTTTGAATTTGTGTGGGGAGCTGAACAAGATATTGCTTTTGATGCTATTAAAGAAAAGATGATTTCGGCCCCTTTATTAATGCTTCCAAATTTTGACAAACAATTTGAGATTGAGTGTGATGCTAGTGGCATAGGTATTGGAGGTGTGTTAGTGCAAGAAAAGAAACCTATTGCTTACGTTTCTAAAAAATTACATGGTGCACAATTGAATTATTCTGTTTATGATAAAGAAGTATATGCACTTGTGAGAGTTTTAGAGGTATGGAAACATTATTTGTGGCCTAAAGAATTTATTATACATTCTGATCATGAGGCATTAAAATTCTTAAAGAGCCAATCTAATTTGAATAAAAGACATGCTAAATGGGTTCAATTTATAGAATCTTTTCCATACATCATAAAGCATAAAAAGGGATTGGATAATGTAGTTGCTGATGCTTTGTCAAGGAAGAATATGTTACTCTCCAAATTAGAGGTTAAGGTTTTGGGTTTGGAGGGTATTAGTGTCGGGGGGATACCCCCGAGTAGGGTAAAGGCAAGTGCTAAGGGGCAAGATCAGAAGAGATGTTTGGCAGAGTAGCGGCTATCCGGTACTCGCTACCCGGTCGTCCGCTATTCGGCCGTACACACTGATGGCCAGGAGGAAGAATCAAGGAAGTTACTCTTCTCCGAGTAGAGGAAGTGGACCGAGTAGAGAGGGCGGTCTCCTACTCGGGCCAGAAGTCAAAGGAGCCGTTCTGACACAGGATCCCGCGTATCCCGGGTCCGTACTGTGGCACTGTTCATCTGCAGAGCGCGTGCTTATCCGCGCCAGGGTGTCAGCAGGGCGTCGCAGGTTAGGGGGGCCTACCCCGTGACAGTGTCAGTGATAACAGATCAGTTTCTCGATTCTGCGGAACGACTTTGCACACGGAGACAAACTTGGAAGCCAAAGGTGTCAGCGGGAAGCCGGAAGTGCACAGTGTGCACACAATGTCGACATCTTGGCTGTATCCGGCTGGGCACCAGTATATAAGGTGCCCTGCCTCCTCCTGCGCGAGGGATCCCGGATTTGGTTCACATTCTTGACCTAGTTCATCACATAGAGAGAAGAGTGGCTACTCGGTAGTAAGAAACACTTGTACCGTGGCTACTTGGTGAGACACGAATATAAAGAGAGAAAGGCAGGAGTAGGGGTTTTACCTCCACACGAGGGCCCTGAACCTGGGTAGATCTTGTTGTTTGCAGTGCTAGCTTCACACTCACGCGGCTACTCGCTGCGTGATCCCTCCCCGAGCGTCTCCAGCGTCCATCGTCCCCACAACTTTAGCCATCCTATGGCATCTGCCGTGACACCACCACGACAGTTGGCACCCACCGTGGGGCAACCAGCGGCGCTGGCTGGAGTTTCCGTTCGGACGGGATCGATTTCTGCTACCGGAGAGCGCGTGGTCTGTGGCCTCGTCCACAGATTCGGCTCCTTCGACTTCGTCACCGACAACGCCGGCGATTTCGGCAGCAGGGCCATGCCGGAGGGCGGCTCGGTGCTTTCTTTCGGCGCGCACCTCGTCTACGTCGCCACCGTCATCGACCGCGAGTATCCCGGGGAGGTGCATGTCGCGGAAGATCCTCCTGCTGTCATCGCTGCACGCGGGAGGCCGATTGGCTGTTCTGCGGACCGCGTGGAGGTGATGATGACAGGCCCTGCTGCTGATGCCGGGAAGGGTGCGGCTGCTGCCGCCGCGGGCGTCATCGAGGATCTCGCTGGCCCGAGTGCTGGCGGGAAGACCCACAAGCCCTACGAGAAGGACTACAACCTCCTTCCCTCCACTACTCCGACAATATCTGCGTCCGCTGTGCGGATGGGCATGCCGCCTCCCACCGAGCTCGAGCTCATGACCATGCGGGCGCAGCTCGAGCAGCAACGCCAGGCGCTGCTCGCCGAGCAGGCGGAGCTGGATAAGGTTAGGCTTGAGCTAAACCTGGACCAGAACGAGTACAACCGGGCTCACGGCTTCACGCCCGTGGTGAGGAGGCCTTCCAAGGCAGCCGCTACGCGCCGCAACCTAGGCACCGAGATGGCGGCAGTTGGTGAAACTGCTGGCCAAGCCGCTAGCCAAAACACCGCCACCACCAGACCCAGATACAGCACCCCCGCCAAAACCCTTAGAGCTGCTGAGGCTGTAGCTGCTGAGTTGCCGCATCTCGCTGGCGACGCGCGCATTAGGCAGTAGGAGAGGCTCAATGAGCTAGTGCTAGAGGCTGCTAGGCAGAACGAGGAGTTCCGGAAAGCCAACCCGGGTGCTGGAGCTTCTCAGGTAGTGCATTCACATGCGGCTAGATCTAACGATCAGGCCTCGTCACCGCATCCCAGTCGCGAGAAGAAGCGGAGTGGGCATTCCGGCAGAGATAGGCAGATGCAGGTGTACGACCCGGCTGTCGCTGCAAAACAGCACGCTGTAGCGCGACAGTCCGGTCAAAAACACAACGCTGCAGGAGCAGGCTATCAAGCCCATAAAGCTCAAAGCCAGGCCCGAGATGGAGAGCGCCCAGGCCCTTCTCAGCATCCAGTTGCTCAGCCTACTCGGCAGAGGCAGCAGCCGCATGCGGTGGCGCCAGCCGCCAACCCGGTGGAGCAGCCTGCAGTCGTGCAGGTGGACAGATATGATGATGGCTACTCGGCCATGGGGTTGGCTGGCTATGACATCCTGGATCGCGTAGGCGAGCGCGTGCTGGAGCCCAGTGATGCCAGGCACAAGTTGGACCGGATTTCTCTATCCACGCAACTCGAGAGCAAGGGGCCTCCTGGCCCAGAGTGCTTTGGTCCCCGCATCATGACGGAGCCATCCGTGAAGCAGTTTCAGCTCGCCAGGGGGACCAAGTGCTATGACGGCAGCACCAAGCCGGAAGATTGTCTCAATGACTATGTCACAGCCGTGCACATTGCAGGCGGCAACCGGAGATGGGCCGTGCGGTACATCCCGCAGATGCTCGAGGGACCGACAAGAACTTGGCTCAACAACCTGCCCAAGCACAGCATCAACTGCTAGCTTGACTTCGCGGAGGCATTTGTCAGCAACTTCACCAGCACCTACCGGAGGCCGAATAGGCCGCAGCAGCTATCCGCTTGCAGGCAGCGCGAAGAGGAGACGGACCGCGAGTATCTTACTCGATGGAGTACTCTGAGGAACACCTGTGAGGGTGTGAATGAGGCCCAGGCCATCACTTGGTTTGCGCAGGGCTGCAGGCATGGAAGCATGTTGTGGCAAAGGCTCCAGAGGGAGATGCCGAGTACTCTTGCTGAGACCATCCGGATTGCGGATCAGTATGCACTCGGCGACCCGACTCAGCCTCTTCTTGATGCTGCCGAGCCAAGAAGGAACTACAACATCAACACCAGCAAGCGCAATGAGTTCCGCAACAAGCGCAGAGGTGACCAGATTGATACCCGGTACGATCCTGAGGAGGTAAATGCTGTGGCAACCGGAGATGGGAGTAGCCAAAGGCCAAAAACTGCTGGAGCCCAGTACGGGCAGAACCAGAATCAGGGCCAAGGCAACAAGAAGCCATACAGCGCTTCCCAGCAAGGTAGCGGCAACTCGGGTCCGGCACCAAACTTCGTCTTCAAGGACATGAAGGATGGCCCATGCAGTTTCCATACTCGGCATCCCGCAAGACCCGCCAACCACACTACTCGGCAGTGCAGTTGGTGGGAAGAAATCAAGAACGAGGGCCTGCCTCCTCCTCCTCCTCTGCCAGCCGCAAATGCCGCTGTACAGCCTGCTCGCGCACCCGCTGCTCGGCCTCCAGCCTTCCCGAGAAGAGAGAATGTGAACCAGGTGGCTTTAGGAGCCAACCGCTACTTCAACAACGATGGCTACCGCAACAACAACAACTACTACACCCGCAACAACAACAGAGGCAACAACAACAACAACAACAACAACCAAGGTAACAAAAACAACGGCAACAATGGTGGCGGAGACCGCAATCGGTACCAGGAGCACCACGAGAGCTACATGATCTTCACCTCTGAGCCTGTCGACAAGAAATCCCAGCACAGACGTGCCATGGAGGTCAATGTTGTGATCCCTGCTGTTCCTCACTATATGCATTGGTGCAACCAAGAGATCACGTGGTCCAGAGCAGATCATCCCAAGGTGATGCCCAACCCGGGTAGCTACGCCTTGGTGCTGGATCCTACCTTCTTGGGTCCCGAGAAGAATGTGAGGTTCAGCAAGGTACTGGTCGACAACGGCAGCAACATCAACATCGTGTACAGAGACACGCTGGAGAAACTTGGTATGGCCGAGAACATGCTGCTACCTAGCAAGACCACTTTCCATGGCATTGTGCCAGGAGTCTCTTGCAATCCGATTGGCTGAGTATGGATAGATGTGCTATTCGGCACCAGGGAGAACTGCCGCACAGAGAGCCTGCAGTTTGAGGTGGTTGATCACCAGAGCCCCTACCATGCCCTACTCGGCAGGCCTGCTCTGAGCAAGTTCATGGCCTCCACCCACACTGCATATCTGAAGATGAAGATCCCTGGCCCCAATGGCGTGATTACCATCTCTGGTGATTACAAGAAGTCTATGGAGTGTGCCTCTGCTGGTTCTCAGTTGGCGGAGTCCATGGTAGTTGCTGCCGAGAAGAAGAAGATGTACGAGGTGGTGGCTATGGCGCAATCCGCACAAGCTGGTGCGCCTGGCATGCCGAGTTCCCAGCATGGGACGGCGTTCCAGGCATCTCAGGAGACAAAGAAGATCCAGGTTGACCCTGAGTTTCCCGACCGAGTTGCCATCATTGGCTCCGGGTTGGGGGAGAAATAGGAAAGCGAGCTCATCCACTTCCTCCGTGAGAATCGGGACGTGTTCGCCTGGTCCAATGAGGATTTACCAGGTGTCCCGAGGGAGTTGGTTGAGCACTCGCTACACGTGCGTCCTGACGCCAAACCAGTGAAGCAGGCTATGCGCCGTTTCGGAGATGAGAGGAGGAAGACCATAGGTGACCAAATCACCAAGCTGCTGATAAGCAATTTCATCATGGAAGTGCTGCATCCGGATTGGCTGGCCAACCCGGTCATGGTTGAGAAGAAAAAGGAGGACCCCGGCTGCTCCTGCATGGCGCATGTGCGTCGACTACACCGACTTGAACAAGGCCTGCCCCAAGGATCCTTTTCCGCTACCTCGCATCGATCAGGTGATCGACTCCACTGCTGGTTGTGAACTGTTGTCTTCCATAGATGCCTACTCTGGTTTTCACCAGATAGCTCTCAATCCTGCTGATCAAATAAAGACTGCCTTCCATTACCCCGTACGGGGCTTATTGCTATCGTGTCATGTGTTTCGGGTTGCGGAATGCGGGTGCCACTTATCAGAGATGCATGCAGAAATGCTTGCACGACCAACTCGGCAAAAATGTGTAGGTGTACGTAGATGACATTGTCATCAAAACGAATAAAACACATACTCTGCTCAGTGACCTTGAGGAAACTTTCGCTAACTTGTGCAAGTATAAGATGAAGCTGAACCCGAGTAAATGCACCTTTGGCGTCCATGCTGGCAAGTTACTCGGCTTCTTAGTATCTAGTCGAGGCATTGAGGCCAATCCTTCAAAGATAAAAGCTATTGAGAGCATGTCTTTGCCGAGATCCTTGAAGGATGTGCAAAAATTCACTGGTTGCTTGGCATCTCAGAGCCGTTTCTTGGGCAGAATGGGCGAGAAGGCCCTACCTTTGTATCAATTGATGAAGAAAAGCGACAAGTTCGTCTGGACACCGCAAGCGGATGTGGCATTCAAGGAGCTAAAGGCAATGTTGGGTAGCGCTCCCATCTTGGCTAGTACGCTACCCAAGGAGCCAATGCTGCTGTACATTGCTGCTACTAACCGGGTAGTCAGCGTGGTGATTGTGGTGGAACGAGAAGAGGAAGGCAAGAGTGTGCAACGGCCTATATACTATCTCAGTGAGGTGCTGTCCAGCTCCAAACAGAACTACCCGCACTACCAGAAGATGACTTACGGCGTGTATCTGGGCGCCAAGAAGCTGAAGCACTACTTCCAAGAACACCCCATCACGGTGGTGAGCTCAGCTCCCATCTCGGATATCATGGGCAACAAGGAAGCGAGTGGCAGAGTAGCCAAGTGGGCGATCGAGCTGGCCGCGTACGCTCCCGCATATGCGAGAAGAGAAGCCATCAAGTCTCAGATCCTGGCAGAATTTCTGGTGGATTGGGTTGAGGTGCAGTATGAGCCTCCTACTCCGGTATCCAACTACTGGAAGATGCACTTTGATGGCTCCAAGATGAAGGAGGGCCTTGGTGCTGGCGTGGTGCTTACGTCACCCAAGCAAGATCAACTCAAGTATGTGCTGCAAATTCACTTCAAGACATCCAACAATGTTGCAGAGTACGAGGCTGTGGTACACGGTTTAGGTAGCAAAAGAAGTTGGTGTGCAGCGCATCATATGCTATGGAGACTCGTATCTAGTCGTGCAGCAGGTTTCTGGCACTTGGGATGCCCTGGATGCCAACATGGCGTCATACCGCTTCCTAGTCCAAACCATGACAGGATTCTTTGAAGGTTGCGAGTTCCAACACATCCACCGAGCAGAGAATGAAGCAGCTGATGAGCTGTCCAAGTTGGGGTCTTCTCGGCAGTACATTCCAGCCGGGATTGCCTTGGAGCACTTGAGAAAGCCATCCATCAAGCCATCCCCCAACTCGGAATCCATTTTCGTCCCTTCTCTGCCTAATGAAGAAGCATTTCCAATGGAGATTGACTGGGAAGGTGCAAGAGAGGACCCGGGGACTGCAGTCTCCATCCCGGGGACTGGCGCCTGCAACTCGGGGATTGCCCCTTTCTACTCGGGGACTGCTCCTCCTTACTCGGGGACTGCCCCTCTCAGCTCGGGGACTGTCGCATTCCTTGAAGAAGTCCTGGCAAACCGTTCGGGGCTGCAGAGAGTCAACCCCAACCCAGAAAAAGACGCAACAGTGGCTGTCCCAATGGAAGTGGACGAACCAGTGTTTCCCGCACGGGAGACGCCGAGTTGGGCCATGCCCATATTATCCTTTCTAAAGGACGACACCCTGCCAGATGACGAGGTTACCGCAAGGCAGATTCAGAGAAGATCCAAGGGCTACACCATCTTCAGAGAAGTGCTGCACAAGAGAAGTGCCACAGGCGTGCTGCAGCGCTGTGTGGAACCGGAAGAAGGAGAAGAGATTCTGGTGGAAATACACCAAGGGGAATGCGGGCATCACGCCTCTTCTCGGGCTCTAGTCAAGAAGGCTTTTCGGCATGGCTTTTCTGGCTCACTGCTCTGAAGCAAGCTAAAGATATCGTGAGAAAGTGCAACGGCTGCCAGAGATTCGCAAGTAAGATCCACATGCCTGCTTCCGAGTTGAAAACAATTCCCATCACTTGGCCATTTGCTGTTTGGTGTCTGGATATGGTTGGTCCTTTCAAACCGGCTAGAGGCAACATGTCACACATCTTGGTCATGGTTGATAAATTCACCAAGTGGATAGAAGTGAAGCCTATTCGGAAGTGTGATGGAGCTACTGCTGCGAGTTTCCTGAAGGATGTGATCCTGAGATACGGCTACCCGCACAGCATCATCACAGATAACGACACTAACTTTGCTGAGGGAGCCATGGTGAGATTCTGCAGAGATAAGCACATCCGACTAGATGTCGCGTCTGTCGCGCATCCCGCGTCCAATGGGCAGGTGGAAAGAGCAAATGGCATGGTGCTTGCAGGCATAAAGCCAAGGCTGATTGAGCCGCTGCTGAAAACACCAGGGTGTTGGCTAGACGAGTTGCCAGCGGTGTTGTGGAGTCTAAGGACTACCCCTAACCGGTCAACCAGCTACACGCCATTCTTCTTGGTTTACGGGGCTAAGGCCGTGTTGCCAATCGACTTAGAGCATGACTTCCCCCGAGTAACCCTCTACACTGAGGCGGAGGCGAGAGAAGCTCGAGAAGACGACGTTGACCTGCTAGAAGAAGCAAGAGAGCTCACTCTGTCACATTCAGCTGTTTACCAGCAAAACCTGAGGCGTTATCATAGCCGAAAAGTAAACCCAAGGGTTTTCCGAGAAGGAGACATGGTCCTTAGGCTCGTGCAGCGCACAGCCAGGATGCACAAGCTATCCCCTCCGTGGGAAGGGCCGTTCATTGTGAGCAAGGCTCTACACAATGATGCGTACTACATTGTAGATGCGCAACCATCACAGAAGAACAGGCCGGATAAAGCTGGGGAGGAATCCAAATGCCCCTGGAATGTAGCTCTAGTTCGTCGCTTTCATTCATGAGAAAAAGTGTGTATGTATTCTCTTATCCGAGTTAAACTTCTACTCTGCAATCTGAAATTGAACTCGGGGACTGGCCTCGTCCAAAATTGCTCTAAGTGTTTCTATCCTGTTGTATCTTTGTCTACTCGGTCGCTACGCTTAGAATTTCAAAAGCATACAAAGTAGTGTGTTTATACTCACCGGACACTCTGCGACTCTGCTGCTGTCCGCAAATCGGCTTCATGGCAAGCCAGAGAACAAGCCAAAGAGTCAATGAACACATGAAAAATTGCAAAGGGAAGGACGCGTGTGGCAACCGAGTAGAGTGTTCTTTACTGTCTGTTGTTATCTTTTTTCGGCTACGTGGTGGGTAGCGTTACTATGACTGTTTCCTAGTGGCTAAGTATTTGAAACTCCAACTTTGAACTCTTGTGACTCGAATACCAAAAAAGCAACAAGTTGAAGGTAAGAGCTGAGATAAAAAGAAAGGGTGGATGAAAAATGCAACTCGGGGACTCGCATGATAACGCAACCCGACATCAAGCCAAAGCTGCTCAAATTACTAAGTATAAAAACTTCAAGTGAAATAAAACTGAGTAGCAACAGGAAGATAAATTGTTCAGTACATCTGCACCCGGCATTCCGGGGATTTGATAGAAATCTCGAGCATAAGTGTTGCAGGACATAATTAGGTAGAGGTAGCAGCATTTTCGGTGTTGGCCTTGGCGGCATCAGCTTCGGAGTTGGCCTTGGCAGCGTCAGCTTTCGGGTTGGCGACGTCGGTCTTCGTGGCATCCGCTTCTGGGTTGGTGGCAGCCTGATCAGAAGTGGCTGTAGCCACCGAGATGGGGTCCGTCGTCGAAGTGGAGGCAGCAGATTGAGCGCGGAGTAGCGCCGTGTCGTCAAGGGCTGCGCCTGATGAAGTGGCGAACTCAAGGGCCGCGGTGTCGATGGTCATCTTCTCGCTTTCGGCTTCCTCGTCGCTATCCGCGACGACCGCGCCCTTCCCGGACTTGTCATCAGTGCTATCGAAGAAGCTCAGCCCGTCTGACCCAGTGGCCTCATCGTCATCGTCTTCATCCTCGTCGTCGCCCTCGCCTTCCACGTCCGTGTCGGGCTCGGTGAGGCCTTCGATGTAGCGCGCGGTATCCGCGTAGGAGGCGATCTCCCACGCGACTGCCTGGCGGCGAGCCACGCACTCGGGATCCTTCTCCCACTTGGAATCGCGGCGCATCTCGAGGATGGTATTGAGATTGAGGTTGTCATACCAACTACAGATGAAGAGGAGCAGCATGTCAGCACCTGCCCGAGCTCCGGATGCTCGCCACTTCTTCAGCTCGGCCTTGACGCCATTCAGCTTCTCGGCAAGCGTGCGGATGGTTGAGGGCAAGGGATCTTGGGCCAGAACAAGGCATGGAGTTTGAAGGCAACAGACGTTAAGTCCGTGCCCAAGCCCTTAAGGCGCTGAAGCTGACCCTGCATGTTCGTAAAGCTGTCCTTGATTGAAGCCTTGGTATCCATGGGCAGCCCCTTCTCTACTCGCACATCTTGGGCCTTTGACAGGGCAGGTTTGCAAGCTGAGCAGAGATCGGGGAAGATTTCTGAAAATGCTATCAAAAAGATTAGAAAAGAAAGCAGCAAAGAGATGCAAATCAGTCAACAGAGAAGAAGAAGGAAACAGGGAGGCACAAGGATGCGAAAACTTACTGTTCAGGTCGCAGAATAGCGACTGAAGCTTCCTCTTCCATGACTCCTCATCAGCAGCGTGCCGCTCCTCGACCCTCCGGAACTGGGCCAGTTGGAGCATGAGATCCGAGTTGCTTTTCTTCAGCGTCTCGCACTCCACCTCAAGGGCCCTTTGTTTAGCCTTGGCGGCTGCCTCCAACTTGTCCTTCTCGGCGGATATGTCTATGACGTCCTGAAGGGCAGCCCTTAACTGGACCTGCAGCGGCTCCAGCTCGGTGGTGTGTTGGCTCTTGAGCTCGACGGCTTGGCTTTCCAATTGCTGCTGCAACTCGGCGGGTTTCACGCAGTCGAGATGCTCTTCACGAAATTTCTTGTAATCTTCTGCGGAGGAGAAGGGTATGGTTAGCAAATAGCAGAGAAGAAGGAGGAGAACAAGCCGAGAAGGCGACAACTCACCTTCCAACTTCTTAATGGTGGTCTCGGCATTCTCGACAAAGACGTGACAGTGCTTGTGCTCCTCTGTCAGCGCCTCGATCTTGCCTACAGAGTACAAGGAGTTAGAGCAGAAAGCAAAAACGGGCGTAAACACAAAACGCATGAACCGAATAGCTAAAAGCTTACTCTCCATCTCGGAAAGTTGAAGGGTACGAGCCAGGGCCTCCTTCTCGGTCACGGCATCACTTTTGCGTTATGCTTCTAGGGCTTCAAGGCGCCTTTTTGCAATGCTGTGATTCCAGAGCAGGTGCAGGTAGAGGGTCGTTCTCTTCAAAAGGCTATTATGAGAAGCAGAAAGAAAAGGAGTTAGACAATGTTTTGAAGATTTGACCCGAGAAGACGGCAACTCGGTTGAGTACCCGCCTACTCGGCCCGAATCTCGGGGACTGGGTGATGGATAAGAAGAAGAAGAAGAATAGAAGAAGAAGAAGAATAGAAAAGAAGAAAAGCGTAACTCGGAACAGGCAAAGAAAAACTTGCCGCATAGGTTTGCTCGAGGTCCTCTGCAGCCTTGCGGTGGACGAACAGCTTCGCGGCAAGAGTGCTAGTGGCGGACGAGATGGTCATGGGATTGTAGCCCATGTCCGCCTTGTTCTAGTCGATGCGCCAGTGGTCCAGCTTGCCCAAGGCCAGACCGTTCTAGGACTCGTTGCCAAGGAACGCGCTATTCCACTCGGCGTCAATAAAGCCCACCCGATCGATTATCTGCTCGAGCCCCTGGGACTCCACCTCTGTCTCCTGGATCTCGCGCGAGAAGATTGAATGGGCCTTGTCCTTGGCCGGCAGCTTGGAATTCACAGCCTGGGCCTGTTTGCCTCTCGTAAGAGCGAGCTGCTTCTCGGTCTTGGTCAGACCGATGCTATACTGTTTGCTCATCTGCAGCATGTAAGGCGGGTAGACAGGCGGGTCTTGGACGCTTGATCCCACGGCTGTGCCTGCACCGCTGCCGGAAGAACCAATGGTGAGCTGCCCACTCTTCGCGGCAGGCTTCGCAGTTGGTTTAGGTGGCGGCATCACGGCAGAGTCTTGAGCAGCGCCACGCGAGGGATTCCTGCGGACGGGAGCGTCTGGCTGGGCAGCTTTCTTCTCGGCGGCCTTCTTCTCGGTGTCTGGCTGGGCAGCCTGCTTCTCGGCGGCCTTCTTCTCGGCAGCTGGCTTCTCGACAGCTTTCTTCTCAGCAGCCTTCTTCTCGGCTGCATTTTTCTTGCCAGCAGCATCGTAAGCAGTTTTCTTTGTGGTCTGCTTGGATGGAGGGCTGGCTGTGGTCTTGGTCTTCTTCATGGGCGGGGAGCTTGGCGCAGTTGGTGGAGCGGCCTGTTGGGTAGGCGGCGCCAAGGACTGGCTACTGGGCGCAGCGTCCGGCTGCGCGTGGCTCTGCAGGTCCGGCTCCACATCAGTTGTCTCAACCCGCTGCTCGGCAGCGGGGTCTTGCAGTACGTCATCTTGATTATCTACCCGCGGCTGGGCCGCGGGGTCATCTCGGGCAGCAGCATCAGTGTCTTGCTGCTCCTGGCTTTCTTCCTGCCGCTCAAGGGCGGCACGATCTTGATGCTCGGTGGCTGTCTCTGTGTTCTCCCTAGCTGTGGCAGCTGGGGGAGAAGAGGGTCTCTCGCCGTGAGCAGCATCCTGCGCTTGTTGTTCCGCGCGGGCATGCTGCTCCTGCTCGGCGTCCTGGGCACCAGTGTCCATGTCCTGGATGTGGGTGTCGTCTTCGTCCTCACCCTTCACGGGAGAGGGTGCACGCGCCTCGTCCCCTGCCGCGGGCTCTTCCTCTTCAGAGAGGTCGATGAGCTTGTCGATGTCAATGGTGGATCTCTTCTTGGATTTGGAGGGAGCGGCAGCAGCATCAGTGTCCAAGGGGGCGCTGAAGAGAAAAAGAAGTTCAGGAAAGAAAGAGAGAAATAAGAAACCGAGAAGCAGCGGTGGAACAAGAAATTCAGGAAAAGCAATGACAGCGGAATGCAGCTTGGAAGAGAATCACTTACCCTGCACGTGAAGGGGGTAGCCGTCTCCCAGAGACCTGCTTGGTCTTCTTCTCACCCTTCTTGGCCTTCTTGGCGGTGGGCTCCTGGGCACCACTGCCCGCCCTCTTCCGAGTGGCGGGAGCAGCAAACGCAAGCGGATCGACTTCGAGGGCGTCCTCATCCTCTTCCTCGTCAGCATTAGTATCATCTGTAGAGTTGAGGAGAAGGAAACAATTGAGAAACAGAAAGAAACTAAGTTGCGCTACTCGCGACCGAAAAGGTGAACTCGGTCACCTGCGTCGTCGTCTTCGGACCAGTCCCGAATGGACGTGTCGACATGATGCTTACCCGGCTGGACGGCATGGGGGATGCAGAGGGTGTCCGCGGTGTCGTAGGAGACCTCGTCATCCTCCTTTTGGTCTTCGTGCCAGTTGGCCTCGAAGCGCTCCTCGCTCTCAGCGAGCTGGCGAGCAAGGCGCTGGAGATATGAGCAAGCAACACAAATCAATTGAGCAGTGTAAGGGATTCTACCCGGGACGAGATGCCAGCACAAAGCATAACAGAGTAAGCGTCCTACTCAACGAGGCGTGCAAACACAAAGCACATGAAGCCTAACAGATAGTAGCAAGTGTTCTACTTGGCATGTAGTGCAAACATAAAGCACATGAAGCCTAAAGAGATACGGCTAAGTGTCCTACTCGGCACAGAGTGCGGATGCTAAGCATACCAGGCTAAGAAGGCTATCTACTCGGAATCAATACGCAGGAAACAGAATAAGAAGTACTAACCCGCTTGATTGGCTTCGTGCGGCTGTACGGCATGAAGCCGTACTGCCAGTGGTCGGTGAGGCCGGTGCTCATGATGGAGCGCGCCCAGACGGCCACGTCCGCATTGCTGAGCTCGAACGTGGTCGTCCGAGTGCAATCTCTGTTGCCGCCCATGTAGCACATGAGGTGCGCGCGGTGCTGCAGCGGGAGCACTCGCCTGGAGATCCAGCAAGCGATGGGGTCGTCGTCCTTGAGCCCCTTCTCCTTCAGCTGGGCGAGGCGCGCGTTGATCTGCTTGATGTCGCCGTCTAGCGGGGGCTTGAATCCCCAATTCTGCCTGGTGGGATCCACCGGGGGAGATTTATCTGGTCCACCAGGGGCTCGCCTTCCTTGACAGGGATGTTCTTCACGTAGAAGAATGTCCGCTGCCATTTGCGCACGAAGTCGAGGCCCTTGATGCGCGGATGGCTGGTTCCGCTGCGCTGCACCATCATGGCGCTGCCGGTCTCGGTCATTCCGCGGCTGCTATCTGCGCTACCCGGCTTGGCCTTGCTCTGCTTCCTGAAGAAGAAGTAGCGCGCCTAGGTCATCGGCGTGGGGCGCACGCCCAGGAATGCCTCGCACACCACAGCGTGGTATGCGAGCATCACCATCGCATTCGGCGGCAGGTGGTGCGGCTGGATCCCGAAGTGGTCGAGGAAGCCGTGGAAGAAGTCCGACACGGGCAGCCCGAATCCCCGCGTGAAGTGCGCGAGGAACACCACGTTCTCGTCCGCCTCCGGGGTGGGGACGAGCTCGCCATCGGGATGCCGGGCAGCGGACACCGGGAGGAACTCGCCGGGTGTTCACCAGCCACCAGCACTCGTCTGCCGTGACATTGGATCCATCCCACCCGGCGCGGGCGTCATCATCGCGAGCCATCGAGCAGAAAAGGAAATCTAATGGTGATTTGGTGGAATTTGGCGGAAAGGACTGGCCTTTCGCGCAGTGAAGCTCGCGGCGGCGCAGTG
Organism: Alopecurus myosuroides; assembly: GCA_028641055.1. Classification (NCBI taxonomy): domain Eukaryota; kingdom Viridiplantae; phylum Streptophyta; class Magnoliopsida; order Poales; family Poaceae; genus Alopecurus; species Alopecurus myosuroides. The sequence continues at coordinate 118,687,300 of CM054062.1, forward strand.
AGGTGCGCGGCGGCGAAGAGCTCTGTGGCGGCGGAGAAACGAAGAGGCAAAGAGAGAGTGAAGGCAGGAAGAGGAGAAGGGAGTTACCGAGGGGGTACTTATACCTCCCCTCGGGTTGCCGTTACGATTGGAGGTAGTGGGATCAGTTACGCACGGAGATCGTGCGGCGTGGGGTGTGCGGGCCAGTTAGAAACGCACACAGCGTAGGACGCGCGCGTAACGAGCCGCAATTGATCCCACGACGCGATCGTGGGTAATTACTGCGCTTGATGGGACCTAACGGGCTAGTGGGCCCAGACCGTAAAAACTGGGCGCGTGGCCTGTCAGATCCCGGACACTGAGGCGTCGGGGGTGTGGTAGCGTGACACGTGCCCAGTTACTGTACGAAAAGCCGGATTTCGCTCTGCCACGCAGAGATTCTGATTGGAAATCTCGCTAAGTCCTTTTACTCGGCGACAGGGAAGAGAAGTGGTTCTATTCAGAAAAGAGGAAGCTCAAGACAGGATTAAGGGCTACTCGGAGGTTCTACTCAGCATCCTAAAGATTCAAAGACAAGGTTGGTTTTTAAGCTGGCAGAGCCCAGTGAACAAGTTCACAGGACTCTACCAGCTTCGGGGACTAATGTCGGGGGGATACCCCCGAGTAGGGTAAAGGCAAGTGCTAAGGGGCAAGATCAGAAGAGATGTTTGGCAGAGTAGCGGCTATCCGGTACTCGCTACCCGGTCGTTCGCTATTCGGCCGTACACACTGATGGCCAGGAGGAAGAATCAAGGAAGTTACTCTTCTCCGAGTAGAGGAAGTGGACCGAGTAGAGAGGGCGGTCTCCTACTCGGGCCAGAAGTCAAAGGAGCCGTTCTGACACAGGATCCCGCGTATCCCGGGTCCGTACTGTGGCACTGTTCATCTGCAGAGCGCGTGCTTATCCGCGCCAGGGTGTCAGCAGGGCATCGCAGGTTAGGGGGGCCTACCCCGTGACAGTGTCAGTGATAACAGATCAGTTTCTCGGTTCTGCGGAACGACTTTGCACACGGAGACAAACTTGGAAGCCAAAGGTGTCAGCGGGAAGCCGGAAGTGCACAGTGTGCACACAATGTCGACATCTTGGCTGTATCCGGCTGGGCACCAGTATATAAGGTGCCCTGCCACCTCCTGCACGAGGGATCCCGGACTTGGTTCACATTCTTGACCTAGTTCATCACATAGAGAGAAGAGTGGCTACTCGGTAGTAAGAAACACTTGTACTGTGGCTACTCGGTGAGACACGAATATAAAGAGAGAAAGGCAGGAGTAGGGGTTTTACCTCCACACGAGGGCCATGAACCTGGGTAGATCTTGTTGTTTGCAGTGCTAGCTTCACACTCACGCTGCTACTCGCTGCGTGATCCCTCCCCGAGCGCCTCCAGCGTCCATTGTCCCCACAACTTTAGCCATCCTATGGCATCTGCCGTGACACCACCACGACAATTAGAGATTTATATGCTGAAGATAATGAATTTTCTATGCCAGTTAATAAATGTACTAATGTTAAGGCATGGGACAAATTTCATATACATGATGGGTATTTGTTTAAAGCTAACAAATTGTTTATTCCCGAGTGTTCTTTGCGTTTATTCTTATTGCAGGAATCTCATAGTGGAGGATTAATGGGACACTTTGGAACAGAGAAAACATTGCTTATGTTGGCTGAAATTTTTTATTGGGCACTGACGAAGAGATGGATCCTAGGCCTGTCGGGTATGCCTACCCGGTCTTAGGCCCACGGCCCAGGCTCTAAAGGAGGCGTCGCGTACTGTTCTAGAAGGCCCAATTGAAGCCCACCCGCAATGCCTTGCGGGTTAAGATAGGAAACTTGTAACCGACATAGGGTTAGAGTTCGAGTCCTACACGGGTATGGTTTGAGACCTGGCCACCTATATAAGGCCAGGAGAACCACCGGGAGAGGACCAAGCAAGACCGCACCACCAAGCATTGAGCTCGAGATCGTACTCTCGACTTGAGCAATCCCCCATTGTAACCGATCTATTCGTGAATACAGATCGACAGAGGCAGGAGTAAGGGTTTTACCTCTACGAGGGCCCCAAACCTGGGTAAATCGTGTCCCCTGTCTAGCCGACGATTGTCACCAGCGCCTACACATTCTCCTAATCGAAACCCTATGGGTTCACCCGAGGGACTTGTTGAGATGCAGATTCGACAATTGGCGCCGTCTGTGGGAACGGCGGGCGCTGGATCTCCGGCATCTTCGGCTTCATCGACGACCAACTCACGTTGGAAACCTTCGACTTCGACTCCGGCCAACCTGATTCGGATCGGATCTGTCGTAGTCACCCCTCACTCGCCGGAATCACACCCGGAATTCAGCAATCGAGAGAAAAACGTTACCTTAACGTTCGGGAGCTTCAAGTTCTACACAAACAAAGACGGGATCCTCCACTTCCCTGAAGAATCGGGATCTGAGTCAATTTCCAGCCCAGGAGCTGTTGATTCATGACCCTACTTGGCGAAAAGTGGCGAGTCCATCCGGCTCAACACCATCAATTTCCATACCCTCTCTACAGAGGAACCCTCTCGGGTCAGGAAGACCTTTCGAGTTGCGCCTAGGACTCACAAGCCACGTCTGGCTCAGGTCTGCATGGCAGGATCGGAACAGCCACCCGCGGAAACCGAACAAAGCGCGAAGGAACGCGCCGAGATCAACGTTTGACGAGACGCCTGGCTCCGAACAAAGGAGGCCATCCGCACAAGCAAACCACCTGCGGCCGGGGTCCCACACGAAGACATGGTCGCCTACCACTACCATCTAGTGAGAGCGGCCACTGCTATTAAAGAAGCTCGAGAAGATCTGGCCGTGCGAAAAAGTTTGGCAGACGAATCGAGTCAACGCCGAGCGGAGCTATCCCTAACACCTTCCGTCGGGAACTGCCCCAGAAGAAGGGACGCGCCTCGAGAACCGCGACCATGGATGGTGAGTCCTTAAGAGGAATCAGCAAATCACTTATGCGTGTGGACGAAGATGGAAACATCCATCCGCAAACTCCCGCAGCCGCGGTACTAGCGGCAACTACCCACATGCAGATAAATCAACCAGGGGAAAACGATCCCCGCGCGGAACAATACAAGCAAGTGCAAAAAGGACTAGGCATGGCAGCCGCAAAACTTGCCTCCTATGATCGCAGGAAAGCAGCCGAACAAAAGGACAAAGAAGCACCCCGTGGACGTAGGGGCACATCACCCGACAAGGAAAAATCACCCCGCCGAGTACGGGAGAAAGAAGCTTGGCGACGAGGAGATAGCCCGAGTGGCAGCGATAGCAGCCCAAGGGGTCGAGACCGTAGCCCCAGCCCGAGAAGAGGTCGAGATCCCAGCCCGCGGAGGAATCGAGATCGCAACCCGCAAGGAAATCGAGATCGCATCCCGTGAAAAGATCGAGACAGCAGCCGCTCGCGACATCGCAGCAAAGAACCGAGAGGAGACGCCAATCGCGATGAGCCCGGATACAACGCGCGATCGGACATCGCCCAGCGCAAGGTTGATAAAGGTCGGGCAGCCAGAAACCGTGCGCGCTCCCCATCCACATCCTCCGATGACGAAGTCTGCGGAGCCCTATGCTTTACCCGCAGCATCCGCGAAGCGCCGCTACCCAAAAGATTTAAGCTATCCACGGAAGTACAGAAATACGACGATTCACAAGAGCCTTCAGCCTGGTTGTCAGATTACCTCACGGCAGTAAAATGCCAACGTGGGAACAAAAACACAGCTATGCAGTACCTCAACCTACACCTAGTCGGTGCTGCCCGCAGCTGGCTCGAAGGAAGGCCGAAGGCATGCTACGGGTCTTGGGACGACCTAAACCTCGATTTCTGCAAAAATTTCCAGTCAACGTACAAAACACCTATGACCATCGAGGAGCTACGGGCTTGCAAGCAGAAAAGTGGCGAGTCTACTCGCGAATATATTCAGCGATGGACCACGCTAAGGAATACAGCAGGGAATACATTAGAAGAAGTCGCGGTTGAAGCATTCGCCAGAGGAGCACGGCGAATTTCTTTCAGGGAAGAACTGGGGCGACTAGCACCCAAAACCATGGGAGAATTGATGGCCATAGCCGATAGATGGGCAAACGGCGAAGACGCAGTACGCAACGAGAAAGATTCATCCCCAGCACGTGATGACGACCGCCATAGTCGAAAGAAAAAAAGAAAGAACTACGACCATGATGATCGAGAAGAATTTGTGGCAGCGGAGTTCATGAAAAATCGCGACATCGATATCGTGGAAAACACGAGTGGAAACCAAAGCAAGAAGACAAAACCCCCGAGGAGGACCTCGACGGTTACTGCACGCTACATCTATTTACAGATAAGCGCACAGGGAAAACTAAGGCAACACACCTTCTCAAGGATTGCTGAAAGTTCATCGATATCCACGAGGCCCTCTTGAAGAAAAATAGAGCAGCAATTAGTCAGGGTTACCCGCAGCTTCTCGGAGGAGGAACTCAAGGATTTCAACAGCACAAGCCCTGCCCCCAGCAGGAAACCAAAACGCAATGCTAGCTGTGCTGCCAGCGCCACCCGCCCCAAATCAAGGAGCCAACGAGTACCCGAACCCAGCAGGACTCTTAGGCATGATACAAAAGGTCTGTCCATCACGAAGAGCTCAGAAGACAAACACGCGACAGCTATGCATGGCTGTGCAAACTCCACCTACAATAACTGAGTATCTGAAGATGGCGGAACAACCGATAACTTTTTCCAAGGAAGACCACCCTCCGCGAGTCTATCGCCCAGGACACGCCGCACTTGTCATACAAGCACAAATTGGCAATTACGAGCTGGCTTGCGTGTTCATGGATGGGGGAAGCATCATCAACATCATCTACGCAGACACGCTCCGTCGTATGAACAAGAATTTGGATGGACTCGCAGAATAGAGACATCCTTCCACGGGACAGTTCCAGGAAAAGCAGTCCGTCCACTCGGAACAATCAACCTGGAGGTGGTGCTAGGCAACCGAAGTAATTACATGCAAGAATTTCTTGATTTCGAAGTCGTCGACTGGCCCTCACAGTACCATGCCATTCTTGGTCGAACGGCGTTCGCCAGATTCATGGCAGTACCGCACTACGCATACCTGAAGCTCAAGTTACCTGGAGAATATGGCAGAATCACCATCGACGGCGATTTTCAAAAGTCCAATAAATGCGACATCGAATTCAACGAGATCGCTCAATCCTTCAGGATGCAAGAAGAACTAGAGGAGATAGCAAAAACCACGGATCACTCCGTGATGCCTCTCACAAAGAAGAACGCTCCAGAGCTCGAGTTCAACACAAATAGCAGCACCCGCAAGCATCAAGTACACCCGACGGATTCTGCGAAGACGGCGATGGTGTCCACCACCCTCTCGCCAGCATAGGAAGGCGCGCTCGTCGAGATCCTCCGTGAGTACTGGGAAATTTTCGCCTGGCAGCCTTCAGATATGCTAGGGATACCCAGGGAGTTCGCCGAGCACTCACTCGAAGTCTTCAAAGACGCTAAGCCTATCAAGCTGACTACCCGAAGGTTCTCAGAGCCCAAACAAAAAGCACTCGGAGAAGAAGTAAACAGACTACTCGCAGCAAAATTTATTCGCGAGATAAAAATTTCCACCTGGTTAGCAAACCCGTGCTGGTTCCGAAGAAAAATACGAACATCCTTCGCGTGTGCATCGACTACACGTTGTTTAATAAACACTGCCCAAAGGATAACTTTCCCCTGCCACGAATCGATCATATCGTGGACTCTACAGCAGGTTGCCAACGCCTCTCTTTCTTGGACGCCTACTCAGGCTATAATCAAATTAGGATGAAGAAGGAAGACGAGGAGAAGACGGCGTTTATAACACCTCACGGTGTTTACTGCTACACAACAATGCCCTTCGGGCTGAAAAACGCAGGCGCGACATATCAGCGCTGCATGCAAAAATGCCTCGCCAAGCTCATTGGCAAGAACATGCAAGTGTACGTTGACGACATCGTCATCAAGACTCGAGTGGAAGATACGCTTCTCGATGATATCAGAGAAACATTCGACGCATTGAACGCATACCGAATCAAGCTCAACCCGACCAAGTGTGTCTTTGGCATCCCTGCAGGACACCTTCTCGGGTACCTGGTCTCCGCTCGAGGATCGAAGCTAACCCGGAAAAAATCCAAGCAATCCTGACAACGAAGGAGCCAACCAATCTCCGTGGCGTGCAGCAGCTCGCGGGACGACTAGCCGCCCTAAGCAGATTCATTGCAAGGCTAGGCGAGCAAGCGCTACCTTTCTACAAGTTACTGAAGAAAACGAATAAGTTCGAGTGGACACCCGAAGGATAGAAAGCGTTCGCAGACCTCAAGCGAGCATTGCAGAGCAAGCGCGTCCTGGCAACGCCACAAGAACGGGAGCCATTGTTCCTCTACCTAGCCGCGACAAATCAGGTTATTAGCACAGCAATCGTGGTCGAACGGCCGGAGGACAGCAAGGCGTTTGGTATCCAAAGGCCAATATATTACATCAGCGAAGTGCTTTCTCCCTGCAAACAGAGATATCCCCATTATCAGAAGCTCGCGTACGGTGTGTTGATCATAGCCCGAAAGCTCAAACATTACTTCTAGGAACACACCGTCACGGTGGTAAACGACGCATGACTGGGTACTATCATGAATAACCCAATGGCATCTGGAAGAATTGCAAAGTGGAGTATCGAGCTCGGCGCCTGGGACATCATATATGCGGGTCGCAAGTCTATCAAATCACAAGTGCTCGTGGAGTTCCTAAGAGAGTGGACAGAACTACAAACACCAGGCCCTCCAGAGTATACAAGCAATTGGATAATGTATTTCGATGGATCAAAGAGAAACGAAGGAGCCAGAGCTGGGGTATTCTTAATATCCCCGAGAGGTGACAAGTTACAATACGTCTTACGATTGGACTTTCCACCCGACGACCCGGCGTCAAATAATGATGCAAAGTACGAAGGCCTCCTACACGGCATGAAGATGGCGATTGCTTGCAGAGCAACCCGACTAATGATCTATGGAGATTCAAACCTGATAGTGCAGCAGACAATGAAAGACTGTGACGCCATTGCAGAAAACATGGTTGCCTATCGAGATATGTACAATCTACTCGAAGGAAGTTTCCAAGGGTGCGAACTAAAGCACATTGCGCGATCCAGCAACGAAGAAGCGGATAAATTGGCAAACATGGGTTCTACAAACACACCCATACCGCCTGGGATATACTTTGAAAGGATGATAAAACGATCAGTCAAAGTCAAAAAAGCAGCAGAAGCACCCGAGACATTGGAGACAGAGGTCAGCCCGTAAGCTGCTATGATTGAGCTTACCCACAACATCTCAAGACATTTTTTTTTGGTCGAGCCAGTCTGGACGCAGAAATACCTCGATTACTTGTCCAACAAATAGCTCCCAGCAGATATTCGCGAGGCTAGACAGATAGTGCGACGCAGCAAAGCTTTTCGAGTACTCAATGGAGAACTATACAAACAGAGCATATCAGGAATATTACAAAGGTGCATAGCGCCTGAGTATGGCAAGGAACTACTACGGGATATCCACCAAGGAGATTGCGGACACCATGCTAGCTGGAAGGCAATCGTGGGTAAAGCTTTTCGCGCAGGGTTCTGCTGGCTCACAGCAGCCAGGGATGCAAAGGACCTAGTCGACAGATGCAACACATGTCAAAGATTTGCGCCCAAGCCGCACGCCCCTGCCACTGAGCTTCACATGATCCCAATCGCCTGGCCCTTTGCGCAATGGGGGCTAGACATGGTGGGACCCCTGAGAAAATCAACACCTGGAGGATACACGCACTTGCTAGTTGCAGTGGACAAATTTACAAAATGGATTGAGGCCATGCCAGTCACCTCAGCCAGCGCTCAATGCGCCGTCAAATTTCTTGACTCTATCGTGTGCAGATTTGGAATACCACACAACATCATCACCGACAACGGAAGGCAATTTCACAGCAAAGGAAACTGAGCAGTTCTGCGAGGAAAAGGGCATCACCCTCAGTTTCGCCTATGTGGCTCACCCGCAAACCAATGGCCAAGTCGAGCGATCCAACTGATTGGTCTCGGCTGGAATAAGAAACGATTACTAGATCGACTGCACCCAGTAGCAGGACATTGGGCAGAGGAGTTACCCTCCGTACAATGGAGCCTACGCACGACCCCAAATCGATCAACAAACTACACACCATTTTTCATGGTATACGGAGCTGAAGCAGTCCTTCCCAAAGACGTCAAGTTCAGCGCCCCACGAGTCGTCGCTTACAGCGAAGAGACCTCTAAACGGGCACTCGCGGAAGACGTGGATGCACTCGACGAGATATGCGACATTGCACTCGCAAGATCCGCGGTATATCAACAGTCGCTACGCAACTACCACAGCCGTCGTATACGCCACATAGCCTTCGTGGCAGGAGATTTGGTGCTACGACTCAAGCAGAAGGAAGGACACAAGCTCGAGCCACCGTGGGAAGGACCCTTCATAATACACGAAGTTATCCCTGGTGGCGCTTATCGACTGAAGAACCCCGAGACCAGTGGCATCTACTCCAATCCATGGAATGTTGCACACCTCCGCAAATTTTATCCTTAGATTATTCTACTCGACAAAATAAGGCTATACTAGCCATGCTGTAGCTCGAAGACAATACATGACTTTTCAGTCATATTAATAAATTACATGGTTTCTCAACCATAGTTTCTCACGTCATTGATCTTTACACGCTAAATAACAGGTATACACCCCAAACACACGGGGGCTACGCCTAACATAGCATTATTTACAAAAGTAGGACTACAAACAAGGTCGGCACCTTGTAAAGTTTCAAGACAACTATACAAAGTAACATGATACATACATCCTATATTTACATATGGCGGCGAGCGTTTTCCTCGGCTAAAACCCGATCCACCTCTTCCGAGGTCAATCTAATAATTTCCTCTGCTGCAGGCCGAACAACTCTATAATGAGGGGTCATGTCGACTCGACCATCAGGGAGCATGGCTACAGAGTTGAAATTCACCTCAGGATGCCACAATCGGACGAAGGAAAGTGCTACTACGGACCCGCAGATCATTTGGTTGCAGACGCACTCGCGAATTTCTCCTTCTCGCCCGAAAGTTCTGAGCAGATGGCTCAAATCTTCTGGACCCCTTTCCAGCGGATAGAAAGCAGAGTTCACAGCAATCAAAGTCTCATGGCAGGAACTCACGAGCATCTTCGCCTGGATTACTCGATACTTCAAAGTAGCCAGCACAAAGCCTCGACCACGATCGGACCAAAAGTTATTTGCATGGGGTTTCGAACTACCAGCTTCATGAAGAATATGGTTCTCTACCCAATGCTTTTCACACCGATTGCTAGGATGAACAACTGCGAAGAAAGCTACAGAGTCAAAGAAAGAAAGAAGACATGGAAAGCTAGGGGGCTGAGATACTTACAAAGCAAATCTTGGCAACGGCCGCCAATTCATCCATCACAAACTGCTCACGTTCAACCTGCAAGTTTCTGTTTGGACTTGGCTACATCAGCCACCCCACGGAGAACTTTTAGTTTGTGTTCACCATCCGCAACACGGTCACGAAGGCCAGCAAAAGTGCTAACAGCAGCAACGAGCGGATCCAGTCGTACAGCAGATCCACTCGAAGACTCCGCGGCAGCACCAATTTCCTGGAGGAAAACACAAAGGTTAAGGAAAGAGTTTCAGAATAACCCCACTCGAGAAAGTAAAACCACCTATTTAAACAGGTGCTCGGGGGCTACTCCCACTGGGAGAACTTCACGACAATCAATGGCAGGGAATCACAAAGCTCGAATATCAAAAGAACATTCTGATTAAAGGAAAAAGTACGGGAATACATCCCAAAGGTTCATTACATCAGGAAGAACAAGTTAAAATAAATCCTATCCTATGGAATCGCGGAAGTGCTGCCACTCGCAGCAGGTTGCCCCTCGCGACTGGCGCTAGCAATCAAGGCGGCCAACTTCCGAGCCAGGGCTTCAGCTAGCTCGCCAAAAGGACGAAGCGCTACCTTTCTGCCCGTGGAAGGATTGACGGGGAGACTCGAGTAGGCTTCATCCAAGCCTTCAACTCCATGCGCCAGCGCAAACTGGATAGAAGTCTTCGCTCCGCACTCTGACTGGGCAACTGAGTAGGCCTGAAGGATGTCGTCCTCCAGAAAAACCTTCAGAAGACCGCCCAGAGTAGGCGGAACTGCCACGTTCACCAGAAGGCGATCATGTAAATTCCTCAACACTTGGGTGGCATCGCCGATGAGGGAACCGATCCGATCCGCATGCTTCTGGAGCTGGGCGAGGGAATCCGTCACCGCATCCACTCGAGTGACCCCAGGCAGCTCTAGCGCGACGCCAAGGATATCTACAAGAAGCAGTATTAGTTTCAAAGGCGGTCCAAGTTAACCATAGAATGCCAAAGACAAGTAATACTTACTCGCGAAGTTCTGAGCTAAAGGACGGAGGAAGTCGACAAGATCGTTGTCCTGTTTGACGCTGGCTTCCTCCAATTTCTTCAAGGCATCCTTAGCACCCGAGAGCTTCCCCTTGTAGTCAGCCGACTGCTTGCGAAGGGACTCAAGTTCCTTTCGAGCAGTCTCCAACTCAATCTCGAGGTTGTTCGCCCGAGTGATAGCGTCAGCCTTCTCAGCCTTCAGAACTTCGGCTTGAGATGCACAAACAATGGATTTCAGAAACGAAGAAATTCGCACGACTGGAAAAGATAAAGAGAAAAAGCAGATCAAGTTACCTCGGAGGAATTGACCTTCTGAGTCGAGTCGGTCGCGATCTGCCCGAAGGGTCACGCACTCTGTCTCAACCGAAATCACACGGCGGCCAACAGCCACGAGGGAGTCAAGGAGAGCCTGCAAAACAAGGAAGAAAGAAAATAAAAAGGTAGAAAAGTTTGAGCCTATTCATGACTGCACACACTCGTGAATAGCCTCGGGGGCTACTCCCATCGGGAGCACTGCCGTGCACCCGATAAATTGAAGAAAATAAAAAAGCTTAAGTTCTTGAGCCTGTAGCCAATCGCACAGGATTAACTGCAGCCTCGGGGGCTACTCCCATCGGGAGCACTGTCGTGCACCCGATAGAAATCCTAAAATGAACGAAGTACAGGATGCGAAGGAAGATAACAAAGTTTACCTGGCCTTGAGCGAGGCAGAGAGGATCAGCCGAGCTGCCCGAAACTTCTTTCGAGGTCCAACCCCTAACCAGAAAACTAGGGAGCTGATAGTCCGTAGCCGTAGCTGTGGGGACTGGACTCGGTGAGTTCTGGACGGTGCCGGCTATTGGAGTCCCACCCGCAGCAACTTCTTTCCTTTTTTCGAGAGGAAGTGAAGAAGCAAACCGTCCAGGGCTAATGGATTGGAGGCTGCCATGTAGGAAAACAACAAGCGTCAGAAGAAACAAAAAAGAAACGTTCGACTAGAACGAAGAGGCGAAAACTTACTCGTCATCATCCTCATCATCCAGCATATCCGCGTTCCAAGCGGTTTGGATTGTCGGATTGAGAGCAAGAGGAGCACGCACACTCAGCGGGGTCGCGTGGAGAGGCTCCTTATCAGACGCTCCGCCAAGGGAGTTGTCCTTAGAAGTAGCTTTGTCCCCCTCCGTCCGGCGGCGCTTGCGGTGCTGGAGGTCACTACCCGATTCTTCCATGTCATCCGAGGAGTCATGCTCAGAAATCGATTCGGCTTCGGCGATGCTTGTGTCGGCAGGGACATCCAGGTTGCTCGCCAACAAGTCCGAGACTTCTTCACCAGAAAACTGGCGGGTAGCAGGTGACCACCGCTAAACTCTACAAGAAGAGACGGAAGAAGAAATTCAGTCGACAAACTTTCAAGCTGGTGATAGCCTCAAAAGCTGCGACAAGAGAAAATCTGAACTTACTTCGGGTGGAGGAGGTTTCGAAGCCTCAAAAGCTACGACAGAGCAGTCAGGGAAGGTCTCACCCACTTTCAAGCTGGTGATAGCCGCGATTTTCTTCTCGAATTCAACATTCGAAAGTTCTTCGCGGCTCACGCGGCTGGGGTCTTCAAGACCCTGGTACTCCCACATCGTGGAGGGCCTCTCCTGCAGGGGCTGGATCCTGCGCTTGAGGAACACGCTCGCCAGGTGCAAGCCGTTCAGCACAACTCCTGCGGTTTGGCCACGAAGGGCGGCCACCTTGGCGAGTAGCGGGGCAATGACTCGACTTTCTTCAGCTGAAAGTTTGTGCGCCCAGGACTTCCACTGCTTCAGGACAGAGAACGGGTGGAACTCATGAACTCCACCTGCGCTGTTGTCGACGACGTAGAACCACTTCTTTCTCCATCCTTGCGCAGAGTCGATGAAGTGCATCGTGAAGTAGCAGTTGTCCGATTTTGTCTGGATTCCAAAGCCACCGGTGCGCAGCGGCTCTCCGGACTCAGTCTCTACCCGCGATTTCTCGCGGAAGACACGCATCTTGAAGAGGGCCTTCCAAAGCCCCCAGTGAGGGCGGATGCCCAAGAAGCACTCGCAAAAAACGATGAAGCACGAGATGTGCTGCACCGCATTTAGAGGCAGATCGTGGAGCTGTATGCCATAGACATACAGCAATGCCACAAGGAAAGGATGGAGGGGAAGGAGAGCCCGCGCGAAATGTGATCCGCGAAGATCACGCGTTCGTTCGCGCGGGGATTTGGTACCTCTTCATTTTTATCGAGGCGAACCCGCTTCTTGGTCTCCGGCGGCAGCAGCCCCCCCATCTGCATCTCCTTGATGCTTTTGTTCGTCGTGTTGGGCGAGTGCCAGTCGCCTGAGCGCGGTGCAGGTGGCGCAGGAACTTCCTCCGTCGCCCTCAAAGAAGAAACAGCAGCGCTATGCTTCTTGCCTCCCGCCATGGATGCTGGTGCGAGCTCACAGAGAGAGAGTTGAGCGCGAGGAAGACGAAGACTGGAAGCAAATGACGGGAACTTTTCACCGTTTACCCAAGGGCCACATTTATACATAGGGCCGCCCGATCCTAGCCATTCATCGAGCAACGTGGCGCCCATCGCGGCTGCCACGCGTGAAGGTGAAACGAAAGGGCGGCGGAAGCTGTTTCGTGCCACGATCCCAACAGTAGATCATGCGCAATTACTGCGCGCAGTTCGCGTAAAAACCGGAAACGACGTCTCGTTCCGAACAAAAAGCTGACAAGGTGGGCCAGCACCTCTGCTCTCGCTCCGTCACGTCCCATCGGGAGGATAAAGTGCGCCGTGACGTCATAGCGCACATCATCAATCCCAAAATTTCTTCGGATAAAAGTCCCAAACACGAAACAGACTTCGTATGGCCAAATCAAAAACGCGAGAACTCCTTCGCATGAAGCTCCAAACACGAAATAACTTCGTATGGACAAACTGTGACGCCAAAATTCTCTGGCATAAAAGTCCCAGGTATGAAATTTGTTTCGAATGGGCATGACAAAATTTCCAAACACGAAAACTCTTTCGTATGGAAGGAAGATTACAAAGCACAAAGCACTTTGTGCGCAAAATCAAGGGAGAAAATTCACTCGCAATATCTCTAGACAAAAACCTCCTAGTGCGTAGCTCCTACCACTCGATCATACGATGTACACACATCAATCTGCCGGGTCGTTCGGCCGACTAGGCACATCCGGATGCCGTATTTCTTTTGAGTACGAAGGTAAGACCCAAAAGATCTCTCTTGAGGTCCTGGAATCGCACTCAAGCTGCGTCCTCCCGTAAATTCCGTGTCAACAAAACGAAGAAAAATCCTAGCGGACGCGCCAGGTACCCCTTTAGGTTAAGTTCGACTCGGTAAGAACTCAACAGCCCAGTCGCAACAATCACCTCGCCGGATTCGAGTCAGAGGTCTCGAATTTGTGTAGGCCAGAACTGTTTTTCCCTACATGCCATTAATTGGCCCTGAGCTTTCGGGAGAGCCAAGCGACTGAGCCGCATCCTTCTGCGAAAACAGCCAACAAGGCACATTTACCACTCGATGCACGAGTACGGAGACGCATCGCGCACAGGGTATACACCCTCAAAACCTGACGATTGAATAACCAATCGAAGAAATCAAGAACGGACTCTGAGTGCTCACCCGACTGATTCTCAATCGACTAAACACTCGGGGGCTACTGACGAAGGGATGGATCCTAGGCCTGTCGGGTATGCCTACCTGGTCTCAGGCCCACGGCCCAGGCTCTAAAGGAGGCGTCGCGTACTATTCTAGAAGGCCCAATTGAAGCCCACCCGCAATGCCTTGCGGGTTAAGATAGGAAACTTGTAACTGACATAGGGTTAGAGTTCGAGTCCTACACGGGTATGGTTTGAGACCTGGCCACCTATATAAGGCCAGGAGAACCACCGGGAGAGGACCAAGCAATAACGCACCAGCAAGCATTGAGCTCGAGATCGTACTCTCGACTTGAGCAATCCCCCATTGTAACCGATCTATTCGTGAATACAGATCGACAGAGGCATGAGTAAGGGTTTTACCTCTACGAGGGCCCCGAACCTGGGTAAATCGTGTCCCCTGTCTAGCCGACGACTGTCACCAGCGCCTACACGTTCTCTAATCGAAACCCTATGGGTTCACCCGAGGGACTTGTTGAGATGCAGATTCGACAGGCACATATGAGGAGAGATGTGTATAGATCGGTGCAAAGATGCATTACTTGGAACAAGGCCAAGTCCAAGTTAAAACTTCACGGGTTGTATACTCCATTGCCATCACCAAATACACCGTGGAAACATATAATTATGGATTTTGTGTTGGGCTTGCCAAGGACAAAAAGAGGACATGATTCTATCTTTGTGGTTGTGGACAGATTTTCTAAGATGTCTCACTTCATTGCTTGCCACAAGAGTGATGATGCTTCTCACATTGCTAACCTCTTCGTTAGAGAGATAGTGAGATTACATGGAGTGCCAAGGACAATTGTGTCAGATAGAGATGTGAAATTCATGAGCTATTTTTGGAAGACACTATGGGGGAAGCTTGGAACAAAATTGTTATTTTCAACAACTTCTCACCCCCAAACTGATGGGAAAACCGAAGTGGTGAATAGGACATTGTCAACATTATTGAGAAGCATGATCAAGAAAAATTTGAAGGAGTGGGAGGAGTGCTTGCCACGTAGAATTTGCATACATTAGGGCTGTGCATTCAACTACTCAACTATGTCCTTTTGAGGTGGTATATGGGTTCAAGCCTATTACTCCATTAGATTTATTACCACTTCCTACACAAGAGATAATAAATATGGAGGCATCAAAGAGAGCTGATTTTGTGAAGAAAATTCATGAGAGAACAAAATAAGCAGTTGAGAAGAAAGGACAACATGTGACTGAAAGAGTTAACAAGAAGAGAAAGGAGGTGATATTTCGGCCAGATGATATGGTGTGGGTTCATTTTCGTAAAGACAGATTTCCCACATTGCGCAAATCAAAATTGATGCCTAAAGGTGCTGGTCCTTATAGAGTTATTTCGAGGATGAATGATAATGCATACAAGATAGACCTCCCAATTGATGAGTTTGGTGTTAGTAATTCTTTTAATGTGGCTGATTTGACACCATACCATGGAGATGATCTTGCATCGAGGATGATCCCTTTTCAAGAGGGGGAGGATGATGAGGACATCCCTAGCTCTTCACCTATTGTTACACATGATGATATTTCTATAAAAGATGACGAAGTAAGGATTGGTCCCATGAAAAGATCAAGGACCAAATTATTACAACAACAGGTGAATTCACTCCTACTTGAGTATAATATTTATAATTATGAGAACTTTATACTGCCTAAATCCATGCATTTATGTATTCTCAGGTTTGTTGATAACACAAGCATGAAAGGAGGAGATCATGAAGAGGAGATACACATGGACGAAGAAGGACTTGAGGAGGAGCTGGAAAACAAGTGCTAGAAGGGTGAAAACAAGGAATAGCAGAAAATAACAATTGTTATTTCATGAAAACAATTGTTATTTCATGGAAAAAAGGGGATGGCGCCTCCACAAGGTTAAATGCGCCTAGTAGAAGTCCTAATTATATTAGGCATGGTTTGTATACCATCATAGGCCGCACCCCTTAATGGTGGGTCGGTTTGTATCTAGTTGGTTCGAACCAAGTCCAAAACAAGTCCAAGTTGGGTCCTATTCGGGTTGGGTTGGGTTGCTTGCGCAATCCCCCTTGTGGCCGCACCCCTACCCCTCATATATACCCTTTGGTGCGAATTAGATAGGTAGACTACGATAAAACATAAACCCTAGAATCTAGGTTGTATTGCTTGAAGCATTCATCTTGAATCATACTTCCATTGCAAGTCTGAGTGTATTCTGCTGTTCCACTGGTAATAAGGAGAAACAGGGCCACTTGTAGTCGGTGGCTACTTGTGAAAGAGTGTGGAGTCTCGAATCTCCAAAGGGGTTAAGTGATGTTGCAATTGGTAACAGGGTTTGGCGAAAGGAGAGAGCGAGGTATCACATTGGTTATCAAATTATCAAGAGATCACTGAGAAGATCGGGCTACCCCTTATCAAGAACCAATTTCATGCATGATTTCTTTATAAAGCTCATAAGAAATAGCACTAGAACTAGCACCGATATCACATAAACCATAATAACAATGATCACCTATCCTAACAGATAGCACAGGAACACCGGGTTTCCTAGATTTACTAGGATGAGAGACAATATTAGAAGCATCTTCACAAAATATATTTGTCCCTCTTCTACATTTTCAGAAACAAGGTCCTTTACTATTGCTACTGTAGGTTCTACAGTTATTTATTCCTCAGGTTCTACAGGTTTCCTTGCACTTTTATTAACCACACTAGCTAACATAGAGTGTTCTTTTACCTTAGCAGGGAAAGGCATTTTCTCAATATAAGGTTCAGGCACAATAGAATCAACAGTATGAACTTTTATAGCTCTAGCAGGTGCACAATTAATAGTATCTTTATAAGGTGCATGGTACTTATCCCATTCCTTTTTAGGAATATCAATGTAAGAAGCAAAAGCCTTATATAAGTTTGCAGTAACTTGAGAATCAAGACCATAAACAATACTAACATTATGAAAATCCTCATATGACATAAACGTTTTAATGCATACATAGTCATAATTTATACCTGACTTTCTACCTTTGTCATTCTCCCATGATTTAGTGTTTTCTTGAATACGGTCAAGAAGATCCCATTTAGCTTCATCCTTCATACGTGTAAATGATCCAGAACAAGAAGCATCCAATTAATCCTTATCATGAAGAGGAAGCCTTGCATAGAAATTATTAATAACAATATTAACGGGGAGCTCATGAATGGGGCATTTGAGCATTAGTAACTTCAATCTCCCCCATGCTTGGGCAATACTCTCTTCGTCATGAGGCCAAATATTATATATATAATTCCGATCTCTATGGATTTCACTTGGAGGATAGAATTTAGAATAAAAGAGAGGTACAATTTCCTCCCATTCAATAGTCTGGCTATTTTTCAGCAGTTTGAACCATTCAGAGGCTCGGCCTGTCAATGATATAGAGAATAATTTCCTCTTCACTTGACTCATTGTAATACCTGCACACTTGAAAAACTCCCATAATTCATGTAAAAAGAGCAAATGATTACAAGGATGGACATTTCCATCACCTGAATATCAGTTATCCATAACACGTTTAACAATCTTTATAGGTATTTTATAAGGATCCAAATCATCATGCGGTGGGTCACTTACTACCATAGGAGTGGTAGCAGTGCCCGCAAATAAGGACTCAAAAGGAGTTCCAAACATAGTGTAATAAAGTAGTAGACAGAAATAAAAACAACACTTACAACAGAAGCTTCCTTTATCAATTCCACTTCCCAATAGCGCTTCACTCCCCGGCAACGGTGCAAGAAAATAGTCTTGATGACCCCCAAGTATAGGGGGTGTATTGTAGTACTTTCGATAAATAAGAGTGTCGAACCCAACGAGGGGCAGAAGGTGTTGACAAGCAGTTTCGATGAAGGAATAACTGTAAATACTGGAAAATAGATTTGTAGGGTTCTTTGATATTGTAGATAAATAAAGTGCGAGTAAATAAAATGCAGTAGTAATAATTGAAGCAAGTGGCACAATCCTTTCTTCATCAAAGGACAAGCCGGTGAGTTTACTTATGATTAACAAACGTTCTCTAGGACACACGGGAGGTTTCTGTCAAGTGCTTTTGTTCCATGCAGCTGAATAATGTTAGGTGTTTTGATAAGTGTTGTGTGGGTGAACCTATGATAATGTACCGTCCCATCCAAGACTAATACATAATTGTGATTATACCCCTTGCAAGCATCCACAACTACAAGAAAGTAATTAAGAAATAAAATCTAACCACAGCTTTAAACACCGGGATCCTACGCTCCCTCGTGTAATGCTTTTCTAACGGGGGTTTATTTTTCTGTCACTCCGGCAACCCCACAATTAGTGGCCAAATACACGATGCATTCCCCTAGTCCCATAAATGGTGAAGTATCATGTAGTCGATGTTCACATGACACCACTAGAAGAATACCACCACAACTTAAATATCAAACATTAAATATTATTCTACATTACTTCACTACTAACAACTTGACTTCTTCCATGTCCTCAAGAACAACAGGAACTACTCACAACACATCATATAAATTATGATCAGAGGTGATATAATGGATGATAAAAATCTGGTCATAAAGTGCAAACACCAATAAGTCTCACAAGCATCAACTACTAACAAGTAATCCATACCGGGAGAGAGATCTAATGCAAAACAACGATAGAGGCCCCTAATTGTTACAGCGGGATGAAGGTGGATGATGAGGGTGATGGTGCTGTTGGTTATGACGATGATGATGACGATCTTGATGATGCCCGGAGCAATGACGGTGACGATGGCGATGATTTCCCCACTCCGGAGAGGAATTTTCCCGACAGATTTCTCCCTGCCAGAGAGCTTTTCTCTCTCGGGTGTTCTCTGCCCCGCAGCGGCGGCAGAATAATTCTTCGAGGATGGAATGAGGCTTAGAGTTCCCTCGGGACCAGGGGGCCAAAGATGACCCCTAGAGGTGGGACAGGGTGGCCACACCCCTAGGTGGCGCGGCTGGGGGGGCACCCCTAGGTGTGGGCCCCTGGTGGCCCCCCTCTCGCTCTCCTTCTGGCTGTGTTCCTCCTCTAGACTTTTAGGAAGCCCCGGATGTCCCCCTTCTTCTTCTGATCTGATGAAATATGGTATCTCGACGGTGCTTTTTCCATCAGATTTCTGGTCCCGGTGTTTATTCTCCAAAAATAATAAACATGCAAAATAAGATAAAATAACATAAGAGATGCATCATAACATGAAATATATCGATGAATAACAGGAAATTATTATATAAAATAGCGATGCAAAATGATGAGGTGTTGACCTCTAAGTTGGCCCGATCTTCACGAATCGACAAGAACGAACGAAGAACGCACGAGAACGCGAAGAACACGAGAGGGGGAATCGAGGGGAAATCGAGGGCAAACGCGCGGAAACACCAAAAGGGGGAAGATAACTCGTGAAGCCTACGAGGGATCGCAAACCCAAGTCAACAACACGCTAATTGAAACCGATTCCTCTGACCGGTCGGTCCACCGATCCAACAGAAGCCCAAAGGGGAAGGTTGGCAAGCGCTACTAGAATCACTATGTGAGAGAGTAGCTCCTTGGAGAGATCTTGATACGGTCCTAGATGAACATCATCAACATAGTAGTAGCCTCGTAAGAGGAGTCACCTCACAAGAGGGATACAAGGGCAAAGCCCGAAGTTCTCAAATCATCCCTAAACCCTAGATCTAGCCACCGGGGTCCCTTATATAGCTCGGGGTCGAAACGGGGGTCGAAACGGTGCAAAAACGGGCAATTCCCGTGCATTTTGGGGCCACGCCGGCCTGGGAGCCGGCATGCCCGGCCTGGGGGGGCGCAGAGGCCGGCCTGGTGCCGGGGTGGGAAAGAGGCAGGCCGGCCCCTTCTGTTGGGTGCCCGGCCTGGGGCCGGGGTGGGGGAAGGCAGGCCGGCCTAGAGGCCGGGGCGCTCGGGTAGGGGGCCGGCCTGGGAGGCCAGCCCGAGGCCGGGGTGGGCGAGGGGGGAGGCCGGCCTGCTCTGTGTGGGGGCCGGCCTGAGGTGGTTGGAGGCCGGCCTGGCCGGGGGTGAGGCCGGGAGGCCCCGTTTCCCTCCGTTCTTCCTCCTCGGAACTCCGATCTTGACGCCGTCTTCACCCGCTTCTTTCCTAGCTCCGTGTGCACCTTCTTGGATGTGTTCTTGAGCATCTTGGGCACCATCTTGGGTCTCCATGTCGTGATCCCACCTATGCATGTAGAGGGGTATTTCATGAGGTAGAGCACCGTTCACCAAGTCACCGGAAACGCACGGAGATAGGAGTGAGTTTACCTTGTTGCGTATCGATGTTGTGCTTGGTTGAATACGGTGGGCTACATCATCTCCCCCCTTGAAAAAGAGTCGTCCTCGACTCTCGTTCCATCCATATGTGAGCGGGAGAAGGAATGTTGACGACGGAGATGTCGTTGAAGTTGAGCCGCTTGTCGAAGTTCATGTGACGGTAGGCTCGTAGTGGGGGAGGTCCAAAGGTGATGAAGATCATGAAAGGGTCCCCCTTGGATGGTTGAGGAAGATCTTGCGAGGCGGTGTAGTCGTTGAAGTTGAGCCTCTTGTCGAAGATCATGCCAAGGTATGTTCGTGGAGGGTCTGGTCCAAAGGCGATGACGATCTTGACATGATCTTCCATGGGTGGATGAGGATGAGCTTGCGGAAGCGGTAGAGTGTAGTCGTGGCGATCATTGTCGTTGACGCGCTTGTTGAACTCCAAGTGCATCTTGACGAAGGGGATGTAGACGTGGTAGTCATTGTCGTTGACGCGCTTGTCGAACTCCAAGTACATCTTGACGTAGGGGATATAGATGGAGAAGTCGTTGAGGTCGAAGTGCTCGTGATGCGTCGTGTAGATCTTGACTTGAGGAATGTGGATGGAGAAGGCATTGTCGGCGAAGGGCTTGTCAATCTCCATGTGGATCATGACTAGCGGAATGTACTCCGTCCAACTCTTCAAGTCGGTGTCGATGTTCATGCTTTGTGGGGAGCCTTGTATGTGGAGAAGGCGATGATGTCGAGGATGCTTGATAGGGTCACAAAATCTCTGCAAAATAGACAACAAAGATGGAGAGAAAGTTGGTAAGCCGTTAGTGTCAATAAGCACAAATGGGGTTTTGCTCTCAACTCTCATCTCACTATTGGTGGCTATCATGGCAATGCCTCTAAGAACACTCATGCTTTTTCCACTCATTATGGGCTTGTGGCTCTCACTCACGTGATGGTGGATCTCTCTCTCACCACTCATCTCGCTAGAAACTTGAGAGGGGACACTAGAAGGCTCCAAAGTCTTGGCACAAGAGGTGTGCGGGTTTGTCGAAGTCGTTGCATTGCTTGGATTCGGTAGTGTCATAGCATGTGGCGAGGAGGACTCGATCATCTCATCTCTTGGGTTGATCTCCAAGTGTGGGAAGGGTGGCTTTCTTGGAGGAGGAGGTAGGGTCATGGCTTGTGTGAAAGAAGGCTCCAACATCTCCGTGATGTGGTAGTGTAAGCCATGCCTTGTAGCGTCCTCAAATGGTCGATGATGATGATGATTAAGATATCCTTGGCTAGAAAGGTGGCTTGAGCGTGGCCTTGTGGAGGTTGGCATGAGATGCTTTGAAGTCAAGCGGAGAGTGTCACCTAATTCGTCGTTACCTCCATCAATGATAGATGGGCCATTGACGCCGGCTCTAGAAAGGTTGCATCGTTGGTCCCTATCTTGAGGATAGGTTTGAAGAACTCGTGTCAACACTCGCGATGAATTCTCGGCCTCATTGCAATTGACGCTTTCGTCACCATTGGTCGGCATGTCCAAGGAATTGAGAGCTAGTTGGTGCAAGGCATAGTATTGGCCTTCACTCATGTAGGCATGGTCACCATTTTGGTTGGCAACCAAGATCATCTCGTTGATAGCATTGGGAGCTCTCTTGTCGATGGTCGGAGTTGTCACTTGTGTCATTGGAGACGAAGAAGAAGAATGCCTTAGAGATGATGGCAAGGGATGAGCCTCTTTGACAATGTCACATGCATCAACGTCTTCATCGTAGAGTGGTAGAGTGGTCTCCTCATGCATATGGTGATGTTGATCTTGTGTCATGGGAGGAAAAGCTTCACACTCTTGATGTTGGTGTTGCGCTTGTGGCGATGAAGGAAACTCATGGCCTTGATCATGAAGGTCATTGTTCATCCTCATAGAATGTCGCTCAAGGAGGTTGTGGTTGGGTGTTGATGGAGAAGTATCTCGCGCCTATTGTCTCGAGGAAGTAGTGGTATGATAGTGTCCATGGCGAGGATGTTCTTGATCCTTCTCTAAGGCTGGGTGCGAATAGAAAGCACAGTCTTGGTGAAGATGTGGTGGAGGCTCCCATTCCTCATATGGATGGTGACGCTCATGGTCCTTGCACCTTGTAACATTGAGGCAAACGGCGCTCAAGTTATTGTCTTCATGGCCTAGGTGATGTGGTGCTTCATCCAATATGGGAGAAGAAGCATCATGGATAGCATCTCCATTGGACGCACCATCTTGGTCGCCGCCTTGGCAATCCCACATTATGTGACCATGGCCCTTGCACATGGGGCATAAGAGGTCTTCATCTTGAAGGAGAGGGGAAAGTAGGCTCATAGCATCCGTGCCTAGTGGTGGTCGAAGTGGGCTCTCATAGGGGTCTTCATCAAAGAGAGGAAGTGAGCGATCATTTGTAGCATGCCCACTTGGTTGTTTATAATGGTGGTGCTCATAGGGGTCCTCATCAAAGATGGGAAGTGAAGTAGCATGTTGAGCAATCCCACTTGATTGTTGTCGATGGTGGCGCTCAATGGGGTCTTCCTCGAAGATGGGGAAAGACACGCCATAGGGAGCATTCGCACTCGCTTGATGTTGAGAAGGGCTCTCATTTGGGTCTTCATCAAAGATAGGCGGTGGAAGCTCATGTGGGTCATCCTCGTTGGTTTGGCGATGGCGATCATGATGGAGAGGATGGCGCCGGTGGTCATTGTGGTGGAGTTGAGGGAGGCATTCACGAGAAGCCATGTCGAGGTCACCTTCTTGATAATGGCCTTGGTCTTGGTGGTCATTGTGGTGGTGACACACATTTTGCCTTGGAAGCCTTGAATGTGGGCAAGCACCATCCACGAAGCCATTTAGACCATAGTCATGAGTACAGCTTGGAGAAGGTGGGTGATGAAGAATATCCGGTCGTAGAGGGTGATCTTGAAGAGGGTCACCACGGCCTTGTCAGTGTCGAGGTCGAGGTAGTGGTGATGGCGAGCGATGCTCAAACCAATGTCGTCGTGGGACTTGTGGTGGAAGATGCGGTGAGGTGGGTGTACCACTCTCTTCCATATGGCGATGGTGATCATGGCGACGGTCTTGGTGATGAGCGTGGTGATGATAGCGTGGTTGATGACGAAGCTTGCGGCTCTCCCGCACTTCATGTGTGGGATGACTCCGCAAGTCATTCGGATGCCTTGGCTTCTTGGCCTTCTCTCGTGATGGGGCCTCGATGATGTCCTTCTTGTGGCGCCGTCTAGATGTTGAGGATCTTGACGTGGCCAACTTGTCGGATTTCTTGTCGTTGCGCCATCTTGAGGTTGAAGGGACTTGTCTTGTGTTGGCCTTGGCATTCTCCTTGAAGTTCCTTGGTGGCGAGCATGAACCATCGGAGTTTCTTGACAATCGAAGCTTGGCGAGGAAGTTCTTGTAAGTGAGCTCATCCATGTCGGAGTCGAAGTAGCTTGGGGAGTCGTTGTTGGTGTCGTACTCCGTCATGGTTGTGGATGCGTTGTCGGTGTAGCATGGCTCCATCTCGTCATCCAAGCTTGCGATGTCATAGTTGTAGTAGTGGTTCATGTCGGTGGAGCACATGGAGTCGAAGTCGGCGTGGTGGTTGTGGTACTCCTCCATGTCGATGATGCTTGGGGAGGAGTAGTCGGTGTAGAGCTCGATGTCGTGGTCGTAGTAGTGGTGGTGATCCACCATGTCATGCTCGTAGTAGTGGTCATCCACGATGTCGTGCTCAGAGTAGTGGTCGTCCACCACGTCATGCTCGTAGGAATGGAGGTCCATGTCTAGCTCGTTGTAGTCGTAGTGGTCCATCATGGACTCATCATGGTCATCATGGCCTCCATATGATCCGCTCTCGCTATACATGGTTAGTCAACAAGCGCAAGTGTATATATAGAGTGTGAGGACCTAAGAGCTCAACCCTCACCTTTTAGCAAATGTTGGAAACTAGTGGACCAAGCCAAGAGAAACCGACAACGAAAAGAATGAAGTGACTTGAGTTTGAAAGATCCCAAAAACACGCTCCAAAACACACACGACTTATTGGTGGATGGCAATGGGTTAGAAATGTGGCGAGGAAAACGAAAAATCCAAAGAAAAGTTTGTTGTCAAACGTGGATAAGAATCAAAGAAAAGTTAGCACGAAAACCAAACCTAGTGGAGGAAAATGCTATGGTGGAAACAAAAAACACACACACACACAAATGATAAATGGGGTTAGTGCGGCCAATGGACGAGCGGAGACGAAATGTACCTATCGAAGACTAAGCTCAATGCCACACCAACGCAAGGAGGACGCTAGCTCAAACCGCAATTAAGTAGAGGCAACAAGATTCACAATGTGGCAACCGACCACTCTCTTCTCTCTCGCAAATCGAAGCTATGCGTTCCTACAAATGATAGCAATTGGCATCGATCTTTGCTTCTTTTGGCTCTTTTTTGCTTCTTGTGCTCTTTCTCCTTTCTCTCTTTTTTTTTGCTGATGATGATGCGGAGATGATTCCCAAATGCCAATGCCTACTCGTAGCTAGTCTCTCACAAGCGCAAAACTCGCACTCTCGGTGCCACAATGCGATGCTAAGCGGTGTAAAAGAACTAGTCCAAGTAGGTAAGGTACACAAAGGAATGGCTTAGTTCAAGCGGAAGCAAGTTATACCTATGCGGTGGATGATCTCGGACTTGTGGCCGGTGGGTGTCGATGTCGTGTGGATCCGATGATGTAGATGCGTAGGCGATGTTGATGGCGACGCGTAGGAACTTGCCTCACTCAAATCGGAGCAACGACGACAAAGAAAAACAAGATACAAAATCTGTCCAAGAATCGAAGAGCAGGAATTTTCTGTGATTTTTGCTCAAATTCGAAATTTCTCCCAAATCAAGAAATTTTTGGACAAATTCAAGAATTTTGGCTGAATAGGAAGATGGGGAATGGTTTTTGGCAACAAATCTATAAAACAAAACCACGAAAAACTCAACAAATCAAGAGATCGGTCGAAATCCCTTTCGGCTATTTTTGGTCAAATTTTCGAATTTATGGTGGATAGAAGAAAAATTGGTGGTAGGGGAGGGGGTGGGGTGTCGGATTCGTGTCAATCTAGCTCTGGATACCAGATGATGAGGTGTTGACCTCTAAGTTGGCCCGATCTTCACGAATCGACAAGAACGAACGAAGAATGCACGAAGAACGCGAAGAACACGAGAGGGGGAATCGAGGGGAAATCGAGGGCAAACGCGCGGAAACACCAAAAGGGGGAAGATAACTCGTGAAGCCTACAAGGGATCGCAAACCCAAGTCAACAACACGCTAATTGAAACCGATTCGTCTCACCGGTCGGTCCACCGATCCAACAGAAGCCCAAAGGGGAAGGTTGGCAAGCGCTACTAGAATCACTATGTGAGAGAGTAGCTCCTTGGAGAGATCTTGATACGGTCCTAGATGAACATCATCAACATAGGAGTAGCCTCGTAAGAGGAGTCACCTCACAAGAGGGATACAAGGGCAAAGCCCGAAGTTCTCAAATCATCCCTAAACCCTAGATCTAGCCACCTGGGGTCCCTTATATAGCTCGGGGTCGAAACGGGGGTCGATGTCGTGTGGATCCGATGATGTAGATGCGTAGGAGATGTTGATGGCGACACGTAGGAAGTTGCCTCACTCAAATCGGAGCAACGACGACAAAGAAAAACAAGATACAAAATCTGTCCAAGAATCGAAGAGCAGGAATTTTCTGTGATTTTTGCTCAAATTCGAAATTTCTCCCAAATCAAGAAAGTTTTTGGACAAATTCAAGAATTTGGCTGAATAGAAAGATGGGGAATGGTTTTTGGCAACAAATCTATAAAACAAAACCACAAAAGACTCAACAAATCAAGAGATCGGTCGAAATCCCTTTCGGCTATTTTTGGTCAAATTTTCGAATTTATGGTGGATAGAAGAAAAATTGGTGGTAGGGGAGGGGGTGGGGTGTCGGATTCGTGTCAATCTAGCTCTGGATACCAGATGATGAGGTGTTGACCTCTAAGTTGGCCCGATCTTCACGAATCGACAAGAACGAACGAAGAACGAACGAAGAACGCGAAGAACACGAGAGAGGGAATCGAGGGGAAATCGAGGGCAAACGCGCGGAAACACCAAAAGGGGGAAGATAACTCGTGAAGCCTACAAGGGATCGCAAACCCAAGTCAACAACACGCTAATTGAAACCGATTCCTCTCACCGGTCGGTCCACCGATCCAACAGAAGCCCAAAGGGGAAGGTTGGCAAGCGCTACTAGAATCACTATGTGAGAGAGTAGCTCCTTGGAGAGATCTTGATACGGTCCTAGATGAACATCATCAACATAGGAGTAGCCTCGTAAGAGGAGTCACCTCACAAGAGGGATACAAGGGCAAAGCCCGAAGTTCTCAAATCATCCCTAAACCCTAGATCTAGCAACCGGGGTCCCTTATTTAGCTCGGGGTCGAAACGGTGCAAAAACGGTGCAAAAACGGGCAATTCCCGTGCATTTTGGGGCCACGCCGGCCTGGCCGGCCTGGGGGGAGGGGGCGCAGAGGCCGGCCTGCAGGCCGGCCCCTTCTGTTGGGTGCCCGGCCTGGGGCCGGGGTGGGGGAAGGCAGGCCGGCATGGAGGCCGGGGCGCTCGGGTAGGTGACCGGCCTCGGCCAGCCCGAGGCCGGGGTGGGCGAGGGGGGAGGCCGGCCTGCTCTGTGTGGGGGCTGGCCTGAGGTGGTTGGAGGCCGGCCTGGCCGGGGGTGAGGCCGAGAGGCCCCGTTTCCCTCCGTTCTTCCTCCTCGGAAGTCCGATCTTGACGCCGTCTTCACCCGCTTCTTTCCTAGCTCCATGTGCACCTTCTTGGATGTGTTCTTGAGCATCTTGGGCAACATCTTGGGTATCCATGTGGTGATCCCACCTATGCATGTAGAGGGGTATTTCATGAGATAGAGCACCGTTCACCAAGTCACCGGAAACGCACGGAGATAGGAGTGAGTTCACCTTGTTGCCTATCGATGTTGTGCTTGGTTGAATACGGTGGGCTACATCATAAAATGGACGTATCATCCCTCCTCATCATAGGATACAACAACGGCGATGGAGATGATTCCGGGGGCACTTCCCTGTCCTGGCAGGGTGCCAGAACAGAGATCTGTCCCCCCGAAACTTATCGGCGGCGGCGGAGCTACGGATGTATTTTGTGAAAAAAGTCGATTCATCTAGGGCTTTCCCTCGGGGGAGTATATATAGGCAAAAGGGCGATGCCGGGGGGTGGCCACGGAGCCCACACCACCAGGGGGGCCCGTGCCACCCTATGATGTGGCCACCCTGTGGCCCCCCTCCGGGGCTCTTCGGGACTTCTGGATGCTTCCGCGGAAAACAGGAACTTCGGGATTCGTGGGGTCCAATTCCGAGAATATTTCCAGAACAACTTTTCTGAAATAAAAAACAGCAGAAAACAAGGAACTGACACTTGGCATCTTGTTAATAGGTTAGTCCCGGAAAATGTAAGAAAACGTAGGAAAACATACGGAAAACATGTAGCAATTGGCATAATATCAACATGGAACACCAGAAATTATAGATACATTGGAGACGTATCAAGCATCCCCAAGCTTAGTTCCTACTCGTCCTCGAGTAGGTAAACGATAAAACAAAATAATTTCTGAGGTGACATGCTACCACACAATCTTGATCATAATATGTAAAGTAGAGCATGTAAACTAGGATCAAATGAACTAAAGCTGTGATTTATATTTGTCATCAACAAGTAATGCATAAACAAATAAGAAGAAAGAAGCAAAACTTTTAATGAATCAATACTAAAATATTATCAACCGTGAAAAGTTTATTAGAGATGATTTAAGCTTTCAAGAACAACAATATCATGCACGTCAAACGATCTTCACAACCCCTAATAGGATCAAGTCAAACTTTCCACATGATGCATTGCTTGAATCTTAAACTATTTGCGCACTAGAAACAAGCAAGTGTTCTGCGTTGGTCCCTGGCACCAGGATGTTATGGCAAAGAGAACATTATGGGGGGGTTTGGTAGGTCAATGGAAGAAAGGCTCACAAATCTCAAAGTGGTCATTAGACAAGATTAAGTCTTACAACCGAAGTTATGCAAGGAGTAGGGATTGCCACACAACGGATGCACATAGAACTATAAGTGTATGAAATCTCTCCAATGGAACTAGTGGGGGTGCATCCAAGTTGCTTGCTCACGAAGACCTAGAGCTCATTTGAGGAGGCTCATCATTGGAATATACAAGCCAAGTTCTATAATGTAAAGGTCCCCACATAATTATGAATGAATGATAATATGAAAACTTTTTTCCAAACTGAAGTATTGGTGCTAAACATGAAGCACAAGTGTGGTATAAAGTATAGTGATGCGCCCCCTCTCACTTTATTCTCTCTTTGGCACTATTTTTTATTTTGGGCTTTTTCATTTTATTTTATTTTATATATCCTCACGGTAGGGGCAACATCCTATATTACAATGTATCATCACACTTTTAGTACTCATAACTCATAAAGAAATATCTCTGATGTCTCTAACTGCATGCTCCTGCCAGTGTAGCAGTATGACTAAATAACCATGAAGCTCATCATCAAGTAACATAATGGAGGTGGATGTTGTGCAGCAATATATCTCGGAATGGCTATGGAAAGGCCATGATAGGTAGGTATGGTGGCTTTTTTGAGGAAGAATATATGGTCTTATGTGTAGGAGAACAAAGTCCTCCCACATGATTTGGATGCACTGGCGAAGTTTGCAATGCACTGTACCGAAGAGGCTAGCAAATATGGATGGTGGAAGTGCCAGGAACCGCAACATGGACTCACGAGTTAAAATATTACAGCAAGAAAATCATCTTACAAGACACAATGCAAATCATTCCAAGAGGGTCTGTGGCAGTGACAAGTCACTGTTAGCTACCCCGCCCGTAGCGCTTAACAAAAGGCTGATCAGAAATGTATCACTCGTAGCAATCATATACCATTGTTTCTATCAGCTGGTGATTTAAGTGTGGCACAGCTTCAAGTTTCTTAGACCAACTATTAAAATTTTATACTTACTAGTCCTTCCCGTTTATCCATTAAGCAAATTAATATCCCAAAACAACAGCAATGATTCAAGTGAAGCAGTTTAGTGATCTACAAGACCATGCAAAGTTTTCCACTATACCAACTATCACATAAGCATTTATATTCTCAAGCAAACACATATATGAGAACAACCTAACTACAAAATGATGAAGGGTTGACCTCTAGGGTGGCCCGATCTTCATGAATTGACCAAGAACACGAAGAACGAACGATGAACACGAAGGGGGATCGAGGGGAAATCGTGGAAGAATTAAGAGGGAAACGTGGGGAATCGAGGGGAGATAACTAGCAAGAACCGAAGAACCCCAAATCGTCCGTCAACTAGACCCCGAGGGCTGCCTATAGAACGATCGATCCAACTAAACTCACCTTGATTGAGACCGCTTCACACTCGTGGCCGGTCCACTACGCCAATAGAACCTCAAGGATTAGTTGAGGGAGATTGGGCAATTTCCTCACTGGATCCCAAGGGGACAGGATAGGTAATTGAGGCGAATCCTGATACGATCCTAGATACACATCATAGGAGTGGCCTCACAAGAGGAGTCACCTCAGAAGAGGGATACAAGGGCAAAGCGGGCAGTTCTCAAATCATCCCTATACTAACCCTAGATGTAGCCACCGGAGTCCCTTATACAGCCTAGGGGGGGTAGGTGGAGTGAAAAGGGGCATTTCCCCCTACTTTGGGCGCAACAGCAGGGGAGCCGGCCTAGGAGGATGGCCTGGCCAGCCCCTAAGTCCGGGGTGGGAGCTGAGGCGCCTCCAGGAATGCCGGCCTGAGGCCAGGGTGGAGAGGAAGCCAAGCCGTCCTGAGGCCGGGGTGGCATTGCAGGGAGGTCGGCCTGGGGGCCAGCCTAAGGCCGGGGGGGGGGCGGCCTCGGGACAGAGGGAGCCGGCCTGAGGCCGGGGTGGAGGATGAATCCTTCTGGAGGGTGGTCGTCCTGGGGATGGGAGGGGGCCGGCCTGGCCGGGGGTTGAGGCCGGGTCCCCTGTTTCTCCCCGTTCTTCCTCCTCTCTTCTCTGTTCTCGATGCCGTCTTCTTCCCCTTCCTTCCTAGCTTCTTGACCATCGTCTTGGGCATGTTCTTGAGCATCACAGGCATCATGTTAGGCTCCATGGTGTGATCCAACCTAGGCATGAAGAGGGGCATTTCATGAGGTAGCGCACCATTCGCCAAGTCACCGAAACCATAGAGAGATAGGTGTGAGTTCACCTTGTCCGGTAGCGATGTATGGCTTGGTGGAATGGGATGGGCTGCATCATCTCCCCGCTGTAAAAGAGTCGCCTTCGACTCTTGGTCCATCCTTTCTTGAGAGGTAGGAGGAAGCTTAACGACGAAGATGTCGTTGAAGCTGAGCCGATTATCGAAGGTCATGCCACGGTAGGCTCACGGTGAGGGTAGTCCAAATGCGATGACGATATTGAAGTGGTCGTCATTGGTTGGGTGAGGAAGATATTGAAAGGCGGTGTAATCATTGAAGTTGAGCCTCTTGTCGAAGGTCATGCCAAGGTATGCTCGTGGCGGGTGTAGTCCAAAGGCGTTGACGATCGTGGAATGGTCCTCATTGGATTGGTGAGGAAGATCTTGAAAAGCGATGTAGTCGTCGTCGAATAACTCAAGAGGTGGTTTCTCCATTGCTTGCGGGAACGGTAGAGTGTAAATGAACTTTACGTATTGGTTGCACGCCGCTCCATTGGTTGCATTGTCGTTGATTCACTTGTCGAAGTCCATGTACATCTTGGCAGTTGGTATGTAGTCGTGGTGGTCATTGTCGTTGATGCGCTTGTCGAACTCCAAGTACATCTTTACGTGTGGGATGTAGACGGAGAAGTCGTTGTCGTGGATGTGCTTGTCAAACTCCATGTGGATCATGACGAGCGGGATGTACTCCTTCCAAATCTTCAAGTCGGTGTTGACGTTCATGCGTTGTGGAGAGCCTTGTATGGTGAATAGTCCATGAGTTCTAGCATGCTTGATAGGGTCACCAAATCTCTGCAAAATAGACAACAAAGATGGAGAAAGAGTTGGTAAGCCGTTAGTGTCAATAAGCACAAATTGGGTTTTTCTCTCAACTCTCATCTCACTTTTGGTGGCTATCACGGCGATGCCGCTAAGGACACTCATTCTTTTTCCACTCATGATGGGCTTGTGGCTCTCACTCATGTAATGGTGGATCTCTATCTCACCACTCATCTCACTAGAAGCTTGAGAGGGGAAACTAGAAGGCTCCAAAGTCTTGGCACTTGAGGTGTGCGGGTTTGTCGACGTCGTTGCATTGCTTGGATTCGGTGGTGTCATGGAATGTGGCGAGGAGGACTTGATCATCTCTTTTCTTGGGTTGATCTCCAAGTGTGGAATGTTGGGCTTGCTTGGAGGAGGAGGTAGGGTCATGGCTTGTGTCGAATAAGGCTCAATCATCTCGGTGATGTGGTAGTGTAAGCCATGCTTTGTAGAATCCTCAAGTGGTTGATGATGATGACGATGATGATATCCTTGGCTAGAATGGTGGCTTGAGGGTTGCCTTGTGGAGGTTGGGATGAGGTCATTGGTCGTCAAGTTGAGGGTGTCACCCAATTCGTCGCTACCTCCATCAATAATAGATGTGCCATTGACGCTGGCTCTAGATAGGTTGCATCGTTGGTCATGTCCATCTTGAGGAGAGGTGTTAAGAACTCGTTTCACCACTCTCGATGAATTCTTGTCCTCATTGCAAAATACGCTTTCGTCACCAATGGTTGGCATGTCCAAGGAATTAAGGGGAACTTGGTGCAAGGCATAGTATTGGCCTTCACTCATGTGGTCACGGTCACCATCTTGGTTGACAATCGTGATCATCCCAATGGTAGCATTAGTAGCTGTAGAGGCGCTCTCCACAACGCATGAACGTCATTGGAACGTCATGGTGTTGGTAGTCGGAGTTGTTACTTGTGTCATTGGAGACGACGAAGAAGAAGACCTTGTATAGGTTGGAAAGGGATGAGCCTCTTTCACAATGTCACATGCATCAACGTCTTCATCATAGAGTGGTGGAGTGGTATCCTCATGCACATGGTGGTGTCGATCTTGTGTCATGGGATGAATAGCTTCACACTCGTGATGTTGTTGTTGATACTTGATGAAGTAGTGGTATCATAGTGTCCATGGCGAGGATGTTCTTGATCCTTGTCGATGGCGGGGTGCGACGAGAAAGGACATTCTTGGTGATGATGAGGTGGAGGCTCCCATTCCTCGTGTGGATGATGACGCACACGGTCCTTGAATCTTGGAACATTGAGGTAAAGGGCGCTCAAGTTTTTGTCATCATGGTCTTGATGGTGTCGTTCATGTGGGTCGTCATTGAGGATAGGAGTAGAAGAATCATGGATAGCATCTCCATTTGTTTGTTGTTGACGAGGTCGCTCATGTGGGTCCTCATCAAAAATAGGAATTGAGAGGTCATCTTCACTTGCTTGTTGTTGACGTGGTCGCTCATGTGGTTCCTCATCAAACATAGGAAGTGAGAGATCATGAGGAGCATACGCACTTAGTTGTGGTCAATGTGGGCGCTCATTGGAGTATTCATCCAAGAGAGGAAGTGAAATATCATGTGTAGCATGCCCACATGGTTGTTGTCGATGTGGACGCTCATTGGGATCTTCATCAAAGATGGGGAGTTAAGTATCATGTTGAGCATTCCCACTTGGTTGTTGTTGATGGGGGAGCTCATTGGGGTCTTCCTCAAGGATAGAGAAATAGAAGCCATGCGGAGAATTCTCACGTGCTTAGTGTTGAGGAGGTCTCTCATTTGGGTCTTCATCGAAGATAAGCGGTGGACGGTCATGTGGGTCATCCTCATTGGCTTTGCGATGGCGGTCATGATGGAGAGGATGGCGCCGGTGGTCATTATGGTGAAGTTGTTGGAGGCATGCTTCGCGGCATCCACTAGAATCAATGTCACGGGCACCTTCTTGATAAGGGTCTTGGTCTTGGTGGTCATTGTGGTAGTGACGCACATTTTTCCTTGGAAGATCCGGGCAAGCACCATCCACAAAGTCATGTAGACCATATTCATGAGTCGAGCTTGGAGAAGGTGGGTGATGATGTTGTTGAACATCTGGTTGTAGAGGGTGAACTTGAAGAGGGTCACCACGGCCTTGGCCATGTCGAGGAGGTGGTGATGGCGAGCGATGCTCAAACCAATGTCGTCAAGTAGCTTGTGGTGGAGTTTGCGGTGAGGTGGTATCAGAGCCAGGTTTACCACTCTCATCCATGTGTCAGTGATGATCATGGCGACGAGCTTGGTGATGAGCTTGTGGTTGTTTGCTTTTTCTTCATGACTTGGAGGTCGATGATGATCTATGGAGGTTGGTGAGGATTGCCACGTTGCCTTCGATACTCGCCATGTGATCATTGAATCCAGTGTCATGAGCTTGTAGTTGATGGTCCAAGCGCTCCAATCCGTCACGAGCAAGTTGGCAAAGATGGAAGTGTTTGTGGCGGTTGCCAAAGTTGTGGTAGGCATTGTTGTTGAAGAATGAGTGATGAGGACATCCCTAGTACATTTCCACTTAAACAAGATGAAGTGAGACTTGGACCTATGACAAGGTCAAGGACCAAGCTATTGCAACAACATGTGAATTCACTCCTTATTTATTATGATGTTTGTGATAGTGAGAACTTTATGCTATCTAAGTCTATGCATTTATGTATGATCAGGTTTATTGATAACACAAACATGATGGTGGAAAACAACCAAGAGGAGCTGGAAAACAACATGGAGATGCTGGAAAACAAGACTACAAGTTGTGAAACAAGTGTACTATGCAGAAAACATACATACAAGATGGTGGAAACAATCATACAAGTGTGGAAAACAACTACTAGCTTGTTATTCCACACTAAGAAAGAATGATAACAATAGGAGGGCGCCCCATTGAATACAAATGCGCCATAGTAAAGTCCTAATTATTTTAGGCATGGTTTGTATACCATATGTGGCCGAATAACCTAATGTGCTCGGTTTGTATCTTCTCTTAGAGTCCAAGTGGGAGTCCAAGTAGGAGTCCTAGTCCTAGGGGGAGTTGGTTCTTGCGCAAGACCCCTTGTGGCCGCACCCCTCACCCTTAAATAGAGACCACCTGCGCGTGGTTGAGGCAGATCCAGTTTATACCAAAAGAAACCCTAGCCTCTAGATTGTATTGCTACAAGCATTCATCTGGAAGTATTATCGTTGCAAAGTTGTGTGATATCTTGTTATTCCATTGGGAATAGGGGGATACATGACCACTTGTGATCTTTGATTACTTGTGCAAGAGTGTGTAGTTGAGAATATCCAAAGGGCTTGATTGTTGTTGCATCTCGCAATAGGGGTCAGCCAAGTGAGGGGTCTTAGCGTAGCACTAGTTATCACAAAATCTAAATAATCCACAAAAAGAGAGAGAAGATGTAACATCCCTGATTTTTGGAGAAACTCAAAAATCACAAAAATTTGAAACTTTTTTTTTCATGTTAAACAAGTCACCAAAAACCAAATGAGATGCAAGAAACAAAATAAAACAATACTCTTTCAATGAAATTGGATTTAGGAATTCAAATTACTTTTCTTCCATAAACCCTAAGCCTTTTTCAAATTTAGTTTTCATTTTAAAGAGAAGATATTTCTTCTTAACAAACCTGTCTACAAACATTGTTTTCAAACCATTTATAATTATGACAATGTTTTTAAACCAGGGAAGTACTCTCTCCAATAATTTCTCATGCCTCCAAAAATATCCCATGTGAGTAAAAATATTTTCACAATGCTTTTCAAATATTATACCAAGTAATAACCAATAAAGGGTTAATAAAAATTATTTTGGTTTTGAAAACAAGTAAAAGATCTTGAAAACCAATATTTAATTTTGAGGCCACCTCTCTTTATTTTATTAGACCCTAATTCCAATTAATTATTATTTTCAATTTAAAAATAATTTTTAGTGTTATTAAGGCATTATCCCTATTTTCAAAATTCATTTTTTTTAAATGTGTTGGAAACATCACATTTATGTTCATATTTGAAAGAGAATTAATATACAAAAAGGTAGAAATTTGTTTGAGGTTAATTGGATCTTTTATGCAAAAGTTATTAAAGAAATAAAATAGAAAAGAAAAAGAAAAGGAAAAATACACAGAACAAAAAAAACGAGAGAACAAAAAAAAAGTTCAGCAGAGCAGCCCAATCATCCGGCCCAGCCCTACGTATCCCCTACCCCTTATCTACCGCGCGCAGCGCAGAGAAAACCGAAACCCAGCCCACCACGGCCCGTCTCCCTCTCCTCTCACTGACTCGTGGGGCCTCCTCGTCATCTTCCACCTCCCCCCGTCTTTCTCGCACCACGATCGGGCCGAATGGCCGTGACACGATCTCCTCAAACGAGTACCCTCTCCTCTCGGTAAGCCGTTCCACAGAACCCCCACTTCCCCCTATCCATTTCCCCTCTCTCTACCTGTTCAATAGAGCCCCCAGGCTCTGCGAATCGCTCGCCGGAGTTTTCCTATCCACCGCCGCCTTCCTCTGTTTTAGTCTAGCACGGTGAGCTCCCCGCTCCACTTTGCTCCGTTACGAATCGCCATGAGCCCGCGCATCTGCGTAATCCATTGCCATTTAATTTTGTGCACCGAAATGACCGCGTCGTGGTTGTCTGCACCACACCGGATTCGGTGTTGTCTCCGTCCGCTAGCTATCTCCGTTCCCGGAAGCGCACGAGGGCGCCGTGGTCACCCTCTTCATCCCCACGTCGCGCAGATGCGCATCGTCGACTTACCGAGCCCAGAGGGCCTCCGTAGCTCCGCCACCGTGTTTTCCTGAACACCAGCGCCGCCGTGGGCCATTCTCCGGCCACTTCCGTCGCCGGTGAGTCCTCTCTCTCCCCTCCACCGTTCGATTTCATTTTCACGGTTCAGATTAGCACCCTTAAACGAAGGGATATCGGCCAGTAATAACATGCCAAGTGTCATCCTGGTCAGCACGCTCGGTCAGCAACACAGTCAGCACCCCTAGCCACTCAGAGATTTCCACGTAGCCTTGCCATTTTTCTGTTTTAATCCGAATAGAAAATCAAATACAGTTTTGCAGAAAAGTCCCTGCAAATTGCAACCATCATAACTTTTGATCCATAAGCCCAAAGTTAGCAAACCTGGACTTTTTGAAATCAGCACAACATGTAGAAACTTTTGGCACTGCACAAATTCAAATTTGACAAACTTAAATTGGTTCAAATTTAAATATGCTTGTTTGATGAATTTTGGCATAATTCAAATTCTACAAATCCAAAAATTGTAAATAAAATATTTTTGGAATCCTTAGAATGTGTACTTTAATACCCTCTGTCCCAAAATAATAATTGAACCAATTAAAATGGAGTTTAGAAATTAAATAACCAATTTAGTATTTTGCACTTAGTTTAATTTCTATAAATAATTTTAATTAGTTTTCTTCTGGAAAATTGTTCCATTTAGTAACCATAGACCAGAGAAACCAGTACCAAAACTATTTGTGACCAGAGAACCCATTCCAGGTAATCTTTTCCATATAAACCATCCATAGTAATAAGCCATTTTAAATTAAGTGTTGTTTGATGAAACCCCCTTTTAGGAAAATTGTGGTGTGATCATTTTGATCAAAACCAACACCCATTTCATGATTGACCATATGTAAGTAACTTTTGGACCAGAAACCCATAGCCCAATACCTTATGTAAATTTACAAGCCATATTGTAAATTTATTCAACCCTACTAACCAAAGCCATGAAATAAATCACGTTGATCATGATTTTGTTTTCTAAAACCCTTAAGACAAACCTTGTGTAATATTTGTGACCTTGACCAACCCATGCCCTAGTAGCTAAACCTAAACCCTTTTACCATAATTCTTTTTGCATATTGAATTATGTGTAAAATCCTTGTCCATGTTAACAGCAATCAATATGAATAACTTGTTATGCTTCTGTATTGTATTTTTTTTTGTATGTTGGTGAATTGCTTGTTTATTGTTATTTATTTGTATTGTTTAGATTGTACGGAGAGAAATGTTCTATTTGTAAAGAGAGTGCCTCTATACCAACTTCCACAAGGCAAGTGATGCTCATGTCCCACCTTTTATATTGCATTAGAGTTTTCAGTAGTATGCATCATAGGTGATTTTATTTATTTTCCAAAGTATATGCTATGCTTAGAAATACCTAGTAGTGTGTAGCCAACCTGAAACCTCTACTAGATACTAGTTTAGCTATGCCAGATTTTTATCACAACTATTGATGATACATGTTGGGTTGTGATGTTTTGAAAAATGAAAATTAACAACCCAATGAAACACCTGGGTGGATTGAACCTTGCTTGGATTATGTTGAGTGTCTACTCAGGACCATGTTCATGGTGGTTTAACCATGGATGTGGGGGTTATCACCTAAGAGTACACTTGTGGACCGCCACCCAGGATTAAAGAGATTTGTAGGTCTTCACTGTTTAGTTAGCTTCCAGTGCGGCCTTGAGGTAATATGGGCTCTGCCAAGATTAAGTAAGTTGTGGGGGTTCATCCTGTTGTATGACATTGGGTGGTAGAGTTTTAGGAGAATCGAGTCATGCTAGTATGGTTGAATCCCTCTTCCCAAAGATCTTGTCTCATTCTTCTCTCGGGGAAAATGAGTCTCAAGGTGAAAGTGCATAACCTCTGCAGAGTTTAAAAACTAAGATCTTAGCCGTGTCCCCGGTTATGGGCCAGTTGAGCAGCTAGACATAGTTGGTGCCGAAGGATCTCCTCATCTTTTCTGAATAATGTAAAATATGGTAGAAACCCATTATAGGGCACATGGTGGTTTAACCATGGTGCCACAACCAAACTTCATGGTGGTTTAACCATGATGACTTTGAAAATTCATGGTGGTTTAGCCATGATGATTTGTTCACCTTTATGGTGGTTTAACCATGAAGGATTGTACAAATGATTTCTTTTGTTTAAAAGGAAATTGTCAAATATAGGACAAAATTGGCTTTATGCAAATAGCCTAGACTCCACCAGCCAAATATCATGTAGATAGGTATTCCTCAAAACTGCCACCATACAAGTGTCACTTGCCAGTACATTGTTTGTACTGACTTCCTCCCCCGTGGGGGCTGCATATTCCAACGTGCAGACAAATCTGACGACGAGTGAGGATTTCGTTTAGGATCTCGAGTCTATCGCCAACATGTTCTGCCTGTGGCGCATGAAGTGAAGAAGGCTCATTGAAGAATTGTTTCCGCTCTGTTTACTGTGAAACTCTGCCATTGGGCTAGTCCATGATGACTATGCCAATTGTAAGTATATTTTATTTCTTATCCAATGGATCAACGATGTAGAATGATGCTATTGCAATGAATATTTCATTTTGTC
The DNA here is from genome assembly GCA_028641055.1 of Alopecurus myosuroides. Taxonomy (NCBI): domain Eukaryota; kingdom Viridiplantae; phylum Streptophyta; class Magnoliopsida; order Poales; family Poaceae; genus Alopecurus; species Alopecurus myosuroides. The sequence continues at coordinate 118,726,253 of CM054062.1, forward strand.
ATGTGTATGCTATCAGAGATCCCGGGAATAGCAGGATACACAGGTGCTCTATCTTTATTAAAAGGTAGGGCGCTACAAAATGGTATCAGAGCATAGTGTTGCCTATAGGATTGAGACCCTAAGTTTGGAAAAGACCCCAGGATTGAAAATATACTTTCTTCAAACCTATAGAAAAAGAACATCACATTTTAACCTTTCTCATATCCTCTCATCTATCATTCACCTTCAAAATATTCTTATCTTGTTATAGATGACCTACCTCTTGTTTTCTATCAAGACATGGCTTGTGAAAAATCATGGAGTGAAAGGAATAGTTTTCACATGACCTTTGGTTTCAACATGAAGATCAGCACCTCAAGACACTGAGAGGAGGATTTGAAGAAACTCAAGAAAATATAGATGAGACCACCAATCTAGTTGCCTTGTTAGGACAACGTTAACATGTTAGTGTATTGATCATACAAATTGTGTGTGTGTTATAACAATACTAGGTTGTTTGTTAAACCTTGATGATTGGAGTGATGAATCTTTGCCATATGCTTGTTAGATGTTGTTTGTAAGATGATTGCCTTGCTCTCAAGTGTTTGGGTAGGAACCTTCTTTAGTCTCTATCTAAATCTCTACTCATTCATGCTAAACCAAACCCAATACCATACCCCTTTACCAACCATAGTGAGTTTCTAAGATTGGAGTGTAACAACTGACTTAACACCCAAGAGAACCTTTTGAGACAAACATCCATTTGAGGAATACCAAAGATCTCAGGAATTTGTTTCTTCTGTGTGAAGGAACTATGATCAAGCCAGCACCATCCTAAGGAGCAACACGTTTATCAACCAGTGATAATGGACCTATGAAGTCTGAATACACATGAGCTAAATTTTTGGATAACTTTCTACACCAGAAGGACTTATGAAGAAGATGCAACTATTCAACTGGAGATGCAAAGAGTTTACGAAACCTCACTAGTTGGAGAAACGATAGTTTAGTTCAGGTTTGTCTTACATATAGGAAACTATCTGTTAGACAAGTGAGGATGACCGAGTGTTAGATCACGCAGTTCATCAATCTACATGTGGAAAATGATATGGGTGCAGGATTGACTGATCACCATTCCTACTACTCATGTTATTCACTCTTACTATGTTGTGTTGAAGGAACTATGCTTGCCTTGAGCCTTAGTCAAGTGACGACGATATTAAACCAAAACCATAGCAGGTTTAGATGTAATAATATCCCTATGTTAGGCAAGTGTTGCTGAAACATACTAAACTTCGGTGAGAACAAAGCCAATCCTGGAGGAATCACAATTGAAGACATTGCCTACCATGAGAGTTTGGTTAGAAATAGCATGGTGTTTGCATTCAAGGGATACAACAAGATGATGAAAGATCACCAAGGAAATGGGAACAATTTTGGTATGGACTTCATCACTGGATTACCTCGAACCAAAACCGGGTATGATTATATTTGGGAAGTGGTTGATCGTCTGAGAAAGATATCACACTTTGTGCCAGTAAAGACCACTTATACCAGTACTAAGTTGGCTGATATATACATAAATAAGATTGTCTGCCTTATGATGTTTCAAAGAGTATTGTGTCTGATAGAGGTACCCATTTTACTCCACACTTTTGGAAGGAGCTACATGAGTCCTCAGAAACCAGATTGGATTTCAGCACAATGTTTCATCCTCAAATAGATGGCCAGACTGAGACAGTGAATCATATTTTAGAGGATATGCTGAGAGCATGTACCTTAGACTATGGATCTAGTTCGTATGACAACTTACCATATGCAGAATTTTTCCTACAACAACAGTTGTCAAGCTAGTATTGAGATGGCACCATTTGAAGCCCTATATGGAAAGAAAGTACCACACCCCTGTTATGGAGTGGTCTAGGAGAAAGAAAATTCTTTGTTCCTGACATCATTCAAGAAGCTGGAGAGAAGGTTAGACTAACCAAGGACTTCTAATTGACCAAAAGAGTGACCCCTCAGTGTCAAAGGTAACTCAACAGACTTATGTTGATTTGGAGCTCTATTGCAAGAGTAAGTTCTACTCAAACCATCTTGAGTAAAACCACATTGCAAGCTATGTGAATAGACTCATCCTATTGGAGGTGAATATGGATACACAGATCCCTACATGTTGAAAACATGGATCCAAGATCCCAAATACCCACAAGGAGTTGATGCATATTATACAAGGATATTATGGATGATGAAGAGAATATACTCAGCAACCTGAAGACAAGATAATTTAGACTACCCACAAAAGTCTCTTTTAAGGGTGGTAGCCACCCAGTTTTTTTAAGCCCAGATACCCTAATCTATCTTTCTTTCTAACCTTCCAAAATCTCGGGACGAGATTTCTTTTAAGGGTGGTAGTCTGTAACATCCCTGATTTTTGGAGAAACTCAAAATTCACAAAAATTTGAAACTTTTTGTTTTCATGTTAAACAAGTCACCAAAAACCAAATGAGATACAAGAAACAAAAGAAAACAATACTCTTTCAATGAAATTGGATTTAGGAATCCAAATTACTTTTCTTCCATAAACCCTAAGCCTTTTTCAAATTTAGTTTTCATTTTAAAGAGAAGATATTTCTTCTTAACAAACCTGTCTACAAACATTTTTTTCAACCCATTTATAATTATGACAATATTTTTGAACCAGGGAAGTACTCTCTCCAATAATTTCTCATGCCTCCAAAAATATCCCATGTGAATAAAAATATTTTCACAATGCATTTCAAATATTATACCAAGTAATAACCAATAAAGGGTTAATAAAAATTATTTTGGTTTTGAAAACAAGTAAAAGACCTTGAAAACCAATATTTACTTTTGAGGCCACCTCTCTTTATTTTATTAGAACCTAATTCCAATTAATTATTATTTTCAATTAAAAAATAATTTTTTAGTGTTATTAAGGCATTATCCCTATTTTCAAAATTCATTTTTTTAAATGTGTTGGAAACATCACATTTGTGTTCATATTTGAAACAGAATTATTATACAAAAAGGTAGAAATTTGTTTGAGGTTAATTGGATCTTTTATGCAAAAGTTATTAAAGAAATAAAATAGAAAAGAAAAAGGAAAGGAAAAATACACAGAACAAAAAAAAACGAGAGAAAAAAAAAAAGTTCAGCAGAGCAGCCAAATCATCCGGCCCAGCCCTACGTATACCCTACCCCTTATCTACCGCGCGCAGCGCAAAGGAAAAACAGAAACCCAGCCCACCACGGCCCGTCTCCCTCTCCTCTCACTGACTCGTTGGGCCTCCTCGTCATCTTCCACCTCCCCCCGTCTTTCTCGCACCACGATCGGGCCGACCGGCCGTGACACGATCTCCTCGATCGAGTAACCTCTCCTCTCGGTAAGCCGTTCCCCAGAACCCCCCAGTTCCCCCTATCCATTTCCCCTCTCTCTACCCGTTCAATAGAGCCCCCAGGCTATGCGAATCGCTCGTCGGAGTTTTCCTATCCACCGCCGCCTTACTCTGTTTTAGTCTAGCACGGTGAGCTCTGCCGCTCCACTTTGCTCTGTTTCGAATTGCCATGAGCCCGCGCATCTGCGTAATCCATTGCCATTTCATTTTGTGCATCGAAATGACCGCGCCATGGTCGTTTGCACCACACCGGAGTCGGTGTTGTCTCCGTCCGCTAGCTATCGCCGTTCCCAGAAGCGAACGAGGGTGCCGTGGTCACCCTCTTCATCCCCACGTCGCGCAGATGCGCATCGTCGACTTACCGAGCCCGGAGGGCCGCCGTAGCTCCGCCACCATGTTTTCCCGAACACCAGCGCCGCCGTGGGCCATTCTCCGGCCACTTCCGTCGCCGGTGAGTCCTCTCTCTCCCCTCCAACGTTCGATTTCATTTTTACGGTTCAGATTAGCACCCTTAAATGAAGGGGGTATCGGCCAGTAATAACATTCCAAGTGTCATCCCGGTCAGCACGCTCGGTCAACAACACAGTCAGCACCCCTAGCCACTCAGAGATTTCCACGTAGCCTTGCCATTTTTCTGTTTTAATCCGAATAGAAAATCAAATACAGTTTTGCAGAAAAGTCCCCACAAATTGCAACCATTATAACTTTTCGAAATCAGCACAACATGTAGAAACTTTTGGCGCTGCCCAAATTCAAATTTGACAAACTTAAATTGGTTCAAATTTATATATGCTTGTTTGATGAATTTTGGCATAATTCAAATTCTACAAATCCAAAAATTGTAAATAAAATATTTTTGGAATACTTAGAATGTGTACTTTAATACCCTCTGTCCCAAAATAATAATTGAACCAATTAAAATGGAGTTTAGAAATTAAATAACTAATTTAGTATTTTGCACTTAGTTTAATTTCTATAAATAATTTTAATTAGTTTTTTTCTGAAAAATTGTTCCATTTAGTAACCATAGAACAGAGAAACCAGTACAAAAACTATTTGTGACCAGAGAACTCATGCCAGGTAATCTTTGCCATATAAACCATCCATAGTAATAAGCCATTTAAAATTAAGTGTTGTTTGATGAAACCCCCTTTTAGGAAAATTGTGGTGTGATCATTTTGATCAAAACCAACACCCATTTCATGATTGACCATATGTAAGTAACTTTTGGACTAGAAACCCCTAGCCCAATACCTTATGTAAATTTACAAGCCATATTGTAAATTTATTCAACCCTGCTAACCAAAGCCATGAAATAAATCATGTTGATCATGATTTTGTTTTCTAAAACCCTTAAGACAAACCTTGTGTAATATTTGTGACCTTGACCAACCCATGCCCTAGTAGCTAACCCTAAACCCTTTTACCAGAATTCTTTTTTGCATATTGAATTATGTGTAAAATCCTTGTCCATGTTAACAGCAATCAATATGAATAACTTGTTATGCTTCTGTATTGTATTTTTTTTGTATTGTTTGTATGTTGGTGAATTGCTTGTTTATTGTTATTTATTTGTATTGTTTAGATTGTACGGAGAGCAATGTTCTATTTGTAAAGAGAGTGACTCTATACCAACTTCCACAAGGCAAGTGATGCTCATGTCCCACCTTTTATATTGCATTTGAGTTTTCAGTAGTATGCATTATAGGTGATTTTATTTATTTTCCAAAGTATATGCTATGCTTAGAAATACCTAGTAGTGTGTAGCCAACCTGAAACCTCTACTAGATACTAGTTTAGCTATGCCAGATTTTTATCACAACTATTGATGATACATGTTGGGTTGTGATGTTTTGAAAAATGAAAATTAACAACCCAATGAAACACCTGGGTGGACTGAACCTTGCTTGGATTATGTTGAGTGGCTACTCAAGAATATGTTCATGGTGGTTTAACCATGGATGTGGGGGTTATCACCTGAGAGTACACTTGTGGACCGCCACCCAGGATTAAAGAGATTTGTAGGTCTTCACTGTTTAGATAGCTTCCAGTGCTGCCTTGAGGTAATATGGGCTCTGCCAAGATTAAGTAAGTTGTGGGGGTTCATCCTGTTGTATGACATTGGGTGGTAGAATTTTAGGAACGTCGAGTCATGCTGGTATGGTTGAATCCCTCTTCCCAAAGATCTTGTCTCATTCTTCTCTCGGGGAAAATGAGTCTGAAGGTGAAAGTGCACAACCTCTGCAGAGTCTAAAACTAAGATCTTAGCCGTGTCCCCGGTTATGGGCCAGTTGAGCAGCTAGACAGAGTTGGTGCCGAAGGATCTCCTCATCTTTTCTGAATAAAGTAAAATATGGTAGAAACCCTTTATAGGGCACATGGTGGTTTAACCATGGTGCCACAACCAAACTTCATGGTGGTTTAACCATGATGACTTTGAAACTTCATGGTGGTTTAGCCATGATGATTTGTTCACCTTTATGGTGGTTTAACCATGAAGGATTGTACAAATGATTTCTTTTGTTTAAAAGGAAATTGTCAAATATAGGACAAAATTGGCTTTATGCAAATAGCCCAGACTCCACCAGCCAAATATCATGTAGATAGTTATTCCTCAAAACTGCGACCATACAAGTGTCACTTGCCAGTACATTGTTTGTACTGACTTCCTCCCCTGTGGGGCTGCATATTCCAACGTGCAGATAAATCTGACGACGAGTGAGGATTTCGTTTAGATCTTGAGTCTATCGCCAACATGTTCTTCCTGTGGCGCATGAAGTGAAGAAGGCTCATTGAAGAATGGTTTCCGCTGTGTTTACTGTGAAACTCTGCCATTGGGATAGTCCATGATGACTATGCCAATTGTAAGTATATTTTATTTCTTATCCAATGGATCAACGATGTAGAATGATGCTATTGCAATGAACATTTCATTTTGTCATGTGTATGGTATCAGAGATCCCGGGAATAGCAGGATACACATGTATTCTATCTTTATTAAAAGGTAGGGCGCTACAGAAGCTCATTGAGAAGATTGGGACCCCCCATATCATCTTGGTATCAGATTCTCAGGTTTCCCGGTGAGCAAATTGCTACTCTAGTTTAGTTGTTTTTATTTCTTATCTAGAAAAAGCCATAATAATATTAGTGTTAGTTATTGCCAGAGCCTAGATCAACACCAAATTGCTACTCTAATTGATGTTTATTGTTGATTTGCGTATCTGTTTTTCTATTTTTTAGTTTTCAACTATTAGGGTTCATCTAGTTTCCTTTTTGTTTTATACCGAAAATCCCACCAAAAATAAGTGTGCTTTGATTTGATTCTCCTCGGGAATTTTTAGATATACATCTTGTTTACAAGTTGATCTAGTTCCTCGAGATCATAAGGGTGCGTTGCTTCTGTTTTCAATCCGAGCCATATTGCAGTCGAGCTCCTAGTTCTAATCGGAATCCACCGATTCTCTGCCGTGGCACCAATTCTCATCAAAACGCTGCCGCGCAGCTGTCCCTTGTGCCGCTCGGATTCGCTATCGCACCTTACCAAACACGCATTTTGTACCACGTTTGGCTTACCGCGCGCCAATCAACTCCTAGCCGCACTCGGTCTCCAAGTTCTGCCGCCGCACGGATTCGCGCAAAAGCGCTGCCGCCGCCACCCGCTCTCACCCATACTCGGACTTGCCCCGCGCGTTAAAATCCCATGCGCGCGCGCGCCCACCCACAGCACACTCGCAACACACCCCACGCACACTCACCGTTTCGCGCGCGCTGCCGTAAGCTCTCTGCCGGGGAGAGTTTTTGGCGTGTTTTCACTGCCGAACGGCACAAAAGTGCCTGTTTCTCTGCCGTGATCAAAATTTCTGCCCTGAGCTCATTTTTCATCCGTTTTTCTTAGTTTTTCTTTTGTTTTTCTCCTGTTTATCTCTAGGTTTCTGTTCTGATCTTTGATAAGCCCTAGCTACATCCATTCTACATCAACTATTAGGTCCCCAAAACCCAAAGACTAGCTGTTTTATTGCTCTACAGACTGCTCAATTTGATCAACTTTGTGTCCACTTTTCTATTTTCCATTGATTGTTGCTCCTAGTTGATTCAAAGGCCATTGAAAAAATCAAAAAAAATAGAGAAAAGAGAAAAAGTATAAAAAAAATAGAAAGAGAGAAAATCAAAAAGAGGATGAGACATACTATAACTAGTGGAAGCCTATCATCTTGCATATTTTGTGGACATTTGAGCAATCTTGTGCCTGTTTCATAGAGTATTTGCTAGTGTATTTCTATTGCTTGCAATATCTCCTCCATATAATTGCTAAGCCACATTTGTCTCCCAGAGTGAGTGTGTTCCTTTAGTGGTTTCATCACATTAAGCAGTGCATTGGAGTTGTTATTTTGGTGTTCTTAGGATCCAACCAAGCTCCACCAAATACCCTGTTTTGCATTGTGATACTTGATAGCCTGGTTATTCTCTTCTCACACTTGACACAATTTTCATTGGTTCTTGTTGGTAAGTCAATCCTATTCACTTTGGAATAGTAAGTGAAGCACTTCTTTGCTGGTTTGAGTGAGTTGTGAGAGAGCAGCACAACCCATTGATTATTTTGTTTTTAGTAACCTACTAATGGATCCTTCTAGTGATGATCTTGTGCAGCAAAAGAAGGACCATGCAGGGGGAGTGAATTGGAGGGAGTATGGGGCATTGCGTGATGTGTTGACAAACCAAATGAAAGATGACCACAAAGATCTAGAGAAGTTTGTGACTCATGCTTCTGATCCCCTATATGAAGCAATGCAATCCATGGACAATAAAGTGGGGGAGACACATAAATTGGCCGAGGCCAATAATGAGCAAGTGACCACTATACAAAATTCTATTTCCACATTGACTACTCAACTTGCTGATCTCCAGAATTTGATTGCACAAAGACTGCCTGCTCAGGATGATGATAATGCCAGTGTGCATAGTGATGCTAATAATGGAGGTGATGGAGTGGAAAACAATGGAGTCCATGGAGTTAGAGGAGAGAAAGGCCGAGGAGGATTTCAAGGCCGAGCTAATTTTCCCCAAGGAGTGTGCTAATCATAGGGAGGATGATGGATTGGGTAAACCAAAATTTTCTATCCCACCTTTCAGCTTTGATAACATGGATGTGGAGGAGTATTTGCTATGGGAGCTCAAGACTGAAAAATTGTGGCGTTTGCATGAGTACACTGAGGACAGGAAAATCAAATTAGCTTCTTCTGAGTTTGATGGCTATGCTCTTCGTTGGTGGGATACTACTATGAGAAAAAGACATGAAGATGGTGAATTACCCATGATCACTTGGGATACTATGAAGAGAGTTATGAGGGACAGATTTGTACCACCAAATTATATTCGTTCTCAATTTGATCAATTACAACAATTGAGGCAAGGTACTATGACTGTTGATGCTTATTATCACGAGATGGAGTTGATCATGCAAAGGGCACGTGTGAGAGAGCAATTGGAACAAACTATGCAATGTTTCCTTTCAGGTTTGAATTACAAGATGAAGGGCATTGTTAGGCATCACCAATATTATGATATGCATGAGCTATTACACCATGCTAGAGAGGCCGAATCACATATCAATGAGGAGGCCAAAATTTCAGCAAGAACAAGGGCTAGATTTCCATTGAGATCACCTTCTGTGGCTAGTACACCACCCCCCACAATCATCAATTCGTGGTGTTTCATCATCCAAGACTGAGCCTAGTACATCCAATGCAAGGAAAACAACACAACCAGCAACTAGTACCACGGGTTCAAGTGCTTCTACAGCTAGAAACATAGATATGTCATGTCATACATGTGGAGGTAAAGGTCACTTTAAGAGGTGTCGGATATATACCGATTAGGGGTATATCCGGCATTGTCCTAAAGAGCCGGATTACCAGGGTGGTCTGAATGGTAATGGATCACGGTCCATTAGGCGACCCAGTAAGCTGACGCGCAGAAGCCGGATTCTAGAAGAACCCGGACCACGGCCCACGTGGTACGGCTTGCAGTAGAAGGCGGATTCTTGCCTTCCAAGTTACAGCTTTCTGTAGTCTTCTAGGTTTCCTTTCTGTAAGCCCTAACCCGGCTATTATATAAAGCCGAATGGGAGAGAAGAACATAAGGACAATAATCTAGAAGCCAACTCACCGAGAAGTTGATCCTCGTCGAATAGCTAAACCAACTCACATTATACTCTGTATACTTCAGGCTTCAGCCCTGATTTAGTGAGATTGCAGGAGTAGGAACACCGCCTAGTTGTGATGTACCAAACCTTGGTAAAACTTTGGTGTCCCTGGTCATCATACTACCACGTTCCCCCATGTCTCTATCAATACTCTCATGGCACTCGCGTCTATGAACTCTACTATGATGTCTCGACAGTTGGCGCCCACCATGGGGCCAGCGACGTCAGGCGTTATGTTTCGATCGGGGATACTCGACGGAATCGTCAGTACCAAAACTGTCGGAAGCTTGGAATTCGACAACGACGTCGAGCGCTTCCTCGACAAGGGATCATACATGCCAGCACGGAATCATCTGGTAAGTGCCTGCGTTTTACCGATTGGATCTGCAAACATCTTTATCGGATTAACTGCAGAGGCAATGGGATTCTGTGGTGGAAGCAAATTTATCCCACCCGCCCTATACCCAGTTGAAGAAAACTACGATGCCGTATTTTGCTCAGATCACCGATATCTTGCTGAATTTGCCGCCTCCTCGGAGATGCCTGCAATGAGATCGCACTTTATGGGCATGGTGCAATCCGACATCGTCGAAAACACAGATGAAAGCAATCCCGTGGAAGAGGCAGAAGAGAACAATCCCACAATAGAGGTGGAAGATCCGACATCTGTCAACGTGACGACGAACTCGGAAGTCAATTCCGTACAAGCCTCCATCGAGGCGAGATTGGATGAACTCGATTCCGAAGACGAAGATGAAGATGCTTTCGAAAGAAAGGTCAAATATTTTCCAGAGGGATTCAATGAAGTACTTATGGAAAAACCGGCTGAAAACACGGATGCCGAAAGTCAGGAAAGCCCTCAAACACCTCCGCCAGATGAGGAAAGAGAGGATGGTGAAACCACTCCAACTTATCCTGATGTCAAGGAATTGACAGAAGATGAACCTGGTAAAAAAACCTCCCTCTTCCAAGAAAAGACACAAGGCCTCCAAGAAACTCCAGTACAAACTCCATAAGAAAAAACTGGCAGATCCAGCCAACGAAAACCTGGAAGCAGGAGGAGGAAGCGGAGTCAAGCCTGCGGAGAAGAACAAGATGAACGGGATTTACTTCAAACACCAGTGGGACCCCACGAGCCCCCTGGAGTGCTGGAAGCCAGGAGACAAGCTCTCCAAAGGCAACAGCAACATCTATTCAAAACTCGGGAAAATCTCTTACAAACCCAAGCTGACATTAAGTTGAAGCAGGAAAAAATTGAGGAGTACGAGAGAAGGAATAGATCTGGCATAAAACCTACAAGGTTACCCGGAATTGTAAGACCAGAAGTATTTCCGCCAAAGGAACGGTTCTAAAACCCTGTCTGGCAAAAGCAAGTAAACGGCATTGATGCCAAGGGCGAACCCATACACAAAACCGCAGCAGAAAATGCGGAAGCCGCGTTCGCTATCCTCAACAATGATCTGTACTCCAATGGCGAAAAACTTCAAGGGGTGTATGCTTTCTTAGGAAAAGCATTGAAACAACAGCAGCGAGGGCAGGCAAGATCAGGGAAGTTGCACGACGACTCGGCCCTATGCAAAACAGCCACATGCGCCGCTGGAACACCTGGACCTGAAGAACCTGGAGACTCAGGCAATTCAAAAGAGAAGAAAGGAGATTCGAGAAAGGACAAGAAAAATCTAGGTGACAAGGATGCAGCGTCCAGGACAGGATCCCACCCGCCGAAAGGTGGAATTAATCCCCGAGATCGGGAAGAACAAAACCGGAAGGACGGAAAAGCAATGCCGCCTCCGAGACGCCCTACTGAAAAAGCTGGAAAAGAAGACATTCCGCACAGGCGTGAGAGATCCCGCACTCCTCCTAGGAATAAGGAAAGACACAGGAGTAGAATTCCACCTTACTCCAAAGGATGCGATAACGGAGAAAATAGGGATAACCCCGGAAAAGCGCGCTCACGCAACAATGATGATAAGGATGGACCTAAGGATTATGTTCTCACAAGCATGAGTGATGAGTTGATACAAGACAACAAGATCATGGTGAAAACAAATATTCAAGAGGTGGAAAACAAGATCACATTGTTGAAAACAATCAAGCAAGATGGTGAAAACAATTCATAACAATTGTTATTCCAATAAAACAATTGTTATTTATCCAAGACATGGGGATGAGTGCCTCCACAAGGTGAAATGCACTCATGGATGATACAAGCAAGAGGAGGGCGCCCACATAGAAGATCAATGCGCCATAATAGTTAGGTTTGGTTTCCATAAACCAAAGTGGCCGAATTCCTTGTGTGGGAATCGGTTTGTACCCATATTTGTGAAGTCCTAGTCCTAGTAGGAGTCCTAGTCCTAGTAGGGAGGGGATTGCTTGCGCAAGGATGCCTTGTGGCCGCACCCCCTCCACCTATATATGTTGGCCACCTGCGAGTGGATCAGGTAGACTACGTTAAAACCAAAAACCCTAGACCTCTAGATTGAAACTGCTTGTAAGCCTTTCATCTGGAAGTTCATCTGCAAACTTTACGTGATACCTGCTGTTCCACTGGGAATAAGACGGTAAAGAACCACTTGTAGTCGGTGGATTACTTGTGCAAGAGTGTGGAGTTGAGAATATCCATTGGGTTGCTATCTTTTGCATTGGCATCAGGGATCAGCCGGAGAGTTCTTAGTGGCGCACTAGTTATCAATTCAGAAGTTATCTGTGAGTTCACTGAGAAGATTGGGCCACCCCTTATCATCTTGGTATCAGATTTACAGGTTGCCTCGGTGAGCTATCATATTTCCCTTTAGATTTGAGTGTTTTATTTCCTATCCAGAAAATTGCCCCACAAAAATAGTTCTAGTCATTGCCATAGCCTAGATATCACCTTAGTTGCATTACTTTTGCTGTCTTTGTGTTAGATTTTGTGTTGCTTTTTCTTGTTTTTAGATCTTTTGTTTTCGGCTAGATCTAGGTTTCTTTGTTCATCTAGTCGAATTATATCAAAAACTACAAAAAAATTCGCTTCCACTTGCCCTATTCCATCACCAATCCGAGCCCACCTCTAATCCCACCACGGCACAAAAGTTACCAAATCTCTGCCGCAACCCACCCCTAGTTGGACTCGGATACAACCCACCCACCGCAAATCCATCCCACCGCTGCCGCACCCTACTCGCTCTCGGACTCGCTCCTACCGCGCGCTTACAAAACCACCAGATCCGCCCGCAGCACCCTTACCAAATCCAACCGCGCGCGCTCACCCCACGGCAGAGAAACTCTGCCGTCGCTGCCGCCAACTACTGCTTGCGCGCGCTGAGAAAATCGCTGTAACGCGCTTACCAGCGGCTGTAACGCACGCGCGCGCGCTGCCGCGGTACGGAAACGAGCCAATTTGCTGCCGTACGCTCTGCCGCGGTACAAAAAGCGAGTGTTTTGCTGCCGTGAACCCTGTGAGCTGCTGTGAGTCTGCCGCGGTACGAAAAATCCCTGTTTTGCTGCCGTAAGCTCTGCCGTGGTACAAAAACGTGCTGTTTTGCTGCCGTGAGTTTGTTTTGCTGCCGTGTGCTGTTTCATCCACTTTTTCCACTAGTTTTCTTTTGTACTTTCTTTTATTCCCTGTTTTTCATCACTAGGACCATCACCTCCATACTTTGTGAACCTTAGCCACAGCCTTTCTACAGCATTATAATAGGAACTTGCCCACAAGTATAGCTATTTTGTGCTCTGACAGGCTGCTCATATTTCATCACCACCATTCTGTTCACTTGTGTTTGGTTTATTGTTGCTCCTAGCTTAGTGTAAGGCCATTGAAAAATTCAAAAAAAAAAAAAAAAAAAAAAAGAGAAAGTGCTAAAAGGCCATATCATTACTATTGTTTACTAGTTGAGCTTGCCATTGTGACACTTGGTTTTTCATTGAGCAATCTTGTGCCTGTCAATAAGAGCCTAGCTAGTGACTTTCTAGTGCATTGCAAAACTCATCCATATATTGCATTGCCACATTTGTCTCCATTGTGTGAGTTTCCTTGGGTATTTTATATCTTCACTAAGACAGCAAATAGGATTGTTACTTTGGTGATTGTTAGGTATCCATACCAAGCCCCACTAAATAACCTTGTTTGCTTTTGTGAGAGTTAAAAACCTGGGTATTCTCTTCTTCACACCAAAGTACTTTAATTGCCTCTACTTGTGGTAAGTATCTCTATTCACTTTGGAGTGGTAAGATATCCTATTGTCTTGCAAGATTTTGAGTGAGTTGTGAGAGAGCACCACAACCTATACTTGTTTCTATTACACTAACCTACTAATGGATCTTTCTAGTGGTGATCTTGTGCAGCAAAAGAAGGACCATAAGGAGGGAGTTAATTGGAGAGAGTATGAGGCTCTTCGAGATGTTTTGGCAAAGGAGATATTGGACAATCATAATGGACTCAAACAATTTGTTCAAGATGCATGTGATCCCTTATATGAGGCTCTCCAAGCTATGGAGACCAAGATGGAGGCCACACACAAATTGGCCGAGACTAATGGAGGGGAAGTGAGATCAATTCATGATTCTATTGCTCAAATGACTACTACCCTTGCTGGACTTCAAACTATGATTCAAACAAGAATGCCTCTTATTGATGATGACAATGCTAGTGTCCATAGTGATGCTAATAATGGAGTGGAAGCTATTGGTGCAAGAAATCAAGTTCATGGCCGAAATAGAGAGGAAAGAGGCCTAGGAGGATATAATGGCCGAAACCAAAACTTTGGAGAAAGAAGAATGCCAAACAATGTGGTGCAAGCTAATCCTAGAGAAGATGGTTTGAGTAAGCCTAAATTTTCTATTCCATCATTTAGCTTTGATAATATGGATGTGGAAGAATACTTGCTATGGGAGTTGAAGATGGAAAAATTATGGAGAATGCATGAGTACAATGAGGATAGAAAGATCAAATTGGCTTCAAGTGAGTTTGATGGTTATGCTCTTAGATGGTGGGATGAGCTTTTGAGGAAGAGACAAGAAGATGGAGAATTGCCCATTGTCACTTGGAATAACATGAAGAGGATCATGAGAGATAGATTTGTTCCACCAAATTACATAAGGCAACAATTTGATCAATTGCAACAATTGAGGCAAGGAACTATGAGTGTTGATGCTTATTATCAAGAGATGGAACTAATTATGCAAAGAGCACGTGTGAGAGAACAATTGGAGCAAACAATGCAAAGATTCCTTTCGGGTTTGAACTACAAAATCAAAGGAATTGTGAGGCATCACCAATATCAAAATATCCATGAGCTATTACATCATGCAAGGGAGGCCGAAGCACATATTCTTGAGGAGGCAAAAATTACTAATAGAACATGGAATAGATTTCCATTGAGATCATCTACTACTCCTAGTACACCACCTCCACCAATTCCATCTTCCAGTTTTCGAGGTGATCCATCATCCAAACCCGAGCCTAGTGTGTCTAATACAAGGAAATTATCACATCCAGCAGCAAGTGCTTCAGGTTCTAGTGCTCCTACTACAAGGAATAGAGATATGACATGCCACACATGTGGAGGAAAAGGGCACTTCAAGAGGGATTGTCCAAATACAAAAGTGATGGTGATCAATGAGAATAATGAGTATGAAACAGGTGATGATGTTGATCCCAATGATCTTGATGATGATGATGGTTATTTGAATGATACTCCTTTGGATGCTTATGCTACTACTTTGCCATCTATTATTTGCACACAAAATTCATTGAGTGTGGTGCCTAGTCCTGAAAATCAAAGGTGCACTTTATTTCAAACAAAGGCTGTTATTGGTCCCAACATGGCTTGCAAAGTCATTATTGATGGAGGAAGTTGCAGAAATTTGGCTAGCAAAGAGCTATGTGCAAAACTCAATTTGAAATATATGCCACACCCTTCTCCTTATCATATCCAATGGTTGAGTAGCACGGGACAAATGAAGGTTTCTTTTATGGTGAGAGTGGAGTTCCAAATTGGACCTTACAAGGATGTCATTGAGTTTGATGTGGTACCCATGACAGTTTGCCATCTTTTATTGGGAAGACCTTGGCAATTTGATAGAAGTGTGAAGCATGAAGGAAGAGCAAATACCTATGAGCTATATCATCATGGGAAGACTATTGTTTTGAGGCCCATGACTCCACAACAAATAATACAAGAGTCCCAATCCAAAATTGATATGAGAGTGGAAAAAGAAAGAGAGAAGGATGAGGGAACACCAAAAATTCATGCTATGGAGAAGGAGAGCAATACCAATTCGAGTGGAAAGAGTCTTTTAACTAATGCCATAATTTTTCCTAGTGTTGTTTCTTGTGCACAGGTTGCTATTGAAGAAAGGGAGCACAAAGAAACATCACACAATTTGGAGGAATATGCCACGGATACAAGTATGTTTGCTTGTGATAGGAAGGTTAGTTTTGAAGAAAGGGAGATACAACCTTCAAATACACAAGATATTGAGGAAATTATACCTACTACACATGAGGAGGTTAGTATTGATAAGGGTATGGATTTCGGTTTGATAACTACAAGTAGTGAATTATGTGATAATTTTCAACCATATAAACTTATAAATTCGAAATTTCACCATATGGTTTTTGTTTCACATAAAGAAGTACTTGCTATGATACCTTCTAGTGATATTATATACTATGACATGTTAAAAGAACCAATTAATATTAAATATGCTATGGATAAATTTGGTTATGATGATTCTAGCACATATGATAATAGTTTCAAAATTTACTTGATTGGTGATTATAATGTGGATAAAATTTTTATGATACATCACATGTGTGTTACTTATGATCAAGTGGCCGAATTACATCATGTGTTCTCTTGGATAGATAATTATAGAGATAATATTATACCTATGTTTATTTCACCACACTATTGGTTGGATACATGTACTATTAAATCAAACTACACTTATATTTGCAATTTTGATTGCTATGAGATGAAAGAATATGACTTTTATGTGTTGTTTTCATACAAATTTCGTGATCATATGATATATCCACTATATTGTGTTTTGCTAACAACTAATGAGTACCATTATATATACATATATGGTGCATACACTTTGTTCTTTTTGTTTATTCCACTTTCAGATAATAACAAGCCGAGGACGTCTTGTCTTGAAGAAAGGGAGGATGATAAGGATGGACCTAAGGATTATGTTCTCACAAGCATGAGTGATGAGTTGATACAAGACAACAAGATCATGGTGAAAACAAATATTCAAGAGGTGGAAAACAAGATCACATTGTTGAAAACAATCAAGCAAGATGGTGAAAACAATTCATAACAATTGTTATTCCAATAAAACAATTGTTATTTATCCAAGACATGGGGATGAGTGCCTCCACAAGGTGAAATGCACTCATGGATGATACAAGCAAGAGGAGGGCGCCCACATAGAAGATCAATGCGCCATAATAGTTAGGTTTGGTTTCCATAAACCAAAGTGGCCGAATTCCTTGTGTGGGAATCGGTTTGTACCCATATTTGTGAAGTCCTAGTCCTAGTAGGAGTCCTAGTCCTAGTAGGGAGGGGATTGCTTGCGCAAGGATGCCTTGTGGCCGCACCCCCTCCACCTATATATGTTGGCCACCTGCGAGTGGATCAGGTAGACTACGTTAAAACCAAAAACCCTAGACCTCTAGATTGAAACTGCTTGTAAGCCTTTCATCTGGAAGTTCATCTGCAAACTTTACGTGATACCTGCTGTTCCACTGGGAATAAGACGGTACAGAACCACTTGTAGTCGGTGGATTACTTGTGCAAGAGTGTGGAGTTGAGAATATCCATTGGGTTGCTATCTTTTGCATTGGCATCAGGGATCAGCCGGAGAGTTCTTAGTGGCGCACTAGTTATCAATTCAGAAGTTATCTGTGAGTTCACTGAGAAGATTGGGCCACCCCTTATCAAATGAAAAAGAAAAGAGCAGATCCCCTTCTATCCATTCAGCCGGTAGATATTCCGATCACGCCGATAGAGCGGAAAAAGATGATCTATACTTCGGACCTAAGTGTTTCACTGACAGGATCCGAAGGATAACTATACATTCTGTCTTCGCCAAAGTTGGTCCAACATATCAAAAATATGCCGGCAGTACAAACCCGGATACCTGGCGCTCAGACTACTACACAGCCGTCCAGATTAACAATGGGACAGACCTAGAGGCAGTAAAATTCCTCCCCCTAATGTTACTAGATGGAACTAGAGATTGGATTAACGGACTTCCGTCATGAAACGTAGACAGCTGGGATGATATGGCTAGAGTTTTCGGGGAACTTACAAACGCCCCAATAGCATCAACCAGCTAAACCATTGCACCCAGTTTGAAGATGAGCATACGTTGACTTTATCTCAAGGTGGACTGCAATGAAGAACAGCTGCTCTGGAGTAACTGACGTACAAGCAATGCATGCTTTCGTTAATGGTTTAAAACCTGGCCTCGTACCGTTCATGATCGGTTCAAAAAAGCACAAAGATCTTGGATCTATGCTTACAACCGCAAATGAGCACGCAGCGGCCGAAGATGACATAAGAGCGAGAGGTGGAAATATCGACGCTTTAATTCAAGCCAAAAAGCCCCCCGTTCTGAGAAAAAAGCCACTCCAGAAGCACAACAAAATCCCAAAGAAGTTAACATAGCCTTTGGAAAGGACAATGGGAGCAAATGGAAAGGAAGAAGCACATAACCTATCTCCTACACAAAGGAAGAGTGGGAAAGAATTAAGTCGGAAAATTGTGTCCACCATTCGCAATTTGGGAAACCCACCCATACTAACGCACAATGCCGGCTTAATAAGCATATGAAAGGCACTGCAGGATCCGGGAACAAAGGAAGAGTTCCAAGAGGAAATTCTCCAAGCAAGAGCCAGAAGCTGGAAAAGAAGAAAGTGAATCAGACACTAACGAAAAAATCCAGAAACAACAGCGGAAAGGCGAACCAAAGTTCCCGAGAGTTGATGAAGAGTGCAATTTAACTTTTCTTGCAACTCGCTCAGCAAATGTGGAAAAGAGGACACTTCGAGAAATAAATGCGGTTGTTCCACCAACCCCCAAGTTCTTGAAGTACTCCAATACACCAATTACCTGAGATCAGTCTGATCATCCCGGGAATATCCCAGAACCTGGCACACAAGCTCTAATCGTAAGCCCTATTGTCCAAAACACTAGGCTAAAAAGAGTGCTGATGGATGGAGGATCCAGCATCAATATAATGTACCTGGATACACTGAAGAATCTGCGAATATCCGAGACCCAGCTCAATCATAGCAACATACGTTTCCACAGCATCGTTCCTGGCAGGCAAGAACGATCCCTAGGAGAAATTTCCCTAGACGTAACCTTTGGAGAGAAAGAACATTTCCGACAGGAAAAAATTTCTTTCGAGGTTGTGTCGTTCGAAAGTGTATATCATGCAATACTCGGACGTCCAGCTTTCGCAAGAGAGATTGCCCAAACAAGAAAATTATGATTATCAATGCTTATGATGAGTATGAGACTAGAGATGATGCTGATCCTAATGAGGAGGATACATATGATGAGGATGGTCCTTTTGATGCTTATGATACCAACTATCCAACTATTGTTTGCACACAAGCTTTGAGTATTTTCCCTAGTCATGATAGCCAAAGATGCAATTTATTTCAAACCAAGGCAATTGTTGGTCCTCAAATGGCTTGCAAGGTGATCATTGATGGAGGGAGTTGCAGAAATTTTGCAAGCAAAGAGTTATGTGCAAAGCTTAGTTTGAGATATAGTCCACACCCGCATCCATATTATATCCAATGGTTGACTAACAAAGAAGAAATCAGAGTATGCCAAGTTATAAGAGTGGTATTTAAAATTGGACCATACAAAGATACAATTGAGTGTGATGTGGTTCCGATGTTAGTTTGTCACCTATTACTTGGAAGACGATGGCAATTCGATAGGAAGGTTACACACAATAGGAGAGCAAACACATACCAATTGAATTGGAATAACAAAGATATTATCTTGAGGCCTATGACACCACAAGAGATTGTGAATGAGTTTAGACAGAACATTGATGTGAATCTAGAGAAGGAGAGTGAGAGGGATCAAAAGAGTGAAAACACAACTTCTGTGGGTGCAACCAAACCTAGGCCAAGTGGTAAAAGTAAGGGAGTGGGACTTTTGACAATGTTAGCCACGAAAGAAGATTTGAGAGAGTTTGGAGAGGATCCTAGCTTAGTACCTATAGTGCTCATGCATAAGGGGGAAATTTTAGTTTATAATGACATGACTCCTCTTTCTGTTGGTGTTTCTCATGTTTTGCAGGAGTTTGTTGATGTTTTTCCAGAAGAAGTACCCTCAGGGCTGCCACCATTAAGAGGGATTGAGCATCAAATTGCTTTGATTCCTGGTTCATCATTACCAAACCGAGCTCCCTGTAGGACAAATCCCCAAGAGACAAAGGAAATTCAGAAACAAGTACAAGAGCTTCTTGATAAAGGTTATATTCGAATAAGTCTATCTCTTTGTGTTGTTCCTGTTATTTTAGTTCCTAAGAAAGATGGCACTTGGCGCATGTGTGTAGATTGTAGAGCAATTAACAACATCACTATTCGTTATCGTCATCCTATACCACGTTTGGAAGAGATGTTAGATGAATTAAGTGGTGCTGCTATTTTCTGTAAAATTTATTTGCGTAATGGTTATCATAAAATTAGGATGAAAGAGGGGGATGAGTGGAAAACAACCTTTAAAACAAAATTTGGTTTATATGAGTGGTTAGTAATGCCTTTTGGATCAACTAATGCACCTAGTACTTTCATGAGATTAATGAACCATGTTTTGAGAGATTTTATTGGCAAATTTGTGGTTGTTTACTTTGATGATATTTTCATATCTAGCTACAATGAACATGAACACATTGATCATATTAGACAAGTCTTGCATGTGCTAGGAGAAAATAAATTGTAGGGAAATTTAGAGAAGTGCACCTTTTGCAAAGATAAGGTCATATTTCTTGGATATGTTGTTTCTAAACACGGGATTGAAGTAGATGAATCTAGAATTGAAGCAATTAAAAATTGGACAATTCCCATGAATGTGAGTCAAGTAAGAAGTTTTAATGGACTTGCTGGTTTTTATAGAAGATTTGTGAAAGATTTTAGTACTATTGCTGCCCCTTTGAATGATTTGACAAAGAAAGGTGTAAATTTCGAGTGGGGGTTGCTCAAGATATTGCTTTTGATACTTTGAAGAATAAGTTGATTTCGGACCCATTATTGATGATGCCAATTTTTAATAGACAATTTGAAATTGAATGTGATGCTAGTGGCATAGGTATTGGAGGTGTGCTAATGCAAGATAAGAAACTAATTGCTTATTTTTCTTAGAAGTTCATGGAGCTCAATTGAATTATTCTGTCTATGATAAAGAATTGTATGCACTTGTTAGCGTTCTTGAAGTTTGGAAACATTACTTGTGGCCAAAAGAATTTATTATACATTCTGATCATGAGGCATTAAATTTTTTGAAGAGCCAATCAGATCTTAATAAAAGACATGCTAAATGGATAGAATTCACTGAATCTTTCCCATACATTATTAAACATAATAAAGGATTAGATAATGTGGTTGTTGATGCTTTGCCTAGGAAAAATATGTTACTCACTAAATTAGATGTTCAAGTTTCGGGTTTGGAGAGCTTAAAACCACTATATGCTGAAGATAAAGAATTTTCTACACCATATGCTAAATGTTCTAATGTGAAGGCTTGGGATAAGTATCATATACATGATGGATTTTTGTTTAGAGATGACAAACTATGTATTCCCGAGTGCTCTTTGCGTTTGATGTTATTGCAGGAATCTCGTAAGCGTAGTCTACGGAAACCATAGCCCCAAAGGGGTCAGTACATAAACGTACTGGCAAGCAAGACTCACAGTTCACCAAAGTGTAGCCCGTCAACACCAAGCACAGATGCCTTGGGTTCAACGGAAGAAAAGGGATATAAAAGATGCTGCAACTGGCTGCGCTACCAACTACAGAGATTCTACCACTTCCGGCTAACAGAAAGAAGATAAGATAGCGTATAGTAACCAACTAAAAGATAACCTCAAACAAACCCATCATGGATCTCGCCCCTTATCCAAAGAAGCAATCCGAGGATAACTCACACAGTTGGATTAATGAATAATGGATCAAGTTGTTGTGTCAATAAGTCTATTACTAGTCAAGTTATCAATAGTTAGGTGTAAGTTGTTCTGAGTACTTGTTAGCCAGTACTTTCACCAAGTCAACCATAACCGCGGAAAACACGGCTTCTCAAGAAGATTTATCCCTGCAGGGGTGCACCAATTTGGCCGTACACGTAAGAATAACCCGCCACATGGGATGCCTCCCACCAAGCGGGGCACTCAACACAACCCAACTCTTCTTCGCATCAAGCCCAAAGCACCTTGGGCACACGGCTAATCGAGCCCCGAAGAAAGGGGACCCTCATAGCACTCTAAGAACGTTTCCCCCTATATGCCGACTACAAAAGTTCCACCCTGCGCTGGGCTCGCAAAAACATGCATGCGGCAAATGGAAAACACGAACTAAATGAGACGATTTGGACGAGATGCGAATCGAATCAAATTGAGGGGGGCGCCCATACACGCTTCCCACATGCGGGTAGTGCGCTCATCATGGATCAATAGACAAGACCCTTTTCCTATTAGGGTCGACACTAGCAGGCTTCAAAACCACACAGGGCCTCCTGCCGGTGCCTTATCAGCATATTATTATTAACAGGTTGATTAATTAACATCGAGCCCCCAGAACAAAATAGAAATATAGTAACAGAAAGTAACGGGTAACAGACTCGAGCAAAACAACCTAAGCATGCTAGTAAGACACTGGCTCAAACAAATGGGTTGTAGGGGTGGAGGTGAGGCAATATCAGGGTTAAGGGATTCATGTGATAGGTTCGTAACAGAAACAACTATACATAGGGCTAGCAAAATAGACAACGGAAAGTATCAGTAACCAATGTTGAAAGGAACACAATGGTTCATGTGAGTGATAACTTGCCTGCAAACTCAGCAGCCTGGTACTGAGCTAGGTCCTCAGAAGGGGTGCTGTAAAGATCGTCTGTCTCAACGTCGTCGTCTATTCGAGAAGAAGCAAACAAACAAGACAGAAATATAAACAATCAATATCATGGCATAGTGCACAATCATGGGATGATGCATGTAAAGTTAATGGATGCATCAAAATAAACTAGTTGACATGGTAACACAATTAAAATGGACCCATATGCAATGTTGAGTTGCATATGAAAAGCCCATGGATTTTGGTTGAAATAATCGTTTTCCAATTAACCAACAGGTGAAAGTGGATTAGTATGATGCATGGATGAGGAAAACAACAAAATAACAACAGCAGATGCAAGTGGTAAAGGAATTTAACAAGTTTGGAAATTATTTATTAACTTTGGAAATTTTGGGTTACTTAAAGATGTCACACAAGCATTTGTTGTTTTCATCAATTTAAAATGTTCAAAACAAATAACAAAATTTATATTTGAAAATAACACACAATTTTGGGTGGATTACATGTTTCAAATATTGAAAAAGGAATTACAATGATTTAATTATGAATTAAACAAGATTAAACAAGTTTTAAATGAATTTAAAACAAGCATGAATTTTATTTGAATTTTATTTGTTCAAAACATAAATTCAAATTCATATTTGAAAAGTTTATAATTTTCTAGTTTGAAAACATATTTTGCATGTTCAAAAATAATTTATTTTGAGCAAGTTATGATTTTAGCAAATTTAAATGAATTAAACAAGGATTAAATTATTTAGGCAATTTAAATTATTCAAAACATGAAACAAAATTTATATTTGAATAGGTTATTTGAAATAGCATGGAAAACATATTTTATTTGCATTATTTGGATTAGGTATGAATTAGTTATGGATTTTAGCAATTTGCAAATGAATTATTTGAATTCAAATTTGAAATGTATTTGGAAAATTCAAAACAGGAAACAAATGTTACCAATGGATAGATAATTGAATTTAGATCAGTGCACATATTTTATTTTTATTAATTGGAGTTATAAAATAAAAGTTATTCACTTTTTAGTTTAAGGGACCATTTTGTAAATTAAAAGGACTTGTTTTTAAAACAGAAAGTTGGAAAAACATTTGTTACCGCACAGGGGTCTACCCTGGCCACTGCCAGTGGGCCACAGGGCCACTGGATGCTTGCGTGGCAACAGAGTGGCTGCCAGGGGGGCCACCCTGTCAGCGCTGCGCGAAAAAGATTGGGAATTTCTCCCGTGCGCGAGCCAGGATTCGAACCTGGGGCTCGGGGGTGCGCGCGCACGCACTGTAACCAGTGCGCTGTGAAGCGTTTGTTGTCAGTAAGCAGGACGCGAACAGGTTAAGGTATTGCTTCGCTAACTGAATCTGACGCACACGCTGCTAACTGAACCTGACGGCAAACGGCGCCGGCGGCGAGCTGAGGGTGGTGCTGCCGTGGTTATGCTGCTGCGTGTGGGTGGTGGAAGCGCGCGCTGTGCTTGCGAGAAGGATACAGAGGTGGGAGAAGGAGGAGATAGGCGGTGATCACCGTGGGGGTCAGAAGATGGTCGACGGTGAGGTGGATGCCGCGGCAGTGGTGAGGATGGCGGCGGTGATCCGGACGGTGGCGAGCTCAGCGGCGGTGTCGACCAGCTCGAGGAGGAAGCGGCGAATTTGTTCCTGCGGTCAGCGAGGGCAGAGGTGAACGGGAGCGGCGGCGGCCATCGGAAGTTCAGAGGGAGCTCGCCGGTGGGTGGTTGCAGTGAGGGAAATCTGGCGAGGGAGAGATGGATTGGCGGCGGCCTCGAGGGGATAGGGGGTAGGCTAGGTCTAGGGCTGCGCGCAGGGTCCTAGGTGGTCTTATAGAGGCCAGGGGGAGCTGGTGGCCGTCGCTGCGCCACGGCGGCGACGTGGCACCGGCCAGATTGCTTCCGTACATGGGAAAGAAGAGGGAGTGGGGGTGCGAACCGGTACGGGCCAGGGAAAAGGTGAGTGGTGGGCTGGGCTCGCGGGGCACAGCCCACTGGCTCTCTGCTGCACGCGCTTTTTTTTTATTATTTTTTTAATTTTATTTCTCCTGTTTTTTTTGCAGCAAATAGAAATAGGAAGAAATTGGTAGGTTTTTGAGTTGCAAAAAATTTGGAAAAATTCATGTGAGTTTATTAGGTCAACATCCACCATCTGACAACTTTGGTTTTTCAAATGTTGAATTTTTATTTGCTGTTTGCAAATTGGTTTGAATTTGAAGAATTTGATAATTAATTGATTAATATTGAAAACAAAAATTTTAATAGGGTGAACCCTTTTGATTAAATAGAACAAATGTGATTAGAATTTGTTTGGTACTTTAATAATTTTCAAATTAGGTGCTGTTTGATGATTTGCTTTGAATTTTGAATGTGATTTGGAAATAATTGATTGATTAAAACCCTCATTTTTAATAGTTGATCACTATGAAATAAATGGAAACAACATGAGACTTTGGATTGAAATTTTGATTTGAAAATATTGTAACATGACAAGTATGAAACACATCATTTGAAATTGTTTGAATTTCCATTATGAAAACAAAGAAGAACAGATGCAAAACAAGTGCAAACAAGGAAATAAATATGATGACATGATGCAATACTTTAATTAAACAAGAAACAAAACATTCTAGGGGTATTTTCATACTTGGGATGTTACAAAACGCCCCCCTTGAAGGAATCGCGCCCCGAGATTCCTTACTGAGAAGCGAAAAGGTCCGGATACTTCTTTCGAAGATCCTCTTCGGTCTCCCACGTTGCCTCTTTATCGGAATGATGAGACCACTGCACTTTCAAGAACTTGGTTCTCTTGTTGCGAGTCTTACGCTCGGCCTCATCGAGAATACGAACAGGGTGCTCCTCATAAGATAGATCATCTTGCAGTTCAATGGAATCATGATCAACTGCACGATCTGGATCGTTGAAACACTTCTTGAGCTGTGACACGTGGAACACATCGTGCACCTTGGATAGCTTTTCTGGAAGTTCAAGACGATAGGCATTTTCCGCACGCCTTGAGAGAATGTTGAAAGAACCAATGTATCTTCGTGCAAGCTTTCCTTTCACACCAAAACGATGAGTGCCTCTGAGGGGAGTTACACGGAGATATGCCTTGTCACCAGGTGCATAGACCATATTCCTGTGCTTGCTGTCATAGTAGCTTTTCTGACGAGACTGAGCAATCTTGAGATTGTCACGAATGATGCAAACTTTCTCCTCGGCTTCCTTAACAATGTCAGGGCCTAAGAGTGAACGTTCACCAGCTCCAGACCAATTGATTGGACTCCTGCATCTGCGGCCATAGAGTGCTTCAAATGGTGCCATGCCTAGGCTTGCCTGGAAGCTGTTGTTGTAGGAGAATTCAGCATATGGAAGGCAATCCTCCCATTTCATGCCAAAGGAGAGACCACATGCTCTGAGCATATCCTCGAGAATCTGATTGACTCTTTCGACTTGCCCTTGAGACTGAGGGTGATATGCTGTGCTGAACAGAAGTTTGGTGCCCAATGCTTCTTGAAAACTCTTCCAGAAATGAGAAGTGAAGATAGCTCCAAGGTCTGAGCTTATTTCCAATGGAACACCATGAAGGGGAACAATCTTTGCTGTGTAGAGCTCTGCTAACTGGCTAGCCGAGATTGTTTCCTTGACAGCAAAGAAGTGAGCTACCTTAGTGAGACGATCAATGACAACGAAGATTGCATCGTTGCCCTTTTTGGACTTTGGGAAACCAGTGACGAAGTCCATTTCAATCATGTCCCACTTCCACTCAGGAATTTTCAGAGGTTGGAGAAGACCGGCTGTTTTCTGATGAACTGCCTTAACACGTTGACAAACGTCGCATTCAGAAACGTATTGAGCAATTTCACGTTTCATGCCAGGCCACCAATACAGAGTCTTGAGATCCTGGTACATCTTTGTACTTCCAGGGTGGATGGAGAGAGGAGTTTCATGAGCCTCTTGAGAATGACATCTTTGAGACTTTGAATCTGAGGAACTACAATGCGTCCTTCGAAGAACACAGTTCCCTTGTCATCAATTGAGAAGGACTTGAATTTATCGTTGCCTTCTTTGATGTGCTCTACCATCTTCTTGATTTCAGCATGACGAAGTTGTTCAGAACGAATCTTGTCCTCGAGAGTTGGACTGGCTGTCAAGCTAGCAAGATAACCTTGAGGAACAAGACCAAGGTTCAGCTTCTGGAATTCTTCATGAAGTGGAGGTTGGCTTTCCATGATCATGAGATTATTGCAATAGGACTTGCGACTGAGAGCATCGGCCATAACATTAGCCTTGCCTGGAGTGTAAGAAATGGTGAGATCGAAGTCTTTGATCTTTTCAATCCATCTCCTTTGCCTGAGGTTTAGATCTGGTTGAGTGAAGATGTATTTCAGACTCTTATGATCGGAAAATATTTCAGTGCGGTTACCCAACAAGTATTGTCTCCATTTCTTGAGGGCAAACACAACTGCTGCAAGTTCAAGATCATGTGTGGGATAGTTTTGCTCATGTGCATTCAACTGGCGTGAAGCATAAGCCACAACTTGACGTTCTTGCATAAGAACTGCACCTAGACCTTGGAGAGATGCATCGCAGAATATCTGGAAAGGGTTGGTAGTATCTGGGCCAACCAGAATAGGTGTAGAAGTGAGTTTAGTCTTCAGGAGATTGAAACTTTCATCACATTGTGGGGACCAAACGAACTTATTGTCCTTCTTTGTGAGATCAGTGAGTGGTTTGGCAATCTTTGAGAAGTTTTGGACGAAACGACGGCAATAGCTAGCCAAGCCAAGAAAGCTTCTTACTTGCTTTACCGTCTTAGGAGGTTTCCAATTAACAATTGCCTTAACCTTTTCTGGGTCAATGGCTATGCCTTTGGCAGAGATGATATGACCAAGGTAAGCAACTTCTGGAATCCAGAACTCACACTTGGAGAATTTGGCATATAGACGATGCTCGCGAAGTTTCATGAGAGTGAGACGAAGATGTTCTCCATGCTCTTCCTCGGATTTTGAGTAGACCAGAATGTCATCGAGATATACCACAACGAACTTGTCGAGGTATTCATGGAAGACAGAATTCATAAGTCTAGAGAATGTCGCCGGTGCATTGGTTAGACCAAAGGACATGACGGTGTATTCATATAGACCGTACCGAGTGGTGAAGGCTGTCTTTGGAATATATTCCTTTCTGATCTTTATCTGATGGTAACCCATCCTCAAGTCCAACTTTGAGAATATTGAGGCTCCAGCAAGTTGATCAAAAAGATCATCGATACGAGGAATTGGATACTTGTTTTTGATGGTTTTCTCGTTGAGAGGACGATAGTCAACCACGAGTCTCTTTGTTTGATCTTTCTTGGCAACGAACAGAGTTGGGCAACCCCAAGCGGAGGAACTAGGCTGAATGTAACCTTTCTCCATGTACATATCGATTTGCTCCTTTAACAATTTTAGTTCAGGAGGAGCTATCTTGTATGGATGCTTAGAGATTGGAGCAGTACCTGGCTCAAGCTCGATCACGAACTCAACTGCTCTGTCCGGAGGCATCCCTGGCAACTCTTCTGGAAAGACGTCAGGGAATTCACAAACCACCGAAACATTTTCGAGTAGAGGTAGAGGTTTTGCATCGAGGTTGAACAGCTGAATATACCTTGATTCATATGGAGAATAGACTATCTGGCCAGAAGGGTGGAACAGAGTTATTGACTTCTGAGCACAGTCAATCGTAGCTTTATTAGCTTTCAGCCAATCCATGCCCAGAATGACATCAATGTCAGAATTTCCCAGCAACATGAGTGAAGCAAGGAAAATGCGGCCTCCAATTAGGATCTGATTGTCCATACTTATCTTGGAAGTCAACATTTGAGATCCCGGAGAGTGAACGGAGATTTGATTGCTTAGTGGAACCAGAACTAGGTTGTATGTTGTTGCAAAGATCTTTGACACAAAAGAATGCGATGCTCCGGTATGAAACAACACTTTAGCTTGAAAAGAGTTTACGGGTAATATACCGAGAACGACGTCAGCAGCTTCCTCAGCTCTGTCGGCCGTGATATGATTCACCCTCGCGGTCCTCCCAACAGGCCTGTTGTTGGAGTTGAAGGCTTTAGCCGGGGGAGCACGCACCATTGCCTGGTTGGTGTTGGGGCGAGGTGGTGGAGGTAGCTGCCTCTGAGTGCACTTATCAGCGTAGTGTCCAGTCTCCTTGCACTTGAAGCAAGTGACGACACGAGGTGAACCTGGCCTTGGCTTCCCCATTGGAACCCTCTGACTCTGCATCTGAGCTGGGTTGGGTGGGCGGGGAGCGAAGCCTGGAGAAGCTTGGGCATATGGAGCCCGAGTGACAGCACCATTTGGCACCCAGATGCGGCGCTTCTGCGGAGGGGTGGTCGTGTTGGAGGAGGAACCACCCTCACGCGAGTGCTTACGAGACTCCTCGAACGCCTTGCGCCCATTTTCTTCATTGAGCGCGGTGTTCACCAGCTCCTCGAAGTCTTTGCACTTGATGTTGGTGAGTGCGTACTTGAGTTCCGGGTTAAAACCTCGGCGGAACCTTGCCATCTTCTTAGCCTCAGTGGACACCTCATCACCAGCGTATCGAGCGAGACGATTGAACTCGTTCTGATAGCCGATGACGTCCAGCTTGCCTTGCTTAAGAGAGCAAAACTCTTCACGCATCCTTTCCATGAGACCATCTGGGATGTGGTGCTTCAGGAAGGCATCCTTGAAACAGCCCCAGGTGATAGGATAGCCAACTCTCATGGTCTGGTAGTTCTCCCACCAGGTAGCTGCCTGACCCTTCAGTATGTAGGTGGCATACTTGACCTTGTCTTCCTCGGCAACGTGAGCAATGTCCAGAGCCCTGGCCATCTCCCGGATCCAGTCATCAGCATCCAGAGGCTCGCGTGTTGCCACGAAAGCTCTCGGACCCAGACTGAGGAACTCCTTGATGCTGACCCGTGGAGCATTCTGGTTGTTGTGCTGATTTGCCTGGAACTGGGCCATCTGCGTCACGACCTGAGTCATCTGAGTCAACAGCTCCGTGATTGGCGGTGGCTCAGGCGGGTTGTTCCTTGTTGGCGGCATCCTGAATAGACATGCATTTTAGCACAACAACAGAAAAGGATAGACTTGGTAACCGAAAGAGAGATTATTCCGACGCATGAATAGATAACCAACAGGTACATCATCACATGTTAAATTACATCAGAATATCCAACACACCAATACATGGTTCGAAAGCCCAAAGGATAACTAAACATAGCTAAGAATGGATACATCGGTACTCCCATGCTCATCACGCAGGACGGCAGTGAGTAGTACGTCGAGAGGTACGGTGAGGAGCACGCCCACGAAAGTAGGTAGAACGAAGATCCACATAGATCTGACGTGGCCTGAGAGCGACTCTAGGTGTGGTGAAGTACATAGCGTCGACTCCCTGTGCTCCAAAGCGTGGAATCCCGGTGTAACCAGCACCGAGGTTGAGGAGTGGACCTCTGATCAGCTCGTAACCTCCAGCATCTGGCAGACGACGACCAACTGGCTGATCGAAACGTGCAAAGCGCTCATCTCCAACAAAGTCTGTGGTGTACGTCGCCAGACGAGTCAAAGCAAGGTAGAGCTGCTCTCTGACTGAGGCCAACTCCTGAGAAAGTGTGGTGGCAACTGCGTCACTGTGCCTCACGAACTGAGCGGTGGTGTGCAGCCTGGTGTTATCATGCTCGTAGACATCCAAGTTGTCGTAGAGAGTGAAGTGAGCTCCCTCCGAAGTGATGTAACCACGAGGGATGTGGCGATAGATAGAATCGTCAAATCCCCAGTAGTCAGCACGAAGGACGGTGAGACTCACATAAGCTGCCTGCTGCACAACCATATCCACTGTGGAACCTACTGCCTCGTAGCGGTGGACAACGCTCATGCCATCATCTGACAGAATGTAGACGATAGCCTGGTAGTAGGTCTGGTCAAACTCTCGCTGCTGCTCGTAGACCTGGTACTCTGGTGCCCAACGGAACCCCAGATAAGTGACCATGTCTCTCAGCATCTCCGGATAACCGGCGATGCTCTCGCAACGAGTCATCCGAACCACCTGTGGGTAGAACCTGAGATCCATCTGCAGATGATCGGGGAAGTTTTGATTAGACGCCGGTAGAGAACTGAAGTGGAAAGCAACAACAAGATTTCAACGGACGATAAGGATGTTGAAAAGAACAGGATATTGAAGCAACATCGGGAAACACGAGACCAAAAATCCTGAGGTACTACGGAGAACCCAAAACACGTGAAACCCTAACTTGAAAGTTTAGATGAGAAGAGAAAACAACGTTGCACTTCCTTACCAGAAAAGGGGTGGGTGGGTGGGGAAAGAAGAAAAATGGCAGAATTCCTACTCTCACGTTTCGTTTTTCCTATATAGCTACAAAATAGTTTCTAGACTCAAACTGCGACCAGTAAAAGGGATCCTACAGGAAGACAGGCTCTGATACCATTTGTCGCACCCGGACTTCTAGAGGATACTCACCGTACGAACTGAACAGTATTTTTATTGGATTACGGGGCTTACCGGCACCCGCACCTCTTACGAGTAGGCCAACCCTTATGTGTGACAACCAATCTTTACTATTCACCGTCGATGTAAACTATCCCGTAGAAATCAGGACACTACCATTGACGTACTTCATACCATACACACATGGTACGTCAATGGCGTTGAACAAGATGATAACACAACATATCTCTAAGACACAAAAGATTGAAATAAGTTGCAAATAGCTCTCACTAGAGCAGAGATAGCAAATACAATCATCCAGAGGACACATGTCCCAACATAACATCATTACATCTCAGCGGAAGCATTCAAAGGGTCTGAGTACAGACAAATCCAAATAGGCTTAAGAAGCCGGGAACTTAATGAAAGACGGAGCCCATCCACGTAGTCTCGGATCCTGCCCGGGTCCTCTACCTACTCGTCAGCAGCCTCGTCAAACTCCACGTAGTAGCCGTCACTGGGATCCTCGTAAGCGTAGTCTGCGGAAACCACAGCCCCAAAGGGGTCAGTACATAAACGTACTGGCAAGCAAGACTCACAGTTCACCAAAGTGTAGCCCGTCAACACCAAGCACAGATGCCTTGGGTTCAACGGAAGAAAAGGGATATAAAAGATGCTGCAACTGGCTGCGCTACCAACTACAGAGATTCTACCACTTCCGGCTAACAGAAAGAAGATAAGATAGCGTATAGTAACCAACTGAAAGATAACCTCAAACAAACCCATCCTGGATCTCGCCCCTTATCCAAAGAAGCAATCCGAGGATAACTCACACAGTTGGATTAATGAATAATGGATCAAGTTGTTGTGTCAATAAGTCTATTACTAGTCAAGTTATCAATAGTTAGGTGTAAGTTGTTCTGAGTACTTGTTAGCCAGTACTTTCACCAAGTCAACCATAACGGCGGAAAACACGGCTTCTCGAGAAGATTTATCCCTGCAGGGGTGCACCAATTTGGCCGTACACGTAAGAATAACCCGCCAGATGGGATGCCTCCCACCAAGCGGGGCACTCAACACAACCCAACTCTTCTTCGCATCAAGCCCAAAGCACCTTGGGCGCACGGCTAATCGAGCCCCGAAGAAAGGGGACCCTCATAGCACTCTAAGAACGTGTCCCCCTATATGCCGACTACAAAAGTTCCACCCTGCGCTGGGCTCGCAAAAACATGCATGCGGCAAATGGAAAACACGAACTAAATGAGACGATTTGGACGAGATGCGAATCGAATCAAATTGAGGGGGGCGCCCATACACGCTTCCCACATGCGGGTAGTGCGCTCATCATGGATCAGTAGACAAGACCCTTTTCCTATTAGGGTCGACACTAGCAGGCTTCAAAACCACACAGGGCCTCCTGCCGGTGCCTTATCAGCATATTATTATTAACAGGTTGATTAATTAACATCGAGCCCCCAGAACAAAATAGAAATATAGTAACAGAAAGTAACGGGTAACAGACTCGAGCAAAACAACCTAAGCATGCTAGTAAGACACTGGCTCAAACAATGGGGTTGTAGGGGTGGAGGTGAGGCAATATCAGGGTTAAGGGATTCATGTGATAGGTTCGTAACAGAAACAACTATACATAGGGCTAGCAAAATAGACAACGGAAAGTATCGGTAACCAATGTTGAAAGGAACACAATGGTTCATGTGAGTGATAACTTGCCTGCAAACTCAGCAGCCTGGTACTGAGCTAGATCCTCACAAGGGGTGCTGTAAAGATCGTCTGTCTCAATGTCGTCGTCTATTCGAGAAGAAGCAAACAAACAAGACAGAAATATAAACAATCAATATCATGGCATAGTGCACAATCATGGGATGATGCATGTAAAGTTAATGGATGCATCAAAATAAACTAGTTGACATGGTAACACAATTAAAATGGACCCATATGCAATGTTGAGTTGCATATGAAAAGCCCATGGATTTTGGTTGAAATAATCGTTTTCCAATTAACCAACAGGTGAAAGTGGATTAGTATGATGCATGGATGAGGAAAACAACAAAATAACAACAGCAGATGCAAGTGGTAAAGGAATTTAACAAGTTTGGAAATTATTTATTAACTTTGGAAATTTTGGGTTACTTAAAGATGTCACAAAAGCATTTGTTGTTTTCATCAATTTAAAATGTTCAAAACAAATAACAAAATTTATATTTGAAAAGAACACACAATTTTGGGTGGATTACATGTTTCAAATATTGAAAAAGGAATTACAATGATTTAATTATGAATTAAACAAGATTAAACAAGTTTTAAAAGAATTTAAAACAAGCATGAATTTTATTTGTTCAAAACATAAATTCAAATTCATATTTGAAAAGTTTATAATTTTCTAGTTTGAAAACATATTTTGCATGTTCAAAAATAATTTATTTTGAGCAAGTTATGATTTTAGCAAATTTAAATGAATTAAACAAGGATTAAATTATTTAGGCAATTTAAATTATTCAAAACATGAAACAAAATTTATATTTGAATAGGTTATTTGAAATAGCATGGAAAACATATTTTATTTGCATTATTTGGATTAGGTATGAATTAGTTATGGATTTTAGCAATTTCCAAATGAATTATTTGAATTCAAATTTGAAATGTATTTGGAAAATTCAAAACAGGAAACAAATGTTACCAATGGATAGATAATTGAATTTA
Source organism: Alopecurus myosuroides (assembly GCA_028641055.1). Classification (NCBI taxonomy): domain Eukaryota; kingdom Viridiplantae; phylum Streptophyta; class Magnoliopsida; order Poales; family Poaceae; genus Alopecurus; species Alopecurus myosuroides. Next base: position 118,760,152 of record CM054062.1, read on the forward strand.
GAGCAGTGCACATATTTTATTTTTATTAATTGGAGTTATAAAATAAAAGTTATTCACTTTTTAGTTTAAGGGACCATTCTGTAAATTAAAAGGACTTGTTTTTAAAACAGAAAGTTGGAAAAACATTTGTTACCGCACAGGGGTCTACCCTGGCCACTGCCAGTGGGCCACAGGGCCACTGGATGCTTGCGTGGCAACAGAGTGGCTGACAGGGGGGCCACCCTGTCAGCGCTGCGCGAAAAAGATTGGGAATTTCTCCCGTGCGCGAGCCAGGATTCGAACCTGGGGCTCGGGGGTGCGCGCGCACGCACTGTAACCAGTGCGCTGTGAAGCGTTTGTTGTCAGTAACCAGGACGCGAACAGGTTAAGGTATTGCTTCGCTAACTAAATCTGACGCACACGCTGCTAACTGAACCTGACGGCAAACGGCGCCGGCGGCGAGCTGAGGGTGGTGCTGCGGTGGTTATGCTGCTGCGTGTGGGTGGTGGAAGCGCGCGCTGTGCTTGCGAGAAGGATACAGAGGTGGGAGAGGGAGGAGATAGGCGGTGATCGCCGTGGGGTCAGAAGATGGTCGACGGTGAGGTGGATGCCGCGGCAGTGGTGAGGATGGCGGCGGTGATCCGGACGGTGGCGAGCTCAGCGGCGGTGTCGACCAGCTCGAGGAGGAAGCGGCGAATTCGTTCCTGCGGTCAGCGAGGGCAGAGGTGAACGGGAGCGGCGGCGGCCATCGGAAGTTCAGAGGGAGCTCGCCGGTGGGTGGTTGCAGTGAGGGAAATCCGGCGAGGGAGAGATGGATTGGCGGCGGCCTCGAGGGGATAGGGGGTAGGCTAGGTCTAGGGCTGCGCGCAGGGTCCTAGGTGGTCTTATAGAGGCCATGGGGAGCTGGTGGCCGTCGCTGCGCAACGGCGGCGACGTGGCACCGGCCAGATTGCTGCCGTACATGGGAAAGAAGAGGGATTAGGGGTGCGAACCGGTACGTGCCAGGAAAAAGGTGAGTGGTGGGCTGGGCTCGCGGGGCACAGCCCACTGGCTCTCTGCTGCGCGCGCTTTTTTTTTTTTTGAATTTTATTTCTCCTGTTTTTTTTTGCAGCAAATAGAAATAGGAAGAAATTGGTAGGTTTTTGAGTTGCAAAAAATTTGGAAAAATTCATGTGAGTTTATTAGGTCAACATCCACCATCTGACAACTTTGGTTTTTCAAATGTTGAATTTTTATTTGCTGTTTGCAAATTGGTTTGAATTTGAAGAATTTGATAATTAATTGATTAATATTGAAAACAAAAATTTTAATAGGGTGAACCCTTTTGATTAAATAGAACAAATGTGATTAGAATTTGTTTGGTACTTTCATAATTTTCAAATTAGGTGCTGTTTGATGATTTGCTTTGAATTTTGAATGTGATTTGGAAATAATTGATTGATTAAAACCCTCATTTTTAATAGTTGATCACTATGAAATAAATGGAAACAAAATGAGACTTTGGATTGAAATTTTGATTTGAAAATATTGTAACATGACAAGTATGAAACACATCATTTGAAATTTTTTGAACTTCCATTATGAAAACAAAGAAGAACAGATGCAAAACAAGTGCAAACAAGGAAATAAATATGATGACATGATGCAATACTTTAATTAAACAAGAAACAAAACATTCTAGGGGTATTTTCATACTTGGGATGTTACAGCCAACATCATCAATGTTTTCTCCCTCCCAAAGTGTCCCATCAAACCCCCACTATGTGATTCCTGCAACAATAACAAACGCAAGGACGACTCGGGCACACATAATTTGTTAGCTCTAAACAAATATCCATCATGCAATTGAAATTTATCCCATGCTTTCACAGTAATACAATTTGCATACGCATTTTTGAAATCATTATCTTGAGCATACAAATATTTTACACTCTCCAAACCAGGAATTTTCATATCCAATTGAGTTAAAAGCATACTTTTCCTAGAGAGAGCATCAGCAACAACATTATCTTTGTCTTTCTTATATTTAATGATGTATGGGAATGACTCAATGAATTCAACCCACTTAGCATGTCTTTTATTAAGGCTAGATTGAATCTTTAAAAATCTCAATGCTTCATGATCAGAATGTATGATAAATTATTTTGGCCACAAGTAATGTTTCCAAACCTCAAGAACTCTAACAAGTGCATACAATTATTTATCATAAACAGAATAGTTCAATTGGGCACCATGCAATTTCTCAGAAAAATAAGCAACAGGTTTATTTTCTTGCATAAGCACACCACCAATACCAATACCACTTGCATCACACTCAATTTCGAATTGTTTGTTGAAATTAGGCAATATTAACAATGGGGCCGAAATGAGCTTGTTCTTTATCTCATCAAAAGCAACATCTTGTTCTACCCCCCATGTAAAATCAACACCCTTCTTAGTTAAATCATTTAATGGTGCAGCAAGAGTACTAAAATCCTTGACAAATCTTCTATAGAAACCAGCCAATCCATTAAAACTTCTCACTTGACTAACATTAGTTGGAATAGGACAATTTTTAATAGCTTCAATTTTAGATTCGTCAACCTCAATGCCATGTTTAGAGACAACATATCCCAGAAAAATGACCTTGTCTTTGCAAAAAGAACATTTAGCAAGATTACCATATAATTGATTTTCTCTAAAAACATGCAAGACTTTTCTAATGTGACAACATGCTCATTTTCATTGTGGCTATATATGAGAATATCATCAAAATAAACTACCACAAATTTTCCAATAAACTCTCTCAAAACATGGTTCATAAGTCGCATGAAAGTACTAGGTGCATTAGTTAAACCAAAAGGCATCACTAACCATTCATATAAACCAAATTTAGTTTTGAAAGCAGTTTTCTATTCATCCCCTTCCTTCATTCTTATTTGATGGTAACCACTACGCAAATCAATTTTAGAGAAAACAGCAGCACCACTTAATTCATCTAACATGTCCTCCAAACAAGGTATAGGATGACGATAACGAATAGTGATGTTGTTAATTTCTCTACAATCTACACACATGCGCCAAGTACCATATTTCTTAGGGACTAAAATAACAGGAACAACACATGGAGATAAGCTAATTCGAATATAACCTTTGTCGAGTAGCTCCTGCACTTGTTTCTGAATTTCCTTGGTTTCTTGGGGATTAGTCATGTAAGGGGCTCGGTTTGGTAATGTTGCTCCAGGGATCAAATCAATCTGATGCTCAATGCCACGGAATGGTGGCAGCCCTGCTGGTACCTCCTCTGGAAAAACATCATCAAAATCCTGTAATACATGAGAAACACCAAGAGGAATAGGGGTCATGTCAGAAGAAACCAAAACCTCTCCCTTGTGCATAAGCACTATAGGAAGCATACTAGGGTCCTCACTAAACTCTCTCAAGTCCTCTTTGGTGGCTAGCATACATAAAAGGCTCACTCCCTCACTTCTATTTTTACCACTCAGCTTATTTTTTTCACTCATAGAAGGATTACTCTCTTGTTTTTCTTTGTCACTATCCCTCTCTAAATTCACTTCAGTTTTTTGACAAGACTCATTTACAATTTGTTGTGGTGTCATAGGTCTCAAAATAATATCTTTCACATGCCAATTCAACTGCTATGTGTTAGCTCTCCCATTATGTGTAACATTCCTGTCAAACTACCATGGTCTTCCAAGCAACATGTGACAAACAGACATGGGCACAAAATCACACTCAATGGTATCAGTATATGGCCCAATTTGGAACTCCACTCTCACCATGTAGCTCACCTTCATCTCTCCTTTATCACTCAGCCATTGTATATAATAAGGATGAGGGTGTGGAATATATTTCAGTTTCAGTTTTGCACATAGCTCTTTACTAGCAAGTTTTCTGCAACTCCCTCCATCAATAATGACTTCGCAAGCCATTTTAGGACCTAGAATTGCTTTTGTTTGGCAAAAGATTGCACCTCTGATTTTCTGGAGAAGGAATAACACTCAAAGCAGCAACATTTTGTGAGCAAACAATAGTTGGATAATGTGTGGCATAAGCATCAAGTGGACCTCCTTCCTCATCACAATCATCCTCCTCATTAGGATCAGCATCATCTCCAGTCTCATACTCATTATCCTCATGAATGAGAATGGTATTTTTATTGGGGCATTCCCTCTTAAAGTGGCCTCTTCCACCACATGTGTGACATAACATATCTCTATTGCGTGCTGTGGAAGAAGTGGATCTACTAGCACTTGCTGCTGGTTGCACTTGCCTCCTAGAAGGGGAGGGGGTGTTCTCGGCCTTGGGTGTAGAAACCCCATGACTAGGTGCTGGTTGTGGTGAAGGAGAAGAAAAATTAGTATTTCGAGGTGAAAACATCCTCCTAGAACTCATCTTTGCCTCCTCGGCTAGATGTGATTCTTCCTCCCTTGCATGATGTAGCAATTCATTCATATCATTGTATTGGAGGTGCCTCACAATGCTTCGTATTTTAAATTGCAAACCTGAGAGAAAACGCTGCATAGTATGTTCTGGTTCTTCTCTCACTTTGGCCCTCTGAATAATCAACTCCATCTCTCTATAATAAGCATCAACAGACAATGTACCTTGCTTCAATTGTTGCAATTTATCATACAATGTTCTCACATAATTTTTTGGCACAAATTTGTTCCTCATGAGTTGCTTCATAGTAGCCCAAGTAACCACTTCAGGATCACCATGTTCTGCCCTCAATTGTGTAATATTATCCCACCACAATAGAGCATAACCATCAAAACTAGAAGAAGCCAATTTAATCTTCCTATCTTCATTGTAATCATGTAATCTCCATATCTTCTCAATTTTAAGCTCCCACATCAAATATTCCTCTACATCATCAGTATCAAAAGAGAAAGGAGGAATAGAAAATTTGGGCTTGACCAAACCATCATCTTCTCTATGATTATCATGAGCTTGTATTCTTCTAGTAGCAAAACCTCCACGGCCATTATAAGCTTGGACTCGGCCTAGTTCCCAATCATCATCATTACCTCTTTGCTCTAGTTGAGCAGACAATTGTGAAATTTGCCTAGTCAAATTGGTGAGAGATTCTTGCATAATATCAACAGATTCTTGAGAAGAAGCTTTCTCAATTTTAATGTCCATCTGCTGTAAATCCCTCCTCAAATTCTCATCATAGGCATCAAGCTTCTTATCAATTCGGGTGGCTACCACTTCATCATACGCATCAAGTTTTTGATCAATTCTTGAACTGATCATGTCTCTAAATTTGGACAGATCTCCCCATGTGAGAGTAGCATCAACAGTCTTCTTAGAACTAGCCTCAGTAGCTTTCACAACATTTTTATCCACCTGCGCAACACTAGCCATAGAAGACTCCATAGATTAATGTGTTAGTGAAAACAAAAATATGGGATGTGGTGTTCTCTCACAACTCACTCAAAATAGCAAAGCAATGAGGTTAACTTACTGTTCCAAAGTGAATAGCAATACTTACCACAAGTAAACAGCACTACTATGACTTGGTGTGAATAAAAGAATACCCAGGGATTTTAGCTAACACAAAGCAAAGCAGGATATATAGTGGGGCTTGGTATGGATACCTAACAACACCAATAACAAGTCCTATTTGCTATTTGTGATGATAGAAAAATAGCACCTAGGAAAACACACACCAAAGTGCAGACAAATGTGGCAATGCAATTATATGGATGGAAATATTGCAATGCTCTCGAAAGACAATAGCTATGCTCCAAAATATCACAGGCACAAGATTGCTCAATGGAAAGTGTCAATATAGTAGTGATGAAAACAACTCCAATAACAATATAGCAATGTATCTCAAGGCCTTTTTCTCTTTTCACAATTCTCTTTTTCTATTTTTCTATTTTCTCTTTTTCTCTTCTTCTTTTTTATACTTTTATAACTGGCAAAAACTAGCTAGGAGCAAAAATAAGCACACAATTATCAATGTGACACAATGTATGTGATAATGAGCAGCATGGAGTGAGAAATAAGTAGCTATTCTTTTTGGGAAAGATACGTATATGTTGTTGTAAAGGGGCTGTGTCTAAGGCTCGCAATGATAGGAAAAGAAAAGGTAAAGAAAGTGGCAAAGAAATCTAAACCGAAAAAGAAATAAAGAGAAAAGAAACACTCACGGCAGAAAAATGTACCACGGCAGAGAAAACAGCTGATTCTCTATCGCGGCAGTGCACAGATGCAGCAAACAGACCAAAACCGGCGCGCGCACTAGTACAGAGACTGGCTGTGGTTTTGCGCGGAGAGCAGCGAAGGCGCGCGGCAAAGAAACACGGAATTCGCGTGCCGCGGCAGCGCGCGCGCGGGGGGGGGGGTCGCTGCGGTAGGAGCAGACGGTGGATCGGAGCCGTTTTGTAAGGACGCTGCGGGCGGATTCCGACTGCGACTGGTACACCGCGGCGGCAGGAAAACGGAGCGGTTTTTGTGCCGCGGCAGGGAACCGAACCCAACTCAAATTGAGTAGAACTTTGGATCTGCTTGGAGTTGTTTGATGAAATTTTGTGGACACGACAGGGATGAATCGAAGAACATTTAGAACCCTAAACCTAGACCTAAAACAAAGGACTCAAAAAAGAAAAGGAACACGAAAATCAACCACAAAACAGCAACTAAAACTTGATAAAAGTGATTGATAAGGGGTGGCCCAATCTTCTCAGTGAACTCACAGATAACTTCTGAATTGATAACTAGTGCGCCACTAAGAACTCTCCGGCTGATCCCTGATGCCAATGCAAAAGATAGCAACCCAATGGATATTCTTAACTCCACACTCTTGCACAAGTAATCCACCGACTACAAGTGGTCCTGTACCGTCTTATTCCCAGTGGAACAGCAGGTAACACGTAAAGTTTGCAGATGAACTTCCAGTATGAAAGGCTAACAAGCAGTTTCAACTAGAGGTTATGGGGTTTGTTTGATTCAATCGTAGTCTACCTCAACCACACGCAAGTGGGACACATATATAGGTGGAGGGGTGCGGCCACAAGGCTCCCTTGCGCAAGTAACCCTCCCCTACTAGGACTAGGACTCCTACTAGGACTAGGACTGACATATATAGATACAAACCGATTCCATACACAAGGAATTCGGCCACATTGGTATGGAAACCAAACCTAACACTACTAGAATTGCTATGGCGCATTGATCTTCCATGTGGGCGCCCTCCTCTTGCATTTGTCCATGTATGAGTGTGGAATAACATAATAGCATTGTTTTCCACACTTAGTGCATTTGATCTTGTGGAGGCACCATCCCCTTATCATGATAACAATTGTTATTTGTTGTTTTCACCATGCTAGCACTTGTTTTCCATCTCCTCTTGAAGTCCATGCTCATCCTTGTGTAGCTCCTCTCCATGATCTCCATTCATGTTTGTGTTATCAACAAACCTAAGAATACATAAATGCAAAGATTTAGGTAGTATAAAGCTCTCACAATTATAAACATTAAATTCAAGTAGGAGTGAATTCACCTGTTGTTGTAATAGCTTGGTTCTTGATCTTGTCATTGGACCAATTCTAACTTCATTAGCTTTGATAGGAGGATCTTCATGTTCAACAATAGGTGAAGAGCTAGGGATGTCCTCATCATCCTCCCCCTCTTGAAAAGGCATCGACCTCGATGCTAAATCATCTCCATGGTAAGGTGTCAAATCAGCCACATTAAAAGAATTACTAACACCAAACTCATCAATTGGGAGGTCAATCTTGTATGCATTATCATTGATCCTTGAAATAACTTTGTAAGGACCAGCTCCTCTAGGCATCAACTTGGACTTTCTTAATGTGGGAAATCTATCTTTTCTAAAGTGTACCCACACCATGTCTCCTGGCCGAAATATAAGCTCCTTCCTCTTCTTGTTTACTCTTTCAGCCACATGTTTTCCTTTCTTCTCAATGGCCTCTTTTGTTTTCTCATGAATCTTCTTCACAAAATCAGCCCTCTTTGAAGCCTCCATATTAACTCTCTCATGTAAAGGAAGTGGTAATAAATCAAGAGGAGTAATAGGCTTGAAGCCATACACCACCTCAAAAGGACATAATTGAGTAGTTGAATGCACAGCTCTATTGTAAGCAAATTCCACATGGGGCAAACACTCCTCCCACTCCTTCAAATTCTTCTTGATCATACCTCTTAGCAATGTGGACAATGTTCTATTAACCACCTCAGTTTGTCCATCAGTTTGGGGGTGGCAAGTAGTGGAAAATAATAGCTTAGTGCCAAGCTTACCCCAAAGTGTCTTCCAAAAGTAACTCATGAACTTGACATCTCTATCTGAAACTATAGTCCTTGGAACTCCATGCAATCTCACAATCTCTCTAAAGAACAAATTGGCAATGTGAGAAGCATCATCACTCTTGTGGCATGGAATAAAATGAGCCATCTTTGAAAATCTATCCACAACCACAAAGATAGAGTCATGTCCTCTTTTAGTCCTTGGTAATCCCAACACAAAATCCATACTAATATCCTCCCATGGTGTACTTGGTGATGGCAATGGTGTATATAATCCATGGGGCTTCAATTTTGATTTGGATTTGTTGCAAGTAATGCATCTTTGCACCAATCTATACACATCTCTTCTCATATGTGCCCAATAGAAATTTTCTGCCAACATCAACAATGTTTTCTCTCTTCCAAAGTGTCCCATCAATCCTCCACTATGAGATTCCTGGATCAAAAATAAACGCAAAGAACACTCGGGAATACACAATTTGTTAGCTCTAAACAAGTACCCATCATGTATATCAAATTTGTCCCATGCTTTAGTATTAACACATTTATTAAATGGCATGGAAAATTCATTATCTTCATCATATAAATCTCTAATACCCTCCAAACCCGAAACCTTGATTTCTAAATTTGAGAGTAACATATTTTTCCTTGACAAAGCATCAGCAACTACATTATCCAATCCCTTTTTATGTTTTATGATGTATGGAAAAGATTCAATGAACTCAACCCACTTAGCATGTCTCTTATTCAAATTATTTTGGCACTTTAGAAATTTCAATGCTTCATGATCACTATGAATAATAAATTCTTTAGGCCACAAATAATGTTTACATACTTCTAGAACTCTCACAAGTGCATATAATTCCTTATCATAAACAGAATAATTCAATTGTGCACCATTCAATTTTTCAGAAAAATAAGCAATAGGTTTCTTTTCTTGCATGAGCACACCTCCAATACCTATGCCACTAGCATCACACTCAATCTCAAATTGTTTATCAAAATTTGGAAGCATAAGTAATGGGGCCGAAATCAACTTCTCTTTCAAAGTATCAAAAGCAATGTCTTGAGAAACACCCCATTCAAAATTAACACCCTTTTTAGTTAGATCATTTAAAGGGGCAGCAATTGTACTAAAATTAGGCACAAATCTTCTATAGAAACTAGCAAGCCCATTAAAACTTCTAACTTGACTCACATTAGTGGGAATTGGCCAATTTCGAATAGCTTCAATTTTAGATTGATCAACCTCAATTCCATGCTTAGAAACAACATAACCAAGAAATATAACCTTATCTTTGCAAAAAGTGCACTTCTCAAGATTACCATATAATTTATTAGTTCTTAGCACTTGCAAAACTTGTCTAATATGATCCATGTGGTCATGTTCATTGTGGCTATATATGAGAATATCATCAAAATAAACTACCACAAATCTACCAATAAAGTCTCTCAAAATATGGTTCATTAATCTCATGAAAGTACTAGGTGCATTAGTTAAACCAAAGGGCATTACTAACCACTCATATAAACCAAATTTTGTCTTAAAAGCAGTTTTCCATTCATCTCCCTCTTTCATTCTTATTTGATGGTATCCACTACGCAAATCAATTTTAGAGAAAAGAGTAGCACCACTTAATTCATCTAACATGTCATCTAAACGTGGTATAGGATGACGATAACGAATAGTGATGTTATTAATTGCTCTACAATCTACACACATGCGCCAAGTACCATCTTTCTTAGGAACCAAAATAACGGGAACGACACAAGGAGATAAACTAACCCGAATATAACCTTTGTCCAATAATTCTTGTACTTGCTTTTGGATCTCCTTTGTTTCTTGTGGATTGGTTCTATAAGGGGCTCGGTTTGGGAGAGATGCTCCCGGGATCAAATCAATTTGATGTTCAATTCCTCTCAATGGTGGCAATCCCGAGGGCACATCTTGTGGAAAAACATCCTCAAAGTCCTGCAAAACATTAGAAACACCAAGAGGAATAGGGGTCATGTCATTAGAAACCAAAATCTCTCCCTTGTCAATAAGCACAATAGGGACTAGTGAAGGATCATCCTTAAATTCCCTTAAATCCTCTTTAGTGGCTAACATGCATAATAGGTTCTCTCTCTTTTTACCACTCGAATTGGTTTTGCTATCACTCCCCATGGCTTGTATTTTTGGTGTTCCCTCATCCCTCTCTCTCTCTTTTTCCTCTTTCATAACAACTTTGGATTGGGACTCATTTATAATTTGTTGTGGAGTCATAGGCCTCAAGATAATAGTCCTCCCATGATGGTTCAACTCATAAGTATTAGCTCTTCCTTCATGCTTCACACTTCTATAAAATTGCCAAGGTCTTCCCAATAATAGGTGACACACTTTCATAGGAACCACATCAAACTCAGTAGCATCCTTATAAGGTCCAATTTGAAACTCCACTCTCACCATATGAGATACCTTCATTTGTCCAGTGCTACTCAACCATTGTATATGATAAGGGCTCGGATGTGGTAAGTATTTTAGGTTCAATTTGGCACATAAATCCTTGCTTGCCAAGTTTCTACAACTCCCTCCATCAATAATGACTTTGCAAGCCATGTTGGGACAAATAACAGCCTTTGTTTGGAATAAATTGCACCTTTGATTTTCAGGACTAGGCACCACACTCAATGAATTTTGGGTGCAAACAATAGAAGGCATAGTAGTAGCATAAGCATCCAAAGGAGAATCACTCAAATATCCATCATCATCATCAAGATCATTGGGATCAACATCATCACCTGTCTCATATTCATTGTTCTCATTGATAATCATCACTTTCGAATTTGGACAATCCTTCTTGAAGTGCCCTTTTCCTCCACATGTGTGGCATGTAATATCTCTATTCCTTGTAGTAGGAGCACTAGAACCCGAAGCACTTGCTGTTGGTTGTGATGTTTTCCTTGTATTAGCCACACTAGGCTCGGATTTGGATGTTGTAGCACCTCGAAAATTTGATGATGGAGGTGGTGGTGTTGGAGTACTAGGAGTAATAGATGATCTCAAAGGAAATCTACTCTTTGTTCTAGCCAAATTTTGTGCTTCCTCCAATAGATGTGATTCGGCCTCTCTAGCATGATGTAAGAGATCATGCATATTAGTGTATTGATAATGCCTCACAATGCCCTTGATTCTATAATGTAATCCTGAAAGAAATCTTTGCATTGTTTGCTCCTCTTGTTCTTCCACACGGCCTCTTTGCATGATCATCTCCATCTCTTGATAATAAGCATCAACTGTCTTGGTACCTTGCTTCAATTGTTGTAGCTTGTCAAATTGTTGCCTTATGTCATTGGGAGGTACAAATCTTTCCCTCATGAGCCTCTTCATGGTGTTCCAAGTAGCAATGGGTAACTCACCATCATTTTGTCTCTTTCTCACTAGATTGTCCCACCATCTAAGAGCATATCCATCAAACTCAGAAGATGCCAACTTGATCTTTCTATCCTCATTATAATCATGCAATCTCCATAGCTTCTCAATTTTCAACTCCCATAGCAAAAATTCTTCCACATCCATAGTATCAAAGCTGAAAGATGGAATAGAAAATTTTGGTTTACCCAAGATATCTTCTCTATTGTCATTAGCATTGGGCAAAGGAACACGCCTAGCACGGCCTTGAAAACCAACTCTTCCTCTTTCTCCTCTAGCTCCACGGCCAAAATTAAGCTCTTCTCCATTATTGGCATCACTATGGATACTAGCATTGTCATCATCAATAGGTGGCAACCGAGCTTGAAGCAAAGTTTGAAGATCATTCATATTGTTGTTGATAGCATCAATAGCATCTTGCATTGTTCTCAATTGAGCACTATTGGTTTCGGCCAATTTATTGGTGCTTTCCACATTCTTCTTTGTGGCATCAACTAACTCATAAACAGGATCAACAGCTTCATTCACATATTTCTTGTAATGTTCCTCATTGTCATCCAATTTCTTTGTCAACACATCCCTTAATGCCTCATACTCCCTCCAATTCACTCCCTCGGATTGATCCTTCTTTTGCTGCACAAGATCACTACTAGAAAGATCCATTAGAGGTTAGTGAAAATAAAACAAGTATAGGTTGTGGTGCCTCTCACAACTCACTCAAGAATCTAGCAAAACAATAATATCTTACCACTCCAAAGTGAATAGAGATACTTACCACAAGTAGAGGCAATTAAAGTGCTTTGGTGTGAAGAAAAGAATACCCAGGTTTTTAACTCTCACAATGGCAAACAAGGTTATTTAGTGGGGCTTGGTATGGATACCTAACAATCACCAAAGTAACAATCCTATTTGCTGTCTTAGTGAAGATATAAAATACCCAAGGAAACTCACACAATGGAGACAAATGTGGCAAAGCAATATGTGGATGGAATTTTGCAATGCACTAGAAAGTCACTAGCTAGGCTCTTAATTGACAGGCACAAGATTGCTCAATGAAGAACCAAGTGTCACAATGGCAAGCTCAACTAGTAAACAATAGCAATGATATGGCCTTTTTGCACTTTCACTTTTCTCTTTTCTCTTTTCTCTTTTTTTTTAATACTTTTTGCTTTTTCTATTTTTTTTTGAATTTTTCAATGGCCTTACACTAAGCTAGGAGAAACAATGAACCAAACACAAGTGAACACAATGGTGGTGATGAAATATGAGCAGCCTGTCAGAGCACAAAATAGCTATACTTGTGGGAAAGTTCCTATTTGAATGCTGTAGAAAGGCTGTGGCTAAGGTTCACAAGGGTACGGATATATTGGTCCTAGTGATGAAAACAGGAAAATAAAAAGAAAACAAAAGATTCTAAGGGTAATTGTGGCTTTGAAACACTCACGGCAGCAATTTGGGGCTCACGGCAGCAAAACAGCACAATTTGGCACCACGGTAGGCTCACGGCAGCAAAAACTGCTCATTCTTGTACCACGGCAGAGAAAACAGCGGTTTTGGTACCGCGGCAGAGCAAAACGGCAGAAAAACGCACAGAAATCGTACCGCGGCAGAACTTCACAGCGCGCAGAGATTCACGGCAGCAAAAACAACGATTTTCGTACCGCGGCAGCTGAGCGCGGCAGCAAAACGTTGCGTTTCTGTGCCGCGGCAGATCACACGCGAGCGATTTGGTGTGTGTGTGTTACGGGCTCGGGTGGGGCTTTTGTAAGGATGTTGCGGTGCAATCCGAGACCAACTAGGGCGCGGCAGCGGTAAGTGGTATGGTGGGTTTGGGGATATGGTAAGTGAGCTGCGATGGATGAGGGGTTTGGTAACCACGTGATGGAATCCGAGTGGAAGTAGGGGGGGCAGCGATGGTATGATTGCGGTGGGATGGGAGGGAATCCGAGTCCAACTAGAACTAGGGTTTTGTGGTGCGGCTAGGTTAACTAGATGGGATCGGATTGGAGTGAAAGGTGGCAATATGGAGCGGATATTTTTGGAGTTTTCTGATATAATTCGACTAGATGAACAAAGACAACTAGATCTAGCCGAAAACTAAAAAGAGAGAAAAAGCAACACAAGATCTAACACAAAGACAACACTAGTGATTATAACTAAGGTGATATCTAGGCTATGGCAATGATCTACTCTATTTTTATGGGGCTTTTTCTGGATAGGAATAAAAACACTCAAAGTAAAGGTAAAAGTATGATAGCTCACCGAGGCAACCTGTAAATCTGATACCAAGATGATAAGGGGTGGCCCAATCTTCTCAGTGAACTCACAGATAACTTCTGAATTGATAACTAGTGCGCCACTAAGAACTCTCTGGCTGATCCCTGATGCCAATGCAAAAGATAGCAACCCAATGGATATTCTTAACTCCACACTCTTGCACAAGTAATCCACCGACTACAAGTGGTCCTGTACCGTCTTATTCCCAGTGGAACAGCAGGTAACACGTAAAGTTTGCAGATGAACTTCCAGTATGAAAGGCTAACAAGCAGTTTCAACTAGAGGTTATGGGGTTTGTTTGATTCAATCGTAGTCTACCTCAACCACACGCAGGTGGGACACATATATAGGTGGAGGGGTGCGGCCACAAGGCTCCCTTGCGCAAGCAACCCTCCCCTACTAGGACTAGGACTCCTACTAGGACTAGGACTCACATATATGGATACAAACCGATTCCATACACAAGGAATTCGGCCACATTGGTATGGAAACCAAACCTAACACTACTAGAATTGCTATGGCGCATTGATCTTCCATGTGGGCGCCCTCCTCTTGCATTTGTCCATGTATGAGTGTGGAATAACATAATAGCATTGTTTTCCACACTTAGTGCATTTGATCTTGTGGAGGCACCATCCCCTTATCATGATAACAATTGTTATTTGTTGTTTTCACCATGCTAGCACTTGTTTTCCATCTCCTCTTGAAGTCCATGCTCATCCTTGTGTAGCTCCTCTCCATGATCTCCATTCATGTTTGTGTTATCAACAAACCTAAGAATACATAAATGCAAAGATTTAGGTAGTATAAAGCTCTCACAATTATAAACATTAAATTCAAGTAGGAGTGAATTCACCTGTTGTTGTAATAGCTTGGTTCTTGATCTTGTCATTGGACCAATTCTAACTTCATTAGCTTTGATAGGAGGATCTTCATGTTCAACAATAGGTGAAGATCTAGGGATGTCCTCATCAGTGATGATCTAAGGCTATGGCTCGAACTAATCACATTTTTTGTGGCTTTTTCTGCGGGTAGGTAATGAAAACAAGACCTAATCTACTAGATCACGATAGCTCACCGAGTTAACCTGTAAATCTGATACCAAGATGATAAGGGGTTGCACGATCTTCTTGATGAACTCACACGATAACAAGGATCTGATAAATTGTGTCTCTCCACGAACTCTCCGGCTAATTCCTGATGCCAATTGCAGCAGCAACCAATCCCTTGGATATTCATAAATCCACACACTTGCACGAGCAGCCACTGACTACTAGTGGTCCTGTATCAACTAATTCCCTATGGAATAGCAGATAACACGCAAACCTTGCAATATATCAATTCCTGATGAATGCTTCGAGCAATCAACAATGGAGTTCTAGGGTTTATGAATAAAGGTAGTCTAAGGGAATCACACGCAGGTGAAAGGGTATAAGAGAGGAGGGGGGTGTGGCCACAAGTGGATTGCGCAGGCACCAGCCCAAAGGACTAGATCCTTAAGGGGTTTTTACTCGAACCAGATGGTACAAACCGACCCATAAGAGGGGGTGCGGCCAACTAGGCATGCAAGCCTTTTATTCCACACGTGTGGGAGGACCTAGGACATGTCCTTGATTCCCCCATAACATATAATGCGCAACACAATTAATTGTGGGCTGGGGCATCATAAGATATGTCCTCAATGCTTCCAACTCCATCCAATTCTGCTCCTGGCTTCTCCTTCTTGCTTGTGCTGCCATGATCAACCTCTCCTTGTATACTCCCATGCTTGGCTCCATGGCTCCATGATCCTTGCCTCCCATAATGCTTGTGTTATCAATAACCTGAATCATACATAAATGCAGGGATTTAGGTAGTATAAAATTCTCATAAGAACAAACATCATAATTTAAAAGGAGTGAGTTCACCTTCTGTTCTAATAGTTTGGTTCTTGATCTAGTCATTGGACCAATTCTTACTTCATCATGCTTATCTTGAACAACAACATCATCGTCAATAGGAGGAATAACAAATGTACTAGGGATGTCCTCATCGTTAGCATAATATTCGTTATGAGTATCATGTTAAGAAATGATTCACTATTGAGTGCGAAATTAAATTATTTGCAAATGAAATAAATTCCTTTTGATTGATAGATTGTTTGTGAATGATTTTAAATTGAGTGTTTCAATTTTTGAAAAGGTTTAGATAACTTTTCATTGAGTGCATAGCTACTGGTTGTGTAGGTATACCTTGCTTGCTTGCTAGTAATCGATTAAACAAAACAGAAATTGCTAGAATTAATTTATGCATGCTGAATAGTTGTTTCATGGAAGTATTTTGATGTTTGTGCTTACTAGCATGAGTAATATTTGTGTACTGTTATTAGGTACATTTATGATCATGACTTGCTTGTTTAGAGTTAAGCATCATGGTAGCATTGTTTGCTTCTCTAGTGTTGAACTAGTGTCACCACTAGAAAATTGTGGTTTGCCCTAGTGTTGCCATCTTTTATTTTATGAGTGTATGAGTTTATTATAGCATATTTAGGAAGTTATTACTTCTGTTATGATGCCATGAATTATTTAGTTGCATGTGCTATAGTTGTAGATTGTAAGTACTCCTTATAGCATGCTGGTGTGGATTTTCCATACTAGTGTGTTATTAGTGCATTCCTATTTTTATGCTTTTGATAGGAGTATTTTCTGGAGTGATGATTGTGTTTTAAATTATTTTTATGACTTGGTTCATTGGTTATTACCTACTGGTTTTTTGTTAAATTTTCATGATTGATGGATTCCATAACTTCAAGTAAACATTAATGTAGTAAATAAATAGTCTATTCATCTGTGGTGTGTTTACCTGCTGTTTGGAAATTGTCTGAGTGTGTACCTTAGCATGAGTGTAATACTTGTGTTATTTGTTGTGCTAGTGTTGTTGTTGTGTTTAAGAGTATCTTGTGAAATAAACATCCAACTTAATCATAAACTTATTAAGTGACAAGTGCTTGTGTGTTGCTAATACCCACTGCCATGGGTATTGTTCTGTTGGTTTGCTTTTACCTTAGTAACCTAACCCTTTTGCACCCACAAGCTATATTATTAGCTTCTTAGATATCTTATTGTGAGAGTGGTACCCCCACTCCACATATGGTATGTAAGATGTGGGATATGGTTCTCAACCATATGATTGTTTGACGATAGTTTTGGACCTAAGAGTTACGTGAGACAGTTTTTCGCGTTAAGGTTTGAGAGATTTCGCGAGTATACTTTTGCTTGCTGTATGTGTTGTTAGCTTAGTTGTTTGGTCTTTAGACCTGAGAGTGTGTATTTTATTCTTTTACGATGCTAGAAAACGAAGAAGAAGAAGAAGCAGTTGTGGAGCTGTGCGTCAAGTTCAAGTTACTTCAAGGCCAGGGACATTAAGAGATTTAAGGCAAGCCATCCCGATGCTTGCTGCTATTACACTTATCACTATCTATCATGCATATTTTACTTCTGAAAAGTTTTACAAAACTTTGATTTCCAAAAAACTATTTTTGGGTGAATACTACTATTATATTACTATATTATGCCAGTAGTTGATACTTGGTGTTACCAAGCCCATAAGCCACCATATGGTATTTATTACCATTAAAAATACTAGTCCCTACGTGGATACCCTAAAAATATGTTTTTACAAAACAAAGGCTTTATATAAAAAACAGGAGAAAAGGCAGAGCCTCATTCACCGGAGGTACGTGGAAGTGGTCATTTTTGGGAAAAATGGTGTTTTCAAAACTGACACATAACCTAGTCTTCGCCGGACAACCTTTACCGTACTGCCACCCTACCCCAACATGGGCACGGGGCTTAACTGGAAGTTTGTTCTTGTTAGTGTGTGTTCTATCTCAATTGCTATAAGGGACGTCGTACCCTCGAACCGATTGTCGTCAAAACTCCCAATGTTGAGACATAAAAAGTGTGGGATTAAGTTCTCCTCCGGTAGCAGCGGTTGAGTCTCCTGTCATGGCAAGGAGGGACCTGGTGCCGGGGAGATTACACTCAACTGAAGAGATAGGAATATTCTAGCTTGAACATAGTGGAAGGATAGGATCAGTTATCTGATGTTTACATACTGTTGTTATAGTCCGTGGTTGTTCATGGCAGGTGTACTGGATCTGGTGGATGTGTAGACCTCTACAGAGTACAACTTTTTCGAAGAAGCCACGTCCTCGGATATGGACAGTTGAATGGCTGTGTCAATGTTTTCAAAAAGGAGTTTTTTTTCAAAAAGGAGTTGGACTTGTGAAGTGTTGAAAGGAGGAAATATTGTACCGTGGAGGTACCGATGATGAAAAGCCAGAAGTTGTTTTGCAAAAGTTTTCAAAAGAAAATCTTTCTTCTCTAAGCAAACATCTGGAAACTGATTCCAAGGAGTTTTGCAAAGAGAAAACTTTCTTTTAACAAGGATTTACAAAACCTCTTGTACATGTGATATCTACAAGAGAAAGAAAAACTATATTATTTTCTTCTGAAGTATCTTCTTCAACGAAGATACAGATTAATCTGACTGCAACTGTGGTGTCATCCTATATGAACACCATTGATAGTGAACCCTATTTATAGCCTACCTATTACACCATATAAGCATACCTGCATTTTGTAAGTTACATGATGGATGTCTTGCTGAGTACATTCAAATGTACTCATATTGGTTTCGTCCCTGGTATCAACTTGCCAGATTTTGAGAAGGAGTCTCAGAAGAAGATCAACGAAGAGGAGTACGGAGCTGATGGCTTTGCGAACTAGGATCGTCTCCGGGTCAGCAGCCTGTAGGTTAAGGCGTGACTTGGGCTCTACCGCGTTTGTGTGTGTTTAGTCTTCCGTTGTGTGTGTTGTGTGTTGTCCTGCGTGACAACCGTGTAGGCTTGGTCATGTGACCATGTGTCTTTGTAAGTGTTTGTGCAACCGTGTAATGGATATTGTATCTGTGTACCAGCTTGATATGTTGTTCACGACTGGATTTCCTGGGATCGTGAATGTATGCATATCGGGGGTGTTCTTGAACAGTGGTTCTGGGAGGAAGGCCCTACAATAGCAATCTGAAATAAATATGGCAGCAAGCAAACATGTAGCAGAACAGGCAGAAAACGGTGTTTCAATGCCTGGAAACAAGGCCCAGGGATCCTACTTTCACTAGAGGACACTCTCAACAATGATCATATAATCGAATAACTAAATATCTTCTCTTCACTATGCAACCATTAACCCTCTCCGGTTGGATAACGAACACTAACCATTGCGTAGGGCTACAAAAAGCATTCCTTAAAGTAAGCATTCCCATGTCTAGTTAACCCCACGCTGTCACTATGAGCGCCGTAGAAGGTACTAGACAAACACCACAATTCATAGAGGAGACACACACGATGTGCACACTGTCACCTTCACACCGCGGGACAAGGTGACTCCAAAGTTCATATTAATAAAACACTTGAGTAGCACAAGATGAAGAGTAACATCTACCTATTAAACTAGATTGCAAAGCTCACGATCACATATAGATCACACCATGGGAGAGAGAGATGAACCACATAGCTACCGTAGAGCCCTCAGCCTCGGAGGAGAACTACTCCCTTCTCATCATAGGAGATAGCAACAGCGATGGAGATGGCGGTGGAGTCGATGGAGATGGTTCTGGGGGCACTTCCCCGTCCCGGCAGGGTGCCAGAACGGAGATCTGTCCCCCGAAATTTGTCGGTGGTGGAGGCGGAGCTACGGATGTATTTTGTGAAAAAGGTCGATTCTTCTAGGGTTTTCGCGAAAGGGCGATGCCGGTGGGTGGCCAGGGGGTCCACACCACCAGGGGGACCCGCGCCAGCCTATGGCGTGGCCACCCTATGGCCCCCCTCCGTGGCTCTTCGGGACTTCTGGATGCTTCCGGGGAAACAGGAACTTCGGGATTCGTGGGGTCCAATTCCGAGAATATTTCCAGAACAACTTTTCTGAAATAAAAAACAGCAGAAAACAGGGAACTGGCACTTGGCATCTTGTTAATAGGTTAGTCCCGGAAAACGTAGGAAAACATATGTAAAACATGTAGCGATTAGCATAATATCAACATGGAACATCAGAAATTATAGATACGTTGGAGACGTATCAGGCCTTGCTGCAAACGGGCTGGTAGGACAGAAGATGTTGTGCAAGTTTCTCACTGCGAGCACGTACAACTAAATACGGAACACATGCCTATGGTTACCTAGTACTTGGATGATTTATCATTATTTATCTACAATTGCCCATGTCTTGATTACTATATGAATTATCTTATCCATGCAAAGCCCGTTCATCCATCGCTATGCCTACAGTATTTTAATCATGTTTCTACTACAATTACTATTGTTGTCTTTTTTTATTCCTACTATTATTTCACTACTGCTACTGCTATAAAACGGTTGATGCTGATAAATTGTTGCGAGCAAGTCTATTTCCAGGTGCAGCAGAACTGACAATTCATCTGTTAAGGCTTATAAATATTCTTTGGCCCCCCTTGTGTCAAATCAATAAATTTTGGTTTTACTTCCCTCGAAGACTATTGCGATCCCCTAAACTTGTGGGTCATCAGCACCCTAGAGAACCGAAGGACGATGGTGATGTTGATGGCTATGCGACCTATGAAACGTATCCCAGTCAGTAGCCTGTAGGTAGTCAAGGCATGACTTGGGTTTTACCACGACTGTGTTTTGTAGACTTCGCCGTTTATCATGTCTCCTGTCCTATGTGGTAGTTCTTTAAGACTGGGTCATGTGACCAGTTGTGTAAATCATGTATTCGTTATGTAATGGATGATGTAATCTGCAATGCCAACTCAAGTATGTTGTTCACGACTGTCTGATCCTAGGATCATGAATGTATGCATACTGGATGTCTCCAACTGCTAGTCTGGGGTTCCCACAGAGTTGGTACCAGAGCCATCCTGACTTTATGAGACCTTAGTTAGCATGGACGTCAGATAGGAAAGGAACGTATTTTTCTTAAAACATATAACTACCTAAATTATTTTTATCTAAGGAAGCCTAAGTATAGCTTCTACTCTTCTTGCATTTCCAAATTATTCTAAACCTACCTCTCTCATTGAAAAGGTTTACCAAAAAACATTCTTGTGTTATCTTGTCTCTATCCAAATTGCATATCTGACCATGTCCCAAGAAAGACCCGAGTACTCAACATCAGCATGATTTGTATGCGAAGAACGAAGATCTACTAAAACCTTCAATATTGAAGATATCTCACCACCAAGGTTTCCAACCTGAGCAGGTTGAACAAATTCCTCGAGATACAAAGACTCTACCAGGTTTCAAGCTTAACACCATCAATATACAAAGAAGTTAAAGGAATTAAGACAACAAAAATGGTTGACCCAAACCTATAGGATCGATAGGATAAGCTCAATTGTTTTACTTGAGCTACCCCCTTCTTCCACGGTATTAAATGTCTATTGGTACTAACTATGCCTTTCTTGATCCTTGCTTGTGTGTTGCCTTTATTTGTGATTGTTTCCTTGTGTTTTTCACAAACACTCCTTGTTGGTAACCGCACAATTATCTGTTGCGTTATTTTTGTCTGCTTGCAAAATCCCTTTTTGCCATGTTGGCCATAGCTGCACATTTTGTATCCCTTCAATTTTCTGATGCAGAAAACTCTCTAGAAGTTTTTTTCACCCTTCATCCTCTAGTGAGAGGTGCAAAATATGTGATGCTCTCTTCTCCAACCCGGGAGCCCAAGATTCTACAAATCTTCTGCAAGACAGATTACGATCTTCACACGCCATTCTATGCAACTTCCTCAGGAGCCATACAGAAAGTCGAAGATTCAGTTTCAAGCCAGAGATGACGCGAGCCGTGTCTCGCCACATTAACAAAAGCTTTACTAGTCTCAGCACTAACATAACAATCTAATTTTAGACTAACATCTAATCGAAGGTTTGCAAAGGTAGTTGTGTAACCCGAACCCAACTAAGAAGACACCTACAAAGCTCTGTGAAGCCCAAGACCCAATGAAGTCTTCCACGACCCGTCTTCGCTAAAAGGTGACAAATATGGAGATAATCTATGAGCAACCTACCAAGAATAATCAAAGGGGGAAGCAGATTCACATCAACGCTACCAACCACCAAGCAACCAAATGAGGAGATAGAAATTTTGAACGCCCTTCATTATAGATATCAGAGAGAGAGTCAAGTGTATGGACCTGACACCCTGTGCAGCCAAAATGTCGCCATGCGTAGCTATCTGTGATACCCCTAAAGTAGAAAAGATCGATACGAAGACAAAAGGTATATGAAGGAGCATGGTCATGACCTTCCATTAGCTTGTGTCGCTCTGCCAACATGAACAAAGAGGGCTTGAGGTGTCAACTAAAGCTATCCATTTCCTCGACAAGCAAAATCGTGACAACATCAAGTTATCAAGCTTTGAGAAGACTGCCTTGTCAAAGTATCATCACATACTAGAGGTGAAGAGATCGGAAAACTCTTGTCTGACGTTGCACTCGTATAGTATCCGCCTACGAGTCTCGGGGACGAGATTCATCTTAAAGGGGGAAGAGCTATAACATCCCAACTTTTGTGAAGCCATATGAGCACCTTTGTTAGGAAGCCAAAATCAAGGCCAACAAAACCCTTTTTTGAAATTCCTGGCTAATGCTTGTGTTTCACTTCTCATTGCTTTGTTTAACCTTGTGTTGTTTGTGTTTGTGTTTGTGTTTGTTAACACCTAACAGTAACCCAGTGATCATAACCTACTTAAACCTTACCCTCGTGATCAATTCGTGACAATAAAAACTCACCACCTTCATCTACCACCCTATCTTAGACAAACACTTTTAAATATGCTTTGATTTTAGCAAAAACCTAAAGGCTAAGTTTTTTAGGAAACAAAAAATGTATTTTCCCAAACTATATATGACAAGTATTATGGAGGAAATAATTTCCTACCTATTTTCAACCAAGTTACTTTAACAAGTATTTCAAAGAAACCCCATCTTACTTCCTCTTTAGCAAAGACTACACATGGGGAGTATATTACCCCTATGTTTTACGTCATCTATATTATTTTGGAAACGACAAGCTTTTAGTTGAACTCATTTTCAAAATCATCTTGTCATGGTATTGCTTGGTCACTACCTTTCCCTCATCACTTGATGAAACACTATTGAAATGGGCTTGCAAAGCGCAATTGTTTGTGTGGACTTGGTTGTTGATACGACCAAAACGTATATCCTCTTCCGAACACTTTTCTTATAGTTCTCCTCTAAACTTGTGAGTTTTTGATACCACTAACACGGACTAATGTTGTTTTCAGCAGAATTACCTTGGTGTCTCGTTTTTGTGCAGAAAAATCAACTTTCAGGAAAATGCCAAGAAAAGATCCCATTGGTCCTAAAACACCAGAAGACCCCAGGAGCTAGAAGGGGGCCAGGAGAGGATCCAGGAGGGGGCCACACCACCCCCCGGCGCCCCCTTGGTTGCGCCTGTAGCGTTCCCACATTTAAATAATGTAAGGACACCTGTGTTGTTGTGCTAGTCCCTGGATCAATTGCTAGCACCACAGTACAAAATGAAATATCATGCAAATGCATCAAATTCTATTACATCGCATGATCCAGTCTTTACAAAATAGTATTACAACTTGCATAGTCTTAGAAGACTAGCAGAAAACT
Organism: Alopecurus myosuroides; assembly: GCA_028641055.1. Taxonomy (NCBI): domain Eukaryota; kingdom Viridiplantae; phylum Streptophyta; class Magnoliopsida; order Poales; family Poaceae; genus Alopecurus; species Alopecurus myosuroides. Next base: position 118,783,774 of record CM054062.1, read on the forward strand.
ATGATATACAACGGAAGACATAGTACAACATTGAGCCCATCTTCTTCATGTGCCACAGGCAAAAACATGTTGGTGATAGTCTCGAGATCCTAAACGAAATCCTCACTCGTTTTCAGAAACATCTGCAATATGGAATATGCAGCCACAAGGGAGTCAATACAATTTAATGTATTGGCAAGTAACACTATGGTGGATATAAATGGCAAGACTAATACTACATGCTTATTTGCCTGAGTGGAGTTTAGGCTAAGTTTGCATAAAGCCAGTTTTCTCCTATCTTTTATCATAAAACAATATCATCTATAACAGGTATCACTGATAGAAACCAGTGAACCTTAACTAAATTAAGGAGTACCTCTGATAGATATCAGGGTAAACTCCTACCCTTGTTCACCCATTGAAATTTTATTATGAAGTTGGCATGATGAGATTCTTCCGTCATTCCTTGTCCAGCTGCTCAAATTGTCCATGACCGGGGACACGGCTAAGATCTTAGTTTGTTGACTCTGCAGAGTTTGTGCACTTTCACCTTTAGACTCAAATCAGCCCAAACATCCTATACACCCTGAGTGCATTAAGGAAAGGAGAAGATTGAGACGAGATCTTTCAGAAGAAATTCCACCACCGTCAGGCTTGACCCGTTCCAACCTATACCCCCTACATCTTCTAGTCAAGCACAGGTGAGTTCATTCAAATTAGTTGATCAAGACAGAGCCCATATGACCAAAGGCTGCACGGGAAGCTACTAAACTTAGAGGGACATGGTAATCTCTTTGTTCCTGGGTGGCCATCCTCAAGTTACAACCTCAAGTGGAATAACCCTTAGACAAGGGCCCTGAGGAAACACTCAACATAAACCAGTCTTACCACTTCCACCCAGGTGATTCATTAAACTTAGTAGTTTTATCCTTGACATCCAAATAAAACATTTGAAGAGCATATTAATTCCACTAAGTTCAATGTCTTCTATACTAGAAGGATATCGAAGGATGGCTACAGACTACTTGGGATACTAGCATACCATAATCTAACTTAGTAAAATTTCCTATCATGCATACTACTCAAAACTCTATAATGCATATAAAATAATAGGTAGTTGATGGTGTGTTACTTGCCTTGTTGAACTTGGTGAAGATATCACACTCTCTTCACAAAAGATCGTTGCTCTTCGTACAATCTATTCATTGAAAACACAGACACAAAAATAAACAAACATACTAGCAAGCAAACAAATAAGTGAAGAAAACATGCAAAGCAACTAACATAACAAAAGGGGTTTAACCAAGTTGGCTAGGACAAGGTCAAGGTTTGGTTTGAAAGATTCATTCCCTAATTGTTCAACACTTGTTAAGGGGTTTCCAAGAGTTAACTAAGGATGTCTAGGTTGAGTTTGTAGTGATAAAACTTTATTGAAAACATATTTATCTAATAAGTCCAAGAGTTCACCAAGGTGATCTCACTATTTTAACTAAAGTAACACAATACAAAGTGTAACACTTAGTTGTTTTCATCAAAATATTTGAGTGGCCTAAATTAGTCCTTCAATTTTGGTTTAGGTTAGTTCTAGGTTCAACTAACCTCATAACAAAGGATATAAAGTTAAAGTCTTGGTCTTTTCCATTTGGGTCAAGGGCTGGACAAAAACAACTTGTTATTCTTCAACTTGTGTGGATGGCTCCAAGTCTTCACATGCTTGTCTTCTTAAAGATTATCTTCATGCTTCTATTTTAGTCTTTTCCTTGGATGGATTCTTCTCTTGATCTTGATAGATTTCTTCATGGGTTTCACTTCACTAATTTGGTTTGGGTAGTGGATGGGCACAAAATACCACTAAGTCAAGAGAAATAAAATAGGAAGAAAGATAGAAGGAGAGAGGGAGATGTTTTCTTCTGGATTTATTCACACTTGTACTTCCTTGAGTTGCTTCTAGTGGTGGAGTCTTTTCTTCAAAATTTCTTCATTGACCCTCCTTGTAGCTTTTCATGTTGCCACCAAGTTGAAAGTGAAGAGCCTTCTATTGCTTGAGTCTTGTTTTCCATTTGCTAACTTAATGGATTCTTGAAGCAATAATAGGGGAATGGAGGAGTAGATAGAAAACTATAATACTAGTGTTTGAGTTTCACTACTTGGTCTCTTATATGGTTTACATACTAGGTACTTGGTCTTGGATTCAAAATGGCCACAACAAACAATGAAATCTCTAAATGATTTTGGCATTCTTTTCCCTCGCAAATAGAAACAAAATCTAAGGCATGATCAACTAGTGGTTCACTAAGATGGATTTTTGGTACAACTTACAAGGAAATGGTTCAAGGTTGTCCAACAGGCTTAGGTACTGATTTCTTTGGTTCAAGGTTACCATAAGGATCAATTTTTCTTAAGGGGACATATTCTAATTATTTATAGAATTAAATATATGTAAAAAATACTCAAATAGACAACTTATTTCTAAAATCAATTTTAAATTGACCAAAATTATTTTGGGATAGAGGTTGTGAAATTAATCATCCTAAGGTTTCCAAAAAAAAATTATTTGCAATTTTTGTATTTGTAGAATTTGAATTATGCCAAAATTTATGAAACAAGCATATTTGAATTTGAACAAATTTTAAATAGTGAAATTTAAATTTGGCCAGTGCCAAAAGTTTCTACAGATCTAGGGGATTTCAAAAAGTCCAAGTTTGCTAAATTTGGATTTATGTATCAAAAGTTATGGTGGTTCAAATGTGCAGGGGCTTTTCTGCAAAGTTGCAATTAAATCCAGCGGGAGAAAAATTGAATTAAAGAATGGCCACGTGGATGGATCTAATTGGTCGAGGCTGCTGACTGGGCATGCTGACGTGGTTAAGTAATTTTGAATCTGGATCGTTGGATCCTGATCCAACGACAGGATACCTCTTCGAACCTTGATCTAATCTCGTGCGTTGAAAATAGATCGGACGGCTATAGGGGCTAGGTCTACTCAGCGCAGCGCAAGTGGCCGGAGATGGCAAGGACGGCGGCGCTCCGGCGATCCGTGGCTCAAAATTCAATGGCGGCGACGTTCCAGTGGCGCTCCGGGCTTGGTGGGTTGATGAAGCGTCTCGGGAGGTCACGGCGAGCCAGATGTGAGCGGTGTCATAGTCCCTCGCTTCCCAGAACGACGATGGTGGGTGGCCGGAGAAGGCACGGGCTCCGGCGGCCTCGGGATTGCACGGCGGCGACTGTTCTGCGGTGAAAATAACAGGGGAAGTTGTCACTAACAAGCGCCCTGCTATGGGGAAACGAATATGGGTAGTTTAAGGCTCGGGAATCACCTCACCTCACCGGAATTGAAAACATACGACGGCAGCAGAGACGAACTTCGGCGAGCAATCTTGGCATCTTTAGGGCGCAATTAGCAGAGAAGGGAGAGGGGAAACGATGCGGAGGGAGTGGTCTATAAGGGGGCTAGGGAAGGGCATCAATTGCAGCCTTAATCGCTCGCATTTAGAGAGATTTAAACGGCAGTTTTCGGGCGCGGCAGTTTCGGCTGATTGAAGAAGATGATGGCGCAATGGATGACGTCAGCGCGGGTCCAGATTGTCATTGACAGAGGGAGAGAGAAGGGGTGTGCGGGCTGCGGGTGGGCTTCTGGCGGGTTCTTTCCTGCGCGCGAGTTTGGGCTAGCTAGGTGGGCTGCAAGCGCTGATCTGCGTTGCGCGTGAGCGAGAGAGAGGGGGAGAAAGGAGTGGGCTCGGCCCAGTTCGCCTGCTGGCATGTTTTTTTTTTATATTCTGTTTTATTATTTATTTTATAACTTTTGAATAAAAGCTCCAAATTTCCTCAAACAAAATTCAATAGTTTTGTAAAAAAAACATATCTTTAAAGTTAGCAACATTAGGTGTTGTTTCCAACACATTTCAAAATTAATATCTTGAAAATATAAATAAAACACTAATAGTTCTTATTATCATTTTTAAAAAGTAGAAAATAATAAATTGATGTTATTGTGTAATTAAAATTTCAGAGACATTAAACATTTCATATGCTATTTTTCAAAATATTTTAAACTCCTTTTCTTAAATTATATTTTAAAATTATGGATGATTTACTAAATGCCATTTTTAGAATAGAAAATTCAATAATTTAAATAAAATTTAGATAAACTCCACAAGCTTTATTATTTTTTTCAAGACCTATTGTATGTTATTTTCAAAGCAAAACACTTTATGAATACCACTTTATGTTTAAAACTTGGAATGACATTTGGATATGAATATAAATAGTTGTTATTCTCATAAAATAATTTTGAGGCATAGGAACTGTTATAGGTAAAAATTCTATGGTTTCAATGGCTATAAAACATTTTCAAAGTAATAGTTGATTTCAAAACATGTTCTAAAATAAGGTTTTCTAAGAGAAAACAAATTCTTTGAATAATGAATATTTATTTTGAATGGGCTTTTAGGGTTTATGGAATAGAGGCATAATGGATTCTTAATTCCAAATTCATTGACATGTGTTGTTTACTTTTGATTCTTGCATCTCATTAGGTTTTTGGTGATCTACATAACATGAAAACAAAAAGTTTCAAATTTTTGTGATTTTTGCACTTTCCAAAAATCAGGGATGTTACAGCGCCGCCTAGTGGTGTGGGCCACCCTGGACCCCCTCGGACTACCCTTTCGACTAAATATGCCCCGTAAACCTAAAATGCGAGGGGGTTTGTCATATTCCACAGAAACACAACAAAGCACCGCCGCCACCCCAAACCTCGATTCGGGGATCAGAAGTTCCTATTCTAGCGCCCTGCCGGGATGGGGATTCAGAGGAGATCATCGCCATCGACACCGCCAGCTCTTCTCCATTAACCATCCAAGATTCCCCTGTCCATGTGTGAGTAAGCACCGCTGTAGGCTGATAGGGATCGAAGGGAATGGATGAGATCGATCATGTAATAATGCCAGATTGTTAGGGCATAGTGCCTAGTAGCCATTGTTAGTGTTTTCTACCGTTGTTGCAACTTGTTATTCTTAATGCTTGTCAGTAGGGCCCGAGTGCCATGATTTCAGATCTGAACATGTTATTGTTTCATGAGTATAATGTTGTTTATTGATCATATCTGCAAGTTGTTTTACACATGTCATTGTCCGGAACCCGAGGCCCCAAAGTGACAGAAATTGGGACAACCAGATGGGATGGTTGAGATGTGAGGATCACGTGTGTTCATGGAGTGTTAATGCTTTGCTCCGATGCTTTATTAAAAGGAGCACCTTAATTACTAGTAGTTTCCCTAGAGGCCCCGCTGCCACGGGCTGGTAGGACAAAACATGTTGTGGAAGTTTCTCATTGCGAGAACGTACGACTATATTGGAACAAATGCCTATGGTTTGGCTAAATGTTTGATGCTTTATTATTATTATTATCTGCAATGCCCATGTTTAGATTATTACATGACCTATGTTATCCATGCAACTCCCGTCCATCCATTCCCTCTATGCCTACGGTACTTCCCATCCTGTTGTCTTCCGCGATTGCTACTGCTGTTACTATTTTACTACTAATGTTCTTTTATTTCTACTGCTGCTATAAAATTGTTACCACTGATAAATTGTTGCGAGCAAGTCTACTTTCAGGTGCAGCTGAATTTACAATCAAGTTGTTAAGGCTTATAAATATTCTTTGGGTCCCCTTGTGTCGAATCAATAAATTTGGGTTTTACTTCCCTCGAAGACTGTTGCGATCCCCTATACTACTTGTGGGTCATCAAGACTATTTTCTGGCGTCGTTGCCGGGGAGCATAGCTTTATTTATTTTCTCACTTGATTGTGATATTGCTTGCTACAAGCCATTCATCATGGGCAAGACTCGTGATGGAAAAGTTCCTATATTACCATCCACTACAAGAAGAGGTACAACTGTGAACACCTCTACTGCTCTTGATTTACCGCCTGTTATGAGTAAGATTCTTACTCCACCACATGTGATATGGGGTGGCCCAATCTTCTCAGTGAACTCACATATAACTTCAATATGATAACTAGTGCTCCACTAAGAACTCTCCCGGCTGATCCCTGATGCCAATGCAAAAGATAGCAACCCCAAGGATATTCTAAACTCTACACTCTTGCACAAGTAATACACCGACTACAAGTGGTCATGTACCTTCTTATTCCCGGTGGAACAGCAGGTAACACGTAAAGTTTGCAGATGAACTTCCAGATGAAGGCTTACAAGCTGTTTCAATCTAGAGGTCTACGGTTTATGATTTAACATAGTCTCATCTAGCTATTTTGCACCAAGGGGGTATATATGAGGGTTCGGGGTACGGCCACAAGGTAATTCTGCAAGCAAACCCACCCAAACCAAAATAGGACCCAACTTGGACTTGGACTGGACCAATAGGGATACAAACCGACCCAAGACAGGGGGGGTGCGCCCATAATAGTATACAAACCATATCTAAAACTACTAGGACTCTTTATGGCGCATAGATATCCTTTGTGGGCGCCCTCCTCTTGTTTTCCCCAGCTCGACTACTTAGAGCCCAAAACTCCTGGATCTGACAGAACGGGGGAAATATTGCCAAAAGGTTGGCCCTACCATTGACTTGGGTGTTCCTAGGGCCTAATATAACACAACCAAGCAATTGGTTCCACCTTCCTACCCCCTTCCGGCTCACGTAGAGGGGCCAGAATGGTAGTTCCGTCTTTTTTCCCAAGGGGCTATGGTTTCTCCGAAGAGGGGCTCTAGAGCGTCTGAATGCCAGCACATATACCATACCATGTATGTTTTCATACCATGTGTGATATGGAGTGTGGCAAGTGTCTTGGATGACCAAGATTCCCTCATTTTCTTTGTTAGGGCTTCATCAGTGTCGAGTTCTCTCTGGCGGGTTCCAGGACTACTTAGAACCGAAACTCCCGGAACTGGCTGAACGGGGGAAATCTTGCCAAGAGGTGGCCCCTACCATTTACTTTGGTGTTCCTTGGACATAACCTAACACAACCAAGCAATCGGTTCCACTTTGCTACCTCCTTCCGGCTCATGTACGCGGAGAGGCTAGAACGCCGGTTCCGTCTTTTTCCCCAACGGGGCTAGGGTTTCCCTGGAGAGGGACTCCAGAGCGTATGAATGCCACAACATCACATGGTATGTCATACCATATGTGTTAGAGTGTGGCATGGGTCTTGGATTCCAAATATTCCCTCACTCTCTATGTTAGGGCTTCACCAGCATCGGATTCTCTCTAGCGGGTTCCACGACTACTTAGAGCCCGAAACTCCCAGATCTGATAGAACGGGGGAAATATTGCCAAGAGGTTGGCCCTAACATTGACTTGGGTGTTCCCTGGGCATAATATAACACAACCAAGCAATTGGTTCCACCGTGCTACCTCCTTCCGGCTCATGTAGAGGGGCCAGAACGGCAGTTCCATCTTTTTCCCCAATGGGCTAATTAAGGTTTCTCCGAAGAGGGGCTCTGGAGAGTCTGAATGCCACCACAGCACATGGTATGCCATACCATGTGTGTTTCCATACCATGTGTGATATAGAGTGTGTCAAGTGTCTTGGATGACCAAGATTCAATCACTCTCCAGAGCCCCCCTTTCGGGCTCTAAGTAGACGTGGAACTGCATTCACTCCTCCCACGTGTGGGATTATCACACCTTTTCAGCATGTACTATACGCTGTATTGACAGCTTGGCACGTTCTAGTTGTGTTGGCATGTAGGCACACTCAAGGGGTACGTACATGGACGACATTCGAAAGAACAACACATGGTATGCCAAGGGCCTAGGGTTTTTCCGGAGAGGGGCTCCGGAGCGTCTGAATGCCACCACATCACATGGTATTCGATATCATGTGTGTTAGAGTGTGGCATGGGTCCTGGATGACAAACAAATTGGGGTCGGATTCTCTCTGGTGGGTTCCACGACTACTTATAGCCCGAAACTCCCAGATCTGACAAAACGGGGGAAATCTTGCCAATAGGTTGGCCCTACCATTGACTTGGGTGTTACTTGGGCTTAATATAACACAACCAAGAAATTGGTTCCTCCTTTCTACCCCCTTCCGGCTCACATAGAGGGGCCAGAACGTCAGTTCCTTCTTTTTCCCCAAGGGGCTATGGTTTCTGTGAAGAGGGGCTCCGGAGCGTCTGAATGCCAGCACATGGTATGCCATACCATGTGTGTTTACATACCATGTGTGATATGGAGTGTGTCAAGTGTCTTGGATGACCAAGATTCCCTCATTCTCTTTGTTAGGGCTTCATCGGTGTCGGATTCTCTCTGGCGTGTTCCAGGACTACCTAGAGCCGAAACTCCCGGATCTGGCGGAACGGGGAAATCTTGCCAAGAGATGGCCCCTTCCATTTACTTTGGTTTTCCTTGGACCTAACCTAACACAACCAAGCAATCGGTTCCACTTTGCTAACCCCTTCCGGCTCATGTACACGGTGAGGCTAGAGCAGCGGTTCCATCATTTTTCCCCAACGGGCCTAGGGTTTCCCCGAAGAGGGACTCCGGAGCATATAAATGCCACCACATCACATGGTATGTCATACCATATTTTTTAGAGTGTGGCATGGGTCTTTGATTCCAAATATTCCCTCACTCTTGGTGTTAGGGCTTCACCATCGTCGGATTCTTTCTAGGCGAATTCCACGACTACTTAGAGCCCGAAACTCCTGGATCTGATAGAACGGGGGAAATCTTGCCAAGATGTTGGCCCTACCATTGACTTGGGTGTTCCTAGGGCCTAATATAACACAACCAAGCAATTGGTTCCACCTTGCTACCCCCTTCCGGCTCACGTAGAGGGCCCAGAACGGTAGTTCCGTCTTTTTTCCCAAGGGGCTATGGTTTCTCCGAAGAGGGGCTCTAGAGCGTCTGAATGCCAGCACATATACCATACCATGTATGTTTTCATACCATGTGTGATATGGAGTGTGGCAAGTGTCTTGGATGACCAAGATTCCCTCATTCTCTTTGTTAGGGCTTCATCAGTGTCGAGTTCTCTCTAGCGGGTTCCAGGACTACTTAGAACCGAAACTCCCGGAACTGGCTGAATGGGGGAAATCTTGCCAAGAGGTGGCCCCTACCATTTACTTTGGTGTTCCTTGGACATAACCTAACACAACGAAGCAATCGGTTCCACTTTGCTACCCCCTTCCGGCTCATGTACGCGGAGAGGCAAGAACGCCGGTTCCGTCTTTTTCCCCAACGGGGCTAGTGTTTCCCCGGAGAGGGACTCCAGAGCGTATAAATGCCACAACATCACATGGTATGTCATACCATATGTGTTAGAGTGTGGCATGGGTCTTGGATTCCAAATATTCCCTCACTCTCTGTGTTAGGGCTTCACCAGCGTCAGATTCTCTCTAGCGGGTTCCACGACTACTTAGAGCCCGAAACTCCCGGATCTGATAGAACGGGGGAAATATTGCCAATAGGTTGGCCCTACCATTGACTTGGGTGTTCCCTGGGCATAATATAACACAACCAAGCAATTGGTTCCACCGTGCTACCTCCTTCCGGCTCATGTAGAGGGGCCAGAACGGCAGTTCCGTCTTTTTCCCCAATGGGCTAATCAAGGTTTCTCCGAAGAGGGGCTCTGGAGAGTCTGAATGCCACCATAGCACATGGTATGCCATACCATGTGTGTTTCCATACCATGTGTGATATAGAGTGTGTCAAGTGTCTTGGATGACCAAGATTCCATCACTCTCCAGAGCCCCCCTTTCGGGCTCTAAGTAGACGTGGAACTGCATTCACTCCTCCCACGTGTGGGATTATCACACCTTTTCAGCATGTACTATACGCTGTATTGGCAGCTTGGCACGTTCAAGTTGTGTTGGCATGTAGGCACACTCAAGGGGTACGTACATGGACGACATTCGAAAGAACAACACATGGTATGCCAAGGGACTAGGGTTTTTCCGGAGAGGGGCCCCGGAGCGTCTGAATGTCACCACAGCACATGGTATTCGATATCATGTGTGTTAGAGTGTGGCATGGGTCCTGGATGCCAAACAAATTGGGGTCGGATTCTCTCTGGTGGGTTCCACGACTACTTATAGCCCGAAACTCCCAGATCTGACAAAACGGGGGAAATCTTGCCAATAGGTTGGCCCTACCATTGACTTGGGTGTTACTTGGGCTTAATATAACACAACCAAGAAATTGGTTCCTCCTTTCTACCACCTTCCGGCTCATGTAGAGGGGGCAGAACGTCAGTTCCTTCTTTTTGCCCAAGGGGCTATGGTTTCTGCGAAGAGGGGCTCCGGAGCGTCTGAATGCCAGCACATGGTATGCCATACCATGTGTGTTTACATACCATGTGTGATATGGAGTGTGTCAAGTGTCTTGGATGACCAAGATTCCCTCATTCTCTTTGTTAGGGCTTCATCGGTGTCGGATTCTCTCTTGCGTGTTCCAGGACTACCTAGAGCCGAAACTCCCGGATCTGGCGGAACGGGGGAAATCTTGCCAAGAGGTGGCCCCTTCCATTTACTTTGGTGTTCCTTGGACCTAACCTAACACAACCAAGCAATCGTTTCCACTTTGCTAACCCCTTCCGGCTCATGTACGCGGTGAGGCTAGAGCAGCGGTTCCATCATTTTTCCCCAACGGGGCTAGGGTTTCCCCGAAGAGGGACTCCGGAGCATATAAATGCCACCACATCAAATGGTATGTCATACCATATGTGTTAGAGTGTGTCATGGGTCTTTGATTCCAAATATTCCCTCACTCTTGGTGTTAGGGCTTCACCATCGTCGGATTCTCTCTAGCGAATTCCACGACTACTTAGAGCCCGAAACTCCCGGATCTGACAGAACGGGGGAAATCTTGCCAACATGTTGGCCCTACCATTGACTTGGGTGTTCCTTGGGACTAATATAACACAACCAAGCAATTGGTTCCTCCGTGCTACCTCCTTCCGGCTCATGTAGAGGGGCCAGAACGGCAGTTCCGTCTTTTTCCCCAATGGGCTAATTAAGGTTTCTCCGAAGAGGGGCTCTGGAGAGTCTGAATGCCACCACAGCACATGGTATGCCATACCATGTGTGTTTCCATACCATGTGTGACATAGAGTGTGTCAAGTGTCTTGGATGACCAAGATTCCATCACTCGCCGTGTTAGGGCTTCACCAGTGTCGGATTCTCTCTGGCGGGTTCCAGGACTACTTAGAGTCGAAACTCCCGGATCTGGCGGAACAGGGGGGATCTTGCCAAGAGGTGGGCACTAACACTGTATTTGGTGTTCCTTGGACCTAAACTAACACAACCAAGCAATCGTTTCTACTTTTCTACCCCCTTCCAGATCATGTACGCGGAGAGGCTAGAACGGCGGTTTCGTCTTTTTCCCCAAGGGGGCTAGGGTTTCCCCGGAGAGGGACTCCGGAGCGTATGAATGCCACCACAGCACATGGTATGCCATACCGTATGTGTTAGAGTGTGTCATGGGTCTTGGATACCAAACATTCCATCACTCTCTGTGTTACGGATTCACCGGCGTCGGATTCTCTCTAGCAGGTTCCACGACTATTTAGAGCCCGAAACTCCCGGATCTGACAGAACGGGGGAAATATTGCCAAGAGGTTGTCCCTACCATTGACTTGGGTGTTCCTTGGGCCTAATATAACACAACCAAGCAATTGGTTCCACCTCGCTACCCCCTTCCGACTCACGTAGAGGGGATAGAACGGCAGTTCCATCTTTTTTCCCAAGGGGCTATGGTTTCTCTCAAGAGGGGCTCCGGAGCGTCTGAATGCCAGCACATGGTATGCCATACCATGTGTGTTGCCATAACATGTGTTATATGGAATGTGGAAAGTGTCTTGGATGACCAAGATTCCCTCATTCTCTTTGTTAGGGCTTAATCGGCGTCGGATTCTCTTTGGCGGGTTCTAGGACTACTTAGAGCTGAAACTCTCGGATCTGGCGGAACGGGGGAAATCTTGCCAAGAGGTGGCCCTACCATTGACTTTGGTGTTCCTTGGACCTATCTAACACAACCAAGCAATCGGTTCCACATTGCTACCCTCTTCCGGCTCATGTACGTCGAGAGGCTAGAACGACGGTTCCGTCTTTTTCCCCAACGGGGCTAGGGTTTCCCAGAGAGGGACTCCGGAGCGTATGAATGCCACCACATCACATGGTATGTCATACCATATGTTTTATAGTGTGGCATGGGGATTGGATTCCAAATATTCCCTCAATCTCTATGTTAGGGCTTCAGCATTGTCGGATTCTCTCTAGCAGATTTCACGACTACTTAGAGCCCGAGACTCCCGGATCTGACAGAACGGGGGAAATCTTGCCAAAAGGTTGGCCCTACCATTGACTTGGATGTTCCTTGGGCCTAATATAACACAATCAAGAAATTTTTTCCACTGTTCTACCCCCTTCCGGCTCACGTAGAGGGGCCAGAACGGCAGTTCCGTCTTTTTCCCCAAGGGGTTGATTAAGGTTTCTCCGAAGAGGGGCCCTGGAGCGTCTGAATGCCACCATAGCACATGGTATGCCATACCATGTGTGTTTCCATACCATGTGTGATATAGAGTGTGGCAAGTGTCTTGGATGACCAAGATTTCCTCACTCTATGTGTTAGGGCTTCACCGCCGTCGGATTCTCTCTGGCGGGTTCGAGGACTACTTAGAGTCGAAACTCCCGGATCTGGCGGAACGGGGGGAATCTTGCCAAGAGGTGGGCCCTAACATTTTATTTTGTGTTCCTTGGACCTAACCTAACACAACCAAGAAATCGGTTCCACTTTGCTACCCCCTTCCGGCTCATGTACGCGGAGAGGCTAGAACGGCGGTTCCGTCTTTTTCCCCAACGGGGCTAGGGTTTCCCCGGAGAGGGACTCCGGAGCGTATGAATGCCACCACAGCACATGGTATGCTATACAATATGTGTTAGAGTTTGGCATGGGTCTTGGATGCCAAAAATTCCCTCACTCTCTGTGTTACGGATTCACCGGCGTCGGATTCTCTCTAGCAGGTTCCACGACTACTCACAGCCCGAAACTCCCGGATCTGACAGAACGGGGGAAATCTTGCCAAGAGGTTGTCCCTACCATTTACTTGGGTGTTCCTTGGGCCTAATATAACACAAAAAGGAAATTGGTTCCACCTTTCTACCCCCTTCCAGCTCACGTAGAGGGGCCAGACCGGTAGTTCCGTCTTTTTCCCCAAGGGGCTATGGTTTCTCGGAAGAGGGGCTCTGGAGCGTTTGAATGCCAGCACATGGTATGCCATACCATGTGTGTTTCCATACCATGTGTGATATGGAGTGTGGCAAGTGTCTTGGATGACCAAGATTCCCTCATTCTCCTTGTTACGGCTTCACCGGCGTTAGGTTCTCTCTGGCGGGTTCCAGGATTACTTAGAGTCAAAACTCCCGGATTTGGCGGAATGGGGGGAATATTGCCAAGAGGTGGGCCCTAACATTTTATTTGGTGTTCCTTGGATGTAATATAACACAACCAAGCAATCAGTTCCACTTTGCTACCCCCTTCCGGCTCATGTACGCGGAGAGGCTAGAACGGCAGTTCCGCCTTTTTCGCCAACGGGGCTCGGGTTTCCCCGGAGAGGGACTCTGAAGCGTATGAATGCCACCACAGCACATGGTATTACATACCATATGTGTTAGATTGTGGCAGGGGTCTTGGATGCCAAACATTCCCTCACTCTCTGTTAGGGCTTCACCAGCGTCGGATTCTCTCTAGCGGGTTCCACGACTACTTAGAGCCCGAAACTCCCGGATCTGACAGAACGGGGGAACTCTTTCCAAGAGTTTGGCCCTACTATTGAATTGGGTGTTCCTTGGGCCAAATATAATACAACCAAGAAATTGGTTCCACCTTTCTACCCCCTTCCGACTGTCGTACAGGGGCCAGAACGGTAGTTCCGTCTTTTTCACCAAGGGGCTATGGTTGCTCCGAAGAGGGGCTCTGGAGCGTCTGAATGCTAGCACATTGTATGCCATGCCATGTGTGTTTCCATACCATGTGTGATATGGAGTGTGGCAAGTGTCTTGGATGACCAATATTCCCTCATTCTCTTTGTTAGGGTGTTATCGGCGTCGGGTTCTCTCTGGCGGGTTCTAGGACTACTTAGAGCCGAAACTCCCGGATTTGGCGGAACGGGGGAAATCTTGCCAAGAGGTGGCCCCTAGAATTTACTTTGGTGTTCCTTGGACCTAACCTAACACAACCAAGCAATCGGTTCCACTTTGCTACCCCCTTCCGGCTCATGTACGCGGAGAGGCTACAACGGCGGTTCCATCTTTTTCCCCAACGGGGCTAGGGTTTCCCGGGAGAGGGACTCCGGAGCGTATGAATGCCACCACAGCACATGGTATGCCATACCATATGTGTTAGAGTGTGGCATGGGTCTTGGATGACAAAAATTCCCTCACTCTCTGTGTTAGGGCTTCACCAGCGTCGAATTCTCTCTAGCGGGTTCCACGACTACGTAGAGCCCGAAACTACCGGATCTGACAGAACGGGGGAAATCTTTCCAATAGGTTTGCCCTACCATTTACTTGGGTGTTACTTGGTCCTAATATAACACAACCAGTCAATTGGTTCCACCTTGCTACCCTTTTCCGGCTCACGTAGAGGGGTAGAACGTCAGTTCCGTCTTTTTCCCCAAGGGGCTATGGTTTCTCCGAAAAGGGGCTCCGGAGTGTCTGAATGCCAGCACATGGTATGCCATACCATGTGTATTGCCATAACATGTGTGATATGGAGTGTGGAAAGTGTCTTGGATGACCAAGATTCCCCTCATTCTCTTTGTTAGGGCGTCATCGACGTCGGGTTCTCTCTGGCGGGTTCCAGGACTACTTAGAGCCGAAACTCCCGGATCTGGCGGAACGGGGGAAATCTTGCCAAGAGTTGGACCCTACCATTTACTTTGGTGTTCCTTGGACCTAACCTAACACAACAAAGGAATCGTGTCCACTTTTCTACCCCCTTCCGGCTCATGTACGCGGAGAGGCTAGAACAACGGTTCCGTCTTTTTCCCCAACGGGGCTAGGGTTTCCCCAGAGAGGGAATCCGGAGCGTATGAATGCGACCACAGCACATGATATGCCATACCATATGTGTTAGAGTGTGTCATGGGTCTTTGATGCCAAACATTCCCTCACTCTCTGTGTTAGGGCTGCACTGGCGTCGGATTCTCTCTAGCATGTTCCACGACTACTTAGAGCCCGAAACTCCCAGATCTGACAGAACGGGGGAAATCTTGCCAAGAGGTTGGCCCTACCATTAACTTGGGTGTTCCTTGGGCCTAATATAACACAACCAAGCAATTGGTTCCACCTTGCTACCCCCTTCCGGCTCACGTAGATGGGCAAGAACGGCAGTTCTGTCTTTTTCCCCAAGGGGCTATGGTTTCTCCAAAGAGGGGCTCTGGAGCGTCTGAATGCCAGCACATGGTATGCCATACCATGTGTGTTGCCTTACCATGTGTGATATGGAGTGTGGAAAGTGTCTGGGATGACCAAGATTCCCTCACTCTCTTTGTTAGGGCATCATCAGCGTCGGATTCTCTCTGGCGGGTTCGAGGACTACTTAGAGCCGAAACTCTTGGATCTGGCGGAACGGGGGAAATATTGACAAGAGGTGTCCCCTACCATTGACTTTGGTGTTCCTTGTACATAACCTAACACAACCAATCAACCAGTTCCACTGTGCTACCCCCTTCCGGCTCATGTACGCGCAGAGGCTAGAACGGTGGTTCCGTCTTTTTCCCTAACGGGGCTAGGGTTTCCCCGGAGAGGGACTCCGGAGCGTATGAATTCCACCACAACACATTTTATGCCATACAATATGTGTTAGAGTGTGGCATGGGTCTTGGATTCCAAATATTCCCTCACTCTCTATGTTAGGGCTTCACCAGCGTCGAATTCTCTCTAGCGAGTTCCACGACTACTTAGAGCCCGAAACTCCGAGATCTGACAGAAGGGGGGAAATCTTGCCAAGATGTTGGACCTACCATTATATTGGGTGTTACTTGGGACTAACCTAACACAAACAAGAAATTGCTTTTATTTTTCTAACCCCTTCTGGCTCACGTACCTGGGCCAGAACGACAATTCCGTCTTTTCCCCATCAGGGCTAGGGTTTCTCCGGAGAGGGGATCCGTAGCATCTGAATGCCACGAAATCACATGGTAGGACATACCATGTGTGTTAGATTGTGGCATGGGTGCTGGATCATGAATATTCCCTCACTCTTTATGTTAAGGCTTCACCGGCGTCAGATTCTCTCTAGCGGGTTCCAGGACTACTTAGAGCCCGAAACTCTCGGACCTAACGTAACAGGGGGAATATTGCCAAGAGGTGGGACCTAACATCGAATTGGGTGTTCTTTGGACCTAAAACTAACACAACCAATCAATTGATTCCACTTTTTCTACCCCCTTCCGGCTCACGTAGTGGGGCCAGAACGATAGTTCCGTCTTTTCCCCCAAGGGGCTAGGGTTTCTCCGGAGAAGGGCTACGGAGCGTCTAAATGCTGCCACAACCCATGGTATGTCATAAAATGTGTGTTATAGTGTGGCGTGGGTCTTGTATGCCCGATATTCCCTCACTCTCTGTGTTAGGGCATCACCGGTGTCAGATTCTCTCTCGCGGGTTCCAACACTACTTGCCTGAAACTCCCGGATCTGATGGAACGAGGGGAATCTTGACAGGAGGTGTGTCCTACCATTGTCTTGTGTGTTCCTTGGGCCTAAACTTACAATACTAAGCAATTGGTTCCACTTTGCTACCCCCTTCCGGCTCACTTAGAGGGGCTAGAACGGCAGTTCCGACTTTTTCCCCACCAGGGCTAGGGTTTGTCCAGAGAGGGGCTCCGGAGCATCTGAATGCCACCAAATCTGATCCCATGGTATGCCATACAATGTGTGTGTGTGTCATGTGTCTTGGATTCCTAGTGTTCCCTCACTCTACGTGTTAGGGCTTCACCGGCGTCAGATTCTCTTTGGTGGGCTCTAGGACTACTTAGAGCCCGAAGCTCCCAAATCTGACAGAACGTGGGGAATCTTGCCAATAGGTGGGATCTACCAATGTCTTGGGTGTTCCTTGGGCCTAACCTAACACAAACAAGCAATTTGTTCCACTTTTCCGCCCCCTTCCGGCTCATGTACGTAGAGAGGAGAGAACGACAGTTCCGTCTTTTTCCCTAGCGTGTGGCTAGGGTTTCTCCGGAGAGGGGCTCCGGAGCGTCTCAATGCCACCACAACAAATGGTATGAATTAACATGTGTGTTAGAGTGTGGAATGGGTCTTGTATGCCGAAGATTCCATCACTATTTTTGTTAGAGCTTCACCGGCGTCAGATTCTCTCTCGTGGGTTCCAGGACTACTTAGAGCCCGAAACTCCCAGATCTATCGGAACAAGAGGAATCTTGCCAAGAGGTAGGACCTACCATTGTATTGGGTGTTCCTTGGGCCTTACCTAACACAACTAAACAATTGGTTCCACTTTGCTACCCCCTTCCGGCTCACATAGAGGGGCCAGAATGACAGCTCCGCCTTTTTCCCCAACGGGGCTAGGGTTTCTCCGCACATGGGCTCCAGAGCGTCTGAATGCTACCACAACACATGGTATGCGCCATACCATTCGTGTTAGCTAGAATGTGGCATGGTTCTTGGATGCCCAAGATCCCCTCACTCTCCGTATTAGGGCTCACTGTCGTCAGATTCTTTCTCTAGCGGGTTGCATGACTACATTAGAGCCCAAAACTCCCGGATCTGATGGAATGGGAGGGGGGTGGGTGGGGTGAATCTTTCCAATAGGGTGGGCCCTACCATTGCTTTGTGATGAGGACATCCCTAGCTCTTCACCTATTTTTACACATGAGGATGTTCCTATAAAAGCTAATGAAGTGAGGATTGGTCCAATGACAAGATCAAGAATCAAGCTATTACAACAACAGGTGAATTCACTCCTACTTGAGTATAATGTTTATGATTGTGAGAGCTTTATACTACCTAAGTCATTGCATTTATGTATTCTCAGGTTTATTGATAACAAAAACATGAATGGAGATCATGGAGAGGAGATACACATGGATGGAGATGGACTACAAGGGGAGATGGAAAACAAGTGCTAGCATGGTGAAAACAACAAATAACAAATGTTATGATGACAAGGGGATGGTGCCTCCACAAGGTCAAATGCACTAGGTGTGGAAAACAATGCCATTATGTTATTCCACACTTATAGATGAACAAGGCAAGAGGAGGGCGCCCACAAGGAGTATCTATGCGCCATATACAAGACCTAGTTCAACTAGGATTGGTTTGTACACCAATTTGGCCGCACCCCTTGTGTGGGGGTCGGTTTGTATCTATCTGTTGTAGGAGAGGGTTTGCTTGCGCAAGACAGCTTGTGGCCGCACCCTCCCCTCTCATATACCCCCATACCTGCGAGTTGGAGGGTTAGACTACGTTAAAACATTAAACCCTAGACCTCTAGATTGAACCAGCTTGTAAGCCTTCATCTGGAAGTTCATCTGCAAACTTTACGTGTTACCTGCTGTTCCACTGGGAATAAGACGGTACAGGACCACTTGTAGTCGGTGGATTACTTGTGCAAGAGTGTGGAGTTGAGAATATCCTTGGGGTTGCTATCTTTTGCATTGGCATCAGGGATCAGCCGGGAGAGTTCTTAGTGGCGCACTAGTTATCATACTGGAGTTGTATGTGAGTTCACTGAGAAGATTGGGCCACCCCTTATCATCTTGGTATCAGATTTACAGGTTGCCTCGGTGAGCTATCAAATTTCCCTTTAGTTTGAGTGTTTTTATTTCCTATCCAGAAAATTGTCCCACAAATATAGTGTAGATCATTGCCTTAGCCTAGATATCACCTTAGTTTTAATCACTAGTGCTGTTTTTGTGTTTGATTTTGTGTTCCTTTTTGTCTTTTTAGTTTTGTTATTTTCGGCTAGGGTTAGGGTTCTTGTTCCCCTAGTCAAGTTTCTATCAAAAAAACCACAAAAAAATGTGCTCCATATCACCCTATTCCACCCCAATCCGAGCCACCCTAGATTTCCTACCACGGCACCAAAATCACCAAATCCCTGCCGCCACCCATCCCTAGTTGGTTTCGGATTCCTTGCATAGCACACCACCCCACCGCGGCCACCTTTTTCGTTGTTACCATCGGTTTCACACCCACCACAACCCACCTATCGCTTCCACGTTCGACTCGCACTCGGTTTCATCCATCGTGCGCTTACAATTTCCCCTGATCCACCCGCAACGCACTTACCAAATCACGCGCGCAAACACCCACCCGCGGCACAATTTCTCTGCCGCCGCTGCCGCGTGATCCACGTAACACGCGCGTGCTCCGGTTTTCCCTGTAACACCCTTACCAATCGCCGCAACGCAGCTGCGCGCGCTGCCGCAGTACGAAAACATGCAGTTTTGCTGCCGTCGCTGTTGTGAGCCTGCCGTGAGTTGTTTTTGGCCTGTTTTCACTGCCGTGAGCCTCAAAACCATCTGTTTCTCTGCCGTGGTTACTGTTTTGCTGACGTGAGCTGCTTATTCTCTGCCGTGAGTGCTTTTGCTGCCGTGAGCTGTTTTGGAGCTAGAATTTCAGCTAGATTTCTTTGTTTTCCTTTGTTTTTCCTATTTTTATCACTAGGACCAATATCTCCATACCTTGTGAACCCTAGCCATAGTCTTTCTACAACATCTTAATAGGAACTTGCCCACAAGTATAGCTATTTTTGTGCTCTGACAGGCTGCTCATTTTCATCACTACCATTGTGTTCACTTGTGTTTGGTTAATTGTTGCTCCTAGCTTAGTGTAAGGCAATTGGAAAAATACAAAAAAATATAGAAAAAGCAAAAGTATAAAAAAAAAGAGAAAAGAGAAAAAGAGCAAAGTGCAAAAAGGGCCATATCATTACTATTGTTTACTAGTTGAGCTTGCCATTGTGACACTTGGTTTTTCATTGAGCAATCTTGTGCCTGTCAATTAAGAGCCTAGCTAGTGACTTTCTAGTGCATTGCAAAAATTCATCCATATATTTGCTTTGCCACATTTGTCTCCATTATTGTGTGAGTTTCCTTGGGTATTTTTATATCTTCACAAAGACAGCAAATAGGATTGTTACTTTGGTGATTGTTAGGTATCCATACCAAGCCCCACTAAATAACCTTGTTTGCTATTGTGAGAGTTAAAAACCTGGGTATTCTCTCCTTCACACCAAAGTACTTGAATTGCCTCTACTTGTGGTAAGTATCTCTATTCACTTTGGAGTGGTAAGATATCCTATTGTCTTGCTAGATTTTTGAGTGAGTTGTGAGAGGCACCATAACCTATACTTGTTTCTATTACACTAACCTACTAATGGATCTTTCTAGTGGTGATCTTGTGCAGCAAAAGAAGGACCATAAGGAGGGAGTTAATTGGAGAGAGTATGAGGCTCTTAGGGATGTTTTGGCAAAGGAGATATTGGACAACCATAATGGACTCAAGCAATTTGTTCAAGATGCATGTGATCCCTTATATGAGGCTCTCCAAGCTATGGAGACCAAGATGGAGGCCACACACAAATTGGCCGAGACTAATAGAGGGGAAGTGAGATCAATCAATGATTCCATTGCTCAAATGACTACTACCCTTGCTGGACTTCAAACCATGATTCAAGAAAGATTGCCTCTTGTGGATGATGACAATGCTAGTGTCCATAGTGATGCTAATAATGGTTTGGAAGCTTTTGGTGCAAGGAATATTAATCATGGGAGAGCTAGAGGAGAAAGGGGCCATGATGGACATCAAGGCCGAGCCCCTAATTTTGCTCCAAGGAGAGTGCCCAATAATTTGGTTCAAGACAATCCGAGAGAGGATGGGTTAGGAAAGCCAAAATTCTCAATTCCTTCTTTCAGCTTTGATACTATGGATGTGGAAGAATACTTGCTATGGGAGTTGAAAATTGAGAAGCTATGGAGAATGCATGAGTACAATGAGGATAGAAAAATCAAGTTGGCATCTTCTGAGTTTGATGGATATGCTCTTAGATGGTGGGATAATCTTGTGAGAAAGAGGCAAGAAGATGGAGAATTACCCATTGTCACTTGGAACACCATGAAGAGTGATGGGGGGATGATAACCCGGTAGGCCATACTCCAAGGAGTAACCCGGCCCAAAGGACGATGCGCAGGATCTGGCTGAGGGTAAGGAAACTTGTGGAAGGCCCAAGCTTGTAGGCCCAGTAACCCGGATTGTGGGTTATGGTAAAGGAAAGTTAGGGTTTGTGCGCCGTGTCCGGGTAGGATCCAGGATGCGCCTTGGAGGGTAGGCCAGGGGGTACGGGTGCTTTATAAACCGACCCCCAGGTCTAGTTTAGACAGAGATCTAAGAACCCTAGCAATATTGCTTGGTATCGAGCATCTAGTGTAATCCAAAAGTTGAGTTATTATATCGAGATCGGAGACTCGGCGACTTTGATTGCCGGCTACCAGATCGAGTTGCATCATCTTTTTCCTCTGAGCTAAACCCTCTCCCAAACGCCTGTGTCGTCTTGCCCCAAGATCAGTTACCCCCGGTAACATCTGCCGTGATTATCCCACGACAGTTGGCGCCCACCGTGGGGCCTGCGTCCAAAGGTGTTTACATCACGGGAGAAGCTCGGAAGAACATGGAGAATTTCGTCGTCGGCGAGATCTACATCGACCACAAAGGAGAAAAGACGGTGGACGATTCCGGCTGGGGGCCAGAATCGGATCACCTCGAATCCGGATCCGTCGTAACAATCGGCCGGATCAGCGTCTTCATTGGTATGGTATGTACTTCCGGTTCGATCCCTGACAATATTGGATCTGATTCGGTGCCAGGAGAAGCCACTTCTATCCGATCAGATGATGAAAAATCGATTGGAACGACACATCCGGCAGAAGAACCCATCACGAAGTGGGAACAGCCGGAGGAGCCGGCATGGACCCCGCGCGACCGGGTCGAAAGAGAAGATGATACCGGGTCTGTCCTGGATCTGCTGGAAAACCGGTATGAGGAGAATAACGGCGAGGAAGAACAGCATGAATTTACACCGGGTGTCGTACGCCGAGTCGCAGTCTATGCGGCTCCCGCGGCCAATCTCAACCAAGGGAACGCAACCGCGGCAGCAGTCGGGGCGGCTCAGGCATTGGCCCAGCAACAGGACGCGGCTAACGGAGACCCGGTTCTGGCCCGGGTTGATGGAGAGTCGGCATCAGTGACCAGCCGCGCAGCAGACGAGGAGTTGCATGCAAATACGTTCGGATTCCTGGGAAACCGGACACCAGGGGCGGGTCCTTCGAACCCGCGCCACCCGGCCCTATTCGATAATAATCTGATTCTGGACCCCACGGTTCTTGCCACGGTTATCACTCCCGAAAACGCAGCGGAACGTGTCAGGGATCTGGATGTGGCTCGTCGTGCGCTGGAACAGCAAAGAAGGCAAGTAGAGGCAGAAAGGCAAGGGATGGCCACGCGGCAGCGTGAGCTGGATGCGCTGGAAACTCGGCTCCGGGAGGAAACATCTAGAGTACATCAAAGGCATCAAACTAGGTTACCAGCAACAGGGGGTTATTAATCCGGCTACTTTATTTGTCACACCTCAGGATCAGCCGATACCAGTGGTGAACCAGGGAACCGCACCCCAACCGGCGACAGCAGGGACACATCCGGCAAATGAACGGGCCGGGTTACCCCCACCACAGACTAGAGTCACAACCGGCAATGATCTACCACCACCGCCACCATCACGATTTCGCACACCAGCCGGTCACTACAATAATCCCATGGACAATGTGTATGCGGCGACACTCGCGTTAAATCAAATCCCTGTGGGAGAGTCACCCCATGCAGAGAAGACCCGGCAAGCCATCGATCTGTTGCACACTGCGGTGGCACAGCAAGCCAATTATCCGGACGCCATACGTCACTCAACAACAAGGGAATATCCAAACAAGTTCAGCACGGCGGAGGGAAGAGCAGCAGCAAATGCCGCCTCCTCCCCGCGTTCAGGCAGCATCAGCAGCACAGGCTGTTGTGGACAGCTCCAGAGCTCGGAGGGCCGCGGCCGGGTCCGCAGCGCATGGACTTCCCGCAGCACCGCGCCCAGCCGCGCCCCCCGCTGTATCACACGTTTCTAGAACAAGGCCGGCCTCGACCGTTCTTGCGGGACCTAAGTGTCTCTCGGAAAATATCAGAGCTGAACCTTACCCGGAAAAATTCAAAGAGCCAGGGAAAGTAGTGAATTACGAGCCAACTATGGATCCAGAAACATGGCTAAGTAGTTATGAGATGGCAATGTCGATTCGCAACGCATCCGAGAATCTCCAAGCCAAGTTCATGTACTTGATGATGTCAGAAGGAGCTGGCAAAGTTGTGGTTCACCAATTTGCCGGAAGAATCGATCAAGTCCTGGGAGGAATTGAAGACCGCGTTTGTCAAGCACTTTCATGGGACGTGCAGGAAATTGTTCACTATTGATGATCTAGAGCGATGCGTCCAGAAGAAGGGAGAATCGGCGCGCAGTTGGGTGCGCCGGGTTATGGAGATACTTCACTCGTCCACGGATATTCAGCCCAAGGATGCACTACAAGCCATGGCAAAAACATGCAAGTATATACCTTTAGTGCAAAAGTTAACTCGCATGAAGTCTAGTCGAAATGCGTCGGAAGTTACGATGGGAGAATTGATGGATGCGTGCAACAAACACGCTGCGACAGATACTACAGAAGAGGAAGTCGATGACAAGAAGGTAAAAGCAAACACAAGTAATAACGGAAGAACCGGCAATGGATCAGCACCGGGTAATAACGGAAATAGCCAGAACAAGCGCCCGTTTGAAGGAGGTTCCAAGTTTGTCGCCAACACAGAAGCCGGGTCTTCGAGGCCCAGAGCAGAAGGAAATTTCGGCGGAGGTAATCACAATGGAGGAAACTATCAAGGACCGCCAAGGTCGGGTAACAATTGGGACATATTCAGGATGGCATGCCCGAAGCACAGCAGGAACGGCATGCCAGCTAACCACTCCTTGGAGCAGTGCGCTGACTTACAAAGATGGAAAAATGAGGAAGTGAACAGAGCTATGCGAGGCGCAGGACGGGGAGGAGGACCGGGTCCAGGGGGAAACCCGGGCAACGGCCCACCCCCAGCTGGTAACCCGGCGGCTGGAAATCAAGGTAATAACCAAGGGGGGGCAGGAGGTTTCCAGTCTAACCCCAAACAATTGGGTCAATATCATGTGCATACCACAGGAGGCTCTAACAAAGACAAAAAGATACTGAAGCAAGCGGTCAACTCAGTTTCGTCAGCTGTCCCGAGATACTTGAGATGGTCAGAACAGGAGGTACCATGGAGCAGAAGGGATCACCCAGAAAGAGTGGAACACCCAGGAGTCTTGGCATTAGTAGTTGCACCGCAGGTCAATGGGTATTAGCTGAAAAAGGTTTTGATGGATGGTGGAAGCAGCATCAATATACTGTATTGGGAAACCTTCCTACGCATGGGCCTCAAGGAGTCTCAGCTACAAAAAAGCTCAACAGTTTTTCATGGGATAGTGCCGGGTCATTCAGCGTGCCCCGAGGGAAAAATCGCATTGGAGGTAGCCTTTGGAGAGTCAAAGGATAACTATCGAGTTGAGTGGCTTACCTTTGAGGTAGTCAAGTTGCGCAGCCCTTATCACGCGTTATTTGGAAGGCCGGCTTACGCCAAATTCATGGCTAGGCCGTGTTACGCGTATCTACAGCTAAAAATCCCGGGTCCCAAAAAGACCATTACCATACATGGAAATCGAGACATAGTAGCTGAATGCGATGAAGGAGACGCAGCAATGGCCGAGCAGGCCTGCAGAAAAGAAGAACTCAAGCACTATCGGTCTCAAGCAGACCCGGAGGATAGAACCACATCAAAAAGGCCGAGTACTGAAGGCGAAAGAGCAAAATCCAAGGTAGCACAAGATGCTAAAATGGTGGCTTTTATCGAGGATGACTCCCCCAAGCAATCCGCTATAAAGGAAGAAACTGCACGGCCGCTCACAACCAGCCACGTCATGGAAACACCTCGCCCGGGTTGGCTAGTAAACCCGGTACTCATCATGAAAAAGTTCAACACGTGGAGAATGTGCATCGGTCAAGCCAGTCCGGGACCGGTCCCCATGAAGAACTAAACAATGTAACGGGCAGCAGGTTTCAGACGCGCTCTTTTCCTACCCAGGGTACCTAAGGGGACTGGAAGGTTTTTAATGAGGCGGCCTGCTGATCCAAACTTTCTCGCATCAATAAAGAGATGGTTATCAAGTCTTATTTCGTTACAGCCTGATTTCAAGTAAGTAGTATCCATGTGACATCAGTATTTCAGTATCATTAAGAACGTTGAATATATATAGGTCTCGGGGGCTGGTTGCTCAAGTAGCCCAGCCGCAAACCCGAAAGACCCGGCCTTGATGCCTATAAGTTATAAGGGCCGATTATTCGCAAACGAGTACGGCTGCAATCTTATAACTGGACAAAGGAGCCAAATTTTCTTGACTTTTCTTACTTAAGCTCGATGTGACTCGCACTAAAGTGGCATGATTTGTTCGCTTACGATTACAATCAGCCATGAAGCCCAATGGGACTTGCCTGACCCTGTTTTCGTATAGATGTAACAACATGGTATCCACGCGAAAGCCGGCTTACAGTACAAGATAGTCAAAAGGGTCATCTAAACCACAAGTTTATGCAGAGTACAAGGCTAATAGCCGGAAACTCAATGACTATCAAGCATAACTTCAGTACTTACACGGAATGGCTTTAGGTTTTCGACTCGGTAAAAAACAATTTGTTCTCTGAGAAAGGCTACACCCCCATGACTCGGACTTTGGGTCATGGGGACTGGGGACTTCGAAACAGAAACAAATTACTTGGCTATCGAAGTTCGAAAGACCCTACCATCCGAGTCTTGGGGACTTAAAGTAAAGTCCACTTATCAAAGCCCCTGGCACTCGGAAAACCGAGTCTTACGAAGGGAGCCAAAAAGAGAGTCGGGTATCGAGAACAAGTTCAAAGAATAGACAAGTAGCACGATTATCAAAAGGCCAGGAAAGCCGCAAAGCATATCACGGACTAAAAATACGTTGCAAGTTACGACATCAGTATCAGGGGTGCACAGGCGCACCATTAAAAGCATAACAGTTTGAATACAAAGCATCACGTGACCAAGGTATTATGATGGTACTGCCCTATTCGGCCTCCTGAGTACGGTCTTCCGGGTCTTGGTCCTGGGCTTGCTGCTTAGCTTTCCCGGCAGCATTACCCGGACTCACCGCACCAGGGCGGACAGGTGGAGGGACAGCTGGTGTAGAGGCAGACGGCCCTGATCCTAACTCGGCCTCTCTCTTCGCAGTTGCCTCCCTCTTCCTGGCCGAGTTAGCAACCCACTTCTCCAAGATATCAAAGGGCGGGGGTGCTTCCTCCGTAACAATTTTGCCATCAGCGTCGTATGCACTCATAATCGTGTTTAGATCCAAACTATCGGCCAAAGTGGTAGCCGAGGGATGCACTGCGGATTGTATAGCCTTGAAATCCTTGGGTGTAAATTTGGAACCGTCCGCCTTGAATTCGGGAAACCCGGATATTACCTTTGCCGGGTCAAGCTTCGGAAAGAAAGCCTTGGCCAGGGTAAAGGCCCGGGTCATACCAATCCGGCATGACGAGCGTTTCCAGATTTCAATCCAGCCAGGCACAGTGGAGCAGGCTTGAATGAGATTTTCTTCACCCGGGTATACTTCCGTAGGCCACTTTACGGCATCGAGTATAAATTTTGTGCCGGCAAAGAAAGTCCGGAGCACGGTCTTTAGGGTTCTAGCCTTGACAATGGCATCCTCCTCTGGGGCCGCAAGGTTGGCACCTACAGTTGAAACAAAAGAAAGAGCGTATTAGTAATCCCGAGTATCATATAATAAAGCAAAGACATGAAGCCAATCGGCAGCAAAAACTTACTAAGCAAGATCTGATAAGTATCGGCGACTTGGTCCGATAGTTTCTTCAGTGCGGTCTGAGCGGCGTTGCACTTCTTCTTGTATTTGGAAACATCCTTCTTCAAAGTTTTCATGTCATCCTCAAGGGTTTCCCTTTGTTTTACCTCGGCAAGAAGAAGTTGTTCGGTCTTAAGTAAAATTTCATCAGACTGGGTTATCTGCGCCTGTAAGTAGCAAGGAACGCAAGTATCAGTTGGATATTATAGTAAGCTGAATATTGCGTAAAGTACCAAGCATAACTTTAGCAAGTCATGCTCGGAACTTGGGGACTAGGTATGAGCTATGAGATATCAAGTGTCACTACCTGGTGCTCTGCAGCCATGCGCTCCAAGATCTTGCTCTCCGAAGTCTTCATAGTGAGGAGAGTGTTCATCAATTGATCAAAAGTGTCTTTACCCGTATCAGAGGGCTCGGGGCCTTGGAAATTCCGAGAAGGAGCTTTCTTCTTAGTGGGAGGCGGCACTCGGGTCATTTGTATGTCCGAATCCGATGCTCCTTCTTCTGCACCCAAGGTTGTGGCTCTGTTCTTCTTGCTTGCATGGGAGGCAATCGGATACTCGGCTTCTTGAATATCCGGGTTTGTCGGCGACGCTTGCCCTTTGTCGCTAGACGCGGCCGTAGTCTTATCAGCCGGGCTTCCCTTACCCGGGCCCTCGGTTTCCATATCCTCTTGGTCGCTGGTAACGACCGTGGCCCTATAGATGTTATGAGTAAGCAGCTAGTATACAATCAGGAAAGGATGATGAAGCATGGTAGAGCATCAGGAAAGGGATTTTACCCGGTATTCACCGCGAAATCCACAGGAAATCCGTCGCTGGACCCGGGAGAGGCTGGAAAGTATCAAGTAAGATTTCATAAAGGAATGGTTCAAGGTGAATGCTTCGTTCGAGAAAGGATAGGGAAAATACCCGCCCGCCGAGTCGGAGTCGATGAAATACCCGGGTTAAGAGCACCATCACCCGGGTGATTTCGAGTTGACCTGCGCTTGGTCATGGGCGACTCCTTCAAGCATGGCCAGTGGAGCAAAGTCAAGGTAGCTCATGTATATCATTAAAGGAATGCGAATTGAATGCGAGGAGGTGATATGAAACCTTGGAGGTGGCATCTTGAGTCTTTCTCTTTGATCCGACTTTGACTGTCGGCTCCAGTTCCTCCTCGTCGCTGGCGGATTCTACTTTGCCGTCAGAATTTTCTTCTTCGTCATCTTCTTGTTCTGGATATCATCAAAGTTATAGTTGGAAAATGGAGGGGTTATGATGAGCTTAAGGGAACCAAGTAAAAGCCGGAGACCACCTTCGTCCGAATTAACGGCTTCTTCTTGCTCCTCTGGACTTTCGGAGCTAGGAGAAGTGTTGGTCTTCCAAAAATCATCATCATCCTGAAAAGTATCAGTATAAGGGTCATCAACTGTATCGAGTGGAAAGAGCAAAGGTAAAGACATCAAAATTAGGTTTTCACCTTGGGGGCTGGGTTCTCGAGTGTAAAGGGCTCTAATCCGGATATGTTCCGGATTACCTCAAGCTTTTCCGTCAGAAAACCCTTGATAGTTTTATGAGTGTCACCAGCCGCGAAGATGTTGTCAGAGTACCGGAGTGGGTCTGTAGATTGCCCCGAATACTCGCACATCAACTTTGTGCGGATGGAGTTGGGTTGGATCCGGAAGTCGACCCAAGTCTTCACCAGGTTGAGCCCGATGAGACCTTGGGCCGTGAGAGTGGTGATTTTGGCTAGCAGAGGTTGAATGGCCTCCCTGTCCGAGTCAGGGGAAAAGGCACTAAACTTCTCGGAGATGTCAAGAAGGCCCTCTGAGTAACCCGGCAGTTTCTTTTGGCCGGGTGGGGAAGTGTCTTGGCAGTAAAAGTATGAGAGCTGCCAGTCCTTGACATGGGAGTTAAGAGTGAGGGGTGGCATCAGAGAATTCTTGCGGCGCTGGATAGAAACCCCGCCGCAAGCGAGAAGCGCCCCGTCACCGCTTTCGCGGCACGGTTTGCATTGAAAAGCTCAACGAAAAGAGCCATACTTGGCGGAGTGCACAAGTATGACTCGGAAAGAACGATGAAATGGGAAATATTTAATATAGAATCAGGCCCGATATCAAAAACGTGAAGGCCGTAATGGCTTAGGACATCACGGAAGAAAGGGTGACCCGGCGGACGGAAGCCCCGGGTCACATGTTCCACGAAACAGATTACCTCGTCTTTCGTCGGGGTAGGCCGGGTCTCCTTGCCCGGCACCCTCCACTGGATATCCTCTTGAGGGGGAAGAACTCCCAGCTCGACCAGCTCCTCCAACTTGGCCTTGGTGACTGTAGACCGCGCCCAGTTGGCGGATATGGAGTTGGTGGCTTTGGCTTTAGTCGGAGTTTTTCCCTGCTTCTTGGGAGCCATGTGGTTGACCTGCAAAGCACAAGGTAGGAGGATAAAAGGAATAAGACACGGAAGATGTGAGCCGGCCAAGTATCGGCAAGGTAATATTGAGGCATGAAGATTGTGTATTATCCGGGTGCCGGTTTGCAGAGTGAAGTTTGAACTGTCCGGGTATCAAGTATTATAGCGAAAATTATGGGGATCTAAGCGTTGAAGGTGCTTTTGAGGACGATGGATGGCTGCACAGGCACTTAGTGCGAATAAAAGGAACTAGAAAGGGGAGGACTAGCCGGGTGATTGAGGCAAAGGCGGAAATTTTGAGTGGGTCGAGCCCAGATTGGAAATCCCATCTTCAGATTTGTGGCGAAAATAATAATTGCAGGTAGTAGGAGAGTGGATTGGAGTCTATATCTTATCTATTGGGCGAGCTAGAAAGAATATTAGTAACCTAATTCGGCACGGCCGAGAAATCCTTGGCGGGCTGATTTGGATCTAATCTGAGGTGAAATCAAGAAATTGCAAGGGCAAATTAATGGGTGCAAGAGGCTTACTGGAGGAGATCTGAGTGAAGCCTTGCGGAGGCAGATGGCGCAAGCCTGGTGTCCTTTCGCGGTTCCTGACAGGCCGGATGGAGATTTGCCGGTGGATCTTGGCGGCGGCGCGGGGTGAGCTGTGGCGGAACGCAGCCTCCGGCCGATGGGCTCCGGTGATGCGCGCGGGATTTCCGTGGTGGCGCTCAGTGAGGATGAGCTCTGAGGGAGAAAGGAAGCAGAGTGGGGGGAAATGAGCCGTTAGGGTTCGGGTTACCCCCAAGGGGCCTATTTATAGCGCGAGTGGATAAGCCCGGTTCAGCGAGCGGGAGCCGGGAGTTGCGGGGTAAACGGCTATCTATTTGAGTTTTTGCGAGGTGCGCTTTAAATGTTGAGCAGGGTATCAGAACGAAAAGGAGAAAGAGATCCATTCCGTGATATCAGGTCAATTATCAAGTATAGAATCTTGACATTTTGGAGTTTTAGACCTGGAAAAGTGAGTTAGGTAATTGGGGCAGAGTCGGGTTACTATATGGCCACCTTGGAGTAAGGCCTAGCTATCTATTGAGGCACCTTAACCCGGCCTCCATATACTCGTGTGTTTGATATCCTTGCAGGGAATAGCGAGCGCTTCAAGGAAGGATCCGTGAAGCCCAGGCTATTCTGGGGACTACTGATGGGGGGATGATAACCCGGTAGGCCATACTCCAAGGAGTAACCCGACCCAAAGGACGCTGCGCAGGATCCGGCTGAGGATAAGGAAACTTGTGGAAGGCCCAAGCTTGTAGGCCCAGTAACCCGGATTGTGGGTTATGGTAAAGGAAAGTTAGGGTTTGTGCGCCGTGTCCGGGTAGGATCCAGGATGCGCCTTGGAGGGTAGGCCAGGGGTACGGGTGCTTTATAAACCGACCCCCAGGTCTAGTTTAGACAGAGATCTAAGAACCCTAGCAATATCGCTTGGTATCGAGCATCTAGTGTAATCCAAAAGTTGAGTTATTATATCGAGATCGGAGACTCGGCGACTTTGATTGCCGGCTACCAGATCGATTTGCATCATGTTTTCCTCTGAGCTAAACCCTCTCCCAAACGCCTGTGTCGTCTTGCCCCAAGATCCGTTACCCCCGGTAACATCTGCCGTGATTATCCCACGACAAAGAGAGTCATGAGGGATAGATTTGTTCCACCAAATTACATAAGGCAACAATTTGATAAATTGCAACAATTGAGGCAAGGTACTATGAGTGTTGATGCTTATTATCAAGAGATGGAGCTAATCATGCAAAGGGCACGTGTGAGAGAGCAATTGGAGCAAACAATGCAAAGGTTCCTTTCGGGTTTGAACTATAAAATCAAGGGAATTGTTAGGCATCATCAATACAATGATATACATGAGTTGCTACATCATGCAAGGGAGGCCGAAGCACATCTTATGGAGGAAGCAAAAATTGCTACAAAGACAAGGGCTGGATTTCCCATGAGATCATCATCTATGCCTAGTGCACCTCCTCCACCACTTCCATCATCTAGTTTTAGAGGTGCTACATCCTCTAAACCCGATCCTAGTACCTCTATTGCAAAGAAACCATCACAACCTAGTGTGAGTACCACGGGTTCAAGTGCTTCTAATTCAAGGACTAGAGGTATTTCATGTCACACTTGTGGAGGAAAGGGGCACTTCAAGAGGGATTGCCCAAATACAAAAGTGATGGTGATCAATGAGAATAATGAGTATGAGACAGGTGATGATGTGGATCCTAATGATATTGATGATGATGATGGATATTTGAGTGATTCTCCATTGGATGGTTATGCTACTACCATGCCAACTATTGTGTGCACACTAAATTCTTTGAGTGTGGTGCCTAGTCCTGAAAATCAAAGGTGCAATTTGTTTCAAACAAAGGCTATTATTGGTCCTAATATGGCTTGCAAAGTCATTATTGATGGAGGGAGTTGTAGGAATTTGGCTAGCAAAGATCTATGTGCCAAGCTCAACTTGAAATATTTGCCACATCCTTCTCCTTATCATATACAATGGTTGAGTAGCACGGGACAAATGAAGGTTTCTTATATGGTGAGAGTGGAGTTTCAAATTGGACCTTACAAGGATACTATTGAGTTTGATGTGGTTCCCATGACAGTTTGCCATTTATTATTGGGAAGACCTTGGCAATTTGATAGAAGTGTGAAGCATGAAGGAAGAGCAAATACTTATGAGTTACATCATCATGGGAAGACTATTATTTTGAGACCTATGACTCCACAACAAATTGTAAATGAGTCCCAATCCAAAATTAATATGAGAGTGGAAAAAGAGAGAGAGAGGGATGAGGGAACACCAAAACTACAAGCCATGGGGAGTGATAGTACAACCAATTCGAGTGGTAAAAAGAGAGAGAACCTATTATGAATGTTAGCCACTAAAGAGGATTTGAGGGAATTTAGGGATGATCCTTCACTAGTCCCTATTGTGCTTATTCACAAGGGAGAGATTTTGGTTTCTAATGACATGACCCCTATCCCTCTTGGTGTTTCTAATGTTTTGCAGGATTTTGAGGATGTTTTTCCACAAGATGTGCCTTCGGGATTGCCACCTTTGAGAGGCATTGAGCATCAAATTGATTTAATCCCCGGAGCATCTCTCCCAAACCGAGATCCTTATAGAACCAATCCACAAGAAACCAAGGAGATACAAAGGCAAGTACAAGAACTACTAGATAAAGGTTCTATTCGAGTTAGTCTTTCTCCTTGTGCCGTTCCCGTTATTTTGTTTCCTAAGAAAGATGGTACTTGGCGCATGTGTGTAGATTGTAGAGCAATTAATAACATCACTATTCGTTATCGTCATCCTATACCACGTTTAGATGACATGTTAGATGAATTAAGTGGTGCTACTCTTTTCTCTAAAATTGATTTGCGTAGTGGATACCATCAAATAAGAATGAAAGAGGGAGATGAATGGAAAACCGCTTTTAAGACGAAATTTGGTTTATATGAGTGGTTAGTAATGCATTTTGGTTTAACTAATGCACCTAGTACTTTCATGAGATTAATGAACCATATTTTGAGAGACTTTATTGGTAAATTTGTGGTAGTTTATTTTGATGATATTCTCATATATAGCCACAATGAACATGAACACATTGATCATATTAGACAAGTTTTGCAAGTGCTAAGAAATAATAAGTTGTATGGTAATCTTGAGAAGTGCACTTTTTGCAAAGATAAGGTCATATTTCCTTGATACGTTGTTTCTAAGCATGGTATTGAAGTTGATACATCAAAAATTGAAGCTATTCGAAATTGGCCAATTCCAACTAATGTGAGTCAAGTTAGAAGTTTTAATGGGCTTGCTAGTTTCTATAGAAGATTTGTGCCTAATTTTAGTACAATTGCTGCCCCTTTAAATGATCTAACTAAAAAGGGTGTTAATTTCGAATGGGGTGTTGCTCAAGATATTTCTTTTGATACATTAAAGGAGAAGTTGATTTCGGCCCCATTACTTATGCTTCCAAATTTTGATAAACAATTTGAGATTGAGTGTGATGCTAGTGGCATAGGTATTGGAGGTGTGCTCATGCAAGAAAAGAAAGCTATTGCCTACTTTTTTGAAAAATTAAATGGTGCACAATTGAATTATTGTGTTTATGATAAGGAATTATATGCACTTGTGAGAGTTTTAGAGGTGTGGAAACATTATTTGTGGCCTAAAGAATTTATTATACATAGTGATCATGAAGCATTGAAAATTTTAAAGTGCCAAAATAATTTGAATAAGAGACATGCTAAATGGGTTGAGTTTATTGAATCTTATCCATACATCATAAAACATAAAAAGGGATTGGATAATGTAGTTGCTGATGCTTTGTAAAGGAAAAATATGTTACTCTCAAATTTAGAAATTAAGGTTTCGGGTTTGGAGGGTATTAGAGATTTATATGATGAAGATAATGAGTTTTCTATGCCATTTAATAAATGTACTAATGTTAAGGCATGGGAAAAATTTCATATACATGATGGGTACTTGTTTAGAGCTAACAAATTATGTATTCCCGAGTGTTCTTTGCGTTTGTTTTTGATACAGGAATCTCATAGTGGAGGTTTGATGGGACACTTTGGAAGAGAAAAGACATTGCTTATGTTGGCTAAAAATTTCTATTGGGAACATATGAGGAGAGATGTGTATAGATTGGTGCAAAAGTGCATTACTTGCAACAAGTCCAAATCATAGCTCAAACCCCACGGATTGTACACCCCATTGCCATCACCTAGTACACCTTGTGAGGACATAAGTATGGATTTTGTTTTGGGCTTGCCAAGGACAAAAAGAGGACATGATTCTATCTTTGTGGTTGTGGACAGATTTTCAAAGATGGCTCACTTCATTGCTTGCCACAAGAGTGATGATGCTTCTCACACTGCAAATTTATTCTTTAGAGAAATTGTGAGATTACATAAGTGCTAAGAACCATTATTTCAGATAGAGATGTCAAGTTCATGAGTTACTTTTGGAAGACACTTTGGGGTAAGCTTGGCACTAAGCTATTATTTTCTACTACTTGCCACCCCCAAACTGATGGACAAACCGAGGTGGTTAATAGAACATTGTCCACATTGCTAAGAGGTATGATCAAGAAGAATTTGAAGGAGTGGGAGGAGTGTTTGCCCCATGTGAAATTTGCATATAATAGAGTTGTGCATTCAACTACTCAATTATGTCCTTTTGAGGTGGTTTATGGTTTCAAGCCTATTACTCCTCTTGATTTATTACCACTTCCTTTACATGAGAGAATTAATATGGAGGCATCAAAGAGGGCTGATTTTGTGAAGAAGATTCATGAGAAAACAAAAGAGGCAATTGAGAAGAAAGGAAAACATGTGGCTGAAAGAGTAAACAAGAAGAGGAAGGAAATTATATTTCGGCCAGGAGATATGGTGTGGGTGCACTTTAGAAAAGATAGATTTCCCACATTGAGAAAATCAAAGTTGATGCCTAGAGGAGCTAGTCCTTACAAAGTTATTTCAAGGATCAATGATAATGCATACAAGATTGACCTCCCAATTGATGAGTTTGGTGTTAGTAATTCTTTTAATGTGGCTGATTTGACACCTTACCATGGAGATGATTTAGCATCGAGGTCGATGCCTTTTCAAGAGGGGGAGGATGATGAGGACATCCCTAGCTCTTCACCTATTGTTACACATGAGGATGTTCCTATAAAAGCTAATGAAGTGAGGATTGGTCCAATCACAAGATCAAGAACCAAGCTATTACAACAACAGGTGAATTCACTCCTACTTGAGTATAATGTTTATGATTGTGAGAGCTTTATACTACCTAAGTCATTGAATTTATGTATTCTCAGGTTTATTGATAACACAAACATGAATGGAGATCATGGAGAGGAGATACACATGGATGGAGATGGACTACAAGGGGAGATGGAAAACAAGTGCTAGCATGGTGAAAACAACAAATAACAAATGTTATGATGACAAGGGGATGGTGCCTCCACAAGGTCAAATGCACTAGGTGTGGAAAACAATGCCATTATGTTATTCCACACTTATAGATGAACAAGGCAAGAGGAGGGCGCCCACAAGGAGTATCTATGCGCCATATACAAGACCTAGTTCAATTAGCATTGGTTTGTACACCAATTTGGCCGCACCCCTTGTGTGGGGGTCGGTTTGTATCTATCTGTGGTAGAATTAGGAGTCCTAGCTGAGTAGGAGAGGGTTTGCTTGCGCAAGGCAGCTTGTGGCCGCACCCTCCCCTCTCATATACCCCCATACCTGCGAGTTGGAGGGTTAGACTACATTAAAACATTAAACCCTAGACCTCTAGATTGAACCAATTTGTAAGCCTTCATCTGGAAGTTCATGTGCAAACTTTATGTGTTACCTGCTGTTCCACTGGGAATAAGACGATACATGACCACTTGTAGTCGGTGGATTACTTGTGCAAGTGTGTGGAGTTGAGAATATCCTTGGGGTTGCTATCTTTTGCATTGGCATCAGGGATCAGCCGGGAGAGTTCTTAGTGGCGCACTAGTTATCATACTGGAGTTTTCTGTGAGTTCACTGAGAAGATTGTGCCACCCCTTATCACTTTGGGTGTTCCTTGGGCCTAACCTAACACAACCAAGCAATTGGTTCCACTTTGGTACCCTTCCGCCTCACGTAGAGGGGCCAGAACTGCAGTTCCGTCTTCCCCCCAACGGGGCTAAGGTTCCTCCGGAGAGGGGCTCCGGAGCGTCTGAATGCCACCAAATCACATGGTAGGACATTCCATGTGTGTTAGAGTGTGGAATGGGTCTTGGATGCCAAAGATTCCCTCACTTTCTGTGTTAGGGCTTCACCGGCGTCAGATTTTCTCTAGCGGGTTCCAGGACTACTTAGAGCCCGAAACTCCCGGATCTGTCGGAACGGGGGGAATATCGCCAAGAGGTGGGATCTACCATTGTATTGGGTGTTCCTTGGGACTAACCTAACACAACCAAGCAATTGGTTCCACTTTGCTACCCCCTTCCGGATCACGTAGAGGGTCCAAGGGCAGTTCGCCTTTTCCCCGAACGGAGCTAGGGTTTGTCCGGAGAGGGGCTCCAGAGCGTATGAATGCCACCAAATCTCATGGTATTCCATACCACGTGTGTTAGAGTATGGAATGTGTATTGCATTCCCAAGATTCCCTCACTCTCTTTGTTACGGCTTCACCGACATCAGATTCTCTTTGGCGGGCTCCGGGACTACTTAGAGCTCGAAAGTCCCGGATTTGTCGGAACGGGGGGAACCTCACATAATATTTGTATAGATATAATAGGGTTACATCTTGTTAGTCTTAGGCGGGATTCTGACATTCCCCGCTTTTAATTACATAGTCATTTAATTACCAATTGCATAGATTGTCAATTTGTTTAAGTCACCTATCATGCATCTGACGGCCATTAATGTTTCTGTCCACGCCCGCACGAACTCGCGCGCGCCCAATTTTCATGCCGCACCCACCCCAAATTATGGATCAAACTTTGGCGCCTCCCCCACAGCGCGCGTGACGCCTTTTGCAAAATTTCGCACCTTCCTCTACCCACCCGCTGCCTCTCAACGAAATCCCCCCGCCCCCTCTTTTTTCATTGACGAAGTTTCCCTCTTTCCTCTCTTCCAACCTCGCCGCGTAGCTCTCCCACCTCGCGTCCTCGCCGTGTAGCTTTCCGTCCCGCTCCCACACGTCGTCGCGTAGCTTTCCGTCCTGCTCTCCCACCTCACCGCGTAGCTCCGTCCCGGTCTAACATTCCGCCGTGCGGGTCTTCCACCTTGTCGTGTAACTTGTCGGTCGCCGCCCAGCTTATCCACCTCGCCGTCCAGTTCTGCCACGTCGTCGTTCAGGTCGCCGTCCAGATCTTACACCTCGCCGCCAGCTCTGCCACCTCACCTCCAGATCTGCCACCTCGCTGTCCAGCTCGCAGTTCGGCCACCTCGTCACCAACATCACCTTACATCTAGGTCTGCCACCGCCTAACTAACCTCGCGGCAACTTCGTCGTCGAGGTGTGCCACCTCGTCACTAACCTCAAGGCAACTATCTCGTCAAGGCTTGCCACCTTGACTCCTGGAGAGATGGTTTTAGCCATGGCAAGCAGTAAGAAAAAGCACCTAAATCCTGAGGCGATCTCGAGATAATTATTTCAGCCTGTTTGATGCTTATTCTCCGCTAATTTTTGTTTATGTTTTAGTTCCTAATATCGTAAAATTTTCCTGTTATGTGCTTCTTTATGTTTGATGAGTTCCTATGGTCAAAAATTTCTTATTTTGTACATAGATGCACTCATTTTACTATGTATGTTGTTAAAATTGAAATGGTAAGTAGTGTGCCTTATAAAAGTGAACGGATGGAATAGTACAGAACAATCAACACCAGCACTATATGTCAGAACATCACTCCATGAAAGAAACCCAAATCTTACTATGTAGCTTTAATGGGTTCTTGTAGTATCTAGTGTGATGTTTGTAGCTGACGTTGAGCTCTTGATTTATGTTAGAACCACCTGTAAAATCCATTCACGAAACACGGATCAATAATGTCATGAGAAACCATCCGCGGCTGGGTAGTATACTAGCACGTTCTCTTGCAAGCCCGGCTGTACTCTCCCCTAAAAAATCAAGAAGGAAAGCTCCAGATCCAAGTATGATCCTCGAGGGGAGGAAGACTTCACTGAAGAAGCTGAACCCTTACCTTCTAGCTCAACACCCTTTCATGATAGCTCAGCAGTGAAGGTGTTATTTCTTTTGTTTCAGTCAAAGTTTCTGATGGACCTTGATG
Organism: Alopecurus myosuroides; assembly: GCA_028641055.1. Taxonomy (NCBI): domain Eukaryota; kingdom Viridiplantae; phylum Streptophyta; class Magnoliopsida; order Poales; family Poaceae; genus Alopecurus; species Alopecurus myosuroides. Next base: position 118,821,992 of record CM054062.1, read on the forward strand.
ACCCCAATATCGTGTCCTCTCTTGAAATGCATCTCCAGAGCCGTACAAAGCACAAGCGTCATGTTCGGAAGAAGCAGTATTGGGACAACGTCAAAGACAAGAGTAAGGTTTTGCCTAAAGCTCCACCAATAGAGAAGGTTGGAGATGCTCAATGGAAAGCTTTACTAGCCAGCTGGGGCTCAGCCAAGAAACAGGTCTATGTCTTTGCTCACTCGAACTGCTATTGCATCAATTCTATAACCATGCTTGTTGCTAATACTTCATACTTTGTTTGTGTAGACGGCTTGTCTAAAAGCTGCACAAAGCAGAGGCTGTGTCATTGATGAGGTGTTGACCTCTAAGTTGGCCCGATCTTCACGAATCGACAAGAACGAACAAAGAACGCACGAAGAACGCGATGAACATGATGAACACGAGAGGGGGAATCGAGGGGAAATCGAGGGCAAACACGTGGAAACACAAAAGGGGGAATATAACTCGTGAAGCCTACGAGGGATCGCAAACCCAAGTCAACAACACGCTAATTGAAATCGATTTCTCTCACCGGTCGGTCCACCGATCCAACAGAAGCCGCAAGGGGAAGGTTGGCAAGCGCTACTAGAATCACAAGGTGAAAGAGTAGCTCCTTGGAGAGATCTTGGTACGGTCCTAGATACACATCGTAGGAGTAGCCTCGTAAGAGGAGTCACCTCACAAGAGGGATACAAGGGCAAAGCCCCAAGTTCTCAAATCATCCCTAACCCTAGATCTAGCCACCGGAGTCCCTTATATAGCCTAGGGGGTAGGTGGGTGAAAATGGGGCCAAAACGGTGTATTTCCGCACAAAAACAGGGCATCCGGGCCTGGGAGGCCGGCCTGGCCGGCCTGAGGCTGGCCTGAGGCCGGGTGGGGGCGCACTCGGCCTGGTGCCTGGCCTAGGGCCAGGGTGGGAGGCCGGCTCCCTCGGGCTGGTGCCCGTCCTGGTGCCCGGCCTGGGGCCAGGGTGGGAGGCCGGCTCCCTCGGGGTGGTGCCCGGCCTGGGGCCAGGGTGGGATGAGGAGGCCGGCCTGGGGCCAGGGTAGGCCGGCCTGGGGCCAGGCTAGCCCGGCCTGGGGCCAGGGTGAGGCCGGGAGCCCCCTTTTACCTCCGTTCTTCCACCTCGGAGCTCCGATCTTGACGCCGTCTTCACCCACTTCCTTCCTAGCTTCATGTGCATCTTCTTGGATGTGTTCTTGAGCATCTTGGGCACCTTCTTGGGTCTCCATGTGATGATCCCACCTATGCATGTAGAGGGGTATTTCATGAGGTAGAGCACCGTTCACCAAGTCACCGTAAACGTACGGAGGTAGGAGTGAGTTCACCTTGTTGCGTATCGATGTTGTGCTTGGTGGAATACGGTGGGCTACATCATCTCCCCCCCCCCTTGAAAAAGAGTCGTCCTCGACTCTTGTTCCATCCATATGTGAGCGGGAGAAGGAATGTTGACGACGAAGATGTCGTTGAAGTTGAGCCGCTTGTCGAAGTTCATGTGACGGTAGGCTCGTAGTGGGCGGTCCAAAGGTGATGAAGATCATGAAAGGGCCCCCCTTGGATGGGTGAGGAAGATCTTGCGAAGCGGTGTGGTCGTTGAAGTTTAGCCTCTTATCGAAGATCATGCCAAGGTATGCTCGTGGAGGGTGGGGTCCAAACGTGATGACGATCTTGACATGATCCTCAATGGGTGGATGAGGATGAGCTTGCGGAAGCGGTAGAGTGTAGTCGTGGCGATCATTGTCGTTGACGCGCTTGTCGAACTCCAAGTGCATCTTGATGAAGGGGATGTAGACGTGGTAGTCATTGTCGTTGACGCGGTTGTCAAACTCCATGCACATCGTGACATGAGGGATGTATGCGTAGAAGTCGTTGATGTCGAAGTGCTTGTGACGCGCCGTGTAGATCTTGACTTGAGGAGTGTGGATGGATAATGCCTTGTCGTAGAAGCTCTTGTCAATCTCCATGTGGATCATGATGAGCGGAATGTGCTCCTTCCAACTCTTCAAGTCGGTGTCGATGTTAATGCGTTGTGGAGCGTCTTGTATGTGAAGAAGTCCATGAGGTTGAGGATGCTTGATAGGGTCACCAAATCTCTGCAAAATAGACAACAAAGATGGAGAGAAAGTTGGTAAGCCGTTAGTGTCGATAAGCACACATGGGGTTTTGCTCTCAACTCTCATCTCACTATTGGTGGCTATCATGGCAATGCCTCTAATAACACTCATGCTTTTTCCACTCATTAGGGGCTTATGGCTCTCACTCACGTGATGGTGGATCTCTCTCTCACCACTCATCTCACTAGAAGCTTGAGAGGGGACACTAGAAGGCTCCAAAGTGTTGGCACTTGAGGTGTGCGCACTTGTTGATGTCGTTGCATTGCTTGGAGTCGGTAGTGTCATAGCATGTGGCGAGGAGGACTCGATCATCTCATCTCTTGGGTTGATCTCCAAGTGTGGAAAGGGTGGATTTCTTGGAGGAGGAGGTAGGGTCATGGCTTTTGTCGAAGGAAGCTCCATCATCTCCGTGATGTGGTAGTGTAAGCCATGCCTTGTAGCATCCTCAAGTGGTCGATGATGATGATGAAGATTTCCTTGGCTAGAATGGTGTCTTGAGCGTGGCCTTGTGGAGGTTAGCATGAGATGCTTTGAAGTCAAGCGGAGAGTGTCACCCAATTCGTCGCTATCTCCATCAATGATAGATGGGCCATTGACGCCGGCTCTAGAGAGGTTGCATCGTTGGTCATTATCTTGAGGATAGGCTTGAAGAACTCGTGTCAACACTCGCGATGAGTTCGCGGCCTCATTGCAATAGACGCTTTCGTCACCATTGGTCGGCATGTCCAAGGAATTGGGAGCTAGTTGGTGCAAGGCATAGTATTGGCCTTCACTCATCATGTAGTCATGGTCACCATTTTGGTTGGGAACCATGATCATCTCGTTGATAGCATTGGAAGCTCTCTTGCGGATGGCCGGAGTTGTCACTTGTGTCATTGGAGACGAAGAAGAAGAATGCCTTAGAGATGATGGCAAGGGATGAGCCTCTTTGACAATGTCACATGCATCAACGTCTTCATCATAGAGTGGTAGAGTGGTCTCCTCATGCATATGGTGATGTTGATCTTGTGTCATGGGAGGAATAGCTTCACACTCTTGATGTTGTTGTTGCGCTTGTGGCGATGATGGAAGCTCATGCTCTTGATCATGAAGGTCATTGTTCATCCTCAAAGAATGTCGCACATGATGTAGATGTAGTGGTGATGATGAAGTGAATCTCGCCTCATGTGATGAAGAAGGAGGAGGATCCTTGTCGAAGGTGGGGTGCGAATAGAAAGCACAATTTTGGTGGAGATGAGGCGGGGACTCCCATTCCTCATATGGATGATGACGCGCATGGTCCTTGCACCTTGTAACATTAAGGCAAACGACGCTCAAGTCGTTGTCGTCATGGCCTTGATGATGCGATGGAAATCCGTGGTCAAGGTGATCCGGTGCTTCATCCAATGTGGTAGGAGAAGAATCATGGATGGCATCTCCATTTGATGCACCATCTTGGTCGCCGCCTTGGCAATCCCACATTATGTGACCATGGCCCTTGCAAATGGGGCATAAGAGGTCTTCATCTTGAAGTAGAGGGGAAAGTAGGCTCATAGCATCCGTGCCTAGTGGTGGTCGAAGTGGGCGCTCATAGGGGTCCTCATCCAAGATGGGAAGTGAAGTAGCATGTTGAGCAATCCCACTTGATTGTTGTCGATGGTGGCGCTCAATGGGGTCTTCCTCGAAAATGGGGGAAGAGAAACCATAGGGAGCATTCGCACTCGCTTGATGTTGATAAGTTCTCTCATTTGGGTCTTCATCAAAGATAGGTGGTGGAAGCTCATGTGGGTCATCCTCGTTGGTTTGGCGATGGCGATCATGATGGAGAGGATGGCACCGGTGGTCCTTGTGGTGGAGTTGAGGGAGGCATTCACTAGAAGCCATGTCATGGGCACCTTCTTGCTAATGGCCTTGGTCTTGGTGGTCATTGTGGTGGTGACACACATTTTGCCTTGGAATCCTTGAATGTGGGCAAGCACCATCCACGAAGCCATTTATACCAATGTCATGAGTCGAGCTTGGAGAAGGTGGGTGATGAAGAATATCCGGTCGAAGAGGGTGATCTTGAAGAGGGTCACCACGGCCTTGTCGGTGTCGAGGTAGAGGTAGTGGTGATGGTGAGCGATGCTCAAACCAATGTCGTCGCGGAGCTTGTGGTGGAAGATGTGGTGAGGTGGGTGTACCACTCTCTTTCATATGTCGATGATGATCATGGCGACAATCTTGGTGATGAGCTTGGTGATGATAGCGGGGTTGATGACGAAGCTTGCAGCGCTCCCGCACTTCATGTGTGGGATGACTCCGCAAGTCATTCGGATGCCTTGGCTTCTTGGCCTTCTCGCTTGATGGAGCTGCGATGATGTCCTTCTTGTGGCGCCGTCTTGATGTTGAAGGAGACCATCTTGACGTTGCCAACTTGTCGGATTTCTTGTCGTTGCGCCATCTTGAGGTTGAAGGTCGTTGTCGTGTCTTGGCCTTGGCACTCTCCGAGGAGTTCCTTGGTAGCGAGCATGAACCATCGGAGTTTCTTGCTTGGCGAGGAATTTCTTGTAAGTGAGCTCATCCATGTCGGAGTCGAAGTAGCTTGGGGAGTCGTTGTTGGTGTCGTACTCCGTCATGGTTGTGGATGCGTTGTCGGTGTAGCATGGCTCCATCTCGTCATCCAAGCTTGCGATGTCGTAGTTGTAGTAGTGGTTCATGTCGGTAGAGCTCGTGGAGTCGAAGTCGGCGTGGTGGTTGTGGTACTCCTCCATGCCGATGATGCTTGGGGAGGAGTAGTCGGTGTAGAGCTCGACGTCGTGGTCGTAGTAGTGGTGGTGATCCACCATGTCATGCTCGTAGTAGTGGTCATCCACGATGTCGTGCTCGGAGTAGTGGTCGTCCACCACGTCATGCTCGTAGGAGTGGAGGTCCATGTCTAGCTCGTTGTAGTCATAGTGTTCCATCATGGACTCATCATGATCATCATGGCCTCCAAAGTCTTCGCTCTCGCTATACATGGTTAGTGACAAGCACAAGTGTATATATGGAGTGTGAGGACCTAAGAGCTCAACCCTCACCTTTTAGCAAATGTTGGAAACTAGTGGACCAAGCCAAGAGAAACCGATAGCAAAAAGAATGAAGTGACTTGAGTTCGAAAAATCCCAAAAACACGCTCCAAAACACACACGTCTTATTGGTGGATGGCAATGGGTTAGAAATGTGGCGAGAAAACGACAAATCCAAAGAGAAGTATGTTGTAAAACATGGAGAAGAATCAAAGAAAAGTTAGCACGAAAACCAAACCTAGTGGAGGAAAATGATATGGTGGAAAAGAAAAACACACACACACAAATGATAAATGGGGTTAGTGCGGCCAATGGACGAGCGGAGACGAAATGTACCTATCGAAGACTAAGCTCAATGCCACACCAACGCAAGGAGGACGCTAGCTCGAACCGCAATTAACAACAGGCAACAAGATTCACAATGTGGCAACCGGTCACTCTCTTCTCTCTCGCAACTCGAAGCTATGCGTTCCTACAAATGATAGCAATTGGCATCTATCTTTGCTTCTTTTGGCTCTTTTTGCTTCTTGCTCTTTCTCCTCTCTTTTTTTTTTGCTTTTTGAGGATGATGATGCGGAGATGAATCCCAAATGCCAATGCCTACTCGTAGCTATTCTCTCACAAGCGCAAAACTCGCACTCTCGGTGCCACAATGCGATGCCAAGCGATGTAAAAGAGCTAGTCCGAATAGGTAAGGTACATAAAGGAATGGGTTAGTTCAAGTGGAAGCAAGTTATACCTATGCGGTGGATGATCTCGGACTTGCGGCCGGTGGATGTCGATGTCGTGTGGATCCGATGATGTGGATGCGTAGGCGATGTCGATGGCGACGAGTAGGAACTTGCCTCACTCAAATCGGAGCAACGGCGACAAAGAAAAACAAGATACAAAATCTGTCCAAGAATCGAAGAGCGGGATTTTTCTGAAATTTTTGCTCAAATTCAAAATTTCTCCCAAATCAAGAAATTTTTTGGATAAATTCAAGAATTGTGGCTGAATAGGAAGATGGGGAATGGTTTTTGGCAACAAATCTATGAAACAAAACCACGAAAAACTCAACGAATCAAGAGATCGGTCGAAATCCCTTTCGGCTATTTTTGGTCAAATTTTCGAATTTATGGTGGATAGAAGAAAAATTGGTGGTAGGGGAGGGGGTGGGGTGTCGGATTCGTGTCAATCTAGCTCTGGATACCAGATGATGAGGTGTTGACCTCTAAGTTGGCCTGATCTTCACGAATCGACAAGAACGAACGAAGAACGCGATGAACACGATGAACACGAGAGGGGGAATCGAGGGGAAATCGAGGGCAAACACGTGGAAACACAAAAGGGGGAAGATAACTCGTGAAGCCTACGAGGGATCGCAAACCCAAGTCAACAACACGCTAATTGAAACCGATTTCTCTCACTGGTCGGTCCACCGATCCAACAGAAGCCGCAAGGGGAAGGTTGGCAAGCGCTACTAGAATCACAAGGTGAAAGAGTAGCTCCTTGGAGAGATCTTGGTACGGTCCTAGATACACATCGTAGGAGTAGCCTCGTAAGAGGAGTCACCTCACAAGAGGGATACAAGGGAAAAGCCCGAAGTTCTCAAATCATCCCTAACCCTAGATCTAGCCACCGGAGTCCCTTATATAGCCTAGGGGGTAGGTGGGTGAAAATGGGGCCAAAACGGTGTATTTCTGCACAAAAACAGGGCATCCCGGCCTGGGAGGCCGGCCTGAGGCCGGGGCGGGGGCGCACTCGGCCTGGTGCCTGGCCTGGGGCCAGGGTGGCAGGCCGGCTCCCTCGGGCTGGTGCCCGGCCTGGTGCCCGGCCTGGGGCCAGGGTGGGAGGCTGGCTCCCTCGGGCTGGTGCCCGTCCTGGTGCCCGGCCTGGGGCCAGGGTGAGATGAGGAGGCCGGCCTGGGGCTAGGGTAGGCCGGCCTGGGGCCAGGCTAGCCCGCCTAGGGCCAGGGTGAGGCCGGGAGCCCCATTTTCCCTCCGTTCTTCCACCTCGGAGCTCCGATCTTGACGCCGTCTTCACCCACTTCCTTCCTAGCTTCATGTGCATCTTCTTGGATGTGTTCTTGAGCATCTTGGGCACCTTCTTGGGTCTCCATGTGATGATCCCACCTATGCATGTAGAGGGGTATTTCATGAGGTAGAGCACCGTTCACCAAGTCACCGGAAACGTACGGAGGTAGGAGTGAGTTCACCTTGTTGCGTATCGATGTTGTGCTTGGTGGAATACGGTGGGCTACATCAGTCATGTACCCTGCTCATACGGGTTCTCGGAGCTATGAGATTTATTGCGACAATGATCAAGATGCAGTTCAACTGTTCAAAGCTACGCACATAAACAAGGTGGATGGAACATAACCTTCGCCTGTGAAAAAAGAAATTGTAATCCCTCCAGAATTCTTTACATCTCTGTAATCAACATTTTACCTCAATAGATTCTGGTAGTGCACCTTCCCTTTGTGAATTCTGCTGCAAACTTCTGTCATCAGCTATTTCACCCATGATTGTCATCTTCTAGTTCATGTACATGCATGCTTTAAGTTGCTTGTCATCTGCTAGTTCATGTACACGCATGCTTTAACTTTCTTGTCATCTGCTATTTTAATCTATGTTCTGTACATGCTTGCCGTGTGCTATTTTCATCTATGTTCCTCGGATGCCTGTTTTTCCATCATCTATGTCCCCTAAAAGTTACTTTGGCTAAGATGTATGCCGCAGCGCGTGTAATCAACTCTGTGCAAACTATGAGCTTTGTTAAGTCAAAGCTGGGCAATAAAATGCCTTTTATCTACAAATAAAGCTAGTTCGGCTGATGTTGCATATATGCTTGTACATGCAGATCCCTTGTCATTCCAGTATAACCAGATACGTCTGTTAAAATATGCAATTGAGCGTGCTGTCATTTCAGCATGGTTTCCAACTATGTTTTGTACATCCTTGTCGTCAACTAATTTATCTACGCTTGTCGCTAGTAATGTACATGCGTGTTTAATTGCTTGTCATCTGCTAGCTTATGTATGCTTGTCATTTTATATTTCATATCAATGTTCCTTATGAGCTAGTTCAGCTGCTATCTCATCTTGTCCTTTTGCATGCTTTTTAGGTTGAAATGGAAGCAAAGATAGCGCCAGCTTCGCCGGGGGGGGCACTGTCAGGCCACCTCAGTGTGCCGCCGAAGCTATCGCTGAGGTGCTCGGGCAGGGCCAGCGAAAGCCTACGTTCCTAAAGAACATAGGAGTGACAACCACCCGATTTAGAGCAACAAAGATTGAGCTCCAACGTCAGCTTTACCGTGAGATAAGCACGAAGCAGGAACTTGTCATGGAGCTGAAGGCAGCCAGGGATCAGGCTGATGCAGACAGGATCGCCCGCCAACAAGTACTGGATGACATTCGAAAGCAATCTGCAAAGTATACACAGGCTCAACATAGATCCAATGCCATTCTTCAGGGGCTACTGGTTAGGCCACTTCCTACGCCCCAACACAACCCTGCGGCTGGCGAACTGGTTAGCTGATATGAAACTATTTCTCTTCGTGATGTATTTTGGTGGCTTTTTGGTAGGTGCCCTTGGTGAGCTCTTTTGTGCCCCTTGTGAGGCTGTGAACTATGGTAGATGGCATTCGATGCCTCTGCTGGTGGCCCTTGTGAGGCTGTGAACTATTGCAGATGGCCTTTGATGCCTCTGCTGGTGGCCCTTGTGAGGCTGTGAACTATTGCAGATGGCCTTTGATGCCTCTGCGGGTGGCCCTTGTGAGGCTGTAACCAGTCTTATTTGCTGCATGTTTTTGTGTGTGCTTTCTGTGAAAACTAGCAGTACTAGAATTTAAAATTCGTCTGCACCGGCTAAACGGCATTTCGAACCACGACGGGAGAAAACGTGGATGCACGATGACGTCACTAGAGCACCTGGCGACGGATGCGATCCGTTACGGATACGAGAACACGTTGTACTATATGGTAGGTCCACGAGGCGGCACACTATTGGATGAAAATCGTGATGGAAAATCACATCACGGATACGTTTCGACGTGGACATGCCATGTTGGTCCACGTGCTGGCTCATGATTCGCGACGTCTTACGACGAACTAAAACATCTCACCGTCAGACAACGTTATAAATTAATCGATAATAAGCGTATACGTGGAACTTTATGAGAGCGCCACGTGGCACATCTATAGTGCTTGAATCCGCGACGAGAAAATGAACGTCGCACGTATTATGACGTCATAAAACGGGATCGATGACGTCATAAAAGGAGGTAACGGTATTTCCAATCGTGACTTTTTAAAAATGTCAAGAAAATGATGACGTTAGGAATGGTAGAACTGACGTAAGCAGCGCCCATAACGGGTAACGGAAAATACGATGCCACGTGTGCACACGTTGCGACGAAAAAAACGTCGCTCCTTGTTGGGCCTTGTGTTGGGCCGTCCGGTAGCTCGCGACTGTAGAATTTCCGTCGCGGACTTTACGACAGAATAGTGTTCATTTAATTGTCGCAGAATCGTCCGTGACAGTCGATCAGGAACATTCTCACTCCGTCGCGTAAACAGTCGCGGATTGCCCTTAGCGACGGTTTGGTTCCCATCCGCAACGTTTTTGAAACGTCCCTGATCGCACGGAATTTGGTAGTGTTTGGTGACGATGGTCTCTTCAGTGTGAGTCCTCTGTCCGTAGGCTGGCTGAGCTGCTTGGTTACCCTTGGGGTGACGATTGCGGCGCACGTATGCATATCCATGGTGTGTCCTATGACAATAAGAGGATGGCACCGATGTATGAGAAGATCTCGAGTACTGGCACCGCTAAGAACCTCAAGACTGTGTACAACATCCTTCTCCGCCTCTTCCGCAACAACATTGCTCCCAAGGAGGGCAATGTGGATGTTATTCGCAGTGGTGTTGTCAACCTTCTCTACCAGGCCTTCCGTTGTCACCATGCCGGTCCAGATTGTGAGGGGTATGAGATTGACGTCATGAACTTCAAGGAACAAATGTATTCAGCTTTGATAGAGATCAAGAAGGTTCCAGTTTATGCTCCCTATGTGATGGAGTTGATCCTTGATATTGTCCCGGGCTTGGAGTGCAAGACTGAGCACTCAGTGTGTACTATTCAGGTTCTCTCTCGCCGTGCTGACTCTGACACTCCCATGGGTGAGGCTGAGGATCCTCCTAGGTACAGGAGGAAGAATGCTGATCCTCCCTCTCGTCGCTCGGGCAAGGAAGAAACACAGGATGAGATGAAGAAGCTGTCATGGTTTCAATGCAACATTTTGTGCATGACGATTGCGGTGCATAAGGAGAACCATGTGTCCTATGAGGAGAGGTGTGAGCTGAAGAAGATGATCTCCAAGCTTCATGACAATGCTGATTTAGGAGCTACCCCTCCTATTGGTACTCCTCCCACCGCTTCCGTGACTACATCATATGAGAACTAGAACTCTTACCACTTCCCATGGGGTGACTTTGAGGACGTCACTTCAGCTCCTTCCTCTTCGACCCACCGTGGCAAGGCCCCTATGACTGAGGAAGAGGAGCCTGTTGAGGAACAGCCTGAGGATGATGATGAGGATCTTGGGTTCTTCAACAGTGGTTCTGGTGAGGAAGAGGAAGAGAAAGATGATGAGGAAGAAGCAACGGACCCAGTCGATGATGAGGACGATAACTATGAGGATGATGACCGAGTCCTTGGGGTGTGTAGGGTTGTTTGCCCTTTTTGGTGTCTCGATGCCAAAGGGGGAGAAGTAGCTTGTCTTCTCCGGTTTTTGCAAGGGTTGCTTTGGAACATGTCGGGGGGTTACCCCCAAGTAGGGGTAAGGCAAGTGCTAAAGGCAAGGTCAAAGGTGTTGTTTGACCGGGTAGATGGCTACCCGGTAGGTTTCTATCCGGCCTTACCCACCAATGGCCCAGAGGAGAAATCAAGCAAGTTACGTTCATCCGAGTAAAGAAGTTGGTCCGAGTAGAGGGAGTGAGTTCCTACTCGGGCCAGAAGTCAATGGAGCCGTTCTGACAAGGGATCCCGCGTATCCTGCGTCCGTACCGGCGTGTGGTTCAACTTACGGAGCGCGTGATTATCCGCGCTACGGCGCGGCTACAGTGCGGTAGGCGCCTGTCAAGTTCTGTCACTGACAGAGGGGACAGGACAGGGCTAGGGGCCTACCCTATCTCACTAACAAGGGTGGACAGGTCCCATCTCCAAACGGCGCGACGACTTACGGCGCCCGCGTCAGCGAGAAGCCGGAAGCGTGCTCTGTTCTGCAGTGCTCTTGTCTTATCAACTGTACCTTTTAGTCTTATTCTATTCGGCTGGGCACCAGTATATAAGGTGCCCCGCCCCCTCCTGTGAGAGGTTAGACACTAGACGTCGCCGCACTCGCTACACATTCCAGAGGCAAAACTAAGAGAGAACTTGAGAGCTAGAGTGGCTACTCGGCTGAAGGCCTGATTTGTACTGTGGCTACTCGGTAACATACATATAGAGAGAAAGGCAGGAGTAGGGGTGTTACCTCCACACGAGGGCCCTGAACCTGGGTAAGATCTTGTTGTTTGCAGTGCTTGAGACATCCCACACGCGGCTACTCGCCATGTGATCCCTCCCCAAGCACCTCCAGCGTCCATCAGCCCCAAACATTAGCCATCCCATGGCATCTGTCGTGATACCACCACGACAGTTGGCGCCCACCGTGGGGCAGACAGCGGCGCTGGCTGGAGTCCATGTTCGGACGGGACTCATTTCTGTTACTGGGGAGCGCGTGGTCTGTGGCCTTGTCCACAGATTCGGCTCCTTCGACTTCGTCACCGACAACGCCGGAGATTTCGGCGGTAGACCCATGCCGGCAGGCGGCTCGGTGCTCTCCTTCGGCTCGCACCTCGTCTACGTCGCCACCACTGTCATCCGCGAGTTCCCAGAGGAGGTGCTGGTCGCGGAAGATCCTCCTGCTGTGCTCGCGGAGGTGATGGTGACCAGCCCGGCTATCGATGTCGGGAAGGGCGCGGCTGCTGCCGCGGGAGTCATCGAGGAACCTGCTGGCTAGAGGGTCCACAAGCCCTACGAGAAGGACTCGAACATGCCTCTTTCCACAACACCGACGATACCGGCATCCGCCGTGTGGATGGGCATGCCGCCTCCCACCTAGCTCGAGCTCATGACCATGAGGGCGCAGCTCGACCAGCAGCGTCAGGTGCTGCTCGCTGAGCACCTGGAGCTGGAGAAGGTTAGGCTCGAGCTTAGCCTAGACCAGAACGAGTACAACAAGGCCCACGACTTTACTCCTGTTGTTAGGAAGCCTAGCAAAGTAGGCGCTACTCGTCGCAATTAGGGTGCCGAGATGGCAGTAGTGGGAGAGGCTCCTAGCCAGTCCGCCACTGTAAACACTGCTACCAGGCCCAGATACAGTACCCCCGCCAAAACACTTAGAGCTGCAGAGGCCGTAGCTGCTGAGTTGCCAAACCTTGCCGGCGACGAGCGCGCTAGGCAGTAGGAGAGGCTCAATGAGTTAGTGCTAGAAGCTGCTAGGTAGAATGAGGAGTTCCGGAAAGCCAATCCGGGTGCTGGTGCTTCTCAGATTGTGCACTCACGTGCAGCGGGATCTCATGACCAGGCGTCATCTCCGCTTCCCAACCGTGAGAGGGACCAGAGTGTGCACTCTGGGAAGAGTAGACAGATGCAGGTGTACGACCCGGTTCTCGCTGCAAAACAGCACGATGTGCCGCGAGAGTCGGGTCAAAAACACAACTCTGCAGGAGCAGGCTATCAAGCCCATAAAGCTCACAGTAAGAGGCAAGATGGAGGCAACGAGGGACCTTCTTGGCGTCCTGCTGCCCAGCCTACTCGGCAGAGGACGCAGCAGCCTGCTGCAGCACAGCCGCGTGCGGCTGCGCCAGCAGCCAACCCGGTGGTGCAACCCGCTGTTGTGCAGGAGAACAGATATGATGATGGTTACTCGGTGATGGGGCTAGCCGGCTATGACGACCCAAGAAATGTTGCTGACCGTGTGGGTGACCGCATGTTGGAGCCCAGTGATGCAAGGTACAAGCTGGACCAGATTAATCTGTCCGCGCAACTCGAGAACAAGGGGCCGCCTGGCCCAGAATGCTTTGGCCCTCGTATCATGAATGAGCCATCCGTGAACCACTTTCAGCTGGCCAGGGGGACCAAGTGCTACAATGGCAGCACCAAACCAGAGGACTGGTTGAGTGACTATGTCACAGCCGTGCACATTGCAGGCGGCAACCGGAGATGGGCTGTGCGGTATGTTCCGCAGATGCTAGAGGGTCCAGCTCGGACTTGGATCAACAACCTGCCCAAGGACAGTATCAATTGTTGGCTGGACTTCTCGGAAGCCTTCATCAGCAACTTCACCAGCACATACAAGAGGCCGAATAGGACGCAGCAGTTGTCCGCTTGCAAGCAGCGGGAAGATGAGACCGACCGCGAGTATCTTACTCGGTGGAGCACCTTGAGGAACACCTGTGAAGGTGTGAATGAGGCCCAAGCCATTACTTGGTTTGTGCAGGGCTGCAGGCATGGCAGCATGTTGTGGCAGAAGCTGCAGCGCGAGATGCCAAGTACTCTTGCTGAGACCATCAAGATCGCGGACATGTATGCACTCGGCGACCCAATTCAGCCTCTGATGGACTCTCTTGAGCCGAGAAGGAACTACAACAACAGCAAGCGCAATGATTTCCGCAACAAGCGCAGAGGTGACCGGATTGATACTCGGTATGAACCCGAGGAAGTGAATGATGTGACTACGGCTGCTGAGAGTAGCCAAAGGCAAAAAACTGCTGGAGCCCAGTACGGGCAAAACCAGAATCAGGGCCAAGGCATCAAGAAGCCGTACAATGCTCCCCAGCAGGGTAGCGGCAACCCGGATCCCGCTCCGAACTTTGTCTTCGGGAGTATGAGGGATGGGCCATGCAGCTTCCATACTCGGCATCCGGCCAGGCCAGCCAATCACACTACTCGGCAGTGCAGCTGGTGGGAACAGATCAAGAATGAGGGCCTGCCCCCTCCTCCTCCTCTGCCAGCTGCGAATGCCAATGTGCAGCCTACTCGGGCACCTGCTCCCAGGCCTGTGGTGTTCCCGAGAAGAGAGAATGTGAACCAGGTGGCTTTAGGAGCCAACCGCTACTTCAACAACGACGGCTACCGCAACTACAACAACAACGACCGCAACCGCAACTTCTACACCCGCAACAACAACAGAGGCAATAACAACAACAACAACAACAACAACAACAACAACAACAACAACAACAACAACAACAACAACAACAACAACAACCAAGGCAACAACAACAACAACGGCAACAATGGTGGTGGAGACCGCAACCAGTACCAGGAACACCACAAGAGCTACATGATCTTCACCTTTGAGCCCGCCGACAAGCAGTCGCTGCACAGGCGTGCGATGGAGGTCAATGTTGTGATCCCTGCTGTGCCTCACTACCTGCACTGGTGCAACCAAGAGATCACGTGGTCCAGAGCTGATCATCCTTGGGTGATGCCCAACCCGGGTAGCTATGCTTTGGTGGTGGATCCCACCTTCTTGGGTACTTAGAAGAATGTGAGATTCAGCAAGGTTCTGATTGTCAACGGCAGCAGCATCAACATTGTGTACAGAGACACACTCCAGAAGCTCGGGATGGCCGAGAACATGCTGCTACCCAGCAGGACCACTTTCCATGGCATTGTGCCGGGAGTGTCTTGCTCTCCAATCGGCCACGTCTGGATAGACATCCTATTTGGTACCAGGGAGAACTGCCACACTGAGAGCTTGGCATTCGAGGTAGTTGATCATCAGAGCCCATACCATGCCCTACTCGGCAGGCCTGCTCTCAGCAAGTTCATGGCTTCAACCCATGTTGCGTACTTGAAGATGAAGATCCCTGGTCCCAATGGACTCATCACCATCTCGGGTGATTACAAGAGGTCTTTGGAGTGTGCCTCTGCTGGTTCCCAGCTGGCGGAATCCGTGGTCATTGCTGCCGAGAAGAAGAAGATGTATGAGGTGGTGGCTATGGCGCAAGCAGCGCAAGGTGGTGCGCCTGGTATGCCGAGTTCCCAGTACGGGACTGCGTTCCAGGCGTCCCAGGAGACAAAGAAGGTCCAGGTTGATCCTGAGTTCCCAGACCGTGTTGCCATCATTGGCGCCGGGTTGGGAGAGAAATGGGAAAGCGAGCTCATCCACTTCCTCCGTGAGAATCGGGACGTCTTTTCCTGGTCCAATGAGGATTTGCCGGCTGTCCCGAGGGAGTTGGTTGAGCACTCGCTACACGTGCGGCATGATGCCAAGCCAGTTAAGCAGGAGATGCGCCGCTTTGGTGATGAGAGGAGGAAAGCTATTGGTGATCAGATCACCAAGTTGTTGATAAAGCAACTTTATCATGGAGGTTTTGCATCCAGACTGGCTAGCCAACCCGGTTATGGTTGAGAAGAAGAAGGAGGACCCCAAGGAGGATACCGCCTGGCGCATGTGCATGGACTACACCGACCTGAACAAGGCCTGCCCCAAGGATCCCTTTCCGCTACCCCGCATAGATCAGGTGATCGATTCCACTGCTGGTTGTGAGCTTTTGTCTTTCATAGATGCCTACTCTGGTTTTCATCAGATAGCTCTCAACCCTGCTGATCAAATAAAGACTGCCTTTATTACCCGTATGGGGCTTATTGCTATCGTGTCATGTGCTATGGGTTGCGGAATGCTGGAGCTACCTATCAGAAATGCATGCAGAAATGCTTGCATGATCAAATTTGCAAAAATGTGCAGGTGTACATAGATGACATTGTCATCAAAACGAATAAAACACATACTCTGCTTAGTGACATTGAGGAAACATTTGCCAACTTGCGCAAGTACAAGATGAAGTTGAATCCAACTAAATGCACCTTTGGCGTCCCGGTTGGCAAGCTACTCGGCTTCTTGGTGTCCAGTCGGGGCATTGAGGCCAATCCTTCAAAGATAAAAGCTATAGAGAGCATGTCTTTGCCGAGATCACTGAAGGATGTGCAAAAGTTCACTAGTTGCTTGGCTTCTCTGAGCCACTTCCTGGGCAGAATGGGCGAGAAGGCTTTGCCTCTGTATCAATTGATGAAGAAGAGCGACAAGTTTCTTTGGACACCGCAAGCTGATGTAGCATTCAAGGAGTTGAAGGCCATGCTGGGTAGCGCTCCCATCTTGGCTAGCCCGCTACCCAAAGAGCCAATGCTGCTGTACATTGCTGCGACCAACCGAGTGGTCAGTGTTGTGATTGTGGTGGAGAGAGAAGAGGAAGGCAAGACTATGCAGCGGCCAGTATAGTATCTCAGTGAGGTATTGTCCAGCTCCAAGCAGAACTACCCGCATTACCAGAAGATGACTTACGGCGTGTACCTGGGCGCCAAGAAGCTGAAGCACTATTTCCAAGAGCATCCCATCACTGTGGTGAGTTCTGCTCCCATCTCGGACATCATGGGCAACAAGGAGGCAAGTGGCAGAGTAGCCAAGTGGGCGATTGAGCTGGCCGCGTACGCTCCTGCGTATGCGAGAAGAGAAGCCATCAAGTCTCAGATCCTGGCGGATTTTCTGGTGGATTGGGCTGAGGTGCAGTATGAGCCTCCTTCTCCAGTAGCCAACTACTGGAAGATGCATTTTGATGGCCCAAGCGAGATCAACTCAAGTATGTGCTGCAAATTCATTTCAAGGCATCCAACATTGTAGCAGAGTACGAGGCCGTGGTACACGGCTTGAAGGTGGCCAAGGAGGTTGGCGTGCAGCGCATCATATGCTATGGCGACTCGGATCTGGCGGTGCAGCAAGTTTCAGGCACTTGGGATGCTCTGGATGCCAACATGGCATCATATCGGTTTCTGGTGCAAACCATGACTGGTTTCTTTGAAGGGTGCGAGTTCAAACACATACACCGAGCAGAGAATGAGGCAGCTGATGAGCTGTCCAAGTTGGGGTCTTCTCGGCAGTACATCCCGGCTGGGATTGCCTTGGAGCATTAGAGAAAGCCATCTATCAAGCCATCCCTCAACTCGGAATCCATATTCGTTCCTTCTCTGCCCGGCGAGGAAGCTGTTCCCATGGAGATTGACTGGGAGGTTGCAAAAGAGAACCCGGGGACTGCCGTCTCCATCCTGGGGACTGGCACCTGCAACCCGGGGACTGTCCCTCCTAACTCGGGGACTGCCCCTCCTAGCTCGGGGACTGTCGCATTCATTGAGGGGGTCCTTGCCGAGTGCTCGGGGACTCGGGGACTCGTCTCCAACTCAGAAGAAGAGGTGGTGGCTGATCCAATGGAACTGGACGAACCAGTGTTTCCCATCCGGGAGACACCGAGTTGGGCTCTGCCCATATTATCCTTTCTAAAGGACGGCACCTTGCCGAGTGATGAGTTTATCTCGAGGCAAATCCAGAGAAGATCCAAGGGCTATACTATCTTCAGAGATGTGCTGCATGGAAGACGTCCCACTGGCGTGCTGCAGCGCTGTGTAGAGCCAGAGGAAGGAGAGGAAATTCTAGTGGAGATACATCAAGGAGAATGCGGGCATCACGCCTCTTCTCGGGCTCTGGTCAACAAGGCTTTTCGGCATGGCTTCTTTTGGCTCACTGCCTTGAAGCAAGCTGAAGATATCGTGAGAAAGTGCAACGGCTGCCAAAGATTTGCAAGTAAGATTCATATGCCAGCTTCCGAGTTGAAGACCATTCCCATTACTTGGCCATTTGCTATTTGGTGCTTGGATATGGTGGGTCCTTTCAAGCCGGCTAGAGGAAAAATGACTCACATCTTGGTCATGGTTGACAAGTTCACAAAGTGGATTGAGGTGAAGCCTATTCGGAAGTGTGATGGAGCCACTGCTGTGAGTTTCCTGAAGGATGTGATCCTGAGATATGGCTACCCGCACAACATTATTACTGACAATGGCACGAACTTTGCTGAGGGTGCTTTTGCAAGGTTCTGCAGAGATAAGCGCATTCGGCTAGATGTTGCATCTGTTGCGCATCCCGCCTCCAATGGGCAAGTTGAAAGAGCAAATGGCATGGTGCTATCAGGCATAAAGCCAAGGCTGATTGAGCCACTGCTGAAAACACCTGGGTGTTGGCTAGACGAGTTGCCAGCGGTGTTGTGGAGTCTAAGGACTACCCCTAACCGGTCAACCGGCCACACACAATTCTTCCTGGTATATGGAGCTGAGGCCGTGTTGCCCACTGACCTAGAGCATGATTCGCCCCATGTAATGCTCTACACTGAGGCAGAGGCTAGAGAAGCTCGAGAAAATGACGTTGACCTGCTAGAAGAAGCAAGAGAGCTAACTCTGTCACGTTCAGTTGTTTACCAGCAAAACTTGAGGCGTTATCACAGCCGGAAAGTAAACCCAAGGGTTTTCCGAGAAGGAGACATGGTTCTTAGGCTCGTGCAGCGCACGGCCGGGATGCACAAGCTTTCCCCTCCGTGGGAAGGGCCATTCATTGTGAGCAAGGCCTTGCACAATGATTCCTACTATCTAGTTGACGCACAGCCACCCCAGAAGAACAGGCCGGATAGGTCTGGAGAGGAATCCAAGCGCCCTTGGAATGTAGCTCTACTCCGACGTTTTCACTCATGAGCAAACTGTGTATGTATCTTCTTATCCGAGTTAAACTCCTATTCGGCAATCTGAAATTGAACTCGGGGACTGCCCTCGCCCAAACCTGTTCCTTGTGTTTACTCTGTTTTACTTTGTCTATTCGGTTGAACCACTTAGAATTTCAAAAGCATACAAAGTAGTGTGTTTACACTCACCGGACACTCTGCAACTTTGCTGCTGTCCGCAACCCGGCTTCATGGCAAGCCAGAGAACAAGCCAAAGGGTCAATGAACACATGAAAAGTTGCAAAGGAAAGGAAGCGTGTGGCAACTGAATAGAGTGTTTTTTTTACTGTTTTTTTCTTTTCGGCTAAGTGGTGGGCAGCGTTACTATGATTTTTCTAAGTGGCTAAGTATTTGAAACTCCAACTTTGAACTCTTGTGACTCGACTACCAAAAAAGCAACAAGTTGGAGGTAAGAGCTGAGCTAAAAACGAAGAGTGGATAAAAAATGCAACTCGGGGACTTGCATATTAACGCAACCCGGCATTGAGCCAGAGTTGCTAAGAACTTCAACTAAGATAAAATTGAGTAGCAACAAAAGACTTAATAGTTGGATACATTTGCACCCGGCATCCCGGGGATCTGATCAAAGTTTAAAGATATAAGTTTTCAGGCATCACTCCTTGGCAGCATCGGTTTTGTCCGCGGCATTGTCATCAGCTTCAGCCTTCTCGGCATCAACTACTAGAGATTTGCTTATAGCAGCATATCCTACCACAGGCGAACAAGAATACCTATGCCCCTGGGTTAATTAGCGCCGGCGAAGCGTAAATCTGTGCGCCTGGGGTAAGTCTGTTACCCCAGGCGAACAGAAAACTGAAGCGCCTGGGGTAAAGTGTGGCAGGGCCAAGCACGGCCGACCCTGGCACGCTCCCTTTACCGCAGGCGAACAGCCAACCAGTTCGCCTGCGGTATAACAGATACCACAGGCGAATAAATATAGAAGCGCCTGGGGTAAAAAGTGGACTGCGGTAGCTCCCTTTAGCGCAGGCGCACCGAGGAGCTGTTTGCCTGGGATAAAGAAATGCCTGGGGTAGCACCACTTAGCGCAGGCGCATCTATTACCATATTCGCCTGGGGTAATATTTGTCCCCAATATAAGTGCGGCCAGCCACCTACCACCACCCCTATCCACCCCACTCACTCACGCACTAGTCCAAACTCGAGACATTAGTGCTCCTAGCTCAATCCCCCACACTCCTCCACCATTTTTAGCTAATTTAACCAATCATGTTTGTTATATTTTAGTTAGTATGCTACCCCACTTTCCCTCTTCCAAATCTCTCCACTATATCTACTAACCGGACACTAGATCTCACCACAAATGCACCACTAGCTACTTCTAGATCTATCACTCTCTTATCGGTCGTCTCTTCGGTGATCTTCGACGTCGTCATCGCGTCTATATATTTTGCATTGTGTGTCATCTTAATAGGTGCGTGGGATTGGTCGGTGGATGAGAATTCGTTCTCTTTTTCATTTTATTGTGTTGCCATGAGGATGAGTTGCCAATGTTTTGCCGAAATGTTGATTCATTTCCTTTTCGGCAAATTTCTGGCGCTCCGCGTTACACCTTTTGTAGGAAGGTCATGCCGAAATTTTCCGTGAAAACCGGATCTAGTTAATGAAACCTCTCTCTCTTGCATTTTGTAGCAATGGTCATTGCGATGAGGACAAGCGTGGTGCATAGGTACGTGCGATGCGCGACGGCCGAGATGCATCGAAACAACCGCACCGAGATAGAGTGTCCGCGTCGGAAATGCAAGCTGGGGTCTTTGTTCAAACCAGATTCTGGTAATGTGGAGAAGCACCTGCTCAGGTATAGTTTCATGGAGGGCCACACTAAGTGGATGGATGATGATGAAGACGATGATCACGTCGAGACCAATTGGGCGGCGACATGTGAAGATGATCAGGAGGAGTCTGAACATGGCAATGGAGAGGACGAAGAGGTTGTCGACGGAGACGACTATAATGAAGAAGAAGGGAGTCATGGTGATCAACAACATGAAGACGAGGACATGAACACTCCGCTAACTTCAGTCGTGCGGGACCCTCATGTTCAAGATCTTCTTCTCAAGAACACGTCGACCGACGCCAGACGTAAATCTAAGATCACGCAACTAGAGATAGACTCTGCAACTCCGTTATATGACGCAAGTCGCGGGGCGGAGGAGTCACGCTTGAGAGTAGATCTGGATCTTCTTGAGATGAAGGCAAAACACGGATGGACCGACACAAGCATGGACGATCTTCTGCGATACCTGAAGACGCACTTACCTGAAGGGAACACATGTGCTAGTAGTCTACAGGAGGCCAAGAAAATCGTGTGCCCCCTCGATTTACCGCACACAAAATACCACGCTTGCGTCCGTGACTACATAATTTACCATAACGAGCACGCGGACCAGATCAAATGTCCGGTGTGCGGTGCTGATCATTACAAGAGGGGGACGAAGAAAGCTCCTAGGAAAGTTGTGTGGTACTTTCCACTCATTCCCCGTCTGCAGCGGTACTTCGTGGACCCCAAGGAAGCAAAGCTCATGCGCTGGCACGATGACAGAAAGAAGGCGGTGCTGAGCGATCCAGAACGTGTTGAAAAACCAGTGCTAACACACCCTTCGGATGCACGTCAGTGGAAAGCATTAGACGCATTCGATGAAGGATTCGGGAACGACCCAAGAAACATCAGGCTTGGTGCGAGCACCGACGGTCTCAATCCGTTTGGCAATCAGAGCAGCAAACATAGCACGTGGCCCGTTTTTGTATGGATGTACAACCTCCCCAAGTGGCTGTGTCTGAAGAGGAAGTACATACACATGAGTATGCTGATTCAAGGGCCGACCCAGCCAGGGAGCGATATCAACCTGTATCTCGAGCTATTGAAGGAGGAGCTAGACACGTTGTGGGAGGAAGGGGTGGAAACATGGGACGCCTTCAAAGAAGAAACTTTTCGTATGAGAGCCGCACTGATCACGACGGTGCAGGACTATCTCAGATACAGATATATTGCATGTCAGGTGTGCCATGGACACAAGGCTTGTGTCAGGTGCATGGAATTTACCCCGTTTCTACAGCTACACAAGGATCCTGGATCTTCTAAAACCGTATACATGAGGCATCGAATGTGGCTACCACTGAACGACCCGTGGAGAAAGCGCGGAGACCTGTTCAACGGTAAAGATGAGCTCGATCTACCTCCACGCAAGAGAAGAGGAGAAGAGATCGATACTCTATTGAAGAATTGGAAAACGTGTCCTCCGTCGGGAAAGGTACAAAAGCGGAAGCGAGGAGAGAAAAAGTGTCCTCCGCCAGAAGGACCGCTCTTGGGGGTATGGAAAAGGAGGTCCGTGTTTTGGGACTTGCGGTACTGGCCAATCCTCAGAGTGCCTCACTGCCTTGATGTCATGCATATCACGAAGAATGTGTGTGAGAGCTTGCTTGGCACCCTGTTCAACATGCCAGATAGGAACAAAGACGGGCCAAAATCAAGATACGACCTGATGGTCCTGAATATCAGGAGCGAGCTTCACTTACCGCCTTCTACGCGTGAACAGGCGGAGGAGGACGAGGATGAGGTGGAGGAGATGGACGACCGCAAGCGGAGAAGGGCTAAGAAACACCAAACTCACCGCCTGAAACCCTCTTGCTTCACTCTAAGCCCCGACGAGCTCGCGCAAATATTCACATGCCTCCTCGGAGTGAAATTTCCCTTAGGTTACGCGGGGTTGATAAGCAGATACCTAGACGCGTAGAAAAAAAATCTTCAGCGGGATGAAGTCTCATGACTGTCACGTGATGATGACGCAAATACTTCCGGTTGCAATCAGAGGGATAATGGAACCGCACGCCCGTCAAACGCTCACTGGCCTCTGTAACTTTTTCGATGTCATCACTCGGAAGTCGATAAGCGTGAAGAAACTCGGAAGGCTGCAGGAAGAGATCGTCACCATCCTATCGAGCTTGAGATGTACTTCCCACCTGCCTTCTTTGATATAATGGTACATCTCTTGGTCCATATCGTGGACGATATCAGCAATCTTGGGCCGGCATTCTTGCACAACATGATGGCGTTAGAAAGAATGAACGGGATCATCAAATCATTCGTTCGTAACAGGGCACACCCGGATGGAAGCATCGTCCAGGGATTTCTCACCGAAGAATGCATCTCTTTCTGCAAGAATTTTCTAGGCGATGAGAAGCCAGCTGTTGGTTTGCCCGCAAACAAGCACCTTGACAGGTTCATGGGGGTAGGCCACAACACTGGCAAAAGGGTAATGGACGTGGACTCCTGTGGTCGGAGAGCCGACTTTGAAAGGGCCCACCTAGTAGTGTTACAACACATCGACGATGTCGACCCTTGGATAGAAGAGCACAAAACCGCGATAAAAAACAGTGCTCGCAGGCCGATGACGGAAGATGAGTTATTTAGAGCACACAACTCCTCTTTCGCGACATGGTTCAAGAAGCAGATTGATGCCGATCCCCCGCCAATGACATGTCAGAAAGATAAAATTGTATTGGCCTTGTCATATGGCCCCGCGCCCAATCTGATGACTTATCAAGCATACGACATCAATGGGTACACATTCTACACGGAGGAAAGAGACAAAAGTAGCGACTATCAAAACTCGTCTATAACGATGGAATCTTACACGGGCGAAGAGATTAGAAGATACTACGGAAAGATCGAGGAAATCTGGGAGCTTGACTACGTTGGGGTAAATCTACCGATGTTCCATGTCAGATGGGCTACAAACGTCACGAAAGAAGACGAATATTTCACCACTATGTCGATGTCTGAAGCCAACAAACCCAAGTCCAAGAACCCCACCGCGCAAAATGAGCCCTGGGTATTGGCTAAGCATGTGGAGCAATGCTTCTTCATAACCGACCCGGCAAAGCCTAGTCATGTTGTCGTAAGGAGAGGAAAAAGGGCCCTCATCGGAATGGATGGAGTCGCCGATGAGAAGGACTTTGACGGCTTAGTCGGAGACCCGATGATGGAAGAACCCGGTGAAGACGATGCACCATACACCACAAGAAGAAGCAGGACCACACTACCTAAGGCAGGTCTTCCATTCACAAGAAGAAGTCACAATATGGCGGTCACGTATTCAACGTCGACCAAGAAAGTCAAGAGTAAGATTGTGACGAAAGGTTGAGAGAGGGAAATACTCGCGATATAACATGCTAATAGCTACTATGTACAATGTGTTTTCAGAGATAAACACTTGCGGTATCTCGCTAAATCAATCTATTTACGCTCGATGCGACATATTAAATATTTTTGCACATGTTAACTTTCATATATGTATGTAATTTTAAGTGAAAACCAACGTGGGGGAGCCCCATATAATAGCATTCGTATTGCTCGATGTGTCTCGGGCTGGGGTGGGGCTGCGCAATTTAGAAAATCTTAGCACAGGCGCATCTGCGAGAAAATGCGCCTGAAGTAAACTTTATCACAGACGCTTTTAACAGAACATGTGCCTGGGCTAATGCTATGTGGGCCCGCGCAAACCAAAACCCTACGAATTTTAGCACAGGCGCATTTTCTAGGTCATGCGCCTGGGGTATGGATCTGTGGGCCCGCGCATAACAGGGCCTCGAGCCAAGCACTTTAGAATCGGTTTGTATCACAAACCGGTTCTAAAGGGTGTGTCCCCGGGGCCCCACCTACCTGCAGCAAATGGCCGCAGGCCTTTAGGCCGGCCATTTGCTGCAGGTAGGGGGGCCCAGGGGACACACCCTTTAGAACCGGTTTGTGATACAAACCGGTTCTAATGTTTAGCGCAGTCGCATTTCTTACGTTACGCGCCTGGGGTATGGCTATGTGGTCCTGCGCGTAACGAATCGCTACGAACGTTAGCGCGGCCGCATTCTGGCCTGTTCGCCTGGGGTAAAGGATAGCGCAGGCGCATTTCACTCGTTGTGCGCCTGTAAGTCCTCGCTCTGCTAACGCCCAACCTGCATATCACTCTCGTTTCATATCGATCCCAAACCGCACGCCGCCGTCGTCTCTAGCTCTCATCGCACGCCGCCGTCGTCTCTAGCTCTCATCGCACGCCGCCGTCGTCGTTGTCGAGCAGGAGGAGGAGCGGGAGCAGCAGCAGGAGGAGGAGCAGGAGCAGCAGCGGAGGAGGAGCGGGAGCAGCAGGGGAGGAGGCCCACGCCCACGACGAACCCAGGTCAGCCCCCCCCCCCTCTTCCAACGCCCTCATACTACTGCTGCTACTCCATCATACATGCTTTAGCTAGAACTGGATCTGATCATGTACCATTATTTCTGGATTCTGGTAGTTCAGCTCATAGTGGAAATCGATCTGCTAGAATTACACTAGCTGAATCACCTAATGCTATATTTCTTACACTAGCTGAATCACCTACTAATTACATGTGAATAGAACACTGAAGCTTTGGACACTGCTAGAATTCTCCGTGATTTGTTATTAATTAAGTGCAGTATTTTACTTTGATCAATATATATGGAGGTTTTTTTGGCATGATATATGAATTTCCTGCGAGTTTTTGTGCCATGTGATGACAGCAATGCAAGGAACTGTTTTTGTGGCCATGCATGTGTGCATTCAATTTATGTTGCATGTACATTGAGTGCCAATGTTTTGTCGGAACGTTGATTCATTTCCGTTCCGGCGAATTTCTGGCACTCCGGCATGACCATTTATAGCCGAGGTCACGCCGAATTTTTCCGGTGACTAACAGTATACGTTTTGTCTACTGCTAGCTAGGGCATGTCTTCTTCTACTACGGATCCGACTTTATTGGACCACTACATCCTTATGGCCCGAGAGTCGCAAGAGGAAGATCGGACACAAACTAACCATGATGTCGAGCCCCACAATGATGACGGGCTCACCGGTGGCGAGGAGGAAACCACTGATAGTGGCGCCGGGAGTCCCTCAGGGAGCAGCACGACGGGAAACAAGCGTCGGAAGCGAGCTCCGAACAAGGTCGGCACCGTTCGAGAGAAATTCACGGAGGTGGACCCTTCCAGTGGCACGCCTGTAATGCCATTGGACCTTGTGAAGGGGTACTTCCTCCAACTTGGCGCGATACTTCGAGATGTCGTCAATGTCAACGAGCCGACTCTCAAGAAGAAGCCAACTCTGCGCGCCCAACTCATCTCGAGGCTGCACGCGCGGTACGAGTTCCCTCCCCCTACAACAACGAGAATCTGAAGGGCAACCTCGTGAACAAACTCGCCCTCACTAGATTCACCAAAGCCCTGAGCAATTACAAGACTATGGTGAGGGCGATGATTAGGGAATCGACACCATTCGAAGAGATCCATCGCCACTTCCCGCGGATTACGCCCGATGACTTCAACACTTTCCTAAATAACGAGTCGCTTGATGTCACTAAGAAGCAAACGGGATGGGGGAAGGATCTAGCGTCGAAGAACATCGGTCACCACAATCTCGGCTGTCGTGGCTACGACGGGAAGGAGCCAGTTTGGGCGAAAGAGGACCAGGCCTACATTGAAAAAGGGATTGAGAACCCTTACGCCAAGTATGCCCATGACCCGCAATTCCAGAAATTCATGAGGTCGAGGTACAGAAAAGTAACTCCGACCGGGGAACTTGTCTCGGACCCGAAGATGGTGGAGGGTGTTATTTTGGTCATGGACGATAGCGTGAAGAATGTTGAGAAGCTAGTGGTAAGAAATTTACCATTTCATGCAACTCATCATCATCAAGTCCATGATTTCATTCTAGTACGAAACCAATTCTAAACCGTTTATATGTTGCTTCTGCAGCTAGAAGAACAACAACTTGAATCTTCCTCGTCGCAGACGTTGACGGCCAAAGTCGCGTGGGATAAGCCTTTCATCAGGGGGTACAACAAGGCAAAGAGCCAGGACCCTCTGAAAAGGCCGCACTTAGGCCGTATCACCGGCGGCGGACTTAATAAGAAGCACGCCAACTATGGCTTGGCTGAGCCCAGCACTAAGGAGTCGCGGGCAGCGAAGAAGAGCGAGGAGACGGAGGAGCTGAAGAAGAAGGTCCATGACTTGGAAACAAACATGGAGAATAAGATTGAGAAAACGGTGGGGGAAAAGATGAATTCGCTCATCCCCGCCGTATTTGAAAAAATATGTGGCTACATCGCCAGGGGCTCACAGGGGCCGTTACCGACGTTCAACATACCGTCGATGTTGGTCGTGCCCGCCGCGGCCGCCGCCGGTGGTCTGTCGACGTCGTCCGTGCCTGTCGCCCCCACCGTGCCCGACGCGCCTGCCCCCGATGGACCGTCGGCCGTGCCCGACGCGCCTGCCCCCGATGGACCGTCGGCCGTGTCCGGCGCGGCCACCACCCCGTTGCTCGACGAGCCCACCATCACCTGTGGTCCGTCGACGTTAGCCGAGCTCAATGCCCTCACGGTAAATTATTGACCGTCTCAAGTTGTAGCCAGTTCAATATAACCCTACTCTCTGACCTATCCATGCATGTTATCGCAGGCTGACGCGACGGGATGCACCTTCCTGCTAAAAGTGGGCAGCGAGTTGAAGGATGTTGCAAAGGGGAGCATCTTGCAGCCACTATCCCGCAAGTACCACTGCAGAGATATACCGGCCAACGAGCTTCGGGTTCGCGTCGATCTGGTGCTACCGGGATTCGAGAACTTGTATCCTCCTAATCAACCCGCCGATGCTGACAGCGAGCTGAATCTCGGCCAACTGGACAATCAAATCTTGCTATGGCCGAAAGCCCTTATTCGGCTAAACACGATGTCAGGGTCGGCGCCAAGCCAAGCCATGACCATCACCACTACACCGGTTGCGCCCGCGGCAAGCCAACAAGACAAGGTCCAACATGGCAATGTCCTCTCTCCACCTTCGGTGGATCCTCCTCCTCCCGAGCACGAGACGTCCAATGACGAGCAACATCACGAGCATGAGACCCATGACGACTACATGGATATTTGATGAGGACATCCCTAGTGTTTCACCTATTATTTCACATGATGATATTCCTATAAAACATGATGAAGTGAGGCTTGGTCCCATGACAAGATCAAGGACCAAACTATTGCAACAACAGGTGAATTCACTCCTACTTGAGTATAACATTTGTGATTATGAGAATTTTATACTACCTAAATCCATGCATGTTTGTATTCTTAGGTTTGTTGATAACTCAAGCATTAAGGAGGGAGATCAAGGAGAGATGATGCACATGGATGGAGAGGAGCTGAAAACAAATGTTGATCATGGTGAAAACAATTCTACAAGTGTGGAAAACAAGTGCTAGATTGTTTTCCACACTAATGGAGGGACATAACAAGAGGAGGGCGCCCACAAGGAAGTACCTATGCGCCATATAGAGTCCAATTATAGTTAAACATGGTTTGTATACCATTATGGCCGAATCCCCTAGCATGGGTCGGTTTGTATCTATTGTGGTTGAGTCCAAGTCCAAAACTAGACCCATGTTGGGTTCCTATTCGGGTTGGTGGGTGTTGCTTGCGCAAGGCACCTTTGTGGCCGCACCCCACCCCTCATATATACCCCTTGGGGCGCATAGATTAGGTTAGACTACGTTAAAACAAAAACCCTAGACTTCTAGATTGTATTGCTTGAAGCATTCATCTTGAATCATATACCTTTGCAAATCTGAGTGTATTCTGCTGTTCCACTGGGAATAAGGAGAAACAGGACCACTTGTAGTCGGTGGCTACGTGTGCAAGAGTGTGGAGTCTCGAATATCCGAAGGGGTTAAGTGCCGTTGCAATTGGTAACAGGGTTTAGCCAAAGGAGAGAGCGAGGTATCACATTGGTTATCAAGTTATCAAGATTGTTCACTGAGAAGATCGGGCTACCCCTTATCATCTGGGTATCAGATTACTGGGTTTACTCGGTGAGCTGTATCTATCCCTTTAGTTTCGAGTTGTTTTTATACCTATCCAGAAAAAGCCACAAAAAATAGTGTTAGTTGATTGCCATAGCCATAGATAATTGCTAGTTTTCAATTTCTAGTGCTGTTTTGTGTTTTGATTTTGTGTTCCTTTTCTCTTTTTGAGTCATTAGGTTTCGGTTAGGGTTAGGGTTCTTAGTTGTTCTTATTTTCCGAGTCGAGTCTATATCAAAAATCCCAAAAAAATTAGTTACCCGCAGATCCATATTGTTTCTAATCCGAGTGCTCTTTGTTTTTCGGTTGGGAAGTTGAGTTCTAGTGCCTTTCGGATCCTGCCGTGGCACCAAAATCTTCCAAATCTCTGCCGCGGTACACTTCTAGTTGCAATCGGATTCGGTCCAACGCGCGCTTACAAATCCCACAAAACCACCGCAGCACCTTTACCAAATCGATCCACCGCAACGCACCACCCACCCGCGCGCGCGGCACCGCTTTGCACCGAAATTTCCTGCCGCGGGCTCGTTTTTGCGCGATTTCGCTGCCGCCGCTGCCGTGAGCGCCTCGCTGCTGCCGTACGGCACAGAAACGATCTGTTTTCTGCCGCGGTAGGCTGCCGTGAGCTCAAAAGCTCCTGTTTTGCTGCCGTGGTATTCATCTTCTGCCGTGGGTTGTTTTAGCTAGTTTAGGTTGTTTTTCTTTGTTTTTCTTTGATCTTTTCTTTAGGATTTCAAGTCCAATCATTGTGAACCCTAGACAAAGCCTTTCTACAGCAAATAAATTAGGTACCTTGCCCACAAGACTAGCTATTTTATTGCTCTATTCAGGCTGCTCATTTTTATATTGTGTCACTTTGATCTAGCTATTATTTTTCATTTGCTCCTTTAGTTGTTTTCGGCCATAAAAGTATAAAAAAAAAAAAAGAGAAAAATAGAAAATAGAAAAAGAGAAAAAGCAAAAAGAAAAGGCCATTGAGACACATTGCTATTACTATCATTTGGAGCTGTTTTTATTGCTATCATTGACACCACACATTGAGCAATCTTGTGCCTGATTATCATTGAGCTTGGCTAGTGTCTTTCTAGAGCATTGCAAAATTTCCTCCACATATTTGCTTTGCCACAATTGTCTCCAATTTTGGTGTGTGTTTCCTAGGTGTTATTTTCTATCATTCACAAACAGCAATAGGACTTGTTAATTGGTGATTGTTAGGTATCCATACCAAGCCCCACCATATAACCTGTTTTACCTTTGTGATAGCAAAACCCCTGGGTATTCTATTCTTCACACCAAGTCACATTAGTTCCTATTACTTGTGGTAAGATTTTCTATTCACTTTGGAGCAGTAAGGATCCTCTTTTGCTGGTTTTGAGTGAGTTGGGAGAGAGCACCACAACCCATATTTTGTTTATTTCACTAACCCATTAATCATGGTTGCTCCTAGTGATGTTTCTACACAGGCTAAGAAGAAGCATGGTGATGAACAAGTGAAGTGGACAGATTTGGAGGAGATGCATGATCAAATCACTACAACTATTACTACAAAAAATTCTGAGTTGCATTCTCTTATTGATCGGCATGGAGTGGACATGGATACACATGTTCAGAATTTGGGCCTTCAAATTACCCAAGTGACTGATACGGCTGCTGCTACACAAGAACAAGTTACAACATTACAAACTTCTCTTGATACTTTGACTACTAGGCTTGGTGCCTTGACTACTCTATTGGATCAAAGGCTGCCTGCCCGAGAGGATGGTGGAAGTGCTTTTGGTGATGCCGAGGAGGAAGAGGAGGAGGATAATGATTATGTCCAACAAGGCCGAGGTAGAGGAAGAGGAAATCATGGGGCTGGCCGTGGGTTCCAAGCAAGGAGGGTCCCTGTTCATGAGCCAAACCGTGAGGATGATGGTCTTGGTAAACCCAAGTTTATGTTACCTACTCTCAACTTTGATACTGATGATGTTGAGGAGTACCTCATGTGGGAGCTCAAGATGGAGAAATTATGGAGGATGCATGATTATCATGAGGAGAGAAAAATCAAGCTTGCTTCTTCTAGTTTTGATGGCTATGCTTTGCTATGGTGGGATAATATTACAAGAACAAGGGCAAGAAATAGGGAACCAGATGTTCTCACTTGGAGGGAGATGAAGCAAATTATGAGAGATAGATTTGTGCCCAAGAACTATTTGAGGTCTTTATATGACAAGTTGCAACAATTGAAGCAAGGTACAAAATCAGTGGATGCTTATTTTAGAGAGATGGAGTTGATATTGCAAAGAGCTAGAGTAAAGGAGGATGTTGAGCATACTATGCAAAGGTTCCTTTCAGGTTTGCAATTCAAAATTAAGAGCATTGTGAGGCATACACAATATAATGATATGAATGAATTGTTGCACCAAGCAAGGGAGACAGAAAAGCAATTGGCCGAGGAGGCACTTATGGCTCCAAGGAGACCTTTCCCTAATAGGTCTTCCTTTTCTTCACCACCATTGTCACAATCTACCCCTAGCCGTGGGGTATCTACTGCCAAATCCGAGAGTAATAATTCTGTTTCCAAGAGGCAAGCACAACCAGCAGCTAGTGCAAGTGGATCTACTTCTTCTACAGCTCGAAATAGGGACATGAGCTACCATACATGTGGAGGTAAAGGCCACTTCAAGAGGGATTGCCCAAATAAAAAGGTTATGCTTATTAATGAGGACAATGGTGAGTATGAGACTGGTGATGATGCTGATCCTTCTCAAGAGGATGCTTATGATGATGATGATGGTCCTCTTGATGCATATCCTTCCACATATCCTACTTTTGTTTGCACACCTAGAACATTGAGTATTCTTCCAAGTCCTGAAAGTCAAAGATGCAACTTATTTCAAACAAGAGCAATTGTTGGTCCCCAATTGGCTTGCAAGGTTATTATTGATGGTGGTAGTTGCAGAAATTTGGCAAGCAAAGATTTGTGTGTAAAATTGAAGTTGAGATACATTACACATCCTCATCCTTATCATATACAATGGCTTAGTGACAAAGGAGAGATGAAGGTTACCCACATGGTGAGAGTTGAATTCCAAATTGGGCCCTTATAAAGATACCATTGAATGTGATGTGGTGCCTATGTCAGTTTGTCACATGTTGCTTGGGAGGCCTTGGCAATTTGATAGGAGTGTGATACATGATGGGAGAGCAAATACCTATCAACTCAAGTGGAAGGAGAAGGATATAGTGTTGAGACCTATGACACCACAACAAATTGTAAATGAATCTAGACAAAAAATTCCTGAGAGTGTTGAAAAGAAAGAGAGTGAAACTTTGAGTGTTGTGAGTGAAAATAGGGCATCCAATTCGAGTGATAAAAATATAAGTGAGGGAGTGAGCTCATTATGCATGCTAGCTACTAGAGAGGACTTGAGAGAATTTAGGGAGGATCCTACTATGCTTCCTATAGTGCTTATGCACAAGGGAGAAATTTTAGTTTCTAATGACATGACCCCTATTCCTCTTGGTGTTTCTCATGTTTTGCAGGATTTTGAGGATGTTTTTCCTAAGGAGGTGCCCTCGGGTTTGCCACCATTGAGGGGTATTGAGCACCAAATTGATTTGATTCCAGGATCCTCATTACCAAACCGAGCTCCCTATAGAACTAATCCCCAAGAAACAAAGGAGATTCAGAAACAAGTACAAGAGCTTCTTGATAAAGGGTACATTCGGATAAGCCTTTCTCCTTGTGATGTTCCTGTTATTTTAGTGCCTAAAAAAGATGGTACATGGCGCATGTGTGTAGATTGTAGAGCAATTAACAATATCACTATTCGTTATCGTCATCCTATCCCACGTTTGGAAGACATGTTAGATGAATTAAGTGGTAGTGCTATTTTCTCTAAAATTGATTTGCGTAGTGGTTATCATCAAATTAGGATGAAAGAGGGGGATGAATGGAAAACAGCTTTTAAAACAAAATTTGGTTTATATGAGTGGTTAGTTATGCCTTTTGGATTGACTAATGCACCTAGTACTTTCATGAGATTAATGAACCATGTTTTGAGGAATTTTATTGGTAAATTTGTGGTAGTATATTTTGATGATATTCTTATTTATAGCCACAATGAGCATGAACATGTTGATCATATTAGACAAGTTTTGCAAGTGCTAAGAGAACATCAATTATATGGTAATTTGGAAAAGTGCACTTTTGGCAAAGATAAGGTCATATTTCTTGGTTATGTTGTTTCTAAACATGGGATTGAAGTAGATGAATCAAAAATTGAAGCTATTAAAAATTGGCCTATTCCTACTAATGTGAGTCAAGTAAGAAGTTTTAATGGATTAGCTGGTTTTTATAGAAGATTTGTCAAAGATTTTAGTACACTTGCTGCACCTTTGAATGAACTCACTAAAAAGGGTGTAGAATTTGTGTGGGGAGTTGAACAAGATATTGCTTTTGATGCTATTAAAGAGAAGTTGATTTCGGCCCCTTTATTAATGCTTCCTAATTTTGACAAACAATTTGAGATTGAGTGTGATGCTAGTGGCATAGGTATTGGAGGAGTATTAATGCAAGAAAAGAAACCTATTGCCTATTTTTCTGAAAAATTACATGGTGCACAATTGAATTATTCTGTTTATGACAAAGAATTATATGCACTTGTGAGAGTTTTAGAGGTGTGGAAACATTACTTGTGGCCTAAAGAATTTATTATCCATAGTGATCATGAAGCATTGAAATTCTTAAAGTGCCAAACAAATTTGAATAAAAGACATGCTAAATGGGTTGAATTTATTGAGTCTTTTCCATACATAATTAAACATAAAAAGGGATTGGACAATGTAGTTGCTGATGCTTTGTCAAGGAAAAACATGTTACTTTCTAATTTAGAGATCAAGGTCTCGGGTTTGGAGGGTATTAGAGAGCTATATGCTAATGATAAGGAATTTTCTATGCCATTTAATAAATGTTCTAATGTTAAGGCATGGGATAAATTTCATATACATGATGGATACTTGTTTAGAGCTAACAAATTATGTATTCCCGAGTGTTCTTTGCGTTTATTCTTATTACAGGAATCTCATAGTGGAGGGTTGATGGGACACTTTGGAAGAGAGAAAACATTGCTTATGTTGGCTGAAAATTTTTATTGGGCACATATGAGAAGGGATGTGTATAGATTGGTGCAAAGATGTATTACATGCAATAAGGCAAAATCCAAGTTGAAGCCCCACGGTTTGTACACCCCATTGCCATCCCCAAGTACACCATGGGAGGATATTAGTATGGATTTCGTATTGGGTTTGCCAAGAACAAAAAGAGGCCATGATTCTATCTTTGTAGTGGTGGACAGATTTTCCAAGATGGCACACTTCATTGCTTGTCATAAGAGTGATGATGCCTCTCACATTGCAAATTTGTTCTTTAGAGAAATTGTGAGACTACATGGTGTGCCAAGAACAATTGTTTCTGATAGAGATGTCAAGTTTATGAGCTATTTTTGGAAGACACTATGGGGGAAGCTTGGCACCAAATTATTATTCTCCACTACTTGCCACCCCCAAACTGATGGGCAAACTGAAGTTGTGAATAGGACGTTGTCTACATTGTTGAGAAGCATGATCAAGAAGAATTTGAGGGAGTGGGAAGATTGTTTGCCACATGTGGAGTTTGCTTATAATAGGGCAGTTCATTCAACCACAAATTTTTGTCCCTTTGAGGTGGTTTATGGATTTCGGCCTACTACACCACTAGACTTGTTACCACTTCCAATTCAAGAGAGAATTAATATGGATGCTTCTAAAAGGGCTGATTTTGTGAGGAAGATACATGAGAAGACAATGGATGCTATTGAGAAGAAAGGGAAATATGTAGCTCAAAAGAGGAATCAAAAGAGGAAGGAAATTATTTTTCAAGAGGGAGATTTAGTATGGGTGCACTTTCGGAAGGATAGGTTCCCTAAGCTAAGGAAATCAAAATTGTTGCCAAGAGGTGCTGGTCCTTACAAAGTGATTGCAAAAATAAATAATAATGCATACAAGATAGATCTTCCCATTGATGAGTTTGGAGTGAGCAATTCCTTCAAT
Source organism: Alopecurus myosuroides (assembly GCA_028641055.1). Classification (NCBI taxonomy): domain Eukaryota; kingdom Viridiplantae; phylum Streptophyta; class Magnoliopsida; order Poales; family Poaceae; genus Alopecurus; species Alopecurus myosuroides. The sequence goes on from CM054062.1 coordinate 118,856,706, forward strand.
GTTGCTGATTTGACACCATATCATGGTGATGCTCTTGATGAGGACATCAAGGCTTTTCAAGGGGGGGAGGATGATGAGGACATCCCTAGTGTTTCACCTATTATTTCACATGATGATATTCCTATAAAACATGATGAAGTGAGGCTTGGTCCCATGACAAGATCAAGGACCAAACTATTGCAACAACAGGTGAATTCACTCCTACTTGAGTATAACATTTGTGATTATGAGAATTTTATACTACCTAAATCCATGCATGTTTGTATTCTTAGGTTTGTTGATAACTCAAGCATTAAGGAGGGAGATCAAGGAGAGATGATGCACATGGATGGAGAGGAGCTGAAAACAAATGTTGATCATGGTGAAAACAATTCTACAAGTGTGGAAAACAAGTGCTAGATTGTTTTCCACACTAATGGAGGGACATAACAAGAGGAGGGCGCCCACAAGGAAGTACCTATGCGCCATATAGAGTCCAATTATAGTTAAACATGGTTTGTATACCATTATGGCCGAATCCCCTAGCATGGGTCGGTTTGTATCTATTGTGGTTGAGTCCAAGTCCAAAACTAGACCCATGTTGGGTTCCTATTCGGGTTGGTGGGTGTTGCTTGCGCAAGGCACCTTTGTGGCCGCACCCCACCCCTCATATATACCCCTTGGGGCGCATAGATTAGGTTAGACTACGTTAAAACAAAAACCCTAGACTTCTAGATTGTATTGCTTGAAGCATTCATCTTGAATCATATACCTTTGCAAATCTGAGTGTATTCTGCTGTTCCACTGGGAATAAGGAGAAACAGGACCACTTGTAGTCGGTGGCTACGTGTGCAAGAGTGTGGAGTCTCGAATATCCGAAGGGGTTAAGTGCTGTTGCAATTGGTAACAGGGTTTAGCCAAAGGAGAGAGCGAGGTATCACATTGGTTATCAAGTTATCAAGATTGTTCACTGAGAAGATCGGGCTACCCCTTATCAATATTGAACTTGCTCCCATTGACGATTTCATAAATCAGTTGGATGGCGAGAAGCCGGTTCCTCCGAAGTTACCCGCCAGAACTCTTGATATCCAGAAGAAGGTAGATGGCGGAGAGGGCGGTTCTTCTGAGTTACCCACCAGAAAACCGGATATCCAGAAGAAGCTAACCTATTCCCAAGAAACTCCCGAGGAGCAGACGGCCTTTACGGCTCCATAGCCTACGCTGGTTACCCTGAATACACTCCGTGCTACGGCCGCGGAGGCGGTAAAACAAAGCGGCACTCCCATCTGCTTGAGGCCGAAGAAGAATCGGAAGAGGACGGTAGCCAAGAAGAAGAAAGGTGGTGCCTCCTCTAGTAGCCAGCCAGCGGCCGCCCGAGTCCTGGACCGTTTGCCGCCCGCCGTCCCGTGGAGGAAGGTGCATGAGATAGGTGAGCCGATGCTGCCGCCAGAGGTTGTCGCTGTCATGGGTGGTGACATGAGGACCATCCACGACGGGATTTTGTTCAAAGAGAATGAACTTCTACGTGAGAAACATCCCTCCTACCCGCTATACGTGGTCAAGGTGCCCCGATCCGTGGGCTTTGTGGATTCAAATCCCGCAGAGGTGTTCTTCATCAGATACGAAGACATATTCAGGGTCTTCCACTTGGGTAAGCTCGACCGAAGCATTGTCCGCCTGGTATCGCTCAGCATGGCGCACGATATGGTCATGGAGAATACCCCGCACATCGCGATTATGGACCCCTACTACATGAATGAGGACTACTTGCGGTCACATGCGGACCGAGTTCTTATCACGACTTACATAACGGGTTTTTTGATAGATAACAAGGATAAGAACGCCATTCTCATGCCATACTTTCCCAAGTAAGTAGTCCTCTCCGCTTCACGTCGTTACATTCTTTCTAGAATCTCCTTAGTATTCCGATTGATGATATTGATGGCTTGTTCGAAATGTTCTGCGCAGAAACGGAGGATGCGTAATCATCGTCATGGAACCGCATTGGTCACAATGCACTTATCTCGATGCGGGTAGGGCGGTGCAGAAGGACTACACCGACATAAGAGCTGTTCTTAATAGTGCCCTCAACGGCTTCGCCGCCGATTTAGGCAAGCCCCTAAAAAGGAGAAAATAGTCCGAGGCGCCTACGTGTGCACCCACGTAACAAACTTCCCCTGCCTCAAGCAATCGGAGCAAGAATCTGAGTTGGAAGATTGGTATGTCATCTTTCAGATTAGGGAGTACTTAAAGGATGCCCAACAGGCCCATCTACCAAGTGATCTCCGAGACCTGACCACAAAGATGGCCAACACCCCCGATGAATATGTGCGGGCTGAGTTCCGTCGCATCTAGCGGAGGATCTGCACGATACTCTCGTCGTATGTCATCACTCGGGGTGGCTTGTTCTTCCACGGCCACGCACCACCGAGCAACCGTGACATAGAAGCACACCTACGAGAGCAACGTGACACCCGGACATTCAACACGCTACAAGGCGTTCGTCCGTTCCCGCCGAGACTATAGGATTGACAAAATGTTAGTATACACTTGCATCATATAACTTTAGACCTTTATTTGTCGTGTTTTATTCGTAAACCTTGATGCTTCTATTTTTTTATAGTTATTTGCGGTCTATTATCACTTTCGATGCTAAACTCGTATTTTTGTCCTATGCACAGATGACATGGTAATGTTGTGTATGACGGTAGGGTTCCCGGAGTCTACGACGACTGGGACCAATGCCATGGTGGAGGCGGAAGCTCGATACGCCACTTACCTAGCGAGAGAGAAGACGGAGAAGACGAGGGCCCGGATGACCACCTTCGCCATCGTCGTGCTTATACTCCTAGTGTTGATGCTACTTGTTGTTTTGCTTGTCTAGATAACTAAACTATCGATTTGTTTGGACTATACTCCTAGTGTTTGAACTATGCTTGTAACTAAACTATTCGCTTCGAGACTATTTGGTGATGATCGAGAATATTTCTGTTATTTTGCTGTCATTTTCATATTTATTACTGTCAATTTGCTGTAATTCTGTTATTTCCGTTTCTTTTATTTTTGACACAGCAAAACCATACCCCAGGCGAATAAGAAATCGTACCCCAGGCGAATATGTACCCCAGGCGCACATTGCCTGTTCGCCTCAGGTAAAAGGCTTACCCCAGGCGCACAGGGCACGTTCGCCTGGGGTATGTCAAGCTACCCCAGGCGCATTTTGCTATTCGCCTGCGGTAAGTCATTACCGCTGGCGATGTGGTCCCAGGAGAACACATATTCGCCTGCGGTAGCCTAATTTGGTTCGCCTGCGGTAGCCTTTTCCCTAGTAGTGAATGCTGCTGTACATTGCTGCGACCAACCGAGTGGTCAGTGTTGTGATTGTGGTGGAGAGAGAAGAGGAAGGCAAGACTATGCAGCGGCCAGTATACTATCTCAGTGAGGTGTTGTCCAGCTCCAAGCAGAACTACCCGCATTACCAGAAGATGACTTACGGCGTGTACCTGGGTGCCAAGAAGCTGAAGCACTATTTCCAAGAGCATCCCATCACTGTGGTGAGTTCTGCTCCCATCTCGGACATCATGGGCAACAAGGAGGCAAGTGGCAGAGTAGCCAAGTGGGCGATTGAGCTGGCCGCGTACGCTCCTGCGTATGCGAGAAGAGAAGCCATCAAGTCTCAGATCCTGGTGGATTTTCTGGTGGATTGGGCTGAGGTGCAGTATGAGCCTCCTTCTCCAGTAGCCAACTACTGGAAGATGCATTTTGATGGCTCCAAAGTGAAGGAAGGCCTGGGTGCTGGCGTGGTGCTCACATCGCCCAAGCGAGATCAACTCAAGTATGTGCTGCAAATTCATTTCAAGGCATCCAACAATGTAGCAGAGTACGAGGCCGTGGTACACGGCTTGAAGGTGGCCAAGGAGGTTGGCGTGCAGCGCATCATATGCTATGGCGACTCGGATCTGGCGGTGCAGCAAGTTTCAGGCACTTGGGATGCTCTGGATGCCAACATGGCATCATATCGGTTTCTGGTGCAAACCATGACTGGTTTCTTTGAAGGGTGCGAGTTCAAACACATACACCGAGCAGAGAATGAGGCAGCTGATGAGCTGTCCAAGTTGGGGTCTTCTCGGCAGTACATCCCGGCTGGGATTGCCTTGGAGCATTTGAGAAAGCCATCTATCAAGCCATCCCTCAACTCGGAATCCATATTCGTTCCTTCTCTGCCCGGCGAGGAAGCTGTTCCCATGGAGATTAACTGGGAGGTTGCAAAAGAGAACCCGGGGACTGCCGTCTCCATCCCGGGGACTGGCACCTGCAACCCGGGGACTGTCCCTCCTAACTCGTGGAGTGCCCCTCCTAACTCGGGGACTGTCGCATTCATTGAGGGGGTCCTTGCCGAGTGCTCGGGGACTCGGGGACTCGTCTCCAACTCAGAAGAAGAGTGATGAGTTTATCTCGAGGCAAATCCAGAGAAGATCCAAGGGCTATACTATCTTCAGAGATGTGCTGCATAGAAGACGTCCCACTGGCGTGCTGCAGTGCTGTGTAGAGCCAGAGGATGGAGAGGAAATTCTAGTGGAGATACATCAAGGAGAATGTGGGCATCACGCCTCTTCTTGGGGTCTGGTCAACAAGGCTTTTCGGCATGGCTTCTTTTGGCTCACTGCCTTGAAGCAAGCTGAAGATATCGTGAGAAAGTGCAACGGCTGCCAAAGATTTGCAAGTAAGATTCATATGCCAGCTTCCGAGTTGAAGACCATTCCCATTACTTGGCCATTTGCTATTTGGTGCTTGGATATGGTGGGTCCTTTCAAGCCGGCTAGAGGCAACATGACTCACATCTTGGTCATGGTTGACAAGTTCACAAAGTGGATTGAGGTGAAGCCTATTCGGAAGTGTGATGGAGCCACTGCTGTGAGTTTCCTGAAGGATGTGATCCTGAGATATGGCTACCCGCACAGCATTATTACTGACAATGGCACGAACTTTGCTGAGGGTGCTTTTGCAAGGTTCTGCAGAGATAAGCGCATTCGGCTAGATGTTGCATCTGTTGCGCATCCCGCCTCCAATGGGCAAGTTGAAAGAGCAAATGGCATGGTGCTATCAGGCATAAAGCCAAGGCTGATTGAGCCACAGCTGAAAACACCTGGGTGTTGGCTAGACGAGTTGCCAGCGGTGTTGTGGAGTCTAAGGACTACCCCTAACCGGTCAACCGGCCACACACCATTCTTCCTGGTATATGGAGCTGAGGCCGTGTTTCCCACTGACCTAGAGCATGATTCGCCCCATGTAACGCTCTACACTGAGGCAGAGGCTAGAGAAGCTCGAGAAAATGACGTTGACCTGCTAGAAGAAGCAAGAGAGCTAACTCTGTCACGTTCAGCTGTTTACCAGCAAAACTTGAGGCGTTATCACAGCCGGAAAGTAAACCCAAGGGTTTTCCGAGAAGGAGACATGGTGCTTAGGCTCGTGCAGCGCACGGCCAGGATGCACAAGCTTTCCCCTCCGTGGGAAGGGCCATTCATTGTGAGCAAGGCCTTGCACAATGATGCCTACTATCTAGTTGACGCACAGCCACCCCAGAAGAACAGGCCGGATAGGGCTGGAGAGGAATCCAAGCGCCCTTGGAATGTAGCTCTACTCCGACGTTTTCACTCATGAGAAAACTGCGTATGTATCTTCTTATCCGAGTTAAACTCCTATTCGGCAATCTGAAATTGAACTCGGGGACTGCCCTCGCCCAAACCTGTTCCTTGTGTTTACTCTGTTTTACTTTGTCTATTCGGTTGAACCACTTAGAATTTCAAAAGCATACAAAGTAGTGTGTTTACACTCACCGGACACTCTGCAACTTTGCTGCTGTTCGCAACCCGGCTTCATGGCAAGCCAGAGAACAAGCAAAAGGGTCAATGAACACATGAAAAGTTGCAAAGGAAAGGAAGCGTGTGGAAACCGAATAGAGTGTTTTTTTTACTGTTTTTTCTTTTCGGCTAAGTGGTGGGCAGCGTTACTATGATTTTTCTAAGTGGCTAAGTATTTGAAACTCCAACTTTGAACTCTTGTGACTCGACTACCAAAAAAGCAACAAGTTGGAGGTAAGAGCTGAGATAAAAAGGAAGAGTGGATAAAAAATGCAACTCGGGGACTTGCATATTAACGCAACCCGGCATTGAGCTAGAGTTGCTAAGAACTTCAACTAAGATAAAATTGAGTAGCAACAAAAGACTTAACAGTTGGATACATTTGCACCCGGCATCCCGGGGATCTGATCAAAGTTTAAAGATATAAGTTTTCAGGTATCACTCCTTGGCAGCATCGGTTTTGTCCGCGGCATTGTCATCAGCTTCAGCCTTCTCGGCATCAACATCTGTCTTGGCGCTGTCGGCATCAGCTTCAGTGTTGGCTCTGATGTTGCAGTGGTAACCGAGATGGGATCCGTGGCCGAGGTGGACGCAGCAGATTGGAAGCTGGGCATCGGGAAGACGCCAGTTGCGCCCAGCTCGGGAGCCGCCTGGTTGATCACGATCTCGGTGGTGATGGTGGCCTCCTTGGTGCTGGGTTGCGGCTTCTCGGCTTCATCGTCAACCTTGGCCTTCCCCTTCTCGGCGGATCCATCGGTGCCTTCTTCCTCAAACATGCTCAAGCCCTCCGACTCGGCGTCACCTTCGTCATCGTCCCCTTCATCTTCGTCCTCGTCCTCAGGCTCGGTGTCTGGTTCGAGGAGGCCGTCGATGTAGTTGGCGGTGTCAGCGTAAGACGCAATCTCGTAGGCCACTTTCTTCCGGCGTGCGACGCAGTCGGGAACCTTGGTCCACTTGGAATCTTCGGGCATCTCGAGAATCCTGTCAAAGTTGAGATTCTCGTACCAACTCGTGACGAAATGGAGCAGCTCGTCAGCTCCTGCCCGAGCTGCAGAGGCGCGCCATTTCTTCAACTCGGCCTTCACGCCGTCCAGCTTCTCGGCGAGCACGCTGAAGCTGTCTGGCGCAGATTGATCCGGCCAGAACAGATCATGGAGTTTGTACGCTGTGGAGACCATGGTGGTGCCCAGGCCCTTGAGTTGGCGGAGTTGGGTCTTGATGCTCAGAAGATTGTCGTTGAAAGTGGATTTGGTGTCAATGGGCATCCCAGAGGTAGCTCGGAGCAGGCGTGCTAGCAGCACAGAGATAAGGAAAGATATCTGAAAGAAAAACCAGTAAGAATTGGGAAGAGAGGCAGAGAAGAGATGAAACCAGGTAGAAGGTATGAGAAGAAAAACAGCCAGATGCAGAGAAGAGGAAACCTACGTTTGAGATCCACCAGCAACGCATCCAGCTTTATCTTCCAGTCCTCCTCGTCAGCAATGTGCTTGTCTTCGATGCGGCGTGCGTCGGAGATCTGGAGGATGAGCTTCTTGTTGTGTTTCTTCAACACCGAGATCTCCATCTCAAGTGCCTTCTCCTTGGCCTTGGCGGCTGTCTTGACCCTGTCCTTCTCGGAAGTGATAAGGATGGACCTAAGAACTATGTTCTCACAAGCATGAATGGAGAGTTGATAGAAGACCACATGAACATGGTGAAAACAAACATTCAAGATGGTGAAAACAAGATCACATTGATGAAAACAATAAAGCAAGATGGTGAAAACAATTCATAACAATTGTTATTCCAATAGAACAATTGTTATTCATCAAGATATGGAGATGGTGCCTCCACAAGATCAAATGCACTAAGTGTGGAAACAATGCCATATTGTTATTCCACACTCATGGATGGACAAGGCAAGAGGAGGGCGCCCACAAGGAAGCATCAATGCGCCATATATGTCCTAATAGAAGTAGAATTGGTTTGTATACCAATATTGGCCGCACCCCTTGTGTGTGGGGTCGGTTTGTATCCAATTGTGTTAGGTGTAGGAGTCCTAGTCCTATTAGGAGTAGTGCTTGCGCAAGGAGGGGTCTTGTGGCCGCACCCCCTCTCATATATACCCCCCTGGGGCGCATAGGAGAGGGAGAACAAGTTTAAACCAAAAACCAGAAACCCTAGCCTCTAGATTGTATTGCTTGTAAAGCATTCATCTTGAAGTTTACCCATTGCAAAGCAGCGTGATATCTTGTTATTCCATCTGGGAATAAAGGGATACAGCACCACTTGTGATCTTTGATCATTTGTGCAAGAGTGTGTAGTTGAGAATATCTAAGGAGCTTGATTGTTGTTGCATTGGCAACGGGGATTAGCTAAGAGAGGTCTCAGTGTAGCACTAGTTATCCAATTATCAGAAAATACAAAAAGAGAGAGTTAGTTCATCGAGAAGATCGGGCCACCCCTTATCATCTTGGTATCAGAGCCTCCAGGTTTACTCGGTGAGCAAAGTTATCCCTAGTTTTTGGTTGTTTTTATTCCTATCCAGAAAAAGCAACACAAAAAATTTTAGGTCTAGTTGTTGCCATAGCCTTAGATATCACCATAGTTGTTTTTCTTTTGCTGTTATTGTGTTAGATTTTGTGTTCCTTTTTCTCTTTTTAGTTGTCTTTTTTTCGGCCAAGTTCTAGGGTTCTTGTTGTTCTTGGCGAAAATCTATCACAAACTACCAAAAATATCCACTACATACCACCCACCCACCACCAATTCAATCTACCCTAGTTTCATACCCGCAAACCACCCATATACCCACCAATCCGAGCCATCCTAGGGTTCTTATCATACCATCATTACCACCGCACCACACCACCTAGCCATACTCGGATTCACTCTCCTAGTCGGTTCCACAATCCCACCAATCCGTGCCATACTTGCCATATACGTGCGTTACCACAATCCATCGCACCACCCCACCGCTGCCGTGACCTAGTAGGAGTCGGATTCGCTCCGTAACATCCTTACAAAACCGCCCCCGAGCCGTGTAACAGCCTTACCAATCCGCACCACCGTGAGCTGCCGCGGCACAAAAACGCGTGGAAACGCTGCCGCGCCCATGTCTCACAGCCGAGCCCGAAAATCCCCGCAGCACCCTTACCAGCAGCCGTAACGCGCGAGTGCGCTCTGCCGCGGTACAAGAATTGGAAGTTTTTCTGCCGTGAGCCTGCCGCGGTACGATTTTCATCCGTTTTGCACCGTTTTCTCTGCCGTGAGCTCAAAAACGAGCTGTTTTCCTGCCGTGGGTCTAATTTTTCTGCCGTGAGCTATTCTAGTCCAAATTTCACCTAGATTCTTTTGTGTTTGTTTTTCTTTTCCTGTTTTATTCACTAGGATCATTCCACTCCATACTTTGTGAACCATAGACACAGCCTTTCTACAGCATCTTTATAGGAACTTGCCCACAAGTATAGCTATTTTGTGCTCTGACAGGTTGCTCTAAATTCATCACCATCATTGTGTTCACTCATATTTGGTTCATTGTTGCTCCTAGCTTAGTGTAAGGCCATTGAAAAATTCAAAAAAAAAATAGAAAAAGCAAAAAGTATAAAAAAAAAAGAGAAAAGAGAAAAGAGAAAGAGCAAAGAGGCCATATTATTACTATTGTTTACTAGTTGAGCTTGCCATTGTGACACTTGGTTTTTTTTCATTGAGCAATCTTGTGCCTGTCAATAAGAGCCTAGCTAGTGACTTTCTAGTGCATTGCAAAACTCCTCCATATATTGCATTGCCACATTTGTCTCCATATTGTGTGAGTTTCCGTGGATCTTTTATATCTTCACAAGAACAGCAAATAGGATTATTACTTTGGTGATTGTTAGGTATCCATACCAAGCCCCACCATAAGCCCTGTTTGCATTGTGATACTTGATAGCTCAGATATTCTCTTCTCACACCAAAGCACATTGATCATTGCTCCTTGTTGGTAAGTTGATCTTTTTCTCTCTTGGAACATCAAGTGAAGCCTCTTTGCTTGGTTTTGAGTGAGTTGAGAGAGGCACCACAAACCCATTGATTATTTTGTTACTAACAAGTTAATCATGAGTTCTTCTAGTGATGTTGATGTGCAGGCAAAGAAGAAACCTGAGGATACTGTCCATTGGAATGAGTATGAGGCATTGAGAGATCATTTGTCCAACAAACTTGCTAAAGATATTGAAAGAAGTGATGATCAATTGAGAGAAGATTTGAATGTCATTGATTTGAAGATAAGGGAGTGTGCAACTCAAGAGTCTGTCAATGAGATCAAGGAAGCTATAAGGACTATGCAACTACAAATGACTACAATTACAAATACATTGCAACAACTTCAACAAGCACCACATGCCATTGCTCCAATTGATAATGTGAGAGGAAATTTCAATGATGGCCGTGGACAAATAGCAAGGAGAGTGCCTTTGGAAAATAATAGAGAGAATGATGGCTTGGGAAAACCAAAATTCTCTATGCCTAATCTTTCTTGTGACTCTGAAGATGTGGAAGAGTACTTAATGTGGGAGCTAAAAATTGAAAAATTGTGGAGATTACATGAGTATCCCGAGGAGAGAAAGGTGAACCTTGCATCTTCTTCTTTTGATGGCTATGCTCTTTTGTGGTGGGATGGCATTACAAAGGATAGAGAAGAAAAAGAAGAGGAAGAGGTGAACACATGGAGAGAGATGAAGCAATTGTTAAGAGATAGATTTGTTCCCAGAATTATATTAGAACTCTCTATGACAAATTGCAACAATTGAAGCAAGGATCAAAGACAGTTGATGCCTATTACAAGGAGATGGAGTTGATTATTCAAAGGGCTCGAATTAGAGAGGCTCCTGAACAAACAATGCAAAGATTCTTGAGTGGATTGCAATTCAAAATAAGAAGCATTGTGAGGCATGTTACTTACAACAATATGAGTGAATTACTACATCAAGCAAGGGAGGCCGAAAAGAGATTGCAAGAGGAGCTTCAAGTGAGTGCAAGGAGGAGTTTTTCTTCTCAACAATCCAATTTTGCAACTCCTACACCCCCTACCCGTGGACCTTCTACACCCAAACCCGAGCCAATTTCATCAAGTTCAAAGAAGCCCATTGCTTCTACTTCGGGTTCTAGTGGTGCTACACCTCCTCCAAGGAATAGGGACATGACATGCCACACATGTGGAGGAAAAGGACACTTTAAGAAGGATTGTCCCAACAAGAAAGTTATGCTCCTTAATGCTAATGATGAGTATGAGACTGGAGATGATGTTGATCCTAATGATGAGGATGCATATGATGATAATGATGATGATGGTCCTATTGATGCCTTTGCTACAAATTATCCAACTATTGTGTGCACCAAAGCATTGACTATTGCTCCTAGCAAAGATGAGAGCCAAAGGTGCAATTTATTTCAAACCAAAGCAATTGTTGGACCTAGTATGGCTTGCAAGGTAATCATAGATGGAGGAAGTTGTAGAAATTTAGCAAGCAAAGAATTATGTGCAAAGCTAAGGTTGAAATATATTCCACACCCCAATCCATACTATATTCAATGGATCACTGACAAAGAGGAGATGAAGGTATGTCATATGGTGAGAGTGGAATTTCAAATTGGACCATACAAGGATACAATTGAATGTGATGTTGTTCCCATGTCGGTTTGCCACCTATTACTTGGAAGACCATGGCAATTTGATAGAAAGGTGCTACATGATGGGAGAGCAAACACCTACCACTTGAATTGGAACAATAAGGATATCATATTGAGGCCTATGTCACCCCAACAAATCATGCATGAATCAAGACAAAAGTTTGAAGTGAAAGAGAAAGGGAGTGAAAACACCAAATCCATGGAGGAAGACAAGCCTAGGCCGAGTGGAACAAGCCTTTTAACTAATGATAATATTTTTCCTAGTATTATTTCTTGTGTACAGGTTTCTCTTGAAGAAAGGGAGCACAAGGAAACATTACAATCATCACATAAATTGGAGGATTATGCCATGGATACAAGAAAGCTTGCTTGTGATATGAAGGTTATTTTTGAAGAAAGGGAGACACAACCTTCAAATTCACAAGATATTGAGGAGATCATACCTACTACACATGAGGAGGTTAGTATTGATAAGGGTATGGATTTCGGTTTGATAACTACAAGTAGTGAATTATGTGATAATTTTCAACCATATAAACCTATAAATTCGAAATTTAACAATGTGGTTTTTATTACACATAAAGAAGTACTTGCTATGATACCTTCTAGTGATATTATTTATGATGACATACTTAAAGAACCAATTGATACACAATGTGCTATGGATAAATTTGGTTATAATAATTCTAGCACATATGATACTAGTTTCAAATTTTATTTCATTGGTGATTATAATTTGGATAAGATTTTCATGATACATCACATATGTGTTACTTATAATGAAGTGGCCGAATTACATAATAAGATATTTGGGATAAATATTGATAGATATGATGAAGTGGCCGAATTACATATGTTTAGTTCACCACATTATTGGTTGCATACATGTTCCATTAAATCAAACTATACTTATATTTGCAATTTTGATTGCTATGAGATGAAAAAATATGACTATTATGTGTTGTTTGCATACAAATTTCGTGATCATATGATATATTCACTATATTGTGTTTTGCTAACAACTAATGAGTACCAATATATCTATATATATGGTGCATACACTTTGTTTTTCTTGTTTATTCCACTTTCAGATAATCACAAGACGAGGACGTCTTGTCTTGAAGAAAGGGAGGATGATAAGGATGGACCTAAGAACTATGTTCTCACAAGCATGAATGGAGAGTTGATAGAAGACCACATGAACATGGTGAAAACAAACATTCAAGATGGTGAAAACAAGATCACATTGATGAAAACAATAAAGCAAGATGGTGAAAACAATTCATAACAATTGTTATTCCAATAGAACAATTGTTATTCATCAAGATATGGAGATGGTGCCTCCACAAGATCAAATGCACTAAGTGTGGAAACAATGCCATATTGTTATTCCACACTCATGGATGGACAAGGCAAGAGGAGGGCGCCCACAAGGAAGCATCAATGCGCCATATATGTCCTAATAGAAGTAGAATTGGTTTGTATACCAATATTGGCCGCACCCCTTGTGTGTGGGGTCGGTTTGTATCCAATTGTGTTAGGTGTAGGAGTCCTAGTCCTATTAGGAGTAGTGCTTGCGCAAGGAGGGGTCTTGTGGCCGCACCCCCTCTCATATATACCCCCCTGGGGCGCATAGGAGAGGGAGAACAAGTTTAAACCAAAAACCAGAAATCCTAGCCTCTAGATTGTATTGCTTGTAAAGCATTCATCTTGAAGTTTACCCATTGCAAAGCAGCGTGATATCTTGTTATTCCATCTGGGAATAAAGGGATACAGCACCACTTGTGATCTTTGATCATTTGTGCAAGAGTGTGTAGTTGAGAATATCTAAGGAGCTTGATTGTTGTTGCATTGGCAACGGGGATTAGCTAAGAGAGGTCTCAGTGTAGCACTAGTTATCCAATTATCAGAAAATACAAAAAGAGAGAGTTAGTTCATCGAGAAGATCGGGCCACCCCTTATCAGGAAGCCTGTTCGAGAGCGTCCTCAAGAGCCGATTTTAGCTTCACCTGCATTTCTTCGAACTCGGCGCGCTCTGCGTCGCGTTCCTTCTCGAGCTCCGTGTCTCGGGTGGCCAGCTGCTGCTGCACCTCGGCAGGCAGTTAAGATGCCGCTCCCGGAATTTCTTTTATTCTTCTGCAAAGAGAACATAATTATTAGCAGAGTAACCAAGTAAAGGAAGAAGCACAAGTGCAGAGTGGCCAACAACTCACCTTCCAGATGCTTGATTTTGCTTTCGGCAGAGGAAGAGAAGACGTGGCAGTGTTCATGCTGCTCCTTCAGTTCCTTAAATTTGCCTGCAGAGTAAACAGGGTTATAGCAAAAAGCAAACGCGGGCGTAAACACCAAACGCACAAACCGAATAGCTAAAAGCTTACCTTCTATCTCAGAGAGTTGGAGAGTGCGGTCCAGCGCCGCCTGCTCCATCGCGGCATCATCTTTTCGTTCGGCTTCAAGAGCCGCTATGCCGTCCTTGTCCATGCGATGGTTCCAGAGCAGCCGGCGGAACACCTTTGTCCTCTTGAGGAGGCTATTCTGTGGAAGAGAAGAGAAAAGGTCTGAGTACTTTGGAAGATTTGCCCCGAGTAGACGGCAACTCGGTCGAGTTTTCGCCTACTCGGCCCGAATCTCGGGGACTGGGGAATGGCTAAGAGGTAAAGTGACTAAGAAGAAAGGAAAAAAGAAAAGAAGAGAAGAGAACAGAGAAATTGCAACTCGGAAAAAGCAAGAAAAGAGAGAACACTTACAGCATATGTTTGTTCAACATCCTCAGCGGCTTTGCGAAGGGAGAACAGCTTCCCGGCAAGTGTGCAGGTTGGGGAAGGAATGGTCATCGGAACAGCGCCGATGTCGGCCTTGTTCCAGTCAACCCGGTAATGGTCGACTGGACCAAGCGTGAAGCCATTCCATTGAGGGACGCCATGGGCGTCGCTCTCCCAAACCTTGTCCACGAAGGCTACCCGGTCCAGGACCGCGGTCAGGCCTTCTGACTGGATCTCGTCCTCGTCGGCCTCGCGCGAGTGGAACTCAGGAATTGGTTTTGCTTCCTTGCCTTTGGACTTGACGTCCACAGCCTTGGCCTGGCCTCCCTTCAAGGCCGAAAGTTTCTTCTCACCTTTGGACAGTGAAATCTCATACTGCTTGGACGCCTCAAGCAGGTATTGCGGCCAGCTGGCTTGTGCGCGGACGACATCTCCGCCACTCGACCCTTCGCAGATCCAGGAGCAGCCATCTTGCTGCTAGAGGTGGGCCCGCTGAGGGTTAGCTGTTTGCTCTTTGCTGCCGGCTTCCCGGCTGGCACAAGCGGTGGCTTGGGTGGTGGCATCAGATCTCCACCCTGTGCAGCCTTGCGCGCTGGATTCTTCCGGGTAGGCGCTGCTTCAGGCTTGTTGATCTTCTTGGGGCTGGGCACAAGGTCAGTCCGAGAAGCGGACGGAGGCACTTGGCGTGAAGCAGAGGGAGGCTGTTGCTGAGAAGTGATCTTGGAGGTAATCTGCTTGGGTGGAGGGCTTGGCGCAGTCGGTGGAGTCGCTTGCTGGGTAGGCGGCACAGGGGGCCGGCTACCCTGCGCAGCGTCTGGCTGTGTTTGGCTCTGGAGGACTGGCTCCACCACTGTCTTCTCAACCCGCTGCTCGGCAGCGGGATCAGGTGTTGCGTCTACTGTTTCTTCTACCCGCGGCCTGGCCGCGGGATCGTCTTGAGCTGCAGCTTGTGTATCCTGCTGCTCGGAGGTGTTGTCTTGCCGCTCCAAGGCGGCACTATCGTGTTGCTGGAGGTCTTCTTCATTGTGTTCCCCAACTGTTGCAGCTGGGGGAGATGGCGGCGTCTCGTCGTGAGCAGCATCCTGCTGCTGCTCGGTGGTGTCATCAGCATCATCACCAGCGCCCGTGTTCTCGGCGCCAGCATCTTCTTCTAGCTTGACAGGAGAGGACGCACCCGTCCCGTCCCGCTGAACTGGATCATCCTAATCCTCGGAGAGCTCGACGAGCTTCTCGAGGTCCATGACAGCTTTCCTCTTAGAGCTAGTGGGAGCTGCTGCAGCGTCAGCGTCCAGAGGGGCGCTGGAAGAAGGAATGGTTCAGAAAAGGAGAAGGAGAAAAGCATAAAGAGAAACAGCAACAAAGTGGTACTCGGATGGAGAGACTTACCCTTTGGCGATGGGAGGTTTCCTTCTGGCAGTGGTGGTTTTCTTCTTCTCGGTGTTCTTGGACTTCTTGGCAGCAGGCTCTTGGGCACCACTGCCCGTCCTCTTCCGAGTGGTGGGAGCAGCCACAGATAGAGGCTGGACATCGATGGGCTCTTCATCATCATCGATCAGCTCAGGATCCTCTGTAGAGTGGAAGAGAAAAGGAATTGAGAAGCAGAAAAGGAAGTCAGAGTACGCTACTCGCAGTCAGAGAGGTGAACTTGGTCACCTTCGTCATCCTCGGACCAGTCCCGGATTGACGCGTCAACTTGGTGCTTACCAGGCTGGTTGGCGTGAGGGATGCAGAGGGTGCCCTGAGTATCGTAGGCGATCTCGTCATACTCTTCTCGTTCATCCGACCAGTTGCCCTCGAAGACCTCGACATCTTCCTCTCCCTGGCGATCGATGTGCTGTAGAGGTAAACAGACAACACGAGTAAGTTGAGTTCTAAAGCTAAGGGGTTCTACCCGGTATAGCATGCAAACACAAAGCATATAAGGCTAAGGGGTTCTACCCGGTATAGCATGCAAACACAAAGCATATAAGGCTAAGGGGTTCTACTCGGCACAGCATGCAAACACAAAGTATAAAAAGCCAAAAAGTTGTTTATGATGATCTACTCGGTGCAGCATGCAAAGACTAAGCATACTAAGCTGGAAAGCCACCTAATCGGTATCAAAGTGCAGCAGCAAAGCATAGAAGACTAACCTGTTCGATTCGCTTGACACGGCTATATGGCTCAAAGCCATACAGCCAGGTGTCGGAGAGCGAGGTTTGCATGATGGATCTTGCCAAGATGGCCACCTCGGCTTTGCTGAGCTCAAAGGTGGTGGTCCTTGTGCACTCGCGGCTTCCTCCCATGAAGCACGTCTTGTGGGAGCGACGCTGGAGCGGGAGCACTCGGCGTGAGATCCAGCACGCGATGGGATCATCTCGGCAGAATCCCTCATCCTGCAACTCGGCAAGGCGCTGGTCGATCTGGACAACATCCTCGATCTTGTTCTTGGGGTTGTAGCCCCAATTCTGTTGGGTTGGCCTAGCGTTCTTCCACTTCGGGAGCCCTATCCGGTCCTGGATTGGCTTCCCTTCTTTGGTGGCGACGTTCTTGACGTAGAGGAAGCTGCGCTGCCACTTGCGCACCGTCTCCAGTCCCTTGACGTGTGGGTGATGGCCAGTGGTGCGTTGCAGCATCATGGCGCATCCCGTCTGCGTCATCGAGCGGGCGCTCTCAGTATGTCCTGGGTTGGGGATGCTTTTCTTCCGGAAGAAGAAGTAGCGTGCCCAACTGTGGATAGTTGGGTAGACGCCGAGAAAAGCTTCGCAGACCACGGCATGAATGGAGAGCATGACCATGGCGTTGGGGGGGAGATGATGTGGCTGGAGGATGAAGTTCTTGAGGAACTCGGAGAAGAAGTCGGAGATTGGGAGGCCAAATCCGCGCTTGAAGTGCGCGAGGAAGACGACGAACTCGTCCTTCTCTGGCGTGGGGATGATCTCGCTGCCTGGCTGCCTGCACCTCACGCCGGGAGGGGCGCGGCGGGTGTTGACTAGCCACTGGCAGTCCTCCGCCGTGACCTCCGATCCCTCCCATCCGGCGCGGGCGGCGGCATCGTCTTCTCCGCGGGCCATGGAGGCGAAAAGGTGTGCGCGAGATTGGAGTGGCGGATTGAGTGGAGGAGTTGCTCTCTGTCTTTCCGGCGGCGCGTGGAGCAGCGGCGCAGCAAGGCTTTGCTGTGGCGGCGTGCTCGACGGCGGCGGAGAGGCGAGGGGGCGTGAGATTGGAAATGGCTGGAAAGAGAAGAAGGGGGCGTCGAGAGGGTATTTATCTCTCCCCTCGAGTTGCCATTACCAGCAGATTAATCGGGATCGATCGTGCACAGAGATCGTGCGGCATGGGCTGCGCGCCGGTTAGAAACGCACACAGCGCATATCGCGCGCGTAACGGGCGCAGTTAATCCCACGTCGAGATCGTGGGCACTTTAGTGCGGTTGAAGTGACTTAATAGGCTAGTGGGCCGGGGGTTCAGTTATTGGCGCGTGGCCTGCTGTACTCCAGGCACCGAGGCGTCGGGGGCACAGGGGTGTGACACGTGCCCCGTAGCGACACGCAGAGGTGGATTCGCACCGTTTGAGCGGGATTGTGTTTCGAGATTTCACTAAGTCATTTTACTCGGCATCACAGAGGAAAAATACTGCTATTCGGAGAAGCATAAATGCAAGCAAGAATGGAAGGGCCGTGTGGAGGAGCTACTCAGCCCCTTTCAGTTATGAAGAGAAGGATTGTTTTAAGCTGGCAGGGCCGAGCGAACGAGTTCGCAGGACTCTACCAGCTTCGGGGACTAATGTCGGGGGGTTACCCTCGAGTAGGGGTAAGGCAAGTGCTAAAGGCAAGGTCAAAGGTGTTGTTTGACCGGGTAGATGGCTACCCGGTACTCGCTACCCGGTAGGTTTCTATCCGGCCGTACCCACCAATGGCCCAGAGGAGAAATCAAACAAGTTACGTTCATCCGAGTAAAGAAGTTGGTCCGAGTAGAGGGAGTGAGTTCCTACTCGGGCCAGAAGTCAATGGAGTCGTTCTGACAAGGGATCCCGCGTATCCTGCGTCCGTACCGGCGTGCCGTTCAACTTACGGAGCGCGTGATTATCCGCGCTACGGCGTGGCTACAGTGCGGTAGGCGCCTGTCAAGTCCTGTCACTGACAGAGGGGACATGACAGGGCTAGGGGCCTACCCTATCTCACTGACAAGGGTGGACAGGTCCCATCTCCGAACGGCGCGACGACTTACGGTGCCCGCGTCAGCGTGAAGCCGGAAGCATGCTCTGTTCTGCAGTGCTCCTGTCTTATCAACTGTACCTTTTAGTCTTATTCTATTCGGCTGGGCACCAGTATATAAGGTGCCCCGCCCCTCCTGTGAGAGGTTAGACACTAGACGTCGCCGCACTCGCTGCACATTCCAGAGGCAACACTAAGAGAGAACTTGAGAGCTAGAGTGCCTACTCGGCTGAAGGCCTGATTTGTACTGTGGCTACTCGGTAACATACATATAGAGAGAAAGGCAGGAGTAGGGGTGTTACCTCCACACGAGGGCCCTGAACCTGGGTAATATCTTGTTGTTTGCAGTGCTTGAGACATCCCACACGCGGCTACTCGCCGTGTGATCCCTCCCCGAGCACCTCCAGCGTCCATCGGCCCCAAACATTAGCCATCCCATGGCATCTGCCGTGATACCAACACGACAGTTGGCGTCCACCGTGGGGCAGACAGCGGCGCTGGCTGGAGTCCATGTTCGGACGGGACTCATTTCTGCTACTGGGGAGCGCGTGGTCTATGGCCTTATCCACAGATTCGGCTCCTTCGACTTCGTCACCGACAACGCCGGAGATTTCGGCCGTAAACCCATGCCGGCAGGCGGCTCGGTGCTCTCCTTCGGCTCGCACCTCGTCTACGTCGCCACCACCGTCATCCGCGAGTTCCCATAGGAGGTGCTGGTCGTGGAAGATCCTCCTGCTGTGCTCGCTGCCCGCGGAAGGCCAACTGGCTGCTCTGCGGACAGCGTGGAGGTGATGGTGACCGGCCCGGCTATCGATGCCGGGAAGGGCGCGGCTGCT
Source organism: Alopecurus myosuroides (assembly GCA_028641055.1). NCBI lineage: Eukaryota > Viridiplantae > Streptophyta > Magnoliopsida > Poales > Poaceae > Alopecurus > Alopecurus myosuroides. The sequence continues at coordinate 118,875,986 of CM054062.1, forward strand.
GCTGCGGGAGTCATCGAGGAACCTGCTGGCCCGAGTGTTGGCCAGAGGGTCCATAAGCCCTACGAGAAGGACTCGAACATGCCTCTTTCCACAACACCGACGATACCGGCATCCGCCGTGCGGATGGGCATGCCGCCTTCCACCGAGCTCGAGCTCATGACCATGAGGGCGCAGCTCGACCAGCAGCGTCAGGCGCTTCTCGCTGAGCACCTGGAGCTGGAGAAGCTTAGGCTCGAGCTTAGCCTAGACCAGAACGAGTACAACAAGGCCCACGGCTTTACTCCTGTTGTTAGGAAGCCTAGCAAAGTAGGTGCTACTCGTCGCAATTTGGGCGCCGAGATGGCATGTAAGGACCCCAGACCGGCAGTCTGAAACCCTCCGTGTGCATACATTCACGATCCCAGAAAGATCAGTCGTGAACAACATACAAAGTTGGCACACAGAAATACATCATCCATTACACGAATACATAAAGGTATTAAATAAAAGATCACATGATCAAGTTAACACAACTACCACATAGGGCAGGTAACTAATCAAACACAGCGGAAGACAATTAAAAACACAACGTAGATGAGCCCAAGTCACGCCTTAACCTACAGGCTGCTGACCCGGAGACGATCCTAGTTCGCAAAGCCGTCAGCTCCGTACTTCTCTTCATAGATCTCCTCCGGAGGCTCCTTCTCAAAGTCTGGCAAGTAGATACCAGGGGCGAAACCATAATGAGTACATTTGAATGTACTCAGCAAGACATCCATCATATCACTTACCAACATGCAAGTATGCTTATATGGTGGAATAGGTAGGCTATAAATAGGGTTCACTATCAATGGTGTTCATATATGATGACACCACAGTTGCAGTCAAGTTTATCTGTATCTTCGTTGAAGAAGATACTTCAGAAGAAAAATATTATAGTTTTATTTCTCTTGTAGATATCACATGTACAAGAGGTTTTTTAAAGCTTTGTTAAAGAATATTTTCTCTTTGCAAAACTTCTTGGAATCAGTTTCCAGAATTCTTGCTTAGAGTAGAAAAGGTTTTTCTTTGCAAAACACTTTGTTTTGTATAACGACATCTGGCTTTTCATCATCGACGATACCTCCACGGTATACGTTTTCCTTCCTTTCCGAACTTCACAAGTTCAACACTTCCCTTCAAAAATTCCTTTTAAAAAACTTCCTCTTTTGAAAACATTGACACAATGCTAGCTACATGGCCATTCAACTGTCCATATCCGAGGACGCGGCTTCTTCAAAAAAGTTGTACTCTGCAGAGGTGTACTCATCCACCAGATCCAGTACACCTACCGTGAACAACCACGGACTGTAACAACAGTATGTAAACATAAGGTATCTGATCATAACCATTCACTATGTTCAAGCTAGTATATGTCTATCTCTTTAGTCGAGTGTCCGCATCCCCGGCACCGAGCTAATCCCCGCCAAGCCAGGAGCCCCAACTGCTGCATCCGGAGGGAAAATTAATCCCACACTTTATACGTCTCCACGACATTCGGTTCGAGGGTACGACGTCCCTTATAGCGATTGAGATAGAACACACACTAACAAGAACAAACTTCAAGTTAAGCCCCGTGCCCATGTTGGGGTAGGGTGGCAGTAGGGTAAAGGTTGTCCGGCGAAGACTAGTTTATGTGTCATTTTTGAAAACACCACTTTCTCAAAAATGACCACTTTCACATTCCTCCGGAGAACAAGGATCCGCCTTTTCTCCGGGTTTTTCCGTAAAGCCTTTGTTTTGTAGAATCACAATTTTAGGGTGTCCACTTAGGTACTAGTATATTTGATGGTAATAAATACCATATGGTGGCTTATGGGCTTGGTATTACCAAGTTTAACTACTGGCATAATAGTAACCTATAATATAGTATAGTAGTAATAGCCACACCAAAAATAGTTTTGATAATAAAGTTTTGGTAAAACTTCAGAGGTAAAACATGCATGATAGATAATGATAAGTATTGTATCACCAAGCATCAGGATGGCTTGCCTGGTAACTTCTTGTGTCCCTGGTTTTGGAGTGACTGGAACTTGAAACCGAGCTTCACGACACTCCCTTCCTCTTCGTTTTTTAACGTCGTAAAAAGAATAAAGGACACACGTTCAGAACCAATCAAGGCAAGCAACAATACATAACAATACATACAACAAGGAAACTAATAATAACCAATCACACAATTATTAATGAGGCAAACAATCAAACAAGCACACTTGGCAGAAATGCCATTTAATAAGACAGCTTAAGGTTGGAGGAACATATCTCACAACCTCAATATCATGGATTCAGTGGGTGTGCCACTCTCATACCAAGATATTAATAAACCTAAAATACACTTAGTTTCAAAAGGGTAAGACTACTAAAAGTATATAAAACATGCACAATAATAATCATGGCAATGGGTCTATCAACAAAAAAACAAAAAGAAAAAGGTAGCTATCCTACTAAGTCTTAATTCACATCAAGAATAAATAAAACACATGATTTGCAAAAGTTTCTTTTACAAATCAGTGAGCCTACATAAGTGCAACAAGGCAATAGACTCATCACAAAACACACAATTTCTCATAGTGAGAACAATAGAAACAATGACTAAAAAGGAGGAATCCTATAGACATGCTTCTACTAAGGGTTTGCTATGCAAGCAAGCATAATAAGTTAAGTACTAAAATACAAACAAGGAACCATGTTATCATAATGGGAAATGAAAACATGTCCTCATGCTAGGATACACAAATTTCTACCAAACACAAGTTGGCAGAAAAATAATTCAATACAAAAACTGCTAAGGAAACTAGTACTACTCAAACATGAAGAATCAATGGATTTATTTCAATAAAGTAATTGAAATACAACCAGAGGGTCCATGTTATAAAAACAGGAGTGAAAAACATCTATAATTGCTATAATAAAATATCCCATTTAATAAAACAATGCATCAATTTGCAGGGCAACTCCTACATACTAGTGGTAATAAAAGGGCATTACTAGAGGAATCAAACAACACTCCAAGAATGGATTTTTTCCTAGAAAGCCACACATGATTACAACAACTTACAAACAGAAGCATACACATTTTCATTTAGCACTAAAAATCCCAAGGCAAAAATACTAGGCACTCATTAGTTAGAGAACTATATAAAAGAAACACATCTAGTGTGGGGGAAATAATGTTTCCACCAAAAATGCAATGACACCAGTGGGTGTTCCACTAGAATATCAAGGCATTAAGAGGTCACAAGGCCTCTGGTCCACTTGCTAAAAATTAACAAAAACCTAAACTAGCACCTAGTGCAATAACCATACTAGTAGAAAATAATAGGGTGCTAAAATAAGCAAGGTAATGCTACTCATGCTATTATTTTCACACAAGTGAAAAATCTAGGGGTCAAGTACTCATAAGAACATCATCAAAATGCTACTTTTCCTATGAACACAACACAAAAATATGTGGCTACACAAGCACAAATGTTTATGTCAAAAATTCCACACATGAGGGAATTTTTCCACAACATTCTCATAGTGATGACTAAACTACTCATGCTTCTCTACCAACTCAAATGCAAGCTATCAGAGGTGATACCAACACAAAATAAGTACCAACATGGTACTGGATTCAATCAACAATCCAAGTGCTTGCACAAAATTTTAACACTCAAAAATTCTATGCAAGTAATAACTAGAGATAAAACATATGCTATTAACAAAAATCCTATTTATTCTCAACTCAAGTCCACACAATCTAAGATGCTAAAATAGCTAAGTAACACTTAGAAAACAAGTTCACACAACTTATACATGCTAGAAAACAATATTGCAACACAAAAATATATTTACACAATTTAATTACCTAAAAATGCCAAAATGGCAGAAACAAGCAATTTAAAGATCTGTCCACCAAATTTCCTATGATGCTCTAAAAATTAAACCCAGCTAGGTTTGGATATCCCTAAACATGTACAAGACCATCCAATTGAGTTTGCATCAAAATTCATTTTTAATAATTTTATAAAAATCACCAAAGTGCTCTCTGGTGTTTTACCAAATTGCATGCCATTTCAAAAATAGTAGGAATTTGGAAGCAAGGTTAATTGCTCCTGTTAGGAAATTTCAAGTGCTTTCCAATGCAATTGGATACACCTCATTCTGAGTTGTGGATTTAAAATGGTGCTCATTTTGGTGTTTCTGGTACCTGTTGCCAAACCAGTTTTCATTTCCAAACTATTCATCCAAATGTAGATCTACAAGTTGGAGATGGTTTAGATTTTGTTGGTTTACATCTGTGAATTTTAGCTTGGTCAAATTCATTTTTTTGGTTAGCTTTTAGGGCCAAAAGCAAACATACAACATTATGTAAAAATAAAATGGAAAAACAAACTAGGGATGGGCCAGATCCACTATTTGGGCCGGCCAGATCTGGCTTTACCGCGGCGGGATCTAGCCGCAGTCGCTGACTCGCGGTCCAGCCGGCCACGCGGGCAGATCCGCGGCCCACCTGCAGGTTCAACTACTCTGCGCGGGGTCAAGGGCGAGCTGGCGTCGGCGTGATGCCAGGACGACGTCATCGCCGGCGGGGACGGCTCCGGCGAGCAAAAATTCCGCGTTTTAATCCACCATTTCTCGAATCGAAAGCGTCTACGAGTTGCTCTCGTTGCGGGGAACCTAATGCGGGCGGTCTCGTTTCCAGGGAAGGCGTCGGAGAGCGGCGGCGACGATGGTGCACGGTGGCCGGACGGCGACCACGGCGCGGCCACGCTCCAGAGCGCAAGGGAGAGGGGAAGGGGTACGGCGAGGTCCTCGTTCTCACCCTAGGCACGATGGAGAGCTCGGTGAGGGCGGTGGTGGCGCGAGTCGACGGGAATCCTTCGCCGGAGTGCGCCGGACCCGAAGAAGAAGGGTGGACGGCGCGGGCTCCTCGAGGGCTCCCGCCTCGATTCCTTCCGCAGGGAGGACCACCACGACGAGGCGGAGACGACGAGCAACACGGCGGCCGGCGGCGAGCTCGGCAACGGCCGCAACGACGGCGAGCCTAATAGCTAGGGTTCGGTTTTTGAGGTTTCTGTGAGCAGAGAGAGGAGAGAGAGCTTGAGGAGAGAGAGGGGGCAAGTGGGAGACTCAAGCACATGGGGGGGCCTCTTATCCACCTCAAATATCTTACACTCGAAGCAATGGCGTAGGTGCTCTGTATCTACAGAAGAGCTAGAGGAAGAAGATGACTCAGCTCACAACTAGGTCCCTGGCATTTTACAAATAGGTCCCTGTCCTTTCTGAAAAATGATGTTTTCAGCAGGAAAACAAAGTCTAAAATTAAATTCCTTTTGCCCAAAATCCTTATTAGTATAGATGCACAATATATGTGAAAATTGGCTCAATTGGATAAACTTGGTAGTTCAAAGTTGTTCAAAATTCAACTCTGACATAAATGGACATTGAATTTATTAGACTAGTTAGGAGCTTCCAAAAATGATAATTTTTGGCACACATTCCTTATTTGGTGTGTTACTTGTGTGGTAGAAAATTTAAGTCATTTTGAGTTACTTCATAGAACAAACTTGTTCAAATTTCAAAAAGGTGCTGTCTAGAAAACAGGGGTTTTTGGCAACTTAAACAATTCAAAAACTAGTGCCCTTTTGGTTTTCATCCTTATTTATGTTATAGAGCATGTGGTATTTATTTCATGGCATTTTGAAAAATTTTGTAGAACAAACTTGTTCAAAATCCCAAATGTTTCTGTGGAGAAAAATCATGTTTTCAGGACCTTAATGGATTCAATTTTCGGTATCCTATTGTGTGTGTTCCTTATTTGATATAAGGAAGCACTGGTATTAATTTCAGATCATTTGAAGAAAGTTTCCAATAGTAACTTGTTTGAGTTTCTTGTTTCTGAAAATATTGGAAATTCAATTTAATAGGGCACTTGGCTTTTCTTTAACAATGCTTTGCCAAAATATTTATGTGACTAGAGATAGCAAGTCAATGCTCTCCAATACCTTTGTTTTTAAGCTTGCAAGGTTGGAAAAACATTTGATAAGATTTTGGTGAAGCATCTAAGAATGCCTCTTTTCCTGATAGTCTTTTAGGGAAATTTATTTAGTGTTTCCTCTTTCTTAATTTAGGCCTTGGAATAATATTCAACAAGTATGGGATTCATAAGATAGTTTGGAAAACTCTTTGATCAATATTTACTTTAGAAAATATTGCCAAGGTCATTGGAACAATATGTTGAATATTTTTAGTTTACTGCTTTGCTATCTTTTTAAGTTTGCAAGTTTATATAATTAGTTTGTTTAGTTGCACTTAAACAAACACAACCAAACTTTATTTGTCAAGCAATTAGAAAAACAACTGTGTTATCAGGTATTCCAAAATTGGGATGTGACACGGCAGTAGTGGGAGAGGCTCCTAGCCAGTCCGCCACTGTAAACACTGCTACCAGGCCCAGATACAGTACCTCCGCCAAAACACTTAGAGCTGCAGAGGCCGTAGCTGCTGAGTTGCCAAACCTTGCCGGTGACGCGCGCGCTAGGCAGCAGGAGAGGCTCAATGAGTTAGTGCTAGAAGCTGCTAGGCAGAATGAGGAGTTCCGGAAAGCCAATCCGGGTGCTGGTGCTTCTCAGATTGTGCACTCACGTGCAGCGGGATCTCATGACCAGGAGTCATCTCCGCTTCCCAACCGCGAGAGGGACCAGAGTGTGCACACTGGGAAGAGTAGACAGATGCAGGTGTACGACCCGGTTCTCGCCGCAAAACAGCACGCTGTGCCGCGAGAGTCCGGTCAAAACACAACTCTGCAGGAGCAGGCTATCAAGCCCATAAAGCTCACAGTAAGAGGCAAGATGGAGGCAACGAGGGACCTTCTTGGCGTCCTGCTGCCCAGCCTACTCGGCAGAGGACGCAGCAGCCTGCTGCAGCACAGCCGCGTGCGGCTGCGCCAGCAGCCAACCCGGTGGTGCAACCCGCTGTTTTGCAGGAGAACAGATATGATGATGGCTACTCGGCGATGGGGCTAGCCGGCTATGCTGACCCAAGAAATGTTGCTCACCGTCTGGGTGACCGCATGTTGGAGCCCAGTGATGCAAGGTACAAGCTGGACCGGATTAATCTGTCCGCGCAACTCGAGAACAAGGGGCCGCCTGGCCCAGAATGCTTTGGCCCTCGCATCATGAATGAGCCATCCGTGAACCACTTTCAGCTGGCCAGGGGGACCAAGTGCTACAATGGCAGCACCAAACCAGAGGACTGGTTGAGTGACTATGTCACAGCCGTGCACATTGCAGGCGGCAACCGAAGATGGGCTGTGCGGTATGTTCCGCAGATGCTAGAGGGTCCAGCTCGGACTTGGCTCAACAACCTGCCCAAGGACAGTATCAATTGCTGGCTGGACTTCTCGGAGGCCTTCATCAGCAACTTCACCAGCACATACAAGAGGCCGAATAGGCCGCAACAGTTGTCCGCTTGCAAGCAGCGGGAAGATGAGACCGACGGCGAGTATCTTACTCGGTGGAGCACCTTGAGGAACACCTGTGAAGGTGTGAATGAGGCCCAAGCCATTACTTGGTTTGCGCAGGGCTGCAGGCATGGCAGCATGTTGTGGCAGAAGCTGCAGCGCGAGATGCCGAGTACTCTTGCTGAGACCATCAAGATCGCGGATATGTATGCACTCGGCGACCCAACTCAGCCTCTGATGGACTCTCCTGAGCCGAGAAGGAACTACAACAACAACAAGTGCAATGATTTCCGCAACAACCGCAGAGGTGACCGGATTGATACTCGGTATGAACCCGAGGAAGTGAATGTTGTGACTACGGCTGCTGGGAGTAGCCAAAGGCAAAAAACTGCTGGAGCCCAGTACGGGCAAAACCAGAATCAGGGCCAAGGCATCAAGAAGCTGTACAATGCTCCCCAGCAGGGTAGCGGCAACCCGGATCCTGCTCCGAACTTTGTCTTTGGGAGTATGAGGGATGGGCCATGCAGCTTCCATACTCGGCATCCGGCCAGGCCAGCAAACCACACTACTCGGCAGTGCAGCTGGTGGGAACAGATCAAGAATGAGGGCCTGCCCCCTCCTCCTCCTCTGCCAGCTGCGAATGCCAATGTGCAGCCTACTCGGGCACCTGCTCCCAGGCCTGCGGTGTTCCCGAGAAGAGAGAATGTGAACCAGGTGGCTTTAGGAGCCAACCGCTACTTCAACAACGACGGCTACCGCAACTACAACAACAACGACTGCAACCGCAACTTCTACACCCGCAACAACAACAGAGGCAATAACAACAACAACAACAACAACAACAACAACCAAGGCAACAACAACAACAACGGCAACAATGGTGGTGGAGACCGCAACCAGTACCAGGAACACCACGAGAGCTACATGATCTTCACCTCTGAGCCCGCCGACAAGCAGTCACTGCACAGGCGTGCGATGGAGGTCAATGATGTGATCCCTGCTGTGCCTCACTACCTGCACTGGTGCAACCAAGAGATCACGTGGTCCAGAGCTGATCATCCTAGGGTGATGCCCAACCCGGGTAGCTATGCTTCGGTGGTGGATCCCACCTTCTTGGGTACTCATAAGAATGTGAGATTCAGCAAGGTTCTGATCGACAACGGCAGCAGCATCAACATTGTGTACAGAGACACACTCGAGAAGCTCGGGATGGCCGAGAACATGCTGCAACCCAGCAGGACCACTTTCCATGGCATTGTGCCGGGAGTGTCTTGCTCTCCAATCGGCCGCGTCTGGATAGACGTCCTATTTGGTACCAGGGAGAACTGCCGCACTGAGAGCTTGGCATTCGAGGTAGTTGATCATCAGAGCCCATACCATGCCCTACTCGGCAGGCCTGCTCTCAGCAAGTTCATGGCTTCAACCCATGTTGCGTACTTGAAGATGAAGATCCCTGGTCCCAATGGAGTCATCACCATCTCGGGTGATTACAAGAGGTCTTTGGAGTGTGCCTCTGCTGGTTCCCAGCTGGCGGAATCCATGGTCATTGCTGCCGAGAAGAAGAAGATGTATGAGGTGGTGGCTATGCCGCAAGCAGCGCAAGGTGGTGCGCCTGGTATGCCGAGTTCCCAGTACGGGACTGCGTTCCAGGCGTCCCAGGAGATAAAGAAGGTCCAGGTTGATCCTGAGTTCCCAGACCGTGTTGCCATCATTGGCGCCGGGTTGGGAAAGAAATAGAAAAGTGAGCTCATCCACTTCCTCCGTGAGAATCGGGACGTCTTTGCCTGGTCCAATGAGGATTTGTCGGGTGTCCCGAAGGAGTTGGTTGAGCACTCGCTACACGTGCGACATGATGCCAAGCCAGTTAAGCAGGCGATGCGCCGCTTTGGTGATGAGAGGAGGAAAGCTATTGGTGATCAGATCACCAAGTTGCTGATAAGCAACTTTAGCATGGAGGTTTTGAATCCGGACTGGCTAACCAACCCGGTTATGGTTGAGAAGAAGAAGGAGGACCCCAAGGCGGATACCGCGTGGCGCATGTGCGTGGACTACACCGACCTGAACAAGGCCTGCCCCAAGGATCCCTTTCCGCTACCCCGCATAGATCAGGTGATCGATTCCACTGCTGGTTGTGAGCTTTTGTCTTTCATAGATGCCTACTCTGGTTTTCATCAGATAGCTCTCAACCCTGCTGATCAAATAAAGACTGCCTTCATTCAACCAGCTTGAAAGATGAGAGATAGACCTTTAGCAAGGAGATATCGCACGGAAAGCCGGATTAGGTCTTATAATAGAGATTTTTTTTACAGGCCGTAGTTCCTTAATGAGATTACTTTAACACACCCTGAGGCTTTTATTACCCCGTATGGGGCTTATTGCTATCGTGTCCTGTGCTTTGGGTTGCGGAATGCTGGAGCTACCTATCAGAGATGCATGCAGAAATGCTTGCATGATCAAATTGGCAAAAATGTGCAGGTGTACGTAGATGACATTGTCATCAAAACGAATAAAACACATACTCTGCTTAGTGACATTGAGGAAACATTTGCCAACTTGCGCAAGTACAAGATGAAGTTGAATCCAACTAAATGCACCTTTGGCGTCCCGGCTGGCAAGCTACTCGGCTTCTTGGTGTCCAGTCGGGGCATTGAGGCCAATCCTTCAAAGATAAAAGCTATAGAGAGCATGTCTTTGCCGAGATCACTGAAGGATGTGCAAAAGTTAACTGGTTGCTTGGCTTCTCTGAGCCGCTTCCTGGGCAGAATGGGCGAGAAGGCTTTGCCTCTGTATCAATTGATGAAGAAGAGCGACAAGTTTGTCTGGACACCGCAAGCTGGTGTAGCATTCAAGGAGTTGAAGGCCATGCTGGGTAGCGCTCCCATCTTGGCTAGCCCGCTACCCAAAGAGCCAATGCTGCTGTACATTGCTGCGAGCAACCGAGTGGTCAGTGTTGTGATTGTGGTGGAGAGAGAAGAGGAAGGAAAGATTGTGCAGCGGCCAGTATACTATCTCAGTGAGGTGCTGTCCAGCTCCAAGGAGAACTACCCGCATTACCAGAAGATGACTTACGGCGTGTACCTGGGCGCCAAGAAGCTGAAGCACTATTTCCAAGAGCATCCCATCACTTTGGTGAGTTCTTCTCCCATCTCGGACATCATGGGCAACAAGGAGGCAAGTGGCAGAGTAGCCAAGTGGACGATTGAGCTGGCCGCGTACGCTCCTGCGTATGCGAGAAGAGAAGCCATCAAGTCTCATATCCTGGCGGATTTTCTGGTGGATTGGGCTGAGGTGCAGTATGAGCCTCCTTCTCCAGTAGCCAACTACTGGAAGATGCATTTTGATGGCTCCAAAGTGAAGGAAGGCATGGGTGCTGGCATGGTGCTCACATCGCCCAAGCGAGATCAACTCAAGTATGTGCTGCAAATTCATTTCAAGGCATCCAACAATGTAGCAGAGTACGAGGCCATGGTACACGGCTTGAAGGTGGCCAAGGAGGTTGGCGTGCAGCGCATCATATGCTATGGCGACTCGCATCTGGTGGTGCAGCAAGTTTCAGGCACTTGGGATGCTCTGGATGCCAACATGGCATCATATCGGTTTCTGGTGCAAACCATGACTGGTTTCTTTGAAGGGTGCGAGTTCAAACACATACACCGAGCAGAGAATGAGGCAGCTGATGAGCTGTCCAAGTTGGGGTCTTCTCGGCAGTACATCCCGGCTGGGATTGCCTTGGAGCATTTGAGAAAGCCATCTATCAAGCCATCCCTCAACTCGGAATCCATATTCGTTCCTTCTCTGCCCGGCGAGGAAGCTGTTCCCATGGAGATTGACTGGGAGGTTGCAAAAGAGAACCCGGGGACTGTCGTCTCCATCCCGGGGACTGGCACCTGCAACCCGGGGACTGTCCCTCCTAACTCGGGGACTGCCCCTCCTAACTCGGGGACTGTCGCATTCATTGAGGGGGTCCTTGCCGAGTGCTCGGGGACTCGGCGACTTGTCTCCAACTCAGAAGAAGAGGTGGTGGCTGATCCAATGGAACTGGACGAACCAGTGTTTCCCATCCGGGAGACACCGAGTTGGGCTCTGCCCATATTATCCTTTCTAAAGGACGGCACCTTGCCGAGTGATGAGGTTATCTCAAGGCAAATCCAAAGAAGATCCAAGGGCAATACTATCTTCAGAGATGTGATGCATAGAAGAAGTCCCACTGGCGTGCTGCAGCGCTGTGTAGAGCCAGAGGAAGGAGAGGAAATTCTAGTGGAGATACATCAAGGAGAATGCAGGCATCACGCCTCTTCTCGGGCTCTGGTCAACAAGGCTTTTCGGCATGGCTTCTTTTGGCTCACTGCCTTGAAGCAAGCTGAAAATATCGTGAGAAAGTGCAACGGCTGCCAAAGATTTGCAAGTAAGATTCATATGCCAGCTTCCGAGTTGAAGACCATTCCCATTACTTGGCCATTTGCTGTTTGGTGCTTGGATATGGTGGGTCCTTTCAAGCCGCCTAGAGGCAACATGACTCACATCTTGGTCATGGTTGACAAGTTCACAAAGTGGATTGAGGTGAAGCCTATTCGGAAGTGTGATGGAGCCACTGCTGTGAGTTTCCTGAAGGATGTGATCCTGAGATATGGCTACCCGCACAGCATTATTACTGACAATGGCACGAACCTTGCTGAGGGTGCTTTTGCAAGGTTCTGTAGAGATAAGCGCATTCGGCTAGATGTTGCATCTGTTGCGCATCCCGCCTCCAATGGGCAAGTTGAAAGAGCAAATGGCATGGTGCTATCAGGCATAAAACCAAGGCTGATTGAGCCACTGCTGAAAACACCTGGGTGTTGGCTAGACGAGTTGCCAGCGGTGTTGTGGAGTCTAAGGACTACCCCTAACCGGTCAACCGGCTACACACCATTCTTCCTGGTATATGGAGCTGAGGCCGTGTTGCCCACTGACCTAGAGCATGATTCGCCCCGTGTAACGCTCTACACTGAGGCAGAGGCTAGAGAAGCTCGAGAAAATGACGTTGACCTGCTAGAAGAAGCAAGAGAGCTAACTCTGTCACGTTCAGCTGTTTACCAGCAAAACTTGAGGCGTTATCACAGCCGGAAAGTAAACCCAAGGGTTTTCTGAGAAGGAGACATGGTGCTTAGGCTCGTGCAGCGCACGGCCGGGATGCACAAGCTTTCCCCTCCGTGGGAAGGGCCATTCATTGTGAGCAAGGCCTTGCACAATGATGTCTACTATCTAGTTGACGCACAGCCACCCCAGAAGAACAGGCCGGATAGGGATGGAGAGGAATACAAGCGCCCTTGGAATGTAGCTCTACTCCGACGTTTTCACTCATGAGCAAACTGTGTATGTATCTTCTTATCCGAGTTAAACTCCTATTCGGCAATCTGAAATTGAACTCGGGGACTGCCCTCGCCCAAACCTGTTCCTTGTGTTTACTCTGTTTTACTTTGTCTATTCGGTTGAACCACTTAGAATTTCAAAAGCATACAAAGTAGTGTGTTTACACTCACCGGACACTCTGCAACTTTGCTGCTGTCCGCAACCCGGCTTCATGGCAAGCCAGAGAACAAGCCAAAGGGTCAATGAACACATGAAAAGTTGCAAAGGAAAGGAAGCGTGTGGAAACCGAATAGAGTGTTTTTTTTACTGTTTTTTCTTTTCGGCTAAGTGGTGGGCAGCGTTACTATGATTTTTCTAAGTGGCTAAGTATTTGAAACTCCAACTTTGAACTCTTGTGACTCGACTACCAAAAAAGCAACAAGTTCCAGGTAAGAGCTGAGATAAAAAGGAAGAGTGGATAAAAAATGCAACTCGGGGACTTGCATATTAACGCAACCCGGCATTGAGCCAGAGTTGCTAAGAACTTCAACTAAGATAAAATTGAGTAGCAACAAAAGAATTAATAGTTGGATACATCTGCACTCGGCATCCCGGGGATCTGATCAAAGTTTAAAGATATAAGTTTTCAGGCATCACTCCTTGGCAGCATCGGTTTTGTCCGCGGCATTGTCATCATCTTCGGCCTTCTCGGCATCAACATCTGCCTTGGCGCTGTCGGCATCAGCTTCAGTGTTGGCGTTGGCAGCTGGCTCTGAGGTTGCAGTGGCAACCGAGATGGGATCCGTGGCTGAGGTGGACGCAGCAGATTGGAAGCTGGGCATCGGGAAGACGCCAGTTGCGCCCAGCTCGAGAGCCGCCTGGTTGATCACCATCTCGGTGGTGATGGTGGCCTCCTTGGTGCTGGGTTGCGGCTTCTCGGCTTCATCGTCAACCTTGGCCTTCCCCTTCTCGGCGGATCCATCGGTGCCTTCTTACTCAAACACGCTCAAGCCCTCCGACTCGGCGTCACCTTCGTCATCGTCCCCTTCATCTTCGTCCTCGTCCTCAGGCTCGGTGTCTGGTTCGGGGAGGTCGTCGATGTAGTTGGCGGTGTCGGCGTAAGACGCAATCCCGTAGGCCACTTTCTTCCGGTGTGCGATGCAGTCAGGATCCTTGGTCCACTCGGAATCTTCGCGCATCTCGAGAATCCTGTCAAGGTTGAGGTTCGCGTACCAACTGGTGACGAAATGGAGCAGCTCGTCAGCTCCTGCCCGAGCTGCAGAGGCGCGCCATTTCTTCAACTCGGCCTTCACGCCGTCCAGCTTCTCGGCGAGCACGCTGAAGCTGTCTGGCACAGATTGATCCGGCCAGAACAGATCATGGAGTTTGTACGATGTGGACACGATGGTGGTGCCCAGGCCCTTGAGTTGGCGGAGTTGGGTCTTGATGCTCAGAAGATTGTCGTTGACAGTGGATTTGGTGTCAATGGGCATCCTAGAGGCAGCTCAGAGTTGCTTGGCCTTCTCTAGAGCAGGCGTGCTAGCAGCGCGGAGATAAGGAAAGATATCTGAAAGAAAAACCAGTAAGAATTGGGAAGAGAGAGAGAGAAGAGATGAAACCAGGTAGAAGGTATGAGAAGAAAAACAACCAGATGCAGAGAAGAGGAAACCTACGTTTGAGATCCACCAGCAACGCATCCAGCTTTATCTTCCAGTCCTCCTCGTCGGCAATGTGCCTGTCTTTGATGCGGCGTGCGTCGGAGATCTGGAGGATGATCTGCTCGTTGTGTTTCTTCAACACCGATATCTCCATCTCAAGTGCCTTCTCCTTGGCCTTGGCAGCTGTCTTGACCCTGTCCTTCTCGGCAGCCTGTTCGAGAGCGTCCTCAAGAGCCGATTTCAGCTTCACCTGCATTTCTTCGAACTCGGCGCGCTCTACGTCGCGTTCCTTCTGGAGTTCCGCGTCTCGGGTGGCCAGCTGCTGCTGCACCTCGGCAGGCATCAGGCAGTTAAGATGCTGCTCCCGGAATTTCTTGTATTATTCTGCAAAGAGAACATCAGTATTAGCAAAGTAACCAAGTAAAGGAAGAAGCACAAGTGCAGAGTGGCCAACAACTCACCTTCCAGATGCTTGATTTTGCTTTCGGCAGAGGAAGAGAAGACGTGGCAGTGTTCATGCTGCTCCTTCAGTTCTTTAAATTTTCCTGCAGAGTAAACAGGGTTATAGCAAAAAGCAAACGCGGGCGTAAACACAAAACGCACAAACCGAATAGCTAAAAGCTTACCTTCTATCTCAGAGAGTTGGAGAGCGCGGTCCTGCGCCGCCTGCTCCATCGCGGCATCATCTTTTTGTTCTGCTTCAAGAGCCGCGATGCGGTCCTTGTCCATGCGATGGTTCCAGAGCATGCGGCGGAACACCTTTGTCCTCTTGAGGAGGCTATTATGTGGAAGAGAAGAGAAAAGGTCTGAGTACTTTGGAAGATTTGCCCCGAGTAGACGGCAACTCGGTCGCGTTTTCGCCTACTCGGCCCGAATCTCGGGGACTGTGGAATGGCTAAGAGGTAAAGTGACTAAGAAGAAAGGAAAAAGAAAAGAAGAGAAGAGAACAGATAAATGGCAACTTGGAAAAAGCAAGAAAAGAGAGAACACTTACAGCATATGTTTGTTCAACATCCTCAGCGGCTTTGTGAAGGCAGAACAGCTTCCCGGCCAGTGTGCAGGTTGGGGAAGCAATGGTCATCGGAACAGCGCCGATGTCGGCCTTGTTCCAGTCAACCCGGTAATGGTCGACTGGACCCAGCGTGAAGCCATTCCATTGAGGGACGCCATGGGCGTCGCTCTCCCAAACCTTGTCCACGAAGGCTACCCGGTCCAGGACCGCGGTCAGGCCTTCTGACTGGATCTCGTCCTCGTCGGCCTCGCGTGAGTGGAACTCAGGAATTGGTTTTGCTTCCTTGCCTTTGGACTTGACGTCCACAGCCTTGGCCTGGCCTCCCTTCAAGGCAGAAAGTTTCTTCTCACCTTTGGACAGTGAAATCTCATACTACTTGGACGCCTCAAGCAGGTATTGCGGCCAGCTGGCTTGTGCGCGGACGGCATCTCCGCCACTCGACCCTTCGCCAGGGCCAGCAGATCCAGGAGCAGCCATCTTGCTGCTAGAGGTGGATCCGCTGAGGGTTAGCTGTTTGCTCTTTGCTGCCGGCTTCCCGGCTGGCACAAGCGGTGGCTTGGGTGGTGGCATCAGATCTCCACCCTGTGCAGCCTTGCGCGCTGGATTCTTCCGGGCAGGCGCTGCTTCAGGCTTGTTGATCTTCTTGGGGCTGGGCACAAGGTCAGTCCGAGAAGCGGACGGAGGCACTTGGCGTGAAGCAGAGGGAGGCTGTTGCTGGGAAGTGGTCTTGGAGGTACTCTGCTTGGGTGGAGGGCTTGGCGCAGTCGGTGGAGTCGCTTGCTGGGTAGGCGGCACAGGGGGCCGGCTACCCTGCGCAGCATCTGGCTGCGTTTGGCTCTGGAGGACTGGCTCCACCACTGTCTTCTCAACCCGCTGCTCGGCAGCGGGATCAGGTGTTGCGTTTACTGTTTCTTCTACCCGCGGCCTGGCCGCGGGATCGTCTTGAGCTGCATCTTGTGTATCCTGCTGCTCGGAGGTGTTGTCTTGCCGCTCCAAGGCGGCACTATCGTGTTGCTGGAGGTCTTCTTCATCGTGTTCCCCAGCTGTTGCAGCTGGGGGAGATGGCAGCGTCTCGTCGTGAGCAGCATCCTGCTGCTGCTCGGTGGTGTCATCAGCATCATCACCAGCGCCCGTGTTCTCGGCGCCAGCGTCTTCTTCTAGCTTGACATGAGAGGACGCACGCGTCCCGTCCCGCTGAACTGGCTCATCCTCATCCTCGGAGAGCTCGACGAGCTTCTCGAGGTCCATGACAGCTTTCCTCTTGGAGCTAGTGGGAGCTGCTGCAGCGTCAGCGTCCAGAGGGGCGCTGGAAGAAGGAATGGTTCAGAAAAGGAGAAGGAGAAAAGCATAAAGAGAAACAGCAACAAAGTGGTACTCGAATGGAGAGACTTACCCTTTGGCGGTGGGAGGTTTCCTTCTGGCAGTGGTGGTTTTCTTCTTCTCGGTCTTTGTCGTGGGATCATCACGGCAGACGTTACCGGGGGTAACTTGTCTTGGGGCAAATCGACTCTAGTGTTTGGGAGAGGGTTTAGCTCAAGGGAAACCATGGTGATATGCGATCTGGTAGCCGGCAATCAAGTCGCCGAGTCTCCGATCTGAATATATTATCTCAACTTTCGTGTTACAATGAATACTCGATATCTCGTAATCTTGTCTAATCTAACCCTAGGGGCCGGCTTATATAGTACCCGGACCCCCTAGCTTACTATCCAAGGCGTGCTCGGAATCTTACCCGGACACTGCTTACAAACCCTAAACTTCCTTATCGCAACCCACAATCCGGGTTACGAGGCCTACACTCCTGGGCCTTCTAGAAGCTCCTTTTCCCTAAGCCGGGTCTTGTGCAGTGTCCTTTGGGCCGAATTACACCTTGGTGTTAGCATACCGGGTTATCATCCCTCCATCAGTAGTCCCCAGAATAGCTTGGGCTTCACGGGATCCTCCTTGAAGTGCACGCTATTCCCTGCAAAAATAACAAACATACAAGTTCATAGAGGTCGGGTTAGGTTGCTTTAATAAACAGCTAGGCCTAACTCCATTGGTGGTCCATATAATAACCCGGCTCTCTCCGAATTTATCTCCAACCTTCCGGGTCAACACTCCGAAGAGAACATAAAAGACCCGGCTCATTTCGTCCGTTAATTAACCCGGATATCGCGGGAATGATTTGCTCTCATAATTTCCGGATATCACGCACAGGCACTTAACTGCCTATCCCAACAAATCCGGGAAGATATCCCTTATCCCGAAATTTTTGGTTCCCGCTCGCCGGCCTGGGTTTCCCCACCCGTATCTATAAATAAGGGCTGTGGGGGGTGACCTAAACCTAACGCCTCATTTCTTCTCCTTTCTCACCCATCTCACCTTCAGCCTCTAGTAACGCCCCCTTGCTCGAGCCTGCCGTTGCGCCGCCACGGAGCCCGCTGGAGTGCTGCCGGAAGCGAGCCGCCGTCTACGCTCCGCCTCCGCTCGCGCCGCTCCGCCGTCAAGCTCCGCCACCGCGCCCGCAAGCTGCCCGCCGGGAGATCCCGTAGGCCACCGTGGTTGCGTCGTTTGCCACTGCCGCGCCCTGCTCCAGGCCACGCCGGTAAGATTCCTTCCACCATGAATTTCTCTTCAAATCCTTTGCTCGAGATAGATTGGATCTAGGTCCGCCCGCGGACCACTTTCTTGCTCCGTGACGAATTAAATCGCTCATCTCCATACTAGCTTGCTTAATCGCCCAACAATAGGTCTAATTACACTCTCCTATTACTTGCAATCACAAATTTCTCCGCGAATCTCTCTGGAAATTTTCCAATCTAGATGTAGTCTGTCAAAATCTCCGCAGTTGTTTCTTGATACCCGGACAATGCTCTATTTCCGGATCTTCTATTTATGCTAGTTAACCAAACAACCAATTCCTTTTCATAATGGCTCACTGATAATTTCCGATAATTTCCATAACTGTTCGTTGATAGTCGGATAACTCATAATTCCCGAGTCTTAATGTTTCGTACTCTTTGCCTTGTATTTTGCAGACCGAACAGATGGCTCCAAAGCACAAGGGCAAACAGCTGGCCAAGCCAAGGTCAACCCAATTCATCTCCGCCAACTGGGCACGGTCTTCCGTGACCCAAGCCAAGCTAGAAGAGCTCGCCGAGTCTGGCGTTCTCCCTCATCGGAAAGAGATCCATTGGAGAGTACCGGGTGACGAGACCCGGCCTACCCCCAACCCCAACGAGGTAATCTGCTTCGTTGAGCACGTGATCCGGGGGTTTCGCCCCCCGGGTCACTCTTTTTTCCGTGAAGTCCTCAGCCATTATGGCCTCCGGGTATTCGACATAGGGCCTAACTCTATATTGAACATAACCCATTTCATAGTCCTTTGTGAGTCCTACTTGTGCATCCCACCAAATCTGGCCTTATTTATCGAACTTTTCCAATGCAAACTGTGCCGCGAAAGCGGCGACGGTGCCCTCTTGGCCTGCGGCGGAGTTTCTATCCAGCGCCGTAAAAATTCGCCCATGCCGACTCTAAGCCTTAACTCGCATGTTAAGCATTGGCAGCAATCTTTCTTCTATTGCCGGGACACCTCTGCACCCGGCGAGAGGAAATTGCCGGGTTACTCGGAAGGCCTCCTAGATCTTTCTGACGCCTTTAACGCTTTTGCCTCTGAGTCGGAAAGAGAGTCCATCCAGCCCCACCTGGCCAAGATAGCCGTCCTTTTCGCCCATGGTCTTGCTGGGCTTAACTTGGTTAAGACTTGGGTAGATTTCCGGATTCAGCCCAACTCTATTCGCTCAAAGCTAATGTGCGAATACTCGGGACACGTCACGGACGCGCTCCGCTATTCCTCGAAAAATTATCCGGCTGGCGATACCAACAGGACCATCAAGAGCTTCCTGACTGAGAAGCTGGAGGTGATCAAGAATATAGCCGGGTTAGCGCCGTTCACCCGGGATAACCCAGCTCCAGCGGTAAAATCCGATACTTATCCACTTATTCTCGTACTTTGACTTGATACAACTACTAACTCTCACTTTCATGCTTTAATCTCAGGCCGATAATGCTTTCTGGAACATCGAGACCCCTCCCAACTCCGGGAACCCGGAGGAAGAAGAAGAACCGGCTGACACTGACGAAGGTATCACCCGGATTTCAATCACCTTAACCTCTGTTACTTTGCTTTCCCATTTTTTCTCTTTTTCCAGCTATGTACTTGCGCCTTTCAGGGATGGATGATAAGGATGACAAGGACGACCAGGGTGACCCTGAAGAGACTGAGAGCGATAAAAGCGAGGCTGAGCCGAAAGTTGAGGCCGGGGCCAAGAGGAAAACCCGAGGGGTCGTCTTCAAGGTTCCTTACTCTATCATGTCCTCCAAACCCTATTCCTTTGATAATATGCGCGAACTTAACCGACAGTTATCCAATTCGCCACACTTGAAGGATCCGCCTCCGACCAAGCGCAGGGTAACCCGGAATTCCCCGGGTGATGATCCCCTCAACCCGGGTATTCCCACGTCCCCGGCTCGTCGTACTGGTACTTCTCCATCTCATCCCTCCAACTCACCTCAAAGACACCCTTCCCCCAATCATCCATTGGCCGGACAGCTCCGGGTCTCACTCTCGGATTCTGTGACAGCCTTGTCCGTGTCTAGCAGCGAACTTCCTACGGACTTCGTGGTAAATGCCGGGTAAGTTATATTTCCGGCTAAGCAATATACTAGTCCTTTTGATAACCTTCAATTTTTGCTGCTAACCACTTCTCTCTTCTTTCCTTAGCGCCCAGGTCTCGATCAGTGACCTGGATAACATGGACACAGACAACCGGGAGACGGAGAGGCCGGTTGACGATATGGACGCCGCGACTGGCGGTGGTGGTGAAGAGAACCAGGAGCAAGACCCCCTGACTGACTCGGCTCGGCAGGAAGCCGGGTCTCCCAAGCCATCTTAAGAAGCTGAGGACAACGACGTCGAGATCCTGGACACAAGGATGGGCTCTCCCAATCCGGACACCCAGGCAACCCGGGTCTCGACCCCAAAGTCGGAGAAGGTTCATCCTCCGAGTGATCAGGCCGCCGGCTCTTCTGGTATCAGGCCCGAGGATATGACTTTTTCCCAGATGCTTGACGCCCTGCACACCTTGAGGGCTGACGAAGAAAATGTCCTAGAAGCTTTGATAGCCAAACATGAGGTAAATCCTAATAATATTGCCTGTATCCTTGTCTAGTCCCCAAGTTCCAAGTGAACTTATTGATAATTTGCTTGGAACTTTGTAGTATATCCGACTGATAGCTTGCTTTTTATCCGGCTAACCCTTCCTTGTGTTTCCCCACAGGCCTTCGTGACCCACTCGGAGAAGGCATTGGCGAAGGCCACCAAACTCCTCGAGAAGGAGACGACTCTGCGTGAGTCGGCTGAAGCTGGTGCCAAGAGGACAGGGAAAATCACAAGGAAATATAGAAAGAGGGCTCATGCAGCAGAAGATGAACTGACCAAGCTTTCCGTTCAGATTGCCGACACATATCGTGCTTTGACTGGTACTATTCCTAACTTAATAATTATAACCCGGATTCTCATTCTGATAAATAGTCGGATTTCCTTACTCACTGCTTTTTTCTATTTTCTGCAGGTCCGGATGATGTAACTCCGGATGAATATGATATCGCAAAGCTGAAAACCATCAAGAGCACGATCCGGCAGCTCTGTGCCGGAACCAAATGGATTCTTCAGGATCTGAAGTGGCCGGGTGTCGGGCATGCAAACCTGAAGACGCTGCTTGACGCGTGCTCCACTATCCCCGAGTGGATTGAGCACTGGAAACGCTCGTCCTGCCGGGTTGGAGTGACCCGGGGGCTTGCGCTGGCTAAGGCATATTTGCCAAAACTTGAGCCGGCCAAGCTTGTGGGTGGGTTTCCAGAGTTCAACCATGACGGCTCCAGGTTCTCAGTGAAGAACTTCAAGGCTATCCAGAAGGAGGTTCGTCACTCGGCCAGCATAATCGCCGATAGTTTGGATGTCAGTTCAATTATCCCATCATATGATGCTGATGATAAGGCAGTTAAGTTGGATCTTCCCAAGCCATATGATATGCTGGCCCGATGGAAGGCGGAGGCCGCTCAGGCGAGAGAAGAAGCCGCGAAGAAGAAGGCTGAGGCCGACTATGCGCCTGCTACCTCCACGCCGGTCGTTCCTCCTCCCGCACGGGCCGGCGCTACTGCTGACTCGGGTGCTGCTGCCACCAAGAATGCTGAAGAACAAGGCAAGGAGCAAGACCCGGCTGCCAAGGGCAAGGGCAAGATGGACGACTCGGCTCAAGATGCCGAGTGAACTCTTTATCGGCTAACGTCTTAAGCACTTTATTTGGCCAATGGGCCTTTTGAAAACAATTATCAGGTGCGCTTTTATGATACTACTATCCTGGCTTGTAATATGTTTTAATACCTTAATATATTTCGTGGCCCTTTTGGCCTTTTGCTTGAATTTGATATTTCTGGACTTTGGGCTTTTTCACTCCTGATTTTCCGACTTACTGCTATGGTTCCTTTTGTGAGACTCGGTTTCCGGGTCTCGTGGGTTTTGACTAGTGGACTTTTTTCTAAGTCCCCAAGTCCCCAAGACTCGGATTTTTGGGTTTTTGAGCCGAATAGCTAGCTAATTTGTTTCTGTTTTCAAATTCCCAAGTCCCCAAGGCCCGAAATTCCGAGTCTGGGGTGTTGGGTCTTTCAAAAGGAAAAAATTGTTACATGCTAAGCCCAAAACCTAGAGCCGTTTCACATAGGTTTTGAAATTATGCTTGATATACCTTGAGTTTCCAGCTATTAACCTTGTACTCTGCATAACTTGTGGTTTAGATGACCCTTTTGACCTTCTTCTACTGTAAGCCGGCTTTCGCGTGGATAATCAAGGTTGCTACAGCTGTACGAAGCCAGGGTCAGGCAAGTCCCATTGGGCATCATGACTGATTGTAATCATACGCTAGCAAAGCATTCCACTTAGTGCGAGTCACATCAAGCTTAAGCAAGAAAAGTCAAGAAAGTTTGGCTCCTTTGTCCGGTTATAAGCTTGCAGCCGTACTTATTACAAGCAATCGGCCCTTATAACTCATTGGCATCATGGCCGGGTCTTTGAGTTTGCAACTGTGCTATTCAAGCAATCAGCCCCCAAGACCTATATATATGCAATTTACTGGAAAAGACTAATATACTAAAAGCAATAAATAATACTTACCTGCAAGAAAAATAAGAACATAACAGAAATAGAAAAACTTGATAAGAAACACACAAGAAAGGAACAATAGATTGTTTAACCATCTCTTTATTGATATGAAAAAAAGTTAGGTCAGCAAGCCGCCTCATTACAAACCCTCCAGTCCCCTTAGGTACCCTGGATAGGAAAAGAGTGCGTCTGAAACTTGCTGCCTGTTACATCGTGTAATTCCACTTGTGAATCTAGCCTAAACTAGGTATAGTAGGGACGCAGCTGAGCTACGTTCCATGGTCTTTCTCTTTCTTGCATAGATGAAGTGGTACGAGCGGTGTCATTAACAGTAGACGACTCTTCCCTTGCATCTACCAAATAATATGATCCGTTGTGCAGATTCCGGCTTATGATGAACGGTCCCTCCCATGGCGGGGATAACTTGTGTTTTCCTTCCTTTGACTGTACCAGGCGCAGAACCAGGTCTCCTTCCTGGAAGACCCGGGTTTTGACTCTCCGGCTATGATATCTCCTCAGGTCCTGCTGGTATATGGCTGATCTCTCCAAAGCTTGTTCCCTGTGTTCTTCTAACATATCCACGGCGTCCTGCCGGGTCTTCTCGTTCTCCACCTAAACGTAAGCCGATACTCGAGGCGAGTCATGGATGATATCACTCGGCAGCACCGCTTCTGCACCATAAACCATGAAAAACGGTGTCATCTGAGTAGATCTGTTAGGTGTAGTGTTGATACCCCAAACCACTGAAGGTAACTCCTCAACCCATGCTCCAGCAGCTCTGATACATGGGACTCGCAATTGTGGCTTTAATCCACGAAGTAACTCCTGATTTTCCCTCTCCACTTGTCCATTGGCTTGTGGATGAGCTACGGAAGCTATATCAAGCCGGATTTCGTTATTACCATAGAATTTCTCCATCTCGCCAAGGGACATGTTGGTTCCATTGTCGGTAATTATACTGTGAGGATACCCGAACCGGTAGATAACCCTTTTCAGGAACTTAACTACCGTAATCGCTTCACAATTGGTAACTGGCATAACTTCAACCCACTTGGTAAATTTATCGATAGCCACCAGGAGATGTGTCTTTTTGCAAGGTGACATGTGAAAGGGGCCAACCATGTCCATACCCCAAACGGCAAAAGGCCAGGTCAAAGGAATTGTTTGCAACTCCATAGCCGGCACATGGATTTGGCGGGCATACCTTTAGCATCCGTCACAGCTTGCCACCAAGCGTTCCGCATCTGCTAAGGCTGTGAGCCAGACGAAACCGTGCCTATATGCTTTGGCCACAAGGGACCTTGTGGATGCGTGATGCCCACAGTCGCCTTCGTGGATCTCTTTCAGGATTTGCCGGCCTTCTTCTGGTGCTACACAGCGCAAAAATACTCCTGCAGCGCTCCTTTTATATAACTCCCCATTGATGATGGAATAACCTTTTGCTCGCCTCAGAATTTGCCTTGCTAGTACCTCTTGCTGTGGTAACTCGCCCCGTGATAGGTAAGCCAGAAACGGCTCTGTCCACTCGGGAACAGTGCGTATTGTGGCCACGAGCTCCAAATCCGGGTCTTTGTTAGCCAGTTCTTCCTCAGACTCGGTTTTAACTGACGGCCGCCATAGCTCGTCCAGGAACACATTGGGTGGAACCGGCTCTCTGCGCGAGCCGAGTCTGGCGAGTGCATCTGCTGCCTCGTTTTTTCTTCTATCTACATGCTCCACCTCATACCCGGAAAAACACCCGGCAACCCGGTCCACCTCTCTGCGGTATGCTGCCATAGTTGCATCTTTTCTATCCCAAGTTCCCGAGACCTGTTGTACCACAAGGTCTGAATCTCCATAGCATCGTATCCTCTTAATGCTCATCTCCTTGGCTATCTTCAATCCATGCAATAATGCCTCATACTCGGCCACGTTGTTGGAACAATCAAAGTGAATCTGCAACACGTAGCTCAACTTGTCTCCTTTGGGTGATGTGAGCACCACTCCAGCTCCTGATTCCTCGTATTGCTTGGAACCATCAAAGTGCATTATCCAAGACTCGGAACTTGGAGTCATTGTGGGCATGCCTGTGTGAGTCCAATCATTAATGAAATCAACTAGAGCTTGAGATTTGATTGCTGACCTGGGCTCGTAGTTGATGTGATAATCTCCCATCTCAATCGCCCACTTGGCTATTCTACCTGTTGCATCCGAGTTTCTGATGATATCCGACATTGGTATAGAGCTAACCACTGTTATGTGGTGTTCCTGAAAATACGGCTTCAATTTCCGGCTGGCCATGAAGACCCCGAAAACCAGCTTCTGCCAATGTGGGTAGCGCTGCTTTGCTTCTGATAACACCTCGCTGACATAATAAACCGGCCTCTGAACCGGGTGATCCTTTCCATCCTCCTTACGCTCAATGACAACCACTGCGCTAACCGCCCGGGGCCCCGCTGCAACGTATAGTAACATGGGCTCTTTAGGACCCGGGGCTGCTAGGACTGGTGCCTCAGATAGCTGCTTCTTTAGTGCCTCGAACACCTCATCCGCCTCTTGGTCCCAAACGAATTTATCAGATTTCCTCAAAAGCCGGTACAAGGGTATTGCCTTCTCTCCGAGTCATGATATAAACCGTCTCAGCGCTGCTACGCACCCCATAAGCTTCTGAACATGCTTCAAGTTTTCTGGCTTTTTCAGACTCTGGATAGCTTTGATTTTATCCGGGTTTGCTTCAATCCCTCTCTCCGAAACAATAAAAACGAGTAACTTCCCTGCTGGGACTCCAAATACACACTTTGTCGGGTTAAGTTTCATCTGGTATCTTCTCAGGTTCTTGAATGTTTCCTTCAGATCATCAATAAATGTCTCTGCTTTTCTGGTCTTGATCACCACGTCATCCACGTAAGCATGAACGTTGCGTCCAATTTGGTCCTCAAAGCACTTCTGAATGCACCGCTGATAGGTTGCGCCGGCGTTCTTCAATCAAAAAGTCATGGTTTTGTAACAAAAGGCCCCAAAAGGGGTTATGAACGATGTTTTCTCCCAGTCTTCCTTCTTGAGCTTGATCTTATGATACCCGGAATATGCATCCAGGAAGCATAGTAGGTCACTTCTAGCCACTGCGTCTATGATCTGATCTATCCTTGGAAGTGCAAACGGATCCTTTGGGAAATGCTTGATGAGACTCGTATAATCAATGCACATCCTCCACTCATTGGTCTTTTTCATCACGAGAATCGGATTTGCCAACCACTCCGGGTGAAATACTTCCATGATAAAGCCGGCTGTCAACAGCCGAGCAATTTCTTCGCCGATAGCCCTTCTTCTTTCCTCACTCATCTTTCTCAGTCCCTGCTTCACGGGCCTGGACTTGGGATCAACGTGCAAACTGTGCTCTGCCAGCTCTGTAGGGATACCCGGCATATCGCTAGGCGTCCAAGCAAACACATCCTGATTTGAACGAATAAACTCCACAAGTGCTTTTTCCTGCTCATCGTCCAAGTTAGATCCTATGGCAAATTGCTTGGAGGGATCACCTTCGACGAAGGCCACCATCTTGGTATCTTGCGCTGCTTTGAATTTTGCTCTCTCATCCTCAGTGTTTGGCCTCTTCAGCGCTGTCCTGTCATCCAGGTCTACTTGAGACCGGTAATACTTAAGCTCCTCCTTTCTACAGGCTTGTTCTGCCATTGCCGCATCTCCTTCATCACACTCAGCCGCTATATCCCGGCTCCCATGTATGGTGATGGTCTGCTTAGGACCCGGATTTTTAGCTGTAGGTACACGTAACACGGCCTGGCCATGAACTTGGCGTAAGCCGGCCTCCCAAATAGCGCGTGATAAGGACTGCGCAACTTCACCCCTTCGAACGTGAGCCACTCCACCCGGAAATTATCCTTTGATTCTCCAAAAGCAACCTCCAAGGTAATCTTTCCTTCATGGCACGCTGAGTGACCCGGCACGATCCCGTGAAAAACTGTTGAACTTTTCTGTAGCTGAGACTCCTTGAGACCCATGCGTAAGAAAGTTTCCCAATATAGGATGTTGATGCTGCTTCCACTGTCCATTAAGACCTTTTTCAGCTCATAACCATTAACCTGTGGCGCAACCACCAATGCTAGGACTCCCGGGTGTTCTATTCTTTCCGGGTGGTCTCTTCTGCTCCACGTTACATCTTGCTCGGACCACCTCAGGTATCTCGGGACAGCCGAGGAAACCGAGTTTACTGCCTTCTTTAGTATCTTTCTATCCTTGTTAGAAGTTCCTGTGGTGTGAACGTGGTATTGGCCCAATTGCTTGGGGTTGGCTTGGAAACCTCCAGCTCCTCCCTGGTTATTACCCGGATTCCCAACTCCCGGGTTACCTGCTGGGGGTGGCCGTTGCCCGGGTTTCCACCCGGACCCGGTCCTCCTCCCCGGCTTGCACCTCGCATAGCCTTGTTCACTTCCTCGTTCTTCCATCTCTGCAAATCCGCACATTGCTCCAATGAGTGGTTAGCCGGCCTTCCGTTCCTGCTGTGTTTTGGGCACGCCATTCTGAAGATATCCCAGTTGTTACCCGGCCTTGGTGGCCCTTAATAATTTCCTCCGTTATGTTTTCCTGCGTTGAAATTTCCTTCTGCCCTGGGCCTTGAAGACTCGGCTTCTGTGCTAGCGACAAACTCGGAATTCCCCTCGAACGGGCGCTTGTTCTGGTTGTTCCCATTGTTACCTCCATGGTTACCCGGCGTAGATCCATTTCCGGTTCTTCCATTATTGCCTGTATTTGCTTTTGCTTTCTTGTCATCAACGTCCTCTTCCGTGGTATCCGTTGCAGCATGTTTGTTGCACGCATCCATTAGTTCTCCCATTGTAACCTCTGAAGCATTCCGACTAGATTTCATGCGAGTTAATTTCTGCACTAAAGGCGTATACTTGCATGTCTTGGCCATAGCCCGCAACGCGTCCTTCGGCTGAATATCTGTAGATGAATGCAATATCTCCATAACCCGGCGCACCCAGCTGCGCGCCGACTCTCCCTTATTTTGCACACACCGTTCTAGATCGTCGATAGTAAACAACTTCCTGCATGTTCCGTGAAAGTGCTTGATAAACGCAGTTTTCAACTCACCCCACGACTTGATAGATCCTTCCGGTAAATTGTTGAACCACAACTTTGCTGCTCCTTCCGACATCATTAAATACATGAACTTGGCTTGAAGGTTTTCAGACGCGCTGCGAATCTACATAGCCATCTCATAACTGCTCAACCATGTTTCTGGATCCATAGTCGGCTCATAGTTCACTACTTTACCCGGTTCCTTGAATTTATCCGGGTAAGGCTCAGCCCTGATGTTATCCGTCAGACACTTGAGCCCAGCGAGATTAGTCGGCACTGGCCTCACCCGGGAAACATGCGATCCTGCGGGGGGTACGGCTGGACGTGGCGCTACTGCTGGTCCCTGCACCGCAGACCCGGCCGCGGCTCTCCTAGCTCTGGAACTATCCACAATAGCTTGTGCTGCTGATATTGCTGGTGCTGCTTGCACGCGGGGAGGAGGCGGCATTTGCTGCTGCTCTGCCCTCCGTCGCGCTGAACTTGTTTGCATATTGCCGGCATTGCCATGTTGCTGGCTGATATAAGGTGTTCCATGCATTCCACTCCTATTATTCGGGTAATTAACCTGCTGAGCCACTGCAGTATGCAACAAATCGATCGCCCGTCGGGTCTGCTCCGCATGGGGTGACTCTCTTACGGGGATCTGATTCAATGCTAACGTTGCGGCATATACGTTATCCATGGGGTTATTGAAGTGACCTGACGGCGTACGAAATCGTGATGGTGGTGGTGGTGGTGCTGTGTTGCCGACAGTGACCCCATTCTGTAATGTGGGTAACCCGGCCTGCACGTTTGCCGGCTGTCCTGCTCCAGTTGCCGGCTGATGCACAGTTTCCTGATTCACAACCGGAATCGGCTGATCCTGGGGTGTAATGAACAGTGCGTTAGGGTTTATGACTCCACCCATCGCCGGTAATCTTGTCTGGTATCTCTGGTGCACCCTGCTTGTCTCAGCCCGGAGCCGGTTTTCCAGCGCGTCTAGTTCGCGTTGACGCGTGGCTACCCCTTGCTTTTCTACTTCCACATCCCTTCTTTGTTGCTCCAGTGCGCGGCGTGCTACCTCCAAGTCCCTGGCACGTGCCGCGGCGTTTTCCGGGGTTATCACAGTAGCTAACACTGTTGGGTCCAAGACAATATTGTTACTGAACAGGGCCGGGTGTTGCGGATTCGAAGGACCCGCCCCTGGCGTCCTGTTAGCCAGGAACCCAAACATATTTGCCTGCAGCTCGCTATCCGCCGCTCGGCTGGTGACTGAAGCCGACTCTCCGTCAACCCGGGTCAGGACCGGATTTCCGTCAGCCGGATTTTGCTGCTGGGCCAATGCTTGCGCCGCTCCGACCGCGGCCGTAGTCACGTTCCCCTGATTGAGATTGGTTGCAGGGGCCGTGTAGACCGCGACCTGGCGCGCAATGCTTGGCGAAGACTCATACTCCTCCTCATCGCAGCTATCTTCCTCGCACCGGTCCTCCAGCAGGTGCAAGATAGACTCGGTATCATCTTCTCTTATGACCCGGCCACGCGGGGTCCATGCCGGCTCCTCCGGCTGTTCCCTCTTCGTGGTGGGTTCTTCTATCGGGTCCACCATCCCGACCGACTCTTCTCCGTCCGACTGAATGTGGGTGGCCTCTCCTGACACAGAATCAAATCCAAAATCGTCAGGGATTGAACCGAACGCACGTACCATGCCGACGAAGACGTTGATCCGGCCGATTGTGATGACAGATCCGGATTCGAGCAGATCCGACTCTGGCCCCCAGCCAAAATCGTCCACCATCTTCTCTCCTTTAGGGTTGATGTAGATCTCGCCGACGACGAGGTTCTTCATGTTCTCCCGAGCTTCTCCCGTGATGTAAACACCCTTGGACGTAGGCCCCACGGTGGGCGCCAACTGTCGTGGGATAATCACGGCAGACGTTACCGGGGGTAACTTGTCTTGGGGCAAATCGACTCTGGTGTTTGGGAGAGGGTTTAGCTCAAGGGAAACCATGGTGATATGCGATCTGGTAGCCGGCAATCAAGTCGCCGAGTCTCCGATCTGAATATATTATATCAACTTTCGTGTTACAATGAATACTCGATATCTCGTAATCTTGTCTAATCTAACCCTAGGGGCCGGCTTATATAGTACCCGGACCCCCTAGCTTACTATCCAAGGCGTGCTCGGAATCCTACCCGGACACTGCTTACAAACCCTAAACTTCCTTATCGGAACCCACAATCCGGGTTACGAGGCCTACACTCCTGGGCCTTCTAGAAGCTCCTTTTCCCTAAGCCGGGTCTTGTGCAGCGTCCTTTGGGCCGAATTACACCTTGGTGTTAGCATACCGGGTTATCATCCCTCCATCAGTCTTCTTGGACTTCTTAGCAGCAGGCTCTTGGGCACCACTGCCCGTCCTCTTCCGAGTGGTGGGAGCAGCCACAGATAGAGGCTGGACATCGATGGGCTCTTCGTCATCATCGATCAGCTCAGGATCCTCTGCAGAGTGGAAGAGAAAAGGAATTGAGAAGCAGAAAAGGAAGTCAGAGTACGCTACTCGCAGTCAGAGAGGTGAACTTGGTCACCTTCGTCATCCTCGGACCAGTCCCGGATTGACGCGTCAACTTGGTGCTTACCAGGCTGGTTGGCGTGGGGGATGCAGAGGGTGTCCTGAGTGTCGTAGGCGATCTCTTCATCCTCTTCTCGGTCATCCGACCAGTTGCCCTCGAAGACCTCGACATCTTCCTCTCCCTGGCGATCGATGTGTTGTAGAGGTAAACAGACAGCACAAGTAAGTTGAGTTCTAAAGCTGAGGGGTTCTACCCGGTATAGCATGCAAACACAAAGCATATAAGGCTAAGGGGTTCTACCCGGTATAGCATGCAAACATAAAGCATATAAGGCTAAGGGGTTCTACTCGGCACGGCATGCAAACACAAAGCATATAAAGCCAACAAGTTGTTTATGATGATCTACTCGGTGCAGCATGCAAAGACTAAGCATACTAAGCTGGAAAGCCACCTACTCGGTATCAAAGTGCAGCAGCAAAGCATAGAAGACTAACATGTTCGATTCGCTTGACGCGGCTATACGGCTCAAAGCCATACAGCCAGGTGTCGGAGAGTGAGGTTTGCATGATGGATCTTGCCCAGATGGCCACCTCGGCTTTGCTGAGCTCGAAGGTGGTGGTCCTTGTGCAGTCGTGGCTTCCTCCCATGAAGCACATCTTGTGGGAGCGACGCTGGACACTACTAGGAAAAAGCTTACCCGTGACGCACCAATTCGCTTATCCGTGACGCACCAGGGCGCGTCACGGCTATCACGCCGCGCCTATTGGTTTATCCGTGACGCACCGAGCTGGTGCGTCGCGCCTATTGATACCCGTGACGCACCGTCACGGTGCGCCGCGGATATCGGGAGGCACGTCACGCCTAACTAAGGAGGTGCGCCACGGCTAGGAATATTGGTGCGTCACGGCTAAGTAATGCCTCCACGGCTAAGTTACTGGGTGCGCCACGGGTATGAACTTCTGCGCGTCACGGCTATCCTCCCTGGTGCGTCACGGGTATCCTTTTTGGTGCGTCACGGGTATACTGTGTTGTATTTTTTTGAAATACACGGTACCGTATTTATACAGGTATATACACAGCTCAAATACAGAAAAATATCAGTAAACAAAATGTATCAAAACAGTTCTCTGACTAACAAATGATATATTATAGTTGATCATACTGTTTAATTAGAATTCCGAATAGCTACGTCAAACAGTTGATTATGAGAATACAACAAAGAGTTTATCATGGCAAATAGACCTACATCATACGGTTAATCATCGGGACCGATTACATCGATCGACGATGCTTCATCATCGGGACAAGTGACCTATCTAGTCGCCGATAACCTAATCATCTAACTAGGAACCATAGCATGACGAGCGAGGCGACGGCGACAAGAGCGGTTGCGATGGTCTTCATCCACGTGTTGTTCTTCTTCTTCTTATTTTGTTCCTCCTCGAGATGGATGAACCACCTAGCTTCCGCCGCCACTCTTGTGTTGTAGGATTTGTAGGCATTCCCTTTGAACTTGTTCACCTGCTCGAAGCAGTCTTCCCAGTGATCGTAGACTCCTGGAACCCTGCCTCTAAACACCACGTAGCACCTCGGCATTTGTAATGACAAGAAAGAAAAGCAAAAACAATAGTTTTAAACATGTCTACAATAAGTAGTAAGTGGAGAAATATAAAAGGCCATCTGAGTGTGAACCAACTCTTTTAATCATCGGCATTTATACAAAATATCGAACGAACATAGGACCGGAATAATATAAAAGCAATATAATCAAGCATTGACATAATTGAGCATCAGTTACGAATGGACGATTCATAACCGTAACGATGTGTGCCTCATATTTAGGGTGGACACATACAAGCGGCCGTAGGTGGTGCCGCTGCGCCAAGTGGGATGCACAAGATCGTAACTTTGTGAAAATCACAAGGCGCAACGGACCACCTAGGCCATCTGAGTGTGAACCAACTCTTTTAATCATCGGCATTTACTTATTCAAAAGATCGAACGAACATAGGACCTGAATAATACAAAAGCAAGATAATCAAGCATTGACATAATTGAGCATCAGTTACAGAATGGACGATTCATAACCGTAACGATGTGTGCCTCATATTTAGAGTGGACACATACAAGCGGCCGAAGTGGTGCAGCTGCGCCAAAGTGGGATGCACAAGATCCTAACTTTGTGAAAATCACAAGGCGCAGCTGACCACCTCGGCCATCTGAGTGTGAACCAACTCTTTTAATCATCGGCATTTACTTATTCAAAAGATCGAACGACCATCACAAGTAGGACCGCAATAATAAAATGCAAGATAATCAAGCATTGACATAATTGAGCATCAGTTACAGAATGGACGATTCATAACCGTAACGATGTGTGCCTCATATTTAGGGTGGACACATACAAGCGGCCGTAGGCGGTGCCGCTGTGCCAAGTGGGATGCACAAGATCCTAACTTTGTGAAAATCACAAGGCGCAACGAACCGCCTAGGCCATCTGAGTGTGAACCAACTCTTTTAATCATCGGCATTTACTTATTCAAAAGCTCGAACGACCATCACAAGTAAGACCGCAATAATGAAAAGAAAGATAATTAAGCATTAACATAATAAAGCATCTGTCACACGATGGACGATTCATAACCCTAACGATTGAGTTCGACTAATTTCGGAAAATGTAGCAAGCCTTACAATAGTTCTCACTCCTTCTGACTCATCCTCCCAGGGATTACAACGGGACAGCCCTCCTGAGTGATGAAGGGCCTGTCGTCACAGGCAGTTGCTAGGTAGGTATCTATGTCGCGGTTCGGCATGTTGAACCGGCAGTAAAATGTCCCACTCTTGTTCACCACTTCATGAACGATTTTCGTGGCAAAGCACTTCTGGATATCATATATCTCTTCTCTAACCTTGTCATCGCCGACCATCGACAAGCGGGAGGCCCATTGTTGGACTTGACTAGGCAGGGTAAGGAACTGTTGATCCCGTACATACGCCCGCATATGATGGAGGACATAGTAGGTGTCTCGGTTACTGCCCGCCGGCTGCTTGACGCACGCAAAAGTCGTCGTGTGGGTGAACACCCGAGCGCCCTGAACGACCTTCTCCCTAGTGATTTTGCCCCCCCTTGCGTGGTAGCTGGTGAGAGCATTATCCAAAACTTTCTTCACGTTGGAGTAGTCTTTCTTCACCGCACTCCCTGAGTCGAGATACGTGGCATGCGAATGACTGATACAAATGCAGATGAGTGTGCATTGTGTATATCTGCGCGGAACAATCCAAACAAAGTGTTGGAAAGGAGCGATGAAAATCTAAAGAAAATCACTTTCGATTCGGCTAATAATATTGACTTACCCGGCAAAGTAAGGCACGAGGATGTAATCCTTGGTCTGGTTCGCCAGCATGAAGTCCCGGAGATATGTCGACGCGACTACCTAGTTCCCAACGCCGCACAACACGTCGTGGCGCATGTAGAAGGGGTCCGCTATCGCGATGCCCGGTGTATTATCCCTGATGACTTGCACCGCCAGACTGAGCGAGTATAGGCGGATCATGGAGTAGTGCAGCGGATTGCTATGGAACATATCGAAGATGTCCGAAAACCGCAGTACTATTCTATCCGCGCCGGTTGACTCGACGAAGCCCAAGTCCTTTGGCACCATGGCAATGAAAACCGGGTATGATGGATCCTTGGATTCAAGAAGACGCGATTCAAGAAAAAGAATGATGTCATGCAAACTCCGCATATCCCCACTTGCGGCCTTGAGCTTGCTCTGGCTAAGCATAGGCTGACCAATCACATGCATCTTCGTATGCTGAGATGTAGGTGGGCCGTCCTGAACACGGAGCGGCATCTTAGCAGGCTGGCTCGCGGACTTTGCGGCCTTGGATCTAGGTCCTCTTTTCCGCGGCTTCGGCGCTTTCGGAATGATCTCCTTCTCAATCTCCTCATTAGCCGCCTTACGGATTGTGCTAGGTCTGAAAATAACTCCACCCTTCGCACTTTTCTGAGTCTCGGTGCAGGGGCCGACATCTGGAGGCGTGTCTTCCTGAGAACCGAAGAGACGCTTGCAATTGGATTTATCCGCAGGAGGAGCCTCACCACGAGCCTCCGTGCTATGGTAGGGTTCTTCTGGAGGAGGAGCAACGTAATCTCCGCCATCAAAGTCATCAGCGATGAAATCCATGGCATCAAGATCAACGTCATTCTCCTGGTCTTGTGCCATCTCCATGTCACGGGTAGGCGACGGCGCGGCGACGGTCTTGCCATGGCTCCGCTCCGGAGCTTCTAGAGGGGTTGTCTTCGAGGTGGTGCCTCGCGCCGGTAGTTCTAGAGGCGATGTCCGCGGGGTGGCGCCCCTCTTCCCCAGGCGAATCTGGCTCTTCGGCCATTCCATGTTCCAAGGCATGCACTGGAGCAGCGTCAGGGTATCGGGGTCATCTTCTTCTTGGTAGGGTTGAATGGGAGGCAACAAGTCGTCGTAGCCCGCCAGCACCCGAAGCACTCAAACTCTATATACGTCTTCGCGCATCGGCCTGTTGTGGAACCTGCGGGTTGACGGTTGAACGATCATACCCACAGCAACATCCTTCAACACGCCGTCCACTGTGTGTAAGAGAGTGCATGGAACGTCGTCGTTCTGCGGAAAACATGCAGGGCGTCAAAGAGGCCAGTCTAAGGCAAAGGAAGATCGACGCTCCAACGCTTAACTATTTACCTGGCTGGCGAGGGCGTCGAGCTCCTCTAGTGGCGAGGGGCCAACGACGACGGCGGGCGTGCTACTGTTCAATGGCGAGGGAGAACAGGCGGCGGGCGTGGAACCGATGGCCAGGCGGCGGTTGTTCGTTGGTGCACGCTCTTCATTCGGCGGAGGACCGCCCACTGTGGGCGTGCAACGGATGGTCAGGCGGGTAGAGGCGGGCGGAGTCACTATCGGCGCCGTGGTGTGGGCGGGCGGAGTCACAAGTGGGTCCGCCATCGTGGCGTTGGCCGGCGAGACTCTGGACAAGTCTCTTGAGTTGCTGCCCTGCACGCTAGGCACCGGGCACGGCCCCACTCGACCTCCTTCATTCCATCGAGTAACCACATCGTAGATGGTAGGCAAAACGCTGCCCATTTGTTCTGCCAAAGCTGTTTTGACAATATTAGGAATATCGGCAACTTTGGCCTTGAGGTCTGCAATCTCGCGATCGCGGGCTTCGTCACGTTGGATATCTTCGATGCTCCTCTTTCTATTCCTTCTCGCCTCCCTGGGCTCCTTGAAGTACTCTCTGAGCTTCGTCGTCGTGCCCAGGCCACAAACTCGGCCACCTGACGGCCTTTTGTGCTTTTCCTTCCCCTGCGTCACGTTCACCGCCCTATTTAAAGTGTCGTCCCACGGGCCGTGCAGCCTCGGCATGGATGACGAGGTTCCACCACTTTCGATTTCTAAGTTCTGCACAATTAGCGTGAACCGTTTAGAATTCCACCAGTACACTATAATGCAATCGACTAGATCGTCGAGAGCAAACTAACTAGGGTGGTGTATTTACTTACCAAGTTGTCATACAACGTCTTCACCTTCTCATCATCGGTAGTATACTCATTAGCTACCGGGTCATATGTAAACCGGGCCCTGATGAAGTTTTTCGTCCGCGGCGAGTACTTTGCGAGAGGGTCAGGGATGCCCTGTTCTGCACGTTTGGCGTCCTCCTTCTCCCAATTGGGAATCGCCGCTCTGTAACCGCCGCATCCCAGTTTGTGGGAACCAATGTTCAACTTCCGCATCCTCTGCCCCCAATCAGCGTTAGCCTTGGCGACTTCGCTCTGGCAAAGTACCTTGAAGTCCCGGAGTTCATCTTCGGTGATTCTCGGCTCACTCGCTAAAACATCCTGCAGGCTATTTTTGGGGTCCAAGACCTTAACCTTCACCCGGTGTTTCCAGTTGGCCAAGGCGGTGTTCATCTTACCAATGGCGCAGTGGTTGACTATATTCCCCGCCAGATTGTCGTTATTGTACTTAAACGGCTCGTCTGGCGGATGCGGGTACAAGTATCGTCCGTGCAGCTTTCTAAAGAGAAGAACCTGATAATGTGCATTCTCTTTTTTCCTTAGATCATCGGTTAAGATCTTGACAGTGTCCCGGACAATGCAACCAATCTGGTTGCCGAATCCTCTGACCACCGCCTCGGGCGCGATTGGATACCCAAAGCTATCAATTTCCGTGATCTCTTCACGGTAGGTGCGGAGAGTGTTACTTTTCCGTCTCCTCTTCTTGTTGGCTTTGCTACCACCATCTGTCTGACCGCCGGCATCAGTGGTGTCATTTCCGCCGGCGGCGCCACTAGTGGTATCACCGGCGCCACTAGTCGTGGCGTCATCCTCCTTGCCACCGCTAGTGTCCGCGTCAGCCCAGGCATCCGCCGTCGGGTCGTATTGCTCATCTTCTTCGTCGGTGATTTGCCAGAACGGCTTAGAACCGCCGGCCTCGTCGTCGTGTGCCATGTTCTGAAGGGGGAAATTATTGGTTAATATAAAGGAAACAAAAAATCGACATACTACTCGATCACGGGAAAACGGCTTAGTCCTAAATTCACGGGAAAATTTCGGCATGACCTTTGCTAATTTTCTAACACTAGAGTTGCCCATTCTCGCCGAAACGGAAATTAATCAACATTTCGGCGAAAATGGGCAACTCATTTGAATTCCCTGCAAAGTTTTAAACGGCTCGATGGCCGGACAGATTCTTTAGGCCAACACCAGCACAATTTTTATTATCTGCAAAATTTTATCCAACACCAGTACCAGCACCAGGCCTACAACACCAGCACCAGTCCTAGAAGATCATTTTTTATCCATCAACACCAAAAGTGGTACCAGTACCAGCACCAACACAACACAACACCAGCACCAACACAAGAAAACCAGCAGCAGAACACCTTCAAAAATCAGCCACAACTCCCTGTGATAGGCAGCAACAGCAGCTAGGAGCAGCGACAGCAGTGCAACAGCAGCTAGGAGCAACAGCAGTGCAACAGCAGCCACAACAGAGTACCTATATGATTACATCACTTGTAGCAGCAATATATCACAGTAGATACCAACCATATGCACTAGTAAATAAGAAATCTGAGCCAATCATACATAACATGATGTCGCTAGTCTATGCACGGTTTGCTTTTTTCGCCGAGCCGGACGACAGTTATTCAACAATGCACATCCTAAACAGGGTTCAATTTTTATTATCTGCAGCACCAGCAAGCAGTACCAGCACAACAGCAGTAACAGCACAACAGCACAATTGTTCTGATGGTGCTTGCAAGTTCAGTATACTGAACCTACTAGCTAGTGTCTTGTTTCACATGAACTACTGTAAGAACACAACTTTTAGTCATATCTAAAAACAGTGAACCAAAAGAATAAATCACATGGTTCACATACATGTAAGCCAGGGAAAACAACTTAAGCTAGGGAGTTCATCAAGATTTAGTTAACATGGCTTTCTTACATCTGCAGATAGATATCGCACAAGTCAAGTTGCTGCAGGATAAAGAGCAGCGCAGTGCGATTCTTTTCCTTTTGCTTACATAGAAGTGCTATGCTAAAGTTCATCACTGGGAATTAAAATGATCAAATCTAGCATTTGTTCTTATTTAAACTTGGGCCTCCATGCTTTGCATCACTGGCCAGGGGCTTAATCAAGATGGAAGCAATTGTTCTTATCAGATAAAAATTGCTTGGCGGCAACCTCCTCCATGACATGGTCACCCCAAGAAGCCATCAGATTGGTAACAAGGAAACTGGAATCGATATGAATATAGCTAATGTTAGATGGCAAGTAAGTAGCGATACAACATTACAAGTTCTGTCATGACTCAAAACTTGTGCATACAACCAAAAGGTGCAACCAGTACCACTACACAGCCAACTCAACACACTTGCTACTAATATGGGCATAACAAACTGTCAAGAGTAGAAACAATAAATGGAAGCATCAGCATAGTGCAATCTTGCCATGGTCAGGAGGAAGGAAGGTTCCCAAAAAATAGCAAGACCAAAAAATCTTGCCATAGATACACATCCAACCAAATGCAATTGCAACTAATCGTGGCAAGATTAATTGTCAACAGGGACAACAATAAAAGGCCGCATCAGCTCTGTGCAAGCGCGGCATGGCCGGGAGAGAGGAATGCTCCTAAAATTAGCAAGATATTCAATACTTATTTACACTCCATCATCCTTTCTCTCATATGGTCAATTCGGTATACATATAAAGCAAATATGAGGTGTTCTGTGTGCATACTAAAGCTACAACATGGATGTGGTTGCATCCACAAAAAAAGTAATTTTTTTTTACTCCTAAAGCGACTCCCACTAGTGGAGAACTATACTACTGTTCAGGTAGAGAATTCCATATTGCTGAATATAGTGCTCAATCAAAATTTTGAAGATGATGTAGCTCGGAGTGCACAAGGAATCAGAATCACAGTGGAATTTCTCAGCGGTACACAAATAATTTCTTCATCTTAACGAAGGGAGACAGATTGTGGCAAACAAGGAATTCCACAACAAACTTTGCAGCGCTGTGCCAGTTGCGGGATCGAGGGGCGGGATCCTTGGAGAAGGGGAGGGAGAGGACTAGGGGGCGCACCTTTGTTCGTCGGGCTTCGAGGTCGATGGAGACGGGACAACGACGGTGCAGTCGATGGAGACTACAGGGACGATGCCAAGCTTCCTAGTCGATGGAGACAGGGACGGCCCCAAGCTCCTCTTCTCCTGGTCGTTCTCCTGGACCTGGTCCTGCGCCTGCTCCTCCTCCTCCTAGGTCGATGCAGAGGCGAGGTCTCGGTGGTGGTGGGAGGCGACTAGAGGGAGGGCAGAGGCTACGGCTAGGGCTTGGGGTGGTGGTGGGCGGCGACGAGAGGGAGGGCAGAGGCTAAGGCTAGGGCTTGGGGTGGTGTTGATCGGAGGCGATAAGAGGCTAGGGCTTGGGAAGCAATGGAGGCGGCGGTGGTTCAGATCAAGATCGCGTGGATGTGGAAGAGGAAGAAGAGGGGAACGGGCCAGTCCTAATAGGTGGAAGGATAGCCGCGACGCACCTCTCATGGGTGCGTCACGGTTAAGTTAGGCGCGACGCGCCACTCCTACATGCGCCACGCATAGCTTACCCGTGACGCGCGTAGGAGGGGCGCGTCGCGCCTAACTTAACCGTGACGCACCCATGAGAGGTGCGTCGCGCCTAACTTAACCATGACGCACCGAGGAGAGGTGCGTCGCGCCTATTTCTTTTATCTATTCAAAAAGTTTGTGCGCTGGTCTATAGCAGAACTAGCTGCTTAGCCCAGTGGCTGACCCCTTTGCCACTGCTCCATTGCCCCAAGTTCGAGTCCCACCCCCCATTTTTTCAATAAATGATTTTTTCCTTAGGAAATAAATCAATATAAGCTCAAAATAAATTGAAATAAATCAATATAAAATCAAGAAATTTGTTGATCAATTTAAACATCCTAGTTAGTGTATATATATTACATCGTCATCACTTCCTCGAATGCATGAAAACACCCAACACATCGTTGTTCTTAGAGCTAGCATTTTACAATTTTGTTTCCCTTCTTTGTCGCGGTTTAGTAATTCAGTCCCGGAACACCGTGACTTCTTCGATGGAATGGGCGACCCGTAGGTAGTGTTGTCCTGCTTCTTCTTGTTGTGTATTTCGTTCCATCGTCATTGTCATCTTCCATTTTCGGGTCGCCGTACTGGTCAAAGTCTTGCTCGTTGGCTACTCCATCCATTCCGATGATGTTTCTTTTGCCTCTCCGCACGACAACACGGCTAGGCCTTGTCGGGTCAGTAATGAAGAAGCATTGGTCCACTTTGTTAGCCAAGACCCATGGCTCATTTTTTGCGGTGACATTCGTGCCGGATTTGGCTTCAGGTATCACCATGGTGGTGAAATATTGTCCTTCTTTCCTGACGCTCTTTGCCCATGTGACACGGAACATTGGCACCTTCTCTCCGCAGTAGTCGAGTTCCCATATCTCGTCGATCCTACCATAGTATCTTTCCTTGACGTCACCTGTTAATGATTCCATCGTTACCCCCGAGTTCTGGTATTCGCAGTTCCGGTCCTTATTTGCCGTGTAGAATGTGTAACCATTGATATCGTATGCCTGATATGTCATGAGGTTATGTGCGGGGCCTTGTGACAATGTGAGTATGAGTTTTTCTTCTTCAGAATAAGGCGTCTCCGGTTGATCGGTCATAATCTTCTCCCTGAACCACTGTGTGAAATGGATGTTGTGCTCTCTGATTATTTCTGCTTCGGTCCTATGTTGACCCCGGTCACTGTAATACTTCGCGATTAGCAATTTGTGCTTTTCCAACCAAGGATCGACCACTGTTAGATGTTGTAGCGCGACTAGGTTTGCTCTGTCAAAGTCGTTGCGTCGGCCCTGAAAGTAGACATTCATTTCGCGCTGGCCCTCGCGGTGTCCCCATCCACCGAGCCTGCCAAAGTGCCTGTTTACGGGCAGACCAGGGTTCTCATCTTTGTCTAGAAAATTCGTGCAGAAAGAGATGCACTCCTCTGTCAGAAAGACCTTGGCAATGCTTGCGTCTGGACGGGCCCTGTTGCGGACGTATCCTTTGATGGAACCATTCATCCTTTCGAACGCCATCATGGAGTGTAAAAACGGCGGCCCGAGCTGGATGATATCATCCACGACATGGACAAGGAGATGCACCATAATGTCGAAGAATGCTGGCGGGAAGTATATCTCAAGCTCGCATAGTATCACCACGATCTCTTCCTGTAGCCTTGCGAGTTTTTTCACGCCAATCGACTTTCGAGAGATGACGTCAAAAAAGTTGCAGAGTCCAAAAAGCGTTTCGCGGACGTGCTCGTCCATTATCCCTCAAATTGCAACTGGAAGTATCTGCGTCATCATCACGTGACAGTCGTGAGACTTCATTCCGCTGAACTTCTGCTTTGGTACGTCTAGGTATCTGCTTATCTTCCCCGCATAACCGTAAGGAAATTTGACTCCAAGGAGGCACTTGAAGAATTGGTCGATCTCCTTCTCGCATAGCGTGAAGCACGAAGGGGGACAGTAATATTCCGTCTTCTTGGCCTTTTTGCCCTTGCGGCGACCTTCCGTCCCATCTAACACATCGTCATCGTCATCGTCATCATCATCCGGTTTTCCTCCGTGGAGCTCGCCCCTGATATTCAAAAATCTCAAGTCGTTCCTTGCTTTCGGCCCATCTTTGGTCCTCTCCGGCATGTTGAGCAGGGTGCCAAGCAGACTCTCGCACACGTTTTTCGTGATATGCATGAGGTCAAGGCAGTGGGGTGTGCGGAGAATCTTCCAGTACCTCAGGTCCCAGAGAACAGACCTTGTTTTCCATACACCCTCCAACGGCGCCGGCGCCTTTCGCTTCTTTCCCGGCGCAGGGCACTCTTTCCAGTTCTTCAACAGCTCGTCGATTTCCTCGCCGCTCCTTTGACGTGGGGCTCTTCGCATCTCAACTTCATTGTTGAACAGATCTTTGCGTTTTCTCCACGGGTCATCCTTGCGAAGCCACCTTCGATGCCCCAAGAACACGGTTTTCGATGACCCGGGGTTTCTCTCTAGCTGGAGATACGTAGTGTCATCCATGCACCTAACGCATGCACAGAATCCGTGCGCCACCTGCCCCGCGACATATCCGTAACCGAGGTAGTCATGCACCGTCGTGATGAGCGCGGCTCTCAATGGGAAAAACGTTTCTCCATAGGCGTCCCACGTATTGGCTGGCTCGTCCCATAACGTGGCTAGCTCCTCTTCCAACAACTGGACATACAGATTGATGTCGTTACCTGGTTGTTTCGGCCCTTGAATAAGCATACTCATCTGTATGTACTTCCTCTTCAAGCACAACCAGGGGGGTAGGTTGTATATACATACAAACACGGGCCAGGTGCTATGGGTGCTGCTCTGGTTGCCAAAAGGATTTAATCCATCCGTACTCATGCACAACCTGATGTTCCTTGGATCGTCGCCAAATTCGGGGTATTCGATGTCTAGCGCCTTCCACTGGCTAGCATCTGAGGGGTGTGTCAGCATCGTGTCATCATTCTCCGGATCGGTTCCATCATGCTCTTCTGGCTTCTTCCTTTCCGCGTGCCATCGCATGAGCTTCGCCTGTGTGGGGTCTGCGAAATACCGCTGCAGACAGGAAGTTATCGGAAAGTACCACACCACTTTTCGAGGAGAGGCCTTCTTCCCTGTCTTGTATCAAGTTGCGTCGCACACCGGGCATATGGTTCTCTCCGCGTCCGCGCCCCGATAGATGATGCAGTCATTAATGCAAGCATGGTATTTCACGTGAGGTAAATCCAGAGGGCACACGACTTTTTTCGCCTCCTCGATGCTCGTTGGACACTTGTTCCCCGTGGGAAGACGGTCGTGCCAGAATGCCATGTTCTCATCGTAGCTCGCATCGGTCCATCGGTGTTTTGTCTTCATCTCGAGGGTCCTTAACGTTACGTTCAGACGGGTATCCTCGCTC
This sequence comes from Alopecurus myosuroides, assembly GCA_028641055.1. NCBI lineage: Eukaryota > Viridiplantae > Streptophyta > Magnoliopsida > Poales > Poaceae > Alopecurus > Alopecurus myosuroides. The sequence continues at coordinate 118,918,805 of CM054062.1, forward strand.
ACGCATCCTTCATACAATGGAGTAACGGCGTCTATCTCCAGTTGCGACAACTTCGATTTCTCTCTAGCAGCAGCTCTGGTGTTGCTAGTCTCCTTGAGAAGCAGAGCTTGGACATGAGGGTCCCGCACCCAGTCCGACGACGATGTCACGACATCTTCATCATGATGTCCTTCGTCTTGATTATGATCATGTCCGACATCTTCATCACGATGTCCTTCGTCTTGATTATGATCATGTCCTTCATCTTGATCATTATGTCCTTCATCATGTCCGGGCGACTCTTCATCTTCATCACTTGTCGGGTAAAGAGTGTAGCCATCCATAAAACCACGACGGATAAGGTGCGACTCCAAGTCACCAGAATCGTATCTGATCAAGTGTTTCAGTTTGCATCTTCGACAAGGACATCTTATCTCCGTCATGCTATTTCGAAATATTTCGTCCGTCGCATGTTTCATAAATCTAGCCACGGTGCCTGTGCTTATATGCATGGTTGCCTACATAGTAAAAAAAGATCAAATGAAAAATTAATTAGAATCAAATTACGTAATATATGGATATATGATGCATGCACATGGTCGTCGACGGAAAAATTCGGCATGACCTATGCTAAAAATAGGACATTCTCGGAGTGCGTGGTCGCCGAAATGGAAATCAATCAACATTTTGGCAACACATGTCAACTCATTTTTAAGACATCCACAAATTTCATCAAAAATACGCAACACAATTTCGCATATATGTATATATGCAACCATATATATGAATCTTTTGTGACAACGCACGGCGCCGACACACATACGTACATACAACACATATACATATCGTCCCTCCAACAACTCACCAACTATAGATCTTGCCGACACGAGACCGAGAGAGTACGTTTGTATGTGGCTATAGAAAGTGAAAAGATGGAAGGGAAAGTGGTAATAAAGTGAGAGATGGGGGTGGAGACAAATGTTTACTAGATTCCCCACACATATATATCAAATAAAATAGGTTAAATAAGTTTTAAATGGTGGGAAAATGGGGGAAATGAGGTTGTGAGGAGATGGGGGGCGACCAGATCTAAAATGGGGTGGAGATATGGGGGGATGGGAGGTGGGGGGTGGTCCCAACCACTTAAATTCGTTCCAGGTATACCCGTGACGCACATCATATTCGGCACGTCACGGCTATGTTGGGTACCCGCGGCGCACGTTCCAGTGGTGCGTCAAGGCTATAGATGCCACCCGTGGAAAAGATAGCCGTGACGCACCACTGAAATGTGCGCCGCGGATACCCAACATAGCCGTGACGCACCGCTGGGTTGGTGCGTCGCGGGTATGCCTCGGAGGCTCGCCACCCCGGCCCCACACATAGGCGCGACGTGCCTTCCATTTGGTGCGCCGCGGCTATGCCTTTAGGCGCGACGCGCAGAAACGTGGTGCGCCGCGGGTAATAGGCGTGACGCGCCAAATGTGATGTGCGTCACGGGTATCATCACTCCTATAGCCATTTTCCTAGTAGTGGGAGCGGGAGCACTCGGCGTGATATCCAGCACGCGATGGGATCATCTCGGCAGAATTCCTCATCCTGCAACTCGGCAAGGCGCTGCTCTATCTGGACAACATCATCGATCTTGTTCTTGGGGTTGTAGCCCCAATTCTGTTGGGTTGGACTGGCATTCTTCCACTTCGGGAGCCCTATTCGGTCCTGGATTGGCTTCCCTTCTTTGGTGGCGACATTCTTGACGTAGAGGAAGCTGCGTTGCCACTTGCGCACCGTCTCCAGTCCCTTGACGCGCGGGTGATGGCCAGTGGTGCGCTGCACCATCATGGCGCATCCCGTCTGCGTCATCGAGCGGGCGTTCTCAGTATGTCCTGGGTTGGGGATGCTTTGCTTCCGGAAGAAGAAGTAGCGTGCCCAACTATGGATAGTTGGGTAGACGCCGAGAAAAGCTTCGCAGACCACGGCATGAATGGAGAGCATGACCATGGCGTTGGGGGGGGGGGGGAGATGATGTGGCTGGAGGCTGAAGTTCTTGAGGAACTCGGAGAAGAAGTCAAAGATTGGGAGGCGAAATCCGCGCTTGAAGTGCGCGAGGAAGACGACGAACTCGTCCTTCTCTGGCGTGGGGATGATCTCGCTGCCTGGCTGCCTGCACCTCACGCCGGGAGGGACGCGGCGGGTGTTGACTAGCCACTGGCAGTCCTCTGCCGTGACCTCCGATCCCTCCCATCCGGCGCGGGCGGCGGCATCGTCTTCTCCGCGGGCCATGGAGGCGGAAAGGTGTGCGCGAGATTGGAGTGGTGGATTGAGTGTAGGAGTTGCTCTCTGTCTTTCTGGCGGCGCGTGGAGCAGCGGCGCAGCAAGGCTTTGCGGTGGCGGCGTGCTCGACGGCGGCGGAGAGGCGAGGGGGCGTGAGATTGGAAATGGCTGGAAAGAGAAGAAGGGGGCGTCGAGAGGGTATTTATCTCTCCCCTCGAGTTGCCGTTACCAGCGGATTAATCGGGATCGATCGTGCACAGAGATCGTGCGGCATGGACTGCGCGCCGGTTAGAAACGCACACAGCGGATATCGCGCGCGTAACGGGCGCAGTTAATCCCACGTCGAGATCGTGGGCACTTTAGTGTGGTTGAAGTGACTTAACAGGCTAGTGGGTCGGGGGTGCAGTTATTGGCGCGTGGCCTGTTGTACTCCAGGCACCAAGGCGTCGGGGGCACAGGGGTGTGACATGTGCCCCGTAGCGACACGCAGAGGTGGATTCGCACCGTTTGAGCGGGATTGTGTTTCGATATTTCACTAAGTCATTTTACTCGGCATCACAGAGGAAAAATACTGCTATTCGGAGAAGCAGAAATGCAAGCAAGAATGGAAGGGCCGTGTGGAGGAGCTACTCGGCCCCTTTCAGTTATGAAGAGAAGGATTGTTTTAAGCTGGCAGGGCCCAGTGAACGAGTTCGCAGGACTCTACCAGCTTCGGGGACTAATGTCGGGGGGTTACCCCCGAGTAGGGGTAAGGCAAGTGCTAAAGGCAAGGTCAAAGGTGCTGTTTGACCGGGTAGATGGCTATCCGGTACTCGCTACCCGGTAGGTTTCTATCCGGCCGTACCCACCAATGGCCCAGAGGAGAAATCAAGCAAGTTACATTCATCCGAGTAAAGAAGTTGGTCCGAGTAGAGGGAGTGAGTTCCTACTCGGGCCAGAAGTCAATGGAGCCATTCTGACAAGGGATCCCGCGTATCCTGCGTCCGTACCGGCGTGCGGTTCAACTTACGGAGCGCGTGATTATCCGCGCTACGGCGTGGCTAAATTGCGGTAGGCGCCTGTCAAGTCCTGTCACCGACAGAGGGGACAGGACAGGGCTAGGGGCCTACCCTATCTCACTGACAAGGGTGGACAGGTCCCATCTCCGAACGGCGTGACGACTTACGGCGCCCGCGTCAGCGAGAAGCCGGAAGCGTGCTCTGTTCTGCAGTGCTCCTGTCTTATCAACTGTACCTTTTAGTCTTATTCTATTCGGCTGGGCACCAGTATATAAGGTGCCCTGCCCCCTCCTGTGAGAGGTTAGACACTAGACGTCGCCGCAGTCGCTGCACATTCCAGAGGCAACACTAAGAGAGAACTTGAGAGCTAGAGTGGCTACTCGGCTGAAGGCCTGATTTGTATTGTGGCTACTCGGTAACATACATATAGAGAGAAAGGCAGGAGTGGGGGTGTTACCTCCACACGAGGGCCCTGAACCTGGGTAAGATCTTGTTGTTTGCAGTGCTTGTGAAATCCCACACGCGGCTACTCGCCGTGTGATCCTCCCCGAGCACCTCCAACGTCCATCGGCCCCAAACATTAGCCATCCCATGGCATCTGCCGTGATACCACCGGGTTTTGCAAGGGTTGCTTTGATTTGATTTGCTTTGGAACACAAGTCTTTGAACTTGATTTTCCTTTTATGCCCTGTGTTCCCGTTATGTTAATTTGCCTTGATTTCCTAGTGAACTGAATGTTATGTGTGTGGTGAGACAGCGTGGTGAAGCTATCTATCATATTATGCTTATTATTGCTTTATCTATTGTCTCTATGCATGTATGTATTTTGTTCACTAGTAGTTGATCTAGAGGGCTTTGTTTGTAAAACATAGGGGGAGCTCACAATGTGAGTGCTCTATCTTTTTCAAACAAAGCATAGCTGTGATTTTATTGAAAATATGTGTGTTGTCATCAAACACCAAAAAGGGGGAGACTGAAAGTGCAAACGCGCTTAAATCATCTTGTTTTGGTGTTTGTTAACAACACATGTATCCTTAAGTGTGTTGATGTATTTCAGGGCATGAACAACATATTTGATATGGTGGTATTGAATTACAAAAAGATGCAAAGGATCTGGATTTGTTTCTGCTGGAATTTATTCCAGGACGGAGTCTCCGGTCCCCAGACCGGAGTCTCCGTTGTGAAGAAATACGCCGGACATGGTTCTCTGGAAAACTGGTGTTGCCCGCGGTACCCAGACCGGAGACTTACCGTAGATACACCGGAGTCTCCAGTGTGGGGATTTCTCTGAAGAATCTGGCTAAGTCGAAACTAGTGTCGTCCGCGGTACCCAGACCGGAGACTTACCGGAGATTGTCCGGAGTCTCCGGTGTTTCTGGTACTTGTTGCTCTCGATCGAGCTCAGACATCCTCTGGCTACAGGCGTGAATACACAAGGTGGATTAGGCCGGAGTCTCCGTTCTTCTTACCGGAGTCGACGGACTGGTTCTTTTCTAAAAGTTTTTGGAGGTGGAGCAAGTTGGTGTCGCCCGCTGCATCGACACCGAAGACAGTCCGGAGAATGTCCGGAGTCTCCGGACTTGGGATCTGCGGAAACTTCAGACCGGAGTCTCCGGTCGTTACACTGGAGTCCCCGGTGTAAGTTTGGCAGAAATGCCCCCAACGACTCAAAACTTTATGAGGGGTATAAATACCCCCTCCCCTCCACCTACCTCCAGCTAGCTCGTCCAGAATTAAACTCACCATTGTTGGAGCTCCCCCACCTTGCTAGATCTCCCAATCCCTCCACCCAAAATCCTTGATCTTTGGAGGATTGAAGGAGAAGGCCCGATCTACGTCTTCACCAACCGGATTTCATTTCCCCCCTCATTTGCTTGAGGGATATGTGCCTAGGGTTTCCTCTTGTGGAGAACCTAGGCTTCTTGCTACTTTTGGTGATTTGTGAGTGTTGGGAGCCCCCAATTTGGTTGTGGGTGTGTGCCCCAAAGTTGTTTGTAAAGGATTCTATTCCCGCCTCAAAGGGGATCAATAGTGGAAGGTGAACAAGGCCTTTGTGGCGGGGTTCATCGGAGAATAGGGTGAGACCTTTGTGGCGTTGAGTAGACCTTCGTGGCGAGCTCACACCCCTCCAACGAGACGTACTCCCTTTATAAGGAGGAACTCAGGAATACTTTGTGTCTCCGCGTGCTTCCGATCGGTTATCTCGTTCCCTTATTATTTACTCACTTGTGTTGCATTTATTGTGGCACTAGTAGCATTTATTGTTGTATTAGTTGCATTAATTGCTTTCCTTGTCATATAGATAAATTCACCTTAGTTGCACTATCTAGAGAATTTACCTTTGTGTCAAGCCTAAACTATAAGAAAAGTTAAAATTGGTCGTAGCACCTATTCACCCCCCTCTAGGTGCCCATATTATACTTTCACATGTTCTTCCAGTTGTCGATGGTTTTTGCCGACAAGCCCTCGATCCACAGGCGTGCTGTATCCACCAACATGAGGGGTAGGAAACACACGACACCATCATTGTTTCCGCTGTTATTGGTAATGATGGTGAGGTATTCTAGCAGCCACTAATCTGGGCTGCCAGTTCCATCGTATTTTCCGAATTATTTGGTGACATTCTCAATTGTAGCTTGGAGAACTAAATGTCAAATTCCATTCGCAAAACAATTTGGACCCTGGTACACCTTGTCTCTGGTTGTGTTTAACTCATTAATATGAGTGCGGGGTCAAATATCATGGTTGGATCCCTGGATCCGTGTTGGTTAGACTCGTTGTGTCAGAACCCGCTGTGCCAGGGTTTGGTCTGGTTACAGTCATTTCCTCCTCCGCGAGATGGCAGAGGCGATCGGGACCTATCGCGACAAGCTGGAGGCACATAACTGTCATGGTCCGTATCACTATGAGGAAGTGGCTGCCATGGAGGTGACATGTCCTGCCCATTTCTTCCTTTCGAAGGCAGTTGCGCGCCATGCTTGTTTTCCTTGTTGGGCCGATCTTCCCTCTCACAACGCTTTTCGCCTTTCCTGGGTTGATGCTCCTAGTCGTGGTGCCTATCGTGGGGAGGCTATGTGTCCTTCTTATGGCGGAGATTGACATCGTCTTTACGGTGTCCCTTGTTGCCTTTATCAACACAATTGTTTCAGTTAGACCCTGTTTTTTACGCCTCATTATGCCACTTTGGGTTCGTCTTATCTTATTTGGGGTCCTTGCTACCCCCTTGTCCCGGTGGCTGTTGGAGTCACGAGAGAAGCTCGAATCACCACCTCCACGTATGCATAAACCAGATTGCTCGACGAGACGGCCGGAGCGCTCCTCGGCGATTGCCTGTTGTTCCACTGTTTTGCCGAGTATGACCTTGGCTTATATCAACTTATCTTTTTCAGAGTATTTGTATTTTGTTAACACAAGAAGGCTTCCCAACATTGGCGACAAGAGTGATGTACAACAGATGTCCATTCCGATCAATGTGTGTGGCCTCCTTTTGCCAGTTAATGGCTGGCCTCTCCTTGGTATGATGGCCAGTTGTGAACCGCGCTGAGAGCCTACGATTGACCGTTTCCTCAAGGAAGCTCCGAATGATTTTTTTTGACATAATCTATCGCCTCTTCGCCATCTTCTCTCAAGTTAGGTGGTCTACCCTATGACACCTAACCTTCTCATCTCCAAATAATTAGGGGTTTCATCCTTGCTGATGGTTTTACTCAGCTACTCAAATTCGTCTTCTAAGTCTTCATCCATGTCATAGGGTTGTATTTTCTCGAGTTTTTCGTCCTCGAGTGGCTTTTGGCTGGCGAAGCCTTTCTCGCGTAGCGATTTTATGCCGTGTCGTGTCCTCCGTTTCCTGGACGATGCTATTGCCGACGTCGATTTTTTCCTGTTCGAGGGTTACGTCCGCCACGTCTTCTCCATTTTCCACTTCTTTGGCAGTAGGAGGAATAACAAGGGCGTTCATTAGGACCTCATGATTGCCGCTAAATTTCCTAACTATGCGAGCGAACCCGCTGTCAGTACCGTCTTAAAATTCTGCGCCATCATCGAAGTGAATGGTGGACGCAGATTCGGCTTCTGAGTCTACTCATGTTTTTGGAACAAAGAGTATGGACTTAGGCTCGGAGTCGCCCCGCTTAGGAGCGGACTCCATGTTAATGACGCCGACGAAGTGAAAGTCGGACGCCGCACTCTCCTAGGAAAGAATAACGCCAATTTCGGATTCTGTGTTGTAGCGATGTAGATCCCGATCGGCCGCCATATATGTGAATGCCATATCACATATGTCTTCTGCACCAATCTCATAATAGATAGGGTGGAGGGTGGGCGAAGCCGATGAATATCCCGATGTCGCCGATCGGGATAAGGTAAGCGCTAACGAGATGGTTGTTCCATGACATGTATGCTTCGTTGTCCGTGATGTAGCCGATGTTGCCCCTGACGATGACAATTTCGACGGTGATGGTTTCATCGATGCCTCCGAGAGACCTCGCCCGAAACGAGACCACGGACGATGCTGGCCCCATGGTGCGCGCCAACTGTCGGTGTATCGGGAACGCACTCACATGGTGGGGTGCCATATCCTAGAGGCAGAACGTGGGGCTGACATAGGCGGCTCCGGTGACAGGATTGCACTTGATTTACTCAGGTTCATGCACCACTACGGCGGCAGTTCCCTAGGTCGTGTTATAAATCAATGTTAGGGGAAAGCCAAAGTATATGTTTTTCGCGAAAATACAAAAGATTTGTGTTTCGATACATTAAGGCTGGGCCTAGGGCATATAAGACTGCTCCTGCTCCTAACCAACCGAGGAATGGAACTCTAGACTAAGCCAGTTTTCTTTCCTCCTCATTGTGCTCCAAGGCCGGACCTCCGTCTTGAGTCCACCTTAGCCGACGGATTCTCTCTCAACCTACTAGGGCGCCCCATGAAGCCTACTGGCTCACAACTGATGGGCCGCACTAGGCTTTATCCTATGCCGGAGGGATACCCATTTGGCATATATCGACACGAACTTTGAAAATTTTAATCAAATATAGAGAAAAATAACAATATCTACATTATAAACTTAATATTACTCCCTCCGATCCATATTAATAGGTGCTAAAGTGGATGTATCTAGCAATAAAACATGTCTAAATAAATCCACTTCAGCACCTATTAATATGGAACGGAGGGAGTATTGAAATTATCCTCAAATATATTTGGGTATTCACATTTGATATTATAGTTTTTTTTTTCACGTAATTGATCAACCTTTTGAAAAAACAGATGGAATACTTGTTCCCTCCGGGATACCAAAGATACAAGCTATTATTTCTCGCTTACCGAAAAACATCTATACCCGATAACGTTTCTTTGGTAGGGATGGATAGTGGCGACGCGGTACCTTTCTTCGCTGAAAACCGCACACGGGCAAAACAAAACAAAGAACACAGAGGAAAAGGAAAACGAAAGGCAGGTAGTAAAAAATAAAAATCCGCCGTTCTCACCTGACCCGGAGCTGCGGGCGAGGCGTGTAAAATACATAGAGGAAGCAAAGTCGGAGACGAAGATTCTATTCGCCTCCTACTGCTCCCTCTCCTCGCTTTTGCTCGCAGAGTCGCAGTAGTCTCGTTTCCTCCGCCTCCTCCCTCGGTCTCCGCTTCCCCTCCGGGGGTCGTCTTCCCCAGGATCCTTCTCTTTGACGCGCCGCACCGCGCCCGGGCGGCGGCGAGGCGGGAACAAGGAACCTTGGTAAAGAAGACAGGATAATTCGTCTTGTTCTTCGATCGATTGATGAGCGGCAGGCCGCAGTGGCGGCGACGACGATGAGGGCGGATCTCAGCACTATCCAGCAGACGCTCACGCCGGAGGCGGCGGCGGCGCTGGCACGAGCCATGGACGAGGCGGCGCGGCGGAGGCACATGGCGACCACGCCGCTCCACGTCGCCACCGCGCTGCTCACCGCGCCGACTGGCTTGCTGCGCCAGGCCTGCGCGCGGGCCGCGGCCGGGGGAGGCGCTGCCGCTGCCTCCGGTGGCGCTGGCGCGCACCCTCTCCACTGCCGCGCTCTTGAGCTTTGTTTCTCCGTCGCGCTCGACAGGTTGCCTGCCTTGGCGGGGAACTCTAAGGGAGGAGGGGCGGCTGCGCCTCCCGTGTCGAACGCGCTCGTTGCGGCGCTCAAGCGCGCGCAGGCCCAGCAGCGGCGGGGCTGCCCGGAGGCGTCGCAGCAGCCGCTCCTCGCCGTTAAGGTCGAGCTGGAGCAGCTCGTGCTCTCTATCCTCGATGACCCTTCCGTCAGTCGCGTCATGCGCGAGGCGTCCTTCTCCTCTGCCGCCGTCAAGAACACCATCGAACAGTCCCTCACCTCGCCCTCCCCGTCCTCTTCCACCGCCGTCTCTAGCCCCGCGGCGACACCGACCCCGTTCTCCCCGTCCCACTCCCCTCTCCCTCGCGCCGGCCCCGCCAACGCCTACCTCAACCCTCGCCTCGCGGCGGCGGCCGCTGGAGTCGCCGGCGGGGACGATGCGCACAAGGTGCTTGACGTCATGCTCAAGCCGGCGCGCCGCAACCCAGTGCTCGTTGGAGACGCCGGCCCGGACGCGATGCTCAAGGAGGTAACTCGGAGAATCCCAACGGCAAGGTCCCCTGGCCTTGCTTCCGCGAAGATCCTGCCGCTGGAGGCGGAACTCGCCAACCTCGCCAGCGACAAGGTGGCCATGGCAGAGAGGATCGTGGAGCTAAGCGCCGTGGTCGAGAGGCTCGTCGATGAGCACGGTGGGGTGGTTCTTGACCTCGGGGACCTCAAGTGGCTGGTGGAAGGCCCCGCCGCAGCGTCGTCGGAAGGGGGCAAGGCGGCCGTTGCTGAGATGGGGCGTCTGCTCAGGCGTTTCGGGCGCGGCCAAGTGTGGGCCGTCGCCACGGCAGCGTGCGCCACGTACCTGCGCTGCAAGATCTATCACCCAGGGATGGAAGATGAATGGGATCTCCAAGCGGTGCCGATCGCCCGCAGCACGCCGCTTGCTGGACCTGGTCTGAGGTGCGTCTGCCTTGATGTTCAACTTCTTTGTTGGGTCTAACATGTCTGGTCTTTGTGCAATTTCTTGATCCCTTGATTATTGCTACTTATTCTGTGGTTTCAGCTCATTTTATTTTTATTTTGAGGAGATGGAGAACTTTGATAATGATAAACAACCAGTTTTTTCAGTTTACTGCGATAGGCTCTATCTTATAAGAGCGATTGTTGCTCTTTTTGTAGCAGTAGTAGCCTTGTAGTGCTTCAAGTTTTGCAATTCACCCTTTGTATTTTAATTCCGGAGATGTGAAGAGTTTTTGAATTATGTTAGGCCTGGAGGCAGTGGAATTCTCAGCAACTCTGGGGGGATGTTTTCGCCGATGCTCCGGCCTACGCCAGTGATAGTGACGCCTCTCACATGGCCACCAGGCGGTGATCGTACTCCCATCTGCATGCTTTGCAAGGATGGTTATGAGCATGAGCTCGCCAGACTTACAGGAGAGCAGAAAGACAAGCCAGTATCCGGCTCTGAGGCTACCAACCCTGGTTTGCCACACTGGCTGCAGCGCAGCAGTGATAAAAATCAGGTTTGTGTTTCTCCATGCTCAATCTCCACAAAGCCACTCTTGCTCTATTGAAATCCTGATTGATATAATCCTTCGCGTTCTCTATAGTCGAAGGCACACATGTTGATATGGAAGAGGAACACAGATGAACTTGAGAAGAAATGGCGTGAGACCTGTGCCCGCATCCATTCGACCCGTGTTGGAGCACCAGCAGTCTCCGTGCCATTGGTCTCATTGGGTCCACGCCCATGTGTCGAGCCCAAATTGGCAACTGCAAGGGGTGCTGCTATTCCGACTCTTAAGATGAACAGCAATTGGGAGAAGCCAGCAGCCGCTCCGACACTTGAGCTTCGCAAGAGCCCGCCAAGAAGCCCGGTGAAAACTGACCTTATGCTTGGTCGCTTGGACCCTGTCGTTGATCCTACCGTGGAGAAAGAGCAGAAGGAAAATTATGAGGGGCTAACTGCCATGCAGAAGGCTAAGATAGCTGGAATTTCGGATATTGATTCCTTCAAGACGCTCCTCAAGGGACTGACAGAGAAGGTTAGCTGGCAGTCTGATGCAGCTGCAGCCATCGCTTCTATTGTGATACAATGCAGATCTGGAAGTGATAATCGTCGAACCCTTCGAACAAGAGGCGACATATGGCTTATGTTTGTTGGCCCTGATCAGGCAGGTAAGCGGAAGATGGTGAACGCACTGTCTGGGCTGATGGCAAACGCAAGACCAGTCATTGTGAACTTTGGTGGTGACTCCCAGTTGAACAGGATTAGGAATGGTGGACTGAACGTGGGTTTCTGGGGGAAAACTGCGCTCGATTGGGTCACTGAGGCAGTTCGGCAGAACCCATTCTCAGTGATTGTTCTCGAAGGCATTGATCAATTGGACACAGTTGTTTGTGGAAAAATCAAGTGGGCAATGGAGACAGGACGCCTTCCGGACTCTCGTGGCCGTGATGTCAACCTTGGCAATGTCATCTTTGTTCTTACTACCAACTGGGTACCCGAGGAACTTAAAGGGCCAAACGTCGATAGTTTGCTCCAAGGTGAAGGAAGGATGTTGGAGATAGCAAGCACTAGTTGGCAGCTAGAGCTCTCGATTGGGGACAAGCAGATCAAGCACCGAGCAGATTGGCTATGTGATGACTTTCGCCCTGCAAAGGTAGCAAAAGAATTGTCCAGTGCTCATAGTCTCTCTCTCGACCTCAATTTGGCAGTTGGTGCCTTGGATGACACTGAGGGTTCCCATAACTCCAGCGATGTATCGGTGGAGCAAGAGCAAGAGAAAGGGCAGGTTGCAGTCCTGTGTTCAACGCCGGCTCCTGACTGCGATTTATTGGAACTTGTTGATGATGCCATTGTGTTTCGACCAGTCGACTTTGGTCCATTTAGGAAGAATATTACCGATTGCATATCAGCACAATTTGAGTTGGTCATGGGAAGTAGTAACTTGTTCCGAATCGATGAAGATGTCATTGACCGCATGGTTAGCAGTACCTGGCTCACCGAGGAGAAGATCGAGGACTGGGCCGGTAAAGTACTTGCGCCAAGCATTGAGCAATTGTGGCACAATGTGAAGCATGATAATGCACGTACTGTCATCCGTCTCGCATCAGTTGTGGAAAAGGCATCGCCAAGGTGGGGTGGAGGAAAGGAAGGGCTACCGGCGGCAATAACGATTGCCATCGATGGCATGTAGAGGGCATTGGAGAAAGTAAATTCTTTGTCCGGTAGATATGTAAATATTGGGGCAACTCTCTTGTTATAAGCAGGTTGAGGGAGGTAAACTGTCTGAAGTACATATGAAAGGGAGGTGAATATCCTTTGACTACCAAATAGGCAGGAGGTTATAGATCTGATAACACCCAAATGTGGTTTATAGTTTTGATATATTTATAGCTATGTTCCTTTGAACAGAAATTTGATATTTTTCTATTTCCTCTTCATATTGTTGCGAGGGTGGACAGTTTAGAGGAAGTAAATGCTGATACTAGCTATGTTTGTTTGTTCGTGCCCTGATGAAACAGCGAATCCGCTCAAATCTGTGCATCTAAGGCATGTGCCAATGTGACATCGACCATGAATCAAGTTCCTAAGATATGAATACATTAAAAAAAGGTATTTACTCTGTTCCAATCAGTGCAAATATATTCCCAGTGTTCTTGGATGTTTCTGAAAGTCTTGATGAATCTCAAATCTTGTTACTTCAATTTTAATCTTGTCGGGAACTAATAGATTCACCTATAGGTGTCATCTAATTGTATTGGTGCCTAGTGTAATGTACAGTATATCTATTTGGCAAAAGGTTCATGCACTTAACAATTTAAATAAACAGGGAAACATGGTCATCAAATTGGCCAAATCTTCTCACGTAGCCTTCAACATGGTCTTCTAGTCTGGAACTGTTATTTCCCATATTTTGCTCGGTTATCCTTCTTAAACATCGTTTTCATGATTCTAATAAAAAAAATGAATCTTGGCCACACCGTCGTCCTTATCGAACCCTGCTTTCACAAATTTCTGAAAATCTTTTAATATGATAATTCCACGGGCATATATTCTCAGTTTCTCACGGCTTTGCACTATGACGACATTGCGCACCCGCTTTCATATGTTTATTTAATATACCATGTTAAAGGTTACCATACAGATCACCATCATTAACTGCTGTCATTCCCTTTTTCGAAATATTGCGCTGTGTATTCTTTTTTTTTCTGTACCCTCTCTCTTGAATCATCAAAATATTATATAGTACTCCCCCGTTTCATCATATAAAACGTTTTATGATGCTATACTAGCTTCCTAAACCGTGTTATATTGTTTTTCTTTATCTTTTTCAAGGATACAATTTGGGAGGTGTACCATTTTCGTAAAAGGAGAGGCCAAGAGCCCGATTTAAAACGGGTTGGTGCCAAGCACGAACCCATCCACGAGATCACCACATGTGGATCACTCACCAACCATTCATCTATCCTACTCCCTTATTTTACTAAGCATTCAGCCTCTAAAGAGACATGCCGCTCTCTAGCATTCAGCCTCGTCCCTTATTTTACTAAGCACTATCCCCCACCTCTGGTCTTTGCGCCCTGAAAGAAGATGTCTTTGTGGTGCCTCCATATGCTCCAGCTCGTGAGCGCGATTGCCGTCCAAGTGTCGCGGTCCCTCCACACGCTCTGTAGCCAGTTTGTCAGGTGGCCATCCGGGTCTGGCGCCATGAGGTTAATACCCCACTTCCATCCAAGGGTTCCCAGATTTCCCGAGCGAAGACGCAGCCAAGCACGGGGGAGAGGGGGTATGGGAGTCCACAAGGGCTCAGTCTGTCTGCTGTCCAACATCTACCCCGAGTCGGCAACCACATGAAGACCTTACACTTGGCTAGGGCTCGTGAACGCCAGATCTCCTCAGCACCCCTCATCTCCGTACGTCCTACGAAAAACGCTTTGTAGGCCGATCTCGTAGAGTACTCGTTGTTTGCTTCCCGGTTCCACTTAAACACATCATCCATGCCCTCTGTAAGCGTGACGTCCACTAGCTCGTCAGCCAAGAACAACAGCTCATGCAGTTCAGGGGCCAAAAGATCCGGTGGGACATCCTCAAGCCATCCCCCTTGCGGTCCTTCCCGGATAAGATTGTTCCTTCTTGCTCTTTTCGAGACCCGCTTGAGGAGATTGGGTGTGAGATGTGCCACCCTGCCTCCTACAAGACACATGTCAGTCTAGAACAACGTGGTGGCTCCATCCTCCACGATCGAGACAACTGCTTGCCTCAAAAAGCTGCCTCACTACTAGAGGCACCTAAATGTTGAATTCCTACCATAGCTTCGTTCCATCCACTTTGTTGAGCCAGAGCTACCTAGTACGAAGGGCTTGGTTCATCATGCGTAGGTTAGGAATACCAAGGCCGCCAATCTGCTTGGGCGTGCAAACGTGATCCCGTGCTACCAAGCAATATTCACCATGAATGTCTTTTTTTTCCCTTCCTAAGGAAATCTCTGAGTATCTTTTCCATGGCCACTAGTGTCTCCACCGATTTGTAGAGAGACATCATTGTGAAAATCGGGGTAGCCGCGAGTGTGGTTTTGACAAGCTCCAGTTGGCAGTCTAGGTTGAGAAGCCCGACCCTCCATCCAGGCAAATGGTCCGCGACCCCATCAATTAGGTAGTGAAGTTGCGCGGTGTAGGTTTTTTAGGCCTAGGGGCAGCCCTAGGTATTAGGGGGGAATGACAGCACCGGGCAGTAAATTGTTTGCTCCACCAAAGTAATCTCCGCCTCTCCGCAGCTAATAAGGTGCGCCCAACATTTGTTTAGGATAGTAAACAGTTCGGAAGCCACACCGAAGTCTTGAAGTATCGCAACGAAGACCCAAAGATCCTTGGGGAACGGCCCGAGGAAGTTCACCACATCATCGGTGTAGATAGAAGTACGCTGTCTGAGCCCTCTAAGGGATATAGGGGGTGGGGTCAAAAGTCCAAGCGTTGTGGCTTTCTCAATCAGGAACTGGAGGACCTCCATGAAGGTGATGAATAGCTGCGGTGAGAGGGGATCTCCCTGTTGTAGTTCACGTATTTTGAAGATTTTTCCACCTAGTGTTCCGTTGAGGAGAATCCTTGGAGGAGGTCGACAAGAGGACACAAATCCACACAATCTCGCCAAAGCCAGCTTTCGTAAAATTTCCAGCAAGAAGGACCAGTTAATGGTGTCAAATGCCTTAGTGATATAAGGCTTGAATAACACCAATGGGATTTGTAAGTCGTTCCTTTTTGTTATCTTATCTGTACCAACATAAAGTTGTCGTGAAGGCATCATCCACGAAAAAAGGTGACCTTGTGTCCACCGATCAGGCTAGGGAGGACCGGCGTGACTCTGCAGGCAAGCACCTTAGCCACTAATTTAGCTATCACGTGAATCAGGCTGATGGGGAGATACTCCCGAATCTCATGCCCTCCTGGAGTTTTTGCGAGTAGCGTGACGAAGGCTTGGTTGAGAGCACCAAAGCCCCTCATGTCAAGCCGTGAGATTGATCTAAAAGCTTCCATGACATCTTCCTTGATTATTCCCTAGTAGTAGACGAAGAATCTGTTGGAGAAACCATTTGGGCCCAGTCATTGTCTAGCGGCATGCTCTAGATTGCCGTCTAAAGGGCCAACATAGTAGAATAACAAAAAAAAAATCTACTCACGATAACCAGAAACAAGCCAGAATCTATTTCTATGCAGATATGAAGTAACGGAGAAGATCGGAGATCATACCCTAGAAGTTTGAAAGAGGGGATTATGCACAAGCGTTGATGATGAAGCCGTACGAAGCTGACCTCAAGGTCCGGAGGTCGATGGCGAGACGACTCTAGCACCAAAAGTATGATTCCTCGCAGGTATTACACACGTACGGTGTAACCGATGCTCCTGAAGCTCCAATCCAGAAAAGCAGCGGAGTTAAAGAGAAGGACCAGAGAAAACACTACACGGCGGCGGGTATAGAGAGGGGAACCTCGACTTTCGCGCAACTCCAAAATATGGGAACCATGGGAAGAGAGAAGAGAGAGAAATTGTGTGCCAAAAGGAGAGGGGTGCCTCTCTTTATATAGGAGATGGAGGAGGGGGTTCCCTAGGCTTAGCCATGTGGGACTAATGCCCACATGGTGCGTCGACCAAGGGGGAATCCGCATCCCCATGGGCCACCAAGGGCCCATGCGGCTGGGGCTCCTCCCTCTCTCCTTTTCTCTTTTTCCCCTAATGGGTCTCTTTTTCTATTAACGCCCATACATGAAAAATGGCTTTGTTAATTATATAATTTTTTAGTTATTAATTACACTAGTTAATAATAAATACACATTTTTAATTTATTCGAACATCGAAACATCTTTCGTTGCCCTCGAATCTCCATCGGATAAATCCCAAACTATTCCGGACTTGTTCTCCCTTATTTTTTCTCCTACCAGCAATCAATCTATCATCGATTACCCTTAGGCGTGACACCCTAACAGTTCCAGATCACTACAGACATGATCGAGATCCCTCTCCGATCAATGACCAAAGTGAGACCTGGACTCCCTCTCTTTGGTCCCTGTGGAATCTACAATTATCTCCGTCGTTGAACCTTAAACGGAAGTTCCCCTACCTTTTGTCATTGATACCTGGTTTATCCAAGATTCGTTTTCCGGTATCTCCATACATAGTATGATCTCATTATCGAAAAAACCAATCTACTCATTACCATGATGTTTCATCCCCGTGACCTAGTCACATGCTTGCAAGCATTTATCGATACAAACACCGCTGAGTGGGCCCATAGTATCTGTCCGTTATCCGGATTGACCAATCCCGCTCTTGATGATATGCCTATCGCTCCGTTTATTCAGTATACACCTTTATAGCCACCCTATGAATTTGATGACGTAGGGTGTAAATTCATAACCCCAGGGATAGCAATTAAATATCATGTTACGGTCGGAGGTTTGGGTACTACGTTTTCTGTATATTTATTAAGTCGGGTGTGTGTCCATCACATCATTGAACCAATGATGTGACTCCATTATCATTGACGTAATTTCCCATGATCATGAAACCTTGATCATATGTTGGCCAATGTACTAGTTGAATAGAGGCTTACTAGGGACATGCTTTTGTTTCATATCACACATGCATTAATGTTTCCGCTTAATACAATTATAGCATGATATAAAACATGTTATGAACAAATTGAGATATGATAAATATAACTTTTATTAATTGCCTCTAGGGCATATATCCTTCGGTCTCCCACTTGCACTAGAGTACAATTACATCTAGTTTACATCAGGAAATATTTTAACACCTATTACATCTCGGTGTTTATGAAAACTCTTTTGAGGGATGACTTTTGTTAACGGATTTGCTATGTTCAGGTCCGTATGTATTTTGCAAATCTTCACGAATCCATCCTGGACATTTTGTCTTATCACTTGGAATCGTCGAAGTATGTGTTTGGCAATGGAGTGATACTAGGCTCCTTCGCGTTAGCAATGTCTCATGTGTTGTCAAAGTAGAGGATCGTAGGGTCTTGCGCACTAGGGAACACTCCAAGCTCGATGTTGATCTTCCTCAGCCAGACAACTTCATTTGACATAGAGTTTGCAACAATGTAATCCGAATCCATTGTAGATAAGACACCACGGGTTGCTTCCCACTTTTCCACCTCACAGCTCCTCTATTCACCAAAAACACATATCACGTTTGTGATTTCAAGTGATCCGGATCTGAACAGAAACTTGCATCCACATAACCTGTTACCTCAAGTTCTTCTGTACATCCTCCATAGACAAAAAATATATCCTTGGTCCTTCTGAGATACTTCAGAATGTTCTTAACAGCTTTCCAGTGATATTCTCCTGGATCACTCTAGAACTTGCTTGTTAAGCAAAGAGTATGGGACACATCTGGTCTAGTACATAGCATGGCATACATGATAGAAAATATGGTTGAAGCATAGGGGATCACATCATTTTCTTTCTTTCTCCAACCGCTTTTGGGCACTGAGTTTTACTCAGTATTCTTCCTTGAACCATAGGCAAAGAACCTTTCTTTGAATCCTTCATGCTGAACCTTTCAACAATTTTATCAAGGTATGTACTCTGACTTAATGTTAATAGGCGCCTTGATCTATCACGATAGACCTTAATGCTGAATACACAAGCAACTTCTCCTAAATTGTTCATTGAAAAATTACAATTCAAATGTTCCTTCACACTATTTATAAGTCTCACATCATCCCCAATCAGTAGTATATCATCCACATATAATACTCGGAAGGGAACTGAGCTCCCACTCATTTTCTTGTAAATACATGATTCTTCACAATTTTGGACAAATCCAAAAACTTTGATCACTTCATCAAAGCAAAGATTCTATCTCAAAGATGCTTGCTTCCGTCCATATATGGAACATTGAAGCTTTCATACCTTATTAGCATTTTGTGGATTTACAAAATCTTCTGGTTGCATCATATACATTTCTTTCTAAATGTTTTCATTCAGGAATGTTGTTTTGACATCCATCTGCCATATCTCATAATCGAAATATGCAACACTCGCTAATAAAATCCGAATAGACTTAAGCATTGCTACGGGTGAAATAGTATCATCATAGTCAACTCCTTGAATTTTTCGAAAACCATTTGCGACAAGTCGAACTTTATAGACGGTTACATTACCGTCAGCATCTTTCTTTTTCTTAAAGATCCATTTATTCTTGACGGCCTTACGACCTTCGGGAATCTCTACCAAAGTCCGCACTATGTTATCATACATGGATCCTATTTAGGATTTCATGGCTTCAAGCCATTTATCGGACTTAGGTCCTTCCATTGCCTGTTTGTAGGTCGCATGTCATCTTGATCATTTGACATGATTGGGTTAACAACAACATGACCGTACCAATCAGGAGTCGTACGTGATCTTTGCCACCCGTGTGGTAAGATAGAATTCTCGACGTTTTCTCCCACTCCATCTGTGGAGGACGTTTCCGGAACATTTCCTGTTGCGCTACTCGGTATTTCAAGATCAAGATCGATTAACCAGTTAAGGTCTATTTTCCTTCCACCTATTTCTCTAGCGAGAAACTCTTTCTCGAGAAAAGCGCCATTTTTAGCGAAAAACATTTTGCCCTCTGCTTTGTTGTAGAAGGTGTATCCAATAGTGCCCTTTGGATACCCTACAAAAATGCAGTTCTCTGTTGGCTCGAGTTTGTTATGTTGTAGTTTGTTAACGTAAGCCTCACAACCCCAAACCTTTAGAAACGATAACCTGGCTTCTTCCCATGCCATAACTCATATTGTGTTGTTGCCATGGATTTGGTTGGTGACCTATTTAAAATGAATTTAGTTGTTTCTAACACAAAACCCTAAAATGATATAGGCAAGTCAGAAAGAGACATCATAGACCCCGCACAATACAATAAAGCACAATTCGTTCCGATACACCATTGCGTTGTGGTGTTCCGGCTCGCGTTAATTGTGGTACAATGCCACAACCCATTAGATGTGTGCCAAACTCAAAACTTAAATACTCACCACGTCGCTCAGATTGAAGGTTTGATTTTCTACCCAATTTCTAAATTCTTTGAACGTTTCGAACGTTTCAGATTTGTGCTCCATTAAGTAGATATAGCTGTATCTCACCGGTGATGGTCACAAAGTATCATAACCATTGCGTGTAAAAGCACTCATCGGTCCATGTACACCAGTGTGTATGATTCCCAATAAGTCTGACGACCGCTCCATCATACCGAAAAACATGGTCTTAGTCATTTGCCCCATCAAAATGGTTCGTAAGTGTCAAGAGATTCAAAATCTAATGACTCTAGAAGACCATCCGAATGGAGCGTCTTCATGCGTTTCACGCCAATGTGACCAAGACCTAAATTCCACATATACATGGAATTATCATTTCTAGGTTTAAATCTCTTGGCTTCTATGCTATGGATGTGAGTATTATTATCGAGATCCAACAAGAATAAACCATTACGCTCCGGTGCATCATCATAAAATATATCATCCATAAAAATAGTACAACCCTTGGGCCCTGATTTGAATGAATAATTGTCTCGAAGCAAGCAAGACACACTTATGATGTTCATACTCAATGTGGGTACATAATAACATTTATTCAAATTTAAAACTAATCCCGACGGGTAGATGTAGAGGTAGCTTGCCGACAGCCATCACTTTGACTTTATTTCTGTTGACGATGCGCATCGTCACCTCGTCCCTTCCTAGCCGCCATTCATTCCGCAACTCCTTTTGCAAGTTACAAATGTGAGCAATAGAATACCCAAGTGTTAATCTGAGCACTTGTAAGGAACACATCAATAACATGTACATCAAATATACCTTCCTCTTTCTCGTAAAACTTGTCGGCCTTCTTGTATGTTAGGTACTTGGTGCAATTGCGCTTCTAGTGGCCTTCCCCTTTGTAGTAGAAGAATATCACACCAGGCTTGGAGCCAGAGCCGGAGGCCTTAGGATTTACAATACGTATGCCACACTTCTTCGGATTTCCCTTCTTGCCTTTTCTCTTGGTGCCAGATTTCTTGAAATCCATGGACTTGTTCACCATCAAAACCGCGTGCTCCTTATTAATCTCCACTTCAACATTCTTGATCATGATGAACACCTCTGTGACGCCCCGAGATCGGGCACTATGCAGATTTCAGCATTCCCGCCAAAAATCCACATAATAACCGATTCCAGGTTGCCACTTGTGATACCATTACAACAGTTCACGAATAATCCACAACAACAACAGAAAAGAGATTTACAAGATGACTCAAACGAGTCAGAGATACAACTGATACAATACAAAGATCCAAATAACAGCGGAAGAAACAACATATCGTCCGTCTACGGACAAGATACAAATTGGACTAAGAGTCCTGAAGATAACCGAGAGCGTCCAATCCCTGCCCAGGCCAAGCCGGAGGGATTCCCAAGCTAACGTCGTCAGACTTCAAACCTGTTGACTGCAATGTTGAATATGCCGCCACGAAAAAGATTCGTGGGTCAGTACGGTTAAGTACTGGCAAGTGGATAAACCATACTCACAAGATACCGGCGTAGCCAGTCATCACAAGATACAAATACTTTGGGATCAACGGAAAGAAAGGGGTTATTGCAAATAAGTGACAGCGGGCTGCACTAACCAACTACAGAGAGATACTACAACTTCCGGCTAACAGAAAGAAGATAAGATCGAGTATTGTAACCAACTGAAAGATAACTTCAAACAAACCCATCCTGGATCTCGCCCCTTATCCGAAGAAGCAATCCGAGGATAACTCACCCAGTTGGATTAATGATGGTTCAGATTATTGTGTCAATAAGCCTATTACTAGTCAAGTTGTTGATCATTGGGTGTGAAATTGTTAATCATTAGGTTTTAAGTTGTCCTGAGTACTTGTTAGCCAGTACTTTCACCAAGTAATCCATAACCGCGTAAAACACAGCTTCTCGAGAAGATTATCCCTGCAGGGTTGCACCAATTTAGCCGTACACGCAAGAATAACCCGCCAGATGGGAGACCACCCACCCAAGCGAGGTACTCTACACAATCCAACTCTTCTTCGCATCAAGCCCAAAGCACCTTGGGCGCACGGCTAATCGAGCCCAGAAGAAAATGGACCCTCATAGCACTCTAAGAACGTGTCCTCCTATATGCCGACTACGAAAGTTCCATCCGGGATCCAAGGGCTCGCAAGATCATGCATGCAGCAAATGGAAAACCCAAACTAAATGAGGCGATTTGGACGAGATGCGAATCGAGTCAAATTGAGGGGGGCGCCCATACTCGCTTCCCACATGCGGGTAGTGCGCTCATCATGGATCAGTAGACAAGACCCTTTTCCTATTAGGGTCGACACTAGCAGGCCTCAAAACCACAAAGGGCCTCCTGCCGGTGCCTTATCATCAAATTATTATTACCATTAGCATTAACAGGATTGATTGATTAACATCGAGCCCCCCAGAACGATAATAGTAAAAGAAGTAACCGACAACAGACTCGAGCAAAAGCAACCCTAAGCATGCAGCTACGACACGAAGGCCAACGAGGTAAACAAACAACAGTTAATAGGAAGTGGAAGGAAAAAGGCTATATCATGGCGGCAAGGTAAACAATATGATAGGTTCGATACACAAGCATCGTATCAACAGGCTAGAATAAGAACAACGGAAAGAATCGGTAACAAGTGATGAAAGGCAGCCATTTGGCAGCAAGTGAGTATACTTGCCTGAGATCCCGCAAGGTAGCAGAACTTGTCGTTGCTCACATCATCTCAACGTCCTATCCGGGAAGAAGCAATGAACCTCGAACAAACACCGGATGCAACAATTACTACTACGGCAAAAGATCCAGCATGATCCTATTTTATATACATGGCATGGCAAGATGCAACAGGGGAAACAACTTAAGCAATTTAATCGGAACCGGAGTCCGGAGAAATAGGAATTGGTTCAAGTTGTTTAGCTAACCATCAATTTAATTGTTATTTAGCATGGCAACAATGGAATAGATGAGTTAGGCAATTTAAATGGAAGGGGCAACAGCTGGAAAATAATTAGCCCACACATTCCATATGTTGTCATATAGGTGAACATGCATAACAAGAGCTAAAATGCACAAGGCAAGGTGCAAACAGAGATATGAATGGCATGAACAGATTCCTTGCAATCTTCTGATTGAAAAGCATATTTTATTTGTTTGATTTGGAATTAAAATGAATTAGCTATGAATTTTGGCAATTTAAATTGCATTAAATAAGAGGTGAAACAATTATTTAAATTAATTGTTGTAAACCAGAAAACAAAGTTGATATTCAAGTGTGGCATGTGATTTTGGATGAAATTCATGTTTTGAGTATTTAATTTGGAGCAACCATTTGAAAGGTATTAATTATGCCATTTTAATTAACCAATTTAAGGATTATTAAATAACATTAATTTTAATTGCCCAAATTGCAAAACAAAGTTGATAAACAGAAAGTACATTGAATTTGGACTGAAAAACATATTTTATTTGGGTTATTTGAATTAATTATGAATTAATTATGGAATTAACCAAATTGGAAAAGAATTGTTTGAATTTGAAATTTGAAACAATTTGAATTGTGCAAAACAGATAACAAATATGATATTTGAAAAGTTCATGAAATTTTGTTTGGGATACATATAAAATTTGTGCAATTTGGAGTTAATTTGCAATTTTATAGCTGTTGGAAGTTTCAGGGACTGTTTTGTGATTCTTCAGGGACTGTTTTGAAAGAACCAGGGACTTGTTGTGAAGAAACGTGCAGGAATTTGGATCTGGAACGTTTTTCACCGCTTGGCCGTTAGCCAGTGCGGCTGACAGACGGGCCCAGCGCCAAGTGGCGTCGTCGGGGCATGGGTGTGCGCTGGCCAAGCCACAGCGGTCACCGAAAGGTGGGACCTGGCTCCGCGCGCGGAAGAAATCGCAAAAAAGGTGGGGGGTGTGCGCCCCTGGGATTCGAACCCTGGATGTGTTGCTCGCGCGCACGGAACTGAACCAACTGCGCTGCTGTGTAGTTTTGTGTTAGCAACAGGTACGCAAACAAGGAAAGGTTAACAGGCGAGGTTAACTGAATGTGTGGATTCAGAAGACTGAATTTCGTCAGGTTACAGAGAGGAGCAACGCAACCACCGCAGCTGCGTTGTTGTTCCTCACGTGCGCAGACCAAGGGGGGGGGGAGGAGCAGGTGCAGCTGGGCGTTGCACGGTGACGCGTGTGGGCTTGTGGGACTCGGTACGGTGCGGGCCGGCGTTGTGCACAAGACACCGAAGGAAAGATTCAGGCACGAGCTCGTACTGTCCCAACCATGGTGACACGGACAGCAATTGAGGGGTACGATGAGGGAACGATCGTAGGAAGGGGAAAAACGGAATCGGGAACTCACCCTGGTGGTGCTGGAGTAGACGTTCAGGCTCGAGGAAGGATAGAGGCGAGGAATTCCGGCGAGGAAGGTTGGCCATCGGCGGGAGAACATGGCCATACTGGTCGCTGAGGTCGATCCCGGCTGCCTCCTCCTGCGTGGACGAAGAAGTCCTCTCCGCGGGGCTCCTGGAGGCATCTGGCTAGCACGAGGTGGGTCATGGCGGTGGACTGACGGGGAGGCAGCGTTGGTGGTTCAGATACATAGGCAGAGAGGAGGTGGACGAGAGAGTAGCGGTGGCGGCGATGGGAGATGGAGGCAGGGCTAGGGCTTGCTAGGGCAGAGGGTTTTATGGAGAGAGGAGCCCTGGTACGGCGCCCATCGGAGGAGGGGGAGGAGGATCAGAGGGTGGAGGAGGAATCGTACAGAGGAGGTGACGTCGCTAGGAGGAAGACGACAGAATAGGAGGTACTGGGCCAGGAAGAGATGGGCTTGGGGGGAAGAAAAGGGAAAGGGGTGGGCTGCCCCTCTCCTATTTTGTTGCTTTTTCTTTAACTCTTTTTTTTGTAAAGGATGCAAGAGGGAAAGGGAATAGAATTTGGGGGGTTTAGGGTTTCTTTCTTTTATGCATTATTTGTATTAATTTTCAGAATAGAAATTTAAGCAAATGTTTACATTGTTTCACAAGTTTGAAATTTTAATTTGGTTTAGAATTTTCCAAATAGAGTTTGGGGTTTTTTTTTATAAGTAGATTTTATTAATTTGCAAAACAATAATTAAAAGCAAGTTTAGTTATTGATTTCAAGATTGGTAATATTAGTTTGATTTTCAAGTGGTTAGTTGAATTTCAAATAATGTTTTGATTTGGGAATTTTGGAAATAAGCAAATTTTATTTAATAAATTCAAGCAATTTGCAAACATTATTGAATTTAATAGTTGGCAAGAATTTTAATGTTTAAACCCATATTGAAATATGATGAGTAGGATTGATTTGATTTGGATTTTTGAATTTGCCATTAGGGTTTTATTAACAGGGAAAATTTTATTTAGCAGGCAATTTGATTAAAACAACTTCAAACTATTGAAAACAAATGAGTGATTTAGTTTGCAAGTTTGAAATTGGAAATTTTGAGCAAGGGGTGAAAGTTTAAATTGTTTTGAATTTGGATTTGTTTTGAAAAACAGAATGCAATGATCATGTGATGCATGTGATGCAAGCAAAAAAGAAAACAAACACTTCCTATTAGGGTAACACCCCAGGTGTTACAGACGACACCACTAACAAGGGATTGCGCCCTCGTAATCCACCTGCTAACCCGGGAGGGGAAAGAAGTTCGACTATCGATTCTTCGTGCTTCCAGTTGATCTCCTCGACACCACTAACAAGGGCTTCTCGACACCACTAACAAGGGATTCTTGCTCGGAGTGACGACGATGTTCTTCCACCAGGAACCTTCCGATGATCGGACCTATTAGGTTAAAGGCTCGGAAAACGTCCACCCACGTAGGATCCTAACACTTTGAAAGATAGACAATGGGGAGACTCTAAAAAAAATAAGATGGGAGGGGAAATAGAATAGGGATAAGGAGAAAACAAGAATCCTATTGAGATGTTTTTCCAAAATAGTTTAGCAGAAATAGTTTTTGACACTCTAGAAACAACGACCGTTAGCGAGGTTATCCTACAGGCTTTGCGGACCCGTTGCTTCGATAACCATTCGTATCGAAACAATCTCGGGAATCGGAACCAAGGCTCTGATACCATTTGTGACGCCCCGAGATCGGGCACTATGCAGATTTCAGCATTCCCGCCAAAAATCCACATAATAACCGATTCCAGGTTGCCACTTGTGATACCATTACAACAGTTCACGAATAATCCACAACAACAACAGAAAAGAGATTTACAAGATGACTCAAACGAGTCAGAGATACAACTGATACAATACAAAGATCCAAATAACAGCGGAAGAAACAACATATCGTCCGTCTACGGACAAGATACAAATTGGACTAAGAGTCCTGAAGATAACCGAGAGCGTCCAATCCCTGCCCAGGCCAAGCCGGAGGGATTCCCAAGCTAACGTCGTCAGACTTCAAACCTGTTGACTGCAATGTTGAATATGCCGCCACGAAAAAGATTCGTGGGTCAGTACGGTTAAGTACTGGCAAGTGGATAAACCATACTCACAAGATACCGGCGTAGCCAGTCATCACAAGATACAAATACTTTGGGATCAACGGAAAGAAAGGGGTTATTGCAAATAAGTGACAGCGGGCTGCACTAACCAACTACAGAGAGATACTACAACTTCCGGCTAACAGAAAGAAGATAAGATCGAGTATTGTAACCAACTGAAAGATAACTTCAAACAAACCCATCCTGGATCTCGCCCCTTATCCGAAGAAGCAATCCGAGGATAACTCACCCAGTTGGATTAATGATGGTTCAGATTATTGTGTCAATAAGCCTATTACTAGTCAAGTTGTTGATCATTGGGTGTGAGATTGTTAATCATTAGGTTTTAAGTTGTCCTGAGTACTTGTTAGCCAGTACTTTCACCAAGTAATCCATAACCGCGGAAAACACGACTTCTCGAGAAGATTATCCCTGCAGGGTTGCACCAATTTAGCCGTACACGCAAGAATAACCCGCCAGATGGGAGATCACCCCACCAAGCGAGGTACTCTACACAATCCAACTCTTCTTCGCATCAAGCCCAAAGCACCTTGGGCGCACGGCTAATCGAGCCCAGAAGAAAATGGACCCTCATAGCACTCTAAGAACGTGTCCTCCTATATGCCGACTACGAAAGTTCCACCCGGGATCCAAGGGCTCGCAAGATCATGCATGCAGCAAATGGAAAACCCGAACTAAATGAGGCGATTTGGACGAGATGCGAATCGAGTCAAATTGAGGGGGGCGCCCATACTCGCTTCCCACATGCGGGTAGTGCGCTCATCATGGATCAGTAGACAAGACCCTTTTCCTATTAGGGTCGACACTAGCAGGCCTCAAAACCACAAAGGGCCTCCTGCCGGTGCCTTATCATCAAATTATTATTACCATTAGCATTAACAGGATTGATTGATTAACATCGAGCCCCCCCAGAACGATAATAGTAAAAGAAGTAACCGACAACAGACTCGAGCAAAAGCAACCCTAAGCATGCAGCTACGACACGAAGGCCAACGAGGTAAACAAACAACAGTTAATAGGAAGTGGAAGGAAAAAGGCTATATCATGGCGGCAAGGTAAACAATATGATAGGTTCGATACACAAGCATCGTATCAACAGGCTAGAATAAGAACAACGGAAAGAATCGGTAACAAGTGATGAAAGGCAGCCATTTGGCAGCAAGTGAGTATACTTGCCTGAGATCCCGCAAGGTAGCAGAACTTGTCGTTGCTCACATCATCTCAACGTCCTATCCGGGAAGAAGCAATGAACCTCGAACAAACACCGGATGCAACAATTACTACTACGGCAAAAGATCCAGCATGATCCTATTTTATATACATGGCATGGCAAGATGCAAAAGGGGAAACAACTTAAGCAATTTAATCGGAACCGGAGTCCGGAGAAATAGGAATTGGTTCAAGTTGTTTAGCTAACCATCAATTTAATTGTTATTTAGCATGGCAACAATGGAATAGATGAGTTAGGCAATTTAAATGGAAGGGGCAACAGCTGGAAAATAATTAGCCCACACATTCCATATGTTGTCATATAGGTGAACGTGCATAACAAGAGCTAAAATGCACAAGGCAAGGTGCAAACAGAGATATGAATGGCATGAACAGATTCCTTGCAATCTTCTGATTGAAAAGCATATTTTATTTGTTTGATTTGGAATTAAAATGAATTAGCTATGAATTTTGGCAATTTAAATTGCATTAAATAAGAGGTGAAACAATTATTCAAATTAATTGTTGTAAACCAGAAAACAAAGTTGATATTCAAGTGTGGCATGTGATTTTGGATGAAATTCATGTTTTGAGTATTTAATTTGGAGCAACCATTTGAAAGGTATTAATTATGCCATTTTAATTAACCAATTTAAGGAGTATTAAATAACATTAATTTTAATTGCCCAAATTGCAAAACAAAGTTGATAAACAGAAAGTACATTGGATTTGGACTGAAAAACATATTTTATTTGGGTTATTTGAATTAATTATGAATTAATTATGGAATTAACCAAATTCGAAAAGAATTGTTTGAATTTGAAATTTGAAACAATTTGAATTGTGCAAAACAGATAAAAAATGTGATATTTGAAAAGTTCATGAAATTTTGTTTGGGATACATATAAAATTTGTGCAATTTGGAGTTAATTTGCAATTTTTATAGCTGTTGCAAGTTTCAGGGACTGTTTTGTGATTCTTCAGGGACTGTTTTGAAAGAACCAGGGACTTGTTGTGAAGAAACGTGCAGGAATTTGGATCTGGAACGTTTTTCACCGCTTGGCCGTTAGCCAGTGCGGCTGACAGACGGGCCCAGCGCCAAGTGGCGTCGTCGGGGCATGGGTGTGCGCTGACCAAGCCACAGCGGTCACCGAAAGGTGGGACCTGGCTCCGCGCGCGGAAGAAATCGCAAAAAAGGTGGGGGGGTGTGCGCCCCTGGGATTCGAACCCTGGATGTGTTGCTCGCGCGCACGGAACTGAACCAACTGCGCTGCTGTGTAGTTTGGTGTTAGCAACAGGTACACAAACAAGGAAAGGTTAACAGGCGAGGTTAACTGAATGTGTGGATTCAGAAGACTGAATTTCGTCAGGTTACAGAGAGGAGCAACGCAACCACCGCAGGTGCGTTGTTGTTCCTCACGTGCGCAGACCAAGGGGGGGGGGAGGAGCAGGTGCAGCTGGGCGTTGCACGGTGACGCGTGTGGGCTTGTGGGACTCGGTACGGTGCGGGTCGGCGTTGTGCACAAGACACCGAAGGAAAGATTCAGGCACGAGCTCGTACTGTCCCAACCATGGTAACACGGACAGCAATTGAGGGGTACGATGAGGGAACGATCGTAGGAAGGGGAAAAACGGAATCGGGAACTCACCCTGGTGGTGCTGGAGTAGACGTTCAGGCTCGAGGAAGGATAGAGGCGAGGAATTCCGGCGAGGAAGGTTGGCCATCGGCGAGAGAACATGGCCATACTGGTCGCTGTGGTCGATCCCGGCTGCCTCCTCCTGCGTGGACGAAGAAGTCCTCTCCGCGGGGCTCCTGGAGGCATCTGGCTAGCACGAGGTGGGTCATGGCGGTGGACTGACGGGGAGGCAGCGTTGGTGGTTCAGATACATAGGCAGAGAGGAGGTGGACGAGAGAGTAGCGGTGGAGGCGATGGGAGATGGAGGCAGGGCTAGGGCTTGCTAGGGCAGAGGGTTTTATGGAGAGGAGAGCCCTGGTACGGCGCCCATCGGAGGAGGGGGAGGAGGATCAGAGGGTGGAGGAGGAATCGTACAGAGGAGGTGACGTCGCTAGGAGGAAGACGACAGAATAGGAGGTACTGGGCCAGGAAGAGATGGGCTTGGGGGGAAGAAAAGGGAAAGGGGTGGGCTGCCCCTCTCCTATTTTGTTGCTTTTTCTTTAACTCTTTTTTTTGTAAAGGATGCAAGAGGGAAAGGGAATAGAATTTGGGGGGTTTAGGGTTTCTTTCTTTTATGCATTATTTGTATTAATTTTCAGAATAGAAATTTAAGCAAATGTTTACATTGTTTCACAAGTTTGAAATTTTAATTTGGTTTAGAATTTTCCAAATAGAGTTTGGTTTTTTTTTATAAGTAGATTTTATTAATTTGCAAAACAATAATTAAAAGCAAGTTTAGTTATTGATTTCAAGATTGGTAATATTAGTTTGATTTTCAAGTGGTTAGTTGAATTTCAAATAATGTTTTGATTTGGGAATTTTGGAAATAAGAAAATTTTATTTAACAAATTCAAGCAATTTGCAAACATTATTGAATTTAATAGTTGGCAAGAATTTTAATGTTTAAACCCATATTGAAATATGATGAGTAGGATTGATTTGATTTGGATTTTTGAATTTGCCATTAGGGTTTTATTAACAGGGAAAATTTTATTTAGCAGGCAATTTGATTAAAACAACTTCAAACTATTGAAAACAAATGAGTGATTTAGTTTGCAAGTTTGAAATTGGAAATTTTGAGCAAGGGGTGAAAGTTTAAATTGTTTTGAATTTGGATTTGTTTTGAAAAACAGAATGCAATGATCATGTGATGCATGTGATGCAAGCAAAAAAGAAAACAAACACTTCCTATTAGGGTAACACCCCAGGTGTTACAACCTCAGACATCGATTTGAACGTTTGTTGCATGTTATAGTTCATCACAAACCATTTGTAGCTAGGGGACACTGATTGCAACACCCTATCAACAGCCAGGTCGTCTGGAACTTTACATTCCAGAGCATTTAGCCACTGAGTGCAGCCAGACATTTTGACCACATGCTCGCTCATACTCTTGTGCTCTTCCATCTTTGCTGAGAAGAATAGCTCGAAGCTTCATACCTCTCAGCCTTGGCCTTCAGTGCAAAGACTGGCTTGAGATAAGTGATTATCTCATAAGCACTCATCTTTTCAAAACGCTTTTGCAGGTCAGCCTCCATGGCATAAAGCATGCCACTATGGACCAGAGAGGATTCATCCATCTTAGACTAATAGACATTCTTGTCATCCTGGGTGGCAGTGTCTGCAGGGGCATCAGCAATTGCGTTCTCAAGAACGTATCCCATCTTGTGGGGAGCGAGGAGAATCCTCGGTGTGCGGAACCAGAACATGACATTTGTTCCATTCGTCTTTAAGTTTCTATTTCTCAAGGAACAGGCCTAAGTTGAAGGTGCGGTTAGACATCTACAATGGTATTTGCAAATTACATTAAAACTTTGTTCATAATAATTGGGTTCATGTATTATAAAATATTAACTACATAAACTGCCACTCAAACCAACACCCCTCTCTTCATTTTAGTGATTACACAATCCAGTCCACTATACCATCCCCGATCGTCACGGCCTTTGGTATAGCTTCAAAGGTAGTCTTCTACATGCTCAATCACATCGTACATGTGACTCGTGCTTGGTTACTTGTGTTCCGAGGCCATGTCTGTGCATGCTAGGCTCGCTAGGTTCCCCTTTAACATGTTCCTGTGCATAACATGGCTTGTATCCGTTGTATGCGAACCCAGAAGGAAGCACCCGATCGTCACGACCCACTTTCACACGAAGAACTTTCTTGGCGGTGCTAGCTAAAGGGAGAACACTAATGCTGGAGTTTAATTGAGGGATCATCTTATACTAGGACTATTTATGAGGATCTACAGTTGTTCAGAACTCTTCTACGACTACATCGAACTCGTAATCCTGTGAGTCGTGATCCTGATCTTCGCATGCATGGACATGCCTCGTTATCTGCATAGTGATATTGGCGGACTACGTAGGGAAATTTTTTAAATTTCTGCAGCATAGACGAACACTAACTACTTCTCATCATGGAGCCTAGTAGAAAAATCTAGAACCGGACCATTTGCATGCACTTATCCCAATATATTAGTAGAGTGGAGGGATATTGGGTTCCTGTCTAGCAGGTTGTCTCCACACCTAGCAGCAGTGCCCTTCGGCGAGCCGATCCGCCGCAGAAAAGCCTCCTTCCCTTCCTTCCCTACAGTTGTGACATGACTCCAAGATTGCACCAATGTGATGCATGGTCCCCTCCCAGATTATTGGTCAATTTAGCACTCATGCAAGGTAGGACACAAAAGGTGACCGTGCGGCCAGATCGACGACCACGGGTAGAGAAAGAGGGAGAGGCGTGGTAAGGAGCGGAAGAAAGTGAAGAGCATACTATCGGCGTAGGGCATCCCGTTCTCGTGGTGAATCCTATGGTGTACCAGCCCAATTCGCGGCGGAGCAGGCACTACTAGTGGGTCGTTGCTGGGAAATCGGCTGAAAAAGAGATGGGGCAGATTTTGTGGGGAGGAGTTAGGATTTGGGAGGAGAAGAACAGGTACCGAGAAGGTGGTGCACGGTTCACTTTGGCCCATATCACGTATCAACTTGTTATTGGCGGGTACAGCGGAGCTCGCGCAAATAGCTCTAGGTACAGTGGGGCAACAAAAGCTCACAAATAGATCTGGGCTTAGATCATCAACTTGTTATTGGCGGGTATAGTGGAGCTTGCGTAAATAGCTCTAGGTGCAGTAGAGCAACTAGATCTCGCAAATAGCTCTGGGCTTAGGTCATCAACTTGTTATTGGCGGGTACAGTGGATCTCGCGCAAATAGCTCTAGGTACAATGGAGCAACCAGAGCTTGCAAATAGCTCAGGGCTTAGATCATAAACTTGTTATTGGCGGGTACAGTGGAGCCCGCGCAAATAGCTCTGGGTATAGTGGAGCAACCAGAGCTCGGAAATAGCCCTGGGCTTAGATCTCTTAGAGATAACTACCGTTGTATATAGAATATATAATATACCCAATATATAATATGCACACAAAAACATTCATAATGTAATGCAATGTGATATGGTCTTCGCGTCTCCACGTCGACGGTTATAATAGAACTTACCATGACTACATCACATGTCCCTACAAAATAAAGTTAGATGCTTCTACTTTATCTTTTGCATCTTTTACGTGGCTTAGGGGCTTTCGAAGAAGAACCGTTTCTACCTACGAACTTGAACCACAACACTGAGCATATAATTGTTTGCTACATATCCCTTTTAGGCCTCCCATTGAAAATGTCATGCTGTCTATTGTATGAGAGACTGTCATCCTACTAGTCACTTTGATATCGTGGAACCTGTCTCGCGTAAGCGTACGTGTAAGGACGGTTTTATGGCCGTTTCATCAAACAATACCAACAACATGAGCAAGTGCACATGAGGAGATAACAACTATAAGATCGATTCCCTCATTCAACATGAGTTCTAATTGTACTTTATATCTAAGCATAGCTCTGCTCTCATACCACTGAAGGGGCAACATAGTAGAATAACAAAAAAATCCTACTCGCCATAACCAGAAACAAGCCAGAATCTATTTTCTATGTAGATATCAAGTAACAGAGAAGATCGAAGATCATACTCTTGAAGACCGAAAGCAGGGATTACGCTCCCGCACAAGCGTTGATGATGAAGTCATATGAAGCCGACCTCAAGGTCGTGTAGTCGATGACGATGCGACTCTAGCACCAAAAGCATGATGCCTCACAGGTATTACACACGTATGGTGTAACCGATGCTCCTGAAGCTCCAATCCAACAAAGCAGTGGAGGTAGAGAGAAGGACCAGAGAAAACACTACACGACGGTGGGTGTAGAGAGGGGGAAACGTCAACTCTCGTGCAACTCCAAAATATGGGAACCATAGGAAGAGGGAAGAGAGAGACAAATTGTGCACCAAAAAGGAGAGGGGTGCCTCTCTTTATATAGGAAATGGAGGACGAGGATGCCCCTAGGCTTAGCCATGTGGTACTAATGCCCACATGGTGCACCGGCCAAGGGGGGGGTGGGGGAATCCGCACCCCCATGGGCCACCAAGGGCCCATGCTGTTGGGGCTCCTCCCTCTCTCCTTTTCCCCTAATGAGCCTCTTTTGCCTTTAAGACCCATTCATGGAAAAAAATGTCTTTATTAATTAAATAAAAATGTTTTGAAATATTAATTACACTAATTAAAAATAAATACATATTATTTAATCTATTCGAACACCGAAACATCTTTTGTTGCCCTCCGATCTCCATCGGACAAATCCCAAAACTATTCCGGACTTGTTCTCCCTTATTTTTTTCTCCTCCTATCAATCACTCTATCATCGATTACCCTTAAGCGGGAAACCCTAAAGGTTCGAGATCACTATAGACATGATCAAGATCCCTATACGATCAATGATGAAAGTGAGACCTGGACTCCCTCTCCTTGGTCCCTGTACAATCTACGATTATGTTTGTCACTGAACCTTACACGAAAGTTCACCAACCTTCTGTCATTGATACCTGGTTTATCTGAGACT
This sequence comes from Alopecurus myosuroides, assembly GCA_028641055.1. Classification (NCBI taxonomy): domain Eukaryota; kingdom Viridiplantae; phylum Streptophyta; class Magnoliopsida; order Poales; family Poaceae; genus Alopecurus; species Alopecurus myosuroides. The sequence goes on from CM054062.1 coordinate 118,953,050, forward strand.
CGCTTTCTAGTATATCCATACCTAGTACGATCTTGTTACCAAAAAAAACCAATCTACTCATTACCAAGATGTTTCAGCCCCGTGACCTAGTCAAATGCTTGCACACATTTCACGATGAAAACACTGTTGAGTGGGCCCATAGTATCTGTTTATTTTCTGGATTGACAAATCTTGCTCTTGACGATACACCTCAAGATATCACTCTGTTAATTCAGTATACACCTTTTTAGCCACCATGTTAAGTTGATGACGTAGGGTGTAAATTCATAACCTCGTAGATAGTTATTAAATATCATCTCATGGTTGGAGGACTGGGTACTACGTTTTCTGGATATTTATTAAGTTGGGTGCGTGTCCATCACATCATTTGACCAATGATGTGACTCTATTGTCAATGACGTAATTGTCCATGATCAGAAAACCTTGATAATATGTTGCCCAATGGACTAGTTGAATAGTCTTACTAGGGACATGTTTTTGTTTCATACCATGCATGCATTAATGTTTCGGCTTAATACAGTTATAGGATGACATAAAACATATTATGAACAAATTGAGATATGATAAATAAAGCTTTAATTAATTGCCTCTAGGGTATATCTTCTTCACCGTCCACACCTCGTCCCCTAAGAAATCCTCTTAAAGTTAGCTAAGGTCCCTGGTAGGGAGGCCAAGAAAGTCGAGATCTAGGGAGAAATACATGTCAACATCCACTTCTAGCAAGCTATCGAATAAGTTATCCACTGCTCTGTCCTTATCCGCATGTTTGGTAAGGAGAGTGCCATCCACCATGAGATGATAAATGAAGTTATTCCTCTTATTTTGGTTTTCCTGTAAGTGGCACAAGCACATGCATGCATCCCTTTCCCTTAGCCACAGAATCCGTGCCCCTTTGCCTAGCAAGTGACTGCTCCAGCGATGGAAGTCCAAGGAACTTCTTTTTAGCAGCCTTTTGAGAGCTCTCTCCTCCACCGATATATCCCTGGTCACCATGGAAATGTACAATGTGAGGATCACTTCATTAGAAATTAGGACCTGCTTCTTGATGCTTACAATGAACTAAGCACTCCAAATTGCTACCTTCTTGGTCGTGGCCCTGAGTTTAATATCCAACATTTTGAAGGGGTTTGGTTCTGCTGGTGGTGAATCCCAAGCCTATTGCACCACTTCCATAAAGCCATCAACCTTAGACCAGAACGATTGGAATTGGAATCTCTTCCCATGATGTAGGTCTGGGGCGATATCTAACAATAATAGGCTGTGGTCAGACGGCCCCGAGGTCATGGCGGAAGGTAAAGCGTCCGGGTATATCTCCTCCCACTCCACGGTCACAAAGATCTTATTAAGTCGCACCATCATGGCCTCTTGCCATTCGTTGGACCAGGTGAATATCTTCCCATTCAAATATAGCTCTTTGAGCTCAAGTCCCACTAGGGTCCTTCTGAAATGGCCCATCATAACATGGTTTACCAGCCCCTTATTCTTTTCCTCTGGGTCAGTGATCATGTTGAAGTCACCGCTAATGACCCAAGGGCCCGCATGAAGATCACGGATGTCTCATATTTCCACCAGGAAGGCCTTCTTGTCCACGACATTATGCGGGCCGTACACACCGTGAACCACCATCTAGGGTCTCCACCAATAGATATGATGGAAGTGGTCGCGTTCACAGTGAGGTGGGGGTTTGGAAACCGCAACGCAATCAGTGAGGTTGCGGTGAGCCAGGAGAATTCCACCACGAGTCCCGTCCAACAGGAGGAATAAGAAATTGTCAAGGAAGGGCCTCGACTTTCTCGAATCACACGGTCAGTGATGACCGCCATCTTGTTCTCGTGAATGCAAACCACCTTGGCTTGAGACTTGGCCACCACCTGAGAAATTGCTGCCCTTCAAGCCACCGAATTTAATGTACGGGAGTTCCAAATGGCAATGTGATGATCAAGATCCCAAATTAGTTCTTCCAAGAAAGAGTTCAAGAAAATAAAGCAAGAAAAGAGGGCTAGACTACTGTCTTCGTCTTCTTCTTCTTTTGATCAACACTTCAAATTGTGCACTCCACCGTTGTTTCCTCCACTAGGGGTAAGGCCTCTCTCGCTTCCAACCATGATGACGTCTATGTGCTCCTGGCAAATCGGTCATGCAAAGAGATCCAGATACGCGTTCAAGGCCTCGCTCCCAATCACCCTGTCCTCCCGGGCAATCCCATGGCGTGTGATCAGTTCTTGTTGCTGTCGCCAAACTATTGTCCCCGACGCGTACATTCCACGACATAGTGTGCTGCGTCAAATACATACAATGTAGATCCGCTTGGCTTTGTAGCATTTGGCTGGCCTGTGAAGGATAGGGGTAATATCCTTCTGACAGTTTCCACGGGAAGTGTCAAGAGGCGGCATGTCCCCATTGGATATGGCCTTGTCCGCTTCCATTGGTCTGCTATCGATTTCCACGACCCTAGGCCCGTCTGCACTCCCCCCTGCCAGGGCGGGTGTCCACCACAACCTCCACGACCTCTGGCACGACTTTGCACGCCTCTGGTCCGCGGGATATGCTCACCCGTAGCATCTCGAGCATGAATACCAGTGACCCCACATGGCAATATGCAATTGGTGACCATAGAGGCGAAAATACCAAGCCCACTTGTTCTTCCTCTTTATTCGTGGTCAAAAGACCCGTAGAGAGTAGCTGCATCGGGTCCTCTCACGATCTGCATGTCCTCAACCCAGTGCCCTTCCTTTGGCGTCAGTGGCTGGCCCCGGTCAGCCACCTCTGATTCGTCTATTCCAAAATTGGAGCTGAGCGCCAAACGGGAGAAACCTGCGGGACGATGAAAATAAAGCTCGATGACGCATCCCCAACCGCCCGCATGGGCCCCTTTCTATAATGGCTGTAACCGAGGCGACAATTGGAATACCCTCATTGGGTGGATGATCTTCTCAAGACAACTTAGTGGAGACCATGTCTCGCCTCTTCTTGGATGGGCGCGCCCACATCCTAGCCGCTAGTTCGCCCTCGATGAGCATGTGTTCCTTCCTGACAACCAAACACTGGGTCCCACCATGGGCATGGACCCACTCAATGGTTCATAAGTGTCGGTGATCGGGCCCAGCCCTCCTTGACTCTTGCGTCAGTGACGGGCCAAGCATTGACGTCTACATCTGTTCCTCCACTGCCGGCGTCGGCGGCATGGCACTATTACCTATACCCGGATGTGCTCCCTTCCAATCGGCGCACATGTGGGTGCCCATATAGGACAACCAGAACCCACAGATGCTCCCGTCTACGGTGACCTTGCCTGTCTCCGTGGTCGCGGTCCGTTCCTCTATCACCGCCGTCATCCACGTCGTTTCCCTTGATGCGCGATTGGAATGTGTCCTCGGAGCCTACAAGGCGGAACAATATGGTGTAACTCAGCATTTTCTTCTCTAGCGGTATGTGGGCATCGCCCAGCAGGACCAACTCGTCATCATCCTCAAGGCGGTCGTCAGGTTACTTGATAAGCAAAGTCTTCCCCTTCGGGATAAGCTCGAGCTCCTCCGTCCAGGGCAAAACCTGAAAAATGTGAAGATCTTCGCGGCTCACCGCCAAATTGCCCAGTGTCTCAATCCAGACGGCCAAGGCCACAACCGTTGTCGTTGTAGGTCTATTCTTGGCATGCGCTGAAATCCACGTAAGCTCTAAAATCACCCTAAATCTCATGGCGTATCTCGTTGCCTAGAACCGACAGTTCCATGGCGAAAACGGAGGTCAAACCCGTCACCGTCGACCACTCCCTTCGACACCACCTCATCACAAATTTGTGTGCTCCCAAAATCGAAAAGGAAATCTGACGGCCAGTGTACATGCGCCAAAGTTTCCTCTAGTTCTTGGGAGCCTTGCTGCCACCGCCTCCGATGTTTCCCACAGGGAGACCTCCATCATCTACCAGAAATAAACGTGACGAGGCCCCAACGTAGCGCATGGTCGGCAACAGAAATTTCGGCCGAGCACGACAGTCCTAGAGATGAGTCCACCATGTCGAAACTGGGAGGCGGCCCGAAGCCATCATACCTCCCGGTGCAACGATCCACACGACATGATTCGCCGCCACAGCCTCCACCGTGGCCACCTTGTTGCGGCCCATTTCCGTCCATCGGCGTTGATGACCCACAAGTATAGGGGGTGTATCGTAGTACTTTTGATAAATAATAGCGTCGAGCCCAACGAGGAGCAGAAGGTGTTGACAAGAAGTTTGGATAATGGATTCGCTATAAACACTAGCAGACATGTTTTTGGTGGTTTTTGATATAGCTGATAAATAATGTGCGAGTAAATAAAAGACAATAATAATAATTGCAGCAAGTGGCCCAATACTTTTTAGATCAAAGGACAATCCTGTTGATTTACTTATGATGACCAAACGTTCTCGAGGACACATGAGAATTCTGTCAAGCGCTTTTGTTTCCTACGGTTGATTAATGTTTATTGTTTTGATAGGTGTTGTGTGGGTGAACCTATGCTAATGCACTGCCCTACTTGGACTAATACATACTGTGATTATACCCCTTTAAAGCATCCGCAACTACAAGAAAGTAATTAAGATGAATCTAACCACAACCTTAAACTCTAGGATCCTACACCCCCTCATGCATCGGTTTTCTAACGGGGGTTTAGGTTTATATCACTCCGTCAACCCCACAATTAGTAGCCAAATACACAATGCATCCCTCTAGGCCCATAAAGGTGAAGTGTCATGTAGTCGACGTTCACATGACACCACTGGAAGAATAGCACCACAACTTAAATATTAAACTAGTAAATATTACTTCAACATAATTCCACTACTAACATTTTGACTTCTCCCATGTCCTCAAGAACTAAACGAACTAATCATAATACATCATATGGATCATGATCAGAGGTGATATAATGATGAATAACAATATGGTCATAAAGTGCAAACACCGATAAATCTCGTAACATCAACTACTAACAAGTAATCCACACCGGGAGAGAGATCTAATGGAAAATAATGATGTAGAACCCTAATTGTTACATCGGGAAGGAGGTGGATGGTGAGGATGATGGTGCTGGTGGTGATGATGATGACAATAATGATCTTGATGATGCCCGGTGCGATGACGGTGGCGATGGCGATGATTTCCCATCTTTGGGGAGGAATTTCCCCGGCAGATTTCTCCCTGTCGGAGAGCTTTTCTCTTCTGTTGTTTTCCGCCCTGAGGAGGCGGCAGAATATTTCCTCGATGGTTCTGTAGGTCTTAAGGTTTCCCTGGGGATGAAGTACACGAAAGGGGGCTGCCAGTGGTGGGCCAGGGTGGCCACACAACGTGGCAGCACGACCAAGGGGGAGGGACGCCACCAGGTGGTGTGGGCCCCTGGCGGCCTCCCTATGGATCCCCTCCTGGCTAGCTCCGTCATCTAGCAACATAAGAACTCTCCAATGTTTCCCTTCTTCTTCTGATCTTCAGAAATATGGTATCTTGCCGGTGCTTTTTCCGGCAGATTTCTGGTCCCCGTGAATTATTCTTCAATATTTGTATAACATGAAAAATACATGAAATAACATAAGTAACATATCTAAATACGAAATATATTGATGAATAATAGAAAATTATGATATAAAATAGTGATGAAAAATGTACGTATCAACTCCCCCAAGCTTAGACCTTGCTTGTCCCCAAGCAAAACTCAACTCACTAAACAAGACCACTGGTTTATAGAGTGAAGTGTCGGTAAATAAAATATGGACAAGAAGCATCACATTTATCAATACACAAGTCATTTGAGACAACAACTTCCTCTCATATAATTTAACTTGAAACTAGTAGAGGGAGTCACAATAAAGGTGCAAAGAGAAAATGATGTGATCCAGCACAACACTGCATGTGTAGTGCGCAAGTCGTTGACATAATACTCACATAAGGACTTATCCGTGAATATTACATCCCTCAGAGTGGTACAAAAGAAACATAGCAGGACCAAGCAAAGCCATAGAATACAAACATTGTTCATTACAAAATCTTGAGAATCTCTTTGATGAATAAAAGAAGATCTCATGCAAATGAAACATCATAAGAAGCAATTCGAAGCTCCAAGCTGGAGAATAACTCTAGCTCAGAACCTAATCCACTACAGCTGATGTCAGCCCTAATCTATGGATAATGAGAAACTAAGTCCAGGTATGGACTCCACATGCACCTTGGTAGCTTCTCCTCCACCAGCGTTGTTGATGTCGATTCTTCACCGGCTAAGTAGTATATGACTCCTCCTAGCTTCAGTAGTTAATGATGGCTTCTCGACGAAGATCTCCATTTAGGCTTCAAATCTAAGTAGGGGGTCAAGCGGGAATGAATGAGTAACATGCGTTACTCAACAAGTTCATGATAATTAGTGGGTAGTATGATGCACTATCTAAAGCTTTAGACTCGAAAGAGTCATAAGCTAATGCAAGGTTTTTGTAAATCTTTCTTCAAGAGGTTGCTTTTAATTCTGAAAACTATGCCCGCCAGACCATCACAAGAGCTAGAAATTCATGGAGTTGCCTTTCCTGTAGCGTTCGCAGTTCCTTTTCGCTGCTGTTCCTGAATTTTTTCATCAGTCTTCGATTCACTATCTTCTTTTTCAGCTTCTGTCTTTTGCTTGTTGAATTTCCACTTGGAATTCTTTCCTTTACTCCCAGATCCTGCAGTGCCTTTCATATGCTTATTTAGTCGGCACTGCGTGTTTGTATGGGTAGGTTTCCCAAATTGCGAATGGTGGACACAGTTTTCCGACTTGATCTTTTCCACTCTTCCTTTGAGTAGGAGAGAGGTTTTGTGCTTCTTCCTTTACATTTGCCGCTTGTATCCTTTCCAAAGGCTAAATTTACTTCCTTGGGGTTTGCCTGTGCTTCTGGAGTAGCCTTCTTTTCAGAACGAGGCGTCTTTTTGTCCTGAACCAAAGCATCAATATTTCCACCCCTCGCCCTGATGTCATCTTCGGCCGCTGCGTCCTCATTGGCGGTGGTAAGCATAGATCCGAGATCTTTGTGCTCCTTCGAACTAACCATGAACAGTACGAGGCCGGGTTTCAATCCATTGATGAAAGCATGGATTTCTAGAACATCACTTACTCCAGAGCAACTATTTTTCATTGCTGTCCATCTTGATATAAAGTCTACATACGACTCATCTTCAAACTGGACGCAACGGTTTAGCTGGTTGATGCTCTTAGGGCGTTTGTACGTACCCTGAAAATGCTGAGCGAATACTCTAGCCATATCATCCCAGCTATCCACGGTTCTTGACGGAAGCCCGTTGATCCAATCTCTGGCTCCGTCCAACAACATTAGAGGGAGGAATTTCACCGCTTCCAGGTCTATCCCTTTGTTGATCTGGACTGCAGTATAGTAATCTGAGAGGCATGTATCCGGGTTTGTACTTTTGGTATACTTTTGATAAGTTGGACCAACTTTGGCAAAGATAGAATGTAGGATTATTCTTAGGATCCTGTCAGTGAAACACTTAGGTCCAAAGTATAAATCATCTCTTTCCGCCTTATCGACGTGAGCGGGATATCTGCCGGCTGAATGGACAGAAGGGGATCTGCTCCTTCCTGGCCCATTGTTGCGCGAGTGCGCTTTTCCGAGATTATCCCTGTTTCGTCCGTTATCGTGTCCTTTGGAATAAAGTGGAATTCTACTCCTTGACCTTTCTTTGTTCCTAGGAGGAGTACGGGATCTCTCATGCCTTTGAGGATTGTCGTATCTTCCGGCTTTTTCAGCTGGGCGTCTCGGAGGCGGCATCATTTTTCTGTCTTTCTGGTTTTGTTCCTCCCGCTCTTTGTGATAGCGGGGATTTCCACCTTTTGGTGGGTGGGATCCTGTTCTGGACGCTGCATCCTTATTGTCCGGGAATTTCTTGTCCTTTTTGGGATCTCCCCTCTTCTCCTTAGAATCGCCTGAATCTCCAGGTTTGCCAGGTCCAGGTGCTCCAGCGGCACAAGTGGCAGTTTTGCATAGGGCCGAGTCGTCGTGCAACTTCCCTGATCTTGCATGTCCTCGCTGTTGCTGTTGCAATGCTTTACCCAGGAAGGCATACACTCCCTGAATCTTTTCGTCTTTGGAGTACAGATCATCATTAAGGATAGCGAACGCGGCTTTCGTGTTTTCAGCTATAGTTTTATAGATTCGTTAGCCCTTGGCATTTACGCCATCAACCTGTCTTTGCCAAGAAGGGTTTTTGCAACCACTCTTTTGCTGGCAGCACATCCGGCCTTGCGATTCCGGGTAATCTCGTGGGTTTTATCCCGGACATATTCGTCTTTCGTATTCTTCAATTTCCTCCTGCTTTTCTTTTTACAGTAGCATAGGCTTTGAGGAGGTTTTCTTGAGATCGGAATAGTTGTTGCTGCTGCTGCCGCATATTGACTTGCTTTCTGGCTTCCAGCACTTCCGGTGGATCGTACGGTCCTACCGGGGTTTTTATTAGATGGATCTCGTCCTGTTCCGACATTTCGGGGACATGGATTTCTTTCTTTTTCATCTCCACAGGTGTGACTCCACTTGCTCCTTCTGCTTCCAGGTTTTGGTTAGCATTATCTGCCAATTTTTTCTTCTGGAGCTTGTACTGGAGTTTCTTGGCAGTCTTCTTTTTCTTCTTGCAAGAGGGAGGCTTTTTTCCAGGTTCTTCTTCTGTCAATTCTTTGACATCAGGGTATATGAGACTGGTTTCGCCGTCCTCTCTTTCCTCATCTGGTGGAGGTGTTCTGGGGTATTCATCTTCTCCGGTATCCGAGTTTTCAGTCGGTTTTTCCATAAGTACTTCATGGAATCTCCCCTGCATAGATTTAACCTTTCTTTCGAAAGCGTCTTTATCTTCATCTTGTGAATCTATGTCTCCAGATCCAGGTTGAGACTCCAATCTTGCCTCTATGGCAGCTAGTATGGAGTCGGCTTCTGAGTTCGCCATTTCATTGATGGGTGGCGGATCTTCCACTTGTTCTGTGGGATTGTTGTTTACTGCTTATTTCACGGGATTGCTTACTTTCGTGTTTTCAGCGACCTCGGACTGCACCATGCCAATTAAGTGAGATCTGACTGCAGCCATCTCCGAAGAGGCAGCAAATTCAGGGTTTTGGCGATCTGAGCAAAATCCAGTATCATAGTTTTCTTCAACTGGGTATAAAGAGGGTGGGATAAATTTTCTTCCACCATAGAATCCCATTGCTTCTGCAGTTAATCTGATAAAGATGTTTGCAGATCCAATCGGTAAAACACAGGCACTTACCAGGTGATTCTGTGCTGGCATGTACGATCCATTGTCGAAGAAGCGCTCGACGTCGTTGTCGAATTCCAGGCTTCCGACAGTTATGGTACTACCGGTTCCGCGGAGTATCCCCGATCGAAACATAACACCTGACGTCGCTGGCCCCACGGTGGGCGCCAACTGTCGAGACATCATAGTAGAGTTCATAGCCGGGGGTGCCATGGGACTATTGGTAGAGACGTGGGGGGGACGTGGTAGTACGACAACCAGGAACACCAAATTTACCTAGGTTCGGTACGTCGCAACTAGGCGGCGTTCCTACTCCTGCAATCTAACTAAATAGGGTTTTGCTAACTCGGCGAGGATCAACTTCTCGGCGAGTTGGCTTCTAGTTAATTGTTTCTGTTCTTCTCTCCCGTATGGCTTTATATAAATAGCCAGGTTAGGGCTTACAGAAAGGAAACCTAGAAGACTACGGAAAGTATCTAACTTGGAAAGGAAGGAATTCATCTTCTACTCCAAGCCGCACCACTTTGGGCCATGGTCCGGGTTCTTCTAGAATCCGGCTTCTATGCGTCAGCTTACTGGGTTTCCCAATGGACTATGGTCTATTACCAAAAGGCCACCCTGGTAATCTGGCTCTTTAGGACAATGCCGGATATACCCCAATTCAGTATATATCCGACACATCTATTTAGTAAAAATATCTTCGAGTTTTAACTTTTTCCTACAGGTCCTATTCCACTTGTGACTTCCTACGGTCCTGTCCTTCTATATCGTTGGGTTTTAACTTCTATGGGTGACTCTATAAGTTGACTTACCGATCTTCTACATATTTACTTCTAGGATATAACTACTCATGTGATTTTCTTCGCATCACTTGTGGTAGATCTCCATGTGTTGATGAAGTATGTCACCAATTCCAAGCAAGATGTGGAATGTGGTCCATTCCCATCAATGGCTTCATTGACTTCTATCTTCTTGACTTCCTGGTCTTCCAAAGCTTTTGTGGTTGTTTCCATCTGTTGATAACTCGGACCGTTCTCATACTAATCCTATACCCTTTAGATCAGTAACATCAAGAAAGAACTCAGTGTTTTCACATCAAGTTCCAACTTCATGCACAGATCTAGTCAATCAAATATCCAAATAAGATCCAATAAATTCCAAATGCATTTATCACTCATGCATCAAAAGCTTGTAAAATAATAGCACTTTGAGTAAAACATCTCAAGTACCAAGGCTCTTAAATGCTATACACTACAAGTAAGCATATATTACCTCGTAATCCTATTCTACACCACTACTATTTACCTCGGTAATTACTCCAATTGCATGCCTTATTGCAATGGAATAAACTAAGACAAAATGATCCTATAGTAGTTGTTGTCTAACTTGGTTCCATATAGGACTAAGTACTATGTCAACTGAAGTACTTAATAGTGATTATGATAAGCTTCTCATGGCATTTGTTGGTCCTTCATGTTGTTGATCATGTCGTAGGAGTAGTAATGTAGCTTCCATCAATGCTTATGATTTCTCCTAATTCTACACTACACTACACTACACTACACTATACTATACTATATTGTACTGATTCACCTCTAGAGTTGATAACTAAGGATATGGTATGTACCCGATAGTTACCATGGTCTAATGAATCTTCATGATTCTCAACATCTATTCTTGATGACTCCTATACTAACTCAATACCATGTTCTACTCCATCCTATGCATTCATAGAATGGGGTAATCATCACTTTGACTTAATCACCTCTGACTACGTCAAAACTCTTTTTCTCAATAAAACTGACACATGCTAGACTTCTAACTATTCATACCTAGGTATAAATAAAATAGATAAGTATATTTAATGAAGTTGAGTAAGAACATTCTATACAAGTATGATCGTATCATTTTCAAGTGGATGATCATCATAGTTGTAGGAAGTAGGGTTTGGATAAGATGGCTTCCTATAGTATTTACCAACCTACAGATCTCCTAAAAGGTTTTAAACCTAAGGTCGCTTTGCTCTGATACCAGCTGCGGTGACCCAGCACACCACTACATGTGTAGTGCGCAAGTCGTTGACATAATACTCACATAAGGACTTATCCGTGAATATTACATTCCTAAGAGTGGTACAACAGAAACATAGCAGGACCAAGCAAAGCCATAGGATACAAACATTGTTCATTACAAAATCTTGAGAATCTCTTTGATGAATAAAAGAAGATCTCATGCAAATGAAACATCAACATAAGCAATTCGAAGCTCCGAGTTGGAGAATAACTCTAGCTCAGAACCTAAACCACTACGGCTGATGTCATCCCTAATCTATGGCTTATGAGAATATAAGTCTAGGTATGGACTCCACCTGCACCTTGGTAGCTTCTCCTCCACCAACGTTGTTTATGTCGATGCTTCACCGGCTAAGTAGTATATGACTCCTCCTAGCTAGCTTCAGTAGCTAATGATGGCTTCTCGACGAATATCTCCATTTAGGCTTCAACTCTAAGCAGGGGTTCAAACGGGAACGAATGAGTAACGAGCATTACTCAACAAGTTCATGATAACTAGTGGGTAATATGATACACTATCTACAGCTTTAGACTCGAAAGAGTCATAAGATAATGCAAGGTTTTTGTAAATCCTTCTTCAAGAGGTTGCTTTTAGTTCTGAAAACTATGCCCGCCATACCATCACAAGAGCTAGAACTTCATGGAGTTGCCTTTCCTGTAGAGTTCGCAGTTCCTTCCCGGAACAGGGGGTAACATGCCACATCTTTTTAAACTCTGTAGAGGTGCGTTACTTTACCCATAGGCGATAAAGACAAGGTTGCACAACCAGGCGATCGTTCCTGTCCACACCCACTTAGGTGTGGGGCCCAGTTGTTGATCCAAGCCAAACCATGCTTCTCCGCACAACGCATGCCCACCCATTTCTGCCAGCAGGTTGAACCCGTGATTTCACCCCTCACGATAGATATCTAGGCTCCCCTGGAAGACACTCATAGACCCTAGAGTCCATGGGACGTAAGGGCTCCCACCCATGTGCATGTAGTCCCGTAAGACCTACAACGTACGTCTCTGATAGTCCATTCACATGCGGACGGGAAAAGATCACAACTGACTTACTCGCCCCATACAAAACCCTTTGTTAACGTGGTCTTTACGGCGCATCGAGTTCTGGCGGCATTTGTGGTTAATTCCTAGGTAATACTTTTCCATGCAGATGGAACCTTCCTTTGACCTATTCATCTTACCATGGTCCCATCCGCCCACCAAACAGAACACTACCACTCGGATAGTCATTCAATTACTCATATTATTATAAAAATTGATCATGCATTCATTTGTGTATAGGTGGTAATACGATAGGGTTTTGCAAATAGTTCTTATGAAATACTGCAAACGATATGAGCAAGTGATGAACTTGCCTGAGATAGAAATAATGACAATAATAATCTATGTCTTCGGGTTCGAGGGTTGCGTAGAGAAATCCCGAGAACTGAAAGATAGCAAAGTAGTCCCGGTAAGGATTACAGAAAACACTGGCAAGATGATACATGCATAGTAATGAGATGCATCGCGAAATACCCTGGAAAATACCCCATCTTACAAGTGTAAGCCACGTTTGATACGATACTTAATCACAAAGGTTTTAGGTGAATTGTTTCATTACTTGTGGCGATGTGGTTATTACTTCATTTAGACTTACATGTGTTTCACTTTTATTTAACAAACAATTGTTATCATGTGTGGACAATACCACATGGAAAACAACTATTGAAAAGATAACAGACACATTTTATTTTATATTCAAATAGTGTAGAGCCGATGCCAAAGAGTTTAATTGAAAATGGTGAATTAATACAACTAACTCTATCATCACATAACTTGCTAGTGACTATGATGATAGGTTTAGTAGGTGTGAAAACACTAGGGTTTTATTAATAAGGGAAATTAATGTTGTGGTAGTAATTTTGGTTATAATGGAATATTATAGAATTAAGGTATACCTTTTGAAACAAGTTTATAAATTAAACAAAATGTTTTGTTTTTGGCATATTTGAGTTGGAAATGTTGTTCTCTTTAATTTTGTACATCATTTGAAATTTTCTGAAAAGATTTGAATAAATTATTAATTTATTAATTTTAAAATGATTTAAATGACTAGGCAAAATATTGCACACATGAAAACTTGGTAAAATGACTATGAAAACATCATAGATGAGTTGCATTTGTCATTTGGAGCATTTTGGTATATAACTTGTATTTTTCGATTTTTTGGAATATTAATTATTTTTCTCTATTTTTAATGATTTAATTTAATTCAAAAAATATTTAATTTTCAATTTTATCAAGCATTTTTGAAAGTCCATAAAAATTTAGATTATATTTTTCTGATTAATCTGGTATCTTATTTATATTTTTCTGAGTTATAGAATTAATAAAATTTAATTATTTTCTTCATTTTTGAATTGACTGGTGGGGTCCACGTGGCAGATTTAATTTAATTAAATGGAAAAAAATTTATGATGTCATGCTGATGTCGAGCTTGAATCATCACCGGAGGGGATCTCTACTGTGCTCTCCAAATTTTGCGATTTTGCACGAATTGGTCGGATTGAAGTGAACCTACATCTAGAGGGGAACAAGGGGACCCTATTGGTGGCAGCGCCGCTAGGTTTGAGTCGTTGGAGGATCGCCGGCGACGAGTTTTGTGGTGGCCAGAGACATTGCACGGTGCAGTGACGAACTAGTGCGCAATTGAGTGAATTAAAGGCACCTAGAGATGCGTATGCTCACCCCGAGCACGATGAAGTGGTCGGTGAGGCTCGGTGTGGCCAGAATCAACGGCAAGGATCCACGGCGGCCGGAGACAGGGAGAAAGGGAACGGACAAATTCTTCGGTCTCCGATCTTCCCGCCTTGAGAGATTAATCAAGGACGGAGAGGAGGACACGGCACATCTTCCGGTGTCCTCAGCTGGTCCTGGCGTAGCCGGAAACGACGACGCTAAGCAGTGGCCGACGGTTAGGGTCAGGGTTTGGTGTTCCACTGAAGCATAGAGAGAGAGAGATAACGCACGGGTGAGAGAGAGTGAGAAGAGATGGTACGTCGACCTCGCTCTTCTTTTCCGCGAGAGAAGGCAGGCACAAAGGAGCCGTGATGAGGACATCACTAGCTCTTCACCTATTTTTACACATGAGGATGCTCCAATACAAGCTAACGAAGTAAGGATTGGTCCAATGACAAGATCAACAACCAAGCTATTACAACAACAGGTGAATTCACTCCTACTTGAGTATAATGTTTATAATTGTGAGAACTTTATACTACCTAAATCCATGCACTTATGTATTCTCAGGTTTATTGATAACACAAGCATGAATGGAGGAGATCATGAAGAGGAGATACACCTGGATGGAGATGGACTAGAAGAGGAGATGGAGTACAAGTACTAGCATGGTGAAAACAAGAAATAACAATTGTTATGGTGACAAGGGGATGGTGCCTCCACAAGGTCAAATGCACTTAGTGTGGAAAACAATTACTAATGTGTTATTCCACACTCATGGATGGAGAAAACAAGAGGAGGGCGTCCACAAAGGAGATCTATGCGCCATATAGAGTCCTAGTAGTTTTAGGATTGGTTTGTATACCAATTTGGCCGCACCCCCCTATGGGGTCGGTTTGTATCTATGTGTGAGTCCTAGTAGGAGTCCTATTCGAGTGGGGGAAGGTTTGCTTGCGCAAGGTAACTTGTGGCCGCACCCCTCCCTCTCTTATACCCCTTCATGCGAGTTGGAGGGTTAGACTACGTTAAATCATAAACCCTAGACCTCTAGATTGAAACAGCTTGTAAGCCTTCATCTGGAAGTTCATCTGCAAACTTTACGTGTTACCTGCTGTTCCACTGGGAATAAGAAGGTACATGACCACTTGTAGTCGGTGGATTACTTGTGCAAGAGTGTGGAGTTGAGAATATCCTTGGGGTTGCTATCTTTTGCATTGGCATCAGGGATCAGCCGGGAAAGTTCTTAGTGGCGCACTAGTTATCAATCAGAAGTTATCTGTGAGTTCACTGAGAAGATTGGGCCACCCCTTATCATCTTGGTATCAGATTTACAGGTTGCCTCGGTGAGCTATCAATTTTCCCTTTAGTTTGAGTGTTTTTCTTACCTATCCAGAAAATTGCCCCACAAAAATAGTGTAGTTCATTGCCATAGCTTAGATAATCACCTTAGTTTCAATTAGTAGTGCTGTTTTCGTGTTTGATTTTGTGTTCCTTTTTGTCTTTTTAGATTTCTTATTTTCGGCTAGGGTTAGGGTTCTTGTTCCCCTGGTCGAGTTCTTATCAAAAAATCACAAAACAATCCGCTGCTATTAGCTCTATATTGTTCCAATCCGAGTCCACCTAAAATTCCTACCGCGGCAGCGTTTTCATCGATTTCCTGCCGTACCGAACCACCCTAGTCCATATTGGATTCCTACCGCGGCCGCGTTTTTGCTCACTTTCCCTGCCGCACCGCTCCTGCTGCCGCGTCCCACCCGAACTCGGATTCCCTGTAACGCGCTTACAAAAGCCCCCTCCCCCCGCGCCCCGTCTCACAGCACACCACCGCAAGCACTGCGCGCTGCCGCGGCACAGATTCTCGCCAAACCGCTGTCACGCACTGCTGCTGCTGCCACCGTTCATGTAACGCGCGCGCGCACTGTTTTTCACCGTAACACGGTTACCAGAGGCAGTTTTTCTGTCCTGCGCGCTGCCGCAGCACAGTTTTGCTGCGTTTTTGCTGCCGTCTGCTGGTTTTTGCTGCCGTGGGCTATTTAGAGCTAGTTTTCACCTAGATTTTTTTTTGTTTTTCTTTGTTTTCTCCTGTTTTCTTCATTAGGAACAATGCATCCATACCTTGTGAACCTAACCACAGCCTTTCTACACCATATTAATAGGAACTTGCCCACAAGTATAGCTATTTTGTGCTTTGACAGGTTGCTCATTTTCATCACCACCATTGTGTTCACTTGATTATTGGTTCATATTGCTCCTAGTTGTGTTTAAGGCCATTGGAAACATACAAAAAAATAGAAAAAGAGTAAAAGTATAAAAAAAAGAGAAAAGAGAAAAACAGAAAAATTGCAAAGAGGCCATATTGATACTATTGTTTACTAGTTGAGATTGCCATTGTGACACTTGGTTTTTCATTGAGCAATCTTGTGCCTGTCAATTAAGAGCCTAGCTAGTGACTTTATAGTGCATTGCAAAATCTCATCCATATATTTGCTTTTCCACATTTGTCTCCATTATTGTGTGAGTTTCCTTGGGTATTTTTTATATCTTCACAAAACATCAAATAGGACTTGTTACTTTGGTGATTGTTAGGTATCCATACCAAGCCCCACTAAATAACCTTGTTTGCTTTTGTGAGAGTTAAAAACCTGGGTATTCTCTTCTTGACATAAAAGTACATTAATTGCCTCTACTTGTGGTAAGTATTTCTATTCACTTTGGAACGGTAAGATAGCCTATTGTCTTGCTAGATTTTTGAGTGAGTTTTGAGAGAACACCACAACCTATACTTGTTTCTATTTCACTAACCTAGTAATGGATCTTTCTAGTGGTGATCTTTTGCAGCAAAATAAGGACCATAAGGAGGGAGTTAATTGGAGGGAGTATGAGGCTCTAAGGGATGTATTGGCAAAACAAATCAAAGACACTCATAATGAAATCAAGAAATTTGTGCAAGATGCATGTGATCCTTTATATGATGCTCTCCAAGCTATGGAGAACAAGATGGAGGCCACACATAAGTTGGCCAAAACCAACAATGGGGAAGTGAAAACAATCAATGATTCTATTGCTCAATTGGCTACTACCCTTCCTGGTCTTCAATCCATGATTCAAGACATATTTCCACTTGTTGATGATGATCATGCTAGTGTCCATAGTGATGCTAATAATGGCTTGGAAGCCAATGTAGAGGTGGATAATTTTCATGGCCGTGGAGCTAGAGGAGATAGAGGCCGAGGAGGATATCAAGGCCGAGCCAATCATATGGGTGCAAGGAGAGTGCCTCTCAATGTTGCTCCTGAAAATCATAGAGAGGATGATGGTTTGGGTAAGCCCAAATTTTCTATACCATCTTTCAGCTTTGACACTATGGACGTGGAAGAATATTTGCTATGGTAACTAAAAATTGAGAAGCTATGGAGATTACATGAGTATACTGAGGATAGAAAAATAAAATTGGCTTCTTCTGAGTTTGATGGATATGCTCTTCGTTGGTGGGATACTACTGTGAGAAAGAGGCAAGAAGATGGTGAATTACCCATTATCACTTGGAACACCATGAAGAGAGTCACGAGGGATAGATTTGTTCCACCAAATTATATAAGGCAACAATTTGATCAATTGCAACAATTGAGGCAAGGTACTATGACTGTTGATGCTTATTATCAAGAGATGGAATTGATCATCCAAAGGGCACGTGTGAGAGAGCAATTGGAGCAAACAGTGCAAAGGTTTCTTTTAGGTTTGAATTATAACATCAAGGGCATTGTTAGGCATCACCAATATCATGATATGCATGAGTTATTACATCATGCTAGGGAGGCCGAATCAGACATCAATGAGGAGACTAAAATTACAGCAAGGACAAGGAGTAGATTTCCCTTGAGATCATTTACAAAGAAATCTATTGCAGCAAGGACAAGGCCTAGTGCCTCTATTGCAAAGAAATCAACACAACCAACTACAAGTGCCACGGGTTCAAGTGCTTCCACAACAAGAAATAGAGATATTACATCTTATACATGTGGAGGAAAGGGGCACTTCAAAAGGGATTGTCCAAATAAAAAGGCGATGATTATCAATGAGAACAATGAGTATGAGACAGGTGATGATGTTGATCCTAATGATAATGATGATGATGATGACTATTTGAGTGATACTCCATTGGATGCCTATGCTACCACTATGCCATCTATTATTTGCACACAAAAATCATTGAGTGTTATTCCTAGTCCTGAAAATCAAAGGTGCAATTTGTTTCAAACAAAAGCTGTTATTGGTCCTAATATGGCTTGCAATGTCATTATTGATGGAGGGAGTTGCAGGAATTTGGCTAGCAAAGATCTATGTGCAAAGCTAAATCTGAAATATTTACCACACCCTTGTCCTTATCATATACAATGGTTGAGTAGCTTGGGACAAATGAAGGTGACCCATATGGTGCGTGTGGAATTTCAGATTGGTCCTTATAAGGATACTATTGAGTTTGATGTGGTTCCTATGACAGTTTGCCACTTATTATTGGGAAGACCTTGGCAATTTGATAGAAGTGTGAAGAATGAAGGAAGAGAAAATACTTATGAGTTGCATCATCATGGGAAGACTATTATTTTGAGGCCTATGACTCCACAACAAATTGTAAATGAGTCCCAATCCAAAATAGATATGAGAGTAGAAAAAGAGAGTGAGAGGGATGAGGGAAAACAAAATTCACAAGCCTTGGGGAGTGGTAGTCAACCTATTTCGAGTGGTAAAAATAAAAATAAGAGAGAGAGCCTATTATGCATGTTAGCCACTAAAGAGGATTTGAGGGAATTTAGGGATGATCCTACATTAGTCCCTATTGTGCTTATTCACAAGGGAGAGATTTTGGTTTCTAATGACATGACCCCTATTCCTCTTGGTGTTTCTCATGTGTTGCAGGATTTTGATGATGTTTTTCCAAGATATATTCCCTCGGGATTTCCACCATTGAGAGGGATTGAGCATCAAATTGATTTAATTCTTGGAGCATCTTTGCCAAAGCGAGCCCGTTATAGAACTAATCCACAAGAAACAAAGGAGATACAAAGGCAAGTACAAGATCTACTAGATAAAGGTTATATTCAAGTTAGTCTTTCTCCTTGTGCCGTTCCCGTTATTTTGGTTCCTAAGAAAGATGGTACTTGGCGCATGTGTGTAGATTGTAGAGCAATTAATAACATCACTATTCGTTATCTTCATCCTATACCACGTTTAGATGACATGTTAGATGAATTAAGTGGTGCTACTCTTTTCTCTAAAATTGATTTGCATAGTGGGTATCATCAAATAAGAATGAAAGAGGGAGATGAATGGAAAACTACATTTAAAACAAAATTTGGTTTATATGAATGGTTAGTGAGGCCTTTTGGTTTAACTAATGCACCTAGTACTTTCATGAGACTAATGAACCATATTTTGAGATATTTTATTGGTAGATTTGTGGTAGTTTATTTTGATGATATTATCATATATAGCCACAATGAACATGATCATATTAATCATATTAGACAAGTTTTGCAAGTGCTAAGAGAAAATAAATTGTATGGTAATCTTAAGAAGTGCACTTTTTGCAAAGATAAGGTCATCTTTTTGGGATATTTAGTTTCTAAACATGGGATTGAAGTTGATACATCAAAAATTGAAGCAATTCGAAATTGGCCAATTCCAACTAATGTGAGTCAAGTTAGAAGTTTTAATGGGCTTGCTAGTTTCTATAGAAGATTTGTGCCTAATTTTAGTACTATTGCTGCTCCATTAAATGATCTAACTAAAAAGGGAGTTTATTTCGAGTGGGGTGTTGCTCAAGACATTGCTTTTGATACTTTGAAAGCGAAGTTGATTTCGGCCCCACTATTAATGCTACCAAATTTTGATAAACAATTTGAGATTGAGTGTGATGCTAGTGGCATAGGTATTGGAGGTGTGTTAATGCAAGAAAAGAAACCTATTGCCTATTTTTCTGAAAAATTAAATGGTGCACAATTGAATTATTCTATTTATGATAAAGAATCATATGCACTTGTGAGAGTTTTAGAGGTGTGGAAACATTACTTATGGCCTAAGGAATTTATTATACATAGTGATCATGAGGCACTGAAATTCTTAAAGTGCCAAACAAATTTGAATAAAAGACATGCCAAATGGGTTGAATTTATTGAATCTTTTCCATACATAATTAAACATAAAAAAGGATTGGAAAATGTAGTTGCTGATGCTTTGTCAAGAAAGAATATGTTACTCTCAAATTTGGAGATTAAAGTTTCGGGTTTGGAGGGTATTAGAGATTTATATGATGAAGATAATGAATTTTCTATGCCATTTAGTAAATGTACTAATGTTAAGGCATGGGATAAATTTCATATACATGATGGATACTTGTTTAGAGCTAACAAATTATGTATTCCCGAGTGTTCTTTGCGTTTGTTCTTAATACATGAATGATAAGGGGTTGCCCGTTCTTCTCGATGAACTCACACGATAACAAGGATCTAATAAATTGTGTCTCTCCACAAACTCTCCGGCTAATTCCTGATGCCAATTGCAGCAGCAACCAATCCCTTGGATATTCATAAATCCACACACTTGCACGAGCAGCCACTGACTACTAGTGGTCCTGTATCAACTAATTCCCAGTGGAATAGCAGATAACACGCAAAACTTGCAATATGATCAATTCCTTATGAATGCTTCAATCAGTCAACAATGGAGTCTAGGGTTTATGAATAAAGGTAGTCTAACTGATTCACACACAGGTGAAAGGGTATAAGAGAGGGGAGGGGGTGCGGCCACAATCTGGTTGCGCAAGCACCTAAACTAACCCGACTAGGACTCAGACTAGGGGATACAAACCGACCCAAGAGGGAGGGGGTGCGGCAAATAGGCATAATGCCTTTATTCCACACGCATGGGACACCCTAGGACATGTCCTTGGTGCCCCATAAGCCTAATGCGTATGCTACATAATAAAAAGGTGAAACAGCCTAAGACATGTCCTTGGTGCTCCCATCTCCATCATGCATTGCTCCTGGCTTTTCCCTCTTGTGTGTGCTGTCATGATCATCCTCCATATGTTCACACCAAACTCATCACTAGGAAGATCAATCATGTATGCATTATCATTAATCTTGTGAAGCACTTTATATGGAACAGCACCTCGTGGCATCAACTTGGACTTGAGCAATGTAGGAAATCTGTCCTTACGAAAATGTATCCACACCAAATCACCTGGCCGAAAAAGTACCTCCTTCCTCTTCTTGTTAATCCTCTCAGCAACATGTTTTCCTGTCTTCTCAATTGCTTCCTTGGTCTTCTCATGGATCTTCCTCACATAATCAGCTCGTTTTGAAGCCTCCAACTCTCTCTTGCACAGGAAGTGGCAATAAATCAAGTGGTGTTATGGGTTTGAAACCATAGACCACCTCAAACGGGCATAGCTGAGTAGTAGAATGTACAACCGTGTTGTATGCAAACTCAACATTAGGCAAACACTCCTCCCACTCCCGCAGGTTCTTTTTAATCATGGCTCGCAGCAATGTGGATAATGTGCGATTCACCACCTCCGTTTGTCCATCAGTTTGGGGGTGACAAGTAGTAGAAAACAGCAGCTTTGTCCCCACCTTCCCCCATAGTGTCTTCCAGAAATAGATCATGAACTTGACATCACGATCAGAAACAATAGTCTTGGGTACTCCATGTAATCTCACTATGTCCCTGAAAAACAGATTAGCAATGTGCGACGCATCGTCGCTCCTGTGGCATGCAATAAAATGTGACATTTTAGAGAATCTATCAACTACCACAAATATTGAATCATGTCCTCTTTTAGTCCTAGGCAATCCTAACACAAAATCCATGCTAATGTCTTGCCAAGGTGTAGTAGGTGCAGGAAGAGGAGTATATAAACCATGAGGTTTCAGTATTGAATTAGCCTTGTTGCAATTGATGCAACGTCTCACAAACCTCTCCACATCTCTTCTCATACGTGGCCAATAGAAGTGATCAGCCAACATCATCAATGTTTTCTCCCTCCCAAAGTGTCCCATCAATCCATCACTGTGTGATTCCTGTAACAATAACAAACGCAAGGACGACTCAGGCACACATAATTTGTTAGCTCTAAACAAATATCCATCATGCAAATGAAATTTATCCCATGCTTTCACAGTAGTACAATTCGCATAAGCAGTTTTAACATCATTGTCTTGAGCATACAAATCTTTTACACTCTCGAAACCAGGAATTTTCACATCCAATTGAGTTAATAGCATAGTTTTCCTAGAGAGAGCATCAGCAACAACATTATCTTTGCCTTTCTTATATTTAATTATGTATGGGAATGATTCAATGAATTCAACCCACTTAGCATGTCTTTTATTAAGGCTAGATTGGCTCTTTAAAAATCTCAATGCTTCATGATCAGAATGTATGATAAATTCTTTTGGCCACAAATAATGTTTCCAAACCTCAAGAACTCTAACAAGTGCATACAATTCTTTATCATAAACATAATAGTTCAATTGGGCACCATGCGATTTCTCAGAAAAATAAGGAACGTGTTTGTTTTCTTGCATAAGCACACCACCAATACCAATACCACTTGCATCACACTCAATTTCGAATTGTTTGTTGAAATTAGGCAATATTAACAATGGGGCCGAAATCGGCTTGTTCTTAATCTCATCAAAAGCAATATCTTGTTCTACCCCCCATGTAAAATCAACACCCTTCTTAGTTAAATAATTTAATGGTGCAGCAAGAGTACTAAAATCCTTGACAAATCTTCTATAGAAACCAGCCAAACCATTAAAACTTCTCACTTGACTAACATTAGTTGGAATAGGCCAATTTTTAATAGCTACAATTTTAGATTCATCAACTTCAAGGCCATGTTTAGATACAACATATCCCAAAAAAATGACCTTGTCTTTGCAAAAAGAACATTTAGCAAGATTACCATATAATTGATTTGCTCTTAAAACATGCAAGACTTGTCTAATGTGATCAACATGCTCATTTTCATTGTGGCTATATATGAGAATATCATCAAAATAAACAACCACAAATTTTGCAATAAACTCTCTCAAAACATGGTTCATAAGTCTCATGAAAGTACTAGGTGCATTAGTTAAACCAAAAGGCATCACTAACCATTCATATAAACCAAATTTAGTTTTGAAAGCAGTTTTCCATTCATCCCCTTCTTTCATTCTTATTTGATGGTCACCACTACGCAAATCAATTTTTAGAGAAAACAGCAGCACCACTTAATTCATCTAACATGTCCTCCAAACGAGGTATAGGATGACGATAACGAATAGTGATGTTGTTAATTGTTCTACAATCTACACACATGCGCCAAGTACCATCTTTCTTAGGCACTAAAATAACAGGAACACCACATGGAGATAAGCTAATACGAATATAACCTTTGTCGAGTAGCTCCTGCACTTGTTTCTAAATTTCCTTGGTTTCTTGGGGATTAGTCCTGTAAGGAGCTCGGTTTGGTAATGCTGCTCCAGGGATCAAAACAATTTGATGCTCAATGCCACGCAATGGTGGCAGCCCTGCTGGTACCTCCTCTGGAAAAACATCATCAAAATCCTGCAAAACATGAGAGACACCAAGAGGAATAGGGGTCATGTCATAAGAAACCAAAATTTCTCCCTTGTGCATGAGCACTATAGGAAGCATAGTAGGGTCCTCACTAAACACTCTCAAATCCTCTTTAGTGGCTAGCATACATAATAGGCTCACTCCCTCACTTTTATTTTTACCACTCAACTTATTTTTTTCACTCATAGAAGGATTACTCTCTTGTTTTTCTTTCTCACTATCCTTCTCTACATTTACTTCAGTTTTTTGACGAGACTCATTTACAATTTGCTGTGGTGTCATAGGTCTCAAAATAATATCCTTCCCATGCCAATTCAACTGGTATGTGTTAGCTCTCCCATTATGTGTAACATTCCTGTCAAACTGCCATGGTCTTCCAAGCAACATGTGACAAACAGACATGTGCACCACATCATACTCAATGGTGTCAGTATAGGGACCAATCTGGAACTCCACTCTCACCATGTAGCTCACCTTCATCTCTCCTTTATCACTCAGCCACTTTATATAATAAGGACGAGGGTGTGGAATATATTTCAATTTCAGCTTTGCACATAGCTCTTTACTAGCAAGATTTCTCCAACTCCCACCATCAGTAATAACTTTGCAAGCCATTTTAGGACCTACAATTGCCTTGGTTTGGAAAAGATTGCACCTCTGATTTTCTGGAGAAGGAATAACACTCAAAGCGGCAACTTTTTGTGAGCAAACAATAGTGGGATAATTAGTGGCATAAGCATCAAGTGGACCTCCTTGCTCATCACAATCATCCTCCTCATTAGGATCAGCATCATATCCAGTCTCGTACTCATTATCTTCATTAACAAGCATGGTATTTTTATTTGGGCATTCCCTCTTAAAGTGGCCTTTTCCACCACATGTGTGACATGACATGTCTCTATTTCGGGCTGTGGAAGAGGTGGATCCACTAGAACTTGCTGCTGGTTGCACTTGCCTCCTAGAGGTGGAGGGTGTGCTCTCAGCCTTGGGTGTAGATACCCCACGGCTAGGTGCTGGCTGTGGTGATGGTGAAGAAAAATTATTGTTGCGAGGTGAAAACAGCCTTCTAGCACTCAATTTTGCCTCCTCGGCTAGCTGTGATTCTGCCTCCCTCGCATGATGTAGCAATTCATTGATATCACTATATTGGAGGTGCCTCACAATGCTTCTGATTTTAAATTGCAAACCTGAGAGAAAACGTTGCATAGTATGTTCTGGTTCTTCTCTCACTTTAGCCCTCTGAATAATCAACTCCATCTCTCTATAATAGGCATCAACAAATAATGTACCTTGCTTCAATTTCTGCAATTTATCATATAATGTTCTGACATAATTCTTTGGCACAAATCTGTTCCTCATGAGTTGCTTCATAGTAGCCCAAGTAACTACTTCAGGATCACCATTGTCTGCCCTCATTTGTGTAATATTATCCCACCACAATAGAGCATAACCATCAAAACTAGAAGAAGCCAATTTAATTTTTCTATCTTCAGTGTACTCATGCAATCTCCATAGCTTCTCAATTTTAAGCTCCCACATCAAATATTCCTCTACATCATCAGAATCAAAAGAGAAAGGAGGAATAGAAAATTTTGGTTTACCCAAACCATCATCTTCTCTATGATTATCTTGAGCTGGTACTCTTCTAGCATTAAAACCACCACGACCATTATAAGCTTGGACTCGGCCTGGTTCCCGATCATCATCATGATCCCTTTGCTCTAATTGAGTAGACAATTGTGTAATTTGCCTAGTCAAATTGGTGAGAGATTCTTGCATAATATCAACAGATTCTTGAGAAGCAGCTTTCTCAATTTTAATATCCATCTGCTGTAAATCCCTCCTCAAACTCTCATCATAGGCATCAAGCTTCTTATCCATTCTGGTGGCTACCACTTCGTCATACTCATCCAATTTTTTATCAATTCTAGATGTGATCATGTCTCTAAATTTGGAGAGATCTCCCCATGTAAGAGGATCATCAAAAGACTTCTTAGAAGCAGCCTTAGTAGCTTTCCCAACATTTTTATCCACCTTCACAACACTAGC
Organism: Alopecurus myosuroides; assembly: GCA_028641055.1. Lineage (NCBI taxonomy): Eukaryota > Viridiplantae > Streptophyta > Magnoliopsida > Poales > Poaceae > Alopecurus > Alopecurus myosuroides. The sequence continues at coordinate 118,978,773 of CM054062.1, forward strand.
CATAGAAGACTCCATAGATTAATGTGTTAGTGAAAACAAAAATATGGGATGTGGTGTTCTCTCACAACTCAAAATAGCAAAGCAATGATGATGTAGATGTTTGCCCGATCTTTCACCGCAAGAACCACCGAGATAACTATTCTCCCAATCACGTGAGCGATACACGTAACCTGAAGAACATGGATAGATTTAGGCGAGAAACGCACGAACCCTCTTGGCAGATCCAAGAACACTCGCACCTTTATTTCACGCCAAGCTAGAGAACTCTAGGCAGATCCAAGAGCCCCCTAGCCACGAACGAACCCTCTTGGCAGATCCAAGAACACTCGCACCTTTATTTGCAAAGATAACTGACGAACGTCCGAGACGCCGCCTACACGCCGATCCCCTAGGGACGGTGGTAACCTGGAACTTTTAGTTCTACATAATTTTCAAGCTCTCTCAAACCCTAGGCCTTGGCTCTCTTTATATAAGAGGCCAACCCCTAGTCGGTTGGACAAACCCAAACCTAAACTGACTCGAACCTAAACCTAATTGGACTCAAACTGGATACAAACCGGCCCATTTAGAAGGCTCGGCCAACACATGCGGCTCGCAGGCCTTAGACATTATACATCGTAGTTTATTGTCCTAGCGTGCTAACCAGTAGATGCCCGTATCATCCTCCCTTTCTTCAAAAGGCGTTGTCCTCAACGCCAGAAGGTCTTCTCCGGCGCTTGTGGCGTCAAATTATCATATCGCCACGCTTCTACATCCTCAAGTCTTGCTTGCCTGCCACACCACATCCTCCCTCTCGGCTAGCTAGACTTGTTCTTGGCGCCATCCATGTTTGGCACCACCAACATGATTTAGACACATAATCTGTCAAATTGCATATGTAAACGCACCATGCAAACCACCCCTGACACAGCAGGACAGACTCCTGTACCCCAAGGATCCAAGTAACCTGAATACGCTCACGGATGCAATCTGAAATAGTGGGGGTCAACTGAGTGCATCACCCAAGACAAACAGGACAAATTCCTGCACCCCTTGAATCCAAATGAACCAAATTCACCGCATGTGAAAATATAAACTGGTGTCTTTTTCTTTTTCTCCGCCTTATTTCTGTCCCCACTCAAAAGGTATACGTGAGTGCCTTTTTTTTCACCAAAGGACTGTACCCATACAGCAGACTGCATGTAAATCCAATTTTTTTTAGCTTGTAGTACACCAATCCAATCCAATTGTACGTAACTTTTGGTGTTTTTTTTTGATAATGCACCGAACCTTGACTGGTTAGGTACGTATGCAACAAATTCCAATCAGTACTAGTCCGTAATCACACGGAAATAATTAACTTGCTAGCAAACTCCACGTACCAAACAAACCAGCCGCACATATCTTTCCTTCAGATTTTTTTTTTGTTTTCTTGATCGACGCGCAAACCCAAACTTCCTCGAGTCTCGTACACGATGGCCGCCTTTCAATTTTTTTTAATTGTTGCTTCCACTCATGTGCCAAGGAATCCATCGTGTATAATAGGGTTTTTTTTTTTGCACGTACACGGAAGGAACCGATCACAATAATACTCCGATCCGAAATATCTTTCTGCTTCCTTTGCCTTTTCTTGTTTCGGATCGGAACCAATTGATTCTTGATACCATGTACGGAACCAATTCAGCTCGTACATCTTCCAAGCGCGATTCCTTCCTCTGACTTGCCGATCCACCACGCAGAAGCAATATTTTTTTCCTCCTTTCTATCGATCTATCGCAAGCACGCTATGCCCAACAGATCTCGCCGTAAGTGGAAACACAACACTGCCTTCGATCTTCCTCCTCAACTCGCCAACACACAAACTATGCCAGAAAACATAATCTACCAATTTTGCAAACCTGCACATCTTTAACTAGCCAAACCTCGCGGTGATCAACATGGCGCTCTGATACCACATGATGTAGATGTTTGCCCGATCTTTCACCACAAGAACCACCGAGATAACTATTCTCCCAATCACGTGAGCGATACACGTAACCTGAAGAACATGGATAGATTTAGGCGAGAAACGCACGAACCCTCTTGGCAGATCCAAGAACACTCGCACCTTTATTTCACGCCAATCTAGAGAACTCTAGGCAGATCCAAGAGCCCCCTAGCCACGAACAAACCCTCTTGGCAGATCCAAGAACACTCGCACCTTTATTTGCAAAGATAACTGACGAACGTCCGAGACGCGGCCTACACGCCGATCCACTAGGGACGGTGGTAACCTGGAACTTTTAGTTCTACATAATTTTCAAGCTCTCTCAAACCCTAGGCCTTGGCTCTCTTTATATAAGAGGCCAACCCCTAGTCGGTTGGACAAACCCAAACCTAAACTGACTCGAACCTAAACCTAATTGGACTCAAACTGGATACAAACCGGCCCATTTAGAAGGCTCGGCCAACACATGCGGCTCGCAGGCCTTAGACATTATACATCGTAGTTTATTGTCCTAGCGTGCTAACCAGTAGATGCCCGTATCAAATGAGGTTAACTTACTGTTCCAAAGTGAATAGCAATACTTACCACAAGTAAACAGTAGTACTATGACTTGGTGTGAATAAAAGAATACCCAGGGATTTTAGCTAACACAAGGCAACGCAGGATATATAGTGGGGCTTGGTATGGATACCTAAGAACACCAATAACAAGTCCTATTTGCTGTTTGTGATGACTGAAAAATAGCACCTAGGAAACACACACCAATGTGGAGACAAAAGTGGCAATGCAATTATATGTATGGAAATATTGCAATGCTCTCGAAAGACAATAGCTATGCTCCAAAATATCACACGCACAAGATTGCTCAATGGAAAGTGTCAATATAGTAGGGGTGAAACAGCTCGAAGAACAATATAGCAATAGATCACAAGGCCTTTTTCTCTTTTCACAATTCTGTTTTTCTCTTTTTCTATTTTGTGTTTTTCTCATTTTTTTATACTTTTATAACTGGCAAAAACGAGCTAGGAGCAAAAATAAGCACACAATTATCAATGTGACACAAAGTATGTGATGAGGAGCAGCCTGGAATGAGCAAAAAGTAGCTATTCTTTTGGGAAAGGTACCTAAAAGTTGCTGTAGACAGGCAGTAGCTATGGCTCACAAAGATAGGAAAGAAATCCTAAAGAAAATGGCAAAAGAAAACTAAACCGAAAAGTATCTATAGCTACTAGAAAACCTCAAGGCAGGAAAAACGTACCGCGGCAGAGAAACGAGCCACTTTGTTGTCGCGGCAGCACGCAGTTACAACGAAACAGACCCAAACTGGCTCGCGCACGGGGGCAGACAATGTCTGAGGTGCAGCGCGGGTAGCAGTGTACGCGCACGGCAGGGAAACGACTCGCGGCAGAGAAACGCACCAATATGGTGCCACGGCAGCGCGCGGGTGCAGCAAACTGACCAAAACCGGGCTCGCGCACGGGGGCAGAGAGTGTCTGTGGTGCAGCGCGGCAGCAGCGTGAGCACACGACAGGAGTTACGCGCGCGACAGAGAGACGCGCGGCTTGCGTGCCGCGGCAGCGCGCGGGGGGTCGCTGCGGTAAGCGCGTTACGGTGGTTCGGGGCCGTTTGGTAAGGGCGCTGCGGGCCGAATCCAACTGGAACTAGAGCACGGCGGCGGCAGGAAATCTGCGAGTTTTGTGCCGCGGCAGAAACCGAACCCAACTAGAAATAGGTGTAACTTTGGATCGGATTGCTCTTTTTGGATGAAATTTTGTGGACACCCGTGGAAGAACTTTAAGAACACTTGGAACCCTAAACCTAGACTGAAAACCAAAGATTCAAAAAGGGAAAAGGAAACACGAAAACCAACACAAAACAACAACTAAAACTTGATAGAAGTGGTGATCTAAGGCTAAGGCTCGAACTAAACTTATTTTTTGTGGCTTTTTCGGTGGATAGGTAATGAAAACAAGAACTAATCTACTAGAGCACGATAGCTCACCGAGTTAATCTGTAAATCTGATACCAAGATGATAAGGGGTTGCCCGATCTTCTCGATGAACTCACACGATAACAAGGATCTGACAAATTGTGTCTCTCCACGAACTCTCCGGCTAATTCCTGATGCCAATTGCAGCAGCAACCAATCCCTTGGATATTCGTAAATCCACACACTTGCACGAGCAGCCACTGACTACTAGTGGTCCTGTATCAACTAATTCCTAGTGGAATAGCAGATAACACGCAAAACTTGCAATATGATCAATTCCTGATGAATGCTTCAAGCAGTCAACAATGGAGTCTAGGGTTTATGAATAAAGGTAGTCTAACTGATTCACACGCAGGTGGAAGGGTATAAGAGAGGGGAGGGGTGCAGCCACAACCTGGTTGCGCAAGCACCTAACCTAACCCGACTAGGACTGGACCCATAAGGGGTTTAGACTCAGACTAGGGGATACAAACCGACCCAAGAGGGGGGGTGCGGCCAATAGGCATAATGCCTTTATTCCACACGCATGGGACACCCTAGGACATGTCCTTGGTGCCCCCATAAGCCTAATGCGCATGCTACATAATAAAAAGGTGAAACAGCCTAAGACATGTCCTTGGTGCTCCCATCTCCATCATGCATTGCTCCTGGCTTTTCCCTCTTGTGTGTGCTGCCATGATCATCCTCCATATGTTCTTCCATGCATTGCTCCATGGCTCCATGCTCCTCTCCTCCCATAATGTTTGTGTTATCAAAAACCTGAATCATACATAAGTCTAGGGATTTAGGTAGTATAAAATTCTCATAAGAACAAACATCATAAGATAATAGGAGTGAGTTCACCTGCTGTTCTAATAGTTTGGTTCTTGATCTAGTCATTGGACCAATTCTCACTTCATCTTGTTTGTCTTGAACAGCAACAACATCATCAAGAGGAGGAATAACAAATTTACTAGGGATGTCCTCATCAATGAATCTCAGAGTGGAGGATTAATGGGACACTTTGGAAGAGAGAAGACATTGCTTATGTTGGCTGAAAATTTCTATTGGGCACATATGAGAAGAGATGTGTATAGATTGGTGCAAAGATGCATTACTTGCAACAAGTCCAAGTCCAAGTTGAAGCCCCACGGGTTGTACACTCCATTGCCATCACCTAGTACCCCATGGGAGGATATAAGTATGGATTTTGTGTTGGGCTTGCCAAGGACAAAAAGAGGACATGACTCTATGTTTGTGGTTGTGGACATATTTTCAAAGATGGCTCACTTCATTGCTTGCCACAAGAGTGATGATGCTTCTCACATTGCAAATTTATTCTTTAGATAAATTGTGAGATTACATGGAGTGCCAAGAACAATTGTTCCAGATAGAGATGTCAAGTTCATGAGTTACTTTTGGAAGACACTATGGGGGAAGCTTGGAACCAAATTATTATTTTCCACTACTTGTCACCCCCAAACTGATGGTCAAACCGAGGTGGTCAATAGTACATTGTCCACATTATTGAGAAGCATGATCAAGAAGAATTTGAAGGAGTGGGAGGAGTGTTTGCCCCATGTGGAATTTGCATATAATAGAGCTGTGCATTCAACTATTCAATTATGTCCTTTTGAGGTGGTTTATGGTTTCAAGCCTATTACTCCTCTTGATTTATTACCACTTCCTACACAAGAGAGAATTAATATGGAGGCATCAAAGAGGGATGATTTTGTGAAGAAGATTCATGAGAAAACAAAAGAGGCAATTGAGAAGAAAGGAACACATGTGGCTGAAAGAGTAAACAAGAAGAGAAAAGAAGTTATATTTCGGCCAGGAGATATGGTGTGGGTGCACTTTAGAAAAGATAGATTTCCCACATTGAGAAAATCAAAATTGATGCCTAGAGGTGCCAGTCCTTATAGAGTTATTTCAAGGATCAATGATAATGCATACAAGCTTGACCTCCCAATTGATGAGTTTGGTGTTAGAAATTCTTTTAATGTGGCTGATTTGACACCTTACCATGGAGATGATTTAGCATCGAGGTCGATGCCTTTTCAAGAGGGGGAGGATGATGAGGACATCCCTAGCTCTTCACCTATTGTTACACATGAGGATGCTCCAATACAAGCTAATGAAGTAAGGATCGGTCCAATGACAAGATCAAGAACCAAGCTATTACAACAACAGGTGAATTCACTCCTACTTGAGTATAATGTTTATAATTGTGAGAACTTTATACTACCCTAAATCCATGCACTTATGTATTCTCAGGTTTATTGATAACACAAGCATGAATGGAGGAGATCATGAAGAGGAGATACACATGGATGGAGATGGACTAGAAGAGGAGATGGAGTACAAGTACTAGCATGGTGAAAACAAGAAATAACAATTATTATGGTGAAAAGGGGATGGTGCCTCCACAAGGTCAAATGCACTTAGTATGGAAAACAATTACTAATGTGTTATTCCACACTCATGGATGGAGAAAACAAGAGGAGGGAGCCCATAAAGGAGATCTATGCGCCATATAGAGTCCTAGTAGTTTTAGGATTGGTTTGTATACCAATTTGGCCGCACCCCCCTATGGGGTCGGTTTGTATCTATGTATGAGTCCTAGTAGGAGTCCTATTCGAGTGGGGGAAGGTTTGCTTGCACAATGTAACTTGTGGCCGCACCCCTTCCTCTCTTATACCCCCTTCCTGCGAGGTCGAGGGTTAGACTACGTTAAATCATAAACCCTAGACCTCTAGATTGAAACAGCTTGTAAGCCTTCATCTGGAAGTTCATATGCAAACTTTACGTGTTACCTGCTGTTCCACTAGGAATAAGAAGGTACAGGAGCACTTGTAGTCGGTGGATTACTTGTGCAAGAGTGTGGAGTTGAGAATATCCTTGGGGTTGCTATCTTTGGCATTGGCATCAGGGATCAGCCGGGAGAGTTCGTGGTGGCGCACTAGTTATCAATCAGAAGTTATCTGTGAGTTCACTGAGAAGATTGGGCCACCCCTTATCAAGCTGGCAGTGGCGACGTCGACACGGCGGCAGCACGAGGAGGTTCTCTGACTTCTGGCCGGAAAGGAAGAAGAAAAGGAAATTCCACCTTTCAACAACCCCCTAAAGTTTGTGGATTTTACAACTTGGTCCTTCTGGTTAAGAAACCTAGGAGAAAACATTTGTTTTCAGGGCTTATTTGTGAACAGAAAAATTATTAAAAATCATATTTATAATCCTTATCAAATTTCACACCTCACTGTGTTTTGTTTTGGGGAAATTGAAGAAGATTTATATTTTTACACTAGGGTGCTTAATTAAGTGGTTTTTGTTATCTTCTCTCATTTAATATATTAACTTGCTTTTAAATTTATTTTTGTATAAGGTATGAAACGAAAACACACCACCAACATATTATTGAAAGAATGGTGTGTTCGACATTGGACAATCATAGATATAAATCTTTTAGGAAAGCGTTTGGTAAATTACTTAGTAGTGTTTTTCTTTTATGCATTGTTCACAAAATCACCATGTAGGGAATTTTATTCTAGATCATGCCAAATGATTTTAGTGGGTGAATAGACTTGTTTTCCTTTATGTAGCTTTGTTGTTTTCATATTTTAGGTTCTTATTAATTCTGGTGGACCATTCTTTATATTGTGTGCAAGTCATGTTGTTGTTTTTAGTACGTGATTAAGTGGAAAACATAAGTTACTTTGGAATCCCATTTGTTTGTTTTCCACATAGGTTCCACTATGGATTTTATCCCATGTTTGTTTTGGAAACATGTGATCATTTGTATGGTTATGTGCGGATGAATTTTTGTTGTTATCTGTTAGTCTCATGTATGAAAAGGATCTCGAAAACAAGGTAGTTAGCTTGTTTCCCACTACCTCAACATAGCAAAAGTCATTTGGATGCAATGGCTTGTTATTGTTTCTTACTGGTTAATTGTTTCCATTAAAGTGATTATTATGTGTTCCTCATCTATGATGAGCTTAACAATGAATAGAGATTGTAGGTCTCTAACATTACCTAATGGTTCACTGGATAATTTGGTATACTCCCTTACTGAGGCAGTGTTGATTCTTGTGGTCTTCTGTTGCCTGATGTACTTGTCTCTAGTTGCCACTAGTCCTCAGATAGTGCCTTTGTCACTTGCAAGTGAGATCACCTCTTGGATTCCATCTTCACCGTCTCACCCTTGTGGCGGAGACAACCAATTAAACCAAGCAAGATTTTTCTTAGATGATTGTGAAAGTATCTAAGTTTATTTTATAACATCAAGTTGCCTTATGCATATAAGAAGTATTTGTTGACAAGTTTGCAAGGCTTGCCCACAAATTACTTTTCATATACAAATGGCTGATAAGTACAAGGTTATAAAACCTTATGTTTATTTGTATATGACACTCAATTGTTAGAGCCTACAAAAGTGATTTGTTAACAAGGTTGCAACTTGTTACCAAACTACTTCTATATAACACCAACATTGGAATACCACATTGTTTCAAGATAGTTCAATCTGAATAGATATTGGTGTATGATTTTCCAAATTCTCGAAGATAGATTGAGTTTGCACTTCTAGAACAACCTAAAGAATCCTTCTGAAGATCTTCTTGTGGTAGTTCCTCCTTTCTTGTTGGTTGCTTCTCTTGCAGAATGACTTAGAGAAGATTGGAGGATAATGAGATGAGATGATCTAGGCAAAGTAATAAGATCTTGATTAAGAGTTGATTCAGGATTTTATCCCCCTTCAATATAGTTCTCATTTTCCCATAATATATGTGCTTGTTTCATACATGATTGGTTTTACTTAGTTATCAACTCAATTTATCTAATTGAGGTTTTACTTGTTGCTATTCATTAGTTGTATGCAGGGATACTTTAATTGTTGAATGTTGAATTTGAATAAAAGTGTGGGATGCTTATGGAGTGATGTCTTAATAGTAAGTTGATCAAAAGGTTCGTTGATGTGTTGAGATTTCATATGCTCACTTGTATAAGATGATTGAAACAATGAGCATGTGAAGGGTATTGGGGTTTAATGATTGAAGTCAGAGTTGGTAGTTGTTTTCTCAGATGTCATGTTGTTACTTTATATTCTTCTCTTTATTATGTTTGTCATGCATAATGCAGACATAGAGCTTTGGGAAGATCATATGTAATGAGGGTTTGGTACTAGTTTAAGAAGGTTTGTTTCATCTTTTAAATGTTTCCTTTCTTGTTGATGAGATATGTACATATTGCATAAATATGTTATTAATAAAAATTAAGTTATTTCCCACTTGTGGGGTTTGGGTTAACACTTGTTTGTATCACTTGTGTTCTATTGAACCTTTGTTATTTACTTTTGAATATTTACTTAATAGTTATTAGATAATTTAGAAAGATGTTTTGTGGATGGTTGATAACTTAAGAGTTCATGATTAGAGTACATAATATATCTACTGACGAGATGGTTCAATTGGCATTACTATATTGTGGAAGTATGATTATCAGTTATGTGATTGGGATACTAACCCTCTTTGAGTTGTAGATACCGAGTGAATTATCCCAAGTCACTTATAGACTTGTGGTTAAGGTTGTTGAGAGTTTGTGTTGGTAAGCACCAATTATGGTTTGTGTAATCTGATGATTTGGTTTACAAGATACTTCTTATAAAGATCACTCCAAATGTACTCTTGATCAGATGATCTACACCTATTTAATCATGTCAAGTGAAACATTGGTCACTTTGCTTCGTTTAAACTTTCGCGCCAAAATTTCCCGTATTATTAGATGCATGCGTTGCAAATGCACATATTATATTTTGATCCTTATAACCTCCCAAACACTGGGATGTTACAGAAAATCATAATTGGTTATGGCAAACTTTGCTCTTGGTAAGAGAACAATTAACAGATTGTACTTATCTTTCGATCAGAGTCTTTATATTAGAGCTTATATTGCATAGTTTTACATGCTCAATCATAACAGTCTCCTTACAGTCATTGATAACTTTCAAAGTCATATTCATTCAGATAAAAACATTGTACTAAGCAAGTAAGGATAAAAGACATGATTGAATAAATCAACATATAAGTGGTTGGATCACAACAACTCAAATGCTTGTTTAAGACAGAAAGGAGTAGGTTTACTAACTCAACATAAAATTAAAAGATAGGCCCTTCGCAGAGGGAAGCAGGGATTAACTCATGTGCTAGAGCTTTTTATTTGATAAACAGAGGTAATGATTTTTTTTGAGAGGGGTGTATGTCTATGTTAACGAATCAACAAGCAGAAAGTACATTAAATCACAAGCCAACTAGACTTTACAAGAGCGGCTCCCATTGAAGGACATCCTTTCTAGTGGGGTCAGTAGATCGTCCCTCTTCTCTTTTGTTTACAAAATCATGCTTTAACTGATAAATTAGAGGCAAAAGAGTGAAGAAAATTTATTGTAACCAAGTTTGGGGCTAGGCACCCGTTTACCAGCTCTTCTAGCAGTTGGATAAGCATATGTGTCACTAGTACAGGTGTGTAAAGTACAATCAACGAGTGAAATAAAGACCGTCTACCTACGTCCTCATTAGCTAAAACAGAGCACAAAATAAGTATAATTTTGAAGGTTTTAAAGGTAGCACACGAGAAATTTACTTGGAGTGGCGGTGAAATACCACGTATAGGTAGATATGGTGGACACAAATGGTATGTTTTTTGGCTCAATTGGATGCACGAAAAGCATTCCCTCTCAGTACAGGTTTTTGGCTAGCAAGGTTGGGTAGCAAGCATAAAGGTTGAGGTAAAAAAACAAATATACATGTGATAGAAAACAATCATGCAATCTTCCTTGGAAGTACACATGATCTTAACTTGGGAATACTAAGCTTATGATCCAACAAGAAAGAAAGATAATGAAATAATATATCTACATACATCTTCCTGTTTTCTAGTTAAGTCTCAAAGTATTGTTGCTATTGCCAATGCTAAGTTTGCCAAAACCACATAGATTAACTTGATGCTCCCAAATTGATACCAATACTAACAACAAGATCATTCATATAACATAAATTGCAAACTAAAATAAGGTGTGCAGAAAGAAAATGAAAAAAACTTCTAATTAATATTCCATAATGACAATTCACACCAAGTGATACATAGATAACCAACTAAAGCAGAGATACTTCCAGATTGCAAACCATCCTATATGATAACTTCTCTACTCATGATATGACTCTACTAAAACGTAAAAAAAGGTGAAAGATAAAGGTGTGATACCGTGGAACTCCTCCAAGCTTGGAACAAGCCAAGGGGATTCCAATACCAATGACTAATTACTCCTTTGGTGGTGGTGGTAAATCACCAATAAGCTTATCAACTGCATCCTTCAAATCATCAATCTTGTAGGTGAGAATACGAATCAACTCCGTGTTATGCTCGATACGGTTCATGAACTTGTCCAGCTATGATTCATAACTCTTGGAATTACTCCACCACTCTTCTTTAAATTGAGAGCTTCCTCCCCCTGCATTATTAGCGATCCATATCCCAACTAGAGGGCAACTTTTCCTGAGGTGCCCTCTGAAATTGATGCTTATGGATTATAGTATAGAAGGGGTTTTTGATGCCTGAGGATGGTATCCTTGGAGCTAAGAAGTGACGCGGAACCTTCCCTCCAGTGCTAATCCGTGCCCCTCTCTCGAGTTTTAAGGGGTTTTCTACCACTCCAATGCTTGCAATGGTGACGCAAGGATACACGTGCGAGTCTTCTTCTACATCTCCTTCAGCTTCACTCTTGATCTCCTCCTCCAGCTCAGGGTCTTGGAGATCATCTTCCTTAGGCTCCTTCCCCTTGTTGTTTTTGGCGGAGACCATGGTGCCTCTAAACGTGAGAACAATCCCGACAGAAAAAGATCAAATAGAAAACACGACGAGAAAATGATATACAGACCTCGGGGGATCCGGGGCATTATATAGCGAAAAGCTACGTAACAAAAGGAAGGTGCAGGGCGAAAACGGGCCAGACACAGGCTCCGAGGCGCCCACAACATGTGGTAGCGTGGACAGGGGTGGGCCCGCGCCACCAGGTGGTGTGGTGCCCTCGAGCACCGTTTCCTACCCTTTTTCGGCTCATTATTTTTCATATTTTCTAAGAATAGCAAAAATATAAGTTGGAAAGTGAAACGCGAACTTTTTCTTACCAAAACTGTTACCTATTCAAAAACGGACTCTGCAGTTTTTGGAATCTTCTCTTTGATGAACTCCTCCGGAGTCACCACTTGAATAGTATCAACATCTTCATTATAAGAATCTCCAGAAATATAATGTTTGAGTCTTTGCCCATTCACCACTTGTGTAGTGTTATCTGTAAGTGAAACAATTTTAATTACAATCGAATGGTACACTTCTTTAATAACAAAAGGTCTTTCCCATCTTGAGAGTAATTTTCCTGCAAAAAATCTGAGACGAGATCTATACAATAGAACTTTCTCACCAACATGAAACTCTCTGTTAAGAATGCTCCTACCATGCCATTTTTTTAACTTTCTCTTTAAAGAGTCTAGCATTTTCATAAGCATCACCTCTCCATTCATCTAAAGAACTCAAGTCAAGCGTCCTTTTCTTACCAGCAAGTTTAAAATCTCTATTAAGTTGTTTCGTTGCCCAATAAGCTTTGTCTTCTACTTCTAAAGGCAAGTGACATGCTTTCTTATAAACCATTTTACAAGGAGACATACCCATTGGATTTTTATAAGCAATTATATAATCCCATAAAGCACCATTTAACTTACTAGCCCAATTTTCCCTAGATTTATTAACAGTCTTTTGCAACATAGATTTAATTTCTCTATTTGATAATTCTACATGGCCACTTGTTTGGGGATGATAAGCTGAGGCAATTCTATGACTAACATCATATTTAGCAAGGGTTTTTCTAAAACCACCATGAATAAAATAAGAACCTCCATCAGTCATAAGATATCTAGGCACACCAAACCTAGGAAAAATAACATCTTAAAGATTTTTTAATGAGGTTTCACCATCATCACTCTTTGTAGGTATAGATTCTACCCATTTAGTAACATAATCAACAACAACAAGTACATGAGTATAACCATTCGAACGAGGAAACATACCCATAAAGTAAAATCCCCGACAATCAAAAGGTACAATAACAAGAGAATAATTCATAGGCATTTCATTGCGTCTAGAAACATTACCAACTCTTTCACATTCATCACAAGATAAAATAAACTTTCGTGCATCTTTAAAGACAGTAGACCAATAGAAACATGATTGTAGAACCTTCTGTGCGGTTCTATCTCCAGCGTGATGTCCTCCATAAGCACCACCGTGACATTTTCTCAATATATCTCGTTGTTCATATTCTGGAACACATCTTCGCATAATACAATCTACTCCTTCTTTATATAAGTGTGGGTCATCCCAAAATACTGCCTCAAATCATAAAAGAATTTCCTTCTTTGCTGAGCTATAAAGGCTGGATGCAAGTACTTGGAAACAATAAAGTTAGCATAATCTGCATACCAAGGACTATCTCGCGATCTTACTTTTATTGCAGCCAGCTGTTCATTTGGAAAACTATCATTAACATGAATATGGTCATAAGCAATGTTTTCCAATCTAGACAAATTATCAGCAACAGGATTTTCAGGACCCTTCCTATCTATAATATGCAAATTAAACTCAGCACCCTTCTAATAAGCCTAGGCTTAGCATCTTTGTTTTCCATAAGATACTTAATAGCAGCATGTTCAATATGAATAATGAATTTTGAATCAACTATATAAGGTCTAAACTTATCACAAGCAAAAACTACAGCCAGGAACTCTTTCTCAGTGAATCAAGAGTTTTACTAGCATAATGAATAACATTCAACTTCTTATCTATTCGCTGTCCAAGAACATCATCTACAACAAAATCACTAGCATCACACATAATTTCCAAGGGAAAATTCCAATCAGGTGTTGAACAATAGGAGCATTAATTAAAGCCTTGTTTGGAGTTTCGAAAGCTTCTTTGCAACCGTAAAAAAAATAACAAACGGTACATCTTTTTGGAGAAGATTAGTAAGAGGCTTTGGTATTTTAGAAAAATCTTTAATAAACATCCTATAGAAACCAGCATGACCAAGAACACTACAAATACCTTTGACATCCCTGGGACATGGCATTTTCTCAATTGCTTTAACTTTAGCTCTGTCAACTTCAATAACTCTTTCAGAAATTTTATGTCCAAGAACAATTCCTTCATCTACCATAAAGTGGCATTTCTCCCAATTAAGAACAAGACTAGTTTCCTCGCATCTCTGCAAAACTTTATCAAGATTGTGCCAACAGTTATCAAAAGAAGTCCCATAGACAGAGAAATCGTCCATGAGTACTTCCACAATTTCCTCACAAAAACCATGAAAAATAGCAGACATGAATGTTTGAAACGTAGAAGGAACATTACACAAACCAAAAGGCATGCGTCTATAAGCATAAGTTCCATAAGGACAAGTAAAAGTTGTTTTCTCTTGATCTTGCTTTTTAACAGCAATTTGAGAAAACCTAGACTAACCATCAAGAAAGCAAAAATGATTTTTCTTAGAAAACCTTTCTAGCATTTGATTAATAGAAGGTAAAGGATAATGATCTTTCTTAGTAACTTTGTTAACTTTTCTAAAATCAATGCACATTCTATAACCAACTTCTACTCTTTGAGGAATAAGCTCATCATTTTCATTTGGCACAACAGTAATTCCTCCTTTCCTAGGGACACAATGCATAGGGCTTACCATCTACTATCAGCAACATGATAAATAATACCAGCATCAAGGAGTTTCAAAAACTCATTTCTTACCACTTCCTTCATCTTAGGAATTGAACGATGTTGATGGTCAACACCTGGCTTTGCATCAAGTTCTATATTAATAGCATGCTGACATATAGTAGGGGAAATCCTTTTCAAATCATCGACAGTATATCCAATAGCTCCACGGTGTTTCTTCAATACTTACAATAACCTTTCCTCTCCTTTACCTGAAAGTTTAGAACTAATAATAACAAGATATGTTTTATTATCATCAATATGAGCATATTTAAGATTATCAGGTAAATACTTTAAATCAAAAACAGGATCCTCCTTGGGTGGTAATGTGGTACCCAAGTCTTCCACCGCTAAATTGTGTTTCAGCATCGCTGGTTAACGGAAAAGAATATCGCCAATCGCATTTCTTTCTTCCATAAAGACCTCACTTTCGTGGTCCTCCATGTATTGCTGCAAAGTATTGTTAGGAGAAAGACCAATAGAGGCAAGTTATTCAACTCTAAAATCTTCATTAGGCAATTCAGATTCATAAGGAGCTCTAGCAAATTTAGAAAAATTAAACTCATCAGATTTTCCATCAAATGTAGTTAATATTTTGTCCTTGTTACAATCTATAACAGCACCACAAGTGTTCAAGAAAGGTCTACCAAAAATGATAGGGCAATTTTCACTAGCAGTTGTACCAAGTACTAGAAAATCATAACGATATTTAGTTTTACCACATAAAACTTCTACATCTCTAACAATACCAATTGGTGAGATAGTTTCTCTATTAGCAAGCCGAATAACCACATCAACTTCCTCAAGTTCACAAGAACCAATTTCATGCATAATTTCTCTATAAAGCTCATAAGGAATAACACTTGAACTTGAACCAATATCACATAAACCATAATAGCAATGATCAACTATCCTAAGAGATTGCACATGAACACTAGTTTTCCTAGATTTAATAGGATGTGAAAAAATATTAGAAGCATCTTCATACAAGATAATATGTCCATCTTCTACATTTATGGACACTAGTAACTAGGTATTTTACTATTTCTACTGTAGGTTCAACAGTTATTTGTTCATCAGGTTCTATAGATTTCTTTGTACTTTTGTTAATCACCCTAACTATAATAGAATGTTCCTTTACCTTGGCAGGGAAAGGCATTTTCTCGATATAAGGTTCATGCGCAGCAGGATTAACAGTAAGAACTTCTATATTTCTAGAAGGAACACAATTAACATTATCTTTATAAAGTGCATGGTACTTTTCCACTCCTTTATGGAAATATCAAGATAAGAGGAAAAAGCCTTAAAATGGTTTGGAAAGATTTGAGAGTCCAGGCCATAAACAACACTAACATTACGAAAATTATCGTTTCCCATAAAAGATTTAATGCATTCATAATCATAATTTATACCTGACCTTCTACCCTTTTCATTCTCCCATTCTTCAGTATTTTCTTGAATACGGTCAAGAAGATACCATTTAGCTTCTTCTTTCATACGTTTAAATGATCTAGAACAAGAAGCATCCAATAAATCCTTATCATGAAGAGAAAGCCTTGCATAGAAATTATTAATAACAACATTACTGGGGGGTGAATGGGACATTTGAGCATTAGTAACTTCAATTTCCCCCAAGCTTGGGCAATACTCTCTCCATCATGAGGACATAAATTATATATTTGATTCTGATCTTTATGAATCTCACTGGGAGGATATAATTTAGAATAAAAGAGTGGTACAATTTCCTCCCATCCAATAGATCGGCCATTCTTCAGCATCTTGAACCACTCCGCATCTATGCCCTTCAATGATAAAGAGAATAACTTCCCCTTAACTTGGTCCATTGAAATACATGCACACCTGAACAACTCTCATAATTCATGTATAAAGAATAAATGGTCACCAGGATGGACAATTCCATCTCCAAAATAGCAGTTATCCATAACACGTTCAACAATTTTCATAGGTATTTTAAAAGGATACAATTGAGCAGACGGTGGGTCATCTACTACCCTACTAGTAGCAGAAGTACTCCCAAATAGGGAATCGAATGGAGATCTCTCCATAATAAAATAAAGCAGCATAAAGAAATAAAAACAACACTCACAGTAAAAGTTTTCCTTACCAATAGCGCTTCACTCCCCAGCAACGGTGCCGGAAAATAGTCTTGATGACCCACAAGTACAGAGGGTGTATCATAGTACTTTCGATAAATAAGAGGGGGAAAACCCAACGAGGAGCAGAAGGTGTTGACGAGAAGTTTGGATAAAAGATTCACTATAAACACAAGCAGGCATGTTTTTGGTGGTTTTTGATATAGCAGATAAATAAAGTGTGAGTAAATAAAAGACAATAATAATAATTGCGGCAAGTGGCCCAATCCTTTTTAGAGCAAAGGACAAGCCGTTTGATTTACTTATGATGACCAAACGTTCTACAAAGAGTATTATTGTTTTGATAGGTGTTGTGTGGGTGAGCTCCTTCAAGCGCTTTCGTTTCCTACAGACGATTAATGTTTATTGTTTTGATAGGTGTTGTGTGGGTGAGCCTATGCTAATGCACCACCCTACTTGGACTAATACATACTTGTGATTATACCCCTTGCAAGCATCCGTGACTACAAGAAAGTAATTAAGATAAATCTTACCATAGCCTTAAACTCTGGGATCCTACACTCCCTCATGCATCGGTTTCCGAACGGGGGTTTAGGTTTCTGTCAGTCCGGCAACCCCATAATTAGTAGCCAAATACATAATGCATCCCTCTAGCCCCATAAAGGTGAAGTGTCATGTAGTCTAAGTTCACATGACACCACTAGAAGAATAGCACCACAACTTAAATATCAAACCAGTAAATATTATTGGAACATAATTCCACTACTAATATGTTGACTTCTCCCATGTCCTGAAGAACTAAATGAAATACTCACAAGACATCATATGGATCATGATCATAGGTGATATAATGATTAATAACAATCTGGTCATAAAGTGCAAACACCGATACATCTCGTAAGCATCAACTACTAACAACTAATCCACACTGGGAGAGAGATTTAATGGAAAACAACGATATAGAACCCTAATTGTTACAGCGATACGGAGGTGGATGGTGAGGATGATGGTGCTGGTGGTCATGATGATGATGATCTTGATGATGCCCAGTGCGATGACGGTGACGATGGCGATGATTTCGCCTCTCCGATGAGGAATTCCTCCGACAGATTTCTCCCTGCCGGAGAGCTTTTCTCTTCTGTTGTTTTCTGCCCCGAGGAGGCGGCAGAATTTTTACTTGATGGTTCTGTAGGTCTTAAGGTTTCCCTGGGGATGAAGTACACAAAAAGGGGCTGCCGGTGGTGGGCTAGGCTGGCCACACCACGTGGCGGTGCGACCAAGGGGGGCGCCACCAGGTGGTGTGGGCCCCTGGTGGCCCCCTCTGGCTCCCTTCCTGGCTAGCTCCCTCATCTGACAATCTAAGAACTCTTCAATGTTTCCCTTGTTCTTCCGATCTTAAAAAATATGGTATCTTGACGGTGCTTTTTCCAGCAGGTTTCTGGTCCGAGTGAATTATTCTCCAATAATTTTAAAACATGCAAACTAGATGAAATAACATAAGTAACATCTCTAAATACGAAATATATCGATGAATAACAGTAAATTATGATATAAAATAGTTGTGCAAAATGGACGTATCAGGCGCCCTCGACGATGCCTCTTTTTTGCCAAGGCGGAGGTGTGTAGGTATCCTATCCCGCGACGCCACAGATCCCTGGGTCAGGGGAGGGGATGGCGGAACATGAACGCCGATCCACTGGTGCACAGGGCGGCGCTACACCACCATTGGTGTCCACCTCGATGGCGAAGGCAGGGAATGCGACTGGAGAGCAAGGTCTAATCTGCTGGTGCACTGGTCCATGCGGCATACTCACCACGACGCCTGCGCCTCCTAAGCGACGCGTACAACATTCCCACCGGAGTGCAGCGTGCCCTGTTGCCGTCCGAATTCAGCACACCATGTTGCGCCCGGGGCTGATATCAGTCCTTTGCGTGATGGCCTTCTTCCCGGCAGCGCATGTAGACGGTGGGGAAGGTGCAACCCTTAGAGATATGACATGGCTGCATGCAATTGAAGCATCCACCGGTGATGATCGGCGGCAGGAAGTCCCTGATGACCATGGCAGGCAGCTCAACTAGACCACAGCGGCGCGTGCTTCCATCCACGTACTACCACGGCCTGGACGGCGGCGAGGCGTCTCTACGATACGGTGCAGGACGCATGATGAGGGGATAGTAACTCGGTATGCCAACCCCAGGTGTAATCCGGCCCAAACGGCGTATGGACCAAATCCGGCTAAGGACGCAGAAGCTTCCGGAAGGCCCAGGGCTTGTAAGGATCGTAACCCGGATTGTGGGTTACGATAAGGAAAGCTAGGATACGTATGTAGAGTTCGAGTAGGACTCAAGGAGCGCTTTGTATGGCAAGCCAAAGGGGGTATGAGTACTATATAAACCAACCCCTAGGCTTCGCCTGAGAGAGATTCAAGTCATAACTGTAACACCTATTATCGAGTATCCAGTATAATCATATCGAGATCCGGCGAGTTGTTTTCCGGCTCTTAGATTGCTTTTCGCCATGTCTTCCTTCGAGCTAAACCCTCTCCCAAATACCTGTGTCGACTTGCCCCTAGATCAGTTACCCCCGGTAACATCTGCCGTGATTATCCCACGACAGTTGGCGCCCACCGTGGGGCCTGCGTCCAAAGGTGTTTACATCACGGGAGAAGCTCGGAAGAACATGAGGAACCTCGTCGTCGGAGAAATCTATGTCAACAACCAAGGAGAGAAGATGGTAGACGATTCTGGCTGGGGGCCAGAGTCGGATCACCTCGAAACCGGATCCGTCGTGACAGTCGGCCGCATCAACGTCTTCATCGGTATGGTATGTGCTTCCAATTCAAGCCGTGATAATCTTGAATCTGATTCTGTGTCAGGGGAGGACACGCGTGTTCAATCGGAAAAAGAAGAATCGATCGGAACAACGGGTCCGACAGAGAGGGAGGAAGGTGCCGAGTCTATACGGGATTTATCGGAGGACCGATACGAGAAGGAAAATAGCGAAGAGGAAGAACGGTACGAATCTACGCCAAGCATTATGCGCCGGGTTGCAGTTTATGCGGCCCCCGCAATCAATACCAATCAAGGAAACGCAGCCGCGGCGCCAGTCGGGGCGGCGCAGGTGCTGGCTCAGCAACAAGGTACGGATGGCCCGATCTTGGCCCAGGTCGATGGAGAATCGGCATCAGTCACCAGTCGCCCAGCGGAGGAGGAGCGACACGCAAATATGTTTGGGTTCCAAGCAAACCGGACACCAGGGGCGGGCCCCTCGAATCCGCGTCACCCAGCTCTGTTTGATAATAATTTGATCTTGGATCCCACAGTCCTAGCTACAGTTATCACCCCAGAAAACGCAGCAGAGCGTGTAAGAGATCTGGACGTGGCTCGTCGTGCATTGGAGCAGCAAAGAAGGCAGGTAGAAGCAGAAAAGCAGGGGATGGCAGCGCGGCAGCGGGAACTGGATGACCTAGAGACCCGGCTTCGGGAGGAAACGACGAGGATTCACCAAAGGCACCGAACTATGTTACCGGCAACAGGAGGGGTTATCAACCCGACTGCCCTGGTGTTCACGCCTCAAGATCAGCCAATCCCACCGGCGAACCAAGGGACCATACCGCAACCAGCAACGGGAGTGCAGCCGGTAAACGCGCCAGCCGGGTTACCCTTGCCTCGGACGGGGGCGACAGCCGGCAACATCATGCCGCCTCCACCATCGCGATTCCGTACCCCAGCAGGTCACTACAACAACCCCATGGACAACGTGTATGCAGCAACACTCGCATTAAACCAGATTCCTGTAAGAGACTCGCCGCACGCAGAAGAAACCCGGCGAGCGATAGATCTGCTGCACACCGCGGTGGCACAGCAAGTCAATTATCCAGATCACAGAAGTGGGATGCATGGGACGCCATACGTGAGTCAACAACAGGGCAACGTCCAAACAAGCGCGGCACGACGAAGGGAAGAGCAACAGCAGATGCCACCCCCACCGCGCGTCCAGACAGTACCGGCAGTATCAGCAGCACAGGCAGTAGTGGACAGCTCCAGGGCCAGAAGAGCCGGGGCCGGGTCTGCAGCACACGATCCACCGGTGGCTCCTCACCCCGTGGCACCCCCGGCCGGGTCACGCATTTCCCGGGCGAGACCAGCCCCAACCACCCTTGCGGGACCCAAGTGTCTCTCGGATGATATCAGAGCGGAACCTTACCCGGAAAAGTTCAAAGAACCGGGGAAAGTAGTGAATTACGAGCCAACGATGGATCCGGAAACGTGGTTAAGCAGCTACGAGATGGCAATGTCAATTCGCAACGCATCCGAGAATCTCCAAGCCAAGTTCATGTACTTAATGATGTCAGAGGGAGCAGCAAAGTTATGGTTCACCAATTTACCGGAAAAGTCGATCAAGTCGTGGGAGGAGCTAAAAACCGCATTTATCAAGCACTTCCATGGGACCTGTAGGAAGTTATTTACTATTGATGACTTAGAAAGGTGCGTCCAGAAGAAAGGAGAGTCAGCACGAAGCTGGGTACGCCGGGTTATGGAAATACTCCACTCATCTACAGATATCCAACCAAAGGACGCACTACAAGCTATGGCGAAAACATGTAAGTATGTTCCTTTAGTACAAAAGCTAACCCGCATGAAATCCAGCAGAAATGCAGCGGAGGTTACGATGGGAGAGTTAATGGATGCATGCAACAAACACGCTGCAACGGATACTACAGAAGAGGAAGTTGATGACAAGAAGGCAAAAGCAAACGCAAGTAGCAGTGGGAAGACCGGCAATGGATCGGCACCAAACAACAATGGAAATAGCCAGAACAAGCGCCCGTTTGAGGGGAGTTCCGAGTTTGTGGCCAATACAGAGGCCGGGTCTTCGAGACCTAGATCCGAAGGGAATTTTAATACCGGAAATCACAATGGGGGACACTACCAAGTACCCCCAAGACCAAGCAACAGTTGGGACATATTTAGGATGGCGTGCCCGAAGCATAGCAGGAATGGCAAGCCGGCCAATCATTCATTGGAGCAGTGTGCCGACTTACAAAGGTGGAAGAACGAGGAAGTGAACAGGGCCATGCGAGGTGCGGGCCGAGGAGGAGGTCCGGGTCTAGGTGGAAATTCGGGCAACGGGCCGCCCCCAGCCGGCAATCCGCCAGTTGGAAATCAAGGTAACAATCAAGGGGGAGCGGGAGGATTTCAAGCTAACCCCAAACAGCTGGGTCAGTATCATGTGCACACTACTGGAGGTTCTAGCAAGGACAAGAAGATACTGAAACAAGCAGTTAATTCAGTCTCCTCCGCTGTTCCAAGATATTTGAGGTGGTCAGAGCAAGAGGTAACATGGAGCAGAAGAGATCACCCGGATAGGATTGATCACCCGGGAGTCCTGGCTTTGGTAGTGGCGCCACAGGTCAATGGTTACGAGCTGAAGAAAGTCTTGATGGATGGAGGGAGTAGTATCAATATCCTATACTGGGAAACTTTTCTGCGCATGGGCTTAAAGGAATCACAGTTGCAAAAAAGTACAACAGTTTTTCACGGGATAGTGCCGGGTCATTCGGCATGCCCCGAAGGAAAAGTGGCATTGGAGGTAGCTTTCGGGGAGTCAAAGGACAATTATCGAATCGAGTGGCTTACCTTTGAGGTAGTAAAGTTGCGCAGCCCTTATCATGCATTGTTTGGAAGGCCGGCTTATGCCAAGTTCATGGCAAGACCATGTTATGTGTATCTACAGCTGAAGATCCCGGGTCCTAAAAAGACCATCACCGTACACGGAAACCGAGATATAGCAGCTGAGTGTGATGAAGGAGACGCGGCAATGGCCGAGCAAGCCTGTAGGAAGGAAGAGCTCAAACATTACCGTTCTCAGGTGGACCTAGAAGAGAGAGCAACGTCAAAAAAGCCAACTCCTGAGGGGGACAAAGCAAAAGTTAGGGCAGAACAAAACCCTAAGATGGTAGGCCTCATCGGGAACGATATTTTCAAAACTCTCAGTAGGGAAGAAGAAGACGTACCACCATCCGCAGCTGATCACGTGTCAAGGGCAATATACCCGGAATGGCTAGCAAATCCGGTACTCATTACGAAAGGGCATAGCAAGTGGAGAATGTGTATCGGCCGTACCAACGCGAGGCCGATTCTCGAGAATAACTAAAGCAGTGTAATGGGCGGCAGGTTTCATACGCACTCTTTTCCTATCCAGGGTACCTAAGGGGACTGGAAGGTTTTTAATGAGGCGGCCTGCTGATTCAAATAAGAAATTTTTATCAATAAAAGAAGATGGTTTCGAGTCTTATCATGATCCTTGCTTCAGTTACAAGTAAGTAACATTGTTATTATCAATACATCAATATCATCGAAATACATTACGTGAATATAGGTCTCCGGAGGGTTGATCTACTTCAATAAGTAATCACAAACCCGGAGACCCGGCCATGATGCCTATAAGTTATGGGGGCTGGTTACTCGTACAAACGGGTGCGGCTACAATCCTATAACTGGACGAAGGAGCCAATTTTCTTGATTATTCTTACTTAAGCTCGATGTGACTCGCACCAAAGTGGCATGATCTGTTCACTTACGATTACAATCAAACTATGCAGCCCAATGGAGCGTGCTTGATTTTGTTTTTCGTATAGATGCAACGACATGGTATCCACGCGAAAGCCGGCTTATAGTACAAGGTAATCAAAAGGGTCATCTAAACCACAAGTCCATGCAGAGTATAAGGCTAACATAGCCGGAAACTCAACAAATATTAAGCATGACTTCAGTATTTATGAGAACAGCTATTGGTCTTCAGCTTGGTAAACAGCAGTATGTCATCTGAGAAAGCCCACGCCCCCATAGCTCGTACTTTGGGTCATGGGGACTGGGGACTTCGAAACAGAAACAAACTATTTAACTACCAAGGTCTGTAAACCTTAGTTGCCGAGTATTGGGGACTTAAAGAAAAGTCCATCTATCAAAACCTACGATACTCGGTTAACCGAGTCTCAAAAGGAAATTGAAAGCAAGAGTCGAAGTATCGAGAATAAGCTCATAAGTAACACAAGGATGGATATTATCAAAAGCCAGGGAAGGCAAAGAGTTATCATGAATTAACAAAGCATACAGTCATAGTATCAGCATCAATGGCGCACAGGCGCACTACAAAAATCATATCAGTATCGAGAAACGAAAAGCACAAGGTAGCATCCTACTCGGCATCCTGAGAGCGGCCCTCCGGGTCTAGATCTTGGACTTGCTCCTTGGCCTTGCCAGCAGTTTTGCTCGGGCTCTTCACATCTGGACGGACAGGCGGAGGCACGGCCGGTGTAGAGGTGGACGGCTTTGCGCCTAGCTCTGCTTCTCTCTTTGCGGCCTCTTCTTTCCTCCTGGCCAGGTCAGTCGACCATCTTTCCACCATATCAAAAGGAGGAGGTGCATCCACCAAAATAACTTTGCCCTCAGCGTCATATGAACTCATGATCTGGTCCAGCTCCATTTTGTCGGCCAAGGTAGTGGCTGAGGGGCGTACAGCACGTTGAATATCTTTGAAGTCCTTGGGCTCAAACTTGGACCCGTCAGCTTTGAATTCTGGAAACCCGGATGTTACCTTGGCCGGGTCAAGCTTAGGAAAATAAGCCTTCGCCAGTGTAAGGGCCCGGGTCATTCCAATCCGGCAAGCTGAGCGCTTCATTATCTCAATCCATCCAGGCACCGTTGAGAAGGCCTGCATAAGATTATCTTCTCCCGGGTATACCTCAGAAGGCCACTTGATAGCATCCAGCAAAAGTTTCGTGCCGGCAAAAAACGTCCGGAGCATAGTCTTCAGGGTTTTAACTTGAGTAATGGCATTCTCCTCCGGAGCAGCAAGGTTAGCACCTGCAATCGAAACATGCAAGAGCATATCAGTAATGTTGGTTATTACAGCAGCAAGATAGAGATACGCAAATTAATCGCAAATAGCAAACTTACTTAGCAAGATACGGTAAGTGTCCGTAAGCTGAGTCGACAGGTTATTCAGCGAAGACTGGGCAGTATTGTACTTCTTCTTGTAAATGGAGACATCTTTTTTCAATGTCTTTATCTCCGCTTCAAGGGCCTCCCTACGCTTAACTTCAGCCAGCAAGAGCTGCTCAGCTTTAAGTAACGCTTCATCTGACTGAGTAATCTCTGCCTGCAAAGGCCGGGTAAAGCTGTGAGCCGGATATCATGAGAGTGTTTCATCTGAGGAAATGAGTACCGGAAAGTACTATGCGAAGTACCGAGGATAATTAAAGAAAATTATACTCGGGACTTGGGGACTGGACGTATAATAAGGAGTATCACGTGAAAGTTACCTGATGTGCTGCAGCCATACGTTCTAAGACAGTCCCTTCTGAAGCTTTCATGGCGAGAAGAGCGCTCATAAGCTGGTTAAAGTCAGCGTTATCCGGGTTAGATGGCTCGGGTACCTGGAAAGTGGGAAAAGGAGCATTTCTTGTAACAGGAGGTGGCACCCGGGTCATCCGAATGTCGGAGTCTGGTCCCCCTCCCGCGCTTGAAGCTGCTCCCTTCTCCTTCTCGCTTGCGTGCGAAGCAGTTGGATACTCGGCGTCATGCCTAGCTGGCTCCGGTGGCGACACTTGCTCGTCGCCAGTCGTGGTGAAGGCATCATCAGCCGGCTCGCTCTCGACCCGGACCCTAGCCCCGGAGTCCTCCTGGTCGCTACTAATAACCGTGGCTCTGAAGAAGGCGCAAGGGCGCAATTAGTCTTTGATTTTAAAAAAAAAAAAAAAAAAAAGGATGAAAGTTCGGTGTAATATCAGGAAAAGGCGCTTACCCGGTGTTCACCGGGAAGTCCGAGGGAAAGCCGTCACTAGACCCGGAAGAGACTGGAAAATGGCAAGAAAGACCTGGGATTATGTTACAAAGGAACGATCGGAAAGAAATTTTGTTTACAACAAATACCAGGGTGTTGAACCGGGGGCGGCGAAGCGACCGGGTTAGGGGTCTCGTTGCCCGGATGATTCCGGGTTACTCGGCGCCTAGTCGCGGGCGGCTCCTTCAGTTACGATCAAAAGGGGTGGAGATGGGGTTAGCCCCGGAGTGACGTTATGGAAACAGAAAACCAAAGTGTGAGGAGATGAAGTAAAAACCTGGAGGGCTATCCTCTGGGATTTCCTCTTTGTTCCGGCTTTGGTGGCCGGCTCCGGCTCTTCCTCCTCGCTGGTGGACCCGCCCCTGCTGTCTGTTTCTTCTTCTTCGCTTTGGTCCTCTCGCTCTGAAAAATATCCGAGTTCCCGCATAAAGAAGAAGAAGTGGCAGGATATAACGTGTGCAAGGGAATCAAGTGTGTACCTTCATTCGAGTCAATGACATCGTCTTCCTCCTCCGCGTCTTCGGAACTAGGAGAGGTGTCGACCTTCCAGAAGGCGCCATCGGCCTGAGGAGAGAATGCCAGAGTAATGGTTAATATCAAGACAAGAGAAGCGGATAAAAGTAAGCTGTCAGAAGTCAAAATCAAAAGGCAGGGAACTTACTGCGGGGGCTGGATTCTCGAGGGTAAAAGGTTCTAATCCGGCTATGCCCCGGATTACCTCGAGTTTCTCTGTCAGGAAACCCTTAATCGTTTTGTTGATGTCACCCGGAGCAAGGGTGCTGGTAGAGAAGCGGATTGGGTCCGTGGTTTGACCCGAGTATTCGCACATCAGCTTCTCACGAAGGGAGTTTGGCTGAATGCGGAAGCTAACCCAGGTCTTCACCAGGTTTAGTCCGATGAGGCCTCGGGCGGACAAGATGGAGATCCTAGCTAACAAAGGCAAGATCGCCTCCCTGTCTGAGTCAGGGGCGAAGGCGTTGAATTTCTCGGAGATGTCAAGTTGACCCTCCGAGTAACCCGGCAACTTTTTTTCGCCGGGTGGAGAGGTATCCTGGCAGTAGAAGTAAGAAAGCTGCCAGTGTTTTACGTGAGAATTGAGAGAAATGGGAGGCATAAGGGAGTTCTTGCGGCGCTGGATAGAAACCCCGCCGCAAGTAAGAAGTGCGCCGTCGCCGCTTTCGCGACACGGCTTGCACTGGAAAAGTTCGACAAAAAGAGCCAGACTTGGCGGAGTGCACAAGTAAGACTCGGAAAGAACGATAAAATGGGAGATGTTTAAAATGGAGTTCGGGCCTATATCAAAGATACGGAGTTTGTAGTGGTCTAAGACGTCACGGAAGAAGGGATGACCCGGAGGCCTGAAGCCCCGGGTCACGTGTTCAACGAAGCATATTACCTCATCCGTGGCTGGAGAAGGCCGGGTTTCGTTGCCAGGTGCTCTCCAGCGGATGGATTCCTGTGGAGGTAGGATTCCAAGCTCTACCAATTCCTCCAGTTTGGTCTTGGTGATGGAGGACTTCCCCCAGTTGGCTGAAATGGCGTTTGTGGATTTAGCCTTAGCCGGCTGTTTCCCCTGCCTCTTGGGCGCCATGGGATTGACCTGGTGAAACATTGAAGAAAAGGACGTAAGAAACAAAAACTTGGAAGTTAGCAGGTAAGCAGCTATCGGCAATTTAAACGTAATCCGGCTATTGCCTCGCCGGGTTAAGTATGGTTCGTCCGGGTATCAAGTGACTTTACAAAACCCAAAGAGCTTTCCGCAAAAGCAAATGTTTGGAGAAGCTAGGGGGATACTTATACGCATACTATCTGCGAATGAGCCGGAGAAGTAAGATTTTCTGAGGAGGGAGAGCAAAGGCGGAAACTCTAGATGGCCCGAGCCTAGATTGGGGATCTTATTTCTAAATTTGTGACCAAATTAGTGATTACTGGAGTTAGGGGAGCAATACAAGCTATAAATCCTATCTATGGGAGTGATTATAGTGGAAATCGGTGAGTTAATTTGGCGCAGCCCGAGAAATCGCGGACCGCTCGATTCAGATCCAATCTGAGGAAGAACTAAGAAATTGCGAGAATAAGCTGGAGGGTGTAAGGAACTTACCGAAGAGGATTGGAGTAAGGCCTTGCGGAGACAGATAGCGCAAGATTCGTGCCCTTTCGTGACCGTTGGCCGGCGAATCGGAGGCTTGGCGGCGGATTCGGGAGCTGGAGCGGTTCGTGCGGTGGCGGAGCGCAAACGAAGTCGGATGGGCTCCGGCGAGATGCGTGGGGTTCCCGTGGTGGCACTCTGCGAGCTCGAGCTTGGGAAGAAGTGGAATGGGGGAAATGAGCCGTTAAGAGTTGGATTTGCTCATTGGTCTTTATTTATAACCGTCCGGGTGGAAAGGCTTGGCCTAACGGTCGAGACCCGGGGAATGCGGAGTAATTGGTGATTTCGAAATTTGAAAGGCACATTTTATGCGCAGGCCAATATGATCCAGAGAAAAAGGAAGGGGAAATTGCCTTCCCTGTATCAGCGGTAGTTATCAAGAAGGATGTGGAGTCAGGGAGTTTCCTATTGAGATTTAAGTTTGAGAGATTAAGGAAGAACCTAAAAAGAAGAGCCGGGTTTTTACCTGGCTTCCTTGGCGCCAGTCTCGGCTATTCATAGACGCGCTGCGTCTTAATCCTCATGTGTTTGCATCTGATATTTCTGTAGGGAATAGCCAGCGCTTCGAAGAGTAAATCTTGGAAGCCCAAGCTATTCTGGGGACTACTGATGAGGGGATAGTAACTCGGTATGCCAACCCCAGGTGTAATCCGGCCCAAACGGCGTATGGACCAAATCCGGCTAAGGACGCAGAAGCTTCCGGAAGGCCCAGGGCTTGTAAGGATCGTAACCCGGATTGTGGGTTACGATAAGGAAAGCTAGGATACGTATGTAGAGTTCGAGTAGGACTCAAGGAGCGCTTTGTATGGCAAGCCAAAGGGGGTATGAGTACTATATAAACCAACCCCTAGGCTTCGCCTGAGAGAGATTCAAGTCATAACTGTAACACCTATTATCGAGTATCCAGTATAATCATATCGAGATCCGGCGAGTTGTTTTCCGGCTCTTAGATTGCTTTTCGCCATGTCTTCCTTCGAGCTAAACCCTCTCCCAAATACCTGTGTCGACTTGCCCCTAGATCAGTTACCCCCGGTAACATCTGCCGTGATTATCCCACGACAACGCACGTGAGGAGGCACGGACAGCGGCGGCGGTGATGGCGGGACACACCTCGAGGAGACCGTGGTCGGGGACGGGGATCGGGCACGGTGGGAGTAGCCACCGGCGAGGGTGTGACACTGCATAGCCCCTCGCAGTACGAGCGATATGAGCAACGGTCGTCCTTATGTTCGGAGTAGTTAGTCTTACGACGTGACTGTGTTGACTCGGCATGTCCGGCCATGGCCACCCTTCTGGGAGTTGGGGAAGGGAGCGACGGGGAGAGGGTGGCCGCCGGTGCGAGTCTAGGTGAGCCGCTGCTGGTGGCGGTGGTGGTTGAGGTGGCTTCTGGGCTCCTACGCTCTTCACTACGCATGAGAGCATCTCCAGTCGTCCCCCACAGGGCCATTTTTCGGGGCAAAATAGCGCCTCCTGGGGGCTATCCGACGCTATTCTCGCCCTAGGGGAGGGGGCGACAGTTCCAAGCCGTGTACCCAGGCAAACAAGTCGAAACTTCACAAAAAATATGGAACCCGCAAGAAATTTTAGACGATTTCATTAAAGGTGGCCAAATATAGACGACGTCAGGCGTAAGATTCCAATCTGGGATACTTGGCGGAATCGGAAGATCAATCACTGTCGGAAGCTTGGAGTTCGACAACGACGTCGGGCGCTTCCTCGACAACGGATCCTACATACCGGCGCAAAACCACATGGTAAGTGCCTGCGTGTTACCGATAGGATCTGCTAACATCTTTATCGGGCTAACTGCAGAAGCAATGGGGTTTTGCGGTGGAAGCAAATTTATCCCACCCGCCCTATACCCAGTCGAAGATGACTATGATGCCGGAAACTGCTCAGATCGCCGACAAAAAAGTGATACACACTTTATCGGCATGCAGCAATCCGAAAGGACAAAGAAAGGACAAAGAAACCCAGCTGAGAAAGCTGGAAGATACGATATACCTCACAGGCGTGAGAGATCCCGGACACCGCCTAAGGACAAAGAAAGGCACAGGAGTAGAACTCCGCCTAATCAAAAAGGGCGTGATCACGGAAGAGATAGAAACAATCCCGGAAAAGCGCGTTCACGCAACAATGGAGGAGAAAGGAGCAGATCCCCTTCTGTTCATTCAGCCGGAAGATATTCTGCACACATTGACAGAGCAGAAAAAGATGATCTATACTTTGGTCCTAAGTGTTTTACTGACAGGATCCGAAGAATAACGCTGCATTCTGGCTTTGCCAAGGTCGGTCCAACATACCAGAAATACACTGGCAGCACAAACCCGGATACCTGGCTCTCGGATTACTATACAGCCGTCCAGATCAACAATGGGACAGACTTGGAAGCCGTCAAGTTTCTTCCCCTCATGCTGCTGGACGGAGCCAGAGATTGGATCAATGGATTGCCATCACGAACAGTCGACAGCTGGGATGATATGGCTAGAGTATTCACTCAGCATTTCCGGGGAACGTACAAACGCCCGAACAGCATCAACCAGCTAAACCGTTGCACGCAATTTGAGGATGAACCATACGTGGATTTCATCTCCAGATGGACAGCAATGAAGAATAGTTGCTCTGGAGTAACTGACGTACAAGCAATGCATGCTTTCGTCAATGGCCTAAAACCCGGACTTGTACCGTTCATGGTTGGTTCCAAAAAGCACAAGGATCTCGGATCTATGCTTACAACCGCCAATGAGCATGCTGCAGCCGAGGATGACATCAGAGCAAGAGGAGGCAACATTGAATCACTGATACTTGCCAAGAAAACCCCTCGTTCTGACAAAAAAGCCACTCCAGAAACAACGACGAAACCCAAAGAGGTGAACATAGCCTTTGGAGGAGAAAAGGGAAACAAGTGGAAAGGACGCAACCCAGATCCAATCAACTACACTCCAGAGGAGTGGGAAAGGATTAAGTCGGAACCTTGCGTTCACCACTCGCAATTTGGGAAACCCACCCATACAAACGCGCAATGCCGGCTAAATAAGCACATGAAAGGCAGTGCAGGAGCCGGAAGTAAGGGGAAGGGTTCCAAAAGGAAACCCGCCAAACAAAAGCCAGAAGCTGACAAAGAAGACAATGAATCGGACACTGACGAAAAAATCCAGGAACAACAGCGTAAAGGCGAACCCAAGTTTCCGAGAGTTGATGGAGAAGCAATGCTAACTTTCTTAGCAACCCCGTCAGCAAAGGTGGCCAAAAGAACACTTCGAGAAATAAACGCGGTTGTTCCGGCAACCCCGAAATTCTTGAAGTACTCCAACACACCGATAATCTGGGATCAGTCTGATCATCCCGGAAATATCCCTGAACCCGGCACACAAGCTCTTGTTGTAAGCCCTATTGTTCAAAATACTAGGCTAAGAAGAGTGCTGATGGATGGAGGATCCAGCATTAATATAATGTACCTGGATACACTGAAGCATCTGAAGATTTCCGAGTCTCAGCTCAACTACATCAACATACTCTTCCATGGTATTGTCCCTGGCAGGCAAGCACGATCCCTAGGATAAATTTCCCTAGATGTCACCTTCGGAGATAAAGATCACTTCCGGCAGGAAAAAGTATCCTTCGAAGTAGTGACGTTCGAAAGCGTGTATCACGCAATACTCGGACGTCCAGCTTTCGCCAAATTCATGGCAAGATCCTGTTATATTTATAACAAGCTGAAGATGCCAGGACCCAAGGGAGGAGTAATCACTATAGCTGGTGATTTCAAGCTGGCAAACGAGTTGGAGAAAGAAAACCCAAGGAGGTATCGCCGTCAGAAATGCCGGCAGGAAAAGAAACTCGGAAGCCAACAGACAGCTTCAAGGCATCCGAGAATACAAGACAGGTAATCCTAGATCCCAAAGATCCGACAAAATTTGTCGTCGTAGGGACTGGGATGACTGACAAATAGGAAGGCGAGCTCATCAAGTTCCTCCGTGAGAACTGGGATATTTTTGCCTGGTGTCCAGCTGACATGCCAGGTGTACCCAGGGAACTTGCTGAGCACCAACTCAAGGTTATTCCTGGATCAAAACCCGTCAAACAAGGACTCCGTCGATTTGACGGAAGAAGACGGAAGGCTATTGGCAAGGAAATTATCCGGCTTTTAGCAGCGGATTTCATCAAGGAAGTAATCCATACTGACTGGTCCGCAAATCCGGTATTAGTACCGAAGAAAGACACTACTGCTCTTAGAATGTGTATAGATTACACAGGCTTGAACAAATTGTGTCCGAAAGATAGGTTTGCATTACCGCGAATCGATCAAATAATAGATGCCACCGCAGGCTCTGAGCTTTTGTGCTTTTTGGATGCATACTCCGGGTACCACCAAATACGCATGAAAAAGGAAGATCAAATTAAGACTTCTTTCATAACCCCATACGGGACGTATTATTACGTAACCATGCCGTTTGGCCTGAAGAACGCAGGTGCAACCTACCAGCGTTGCATGCAACGTTGTTTGCATAGTCAGATTGGAAAAAATGTCCATGTTTATGTGGACGATATTGCTGTCGTAACCAAGGAAAAAGATACACTCCTTGAGGATTTGCGAGAAACTTTCGAAAACTTACGCACCTACAAGATGAAGTTGAATCCATCTAAGTGCGTATTCGGGGTTCCCTCAGGAAAACTTCTGGGTTTCATCGTTTCTCACAGAGGAATAGAAGTTAACCCGGAAAAGATCAAGGCAATCTTGAACATCACAAAACCTACCTGCATCAAAGATGTCCAGAGGTTGACGGGTTCCGCAGCTGCCGTTAGCAGATTTATTAGTCGGCTGGGGGCTAAAACCCTAACACTGTACAAGTTGTTGAAGAAATCCGACAAAGTCAAGTGGATAGCAAAGCTTTGGAATACATAGCAGTCATGTCTCTTCTATACTTAGTTCAATATCTATGTAAACATCTTTTGAGATCATGAAATAAAGTTGTTGGATTTCTGGTATTCATGTTTTTTACAAGTTTATTATAGTAAAAGCATGTTCCCACCTTCTCTATTTCCCAATGATCTTACAAAATACTCAATGTTAACCCGAATTGTGCCTGCGTACTCGGCGTTAAGAAACTGAATGTTTTTTCAGCCTGCTAACGGCTAAAGGAAACTTGAATTGCCTGCGTGCCCAAGTTTCGGTCAAAAAATTCCTTGCTTCTCTAAGCATTATCTGATTGCATATGTGTTGGGTTACGGGAGCTAGTTAGTAAAAATGCCTTTAGCATGGTCCATGTTTCCGAGTTGAAACTGATTGGTTACACCCAGTTACTCGGCATGACGATTCATATTGCTATTTGAGCCATTTCAAACACTAAGGACAGTTAAAACATATATGCCAGAGAACTTAGAAGATAAAGGAATAGTAACATCCGAAAAACCTTGCAAAAAATTTCATAATTAAAAATTGCAAAAGGAGGAATTTTTCATTCATACAAATAGAAGCATTACATTTTGGATTACATTGAAAGAACAGTAATGCTCCTATTGTCTATTTTTACTATCCAGGTCAAACGTAGCTCTTCAAGCATCTGATTCCTCCTCGCTGCTGTCGTCCTCGGGGATTGGAGGGATCTCCTCTTCTGGATAATTGACGGAAATATTTACCATGGAGGCAATCTGGGTGGCGTGGCCTTTGATTTCATCAAAGATGGTATTTCGCTGAGTGTCCGTGTATCCTTGAGGAACACCGGACGCCACGCGCCAAGATTTAGCACCGGGGTAGTGCATGCGCATAAGGCCGAGTGCCATGCGCGCACCACCCCGTGCAGCGGAACGCAGGATAGAATCCCTGGATTCCGCCACCTCCATGATAGCTCCCGGAAGTTTTTCAACCTCCGAGAACTCCCCAGTCCTTGCGGGAAGGAACTTGTTCACCAGCTGCATTCCAGCAGCACGGATAGAAGTCCACATCTTCCCAAAGGCCTGGATCTTTTCAAGCCGGGTACCATCTGGGGTATCTCCTGTTTTTTCCGACAAAACAATCAAAAGTGTTAGGGGAAAAACAGAGAAGAAAACAAGATATGGAAAAATAAGAAAGGTAACAGAAAATTACCGATAAGCTTGTCGATCTCGGAGATTTCCTCCAGGCGAAGATTCAGAGCATTTTCTAAATCCTGAATGGTGGATTTATCCTTCTCCGCCTGCTCAGAAGCCTTGGAGTTGGCAACTCCAAGGGCCAAGTTGCTGGCCTCCAGATCCTTTTGAGCCTTCACAAGATGCTTGTGAAGCTCCAAATTCTCCTTTCGGAGATTCTCGGCATTGCCGGCATCTTCAGCTATTTGCTTGGCCTTAGCCAAAGCAGCTGGAAAGCAAATAAAATTCCGAGTTTAGAAAATTTCCGGAATAAGTACTTAGACAAAAAATTGAATCGCAAACCTCAGAGGAAAAATGTTTACCTGATGTTTCTGACAAAGCGAGCTGAGACGATGCCAGTTCCGTCTCTCTCTCCTCAAGAATAGAAAGAAGATTTCTAACCTCTTTATTCTTGATGGAGAGTTTGTTGAAAACTTCCATGTTAATGGTTTCGGCGGTTTGCTGGAACATAGCAAGGAAAAGAATGGTTACAACAAGCATCAAAGCAAAACAGGCATGCAGTTTTGTTTAATGCTTGGGGGCTAGAGTTACATACCTGGCTCATTCGTTGCAAACCCGCCAAGTTTTCCTTGAACTCCTTTGCGTATTCCGCAAAAGCAGTTCCGGCCGCGCTTAGGCCGTCATTGATAATCTTGAAGTCCTTGTCAAAGGTGGGAATTTCTTCGTCGAAAGTCCGAGAAAAATTTTCCACCTCTGGAGCCGCCCTTTCCCTCGTGTCGGTGTCCGACACAACAGGCTGGCTGGGCTCTAACGGCTTGGTCGTGGGGGCTGCAGCGTGCTCTTCCGCCATCGTGGACGGTGTGTCCGGAGCGACGGCGGGAGAAGGTTGACCGCCTCGGCTGGAAACAACTTTGTGTTTCTTGAGCTTCTTCGGCTTTAGGTTGGAGGGAGGCAGGCTAAAAAACAAAAAACCCGGAAAAGTTAAAACACGGAAGATGGATGAAAAGTTCCCATGAAGGAAAAGGAACCCAGAAGAAATAAACCTGGAAGTGGCGACGGGGATTCCGTCACGGTCGATAATTTCCTCAGAGGAAGTAATCTTCTTGCGCTTGCGTCCACCTGTAGCAGCGGTGCGCAGCGCGTCCAGCTCAGCCTCGGAGGCCAATTCCAAATCTGGAAGATCCGCGAACTGTCGGACAAACAAATCGGAATCAGAAGCTAGAAAATCCGAGAAAGAATGAAACTATACCCAAATGACTAAAAAAAATTACCTTGGGAACCGGGTTGTCGGCCGTATACATTGGCCGACTCGCTTCGTATTGGTCGCGTGATGCGACCAACTGGTTGATGCGCCGTCGAAGCTCCTTTGCGGGCCAATCTTTGGTGGTTGTCCGCATTGGATCCTTGACTCACGTGTATTCGCACAGGAGACGACCACTATGGTTGGCCAATGGCTGAATTTGCCTAGTCAGCCAGCATAGGACCATGTCCATGCCGGTTAGAGGCGGATCCAAGGAGGTGAGCTTGGCGATGCGCCGCTTGATCCTTAGTAGATCAGGCGGCAGAACCTGGACGGCTTCCGTTCCCCAATTTTCTTGGGGAATGGAAGCAGTGTTGGAGAAAGGTGGAACCCCGATGGCCTTTTTTGGAAAAGGCACATCGGGATGATAGAAGAAAGAACCCGTCCAAAATTTGACGGATTCTGATGTCTTGATCTTGGGGAACCAATCTTCCCTAAACCTCCGAAGAGTAAAGGAGATTCTCCCGCAAGTCGGAAGTGCGCCCTCCGAGGAGTTCCGCTTAACTCCGAAACAATACATCCAGAAATCTAACCTAGGCTCTAAACCTAAGTAACCCTCGAATAGGGCCTGGAACCCGGCCATATAAAGAATGGAGTTGGGTGGCAGGTTGTGGGGTTGGATGTTGTAGTGAGAAAGGACTTGGAGGAAAAAAGCGGAAGGGGGGAGCCCCATACCTCTCAGAAGGTGGGAAGAAAGGAGAACCCTTTCGCCGTCTCTTGGCGTTGGCTCGTTCTCGTCTTCAGGGAGCCGCCATTTCCCTTGGAGGATCAGGCCCTCCTTCTCCATGTTTGGAAGAAGAGCCGGAGGAATGCTGTAGGCAATCCAGTTGCCTGCAGATTCCGCCTCTTCATCTGCTCCGGTGGCGGAGGCGGTGGCTGCTTCTGCGGCGGCGAGCTCGTCACCGACGAGCTGGATCTTTTCCTCCGCCGTTTCAGGGGCAAACGGCGGGGAAGCGGCGGAGCTCGCGCCCGCAACGTCCGCGGCGGCGGATAGGTTTTCTCCGCCCGCCGCGGAGGCCGCGGTTTTCTCCGGCTCGTCGCCGGTGTGCTTGGGTGACCCAACTTGTGGATCCAGGTCGCTGATGAGGTCGTTGATGGCGGCGCGAGTGGGCGAAGACGGTGAGCTTGCCATTTCCGGGCGGCGCGGTTTGTTTCCGGTGCTTGGAGGTGAGGAGCGCTCGAGGCAGTGTGTCGCTTGAGAGCTCGTGCGCGTCAATGGCGAGTGCGGAAGGTTTTCGTTGAGGACGAGGATGGCTATTTATAGCTAGAAATCCGTCAAGATACGCGCCAACGGCTATTTTGACCGTTGGATGTTTGCCGCGTGTCACTCGCCGGAAAATCCGGGAAATGAAACGACAGGGTAATGATGGTTATCTCCTCGTTTCCCGCGAGAATCTGTCAGAGATATGTTTCTGGGTTTTCCGAGTAAAACCCAAACGTCGCTTACGTCAGCATGGTTAAGTGCGCTGACGTAAGAAGTTCCTTCTCCGCGAAGGATCGTGAGAGAAAAGCCGGATTTTCAGGATTCCGAGTTTCATGTCACCATCTTTTTTCAAAAGAAGAATAAGAAGAATCAAGACTGCTGAATCAATATTTCTCGGACAAAGTATATTTGGCGAAAGGCAGAGAATCAGAGTTTCGATCCTTCTTGGGGGCTACTGTCGGATATATACCAAATAAGGGTATAGAAGATGGTAGACAAAGTGCCGGATTGCCAGGGTGGCCTAAGAGGTAGTGGGCTTAGGTCCATTAGGCGGCCCAGTAATCCGACGCACAGAAGCCGGATTCTAGAAGAACCCGGATCACGGCCCATGTGATCTGGCTTGGAGGAGAAGACGGATTCCTTGCTTTCCAAGTTACAAGTTACCGTAGTCTTCTAGGTTTTCCTATTCTGTAAGCCCTAATCCGGCTGTTATATAAAGCCGGACGGGAGATAGATAAACAGAGAATAACAGAGAAGCTCTACGCCAACTCGCCGAGAAGCTCATCCTCGTCGAGTAGCTTAGATCTAAAACCCTCACATTGTAACCCTGTTTACGGGCTTTAGTCCCAATTAGTGAGAAGTGCAGGAGTAGGCACGTGGTACTGTGGCGACGTACCGAACCTGGGTAAAATCCTGTGTTCTGTGTCACTACGCTATCCCGTTACCCCACGTCTCTACCGTAGTCTCATGGCACCCCCGTCTATGAAAACTACTACGATGTCTCGACAATAGTAGACGTGATTTAAAAAATTTCTAATTCATGCCAAGGGCCTTACACATCTTGGTGTAGTCGCCATTGTCGTTGTCATCGGAGTCGCTCGGTGGCTCGGCCTTCGAGGCGCTGCTGGTGCTCTGCCCTGGGTCGCGAACGAACATCAAAGGGGAAGGGTAGGCGTCATCGTTTTCGTTGCTATCGGAGAGGACGATGCCATTGCCGTCGGCCTGAGGAGCTCGCCATTCGTTGATAAGGAGGGAATGGATCCGAGTCCAGCGACGCGTCGGGGCTTCCTCTCGCACCGCCTTGACGATGACAAGAGGAATGAGAGCAGCTGCAGGTGAGCGGTGTTTCCTACCCCTGCGCATTGATACATCCATTTTGCATCACCGTTTTATGTTGTTATTTTATGTTATTCATCGATATATTTCATGTTATCATGCCTTATGTTACTTTATCTTATTTTTCATGTTTCATAATTTTTGCAGAATAAACACCGGGACCAGAAATCTGATGGAAAAGCACCATCGAGATACCATATTTCAGAAGATCAGAAGAAGTTCAGAGGAGGACTCCAGCCAGAAGGGGAGCTAGAGGGGGCCACCAGGGGCCAACACCATGAGGTGGCGTGCCCCCTGGAAATTACTCTCCGGAGAGAGGAAATTACAGCCATCGTCACCGTCATCGCTCCGGGCTTCACCGGGATCATCACCATCATCATCCTCATCACCAACACCATCACCCTCATCATCCACCGTCATCCCGCTGTAACAATTAGGGGCTCCTATCGTTGTTTTACATTAGATCTCTCTCCCGGTGTGGATTACATGTTAGTAGTTGATGCTTGTAAGATTTATCGGTGTTATAACTTTATGACCAGATTGTTATCATCAATTATATCACCTATGATTATGATCCATATGATGTCTTGTGAGTAGTTCATTTAGTTCTTGAGGACATGGGAGAAGTCATGATGTTAGTAGTGAAGTTATATTAAAGTAATATCTCGTGGTTCAGTATTTAAGTTGTGGTGCTATTCTTCTAGTGGTGTCATGTGAACGTCGACTACATGATAATTCACCTTTATGGGACTAGGAGGATGCATTGTGTATTTGGCTTCTAATTGTGAGGTTTCCGGAGTGACAGAAACGTAAACCCCCGTTAGGAAACCAATGCACGAGGGAGTGTAGAATCCCGGAGTTTTAAGGCTGTGGCTACATTTATCTTAATTACTTTCTTGTATTTGCGGATGCTTACGAGGGGTATAATCACAAGTATCCATTCGTCCTAGTTGGGAGGTGCATTAGCATAGGTTCACCCACACAACACTTCACGAACCAATGGATATTAATCAACCGTAACGAAGCAAAAGCACTTGACGAAATTCTGATGTTTCCTCGAGAACGTTTGGTAGTAATAAGTAACTCAACCGGCTTGTACTTTGCCCTCAAAAGGATTGGGCCACTCGCTGCAATATTATTTACTGATCTTTATTTACTCGTACTTTATTTATCTACTATATCCAAAACAACCAAAACCCCGTTTGCTAGTGTTTACAGCGAATCCTCTATTCAACCTTCTAGTCAACACTTTCTGCTCCTCGTTGGGTTCGACACTCTTATTTATCGAAAGTACTACGATACACCCCCTATACTTGTGGGTCATCAAGACTATTTTCTGGCGTCGTTGCCGGGGAGTGAAGAAGTGTATTGCTCGGGTGCAATGAAAATTGCTACCCTCAAGGATAACACTACACAAGTGGTAAATGGACAAAGACGCAAAAATTATATTTCTGGGGATAACTATGATGAAGATGTGGATGTTATTCAAGTAATTACTCCGGGGAAGTTCATTAGGGGGGAGATTCCAGAATCTGCAGAGTCTGTTTTGGAGTTGGTAACAATTCTATTAAGAAAAAGTTCACGAAATACCTTTTCAGCTACAGATTATCTGTTTTTTGAAAATATGAAAAATACCGAGTCGAAGAGGAGTTGGAGAAGGTGCCCGGAGGCACCACACCATGAGGTGGCGCGGGCCCACCCTTGGTCGTGCCAGCCTATGGTGTGGGCGCCCCGGAGCCCCTCCCCGACTCGTTTTTGACCCGGACTTTCCTTTCGTTATGCATATTTTTGCTATATGATCCCCCGGACCCCCCGAGATCCGTATATCGTTTTCCCGCTGTGTTTCTGTTTCGAGCTGTTTCTGCTAGGTTACATCTTCAGATCTAGAGCCACAATGTCCTCTCCTGGATCTCCCATAGACAGTTTCTTTGAGAACGTCGTCAACCCGTACATGAACGAGTTGAAGATGCATCCCAAGGAATTGCTGCTCAAGGATGGGGAGGTGCAGATTGAAGAAGTTCGGGGCCCTAAAGGAGAAGGCAGTCTGGAAGCTAGGATGGAAGAGCCGGAGCAAGAAGTTTTTAGGTACAAGAAGATGGCGGAGCATGAAGTTGAGATCATCCAAAGGTTAAAGATAGAACAGATCGCTGAATACAACAAGGAGAATTTGAAGCTTTGGGAGAAGATTTTCACACTCACCAAGACCACCAACGATTTGCAAGAACAACTCTATGATGTGCAGAACCAGAACTGTGAGTATGAGAACAAGTGTAAACGTATAAGCTCTCCTGCTAGTTTCAGGATGTTGGAGACCAGGACATCATTTGTGGATGGAGAGCCTTTACCTTGGAAAACTGGGGATGAGAAGGATTCACCACCACCACCACCAAAGAATTGATTCGTCGTTGGTATTGGCATCCCCTTGGCTTGTTCCAAGCTTGGGGGAGTGCCGCGGTATCACTTTTATCTTTCACCCTTTTTACCCTTTTAGTAGAGTCATATCATGAGTAGAGGAAATATCATATAGTATGGTTTGCAGTATGGAAGATTTTTTTCTTAGTTGGTTATTGTTGTATCCCTTGGTTTGAGTTGCCATAATGAAATATTAATGAGAATTTTCATCATCTACTTGTTTCACTTTATTTTAGTTTGCAATTTTTGTTATGTGATTGATCTTGTTATTAGTATTGGTATCAATTTTGGAGCTTCTAGATAATCTCGTTGGTTTTGGCAAACTTAGCATTGGTCAGTAGCAACAATTCGTTGAGACTTCAGTAAAAAAAAGGGAGTTGCATGTAGATATATTATTCCATGATCTTTCTTGTTTGTTAGCTGATAAGCTTAGTATTCTCAAATAAGTTTGTTTGCACTTTCAAGGAAGATTGCATGATTGGCTTTATCATATATGTTTTTGTTTGTTTTGCTTCAACTCTTATGCTTGCTACCCAACCTTGCTAGCCAAAAACCTGCACTGAGAGGGAATGCTTCTCGTAAAAACC
The DNA here is from genome assembly GCA_028641055.1 of Alopecurus myosuroides. NCBI lineage: Eukaryota > Viridiplantae > Streptophyta > Magnoliopsida > Poales > Poaceae > Alopecurus > Alopecurus myosuroides. The sequence continues at coordinate 119,019,541 of CM054062.1, forward strand.
ATGCCATTTGTGTCCACCATAGCAACCTATATGTGGTAATTCACCGCCACTCCAAGTAAATTGCTCATGTGTTACCTTTAAAACCTTCAAAATTATCCCTGTTTTGTGTTCCTATTTTAGCTCATGAGGATGCAAATAGAGAATCTTTATCTCACTTGTTGATTGGACTCACACACCTGGACTAGTGGCTTCATCCGCTTATCCAAATGCTAGAAGAGCTGGCAGCGGGGTGCCCAGCCCCAAATAATAATACGAATTCTCTTCACTCTTTTGCCCCTGATTTACCAGTCAAAGCATAATTGTGTAAACAAAAGAGAAAGAGGGATGGCCTTCTATACCAGTTGCGTCCTTCAATGGGATCCGCTCTTGTGAGTCTAGTTGGCTTGTGACGTACTGTATTTTTTGTTTGCCATTCGTTGACATAGACATACACACCTCTCAAAATATAGACACTCCTCCATGGTATGTGATTGTTGGCAGGCACCCGAGGATTCGGTTAGCCATGGTTTGTGTAAGATGGTTGGGAGGAGTGTCAAACTTTTATACCTCTGTTTTACAAAATAAAAGCTCTAGCACATGAGTGATCAATACTTCCCTCTGCTAAGGGCCTATCTTTTACATTTATGTAGAGTCAGTAAACCTACTTGTTTCTGTCTAAGCAAGCATTTGAGTTTTTGTGATTCATCCAGCTACATGTTGATTTACTCAATCGTGTTCTTTATTCTTCTTTGTTTCTGCAAATGCTTTTATCTGGTTGAATACCACTTTGAAAGTTACCAATGTTTGCAAAGAGACTGTTATAATTGAGCATGATAAACTCTGCAATATAGCTCTAGTATAAAAGACTTTGATCGAAAGATAAGTACACTGTTAATTGTTCTCTAACCAAGAACGAAGTTTGCCTTTACCAATTGTGATTTACTTTTTGCACCTTTGTTGTTACTTTACTTGTTTCAAGTTTGAGTTGCTTTCTAAAATGACTTGTTCTTTGTAGATGTGATGCCTCTTTTCCGAATTTTATTTTATCAACACCTCACTCCATAAACCTGTGGTCATGTTTACCAAGTTCAGTTTCGCTTGGGAACAAGCGAGGTCTAAGCTTGGGGAGAGTTGATACGTCCATCTTTCATCACCGTTTTATGTTGTTATTTTCTGTTATTCATTGATATATTTCATGTTATGATATATTGCACAATACGTCAGGGATCACGATTTGGAGTTTCTGGCTATCTCCGAAACAGGGAGGCGAGATTTCCAAGTGAGTGTTCTGAACCGCCTTTCAGGTGGTATCGACTTTACTTGGCACTCTATCCCTCCTCGCGGTAGGTCGGGTGGCATCTTACTAGGCGTTAAAACTGATTCCTTTGATGTGTTAGCAAGGTCGGATGGTGATTTTCATATCAAATTACACCTCCGTAACCGTGCCGACAATTTCGTATGGAGTTTAGTCGCTGTGTATGGTGCTGCCCAGGAAGAGTTTAAAGAGGCTTTTCTTCGTGAGTTGGTTAACTTGGCTAATACTAATCCACATCCAATTTTAATTGGTGGTGATTTTAATCTGCTAAGGTTTCCACATGAGAAAAGCCGGGGACGGTTTGATGGTCATTGGCCTTTCTTGTTCAACGCTGTCATTGATAGCTTGGACCTGAGAGAGGTTCACATGTCCGGAAGACAGTTCACCTGGGCAAATAGTCTGCCGGAGCCTACATACGAAAAGCTAGATCGCGTATTAATGAGTACCGATTGGGAAGATAAGTTCCCATTGGTAACGGTACGTGCTCTAGAACGTATTGAGTCTCTGTCGGATCACGCTCCACTGCTTCTTTCAACTGGTACATCAAAACCAAAAGGCCAGACACAGTTCAAGTTTGAACTAGGTTGGTTTTTGAGAGAAGGTTTCGATGAACTAGTAAAGAAAGTATGGCATAAACCGGTTTTAGGTGATAACCCAATACGGAGATGGAATAATAAAATGCGCAATTTGCGTAAATATCTCCGTGGATGGGCGAGACATACGACCGGGATGCTAAAGAAGGAGAAAGAACGTCTTTGTTCCATTATTGATGAGTTGGACCGGCTCGCAGAAACTAGGTTGCTATCTATGCAAGAGATTGAACTAAAAAGTCAATCCAATGCGAAAGTAGCACATATGTTGCGGGAAGAGGAACTCAAATGGTATCAAAGATCGAAGGCTCAATTCATTCTCGAAGGAGATTCGAATACTCGTTATTTCCATAATGTTGCTAATGGCAGACATAGGAAAAAACGGATTCAAAGTCTCCAACAAGATGAAGGTCTCATTGAGGGACAAGAGTTTCTCAAGACTTATATCACAAAGTTCTATAAAGATCTGTTTGGGGCTCCTGAAGTAGGTAATATTACCATGGATGAGAGCCGCACAGATGATATTCCCCAAGTTTCAATGGAAGAAAACGCTTTTCTTACTGCTCCCTTCTCTGAAGAGGAGATAAAGAAGGCGATATTTCAGATGGAACATAATAAGGCACCTGGCCCAGATGGTTGTCCGGCGGAGTTCTATCAGCATTTTTGGGAAATCATTAAACATGATCTCCTAGAAATGTTTGATAGCTTACAGAGTGGACATCTGGAGTTATATCGCCTTAATTTTGGGGAAATCGTTTTGTTACCTAAGGTTTTGAACGCAGAAAGGATACAACAGTACCGTCCAATCTGCCTTCTTAACGTTAGTTTCAAAATCTTTACTAAGGTTGCAACTATTAGGCTGAATTCGGTGGCAGACCATGTGGTAAAACCTACACAGACTGCTTTTATGCAGGGTAGGAATATCCTAGATGGGGTCGTGACTTTACACGAAACCGTACATGAGTTGCACACCAAAAAGCTTAATGGGGTAATTCTTAAAATAGACTTTGAAAAGGCCTATGATAAAGTGAATTGGGAGTTTCTACAACAGACTCTGAGAATGAAAGGATTTTCAGAGGAGTGGTGTACTCTAGTTCGCAGTTTCGTAGCTGGAGGTAGTGTGGCTATCAAAGTCAATGACGATGTTGGCCGATACTTCCAAACTAAGAAAGGCTTGAGACAAGGTGATCCGCTATCGCCCGTATTGTTTAATATTGTGGCAGATATGTTAGCAATCATGATCAATCGAGCCAAAGAAAATGGCCTAATTGAGGGAATAATCCCACATCTAGTCGATGGGGGATTGTCGATCCTTCAATATGCAGATGATACAATTCTTTTTATGGAGCATGATTTGGAGAAAGCGGCGAATCTGAAACTAATACTTTCAGCGTTCGAGCGATTATCCGGATTAAAAATTAATTTTCACAAAAGTGAATTGTTCTGCTTTGGCGAGGCTCATGATGCAGTTGCACAGTATACCGAGTTATTCGGATGCGAGCAAGGCTAGTTTCCTATTAAGTATTTGGGAATACCAATACAATACAGGAGATTGACTAATGCAGAATGGGGCCAAGTCGAAGAGCGTCTGCAGAAAAGGCTAGCTAGTTGAAAGGAAAATTGTTGTCACTTGGTGGACGACTGGTACTCATTAATTTAGTCCTTACTAATATGGTACTGTATATGATATCATTCTTCCAGTTACCCAAAGGAGTCTTAAAAAATTGGATTACTTCCGATCTAGATTCTTTTGGCAGGGTGACAACGAGAAAAAGAAATATCGATTGGCCAGATGGGATGTAGTTTGTCGTCCACGAGATCAAGGGGGGCTCGGTATTCATGACCTACAAGTCAAGAATTCAGCCCTACTTGGTAAATGGATTTTTAAACTACTAACCGAAGACGGCGTATGGCAGACCATCCTGAAACGTAAATACATAGGCTCGAAAGCAATATCACAGGTCACGTGGCGACCAGGTGATTCACACTTTTGGGCTAGACTCATGGCGAACAAAAATAAGTTTTTTCGCTATGGGGTATTTAAGATTAAGGATGGATCACAGATACGGTTCTGGGAGGACAAGTGGTTAGGCAATACCACACTCAGAGAACAGTATCCGGCCTTGTACACCATTGCGCGACATAAGGAGGATACGCTGGCTACGGTCATGCAAACATCACCTCCTAATGTTACGTTCAGGCGAGATTTACTCGGGCCTAGACTAGTGTCTTGGCAAAACCTGGTTGATAGATTAACTACGGTTACTCTTACACCAGGCGCTGATGAATTTCGATGGAAGATCACTAAGAATGGAAAGTTCTCGGTAGATTCCATGTACAGGGCTATGATCCAGTCGGACATGCCAGTCGATATATTCAAAAATGTATGGCGTATGAAAGTGTCGCTGAAGATTAAGATCTTCGCGTGGTACCTTCGTAGGGGGGTCATACTCACAAAGGATAATCTTGTCAAACGTAATTGGCATGGAAGCTCTAAGTGTGTTTCTTGTTCTCACGATGAGACAATTAAACACTTATTCTTTGATTTCTCATTTGCGCGTTCTATATGGTCCGCTATCCAAATGGCTTCGAATCTATATCAACCCACTTCCGTTGCAAATATATTTGGCAACTGGTTAAATGGGGTTGATAAACGATTTAAGACTATTATTAGGGTAGGAGCGCTTGCCGTTATTTGGTCGCTCTGGCTATGTAGAAATGACAAGATTTTGAATGATAAATTTTTTTCTCGTATGCAGGTTCTATTCAGGAGCACAGGTATTCTCCGTTCGTGGTCCACATTACAGCGAGGGGAGTTACGAGGCCTTTTTATGGAGGCATGTGCACGACTGGAGCAGGTGGCGAGGGATATTTTTATCCCACATGGATGGCCGCTTGATCTACGGATTGAGGCTCCATAGCTTTGACAGTCTACAGAGGATGTTTTTGTAGCATTGTCGCTCTTGTTTATTTTCAGTTTCGGATTGCGGCTGTGTGCAACTCATGATGCAGAGGCCGGGTGTAATGCTTGAATTTTTGAGTAATAAAGCCCTTTATCAAAAAAAAAAATTCATGTTATGATGCATCCCTTATGTTATTTTATCTTATTTTGCATGTTTCATAATTTTTGGAGAATAAACACCGGGACGAGAAATCTGATGGAAAAAGCACCGTCAAGATACCAGATTTCAGAAGATCAGAAGCAGAAGGGGGACACCGGGGGTGTCTTAGAAGTTTAGAGGAGGAGACCAGCCAGAAGGGGATCCACCAGGGGCCCACACCATGCAATGGCGCGCCCCCTGGCCGCGCCACCAGGTGGTGTGGCCACCCTGGCCCACCTCTGGTCGACATCTTTCACGTACTTGACCCCCAGGGAACTCTAAGCCCCATACCATCATCGAAGAATTATCCCGCCGCCGCCTCGGGGCGGAAAACACCTGAGAGAGAAAACCTCTCTTGTAGGGAGAAATCTGCCGGGGAAATTCCTCTTCGGAGAAGGGAAATCACCGCCATCGCCACTGTCATCGCTCTGGGCTTCACCGGATCATCACCATCATCATCCTCTTCACCAACACCGTCACCCTCATAATCCACCGTCATCCCGCTGTAACAATTAGGGGCTCCTATCGTTGTTTTACATTAGATCTCTCTCCCGGTGTGGATTACTTGTTAGTAGTTGATGCTTGTGAGATTTATCGGTGTTAGCACTTTATGACCAGATTGTTATCATCCGTTATATCACCTCTGATTATGATCCATATGATGTCTTGTGAGTAGTTCGTTTAGTTCTTGAGGATATGGGAGAAGTCATGATGTTAGTAGTGAAGTTATATTGAAGTAATATCTCGTGGTTCGGTATTTAAGTTGTGGTGCTATTCTTCTAGTGGTGTCATGTGAATGTCGATTACATGATACTTCACCTTTATGGGCCTAGGAGGATGCATTTTATATTTGGCTACTAATTGTGGGGTTGCCGGAGTGACAGAAACCTGAACCCCCATTAGGAAACCAATGCACGAGGGAGTGTAGAATCCCGGAGTTTTAAGTCTCTCGCTAGGTTTATCTTAATTACTTTCTTGTATTTGTGGATGCTTACGAGGGGTATAATCACAAGTATGCGTTAGTCCTAGTTGGGCGGTGCATTAGCATATGTTCACCCACACAACACTTCACAAACCAATGTATATTAATCAACCGTAACGAAGCGAAAGCACTTGACGAAATTACCATGTGTCCTCGAGAATGTTTGGTAGTCATAAGTAACTCAATCGGATATCAAAAGGATTGGGCCACTCGCTGCAATATTATTTACTGCATTTTATTTACTCATACTTTATATATCTGCTATATCCAAAACAACCCAAAACCCGTTTTCTAGTGTTTACAGTGAATCCTCTATCCAACCTGCAAGTCAACACCTTCTCCTCCTTGTTGGGTTCGACACTCTTATTTATCGAAAGTACTACGATACACCCCCTATACTTGTGGTTCATCACACATCTGCCGCTCGATGTGGGCGAGCACCTGGGACAGGGTGCGCCTGTGTTTACTCCACCAGAGGCGGCGCCCCCCGACGTTTTTGCGCCCCGAAATAGAGCCGCCGGTGGGGATCTTGGCCAGTTCTGCCTAAAAGCGCTCCTGGAAGTACGCTCATACTCCGGCAAGTGCTCCCGGATGTCCTCGATTTCGGCGATGCGCTCGGGGCTGGTAGGCGGCGGAGGCACATTGACGCCGCCTGCGCTGAGCCGCCATGTCCTCAGCGCGCTCATCCCGAGCGGCGCGTGGAAGTTGGCCTGGTGCAGGAGCCTGGCCTCGGAAAGGTGCAGGGTGCGGCGGCCGAATCCATTGGCGGCCGAGCCGCCGAGGGGGTAGCCGTGAACTATGGTGAGGATGGCGAAGGGGATGCACAATAGAATGGCGAAGGGGAAGCAAAATAGAATGACGACGAGAATGGCGAGAAGGGGGCGAGCGGACGGGATAGACGAAGCCGCGGCGGCAACGCCATAACTTTGCCACGTGGGCGATTGGACTGCTCCGCCACGCCGCGTGTCGTCTGGACTGACCGGAGGTGTCAATGCGTGCGGCAGCCGACGCGATGAGGACGACATATATCTCTCTCACTGACGGGGCGGGACCAAGATGAGAGAAACGACGGGGAATTGTTTTCGTGCCATTTTGCCTTCATCCGGCGCCCCAGTTCCCTCTCCCCCCCCCCCCTCTCCGACGCGCTGGGTTCGGCCTAGATTCGCCGGACAACAAATTGATTTAAACCGGCGCTATTTGGCTTTCTTGGGACGCGCGAAAAAAGGCGTGCTGGGGTCTCACGGACGGCTGCAGATGCTCTTATGCGGTGGAGACGGAGTATTAAAAAAGTCCTAACATTTTTTATCTTTTATGATTTTTTATGTGCCATGTCGCCTGGTAGGTCCCTGCCACTTCCAGTAAGCTTGACAGCCCTTATTTAATTATTATAGTGTGCGGTTATTTATTGTGGCAGGATTTGCTCCACCATCACTATATTTTGAGGTGAGGCTTCTCGCATATTCTCCTATGATGAAAAAAAGGAACCTTTTGGTCTAAACCAAATGGCCACTTTTTGGCCTAACAGTGGGCCCACATTGATGTGGCAGATCACCAACTCAAATCAACTTGGAAACATTCAATGCTACAAGTTTATAAGATATCAATCTTGGTGCCACTTGTGAAGCTTTATTTTTAATAGAAGCTTCAGATCAGTCACGGTGCCAAATGGTACACCAAAAACTCAATATTAAGAAACTTATTTGCCAGGGACCATGGATGAACATGATATTTCATTAGTGATGGGCCAACATGTCTGAGATTGTGTATGCTGACCGTAAGTACACCGGTGATTGTAATTGTTCTTCTCTGACCCCTATAGCTGGCCTCCTACTTCTTACTAAGTCGAGGGATTCCAAATTTTGTAAAAGCAGTGTCTAAAATCACAAAAGATATTTTGTCTTGCTTTTTTTTTTGAGAGCCATATGTTGTCTTGCTACATCAAAGCCTTGAGAGAACAGAGCGATGGTGGATCTAGACCACTTCTCAACAGCATAAACATGGACCACTTGCAGTTAAGTGATTATGTTACATACTACTATTGGGCGGCAGGGATCGTAGGTGATACGTTTGAGTCATTAATCATGCCGGAAAAGTTATGGCTTGGTGACCGCCGTCAATGCCGGAAAAGATCGGTTGCTAATGTGTTCATGTGTCCTTTTTTATGTATCGCCATCATATCGTTTTAATTTAAACTTTCTTACTTCTTGTCGCATATGCAGATTCAGAGTGACATTAGTGTGGTAATAGGCACCTGGTTTTAGATGCTTGATTTTTTCAAACCTAAAAGAGGCGTTTGCTAGACTTCACAAAAGGGTTAATATCTAGGAGCATCCAACAAGCGGCGCACACACGGTAAGTTTTAAATGCTTGATTTTTTCAAACCTAAAAGAGGCGTTTGCTAGGCTTCACAAAAGGGTTAATATCTAGGAGCATCCAACAAGCGGCGCACACACGGTAAGAACCGCCGATTTAGTGTGCGAAAGGCAGGGCGCCACGTTTCAGCACACGCGGGAGAAAAGCGTGTGTGGTAAAAACTTTTCAGCGTACGGCATATTTCGGTATCCTAGGCTGCATATTTGGTACCATGGCTGCATACTTGGCACCATAGCTGCAGCGCCTTGCGAAACGCCACGAAGCGCGCGAATCTTCAACCACCGCTCCCAAAATTCTGCGCGCTCCCGTCGTCTCCCACTCCATTTCCGTTACCAACTCCGGCGTCCCAGCCCCCCCCCCCCCCCGCCTCTCCACGTAATGTTGCCGCTGCCGCCCGTTCAAATGGCCGTCCGGGAGGCGCCGCCGCGCTAAACCGTGGCTTGCCGCTCTCTCAGCTCCCCGCCGCTCCCCCAGCTCCCAACATGCTCCAATGAGCATCGGTTCGGTGCGGCAGGGCTTCCCCGTGTGCGCGCCGGTGCTCAGGGGCGTGAAACAACTCGGTGCACTAAAGGCGTTTGATAAAATCCGTGCAAGGTATGTCCTGGCGCCGAATTGCTGCTTTTCAATTCATGATGAATGTTGTTGGTAGTTCGAATGCGAAGTCTAATTTTATGATTGTAGATGAGTTCTTCTTATGATTCATCCGACGAAAAATTGGACCTTGAAGAGGAAGAGAACATAGCCTTGGCATTGGCTCTGTGCACGAATAAGCGGCCTAAACACGGTAGTTCCGTTTCTGGTCGAGAGAAGTTGTGGAGGGAAAGGAGTGAAAGTCACAACAAGTTTGATGTAGCCCACCCAACTCCACCAAGTGCACCCATGACAAGATCACGCGCAAAGGCCATTCATCATAAGGTGAACTCGCTCCTCTCATTCTATACTTTCGGTCACGTGGAGGATGGTGCGCTACCTCATGGTTCCACACTTTGCGTGCTCAGGTTCAAACCCACCACGGAGGCCCCGGAAAGCACCCAAGACGATGCGCAAGAAGATACGAAGAAGAGCGGTGAAGACGGCGTCGGATTCGGAGCCCCGGAGGAGAAGTTGGGGGGGGGGAATACCCCTCCCCGGCCTCAGGAACCGGCCAGGCCGGCCTCCCCCACCTCCAGGCCGGGCACCCAACAGAGGGGGCCGGCCTCCACCCCGGCCTCGGGCCGGCCACCCCCTCCTCTAGGCCGGACCCCCTCCTGAGAGGGCCGGCCTCCACCCCGGCCTCGGGACGGCCCCTCCAGGCCGGCCTCCCCCAACTCCCACCTCGGCCTCGGGCCGGCCGCCCCCGCCAGCCCCAGGGCGGCCCCCTCCTGGCCGCCTCCCGCGCCCACCACGGCCCTAGGCCGGCCCCAAGGCCGCCGTGCGCCTGGGCGCCCCCTCTGCCTCCACCCCGGCCCCCAGGCCGGCGTGGCCCCAAAATGCACGCAAATGACCGGAATTTGACCCCGTTTTCACCGGCTTCGACCCCCGACTATATAAGGACGACCCCGAGCTAGATCTAGGGTTTTAGAGTTGAATTTAGAACATTTGGAGCTCAGCTCTCTTGTATCCCTCTTTGAGGAACTACTCCTACGGTGTGTACCTAGGAACGTATCAAGGCTACTCCTCCGACTTCGTCGAGGATCGTATCAAGGCACATCCCAACTACTTGTCCTCTCCCTATCGGGTTTCAGTCAAGAGTTGTCCAATCTTCCTCTCGTTTATCTTGAGGTTCTATTGGCGTAGTGGTACCGGCTACGGGTGTGAGACGGTTTGTATCAAGGTGAGTTCAGTTGGATCGATTGTTCCGTAGGCGGCCCTCGGGCTTAGTTGACGGGAGGTTGGATCTTTTGGTTCTTGCGATTTATCCCGATTTGTGTGTTTCCCCGCGATTCCCCCACGTTCCCCCTCGATTCCCCATCTCGTGTTCTTGTGTTCTTCGTGTTCTTCGTTCGTTCTTCGTCGATTCGTGAAGATCGGGCCAATCTAGGAGTCCAACTCCATATCATCTGGTATCCAGAGCTAGATTGACACGAATCCAACACCCCACTCCCTCCCCTACCACCAATTTTTCTTCTATCCACCATAAATTCGAAAATTTCACAAAAATAGCCACAAAGGGATTTCGACCGATCTGTTGATTCGTTGAGTTTTTCGTGGTTTTGTTTCATAGATTTGTTGCCAAACACCACCCCACACCTTTCTATTCAGCCATTTTTCCCAAATTCGCCCAAAAAGTTTCTTGATTTTTAAGGAATTTCGAATTTGAGCCAAAATCTAAGAAAATCTCAGCTCTTCGATTTCCGGACAGATTTTGAAACTTGTTTTTCTTTGTCGTTTTTTATCCGAATTGAGTGCAACGAGTTGCCATGCGACACCCACGACACTATCTACGCTTCCACATCAACGGATCGCCACGACATCCACTCCCCCACGGCCGCAAGTCCGTGATCATCAATAAGAGAGGTATAACTTGCTTCCGCTTGAACCACCCCACCCCATTGTGTTACTTACCTATTCGGACTAGTTCTTTTACACCGCTTGGCATCGCATTTGTGGCATCGAGAGTGCGAGGTTAGCGCTTGTGAGAGATTAGCTACGAGTAGGCATTGGCACTTTGGAATCCATCAAAAGAGAAAATCAAAAAGAAAAGAAAAAGAGAAAATAGAAAAAGAAGCAAAGGATCGGTGCCAATTGCTTTCCCTTGTAGGAACGTGTAGCATTGCGTCGCAAAAGAGAAAGAGTGACTGATTGCCACGGTGCGAATCTTGTTGCATTTTCAAATTTGCGGTTTGAGCTAGCGTCCTCCTTGTGTTAGTGTGACATTGAGCATTAGTCTACGTTAGGTCCATTTCGTTCTTCGCTCGTCCATTGGTCGCACTAACCCCATTTTTCCCTTGCGTGTGTGTGTTCCACCATATTTCCATCCTATAGGTTTGGTTTTTGTGCTAACTTTGCTTTGATTCTTCTCCACGATTGACAACAAACTTTTCTTCGGTTTTGTCGATTTTTCCTCGCCACTTTTCTAACCTATTTGCCTTCCATATAAAGTGTGTGTGTGTTGTTGTTTGCGGTTTCTTTCGATCTTTTTGGATTCGCTCTTGACATACCGCCCTACACCTAGGCTCGTCCACTAGCCTCAATACGACCAATAAAGGTAACGTTGGGTAAGTGAGGCGTCCATTTCTTCAATATCACCCTTGTGTGTGTTTTTGAGATGGCTAGGGAAGGAGTATTCACAAGTCCGAGCTCGGAAGACGAAGGGAATCCATTCTACAACGACAATGCTTACGCCAACTTCGTCACCCACAATGACCACTTTCAACTCCGTGAACTAGTCAAGGACGGGTTGCAACGCTATGAGCGTTGACTCCAAGAGCAAGAGGCTCGATTGAATGATCAAATGACGCGCATCAACATCAACTTGGCCAATCTTGCCAATCGCCGTCATTCATCATTGTCCTCAAGGTCTCGTCGCTCAAGACACCACAATTAAGATCTTCACCAACCTCGTCGCCATGATCGCCACAACATGGAGGAGGGTGGACAACCTCAACACCCACAACCACCTCCTCCCGAACCTCAACAAGCTCCACGACGAAATTGGTATGAGGATAGCTCGCCATCACCACCACCTCGACATCGCCAAGGCCGTGGTGACCCTCTTCAACAACCGCAACGCCCGGAACTTCGACAACACCATCATCCTCCACCTCCACAAGGCCACACTCAAGACTATGGCCACAATGATTTCGTGGAAGATGCTCGCCAACATCGAAGGCCACCTAGGCGCCATGCGCGTCCCAACAACAATGACCGCCAAGAACATGATCATCCTCAACACCCTCGAGATGAACAAGTGCTTCTGCAACACCCTCGCCAAGAACAAGAGTGTCCTCGACAACAACACAATGGCAATGATGATAGTGAACGCCGTGAAGCGAGGCTCCGTCACCACCAACAACCACCACCTAATGACCACCGGCGTCATCCTCCCCATCATGATCGCCACCGCCAAGACAATGAGGATGACCCCTATGATGATTCACCTCCCATTTATGATGAAGACCCCCCATGAGCGCCACCATGAGCGTCCCCATCGTCAACACGAGGACAACAACATGAGTGCTCTTCGTTTCAATTTCCCCAAGTTCAATGGTGAGAATGATCCCGAAGAATATCTTGCTTGGGCTCTCAAAGTAGACAAGAGTTTCGGCATTCACAACTTCACCGACAAGAAGATGGTTGCTTTAGCATCTTGGAATTCGAAGGCTATGCACTCTTATGGTGGGATCGTCTACAAGCCGAACGAGTCCGCAACCACATGGCTCCTATTGCCACTTGGAATGAGATGAAGCAATTCATGCATGCTCGATTCATTCCTCCACACTATAAGCGTGATCTCTTCAAGAAGCTCCAAGAACTTCGTCAAGGTGTGAAGTCCGTTGATGAGTATTACAATTAAATAGAAACATCCTTGATTCGAGCTCATGTGATGGAATCTCAAGAGCAAACAATGGCCCGCTTCCTCAATGGCCTCAACTATCCTATAAGGAAGATCGTCGAGTATCAACCGTATGACAACATTGTGGCCCTTGTCCACCAAGCTCTCAAGGCGGAACGCCAAATTGCGGAAGATTCCAAGTATAACAAGCAAAAGGCTTTCTTCAACTCAAGACCATCATTCTCGTCTCCAATGACACAAGTTCCTCCACCAACTATCAACAAGAGCAACACTCGAGCCTCTAGTGCTCCAAACAAGTCTTCCCAACCATTCAAGAAGCAAGTGCCTTCCACCTCCTCTTCAAGTGCTCCTCAAGTCAAGTCAAGCACTATTACTTGCTTCAAATGTGGTGGTAGTGGACACAAGTCCTTTGAATGCTCCAACAAGATGATCATGATTGTCAACCAAGACAGTGCACGTAACTCCATGAGTGAAGGCGAATACTATGCCTTGCATCAAGTTGCTCTCAACTCTTTGGACGTGCCCAACGACGATGAAGAAAGTGTGTATTGCGATGAGGACAAGAATCCATCGCTAGTGGTCACAAGAGTCCTTACTACTTCTCCTCCAGATGAGCATGATCAACGGTGCAATCTCTTTCAAACTAGAGCTGGTATCGATGGCAAGTCAATAAAGGTCATCATCGATGGTGGAAGTTGCCACAAATTGGCTAGCAAAGAGCTTTGCGACAAACTCCAATTGACTTACAAGCAACATCCTCATCCATACCATGTCCAATGGCTTAGTGACTCGGGCACCTTCAAGATTCAACACATGGTCTCCGTGCATTTCAAGATTGGTCCCTATGAAGACACGGTGGAGTGTGACGTTGTTCCTATGACCGTGTGTCATCTTCTTCTTGGTCGACCTTGGCAATACGACAAGAGTGCTATTCATGATGGGCGTACCAATCACTATAGCTTCAAGTGGAATAACAAGACATTTGTGCTTCGTCCCATGTCTCCTAGTCAAGTGATCGCCGACAACGCCAAGACTCTTGCACGTAAACAAGAAGAGCTCAAGTCTCGTGAGATGAGTGGTGAGAGAGTGATCCACCTAAAAGAGAGTGAGAGCCACAAGCCAAATATGAGTGGAAAATTCCGAGTGTTTCCAAAGGCTTTGCCTTACTTGCCACCAAAAGAGAGATGCGAGAGCTACGAGATGACCCAACCATACTACACTTTGTCCTATTGTGCAAAGGGGAAGCACTTGAAACTAACGACATGACAAAATTTCCTCCATCTTTGTTGCCTTTGTTGCAGGAATTTGAAGACGTCTTTCCCGATGAGCTCCCTCCGGGCCTTCCTCCTCTACAAGGAATCGAGCACCGCATTGACCTCATTCCGGGCGCGCCCCTTCCAAACCGCGCTCCTTACCGCACCAACCCCGAGGAGACTAAGGAGATTGAGCGCCAAATCCAAGAACTACTAGAAAAATATTTTATTCGCGAATCTCTTAGCCCTTGTGCCGTGCCGGTTATCCTTGTTCCAAAGCAAGATTCTACTTCCCGCATGTGTATGGATTGTCGACCTATCAATGCTATCACCGTTAGATATAGACATCCTATTCCTAGGCTCAATGACATGCTTGATGAATTGAGTGGTGCTACTATCTTTTCCAAAATTGATCTTAAAAGTGGTTACCATCAAATTCGTATGAGTATAGGTGATGAATGGAAAACGGCTTTCAAAACAAAACTTGGTTTGTATGAATGGCTTGTTATGCCCTTTGGTGTTTCGAATGCCCCATCTACCTTCATGCGTCTCATGAATGAAGTTTTGCGTCCTTTCATTGGCAAATTTGTTGTGGTTTACTTCGACGACATTCTCATTTATAGCTAGTCTTTGGAAGATCACCTTGATCATGTTTCACAAGTATTGTTGGCTCTTCGCAAAGCAAAACTTTTCGCCAATCTTTCCAAATGCAATTTTTGCACCAATAAGCTTGTTTTCTTGGGTTTTGTGATCTCTTCCAATGGTATTGAAGTAGATAACAAGAAGATTGAGGCAATTAGGAATTGGCCCAACCCTACCTCCGTGGGTGAGATAAGGCGCTTTCATGGCCTTGCCGGTTTCTATCGCCGCTTTGTCAAAGATTTTTCAACTATTGCTTGCCCTTTGAATGAACTTACCAAAAAGAATGTACCTTTTGTTTGGGGCAACGCGCAACAAAAAGCTTTCGACACACTTAAGAGATGTTTAACCGAAGCTCCTTTGCTTGTCTTACCGGATTTTGAGAAAACTTTTGAAATTGAATGTGATGCTAGTGGTATAGGAATTGGTGGCGTTCTCATGCAAAACGGACGCCCCGTTGCTTACCATAGTGAAAAACTAGATGGCGCTAAACTCAATTACCCAATCTATGATAAGGAACTTTTTGCCTTGGTTAGAGTGCTAGAAGTTTGGCAACACTATCTTTGGCCGAAAGAATTTACCATTCATTCCGATCACGAATCATTGAAATACTTGAAAAGCCAAACCAATTTGAACAAGAGGCATGCTAAGTGGGTAGAATTCATTGAATCTTTTCCTTATGTCATTAAGTACAAGAAATGTAAAGAGAATGTGGTAGCCGATGCCTTGTCTAGGAAAGAGTGTCTTCTTACACGTCTTGACATCAATGTGATTGGTTTGGATCAGATCAAAGACTTATATGATTTCGATACTTTCTTTGGTCCTATCTTTGAGAAATTCTTACCTAACCGAGGTTTCGATGACTACTATCTTCACAAAGGTTTCTTGGTTAAGGCTAACAAATTGTGTATTCCCGAGTCCTCTCTTCGTTTGTTGTTATTGAAGGAATCACATGAAGGAGGTCTCATGGGACACTTTGGACGCGACAAGACCTATGCCATGCTCTCCACCAACTACTATTGGCCCAAGATGAAGCATCAAGTTGAGAGACACGTCAAGAGATCTTCTACATGCCTCCGAGCTAAGTCTACTTCCAACCCCCATGGTCTTTACATGCCATTGCCTATCCCACATGCACCTTGGAGTGATATTAGCATGGATTTTGTGTTAGGCCTCCGACGCACTAAAACCAACATGGATTCAATCTTTGTAGTTGTGGATCGTTTCTCTAAAATGGCTCATTTCATTCCTTGCAACCGAACCGACAATGCTTCACATGTTGCCACTGTTTTTCAGGGAAATTGTGTGTCTACATGGTGTACCTACTTCCATTGTCTCGGACCGCGACGTCAAGTTCACCTCATACTTTTGGAAGACGTTGATGGCCAAGCTTGGCGTCAAGCTACTCTTCTCCACCGCCTATCACCCACAAACGGATGGACAAACCGAGGTCGTCAACCGCACACTCTCTTCACTACTTCGCGCATTGATCAAGCCCAACTTGAAGAATTGGGAGGAATGCATCCCACACGTCGAGTTCGCCTACAACAGTGCTCTCCATCAAGCTACCAAGAAGAGTCCCTTCGAGATCGTCTACGGCTTCAACCCCAACACCGCCCTCGACATACTTCCTTTGCCTCTACGCGAGCGAGCAAACATGGATTTCGACAAGCGCATCGACTACATCAAGAAGCTACATGACTCCACAAGAGCTACGCTTGAGAAGCATTCCGAGAACCGCGCCTCTCTCATGAACAAGAACAAGAAACCCATGGTGTTCCAAGAAGGTGACCTCGTGTGGCTACACTTGCGCAAGGACCGGTTCCCCGAAGAGCGCAACTCCAAGCTCAAGCCAAGAGGGCAATGGCCCCTTCAAGGTCATCAAACGCATCAATGACAACGCCTACAAGCTCGACTTACCGCAATCCAAGTACCTCATCTACAACTCATTCAATGTCAAGGACCTCTCTCCCTTCCATGGATACCCAAGTGATGAAGACGAAGCCGAGTCGAGGTCGACTCTTCTTCAAGGGGGGGGGGAGATGATGTAGCCCACCCAACTCCACCAAGTGCACCGATGACAAGATCACGCGCAGAGGCCAGTCATGATAAGGTGAACTCGCTCCTCTCGCTCTATACTTTCGGTCACGTGGAGGATGGTGCGCTACCTCATGGTTCCACACTTTGCGTGCTCAGGTTCAAACCCACCACGGAGGCCCCGGAAAGCACCCAAGACGATGCGCAAGAAGATACGAAGAAGGGCGGTGAAGACGGCGTCGGATTCGGAGCCCCGGAGGAGAAGTTGGGGGGAATACCCCTCCCCGGCCTCAGGAACCGGCCAGGCCGGCCTCCCCCACCTCCAGGCCGGGCACCCAACAGAGGGGGCCGGCCTCCACCCCGGCCTCGGGCCGGCCACCCCCTCCTCCAGGCCCGAACCCCTCCCGAGAGGGCCGGCCTCCACCCCGGCCTCGGGCCGGCCCCTCTAGGCCGGCCTCCCCCCAGCTCCCACCTCGGCCTCGAGCCGGCCGCCCCCGCCAGCCCCAGGCCGGCTCCCTCCTGGCCGCCTCCCGCGTCCACCACGGCCCCAGGCCGGCGTGCGCTGGGCGCCCCCTCTGCCTCCACCCCGGCCCCATGACCGGCCAGGCCGGCCCCTAGGCCGGCGTGGCCCCAAAATGCATGCAAATGACCGGAATTTGACACCGTTTTCACCGGCTTCGACCCCCGGCTATATAAGGACGACCCCGAGCTAGATCTAGGGTTTTAGAGTTGAATTTAGAACATTTGGAGCTCAGCTCTCTTGTATCCCTCTTTGAGGAACTACTCCTACGGTGTGTACCTAGGAACGTATGAAGGCTACTCCTCCGACTTCATCGAGGATCGTATTAAGGCACATCCCAACTACTTGTCCTCTCCCTATCGGGTTTCAGTCAAGAGTTGTCCAATCTTCCTCTCGTTTATCTTGAGGTTCTATTGGCGTAGTGGTACCGGCTACGGGTGTGAGACGGTTTGTATCAAGGTGAGTTCAGTTGGATCGATTGTTCCGTAGGCGGCCCTCGGGGCTTAGTTGACGGGACGTTGGATCTTTCGGTTCTTGCGATTTATCCCAATTTGTGTGTTTCCCCGCAATTCCCCCATGTCCCCCCTCGATTCCCCATCTCGTGTTCTTGTGTTCTTCGTGTTCTTCGTTCGTTCTTCATCGATTTGTGGAGATCGGGCCAATATAGGAGTCCAACTCCATATCAAAGTTGATATATAGCTATTTTGTGGAGAATCCCACATACAACAAGCTCCGTTTTTGTTGCCGGTTTAGGATGAGCATCATGTTATTCAAGAAGATTGCAGAGGATGTGATGAACCATGATAGGTTATCTGAGCAAAGGAGGAATACTGCTAAAGAACTTGGGCATAGAACTTACCAAAAGTTTATTGCCGCCTTGCTTATGTTGGAATATGGTATTCCGGCGGATCTAGTTGATGACCACTTGGCAATGGGATAGATTCAACCCATCAAGTGTTTGATCTAGCGTCCTCCTTGATTTTGTGTGACACCGATAAATAGTCTTTGTTAGGAGCATTTCTTCGGCACTCGTCCTTTGGTCACACTAAACCCATTCATCACTTTCATGTGTTTCTATCGGTTTCCGTGTTTGTGGTTCTGGTTTTCTTTCTAGCATTTCAGTTTGATTTTTATCCACTTTTAACGATAGACTTTTCATTGATTTTGTTGATTGCGCCTTTCCACTCTCTCAACCTATCCACCACAAGTGTGTTTGTTTTGAGGTGTTTGTTTGTGGATCGCTAATAACAAATCACCTTAATTTTGATGTGCAATATCTTTCACCGAAGTCCAAAAGTCTCTACACTATAAACGAAGATAAAAGAAATAGACTCACCCCTTTGCTAAGGCTCAAACTTTTTGAGAACTTCTTCTGTCACTGTCTTGTGTCGAAACACGGACACCGGGGAAGTCGGATCATTCTCCTACAATTTCTTCTAGATTGGGGCGCGTGGAAAACCTACATCGCCCGACTCAACTTGAAGTAAGCCCATAGAGGGGAGCATAGACATGGTTTTTTTTACCCAGGTTCAGGCCATCGAGAGATTCTAAAACTCTACATCCTGCTCGTATGATCTAGATTGATTGGTGGAATATGAGTGGATTACAATGATGGATCTCTCTTCCTGGGGAGAGACGGCTTCCCTGGTCACTCTCTCTATATCTTGGGTAAAGCCCCGTGTGTGACTCCTAAGTTGGGAATACTGTGGCGATATGTCTCTGGTTCTTTTTTACAAACGGATTCACCAGAATATGCCACAAGTGTCCTGGTGCATGCGCGATACCTACGCCTGGTAAGCCAGATCGGCAAAAAAGTGGCACTAGAAGGAGAGGTAGTGACGACAGCTCGCTACCCAGCTGTAGATTCCCTATATCCTGCCTGGGCACATATGGGATAGCTCGACAGTCTTAACATCGCCTTCCGTGTAGATCAGTGAAGCTCGTGAAACAGTCGCGCCTTAGGAAGGATGAGGCAAGTGTCCTCAAAGTGTCCACTCCACGCTGCTGGGGGTGGAGATGCAGTGATTGGCCCGGAGAGGGCTGGTGATAAGGGGTGGCCCAATCTTCTCGATGAACTCACGTGATAATGGTGATTGATAACTTGTGTCTTGCAACAAACTCTCTGGATAATCCCTGATGCCAATGAAACAACAACTAATCCCTTGGATATTCACAACTCCACACACCTGCATGAGTAGACACTGACTACTAGTGGTTCTGTATCTCCTAATTCCCAATGGAACAGTTGATAGCACGTAAACTTGTAGTTGTATTACATCCAGATGAATGCTTCTCGCAATCAAACAATGGGTGTTCTAGGGTTTATCTTATTCATAGTCTCAACCTTCTCCACACGCAGGTGGGAGGTATTTATTAGGGGGAGGGGTGCGGCCACAAGGACCTTGCGCAATCACCAACTAGCCTAACCTAATTTGACTGAAAGTTTGGAATCAACGGATACAAACCGACCCATGATGGGTTCGGCCATAATAGGACTCGCAGACCCTCTCCTACTCATAGTAGGACTCCTCATTAGGTGCAACAATATCTTGTTGGGCGTCCTCTCGATGCTCCTCCTCACTTGAGTACTTGTGGAAAACAACTCCCTCTTCTTCCTGCATGTGTATATGTTTGTTTTCCACCATAGAATGTTTGTTTTCCAACTTGCAATGTTTGTTTTCCAGCCGCTCCTCTTTGTTTTCCAGCTTCTCTTGATGTTCTCCTCCATCCATGCTTGTGTTATCAACAACCCTGCTCATACATAAATGCATAGACTTGGGTAGTATAAAATTCTCATCAATACAAACATCATATTCTAATAAGAGTGAGTTCACATGCTGCTCTAGTAACTTGGTTTTTTATTTTGTCATTGGACCAATTCTCCATTCATTGGGTTTGTATTGAATAGCAACATATTCAATTGGAGAAGGTGTAGATTGTAACATCCCAAGTATGAAATACCCCTTAGAATGTTTGATTTATTGTTTTATTTCAAGTATTGCATCATGTCATCATGTTTGATTTTTTGTTTGCATTTGTTATTTTTTGTTTTGCATCTGTTTTATCTTGTTTTCATAATCAAACTCAAACAAATTTCAAATGGTTATTTCATACTTGCTCTGTTACAACTTTTGGAATAAAAATAACAAATGAAAACAACCATTTTATTCCTTGTTAATCACTCATTAAATTGTTGGTTTAATCAAACCATTAATTCAAGCAATTAACTCTAAATCATTTTCCAATTCAAACCAATCTTTAAAATCAGTACTCTTTTGAATCCATGAAGTTCACCACACTATTTTTAATCTTTAAAATCATTTTAAACCCTAGGGGTAACCCTATTCAAATGCTTGTTTTTCATAAGGGTTCATTAATATTAAAATTTCCCAAATTTGGATTCAAATACAAACATCATTTTAAATCTCAACTTTTTGAAATCCAATCTTGGAAAATGGTTTCTAATTACCTAATTAGCCTAACCTAATTTTTCTGGAATTTTTATTAAACAAAACCTTATCAAATTCTTCCAAATCTGTTTCAGCAAAAAAAAAAACAGAAAAAGAAAAAGAGAAAAACCAGCGCGCGCGCGGCACCTAAGCAAACCCAACCCACCTAGCCAGCTAACGCGCGCGGCCCAGCCCACCTAGCTACGTACCGGTTCGCTTAGACGATCCCGTCGTCGTCCCCCCGTACGGCAAGTAATCCGCCGGTGCCACGTCGCCTTCCTCGCCGAGCAGACGGCCAGCGACGATCACAACACCCTATTTATCCCCCCTAAGCCCCCCTGGCAGATGCCCTAGCCCTAGACTGCCTCGCTCCCCGCGCCGCGCCGCCATTTCTCCTCCTCGCAGTCGCCAGCTCCCTCTCTGAACCCCTCGCCGTCGGTGAGCTCTCTGAACATCACCATGGCGCCGCCACCTCCTACCCTCTCCTAGCCAACTCTCTACTGGAACCAGCTCGCCGCTCCTCCCTCTCCAAGTTGAACACCAGCGCCAACCCCGGTGAGTTCCGGTTCGACGCCGCGATCCTCGCCCGCTCCGACCACCGTGGCGACATCGTTACTGAACCCGAGGTTCTCGCCTCCGTTGCAGGGCTTCTCGACATCGATCGTTTGCTGGAATCGTTCCCCCACGTCTTCCTCTACGCGTTGAACACCTGCGGGAGCCCGGAGAGCTACTGATTCCTCGCCGCCGTCCTCTTCCCCGCCGACGACGCCTCCGTCATCTCGCGTCACCGGCCCTCTGCCTCGACTACACCGTTGGTGAGAACGCCACCGTCGCCTCCTCTCTCTCCCTCTGTCACTACAGCGTCTGCACCGCAACCACGCACGCTTCCATCCTCCACCACAACAGCACCGCGTGCTAGATCGCCGCCGTTGAGCCGTGATTCTCTGTCAGCCGCGGAAACGTTTGGTCGTCAGAGTTTCAGATCCGCGACTGAATCCATATCCTCTGTGCGTCGCGGTTAACTGACAAGAAACGCGCATAGCGCAGTTGGTTCATTGCGTGCGTTTGCAGCGCGCGATCGAGGGATCGACTCCCCGCGGCCGCATAAATTCCAACCTTTTTATCTCCTCTGTGCTGGCAACCGTGGCCCACCCGTCAGCTGCGGTGGTGGCCACGCAAGCATTCGCTTGCGCCACGTTGGCCCCTGGCCAGCGCGGCAGTGACTGCGTGTAACTGTCGCCCTGTAACAAAAGTTTAACCCCGTTCTGTTTTTAATTCCTTTTCTTTTAAAATGGCAGAATAAACACTAAATCCAAATCCTTAATAACTTTTAAACTATAAACCCAATAAATAAAAGTTATATATGTTTATTGCTCCAAATTTTATTGTCTATCCAATTGTTCCATTTGTGTTCTGTTTTGAGTTTTCAAAATGCATTTAAAAATTCAAATTTGAATAATTCAAATGTAATTTGCAATAATTCATAAATAATTCATACTAATTCCAAATAAGGCAAATAAAATATGTTTTTCATACCATTTTGAATATCCTATTCAAATATAAAATTTGTTTCATTGTTTGAATAATTTAAATTGCCTAAATAATTTAATACTTGTTTAATTCATTTAAATTTGTTAAAAATCATAACTTGCTCAAAATAAAATATTTTTGAACATGCAAAATATGTTTTCAAACCATCAAAGTGTGAACTTTTCAAATGTGAATTTGAATTTATGATTTGAACAAATAAAATTCAAATAATATTTAAGCTTGTTTTAAATTCAATTAAAACTTGTTTAATATTGTTTAATTCATAATAAAATCATCCTAATTCAAATTTCAATATTTGAAACATGTAATCCAACTAAAATTTGATGTTCTTTTCAAATATAAATTTTGTTAATTGTTTTGCACAATTTAAATTGATGAAAACAATAATTGTTTGTGTGACATGTTTAAGTAACCAAAATTTCCAACATTAATAAATAATTTCCAAACTTGTTTTATTCCTTTTCCTTTGCATCTATTATTGTTATTTGTTGTTATCTTGTTATCATCATCATGCATGCATCATGATAACAACTATCACATAATAATTAATTGTAAATCATTTGTTTCCACTTAATTCAATGGATCTTTTCCATATGCAATCCAATTGCATATGGATCCATTTAAATTGTGTTATCATGTTAGTTAGTTTATTTTGATGCAACCATTAACTTGTCATGCATCATCTTGATTGTGCACAATGCCATGGCAATGATTGTTTACATTCCTGTTTTTGTTTGTTTGCTTCTTCTCGAATAGACGACGATGTTGAGACAGACGACCTTTACAGCACCCCTTCTGAGGATCTAGCTCAGTACCCGGCTGCTGAGTTCGCAGGCAAGTTATCACTCACATGAACCATTGTGTTCCTTTCAACCCTGGTTACCGATACTTTCCGTTGTCTATTCTTGCTAGCCTTAGTGGTAGTTGTTTCTGTTACGAACCTATCACATGAATCCTTTAACCCTGATATTGCCTCACCACCACTCCTACAACCCTACTGATTGAGCCAGTGTCTTACTAGTATGCTTAGGTTGTTTGCTCGAGTCTGTTACCCGTTATTTCCAGTTACCATATTTCATTATGTTCTGGGGGCTCGAAGTTTAAGCAATCAATCAATCATGTTAATGTTATTACTGTTAATAATAATTTGATGATAAGGCACCGGCAGGAGGCCCTGTGTGGTTTTGAGGCCTGCTAGTGTCGACCCTAATAGGAAAAGGGTCTTGTCTACTGATCCATGATGAGCGCACTACCCGCATGTGGGAAGCGAGTATGGGCGCCCCCCTCAATTTGATTCGATTCGCATCTCGTCCAAATCATCTCATTTAGTTCGTGCTTTCTATTTGCCGCATGCATGTTTTTGCGAGCCCAGCGCAGGGTGGAACTTTCGTAGTCGGCATATAGGGGGACACGGTCTTAGAGTGCTATGAGGGTCCCTTTTCTTCGGGGCTTGATTAGCCGTGCTCCCAAGGTGCTTTGGGCTTGATGCGAAGAAGAGTTGAGTTGTGTTGAGTGCCCCGCTTGGTGGGAGGCATCCCATCTGGCGGGTTATTCATACGTGTACGGCCAAATTGGTGCAACCCTGCAGGGATAATCTTCTCGAGAAGCCGTGTTTTCCGCGGTTATGGTTAACTTGGTGAAAGTACTGGCTAACAAGTACTCAGGACAACTTAAACTTAATGATTCACTATCTCACACCCCATGATTAACAATTTGACTAGTAATAGGGTTATTGTCACAATAACTTGTTTCATCTTAATCCAACTGTGTGAGTTATCCTCGGATTGCTTCTTCGGATAAGGGGCGAGATCCATGATGGGTTTGTTTGATGTTATCTTTCAGTTGGTTACAACCCTCGATCTTATCCCCTTTCTGATAGTTGGAAGTGATAGAATCTCTGTAGTTGGTTAGCGCAGCCAGTTGCAGCATCTTATATATCCCCTTCTTTCTGTTGAACCCAAGTCATCTGTGCTTGTGTTGACGGGCTATACTTTGGTGAACTGTGAGTCTTGCTTGCCAGTACGTCTATGTACTGACCCCTTTGGGGCTGTGGTTTCCGCAGACTACGATTACGAGGATCCAGGTGACGGCTACTACGTGGAGTTTGACGAGGCTGCTGACGAGTAGTTAGCGGACCCGGGCAGGATCCGAGACATCGTGGATGGGCTCCGTCTTTATTTCAGTTTCCGGCTTCTTAAGACTATTTCAATTTTGTCTGTACTCAGACCCCTTTGAATGCTTCCGCTGATGTAATGAATGCTATGTTGGGACAGGTGTCCTCTGGATGATTGTATTTGCTATTTCTGCCTTAGTGAAGGCCATTTGCTACATTATTTCAATCTTTTGTGTCGTAGAGGCATGTTGTGTTATCCTTTTGTTCAAAGCCGTTGACGTACCATGTGTGTATGGTATGAAGTACGTCAATGGTAGTGTCCTGATTTCTACAGGATAGTTTACATCGACGGTGAACAGTAGTGATGGGTTGTCACACATAAGTGTTGGCCTACTCGTAAGAGGACGCGGGTGCCGGAAAGCCCCGTAATCCCATCAGAATACTGTTCAGTTCGTACGGTGAGTATCCTATAGAAGTCCGGGTGCGACAAATGGTGTCAGAGCCTGTCTGCCTGTAGGATCCCTTTTTACTGGTCGCAGTTGAGTCTAGAAACTATTTTGTAGCTATATAGGAAAAATGAAACGTGAGAGTAGGAATTCTGCCATTTTTCTTCTTTCCCCACCCACCCACCCTTTTCTGGTAAGGAAGTGCAACGTTGTTTTCTGTTCTCACCTAAACTTTCAAGTTAGGATTTCACGTGTTTTGGGTTCTCCGTAGTAACTCAGGACTTTTGGTCTCGTTTTCCCGATGTTGCTTCGATATCCTGTTCTTCTGAAGAACCTTTCGTCCGTTGAAATCTTGTTGTTGTTTTCCACATCCTTATTCTTCCACCGGAGTCTAATCAAAACTTCCCCGATCATCTGCAGATGGATCTCAGGTTCTACCCGCAGGTGGTTCGGATGACTCGCTGTGAGAGCACCGCCGGTTATCCGGAGATGCTGAGAGACATGGTTACCTATCTGGGGTTCCATTGGGCACCAGAGTACCAGGTCTACGAGCGGCAGCGAGAGTTTGACCAGACCTACTACCAGGCTATCGTCTACATTCTGTCAGATGATGGCAGGAGCATTGTCCACCGCTACGAGGCAGTAGGTTCCACAGTGGATATGGCCGTGCAGCGGGCAGCGTACGTGAGTCTCACCGTCCTCCGTGCTGACTACTGGGGGTTTGATGATTCTATCTATCGCCACATCCCCCGTGGTTACATCACGGCAGCGGGAGTTCACTTCACTCTCCACAGCAACCTGGATACCTACGAGTCTGATAGCTCCAGGCTGCACACCACTACCCAGTTCGGGAGGCACAGTGACGCAGTTGCTTCCACACTTTCTCAGGAGTTAGCTTCAGTCAGGGAGCAGCTCTATCTGGCGTTGACTCGTCTGGCTACGTACACCACAGACTTCGTTGGAGACGAGCGCTTTGCCCGTTTTACTCAGCCAGCTGGGTTCCCGCTGCCAGATGCTGGAGGTTACGAGCCGATCAGAGGTCCACTTCTCGACCTTGGTCCGGGTTACACTGGGATTCCCCGCTTTGGAGCACAGGGAGACGACGCTTTCTACTTCACCACACCGAGAGTTGCTCTCAGAGCAGTCCCGCTCTACATGGATCGTCGTCATACCTACTTCCGGGGGATTCCTCCGCACTGTATCTCTCGTCGTACTACTCACCGCCGTCCTGCGTGATGAGCATGGGAGTACCGATGTATCCATTCCTAGCTATGTTTAGTTATCCTTGTCTTTCGAACCATGTATTTGGTCTGTTGGATATTCTGATGTATTTGAACATGTGATGATGTACCTGTTGGTTATCTATTCATGCGTCGGAATAATCTATCTTTCGGTTACCAAGTCTATCCTTTTTTCTGTTGTTGTGCTAAAATGAATGTCTATTCAGGATGCCGCCAACAAGGAGCAACCCACCGGAGCCACCTCCGCTCACGGAGCTGTTGACTCAGATGACTCAGGTCGTGGCTCAGATGGCCCAGATCCAGGCTAACCAGTACAACAACCAGAATGCTCCGCGAGTCAGCATCAAGGAGTTTCTGAGCATGGGGCCGAGAGCTTTCGTGGCAACACGTGAGCCTCTGGATGCTGATGACTGGATCGGGGAGATGAACAGGGCTCTGGAGATAGCTCATGTTGCTGAGGAAGATAAGGTCAAGTATGCCACCTACCTACTGAAGGGTCAGGCAGCTACTTGGTGGGAGAACTACCAGACCATGAGAGCTGGCTATCCTATCACCTGGGGATGTTTCAAGGATGCCTTCCTGAAGCACCACATCCCAGATGGTCTCATGGAAAGGATGCGTGAGGAGTTCTGCTCTCTCAAACAGGGCAAGCTGGACGTCCTCGGCTACCAGAACGAGTTCAATCGTCTCGCTCGATACGCTGGTGATGAGGTGTCCACTGAAGCCAAGAAGATGGCAAGGTTCCGCCGAGGTTTTAACCCGGAACTGAAGTACGCTCTCACCAACATCAAGTGCAAGGACTTCGTGGAGCTCGTGAATACCGCGCTCAATGAGGAGAATGGGCGCAAGGCATTCGAAGAGTCCCGTAAGCACTCGCGTGAGGGTGGTTCCTCCTCCAACATGACCACCCCTCCGCAGAAGCGCCGCATCTGGGTGCCAAATGGTGCTGTCACTCGGGCTCCAAATGCCCAAGCTTTTCCAGGCTTTGGTCCCCGCCCACCCAACCCATCTCAGATGCAGGGTCAGAGGATTCCAATGGGGCAGCCAAGGCCAGGTCCTCCTCGTGTCGTCACTTGCTTCAAGTGCAAGGAGACTGGGCACTACGCTGATAAGTGCACTCAGAGGCAGCTACCTCCACCACCTCCTCGCCCCAACACCAACTAGGCAATGGTTCGTGCTCCCCCGGCTAAAGCCTTCAACTCCAACAACAGGCCTGTCGGGAGGAACGCGAGGGTGAACCATATCAAGGCCGACAAAGCTGAGGAAGCTGCTGACGTCGTTCTCGGTATATTACCCGTAAACTCTATTCCAGCTAAAGTGTTGTTTGATACTGGAGCATCGCATTCGTTCGTGTCAAAGATCTTTGCTACAACGTACAATTTAGCTCTGGTTCCACTAAGCAATCAAATCTATGTGCACTCTCCGGGAACTAAAATGATTACTTCCAAGATAAGCGTGGACAATCAGATCCTAATTGGAGGTCGCATATTCCTTGCTTCACTCATGTTGCTGGGAAATTCTGACATTGATGTCATTCTGGGTATGGATTGGTTGAAGACCCACAAAGCTAAAATTGACTGTGCTCAAAAGTCAATAACTCTCTCCCACACTTCAGGCCAGATAGTCTATTCTCCATATGGATCAAGTTCTGTTCAGCTGTTCAACCTAGATGCCAAACCCCTTCCTGCAATTGAAAATGTTCCGGTGGTTTGTGAATTCCCTGACGTTTTTCCAGAAGAGTTGCCAGGGATGCCTCTGGACAGAGCAGTTGAGTTCGTGATCGAGCTTGAGCCAGGTACTGCTCCAATCTCTAAGCATCCATACAAGATAGCTCCTCCTGAACTGAAATTGTTGAAGGAGCAAATCGATATGTACATGGAGAAAGGTTACATTCAGCCTAGTTCCTCCGCTTGGGGTTGCCCAACTCTGTTTGTTGCCAAGAAGGATCAAACAAAAAGACTCGTGGTTGACTATCGTCCTCTCAACGAGAAAACTATCAAGAACAAGTATCCAATTCCTCGTATCGATGATCTTTTTGATCAACTTGCTGGAGCCTCAATATTCTCAAAGTTGGACTTGAGGATGGGGTACCATCAGATAAAGATCAGAAAGGAAGATATTCCTAAGACAGCTTTCACCACTCGTTACGGTCTATACGAATACACCGTCATGTCCTTTGGTCTAACCAATGCACCGGCAACGTTCTCAAGACTCATGAATTCTGTCTTCCATGAATACCTCGACAAGTTCGTTGTGGTATATCTCGATGACATTCTAGTCTACTCAAAATCCGAGGAAGAGCATGGAGAACACCTTCGTCTCACTCTCATGAAACTTTGCGAGCATCGTCTATATGCCAAGTTTTCCAAATGTGAGTTCTGGATTCCAGAAGTTGCATACGTTGGTCATATCATCTCTGCCAAGGGCATAGCCATTGACCCGGAAAAGGTTAAGGCAATTGTTGTTTGGAAACCCCCTAAAACGGTGAAGCAAGTCAGAAGTTTTCTTGATGGACCTAAGGATTATGTCCTCACAAGCATGAGTGAAGAGTTGATAGAAGATAACAAGATCATGGTGAAAACAAATATTCAAGAGGTGGAAAACAAGATCACATTGTTGAAAACAATCAATCAAGATGGTGGAAACAATTCATAACAATTATTATTCAATAGAAACAATTGTTATTTATCAATTGGACAAGGGGATGAATGCCTCCACAAGGTCAAATGCATTCATTGATGGACAAGCAAGAAGGAGGGTCCACAAGGAAGCCCAATGCGCCATGACATGTCCTAGTTGTAATAGAATTGGTTGTATACCAATTGTGGCCGCACCCCTTTGTGTGTGGGGTCGGTTTGTATCCTATAGTAGTTGTGTTAGGTTTCCTAGTCCAATTAGGGTTGTGCTTGCGCAAGGAGGACCCTTGTGGCCGCACCCCCTATCATATATACCCCATGGGGCGCATAGCAATAGGGAGAACAAGTTTAAACCAAAAACCCCCAAAACCCTAGCCTCTAGATTGTATTGCTTGTTAAGCATTCATCTTGAAGTTTACCAATTGCAAAGCAGCGTGATATCTTGTTATTCCATCTGGGAATAGAGGGATACAGCACCACTTGTGATCATTGATCATTTGTGCAAGAGTGTGTAGTTGAGAATATCTAAGGAGCTTGATTGTTGTTGCATTGGCAACGGGGATTAGCTAAGAGAGGTCTCAGTGTAGCACTAGTTATCCAATTATCAGAAAATACAAAAAGAGAGAGTTAGTTCATCGAGAAGATCGGGCCACCCCTTATCATCTTGGCTAGCTATTGTCGTCGTTTCGTCCAAAACTTTTCTAAGATTGCCAAACCTCTCACTGATCTCACAAAGAAGGACAAGAAGTTCGTTTGGACTCCACAGTGTGATGAGAGTTTCAACCTCCTGAAGACTAAAGTCACTTCCACCCCAGTTCTGGTTGGTCCAGATACTACCAAACCTTTCCAGATATTCTGTGATGCATCTCTCCAAGCCACACAAAAATTTTAGGTCTAGTTGTTGCCATAGCCTTAGATATCACCATAGTTGTTTTTCTTTTGCTGTCATTGTGTTAGATTTCGTGTCACCTTTTTCTGTTTTTAGATCTCTTTTATTTCGGCTAGATTAGGGTTCTTGTTTCTTCTAGTCGAAAACCTATCAAAAACTACAAAAACAGCCGCCACCACCCTCCATATACACCACCAATTCGAGCCACCTTAGGGTTTTGTCGTGCTACTACATATACCATATACCACCCCTTGTTGTTCTCGGGTTTCTTCTCATATTCGTACCCCAAAACCGCCCCACGAATCCGATCAATACCTTCCATATATCATCCAATCCGATTCCTACTAGAGATCCTACCGCGGCACAAAAATCCTCAATTCGCTGCCGTACCGATCCACCTCCTAGTCGTACTCGGACTCCCCTTGTAACACGCTTACAAAACCCACCGATCCGCCCGCAGCAGCTTTACCGAACTCCACCCCGCGCCAATCCACCCGCGGCAGAGATTCTCTGCCTTCGCTGCCGCGCGCGCTTCACCATAGTACTGTCCACGTAACACCAGCGCCTCGCGTTTTTCGCTGTAACGCGCTTACCACACACCGCATCACTGCTGTGCGCGCTGCCTCGGCACAGAATTGGTCAGTTTCGCTGCCGTGGTTTCCTGTTAGCTGTTGTGCGTCTGCCGCAGTACCAAATCGTTCAGTTTTTCTGCCGTACGCTCTGTCTTGGCTCCAAAACGACTGTTTTTGCTGCCGTGGGTCTAGTTTGCTGCCGTGAGCTGTTCTACCCTAAAATTCACCTAGTTTCTTTTGTGTTTCTTTGTTTTTCCCTGTTTTCTTCACTAGGATCTTTCACCTCCATACTTTGTGAACCATAGACAAAGCCTTTCTACAGCATCTTTATAGGAACTTGCCCACAAGTATAGCTATTTTGTGCTCTGACAGGTTGCTCTTATTTCATCACCATCATTGTGTTCACTTGTGTTTGGTTAATTGTTGCTCCTAGCTTAGTGTAAGGCCATTGAAAAATTCAAAAAAATAAATAGAAAAAGCAAAAAGTATAAAAAAAGAGAAAAGAGAAAAGAGAAAGTGCAAAGAGGCCATATTATTACTATTGTTTACTAGTTGAGCTTGCCATTGTGACACTTGGTTTTTCATTGAGCAATCTTGTGCCTGTCAATAAGAGCCTAGCTAGTGACTTTCTAGTGCATTGCAAAATTCCTCCATATATTGCATTGCCACATTTGTCTCCATATTGTGTGAGTTTCCTTGGATATTTTATATCTTCACAAGACAGCAAATAGGATTATTACTTTGGTGATTGTTAGGTATCCATACCAAGCCCCACCATAAGCCCTGTTTGCATTGTGATACTTGATAGCTCGGTTATTCTCTTCTCACACCAAAGCACATTGATCATTGCTCCTTGTTGGTAAGTTGATATTTTTCTCTCTTGGAATATCAAGTGAAACCTATTTGCTTGGTTTTGAGTGAGTTGAGAGAGGCACCACAAACCCATTGTTTATTTTGTTACTAACAAATTAATCATGAGTTCTTCTAGTGATGTTGATGTGCAGGCAAAGAAGAAACCTGAGGATACTGTCCAATGGAATGAGTATGAGGCTTTGAGAGATCATTTGTCCAACTAAATTGCTAAAGATATTGAAAGAAGTGATGATCAATTGAGAGAAGATTTGAATATCCTTGATTTGAAGATAAGGGAGTGTGCATCACAAGATTCTGTCAATGAGATCAAGGATGCTATAAGGACATTGACTCTACAAATGACTACAATTACAAATACATTGCAACAAATTCAACAAGCACCACAAGCCATTGCTCCAATTGATGATGGGAGAGGAAATTACAATGATGGCCGTAGACAAGTAGCAAGAAGAGTACCATTGGAAAATAATGGAGAGAATGATGGCTTGGGAAAACCAAAATTTTCCATCCCTAAGCTTGCTTGTGACTCTGAAGATGTGGAAGAGTACTTAATGTGGGAGCTTAAAATTGAGAAATTATGGAGATTACATGAGTACTCCGAGGAGAGAAAGGTGAACCTTGCATCTTCTTCTTTTGATGGCTATGCACTTTTGTGGTGGGATGGCATTACAAAAGATAGAGAAGAAAGAGAAGAAGAAGAGGTGAACACATGGAGAGATATGAAGTACTTGTTAAGAGAAAGATTTGTTCCCAAGAATTATATTAGAACTCTCTATGACAAATTGCAACAATTAAAGCAAGGAACCAAGACAGTTGATGCCTATTACAAGGAGATGGAGTTGATTATTCAAAGGGCTCGAATTAGAGAGGCTCCTGAACATACAATGCAAAGGTTCTTGAGTGGATTACAATTCAAAGTGAGAAGCATTGTGAGGCATGTTCCTTACAACAATATGAGTGAATTACTTCATCAATCAAGGGAGGCCGAAAAGAGATTGCAAGAGGAGCTTCAAGTGAGTGCAAGGAGAAGTTTTTCTTCTCAACAATCTAATTTTGCAACCCCTACACCTCCTACCCGTGGACCTTCTACACCCAAACCCGAGCCAACTTCATCTATTTCAAACAAGCCCATTGCTTCTACTTCGGGTTCTAGTGGTGCTACAACTCCTCCAAGGAATAGAGACATGACATGCCATACATGTGGAGGAAAAGGACACTTTAAGAGGGATTGCCCCAACAAGAAAGTTATGCTCCTTAATGCTAATGATGAGTATGAGACTGGAGATGATGTTGATCCTAATGATGAGGATGCATATGATGATAATGATGATGATGGTCCTATTGATGCTTTTGCTACAAATTATCCAACTATTGTGTGCACCAAAGCATTGACTATTGCTCCTAACAATGATGAGAGCCAAAGGTGCAATTTATTTCAAACCAAGGCAATTGTTGGACCCAACATGGCTTGCAAGGTGATCATTGATGGAGGAAGTTGTAGAAATCTAGCAAGCAAAGAATTATGTGCAAAGCTAAGGTTGAAGTATATTCCACACCCCAATCCATACTATATTCAATGGATCACTGACAAAGAGGAGATGAAGGTATGTAATATGGTGAGAGTGGAATTTCAAATTGGACTATACAAGGATACAATTGAGTGTGATGTGGTTCCCATGTCGGTTTGCCACCTATTACTTGGAAGACCATGGCAATTTGATAGAAAGGTGCTACACAATGGGAGAGCAAACACCTACCAATTGAATTGGAACAATAAGGATATCATATTGAGGCCTATGTCACCCCAACAAATCATGCATGAATCAAGACAAAAGTTTGAGGTGAAAGAGAAGGGGAGTGAAAACACCAAATCCATGGAGGAAGACAAGCCTAGGCCGAGTGGAAAAGGCCTTTTAACTAATGCTAATATTTTCCCTAGTATTGTTTCTTGTGTACAGGTTGCTATTGAAGAAAGGGAGCACAAGGAAACAACACAATCATCACATCAATTAGTGGATTATGCCATGGATACAAGAATTCTTGCTTGTGATATGAAGGTTATTTTTGAAGAAAGGGAGCTACAACCTTCAAATTCACAAGATATTGAGGAGATCATACCTACTACACATGAGAAGGTTAGTATTGATAAGGGTATAGATTTCGGGTTGGTAACTACAAGTAGTGAATTATGTGATAATTTACAACCATATAAACCTATGATTAATTCGAAATTTCACAATTTGGTTTGTATTACACATAAAGAAGTACTTGCTATGATACCTTCTAGTGATATTGTATGTTATGACATGCTAAAAGAACCAATTAATATACAATGTGCTATGGATAAATTTGGTTATGATAATTCTAGCACATATGATAATAGCTTCAAAATTTACTTGATTGGTAATTATAATTTGGACAAAATTTTCATGATACATCACATGTGTGTTACTTATGATAAAGTGGCCGAATTACATAATGTGTCCTCTTGGATAGATGATTATAGAGATGATATTACACATATATTTAGTTCACCACAATATTGGTTGGATACATGTACTATTAAATCAAACTACAATTATATTTGCAATTTTGATTGCTATGAGATGAAAGAATATGACTTTTATGTGTTGTTTTCAAACAAAATTCGTGATCATATGATATATGCACTATATTGTGTTTTGCTAACAACTAATGAGTGCCATTATATATACATATATGGTGCATACACTTTGTTCTTTTTGTTTATTCCACTTTCAGATAATAACAAGCCGAGGACGTCTTGTCTTGAAGAAAGGGAGGATGATAAGGATGGACCTAAGGATTATGTCCTCACAAGCATGAGTGAAGAGTTGATAGAAGATAACAAGATCATGGTGAAAACAAATATTCAAGAGGTGGAAAACAAGATCACATTGTTGAAAACAATCAATCAAGATGGTGGAAACAATTCATAACAATTGTTATTCAATAGAAACAATTGTTATTTATCAATTGGACAAGGGGATGAATGCCTCCACAAGGTCAAATGCATTCATTGATGGACAAGCAAGAAGGAGGGCCCACAAGGAAGCCCAATGCGCCATGACATGTCCTAGTTGTAATAGAATTGGTTGTATACCAATTGTGGCCGCACCCCTTTGTGTGTGGGGTCGGTTTGTATCCTATAGTAGTTGTGTTAGGTTTCCTAGTCCAATTAGGGTTGTGCTTGCGCAAGGAGGACCCTTGTGGCCGCACCCCCCTATCATATATACCCCATGGGGCGCATAGCAATAGGGAGAACAAGTTTAAACCAAAAACCCCCAAAACCCTAGCCTCTAGATTGTATTGCTTGTTAAGCATTCATCTTGAAGTTTACCAATTGCAAAGCAGCGTGATATCTTGTTATTCCATCTGGGAATAGAGGGATACAGCACCACTTGTGATCATTGATCATTTGTGCAAGAGTGTGTAGTTGAGAATATCTAAGGAGCTTGATTGTTGTTGCATTGGCAACGGGGATTAGCTAAGAGAGGTCTCAGTGTAGCACTAGTTATCCAATTATCAGAAAATACAAAAAGAGAGAGTTAGTTCATCGAGAAGATCGGGCCACCCCTTATCATCTTGGCTAGCTATTGCCGTCGTTTCGTCCAAAACTTTTCTAAGATTGCCAAACCTCTCACTGATCTCACAAAGAAGGACAAGAAGTTCGTTTGGACTCCACAGTGTGATGAGAGTTTCAACCTCCTGAAGACTAAACTCACTTCCACCCCAGTTCTGGTTGGCCCAGATACTACCAAACCTTTCCAGATATTCTGTGATGCATCTCTCCAAGGCCTAGGAGCAGTTCTTATGCAAGAACGTCAAGTTGTGGCTTATGCTTCACGTCAGTTGAACCCACATGAGCAAAACTATCCCACACATGACCTAGAACTTGCAGCAGTTGTGTTTGCCCTCAAGAAATGGAGACAATACTTGTTGGGTAATAAAACTGAAATCTTTTCCGATCATAAGAGTCTGAAATATATCTTCACTCAGCCAGATCTGAACCTCAGGCAAAGGAGATGGATTGAGAAGATTAAAGACTTTGATCTCACCATTTCTTACACTCCAGGCAAGGCTAATGTTATGGCCGATGCTCTCAGTCGCAAATCCTATTGCAATAATCTCATGATCATGGAAAGCCAACCTCCACTTCATGAAGAATTCCAGAAGCTGAACCTTGGTCTTGTCCCTGAAGGATACCTTGCTAGCTTGACAGCCAGTCCAACTCTCGAGGACAAGATTCGTTCTGAACAACTTCGTGATACTGAAATCAAGAAGATTGTAGAGCACATCAAGGAAGACAATGATAAATTCAAGTCCTTCTCAATTGATGACAAGGGAACTGTGTTCTTCGAAGGACGCATTGCAGTTCCTCAGATTCAAAGTCTCAAGGATATCATTCTCAAGGAGGCTCATGAAACTCCTCTATCCATCCACCCTGGAAGTACAAAGATGTACCAGGATCTCAAGACTCTGTATTGGTGGCCTGGCATGAAACGTGAAATTGCTCAATACGTTTCTGAATGCGACGTTTGTCAACGTGTTAAGGCAGTCCATCAGAAAACAACAGGTCTACTACAACCTCTGAAAATTCCTGAGTGGAAGTGGGACATGATTGAAATGGACTTCGTTACTGGGTTTCCAAAGTCCAAGAAGGGAAATGATGCAATCTTCGTTGTTATTGATCGTCTCACTAAGGTTGCTCACTTCTTTGCTGTAAAGGAAACTATCTCAGCTAGCCAGTTAGCAGAGCTCTATACAGCAAAGGTTGTACCTCTTCATGGTGTTCCATAGGAAATAAGCTCAGACCGTTGAAGTATCTTCACTTCTCATTTCTGGAAAAGCTTTCAAGAAGCTTTGGGCACCAAACTTCTGTTCAGCACAGCTTATCACCCTCAGTCTCAGGGGCAAGTCGAAAGAGTCAATCAGATTCTCGAGGATATGCTCAGAGCATGTGGTCTCTCCTTTGGCATGAAATGGGAGGATTGCCTTCCATATGCTGAATTCTCCTACAACAACAGCTACCAGGCAAGCCTAGGCATGGCACCATTTGAGGCACTGTATGGTCGCAGATGCAGGAGTCCAATCAATTGGTCTGGAGCTGGTGAACGTTCACTCTTAGGCCCTGACATTGTTAAGGAAGCCGAGGAGAAAGTTCGTATCATTCGTGACAATCTCAGGATTGCTCAGTCTCGTCAGAAGAGCTATTATGATAGCAAGCACAGGGATATGATCTATGCACCTGGTGATAAGGCATATCTCCGTGTAACTCCCCTCAGAGGCACTCATCGTTTTGGTGTGAAAGGAAAGCTTGCACCCAGATACATTGGTCCTTTCAACATCCTCTCAAGGCGTGCAGAAAATGCTTATCGTCTTGAACTTCCAGAAAAACTATCCAAGGTGCACGATGTGTTCCACGTGTCACAACTCAAGAAGTGTTTCAAAGATACAGATCGTGCAGTTGATCATGATTCCATTGAACTGCAAGATGATCTATCTTATGAGGAGCACCCTATTCGTATTCTCGATGAGACCGAGCGTAAGACTCGCAACAAGAGCACCAAGTTCATGAAAGTGCAATGGTCTCATCATTCCGATAAAGAGGCAACGTGGGAGACCGAAGAGGATCTTCGCAAGAAGTATCCGGACCTTTTCACTTCTCAGTAAGGAATCTCGGGGCGCGATTCCTTCAAGGGGGGGGCGTTTTGTAACATCCCAAGTATGAAATACCCCTTAGAATGTTTGATTTATTGTTTTATTTCAAGTATTGCATCATGTCATCATGTTTGATTTTTTGTTTGCATTTGTTATTATTTGTTTTGCATCTGTTTTATCTTGTTTTCATAATCAAACTCAAACAAATTTCAAATGGTTATTTCATACTTGCTCTGTTACAACTTTTGGAATAAAAATAACAAATGAAAACAACCATTTTATTCCTTGTTAATCACTCATTAAATTGTTGGTTTAATCAAACCATTAATTCAAGCAATTAACTCTAAATCATTTTCCAATTCAAACCAATCTTTAAAATCAGTACTCTTTTGAATCCATGAAGTTCACCACACTATTTTTAATCTTTAAAATCATTTTAAACCCTAGGGGTAACCCTATTCAAATGCTTGTTTTTCATAAGGGTTCATTAATATTAAAATTTCCCAAATTTGGATTCAAATACAAACATCATTTTAAATCTCAACTTTTTGAAATCCAATCTTGGAAAATGGTTTCTAATTACCTAATTAGCCTAACCTAATTTTTCTGGAATTTTTATTAAACAAAACCTTATCAAATTCTTCCAAATCTGTTTCAGCAAAAAAAAAAAAACAGAAAAAGAAAAAGAGAAAAACCAGCACGCGCGCGCGGCACCTAAGCAAACCCAACCCACCTAGCCAGCTAACGCGCGCGGCCCAGCCCACCTAGCTACGTACCGGTTCGCTTAGACGATCCCGTCGTCGTCCCCCCGTACGGCAAGTAATCCGCCGGTGCCATGTCGCCTTCCTCGCCGAGCAGACGGCCATCGACGATCACAGCACCCAATTTATCCCCCCTAAGCCCCCCTGGCAGATGCCCTAGCCCTAGACTCCCTCGCTCCCCGCGCCGCGCCGCCATTTCTCCTCCTCGCAGTCGCCAGCTCCCTCTCTGAACCCCTCGCCGTCGGTGAGCTCTCTGAACATCACCATGGCGCCTCCACCTCCTACCCTCTCCTAGCCAACTCTCTACTGGAACCAGCTCGCCGCTCCTCCCTCTGCAAGTTGAACACCAGCGCCAACCCCGGTGAGTTCCGGTTCGACGCCGCGATCCTCGCCCGCTCCGACCACCGTGGCGACATCGTTACTGAACCCGAGGTTCTCGCCTCCGTTGCAGGGCTCCTCGACATCGATCGTTTGCTGGAATCGTTCCCCCACGTCTTCCTCTACGCGTTGAACACCTGCGGGAGCCCGGAGAGCTACTGATTCCTCGCCGCCGTCCTCTTCCCCGCCGACGACGCCTCCGTCATCTCGCGTCACCGGCCCTCTGCCTCGACTACACCGTTGGTGAGAACGCCACCGTCGCCTCCTCTCTCTCCCTCTGTCACTACAGCGTCTGCACCGCAACCACGCACGCTTCCATCCTCCACCACAGCAACACCGCGTGCTAGATCGCCGCCGTTGAGCCGCGATTCTCTGTCAGCCGCGGAAATGTTTGGTCGTCAGAGTTTCAGATCCGCGACTGAATCCATATCCTCTGTGCGTCGCGGTTAACTGACAAGAAACGCGCATAGCGCAGTTGGTTCAGTGCGTGCGTTTGCAGCGCGCGATCGAGGGATCGACTCCCCGCGGCCGCATAAATTCCAACCTTTTTATCTCCTCTGTGCTGGCAACCGTGGCCCACCCGTCAGCCGCGGTGGTGGCCATGCAAGCATTCGCTTGCGCCACGTTGGCCCCTGGCCCGCGCGGCAGTGACTGCGTGTAACTGTCGCCCTGTAACAAAAGTTTAACCCCGTTCTGTTTTTAATTCCTTTTCTTTTAAAATGGCAGAATAAACACTAAATCCAAATCCTTAATAACTTTTAAACTATAAACCCAATAAATAAAAGTTATATATGTTTATTGCTCCAAATTTTATTGTCTATCCAATTGTTCCATTTGTGTTCTGTTTTGAGTTCTCAAAATGCATTTAAAAATTCAAATTTGAATAATTCAAATGTAATTTGCAATAATTCATAAATAATTCATACTAATTTCAAATAAGGCAAATAAAATATGTTTTTCATACCATTTTGAATATCCTATTCAAATATAAAATTTGTTTCATTGTTTGAATAATTTAAATTGCCTAAATAATTTAATACTTGTTTAATTCATTTAAATTTGTTAAAAATCATAACTTGCTCAAAATAAAATATTTTTGAACATGCAAAATATGTTTTCAAACCATCAAAGTGTGAACTTTTCAAATGTGAATTTGAATTTGTGATTTGAACAAATAAAATTCAAATAATATTTAAGCTTGTTTTAAATTCAATTAAAACTTGTTTAATATTGTTTAATTCATAATAAAATCATCCTAATTCAAATTTCAATATTTGAAACATGTAATCCAACTAAAATTTGATGTTCTTTTCAAATATAAATTTTGTTAATTGTTTTGCACACTTTAAATTGATGAAAACAATAATTGTTTGTGTGACATGTTTAAGTAACCAAAATTTCCAACATTAATAAATAATTTCCAAACTTGTTTTATTCCTTTTCCTTTGCATCTATTATTGTTATTTGTTGTTATCTTGTTATCATCATCATGCATGCATCATGATAACAACTATCACATAATAATTAATTGTAAATCATTTGTTTCCACTTAATTCAATGGATCTTTTCCATATGCAATCCAATTGCATATGGATCCATTTAAATTGTGTTATCATGTTAGTTAGTTTATTTTGATGCAACCATTAACTTGTCATGCATCATCTTGATTGTGCACAATGCCATGGCAATGATTGTTTACATTCCTGTTTTTGTTTGTTTGCTTCTTCTCGAATAGACGACGACGTTGAGACAGACGACCTTTACAGCACCCCTTCTGAGGATCTAGCTCAGTACCCGGCTGCTGAGTTCGCAGGCAAGTTATCACTCACATGAACCATTGTGTTCCTTTCAACCCTGGTTACCGATACTTTCCGTTGTCTATTCTTGCTAGCCTTAGTGGTAGTTGTTTCTGTTACGAACCTATCACATGAATCCTTTAACCCTGATATTGCCTCACCACCACTCCTACAACCCTATTGATTGAGACAGTGTCTTACTAGTATGCTTAGGTTGTTTGCTCGAGTCTGTTACCCGTTATTTTCAGTTACCATATTTCATTATGTTCTGGGGGCTCGAAGTTTAAGCAATCAATCAATCATGTTAATGTTATTACTGTTAATAATAATTTGATGATAAGGCACCGGCAGGAGGCCCTGTGTGGTTTTGAGGCCTGCTAGTGTCGACCCTAATAGGAAAAGGGTCTTGTCTACTGATCCATGATGAGCGCACTACCCGCATGTGGGAAGCGAGTATGGGCGCCCCCCTCAATTTGATTCGATTCGCATCTCGTCCAAATCATCTCATTTAGTTCGTGCTTTCTATTTGCCGCATGCATGTTTTTGCGAGCCCAGCGCAGGGTGGAACTTTCGTAGTCGGCATATAGGGGGACACGGTCTTAGAGTGCTATGAGGGTCCCTTTTCTTCGGGGCTTGATTAGCCGTGCGCCCAAGGTGCTTTGGGCTTGATGCGAAGAAGAGTTGAGTTGTGTTGAGTGCCCCGCTTGGTGGGAGGCATCCCATCTGGCGGGTTATTCATACGTGTACGGCCAAATTGGTGCAACCCTGCAGGGATAATCTTCTCGAGAAGCCGTGTTTTCCGCGGTTATGGTTAACTTGGTGAAAGTACTGGCTAACAAGTACTCAGGACAACTTAAACTTAATGATTCACTATCTCACACCCCATGATTACCAATTTGACTAGTAATAGGGTTATTGTCACAATAACTTGTTTCATCTTAATCCAACTGTGTGAGTTATCCTCGGATTGCTTCTTCGGATAAGGGGCGAGATCCAGGATGGGTTTGTTTGATGTTATCTTTCAGTTGGTTCGAACCCTCGATCTTATCCCCTTTCTGATAGTTGGAAGTGATAGAATCTCTGTAGTTGGTTAGCGCAGCCAGTTGCAGCATCTTATATATCCCCTTCTTTCCGTTGAACCCAAGTCATCTGTGCTTGTGTTGACGGGCTATACTTTGGTGAACTGTGAGTCTTGCTTGCCAGTACGTCTATGTACTGACCCCTTTGGGGCTGTGGTTTCCGCAGACTACGATTACGAGGATCCAGGTGACGGCTACTACGTGGAGTTTGACGAGGCTGCTGACGAGTAGTTAGCGGACCCGGGCAGGATCCGAGACATCGTGGATGGGCTCCGTCTTTATTTCAGTTTCCGGCTTCTTAAGCCTATTTGGATTTTGTCTGTACTCAGACCCCTTTGAATGCTTCCGCTGATGTAATGAATGCTATGTTGGGACAGGTGTCCTCTGGATGATTGTATTTGCTATTTCTGCCTTAGTGAAGGCCATTTGCTACATTATTTCAATCTTTTGTGTCGTAGAGGCATGTTGTGTTATCCTTTTGTTCAAAGCCGTTGACGTACCATGTGTGTATGGTATGAAGTACGTCAATGGTAGTGTCCTGATTTCTACAGGATAGTTTACATCGACGGTGAACAGTAGCGATGGGTTGTCACACATAAGTGTTGGCCTACTCGTAAGAGGACGCGGGTGCCGGAAAGCCCCGTAATCCCATCAGAATACTGTTCAGTTCGTACGGTGAGTATCCTATAGAAGTCTGGGTGCGACATAGATGAACTAGGGATGTCCTCATCATCCTCCCCCATTGAAAAGGCGTCGTCCTCGACGCATCAAGGTCCTCTACATGGTATGGTGTCAAATCGGCCACATTAAAAGAATTGCTCACACCAAACTCATCACTAGGAAGATCAATCTTGTAGGCATTATCATTTATCTTTGCAAGTACTTTATATGGACCAGCACCATGTCTCCTGGCCGAAAAAACACTTCCTTCCTCTTCGTATTAACTCTATCAGCCACATATCTTCCCTTCTTTTCTATTACTTTCTTTGTTTTCTCATGGATGCTCCTCGCGGAATCTGCTTTCTTTGATGCCTCCATGTTCACTCTTTCTTCTATGGGAAGTAGCAGAAAATCAAGTGGTCTTGGTTTAAAACCATACACCACCTCAAAAGGGCACAACTGAGTAGTAGAATGCACCGATCTATTATAAGCGAACTCCACATGAGGCAAACAATCTTCCCACTCTCTCAGATTCTTATTTATCATAGCTCTCAATAAGGTGGATAATGTGCGATTCACCACCTCAGTTTTTCCACCAGTTTGGGGGTGACAAGTAGTAGAAAACAATAACTTTGTCCCCAGCTTCCCCTGTCGGGGGGGGGGATACCCTCGAGTAGGGGCAAGGTTGGTGAGAAATGGAGTTCGAGCTACTGATTACCGAGTTCGGCCGTACTGAGTTGGTTCGGGCCGGATAGGATGGTACCCGTCCGGATAGGGTGCTATCCGGCAAGAAGAACAAGAGACCAAGGGATGATTCAAGTATCTGTCTGGGTCATCCGAGTAGCACTTGGAGGAGCCGGATAGAGATGGCTTCTGTTCTACCCGGAGGAAAAGACAATGGTGTTGTTGGGTGAATCTCGCGTATCCAGGAGCCGT
The DNA here is from genome assembly GCA_028641055.1 of Alopecurus myosuroides. Lineage (NCBI taxonomy): Eukaryota > Viridiplantae > Streptophyta > Magnoliopsida > Poales > Poaceae > Alopecurus > Alopecurus myosuroides. The sequence goes on from CM054062.1 coordinate 119,061,884, forward strand.
ACAGGAGTGTGTTTCAACTTACTAGGCACGTGATGATGCGTATCCATACGTGGGTACAGTGCGGTATGGGCAATGCCATGTCCTGTCTCTGACAAGGGGGACAGGATATGCCAGCGACCTAACCGCGGAGACTTTCGGCGACCTGTTAGCGAAGACACGGAGGCGTGCGGTGCTGCACGGAGAGTAGTCACCTAATCAGTACGTTTATCTGTAGAATAGTAGGTGGCCACCAGTATATACGGTGGCTTCTACCTTCTACGTGAGGGTCGATGAATCTGAGGTTTGGCCTAGCTACGTGAAGAGAGAAAGAAACAGAGAGAGAGGTTCTTCTTCCTCTAGCTCCTCGAGGTTGCGGGAGTCTTGTACTCGGCACATACATTTACAGAGAGAGAGGCAGGAGTAGGGGTGTTACCTCCACACGAGGGCCCCGATCCTAGGTAGATCTTGTTGTTTGCAGTGCTCTGAGCGCGCCAGTTAGGTGTGCGATCCCTCCCCGGATACCTACAACGTCCATTGCCCCCAACCTTAAGCCATCCTATGGCATCTGTCTTCTCCACACTATGACAGTTGGCGCCCACCGTGGGGCCAGCAGCGGCGCTGGCTGGGGTTTCTATCCGGACGGGACCCGTTTCTCGTTCGAGGGAGCGCGTGGTTTGTGGCCTTGTCCACAGATTCGGCTCCCTCGACTCTGTCACCGACAACGCGGACGACTTCTGCGGCAGGCCCGTGCCCACAGGCGGCTTCGTCGTCAGCTTCGGCGCGCATCTGGTGCACATCGCCACCACCATCATCCGCGAGTACCCCAAGGTGGTTCTCGTTGCTGTGGACCCTCCTGCCGTTCTCGCCGTCCGCGGGCAGCCAACCGGCGGCTCTGCGGGCAGCATGGAGGTGATGATGGTTCGCCCGGTTCCTGCCCCTGGGAAAGGCAAACCCTCTGCGCCTGAAATTGTTGACGAGACGGCTGCTCGTCCGAGTCACAAGCCATACGACAAGCCCCAGAATCGACCGGGCTACAAGGCTCCTTCTACATCGACAGTGATACCGGCGCCTCCGGTGTCATCAAGAATCCGGGCATGCCTCTTGCCACGGATGCGGATCCGGCGGTGTTGAGGGTGCAGCTCGACGAGCAGCGCCAGGCCATGCTCCAGGAGGCCCGGGAGATGGCAAAGGTAAGGCTTGATGATAGGGATATGCCTAAGGATTATGTTATCAGAAGAATGAGTGGAGAGTTGATGGAAGACAAGATGACCATGGTATAAACAAACATTCAAGATGGTGAAAACAAGATCACAATTGTGAAAGCAATGATGCCAGATGGTGAAAACAATGAATAACAATTGTTATTTCATCATGACAAGGGGAGGGCACCTCCAACAAGTGAAATGCGCCATATAGAAATCCTATTATCAATAGGTATGGTTTGTATACCATAATTGGCCGAATCCCTTAAAGGTGGATCGGTTTGTATCTTCTCTTTGAGTCCAAGTTGGACTCCTACTCCTAGTAGGAGTCCTAGTCCTAGTAAGAGGTGGGGACTTGCGCAAGGAGCCCTTGTGGCCGCACCCACCACCTATATAATCTCCCCACCTGCGTGTGGAAAAGGGAGAACAAGTTTAACCAAAGAAACCCCGTCCTTGAGATTGTATTGCTGCTAAGCATTCATCTTGAAGTATTACCAAGTCAAAGTTGCATGATATCTTGTTATTCAATTGGGAATAGGGGGATACATGACCACTTGTAATCTTTGATTACTTGTGCAAGAGTGTGTAGTTGAGAATATCCAAAGGGCTTGATTGTTGTTGCATCTGGCAACAGGGGTCATCCAAGTGAGAGGTCTAAGTGTAGCACTAGTTATCACAAAATCCAGAAAATCCACAAAAATAGAGAGAAGCTCATTGATAAGATTGGGCCACCCCATATCACTTGAATTCACTCTTGACCAGAATGAGTACAATAGGGCTCATGGTTTTACTCCGGTTGCTAAGAACCCTAGTTGAAAGGGGTTATTCGGCGCAACTTAGGTGCCGAGTTGGCTAGAGATGGTAGATCTCCTAGCAAGTCCGCTAGTTTGACCTCGTCTGATAGGCCTAAGTACAGTACTCCTTCTAAGACGCTTAGGGTGGCAGAAGCAGTTGCTGCCAAGTTGCCGCACCTGACTGGTGAGGCTCGCATTAGGTAGCAGGACCGGCTCAATGAGCTTGTTCTTGAAGTGGGTAGGCAGAATGAGGCTTTCCGGAAGGCCAATCCGGGGGCTGGTGCCTCTCATGTTGTTCAGTCGCATGGAATGAAATCCGGCGGCCAGGCCTCCTCACCTGTTCCCGGTGGTAGGAGATCTCCGAGTGTGAACTTGGGGAAACATAAGCAGATGCAGGTGTACGACTCGGCTGTCGCTGGAAAACAGCATGCTGTAGAGAGGCAACCCGGTCAAGAACACATTGCTGAAGGTGGTGTCCATAATGCCGCCCGAGCTCGTCAAGCGAGGCAAGAAGGCAACCGAGATGGTCCATCTCGGCATCCGCCTGCCAACCCGGTTCAGCCTCAGCCCGGTACTGGTCATGTTGTTCATCCACAACCAGTTGCTGCAGTGGTCAACCCGGCTCTTCAACCCGGTGCAGCACACCAGGACCGCTACAATGATGGGTACTCGGCGATGGAGCAGGCCGGGTACCAAAGAAATGAGAGATATGATGATGGAGGAATTGGATCTCGGTTGGGGGCACGTGTGCTGCAGCCGAGTGACGCGAGGTACAAGTTGGACAAGATCTACCTGTCCGAGGAGATGGAGAGGGAAGGCCCGTCGGGACCACTCTGTTTTGGTCCCGGGATCATGAATCAGCCTACTGTGCAAAAGTTTCAGCTGGCTAGAGGAAGCAAGACCTATGATGGGAGCACAAAGGCAGAGGACTTGCTGAATGACTATGTGACTACCGTGCACATTGCCGGTAGTAACCGCAGGTGGGCAGTGAGGTATGTGCCTCAGATGTTGGAGGGCCCAGCCCGGATCTGGCTCAATAACCTGCCGAGAGACAGCATCAATTGCTGGCTTGATTTCTCGGAGGCCTTCATCAGCAACTTCACAAGCACCTACAAGAGGACAAACCGTCCACGACAGCTCTCGGCGTGCAAGCAGAGTGAAGAAGAAACTGATCGCGAGTATCTGACTCGGTGGAGTACCCTGAGGAACACCTGCGATGGTGTGAATGAGTCACAGGCTATCGCCTGGTTTGCTCAAGGCTGCTGACATGGTAGCATGCTGTGGCAAAAGTTGTAGAGGGAGAAGCCGAGTACGCTTGCCGAGACAATCAAGATTGCAGATATGTATGCACTCGGTGACCCTACTCAGCCTCTGCTCGATTATTTTGAGCTGAGAAGAAAACACCAAGGCAATGATGGTGGTAGGCGGAATGATTGCTAGGACTACCACAACAAGAGGAGAGATGACCGTCCGAATATCCGCTACAGATCAGACCATGTGGCTGCGGTTAACCAGGATCAGGCCGCTGCCGGGAGCAGCCAAAGGCAAAAAACTGCTGGAGCCTAGTATGGGCAAAACTAGAATCAGGGCCAGGACTTCAAGAAGCAGTACAATGCTCCCCTGGAACCCGGAGATCCTCCGAGGTTCATCTTTGAGACCATGAAGGAGGGGCCATGCAGTTTTCATACTCGGCATCCGAGTAGGCCAGCCAACCACACGACTCGGCAGTGTAGTTGGTGGGACCGGATCAAGAACGAGGGCTTTGGCCAGTTGCCTCCTCCTCCTCCTCTTGCGCTCTTGGGCTCTAATGTGCAGCCTATCCGGGCAGCTGCTCCTAGGCCTGCCGAGAACCAGAGGACGGAAAATGTGAATCAAGTGGCACAGGGGGCCAACAACAACAACAATCGCAACTACAACCGCAACAACAACTTCAACCAGAATAGCAACCACAACAACAATGGCAATGGTGGTGGTGGAGACCGGAATCAGTATCAGGAGCATCATGAGAGCTATATGGTGTTCACCACTGAGCCGGATGACAAGCAGAGCCAACGCAGGTGGGCGATGGAGGTGAACGTTGTGATGCCGGCTGCGCCGGATTACATGCATTGGTGCGACCAGGACATTGTCTGGTCCAGAGCTGATCATCCCAAGATCATGCCCAACCCGGGTACCTATGCTCTGGTGGTGGACCCAACCTTCCTTGGGTCCAAGAAGAATGTGAAGTTCAGCAAGGTGCTAATTGACAATGGCAGCAGCATAAACATTCTGTACCGACATACCATGGAGAAGCTCGGCGTTGCCGAGAACATGCTGCTACCTAGTCGGGCCACGTTCCATGGCATTGTGCGAGGGTGTCTTGTGCTCCCATTGGCCGGATCTGGATTGATGTGCTCTTCGGCACAAGGGATAACTGCCGGACTGAGTGTCTGTAGTTTGAGGTGGTTGATCTTCAGAGCCCCTATCATGCCCTTCTCGGCAGACCTGCTATGTCAAAGTTCATGGCCTCTACGCATGCGGCATACCTGAAGATGAAGCTTCCCAGTCCCAATGGCATCATCACCATCTCGGGTGACTACAAGTTTTCTCTGGAGTGTGCATCTGCTGGATCTCGGCTAGCCGAGTCCATGGTCATTGCGGCCGAGAAGAAGAAGATCCATGAAGTGGTGGCCCTGGCCCATGCAGCTCAACTCGGTATGCCAGGCATGCCGAGCTCTCAGCATGGAGCCACATTCCAGGCCTCCCAGGAGACAAAGAAGGTGCAAATTGACCCGGATTTCCCGGAGCGTGTTGCCATCATTGGTGCCGGGTTGGAGGGGAAATAGAAAAGCGCGCTCATCCACTTCCTCCGTGAGAATCAGTATGTCTTTGCCTGGTCTAATCATGACCTGCCGGGTGTCCCGAGGAATTGGTTGAGCACTCTTTACATGTGCGGCTGGATGCCAAGTCAGTGAAACAAGCGATGCGCCGCTTTGCGGCAGAAAGGAGGAAAGCCATTGGTGACGAGATCACAAGGCTGTTAGCAAGTTGGTTCATCATGGAGGTGCTGCATCCAGATTGGCTGATAGGGATATGATAGAGATCCATGAGGTCTATCCATGCTTGAGTTGGAAAGAAATATTGAGCCTCACTGATGTTAATTATAAGGTGAATTCTTTCCTAACAAATACTGTTTGTGTTCATGAGAATGTTATACTACCTAAGCCTATGAATTTATGTATGATTAGGTTTATTAATAACACAAGCATGAGTGGGAGATGATCATGAAGAGGAGCTGAGCATGGATGAAGATGGACATGAAGAGGAGATGGAAAACAAATGCTAGCATGGTGAAAACAATGATGATGACAAGGGGATGAGTGCCTCCACAAGGTCAAATGCACTCATAGATGGACAAGGCAAGAGGAGGGCGCCCACAAGGAAGACCAATGCGCCACCAAGTCCTAGTTGTGTTAGAATTGGTGTGTATACCAATATGGCCGCACCCCTTTGTGTGTGGGGTCGGTTTGTATCCCTATTGGTCGAGTCCAAAGTCCAAATAGAGTCCAAAGGGGTCCTATTCGGATTGGGGGGTGGTTGCTTGCGCAATAGCCTTTGTGGCCGCACCATACCCCTTCATATATACCCCTTGGGAGAAATAGCTAGAGGAGACTACGTTAAAACATAAACCCTAGACCTCTAGATTGAACCAGCTTGTAAGCCTTCATCTAGAAGTTCATCTGCAAACTTTACATGTTACCTGCTGTTCCACTGGGAATAAGACGGTACAGGACCACTTGTAGTCGGTGGATTACTTGTGCAAGAGTGTGGAGTTGAGAATATCCTTGGGGTTGCTATCTTTTGCATTGGCATCAGGGATCAGCCGGGAGAGTTCTTAGTGGCGCACTAGTTATCATACTGGAGTTGTCTGTGAGTTCACTGAGAAGATTGGGCCACCCCTTATCATCTTGGTATCAGATTTACAGGTTGCCTCGGTGAGCTATCAAATTTCCCTTTAGAATTGAGTGTTTTTATTCCTATATAGAAAATTGCCCCACAAAAATAGAGTAGATCATTGCCATCGCCTTAGATCATCATCAATTTGCAATCTCTAGTTGCTGTTCGTGTTGATTTTGTGTTTCTTTTTCTCCTTTTGTGTCTTTTAGATTTCGAGTTAGGGTTAGGGTTCTAGTTGTTCTTCGTGTTCTTCATCTAGTTCCACCGAAAATATCAAAAAAGAGTCCACCGAAACTTCCCATCTTTACAATCCGCGTGGTAGTTGATTTTTGGTGTTGTTGGTTTTGCTATCGGATCACATATACGGTTCAACAATTCCTTTTTTTCTACCGTGGGCTTTCTTGTTCAAGTTCTACTCGCAATCCGAAAGAATCCGTGCGTTTTTATACTGCCAATCCGAGCCTAGTTGCAATCGGTGTTGTGTCTGCCGCGTCACAAAAACTGGCTGAAACGCTGCCGTGCCCTATTTCGCTCACAACACCTTCCACGCGCGCGTCCCTGCCGCGGCACAGAACTGCCAAAAACGCTGCCGCGCGCGTTACTCTGCCATGTGATCGCTTTGCTACTGTGGTGCGCTGCCGCGGTACAAAAACCTTGCAGTTTCTCTGCCGCCACGGCAGGAAAACACTGCATTCTCTGCCGTGAGTTCTAGTTGTTTTCTGTCCGTTGTTCTTCACAATTTCGGTTGAATCCACTCCGTATCTTTGAGAACCATAGCCACGGCCTATCTACATATCAAAATAGGAGCATACCCATATAAGACTAGCTCGTTTTTGTGCTCACAGGCTGCTCAATTGATCATTGCATTGTGCTGTTTTTCTGGAAAAAAATTCTCCGCGGTGCGACATATTGTGGCCAAAATAGAAAAAAGAGGCATTATTTGGCCCAAAAGAGTGGAAAAAGAAGAGAGAAAAACAGAAAAAATAAAAGATAGGAAGAGGCCTAACATTGTTGATCATTGCCACACGATTGGAGCTGTTTTTCCATGCTATTTGCACTACTTTCTTGAGCAATCTGGTGCCTGTTTCTAAGAGCTGTAGCTAGTGTCTTTCGAGTGCATTGCAACACTTCCATCCATATAGTTGCTTGCCACATTATTCTCCACGTGTGTGTTTCCTGTGCTTTTTATATCACATTGGACAACAAATAGGATTGTTATTTTGGTGTTGTTAGGTATCCATACCAAGCCCCACCATATACCTTGTTTTTCTTGTGATTGTTAACACCCTGGGTATTCTCTTCTTCACATCAAAGCATATTAGTTTCCACTACTTGTTGGTAAGTATTTTCTATTCACTTTGGAACGGTAAGATAATCTATTGTTTTGCTAGATTTTTGAGTGAGTTGTGAGAGAACACCACATCCCATTGTTATTTTGTTACTAACAAATTAATCAATGGAGCTTCGTAGTTTTTCTATGTGCAGTGATGCTTTCTGGGAGGAGGATTCTAGTGGAATGCCGACAACAAATTTGTTCCACTTGATTTTAGACATCAAAGGTTGCCCTGCTGCTATTACTCTTGATAAGGATACTCAATATAACTTTATTAGTTTTGATGTGGTTGAACAATTGCAATTGGAAACTTTTTCAGCAAATCCATACATGTTAATTACTAATGATGATAAAATTCGAATTACTCAACGTACTTTTGTTCCATTAACCATTTATGGTCATACAGAGCAAATTTATTGTAATGTGATTCCTAGAGCATTTACTAGTTGTCATCTTTTGTTGGGTAAATCATGTACTGTCAAATTTCAGTTTGTTTTTGCTAGAAACCATGTTTCACTTGAACATTGTATGGCAGTTAGAAAACAACCATTATGTTATCCTCAAGTCATGGGATCCGAAATTGAGAAGATATGTGAGGTGGTGTCTACTAATGTAACAGTGTCTACTCCTAGTTTTGTTACTTGTGATGTGCAGGTTGCTTTTGAAGAAAGGGAGCCTATAGTACAACCTGCACCACAACCACCACCACCACAACCATTGGAGGAGCATGCCATTGTGCCTAGTTATGTTTATTGTGATATGCAGGTTACTTTTGAAGAAAGGGAGCCACAACAAGTAGAACCTGCATCACCACTTGAGATAGTTGAATTGGAACCTAATTATTCTGAGGAGGATGCTATTGATAAAGGTGCTGATTTCGTGTTACCCCTCTCAAGTATTGAATTATGTGAACCCACTAAATTGCTAATTGATTCTAGTGAGTTAACAAGCATAGATAGTCCAACTACATGTGATAATAGGCTAATTTCGAAATTTCATCATGTGGTTTTGATTTCACATAAGGAATTACTTGCTAAAATACCACCTAATGATATCGTGGATTACATCATGTTAAATGAACCAATTAATGTGCAAAGTGCTATGAAAAAGGTTGCTGAAATTTCATATCTCAATTCTAGCAATTATGTTTCTTCTTTCACTTTTAACTTGATTGGTGACTATAACATGAGTGAAATTTTTATGGTGGATCATATATGCATAACTTGTGATAAAGTGGCCGAATTGAATATTGTTTTACCTTGGGTAAATAAGCTACAACTTCCTACATATGAGCATGATTTTACACATATGTTTGGTTTGCCACAATACTTGTCACATACATGTGCTAATAAATTGTTCTTCACTTATATTTGGAAACTAAGTTGCAATTTACATGATGATTATACTAAACATGAGAAGAAAATTATGTGTACTACTACTCGGCCATTACTTTCTTATATATATCAGAGTAGCACAGTTGAAGCATGGTATCCACTATATAATGAGTTAATTTGTTTGGATTGCTTTGACTTTATTACCACCAATTTTAATCATAGATCTTCCGCGGAGACACTTGGTTTGATACTATACAATAAAAATTTATACATACATGTCTCTCCTTTTGATCATGGTATAATGAGCTTCACTTATATTTGCAATTATGATTGCTATTTTATGGAATGCTATGACAATTATGTGACGTTTTTAAGCAAAATTCGTGGTCACATGTCTCGGGCACAATTTTATGATATGATAACAACTAATGCACCTCATTATAGATATTTGTATTGTGCATACACGTTGTTCTTTTTGTTTCTTCCACTTTAAGCTTACTACAAGCCGAGGACGGCTTGTCTTGAAGAAAGGGAGGATGATAGGGATATAATAGAGGTCCATGAGGTCTATCCATGCTTGAGTTGGAAAGAAATATTGAGCCTCACTGATGTTTATTATAAGGTGAATTCTTTCCTAACAAATAATGTTTGTGTTCATGAGAATGTTATACTACCTAAGCCTATGAATTTATGTATGATTAGGTTTATTAATAACACAATCATGAGTGGGAGATGATCATGAAGAGGAGCTGAGCATGGATGAAGATGGACATGAAGAGGAGATGGAAAACAAATGCTAGCATGGTGAAAACAATGATGATGACAAGGGGATGAGTGCCTCCACAAGGTCAAATGCACTCATAGATGGACAAGGCAAGAGGAGGGCACCCACAAGGAAGACCAATGCGCCACCAAGTCCTAGTTGTGTTAGAATTGGTGTGTATACCAATATGGCCGCACCCCTTTGTGTGTGGGGTCGGTTTGTATCCCTATTGGTCGAGTCCAAAGTCCAAATAGAGTCCAAAGGGGGTCCTATTCGTATTGGGGGGTGGTTGCTTGCGCAATAGCCTTTGTGGCCGCACCATACCCCCTCATATATACCCCTTGGGCGAAATAGCTAGAGGAGACTACGTTAAAACATAAACCCTAGACCTCTAGATTGAACCAGCTTGTAAGCCTTCATCTGGAAGTTCATCTGCAAACTTTACGTGTTACCTATTGTTCCACTGGGAATAAGACGGTACAGGACCACTTGTAGTCGGTGGATTACTTGTGCAAGAGTGTGGAGTTGAGAATATCCTTGGGGTTGCTATCTTTTGCATTGGTATCAGGGATCAGCCGGGAGAGTTCTTAGTGGCGCACTAGTTATCATACTAGAGTTGTCTGTGAGTTCACTGAGAAGATTGGGCCACCCCTTATCATTGGCTGGCCAATCCGGTCATGGTGGAGAAGAAGAAGGATGATCCCATGGTCGCTGTGGTGTGGCGCATGTGCGTTGACTACACCGACCTAAACAAGGCCTGCCCCAAGGACCCGTTCCCACTACCCCGTATAGTGCAGGTCATCGACTCCACAGCCGGGTGCGAACTTTTGCCTTTCATTGATGCCGACTCTGGTTTTCACCAGATTCCACTCAATTCAGCTGATCAAATAAAGACTGCTTTTATCACCGCGTACGGGGCTTATAGCTATCGTGTCATGTGTTTTGAGTTGAGGAATGCTGGGGCCACGTACCAGAGGTGCATGCAGAAATGCCTGCATGAGCAGATCAACAAAAATGTGCAGGTGTATGTGGATGACATAGTCATCAAAACCAAAGAAAAACACACACTGCTGAGTGATATTGAAGAAACATTCTCAAGCTTGCGAAAGTACCGGATAAAATTGAATCCAACCAAGTGCACTTTTGGCGTCCCAGCTGGCAAGCTACTCGGCTTCCTTGTGTCTAGTCGGGGAATTTAAGCCAATCCTTCAAAGATAAAAGCTGTAGAGAGCAAGTCTTTGCCGAGATCACTGAAGGATGTGCAGAAGTTCACCAGGTGCATGGCTTCCCTTAGCCGGTTCCTGGGAAGAATGGGTGAGAAGGCCTTGCCTCTGTACCAGCTCATGAAAAAGAGCGACAAATTTGTCTGAACCTCACAAGCTGATGTGGAGTTCAAGGAACCCAAGACCATGCTGGGTACCGCTCCAATTCAGGCGTCTCCCTTGCCTAAGGAGCCAATGTGTTGCTCTATATTGCAGCTACCAACCGGGTTGTGAGTGTGGTGGTAGTTGTGGAGCGAGAAGAAGAAGGCAAGACAGTTCAAAGGCTGGTGTATTACCTCAGCGAGGTGCTATCCAGCTCCAAGCAAAACTACCCTCATTATCAGAAGATGACTTACGGGGTCTACCTGGGTGCCAAGAAGCTCAAGCACTATTTCCACGAGCATCTAATTACAGTGGTGAGCACTGCTCTCATCTCGGAGATTATGGGCAACAAGGATGCAAGTGGCCGGGTAGCCAAGTGGGCAATTGAGCTAGCCGCATACACCATGTTGTATGCAATAAGAGAAGCCATCAAGTCCCAGGCCCTGGCGGATTTCTTTGTTGACTGGGCCGAAATGCAGTATGAGCCTCCATTGCCGGAAACAAATTTCGGGAAGATGCATTTTGATGGCTCCAAGGTAAAAGAGGGACTCGGTGCCGGTGTTGTACTCACCGCACCCAAGCGGGGCCAACTCAAATATGTCCTGCAGATACATTTTCCAGCATCCAATAATGTTGCCGAGTATGAAGCCCTGATCCATGCCTTGAAAGTATCCAAGGAGATTGGAATCCGGTGGATTGTATGCTATGGAAACTTGGACATGGTGGTTCAATAGGTCTCGGGGACTTGGGATGCGTTGGACGCCAATATGGCATCTTACCGGTTCCTTGTCCAAAATATGTCCAGATTCTTCGATGGGTGTGAGTTCCATCACATCCACCGAGCTGAGAATGATGCAGTGGATGCTCTATCCAAGTTGGGTTCTTCTCGGTAGTTCATCCCGCCTGGAATTGCTCTGGAGCATTTGAGGAAGCCCTCTATCAAGCCCTCGCCCAACTCGGAGTCCATATTCATCCCGGCTCTACCGGACTCACAAGCTGTTCCCATGGAGATTGACTGGGAGAGCTCAAAGGAAACCCGGGGACTCCTCCACTCAACCTGGGGACTGCCTCACTGAACGCGGGGACTATTGCATTCATCTCGGGGGTTATTTCTCAGTACTCGGGGACTCGTCTTGGAGCAAGTCATGACGGTTGATCCAATGGAGGTGGATCAACCGGTGTTTCCTACTCGGGAGCCACTAAGTTGGGTTGTGCCCATATTGTCCTTCCTGATGGATGGCACTTTGCCGAGTGACAAGGTCATAGCCAGGAAAATACAAAGAAGATCCAAGGGCTACACCATCATCAACAAAGAGCTATACAAGAGAAGTGACACTAGCATGCTACAACGTTGTGTTGAGCCAAAAGAGGGAGAAGAAATTCTCAGAGAAATACACCAAGGGGAATGTGGGCACCATGCCTCTTCCCGGGCCCTCGTCAAGAAAGCTTTCCAGCATGGATTCTTTCGGCTCACTTCCATGCAACAAGCTGAAGACCTAGTAAGAAAATGCAATGGGTGCCAGAGATATGCAAGCAAGAATCATATGCCAACTTCCGAGTTGAAGACAGTCCCCATCACCTGGCCATTTGCTGTCTAGTGCTTGGACATGGTGGGCCCTTTCAAGCCGGCTCGGGGCAACATGACTCACATTCTGCTCATATTGGACAAATATACCAAGTGGATTGAAGTGAAGACAATCCGGAAGTGTGACGGAAACACAACAGTTAGCTTCTTGAAGGATATTATCCTAAGATATGGCTACCCACATGGGATCATCTTGGATAATAGGACAAACTTTGCTGAGGGAGCTTTTGCTCGATTCTGTAAGGAGAAGCGGATCCGGCTAGACATTGCATCAGTCGCCCATCCGGCTTCAAATGGACAAGTTGAAAGAGCAAATGGCATGGTCCTATCTGGAATAAAGCCAAGGCTAAGTGAGCCATTGATGAAAACACCTAGGTGTTGGCTAGACGAGTTGCCGTCGGTGTTGTGGAGTCTAAGGACTACCCCTAACCGATCAACCGAATACACACCATTCTTCCTGGTATATGGAGCAGAGGCCGTGTTGCCCACTGACCTTGAGCATGACTCACCAAGAGTAACTAACTATACTGAGGCAGAGGCAAGAGAAGCCCGAGAAGATGATGTTGGTTTGCTCGAACAAGCAAGAGAATTAACTCTATCATGATCAGCTGTATATCAACAGAATCTGAGACGCTATCATAGCCGGAAAGTAAACCCAAGGGTTTTCCGAGAAGGAGACATGGTGCTTAGGCTTGTGCAACGCACCGCCAGGATGCACAAACTTTCCCCTCCATGGGAAGGGCCTTTCATTGTGAGCAAGGCTCTGCACAATGATGCATACTACCTCATCGATGCACAGGCACCACAGAAGAACAGGGCGGATAAATCCGGAGAGGAATCCAAGCGCCCCTGGAATGTAGCTCTACTCCGCCGTTTTCATTCCTGAAAAATCATTATATGTCTCTCCTCAACCGAGTTGAATTCCAAGTCGGCACTCCGAGTTCGAACTCGGGGACTGCCTGTGCCAAAACTTGCTTTGTGTCAATTACCTTTTTACTTTGTCTACACGGTTAGTCAACTCGGAATTTCATGGGAAAGTCTATTAGTGTGTCTAAACCTAAGGGACAACTCTTTGACTCTGATGTTGTCCGCAACCCGGCTTCATGGCAAGCAAGAGAACAAGCCAAAGGTCAATGAACACACGAAAAACTGCTAAGGAAAGAAAAAGTTTATCAACCAAGTTGATTGCCTTTTTCTTCTGTTTTTCGGCTAAGTGTTGGGCGGCATTAATTTCAAATCTCAAAGTTGCTAAGTATTAGAAACTCGGTTTTTGAAATCTTGTGACTCGACTACCAACAAGCCACAAGTGGCAGGTAAGAGAAAAGACAAAAGAGCCGGTGGATAAGAAAATCAACTCGGGGACTCGGAATTAGCGCATTCCTGCATTGAGCCAGTCTTGCTAAAAACTTAATTGAAATGGAGTAGCAAACATAAAACAATAATTGTTGCATACATCTGCACCTGACATACCGGGGATCTGATAAAAAGTTTGAGAATGGCAAGGAGCAGAAATTTAGGCAGCAGTCGATGGAGTGGTGGTTGCTTCGGCTCCTGCCGGGTCAGAGGACTCGGTGGCGGGCTCGGGAGCGGCTGTTGGTGAAGGGGTTGCAGAGTTAGCAGTTGGAGTAGGTACGGGCTCGGATGCGACGTTCTCGGCGGTGGCCTCTGATGCGATGAGCTCGGGAGCAGGCGTCTCGATCACCATCTTGGTGGTGACAACTTCGGAAGAAGCAGTCGGGTGCTGCCCGGCCTGGACCTCCTCGACCACCTCCTCGGAGCCATCTTGTGGTCGGACATTGCCTGGTCGTCACCCAGCTCGGTTTCCTCCTGGTCGTCTCCCTTCTCGGACTCCTCGTCGTCTGCCTCGCTCTGCTCGGCCTCCTCATCACCCTCGTCGCCGTCTTCAACATCATCATCATCTTCGTCGCTCTCGACGTCGTTATCCGGCTCCGTGGGGCCATCGATATATGCCTTTGTATCAACATAGGAGGCTAGCCGGTAAGCCGTCTCCTGGCGGCGCTGGATAAATTCCTCCTGATTGGTCCACTTGGAGTCGTTCCGGAGCTTCTTGAGCTTGTTGAGGTCGAGGTTGTCATACCAAGATAGCATGAAGTGAAGGGCTTCATCAGCACCAGCCCGGGCTGCTGACGCACACCACTTCTTCAGTTCAACCTTGACGTAATCCAGGTTGGAGGCCAGCTTGTTAATCGAGTTTGGGGGCTCGACATCCGGCCAGAAGACCTTGTGTAGGCGCATGCCGGTGGACACAATAGTGGTGTCCAGGCCCTTGAGGAGGTGAACCCGGGTTTTGATGTTTTAATTCTGGTCATCAATCATGACCGAATCAGTAACATCATGGCGAAGCTACTTCCATGGTTCCCTGGCCTTTTCCACAGCTTGATCAGCACTCGCGTTGGAATTTGGGAATGTGCCTGAGAGAGGCGATATTGGGTAGAGTAAAGAGGAGAAACTGGATAAGAGAATCCGGATAAGAGCAACCGGATAACAGAAACCGGACAGAGCAATTTGAAAAAGAGCATGAACTTACAGCGTAGTTCCATGACAAGATCCTTAAGCCGGCTGGTCCATCCGGCAGCAAGGGTGTGCTTCTTATCCAACAGACCGCAGGAGTTGACCAGCATGCTGTCGAGGTTGGCGTTTCGTTCCTTGAGGGATTCAGTCTCCCTTTCCAGTTCAAGCTTCTCGACAACCGCCTGGTTCAGCGCCTCGGTCTTGTCGTTTTCGGCTTGCATCGCCGACTTGATTGCGTCAGCCAGCTCGCGCTTCAATTTGAACACCTCCTTCTTCTCGGCGGCGAGCTCTGCCTCCAACTTGCTCTGGCTGGCCTGCACCTGCTGCTGCACCTCGGCTGGAGTGACACACCCTGATAAGGATCAACCTGATGATCCTAGAATAGATTTCCCAATCTTTCACAGCGAGTAACCCAGACAATAAATACTTCCAACAACACCAATGGCGTCACCTGAAGGTGGGGAATAAATCCAGCAAGCAACGTGGAGATAAACTACACGCCTCAAACCTGAGCACGATAATCCTTGATGAACGCAAGAACCCTCGCAACAATATTTATTGGATAGCACGGCGCCGTCCCCGGAGGGATGATACACCTCAAACACACGCGGTAGTTTTTAGACTAAAATTCTGACCCCCTAATACCTAGGCCGGCCAACTCCTTATATGGAGGGGTGGAACGGCCAAGGACTTTGGACTCGAACCTGGCTCGTTTGGACAGGCCCAAACCGAACACACACAAATAAAACGTGACGACAAATATAAAACACCAATGGAAATAAAACTCAAACGACATAACTACTATTGAAACGACTAGCTTGGTGGAGTCCTGAAATTGGGTTTGGCCTCCTTTGTCCTACCCGTATCATCCTCCCCTCCTTCAAAAAGCTTTGTCCACAACGCGTGAGGGTCTGCTCGAAAGGATGGCGTGATATCAACAAAATCATCACGTGTCTTCGTCGTCTGGAGCGCCTGCACCTCCTTTCTTCTCCACATGAGCTTAGGAAGCTTCTTCTTCTCAACTCTTGCTGGAGCCTTGTGTTGCTAAACATGAACCCGCTTCACACGCCCCGGCAAAATATGAGTAATGCCTGGTCCACAAAGCTGAAGAACACGTCCATCTCTGCCTGTGTGCATACGCACTGCTGCCCCAACAAAACGCCTCACAGGCGTGCGCACAAACTTGGGCTTGTCACCCCGCGACACCACATGCAACGGGACATGATCAACACCAATATCCTCAGTCTGAACACATGTGTCAACACAAACTGGAACACACGCTGCAATACCCTTCCTCTCATCAATAAGAGACTTGTATTCAACTGGCTTGTCACCAACAAGTATAGACTTGTCGTCTACATGCATGGTTGAATCAATTTCTGTATCAATGCTCCTTGCATCATGCTCCACTTGCTGCAACTTAGCTAATTGTTGTTCTTGTTTAGCTTTTTGCAACTTCTCCTTCTTGTGAATAACCAGCTCCACATCAGATATAATTTGATCATCCTTCGTAGGCTTTAAAATCTGTTGTTTGCCATCATGCATAAAAGAATATGTATTGGCTCTCCCAGCATGCGTAACATTGCAACCATACTTCCAAGGTCGTCCAAGTAACAGTCCACACACCTCCAATGGCAATACATCACACTCAACCTCATCAACATAGTCACCAACTGTGAATGGCACACGCACTCTACGAGTAACCTTCAGCATACCACAACTATTTAACCACTCTAGGTGCTTAGGTTTAGAATACGCCAAGTGGACAACCCCAATGCTGCCACCATTGTCTTGCTTATGCCATTAGTACAGCTACCACCATCAATCATGAGCTTGCACTGTTTGCCTTTTACCATGCACCGAGTCTGAAATAAACGATGAATAAACTCCATCGTTGACACTTTTCAACTATTTTGCAAGCCTCCTCATGTTTCCTTTTGAGTTGCATATTTAGCCCACTCAATGGTTCCACCGTATCCATTGCAGTTTCAGCGCACACAACGACTTTCTCAACATCAGGCTGCTGTGCTTCAGAAATCTTTGTCTCGGCAGTATTGACCGTTTGCACTGGAACTACTATCTTCACACCCATTGCAGGAGGTGGAAAAGACATAGAAACCTCCTTGGAACAAGGCCTCACCCTCGTGGCAACATCACTCCTCCTCTGCACAACATTTGTCAACTTCACAGATTTGGTACATACCCCACGACGAGGAGACAGAAAACACACACGCAAAAATTGAGTGAAACTACGCCAAGTTGCATATGTGTTGTTCTTCCCATACATCTCCTCATTCCACCAACGAGTCACCTCATCATCCACACGTCGTAATGCAAGAACCACACGCGTAGACTGATCCACCCTCTCGTATGTATCACATCTGTAGATTCCCTCTTTCATATGATGTTTCCACAGCTCGTATTCAACATATGATGCCAAGTTGTCCAGTCTCCACTTGATTGAACAGTCACCACATACCACACCGTTTAAGACGTCTAGATAGTCATTAAACACATCACCAAATTTTTTGCCACTCTGACACCTCTTGCCGTAGTAGTCACTCGAAAAATAATTCATCTCTGAATATTGTGTATCTTGCCGGACAAAAGAAGATGAATACGCCCACCAATTATGGACTGCTTGTTACGTAAAATCTGCACAAAAATCTGGACGAAAATGAAGTCAATTTTTCTCTCACGCACAGAAATTTTCCGATCTGCACTTTCCTTTTTTTTGCCTTTTAAATCTGCTCCAAAATCTCAGCTTTCCTTATATGTCTCTGTCCTTTGCACGTTTCCTTTAATTCCAGTTTATTCTCACGCGGAAATAGCCAACTCACAAGGAAACTTACCTTTCCTTTCCCGTAATGTATCCAATCCGAAATTTGTTCTTTCCTAATCTCTCTCGATTAATCCCACAAAATCCCGAACTAATTCAAACCGTGATATCCACAAGCGGTAATTAAGGAAACAGATTAATCCGAAACTTCCTTTTGCTATTTACGAAATAAACTCCACTTATCAAACAACCAAGCAGCAATCACGTAACTTTTTAGCTCGTTCCTTGTACCTCTCGCTCTCCTTTTTTTTAACCAAGCAATCACGTATGGAAAGCAACAAACTGCCTGGAGTCCTTTCCTATTACCACGCGGATATTCTAGTCACGTACAGATAATCTTGCAGCGATTGCTACACGCGCACGACTTGTTTGTTTTTTTTAGTTCCGATCTCTACAAACGTTCGCTGGTCGTTTTGATCCCTAGAGTCCAGCAGTGATAGGCGTAGGGCGACGCAGATCGATGCTTCACGGAAAAAGACTCTCTTCAACTGCTTCCAATGCAGCAAGAACAGAGGATGATCGATCCAACCCAGGTCCGTCCAAACAAAGCAACCACAAAGCAAACTCCTTGGTAGCAGCCTCTCCGTAGAACAACTAACAAACCGCAACGTTCCTGATGATCCTAGAATAGATGTCCCAATCTTTCACAGCGAGTAACGCAGACAATAAATCCTTCCAACAACACCAATGGCGTCACCTGAAGGTGGGGAATAAATCCAGCAAGCAATGTGGAGATAAACTACACGCCTCAAACCTGAGCACAATAATCCTTGATGAACGCAAGAACCCTCGCAGCAATATTTATTGGATAGCACGGCGCCGTCCCCGGAGGGATGATACACCTCAAACACACGCGGTAGTTTTTAGACTAAAATTCTGACCCCCTAATACCTAGGCCGGCCAACTCCTTATATGGAGGGGTGGAACGGCCAAGGACATTGGACTCGAACCTGGTTCGTTTGGACAGGCCCAAAGCGAACACACACAAATAAAACGTGACGACAAATATAAAACACCAATGAAACTAAAGCTCAAACGACATAACTACTATTGAAACGACTAGCTTGCTGGAGTTCTGAAATTGGGTTTGGCCTCCTTTGTCCTACCCGTATCACACCCTTGGTGTTGATCAAGAAAATAGCTTGTGTTCCTCTGAGAAGGGGGCAATCCGGTCAGCAAACAGTAGGAATACGGAAATGGGATAAAAGAAAAGGAAAAACAACTTACTCTCGAGAGCCAAGATTTTGCTCTGCGCTGACTCCGCCAACACAGTGCAGTCTTGGTGCTTCTCGGCAAAGGCCTGGTGCTCACCTGCAAAAAAAAGCAAAGTTAACCAAATAGAAAGAAACTAGCGTACACACAAAACACACATACCGAAAATGTTACACTTACTCTCCAAGGAAGAGATCTTGGTGATGGCATGCGTGAGTTTCTTCTCCAAAATAGTTGTAAGTTGGGAAACATAAACTGGGTTAGAAAACTGATGCCGAGAAAGCATATGCAGTAACTCGGCAAGAATAAAAGTCACCTCTTTGGCCACGCTCCTCCTGCAGCTTCCGGTTCTGCTCCTTGACGTTCCGGTGGGACCAGAGGAGCTGGCGAAAGATCCTGGCGTGGGTTTCAGTGCAAGTCTGAAGAGAAAAAAGAAACAAATTAGTTGGAAGATTCGACCTGAGTAGACTTCAACTCGGTCGAGTATTGCCTACTCGGCCCAAACCTCGGGGACTGGATGATGTAGGATTTTGGATAAAGAACAAAACTTACTCGGGAAGTGACCTCGGCATCTTCTGCAGCGACACGCATGCAGTACATCTTGTGCGCCAGAGTGCTGCTGGATGTGGCAGCAGCCATAGAGACGAGGCCGACATCGGCTTTGTTCCAGGCTTCCCGGTAGTTATCCAGATTGCCCAGTTTCTTGCCATTGTACTCCGCATCAATATAACCTATCTGATCCAGCGTGGAGTCAATGTATTCACGCAACTCATGAACAAGCTCTGTCAGCTGCATATCCGGCTTAATGGTCAGAGTGTCGGCCTTGGTCTTGGGGCCGGCCGCGCCGGGCTTCTTCTTCTACAGTTGCTGCTGCTGCGCCCGCTACTGCTGCTTCCGTTGCTATTGTATCTTATGCTCCTTCTGCATCTCTTCCCAATGAACGGGAACCCTCACAGTGGGTTCAGCTGTGCCATTTCTTCCTGCACCTGCATCCAATGTTTGCGAGGGCGCAAACTGAAGCTGATGTTGCTCTTGCTGCCAGGTCCATGGGGCAGGGACGCTCCTTGGGGGCGCCGGGTCTTTTCTCGAAAGTGAGGGGCATGGCTCTGCTGCTGCTGGAGCCCGGCGCGTGGCCGTAGGAGTTGTGCTCGTAGTGGTCTTGCTCTTGGCGGTGGCCGTCTCGGCTGTGACCGCAGCATCCAGGGGAGTGGGCTGTCTCGGCGGAGTTGGTGGCCTGGCTCCTCCTGCTGCTGGTGGAGGAACCTGCTGCTGTGTTGATGGTGGCCGTTGCTCAGGCTGTTCTTCGGGCTGCTGCTGCCTGGCCTGCGCAGCATCTTGCTGCTGGTGTTGGTCTGTTGGGGGTTGCTGATGTTGTTCTACGGTGGGTTCTGGTGGTTGCTATTCAGGGTGGGATCCGGCTGCTCCAAAGCCCTGCCAGTCTCCATCTCGGCGCCGGAGTTGTCAGCGCCGAGTTCTTGGTCTTCTCGGTCTAGAGGAAGCAACTCGGTCCTCTTCTCAGGCTGGGCCTCTATGTCATCGGGATCGAGGCCCACAACCTCTTGAGGAGTACTCGGCCTTGGGGGTGCCTCAGGGGCATCAACATCGAGTGCATCACCAAGGGAAAGAAAGAAAATGCAGAGGAATGAGAAAAATTCAAACACAAAGCATTCAAATTGGAAAAGGCAGAAAAATGCAAAACACAAAGCATGGAGCATCTCGGGAAGAACTTACCCGTCCTCGGTAGGTCGCTGTGGCCTCTTGGTGCGCCCAGAAGTGTACTTGTTTCATTTCGTGGTCTTCTTCTGCCTCTTGGTAGCGGGGGGCTCGACGGCACCGCTGCCGGATTGCTTCTTCAATCCCGAGGGGGCGGCCTTTGACACGGGCTCCACGTCAATCGGTTCCTCCTCCACCTCATCCATAAGCAAGAAGAGAATACAAGTGTGATCCCGAGAAGAATCCGGAAAGCATTGAAGTACATGCGATGGTGGTCTCGGTCACCTTCATCATCCTCGGACCAGTCCCGGATTGATGTGGAGACTCGGGACTTAACATCTCGGTCTGGGGCGGTGGCGAGCGGGATGCAGAGTGTGTCCTGGACATCAAACTGCTCTTCATCGTCCTCAGTCCGGTCCGGCTGCCAGTTCTGCTCGAAGATCGCCTTATCTTCTGTCTTCTGGCGACGAATGACCTGTAGATGCAGACACAAAGCATAAGGAACAAACTATACTCAAGGTAACCGAGTTAAGACTCTACTCGGTGTAGCATGCAAGCACAAAGCATAAAAAGCTAAGTCCTATCAGGAGAAGCCGGTTTGAGACTCTACCCGGTACCGCATGCAAACACGAAGCATACAAAGCTAAGTACTATCAGGAGATGCCGGGTTGAGACCCTATTCGGTACAACATGCAATCACAAAGCATAAATGGCTAAGTCTATCCAAGAGAATCCATGATAAATTCTACTCGGTGAAGCATGAGAAACAGAAAGCGAGATTAACTAAGTGCATATAGAAGGAAGCTTACTTTGGGGGCTGGCGTATCTCGGTTGTATGGCGCGAAACTATAATACCAGGTGTCTGAGAGGGTGACCTTGAGGATGGAGCGAGCCCAGATAGCCACTTCCTCCTTGCTGAGCTCAAACATAGTGGTGCGGGTGCAGTCGCGAGGCCCGCCCATGAAGCACATCTTATGTGATCGGAGTTGGAGAGGGAGAACCCGACGGCTAACCCAAGCGGCGATCAGGTCATCCGGTCTGAGTCCTAGCTCGACCAATTTATTCAGTCTGTCATCTGCATGGTTCGCATCCGGCACAGTCTTCTTTGGGTGGTACCCCTAGTTCCTCATAGCAGTTGGAGGAACGTTCTCGAAGGCAGGCAACTTGATGAGATCGACCGGTTGCTCGCCTTCTTTCGGAGTGGGGTTCTTCACATACAGGAACCCCCTTTGCCATTTCCGGCAGGTATCCAACCCTAGAACCCGGGGGTAGGCGCAGGGAGTTTGGCAGACGATCATGGCCATCCCGGTTTGAGTCATCACCTTGGGCGCATCCGGGTTTGCCCTGTTGGGGAGAACTTGCTGGCGGAAAAAGAAGTACTTGGCCCAGATGTCTACCATGGGGTAGACACCAAGATAGGCTTCGCAACAAGTGACAAAGGTAGACAACATTGCAATGGCGTTTGCTGGGAGGTGGTGTGGTTGCAAGCCAAAGTGGCGGAGAAAGTCTTGCATAAATTTGGAAATTGGAAGGTCGAAGCCGCGTTTGAAATAGCTAAGGAATACGACGTACTCACCGGGTTGGGGTTGCGGCTCCAGCTCGTTGTCGGGTGGCCTGCAGATAACCCCCGGCGGTGCCCGGCGAGTGTTCACCAGCCACTGGGTGTCTCGGGCGGTCACGTCCGATCCTTCCCAGCTGGCGCGGGTGGATGCAGGGCCCTCCAGGTTCAGATCGGCGACGGCCTCAAGCGCCATTGGGACAGATCCGGATCCGGATGTATCAGTATGGCGCAACGACAAGAAGGAAGGCTCGGGCCGCAGCGGTCATAGAAGGGCATCGACGGCGCGAAAGACAAAGGTCGTGGCGCATCTCCGGCGATGAAGATCTTGAGGAAGATCTTGGAGAAGGAAGCGTTGGAGGATCCGTTCAGCGACGGCGGCGTAAGGTCGAGGATGGTTGCGCGTCGCAGTGCAGGACTTGAGGCCCTCGGGCGCGCTCCGGCGAGTGGTGGTGCGCGGGGATGGTCTCGTATTCTCTCTGCGCGCGGTGGATTCGCGCTGGAGCGGAGTGCTCTGTGCGAGTATTGCGCGAGGAAGGAGAAGGGAATAGGGGCAAATGGCGAAGGAGTCGAGGCGATAGGCGGCGCGGGGTATTTGTACTCCCCAAAGTGCAGTTACTGTGCTGGATTCGCTGCGGCTGGAATCGTGGGTACGTGGGGAGTTATTGCGCCAGTTAGAAACGCATGAAGTGATTAAATCCCGCGTAACGGACGCAATCAATCCCACGTCGCGCGACGTGGGTACTCAAGTGCCCTGTGCGATCCGACGCAACGGCGCGTGGGCCCGGTGTGCAGTGGCAGGCGCAGGTGGAGCGCGTACGGTGCAACTGCATCAGACCCGAGGCAGCGTGGGCTCTGTCCTCACGCCACGTGTAAAACCTTACACGCGAAGATAGCGAGAGGTGCTGGTACGAGCGGCAAAGTTCTAAAAATTGGCTAAGTGCTGGGATCTCAGCAAAGTTCAAAGCAGCTTGGTCCACCCGTTTCAAAGAGGAAAAGTCCATAGGAAACAATTGAGTGAATCCGAATTCGGGTTAAGGTCGACCAAGTTGAGGTGCTACTCGGCTAAGAGTATCAAGGAAGTGTTGGTTTAAGCTGGCATGGCCCAACGTCCGAGTTCACCGGACCCTACCAGCTTCGGGGACTAATGTCGGGGGGCTACCCCCGAGTAGGGGTAAGGTTGGTGAGAAATATAGTTTGAGCTACTGATTACCGAGTTCGGCCGTACCGAGTTGGTAAGGGCCGGATAGGATGGTACCCAGCCGGATAGGGTGCTATCCGGCAAGAAGAACAAGAGACCAAGGGAAGATTCAAGTATTTGTCTGGGTCATCCGAGTAGCACTTGGAGGATCCGGATAGAGATGGCTTCTGTTCTACCCGGAGGCAAAGTCAATGGAGTTGTTGGGTGAATCCCGCGTATCCAGGAGCTGTACAGGCGTGCGGTTCAACTTACTAGGTGCGTGATCATGCGTATCCATACGTGGGTACAGTGTAGTATAGGCAATGCCATGTCCTGTCTCTAACAAGGGGAACATGACATGTCAGCGACCTAACCGCGGAGACTTTCGACGACCCTTCAGCGAAGACACGGAGGCGTGTGGTGTTGCACAGGGAGTAGTCACCTAATCAGTACTTTTATCTGTAGAATAGTAGGTGGCCACCAGTATATAAGCTGGCTTCCCCCTCCTGCGTGAGGGTCGATGAATCTTAGGTTTGGCCTAGCTGCGTGAAGAGAGAAAGAAACAGAGAGAGGGTTCTTCTTCCTCTAGCCCCTCGAGGTTGAGGGAGTCCTGTACTCGGCACATACATTACAGAGAGAGAGGCAGGAGTAGGGGTGTTTCCTCCACACGAGGGCCCCGAACCTGGGTAGATCTTGTTGCTTGAAGTGTTCGGAGCGTGCAAGTTAGGCGTGCGATCCCTCCCCGGATACCTACAGCGTCCATCGGCCCCAACCTTAAGCCATCCTATGGCATATGTCTTCTCCACACTACGACATCCTCCAAAGTGTCTTCCAAAAGTAGCTCCTAAACTTCATGTCACGGTCAGAAACAATAGTCCTTGGTACTCCATGTAATCTCACTATGTCCCTGAAAAACAGATTACCAATATGCGACGCATCGTCGCTCTTGTGGTATGCAATAAAATGTGACATTGTAGAGAATCTATCCACTACCACAAATAGAGAATCATGTCCTCTTCTTGTTCTTGGTAATCCTAGCACAAAATCAATACTAATGTCCTCCCATGGAGTAGTAGGTTCAAGAAGAGGAGTATACAAACCATGAGGCTTTAATTTTGATTTAGGCTTGTTGCAAGTAATGCAACGCCTCACAAACCTATCCACATATCTCCTCATGCGTGGTCAATAGAAGTGGTCAACCAACACGAGAAGTGTTTTCTCACTCCCAAAGTGTCCCATCAATCAACCACTATGTGATTCCTACAATAATAAGAAACGCAAGGACAACTCGGGTACACATAATTTGTTAGCGCTAAACAAATATCCATCATGCACATGAAGTTTATCCCATGCTTTCACATCAGAGAAATTTGCATATGCAAGCTTAAAATCATTATCTGGAGCATATGAATCTTTCACACTCTCCAAACCAGGAACTCTCACATCAAGTTATGTTAATAACATATATTTCCTAGATAGAGAATCAACAACTACATTATCTTGGCCTTTCTTGTACTTAATGATGTATGGGATAGATTCAATGAATTCAACCCACTTAGCATGACGTTTATTAAGACTACATTGGCTCTTTAAAAGAATTAATGCCTCATGACCAGAATGTCTGATAAATTCTTTTGGCCATAAATAATATTTCCAAACCTCAAGAACTCTAACAAGCGCATGCAATTCCTTATCATAAACACAATAATTCAATTGGGCACCATATATTCTTTCTGAAAAATAAGCCACGGGTTTGTTTTCTTGCATAAGCACACCACCAATTCCAATACCACTAGAATCACATGCAATTTTGAATTGCATATTGAAATCAGGAAGTACTAACAATGGTGCAGAAATCAAATGTTTCTTAATCTCATCAAAAGCAATATCTTGTGTAACACCCCATTCAAATTCAACACCTTTTTTGTTAGATCATTTAAAGGTGCAGCAAGTGTACTAAAGTATTTCACAAATTTCCTATAAAAACGAGCCAATCCATTAAAACTTCTTATTTGACTGACATTCATAAGAATAGGCCAATTTTTAATAGCTTCAATTTTAGACTCATCAACTTCAATACCAATCTTAGAAAAAATATATCCCTGAAATATGACCTATCTTTGCAAAATTTGCACTTAGCAATATTACCAGAAAGTTTGTTTTCACGTAGCTCCTGTACTTGTTTCTGAATTTCTTATGTCTCTTGGGGATTGGTTCTATAAGAGGCTCAGTTTGGCAATGTTGCTCCATGTATCAAATCAATTTGATGCTCAATGCCACGCAATGGTGGCAGACCTGCTGGTACCTTCTCTAAAAAAACCTCATCAAACTCCTGTAATACATTAGAAACACCAATAGGAAGAGGGATCATGTCATTAGAAACCAAAATGTCTCCCTTGTGCATGAGCACTATAGGAAGAAAACCAGGATCCTCACTAAATTCTCTCAAGTCCTCTTTGGTGGCTAACATGCATAGTAGGCTCACTCCCTCAGTTTTATTTTTACCACTCATATTGGCTTTGCTATTTTCACTCACAGAAAAATTGTTTCCTTTCTCTAGTCTCTCACTCTCCTTCTCAAGATCTACTTCAGTTTTTTGACGAGACTCATTTACAATTTGTTGTGGTGTCATTGGCCTCAAAATTATGTCCTTCCCATGCCAATTCAACTGATATGTATTTTCTCTCCCATTGTGTACATCACACCTGTAAAACTGCCATGGTCTTCCAAGCAACAAGTGACAAACAAACATAGGAACCACATCACACTCTATAGTATCCAAATATGGTCCAATTTGAAACTCCACTCTCACCATGTAGCTCACCTTCAGCTCTCCTTTTTTACTCAGCCATTGAATAGGATGAGGGTGTCGAATATACTTCAATTTCAGCTTTGCACATAGCTCTTTACTTGCTAAATTTCTGCACCTCCCTCCATCAATAATAACCTTGCAAGCCATTTTAGGTCCTACAATAGCTTTAGTTTGGAACAAATTGCACATTTGATTTTCTAAACTTGGAGTAAGACTAAAAGCAACATCTTTTTGTGTGCAAACAATAGAAGGATAATGTGTAGCATATGCATCAAGTGGACCATCATTATCATTACAATCATCCTCCTTATTAGGATCAGCATCATCACCTGTTTCATACTAATTGTCCTCATTAACAAGCATAATTTTCTTATTAGGACAATCCCTCTTAAAATGCCATTTTCCTCCACATGTATGGCAGCCCATATCCTTGTTTCTTGCTGTAGACATACTAGATCCGCTAGAACTTGCTGCTGGTTGTATGGATTTTTTTTGCATTGGATGCACTAGTCTCGGGTTTGGAAGAGGAAACACCATGAGTTGGGGCTGTTTGTGATGGTGGTGAAGAAACAGAGTTGTGAAATCCCTCCTAGCACTCAACCTAGCCACCTAGGACAATTGCGCTTCAACCTCTCTTGCATGATGTAGCAATTCATTCATGTCATTATATTGTAGATGCCTCACAATTCTCTTAATTTTGAAGTGCAAACCTGAGAGAAAATGTTGCATAATATGTTTTGGTTCCTCTAACTCGAGCCCTTTGGAGAATCAACTCCATCTCTCTATAATATGCATCCGCTAACAATGTGCCTTGCTTCAATTGCTGTAATTTAACATATAAGGTTATAATATTATTCTTGGGCACAAATCTGTCCATCATAACTTGCTTCATTGTCCTCCATGTAACAATTTCTGGATCACCAATTTGTGCCCTTAATTGTGTAATATTATCCTACCACAAAAGAGCATAGCCATCAAATACAGAAGTTTTCTCTTCCTATCCTCAGTGTACATATGCAATCTCCAAAGGTTCTCAATTTTTAGCTCCCACATAAAATATTCCTCCACATCATCATTATCAAAAGTGAAAGGAGGTATAGAAAATTTTGGCTTTCCCAAACATCATCTTCTTTATTATTTTCTGGTTCATGTACTCTCCTAGCAAAAGCATTACCACCAAGGCCATGAAGTGCATTGGCCCGGCCATCATCAGGATCAACCTCATCATGAACATTGGGATTAACATTTCCTTTAGGAGCTCTTTGTTGCACAAGGGTAGCCGAATTAGCAATATGTGTTGTCAAAATTGTCACAGATCCTTGCAACACATCAACATATTCTTGGGTAGCAGTAGCTTAAATTTTCAGATCCAAAGTGTTCAATTCTTTCCTTAAAGCATCATCATTTTGCTCAATTTCATATGTTATCCTTTTGTACATTGTATGCCTCAGTGCTTCATATTCATTTCACGTCACAGCTTTCTGGGGTTTCTTCTTAGCCTGCACATCAATATCACTAAAAGAATCCATAATAAATAGGTTAGTGAAATAAAACCAGGGTGCTCACTCAAAACAACAAATAGAGGTGTATCTTATCGTTCCAAAGTGAATAGAAAGAACTTACCAACAAGTAACAACACTACTATGACTTGATGTGAACAAGACAATACCCATGGATTTTAGCTATCATAAGACAAAACATGATATATAGTGGGGATTGGTATGGATACCTAACAACACCAAAATAAAAAGTCCTATTTTCTGTTTGTGTGATAAAAAAATGCATCTAGGAACACACACCAATATGGAGACAAATGTGGCAAGAAACTATATGGATGGAATTCTTAAGCAAACGAGCACAATCCGATTAGGAAATTTGAAGATCTTTCCAATGGATTTGGCCTCATCAACAAATTCGAATCGTACAAGCCGTGGTGACTGAAACAATCCACGAATAGTTTTCTGCCAGTTTCCAAATAGAGTCCAATTGGCTGCACCCATGTTGGGTCAGTTTGTATCCGAGTTGGTTGAGTCCAAATGACTAGAAATAGGTCAATTTCGTGGGAAACATCCCCCTCTCTCATATATAACTACCACCTGCGTGTGGAATAGATTAGAACAAGTTTAAACCAAAAACCAATAAAACCCTAGCCTCTAGATTGTATTGCTGCTAAGCATTCATCTCAAAGTTTTTACCTGCAAAGTTGCGTGATATCTTGTTATTCCATTGGGAATAGGGGGATACAGGACCACTCGTGATCTTTGATTGCGTGTGCAAGAGTGTGTAGTTGAGAATATCCAAAGGGATTAATTGTTGTTGCATTGGCAACAGGGGTTATCCAAGTGAGAGGTCTTAGTGTAGCACTAGTTATCAGAAAATCCACAAAACATCCACATAGAGCTCAACGAGAAGATCGGGCCACCCCATATCAGTGGCGATGGGGAAGATTATGGCGAGGACGCCTCGGCAGTGGCGGAGCCATGACTCAAACTTTGTGTAGTCGATGCGAAATTGTGTAGTCAAATACACCTATTTAAACATTTTGTTGCATGATCTATGCTTTGTACCATTGAGAAAAGCTTTGTAGTCGGTGCACGGGTCCATCGGAGTAAATGGCGGCGACATGCAAACGGCAATGGCCCTGGTGCCGCTTGGGGAGCCAGGAAGTCTGCATACCGCGTTAATGCTAGGTGTGCGGCAGAGGCGAAGCACCATCCCGCCGCCTGGTGCAGGTCGCGTCCTGTCATCGCTATTACGCGCGGCATGCTAACCACCACCTGCACGACGCCGTGTACATGTCCAAGGCGTGTGAATGCGGAGGCGTGTTGGCACGTAACCACATTTTCGTCACCTTGGCTGCATACACATGGTAGATGTAATGGCACGTAGCATTATTTGTAGTGAACTTGGCAAAGATTGGTACACGTTTCGCAAGCAAACAAGTGCCATATCGTTTTTTACGTGTACACGTATAAAACGGTATCCTCTTTTCTACACGTACGATAGAGCCTTTGATATTCGCTGACTTAGTGGAGTGAGATTTGTGGTGAATTTGAGTCACTGATTGGTGGCCCCGCGGCGTCCCAGGCCCCACATGCCAGTGACTAAATGTCACATCGTTCTATGTTGACTAAGTAAGCCGGCGCGTTCCCACCATGCATACGCACACATCATCGCGACCAGTCGTAACGACACTCTGTATATAAAGCTCTGGTCACATCGCCTCTCTCCCCTATCCATTCTCCCCTATTTCTAGCAAAAAACCCAACTCCGCCCCGGCCGCATCGTCTCTCAGCCCTCCTTCTCTCCCAACTGTCGAGCGCACAACCGCGACGCGGTTCCGCATAATGGAAGGTCCAAAGAAGGAGTACGGCGTCGTCCCTTCTGTTGTCGTCGCCGTAGGAGCCGGCCATGGCGGTTCCAGTTCGTCGCATCCGCAGGATGTCGTCGCGGCCACTGAAGTCACCGCCGCAGGTTCGTCGGTCGGCTATGGCGCTTCGAGTGCACCGCCTGCTCCTGCCGCGGTGGAGGCGACTGCTGCTTTCCCTCTCCTAGCAGATCGGGGTGATCCCTACGGGGATCGCGAGGCGTTCGACAAGGACGTCGACGACAGGACCCTGAGGTATCTATGTCTAGGCCGGCTTAGTTTATTGTCAAAGATTCAGGGTTTGTGCATGACTTCATGCAAGTTCGGGCTTCTAGTATTTGTAGTTGCATGTATACTTTGTTTTTTTTTGTATATACAAGTTCGGGCTTCTGGTGTTTGTGGTTGCATCTGTACTTAGGGGTTCGAGGTTTTTAGTATTCGGGATTAAAAGGTTTATAGTTGGATCTGTACCTAGGAGTTCGACGGTTTTTTGTACACGCAAGTTGAAGATTCAGAGTCTGTTTGCATCTGTACTTAGGGGTTCGCAGGTTTTTTGTATTCCGGATTTAGAGGTTTGTAGTTGCATCTTTAGGGGTTCGCAGGTTTTTTGTATTTTAGGGATTCAAAGGTTTGTAGTTGCATTTGTACTTAGGGGTTCGCAGGTTTTTTGTATTTTAGAGCATCTACAGCAGCTCATCTATATGGACATCTAAACCAAATATGGATGACAGAGGGGTAAAAAACGTTGCCAGCAATCATCTATCTATACATGTCCCCAAATTCTTCTACTCATCATCTACATTTGGGGGATGGCTAGATGATCATCCAAACCAAATATGGGAATACTTTATCAATTTCAACATGCACTACTCATGTTATTTTATTTTATAGAGACCAAAGGGAAGAACATTGTAGAAAAATAGACATGTCCTAGACACTAAATTGTGACATGTACTAGAACCATTTGTTTCTACTAACACTATTGAATTTATGGACTTGTTAAACGGAGGATTTGTTGATATGAATTTTGGGGTATCACACAAAATATAGTCGTTGTTCAAAATAGAGTCGTTGGAAAAAATTGATGAACAATAGTTATAACATTATATTAAAATATAGGAGAGACAATATAGATGTCCTGAATATATATGTTCTACTTTGAAACTAATAACATCTATGCATGAATCTTTTTAGATGATCTTCTATATAGAGTTATAGATGATCAAATATAGATGAGCTGCTGGAGATGATTCAAAGGTTGTAGTTGCATCTGTACTTAGGGGTTCGGAAGTTTTTTGTGTTTTAGGGATTTAGAGGATGTAGTTGCATCTGTTCTTGTGGCTTCTAATTTTTTGTGTGCATGTTAGCATGCATGTGAGTTAGAGATTCTACGTTTTTTGGAAGCATTTTCAATTTGTGTAGTTATTTTGCCTCGCACACACTCTTGACACATTATGAATTTGTTGTAAAATCACATATTGTAACCCCGTGCATGATAAATACTTGATGCAGTTTATGCATATAATTAAAGAAGGATTCTTGTATGATATTTTTTGATCTAGTAAGGTATAATAACATGTCCTGATTAGAATATTAATCTGTTTAATGTTATCTTAGATCATCAATGAATTCCTGATGTCTTATTATCTGTTTTTGTGCATTAGTTCACCAAATATATATAGTGGAAATTGTTATGTTGTATAAAATTCGACACATTTTTCTCAACATTGATGTCCTCTTTAGGGCGCATCTGCTAAATAAGTAACTTGATGAAGTGTATGCAAATAAATGAAGAACTATTTCTTTACGTTATTTGTGATCTAGTTAGGTATATTACTTTTTTACCAATAAGATTGTGTTGCTAACTTTTGTTTTATTCCAAATTTGCAGGATGAAGAACTGGAAGTCGGCTCGGATGAGGACTCTATGTCTGCGAAGATCAGACATGTTCCGAGGAAGCTGCAGGCGGGCACCATTCGGTACCGTCGTTATGGCAACTTGTTCTGCCCTTTCTATGTCAGAAAGATAGCCAACGATCGCCACAGCTTGATCCGACATGCCGTCGGTGTGGGAAATGGCTCTGAGTATCGTGCGCCCCATGTTAGGACCAAGCACGCTGCCTGTGGCGTCTTCCTGAAGAAGCTGCTTGCGCAGGATATCCTTGCAGATCTTGCGGAACCTCCTCCTCGGCCTTACTCTAATGAGGCCAGGAGGGCCATGAAGGACCGGAAGCGGCAACACATGATGTAGCTACTGCTGCCTGCTGGTGCGCTCGTTGTTGCAGCTTGCACGTTGTGTTTGTGTTATCTCTTACTTTTGGTAGTGTCGTCTGGTGTAAGCGTAGTAATAACTTTTAAAGAACCTCTATCATGTTGGTATATAAGAACCTAATATGTATATTATATTAGTATATGTTTCTTAACCCGATCATGTTTTAAGGATGTCAAAAAACTTATTAGGCATGATTTAGTAATAAGTGGATGTGACAACTCATTGATCCGGTCGATCAATGAATTGTCACATCTTTTTACTACTGGATCATGCCTAATAAGCCAATAGTTGGTGCAACATCACAAATGTGAGTAACAAGACTCGATCTTTTGTGTGTGGAAATGAATCAGCCCCTCCTCACCACTAGGCACTGTCTTATTTTGAATTATTTTCTAACTAAAATAAAGAAAAATCCGAAGAAGTAGAATAAAAATGCGATCATATTCTAAAACTCTTTTCCTTTTGGTTATTTTTTTATTTTTTATTTTCAATCCGAAAAAGAATAAATTACAACCGTTAACAGCCGTACGCCAAATCTCCACGGAAACAGCCTCACGCAGGGTCCCACTCGCCAACGTCTGCGCGCCAAATCTCCACCACCGCGCTCCTCGCCCACTTGACTACTGCTCCACTCAAAGCGACCTCCACAGAAAGCGTCCACTTCGCCCTCCTGCCCCAACGGCGGCTGCCACGGCTTCGCCCTCCCCCCGTTCTCGGCGTCGTTCTCAAACAATGACTGGTAAGCCATGGTTCCCTCCCTTCGCCATCCTCAACCAAACGATGCGATGTAGGTTAGATACCGACAGATCTAGGTTTGATACCGGCGGATGTAGGTTAAATTTCGGTGGATGTAGGTCAGCGTTGATGTTTTAAGTTACCACGAGCCAAGGATCTAGCTCACGCTACCGTTACACGGCCCTCGGAGATCGTTTCCCCCACCCAAATGGAAAATGACCTGAAAAAGACCTCAGAGCTCGCAAAACCCCCTGTTATTCAGATAGCCGAGGTAAATAGCAGATAAATTAGTCCTGTAGCCAAATGTTCTCTTAAGATTCATCTATCTCCTTTTGCCTTCGTCGACACTTCTTTGATTTTTATTCTTTTCGTATTTGGCTATAGGACCACAGTGCACGCTGTGACTTCTGCAGCATGTCGCGTACTGAAATTCAGAAGTTGATGCAGCAGTCAGTTGAGACAATTGAATCTCATCGTCTCTATGAAGTTTGCAAGCTGGCTGATGATACTAGCACTGAGAAGCTAATCTGTTTCGTCTGCTGCAAGGACATGCTGGACATGGTGATGAAAGCTTCAAAAATTCTAGCACTCGAGTTGGAACTACACGAACAAAAGAGAATCTATATGATCATGCACGACTTTGTTACTAAGCTTGATTCTGAGCTGAAGAGTGCGAAGAAAACTTCGAAAGTAGCCGAAGAGAAGTGTGACATGCTCTAGAGGGGAAAAGACACCATGTTGTAGTTGAGATACATTAGATGTTTCTTGCAAGATTATGGAATGGGGTAAAACTATTTTCTCTTTAATTAGATTATGTCAACCTGCAATGCTTGCCGATGAGTCTAGCTGTTATTCATTTGTTTGTTTTGTTGCATGTGCCGATGATTAAACTGTGCAATGCTAAAATCTAAAGGATTACTCCCCAGTACCTAGTAGCGTTTACACGGACAATGTTTGTTCATGCTCCCTGGTCCTGTGGAGCTTGACCCTTTGGACTTTTTTTGCAATGTATGTATGAGGCTTGCTTATTTTATGTTCATTCTCTGTTTTGTGTGCCGATGATTAAACTCTGCACCTTCTCTCGGTGAGATATTGGCAATTACCTAGTGTTGTGTACAACTACATTTGTTCTACATGTTTCTTGGTAAGTGTTCGATGATCTTATTGATTTCTGTGTGCTTCTTTACTATGAGGCCCCAATTATGATTTTATCTGTAATGCATGAGTCATATTGGTTCAGCATATTCCTTGGCAAGTGTTCGATAATTTCATTGATTTGTGTGTTCTTCTTTACTATGAGGTCCCTATCTAGGCTTGGTTCTCTGCCGATGATTAATATGCAGCAATGTCTCCAACAGTTGGCGTGCCATAGAAAAAAGAGTGCCATATTTGTGTTTGATCAGAGTGCCGATGATTAAACTGTGCAATGTTAAAATATAGAGGGAGACTCCTCTAGACCTAGTAGCGTTTACAAGGACCTATTAGCTTGTTTATGCCACCGAGTCTAGTGGTTTATCACCTCTGTACTTGTGTCCTTTGTACACGTGAGGCAGTTTTGTCACTCATCTTTGTATGTTTGGAAGTATATCTGCTTCTTTTTTGTAGATGTGCTAAACATGTATGATGTTTTTTTACTAGTGTTTCTGTGGACGCGGTTTCGGAAAGTTTCCGTGGATGATGTGAACCTCTGGATGTGGCTTTAGAATGCATGCTGACATAGGAAAATATCCGTTGGATGATGTGAAACCATGGATGTGGCTTCAGAGTGGATGTTGGCATAAAAAAAGTTCTGGTTAACTGTGGGCCTGTTGTTGAACGTTTTCTGATGCTAATTTCAGTTACTATAAATCTCCTATGTTTCAGAGTGCATATAACGGGGATGATGGCGCGGAATAGACATCGAAGAGGGCGAGGAGGCAGTATATTAGTATATGTACTAGGGTATCCATTGTTGCAAATGTAAAACCATGTCAATTCATTTCCATTTTGGAGTGCATTTTATTATTTAGATCTCCTATATATTCGGTAATTTGATTGACACTTTCGCCACGTAGGATACCCGGTCAGCTCTCCTCTCCACTCCCAAACTGTGGATAATGCAGCGGCTCCCCATACGGGCGTAGAACGCTCTCCTCTCTACTCTCAAACTATCTGTCTGTGCCACATCTGTCTACTCCCCTTTGTTGTGCGCAGATCCACCAGTATCATGTCTGGCCATCGCGAGGAGGGCCGCCAGCAGCAGATCCACAGGTACTTTCCCCGGTGCAACATGCAAGGTGCGGAGCGTGCGTGTGCCCACGAGGCGTACCGGCGCGAGGTGCATCAGGCCAACTCGTCCCGCGCACCACCACCTCCGGATCCACCCATCGCACCTTCGGACGTCAAGGAGGAAGAAGAGGAGGAGTATCTCGCCATCGAGTTACACAACAAGTCCCTGCAGTTGCCCCACATGCAGGCGTGGATTTTAGCGTCCTTAGAGAGTTTCGCGATAGAAAAGCTCCGGCAAGTGAGGCACGTCCGACTTTTCACTATCAAGCTAGAGGCCGACACCGCGGAAGAGATCCGCCATTCGATGCAGAATGAAGATGCGGCGGCGCACCCTTGGCTAGGACGCTAGGTCCGGTGTCTATCCTTTTCTTTTTGTGATTTATTTCAGAAACGGCTTGTTTGCTGTAATGTTAACTGTGATGATTTCGAAGATTATGTGAATGCTTAATTTCGAAGATTATGTGCATGCTTATTTATCGTGGATGACTAGTGGGGTCCAGGCATCAACTGTTCGATCATTACTGGTCAAAGCAGTCAAACAGGGCAGGATGTATGGCCCCAAGAAAAATTCGCGACGGTCTACGTGACCAGGCAAGTTTCGTCGAAGGCAACTGGGATCTTAGTGGGCTACTGGGCCGGAGACGAAAATCCGCGACATAAAACTAGCAAAAAGTCGGGCAAAACCAGTCGGCGACGGACCAAACCAATACGTCGAGAGCAAACTCCACTTTTCAGCCATCCGCGACGGAAACACGCAACGTTATCAAAACGTTCCGCTTAAAACGTTCCTGATCACACGGAATTTGGTAGTGTCTCCTTGCACCTCGGGACCGGCATGGGGGCAGTGTTCCCCCAGATGGCTATCCCATACGAGGCTCCGGGCTTCCGCGCAAGGTGGCTATACGTCGACGCCACCGATGCCTGCGATCTTCTGGAATTTCCTTCATCTCCGCCTGTGCAGCACTAGGGATGGCAGCTAGAGGATCTTTCCGGTTATGGTCTGCAGCCTCCGAGGGAGCGCACAAATGCGCTGTACGACCGGGACCTCACCTTTGACATGCTCATGACCGGGATAGTTAAGAGGTGCCTCGCTCCCTTGCAGCGTCATGAGAGGCGTTTGTGGACATACTCGGGTGTCGACGACCCAATGTGCCTTGACGTCCACCTCCTCATCCAACGCTCCTTCTCCATGGCGCTTGGGTTGTTGCTCAATTATGACATGCCGTCGAGGCTTCCTCCCGGCGTGCTCCCTCTCTATGATCTTCGGGCGGGGGAGAGGAGCACGATCGTGGCACTGATGCCACTCTGTGACAGGTGGGGTCCTTTGGCCGAGGGGACAGAGTCGCGCGCAGACAATCCATACGCTCTGGACTCTGTCAAGGTGAGCATCGAGAACCCTCTTCCTCCTCTGGCCACTGGATCAGGCGCCTCCTCGTCGAGGCGACGCTGCCTGGTGGTGCTATCCTCCGATGAGGAAGAAAGCGGGGAACGCGGCGGCCCACGTCGTCCGAGCCCGGAAGGCGCTGATAACCCAAGCGAGACGGCCAACGATCATCGCTCGAGGAAGAGGCCACCGCCCTCCGTTGGCGTTGCTGTGGGGGTTGTGGTTGAGCGGCCATCCTTGTGCCGACATCACCCCAGAGTGTTGCGCTTCAGTGGAAGGTGAGGAGCCTCACCGTGAGCCCTTTACCTTGCGCTCTTATCCCGTGTTTTGACGAGTTTCTACTACTTTTGACAGTGATCAGGCCACTGTCTGCCCTACAGAGCTGCTAGGGCAGGGCCCTGACCCTGTCGCCGTGCTGCTGGTGGAGCAGTCAGTCGTCGAGGAGACGGCAGCTGAGGTCGATGTCGAGGCTAAGCCTGTATCCATAGGGCGTACCGGGACGCCGGTGGAGGTGATCCTAGAACCCTCGCCAGCCCCCAACATGAGAGGGGAGGCTACCACTTCGCTGGGGATGGGCGGAGCTGAAGTTGATGCGGAGATTGAGCCGGAGAGGAGCACGAATTCCGTCGAGGAGCCCACCGAGGACCAATGGTCGCAGCTGGCACGAGCCTCCGCAGGCACTAGTCCTGGCTTTGGCGCTCTTGTGGATGATCTGGTGAGGCAGATTCATGATGTCATTGCTGCCAGACATCCTCCCAAGCAGTCACTCTGTCTGCCGAGCACGAGCATCTCGAGGCTCTCGGTAGCCAGCTGTAGGAAATGGACATGGATGGCCTGGCGCAGGAAGTTGCGGCCACGGCGACAAGGCGTGTGATGCTCTTGGAGGCGGAGCACGACTGCCGCGATGCCTCTTCAATGTTGAAGGAAGAAGCCAAGTCGGCCCTGGCGAGTGCGCAGACGGCCAAGAGGATCTTCATCTGGATAGGAATCAACACTTTTGGAGGTGGAAGAATGCTCCTGCCTTCGCCGGGAGAAAAAGGAGGAGCTTCCTTCTAAAGAGGACGTTGTTGCCAAAGCTGAGAGGAACCTCTCTAAGTGAGAGGAGAAGCTAGATCACGCCGAGATCGAGCTCAGCCTTGAGTGGAAGCGTCTTGAGGTTGAGGTACAAGAGGCAAAGGCCCGTACCTTGAAAAAGGTCCAGACTTGCAATGCTCGTCTTGCCGAGATGAGGGCCGACCACGAGCGAGGCATTGTAGGCCGCGCGGTTATTCGCAAGGAGCTCCTAAAGGACTTTTGCCAGAAAAATAAAGACCCGGAGGCCAAGTTTGTCCCCCGGAGGAAACAACTGGAGAAGAAGGTGGAGGACCTTGAGAAGGGCCTGCGGCCGGTCCGCCGTAGGCGCGGCAAAGAGAGGAAGGAGAAGGATCTTGCATCCAAGGAGGCTGCAAGGCACCAGGAGAATCTTCTCGCCTTGTAGGGGCATATCGCCCTTCTTGTGGAGGGAGAGGAGGAGCACCGAGCCTGCGCCCAACAGGCATGCGAGCTGCAGCGCCAGTTCGAGGCGCTATTCCTTCGAGCAGTGCGCAGCACCCGCTCCATCGCTGACCGCCTGCACATTGAATTGCCAGCCCTCCCCCTCGAGTATAGTGGCGCCGGCTGTGTTTGCTATTTCACGCGGTTTGTTACCACGATCGAGGAGGAAGTTCATGACTAGTGCGAGGTCTTGAACAAGGAGAACCGCTAGTTCCTGGCGGTGGTGATTAATCATGCCTTCTCCCAGCTTTAGCGCCGATCTGAGACGATCTTCAGGAGAACCTCCAGACCTAGGTGCGCAAGGCGGTGAATGACTTCACAGAGAATTTCAACATTTGAAGGACGCGCCGAAGCCTCCTGGTGTTGGTGAAGTGGAGGGATTTTGTTGGTGACGAGGAAGACTCCGAAGAAGACTCCTAGGGTCACCATTCCCCTGCTCCTGTTTGATTGTTGTTCTTATGTTCCTGGTGCACATAGTAAGTAGTAGGTGAAATATCTTGTGAACCTTATGCGCGAGTCATTGCATGACCCTTGTTTTGTTGTTCCTTAGTCTATGGATGCTTTTCGGGGATGATACTTAGCTTTTGTGTGGTGGCGTCCGTCGAGACACCTTGCATGTGTCCTTTGCAGTGGACCTCCTACTGCTCCTTGTGGAGGATTCTCCGATCTCCGGGTGGAGAGTTGAGTGCTTGTTCCTTAGGGATGGGGCAACCTGCAGTTTGTGCTCTTGGAGAGGTGCGCGTTTGGTTGTTCCTTCGTGAGAATCTCGCGAGCAGAAACAGGCCATGAGACTTGGCGAAGTGTTTGTGTGCGCTAGCGACCCGCTCATATACACTGTTCCAGCCCTCGCTCGTGGGATACTCTCAAGAGGAAAAGGACACTCTCGTGCCTCTTCGGAGAGGGAAGTATGCATGCTGAAATGGATGCGTATGATCTTGTTGGATGCAAAGATGCAAGCATGCCGGGATGCAGAGATGTCATTGCTCGAGAAATCAACTGAATTTTACTGCTAGGGTGAAACATTGTTCTCTTACAAAACTGATATGGGGTGGCCCAATCTTCTCAGTGAACTCACAGATAACTTCTGTATGATAACTAGTGCGCCACTAAGAACTCTCCCGGCTGATCCCCGATGCCAATGCAAAAGATAGCAACCCCAAGGATATTCTCAACTCCACACTCTTGCACATGTAATCCACCGACTACAAGTGGTCCTGTACCATCTTATTCCCAGTGGAACAGCAGGTAACAAGTAAAGTTTGCAGATGAACTTCTAGATGAAAGGCTTACAAGCAGTTTCAATCTAGAGGTCTAGGGTTTATGTTTTAACGTAGTCTAATATCCAACTCGCAGGTATGGGGGTATATGAGAGGGGAGGAGTGCGGCCACAAGGAGGCTTGCGCAAGCAATCCCTCTCCTACTCGGCTAGGACTCATAATTCTATCATAACTAGATACAAACTGACCCCCACACAAGGGGTGCGGCCAAATTGGTGTACAAACCAATCCTAATTGAACTAGGTCTTGTATATGGCGCATAGATACTCCTTGTGGGCGCCCTCCTCTTGCCTTGTTCATGTATGAGTGTGAAATAACAATATGGAATTGTTTTCCACACTTACTGCATTTGACCTTGTGGAGGCACCATCCCCTTGTCATCATAACATTTGTTATTTGTTGTTTTCACCATGCTAGCACTTGTTTTCCATCTCCTCTTGAAGTCCATGCTCATCCTTGTGTATTTCCTCTCCATGATCTCCATTCATGTTTGTGTTATCAATAAACCTGAGAATACATAAATGCAATGACTTAGGTAGTATAAAGCTCTCACAATTATAAACATTATACTCAAGTAGGAGTGAATTCACCTGTTGTTGTAATAGCTTGGTTCTTGATCTTGTCATTGGACCAATCCTCACTTCATTAGCTTTTATAGGAACATCCTCATGTGTAACAATAGGTGAAGATCTAGGGATGTCCTCATCATCCTCCACCTCTTGAAAAGGCATCGACCTCGATGCTAAATCATCTCCATGGTAAGGTGTCAAATCAGCCACATTAAAAGAATTACTAACATCAAACTCATCAATTGGGAGGTCAATCTTGTATGCATTATCATTGATCCTTGAAATAACTTTGTAAGGACCAGCTCCTCTAGGCATCAACTTTGATTTTCTCAATGTGGGAAATCTATCTTCTCTGAAGTGCACCCACACCATATCTCCTGGCTGAAAAATCACTTCTTTCCTCTTCTTATTCATCCTTTCGGCCACATATTTTCCTTTGCTCTCAATTGCTTCTTTTGTTTTCTCATGAATCTTTCTAACAAAATCAGCTCTCTTGGATGCCTCCATATTAATTCTCTCTTGTATAGGAAGTGGTAATAAATCAAGAGGAGAAATAGGTTTGAAACCATACACCACCTCAAAAGGACATAATTGAGTAGTTGAATGCACAACTCTATTGTATGCAAATTCCACATGTGGCAAACACTCCTCCCACTCCTTCAAATTTTTCTTGATCATGCTTCTCAATAATGTGGACAATGTCCTATTGACCACTTCGGTTTGGCCATCAGTTTGGGGGTGGCAAGTAGTGGAGAACAATAATTTAGTGCCAAGCTTACCCCAAAGTGTCTTCCAAAAATAACTCATGAACTTGACATCTCTATCCGAAACTATAGTCCTTGGAACTCCATGCAATCTCACAATTTCTCTAAAGAACAAATTGGCAATGTGAGAAGCATCATCACTCTTGTGGCATTGAATAAAATGAGCCATCTTTGAAAATCTGTGCACAACCACAAACATAGAGTCATGTCCTCTTTTTGTCCTTGGCAATCCCAACACAAAATCCATACTAATATCCTCCCATGGTGTACTTGGTGATGGCAATGGTGTGTACAATCCGTGGGGCTTCAATTTTGATTTGGACTTGTTGCAAGTAATACATCTTTGCACCAATCTATACACATCTCTTCTCATATGTGCCCAATAGAAATTTTCAGCCAACATTAATAAAGTCTTCTCTCTTCCAAAGTGTCCCATCAATCCTCCACTATGAGATTCCTGGATCAAAAATAAACACAAGGAACACTCGGGAATACATAATTTGTTAGCTCTAAACAAGTACCCATCATGTATATGAAATTTTTCCCATGCTTTAGTATTAACACATTTATTAAATGGCATAGAGAACTCATTATCTTCATCATATAAATCTCTAATACCCTCCAAACCCGAAACCTTAATTTCTAAATTTGAGAGTAACATATTTTTCCTTGACAAAGCATCAGCAACTACATTATCCAATCCCTTTTTATGTTTTATGATGTATGGAAAAGATTCAATAAACTCAACCCATTTAGCATGTCTCTTATTCAAATTATTTTGGCACTTTAAAAATTTCAATGCTTCATGATCACTATGTATAATAAATTCTTTAGGCCACAAATAATGTTTCCACACCTCTAAAACTCTCA
Source organism: Alopecurus myosuroides (assembly GCA_028641055.1). Taxonomy (NCBI): domain Eukaryota; kingdom Viridiplantae; phylum Streptophyta; class Magnoliopsida; order Poales; family Poaceae; genus Alopecurus; species Alopecurus myosuroides. Next base: position 119,103,058 of record CM054062.1, read on the forward strand.
CAAGTGCATATAATTCCTTGTCATAAACAGAATAATTCAATTGTGCACCATTTAATTTTTCAGAAAAATAGGCAATAGGTTTCTTTTCTTGCATGAGCACACCTCCAATACCTATGCCACTAGCATCACACTCAATCTCAAATTGTTTATCAAAATTTGGAAGCATAAGTAATGGGGCCGAAATCAACTTCTCTTTCAAAGTATCAAAAGAAATATCTTGAGAAACACCCCACTCGAAATTGACACCCTTTTTAGTTAGATCATTTGAAGGGGCAACAATTGTACTAAAATTAGGCACAAATCTTCTATAGAAACTAGCAAGCCCATTAAAACTTCTAACTTGACTCACATTAGTTGGAATTGGCCAATTTCGAATAGCTTCAATTTTTGATGTATCAACTTCAATACCATGCTTAGAAACAACATAACCAAGAAATATGACCTTATCATTGCAAAAAGTGCACTTCTCAAGATTACCATACAATTTATTATTTCTTAGCAATTGCAAAACTTGTCTAATATGATGAATGTGTTCATGTTCATTGTGGCTATATATGAGAATATCATCAAAATAAACTACCACAAATCTACCAATAAAGTCTCTCAAAATATGGTTCATTAATCTCATGAAAGTACTAGGTGCATTAGTTAAACCGAAAGGCATTACTAACCACTCATATAAACCAAATTTTGTCTTAAAAGCAGTTTTGCATTCATCTCCCTCTTTCATTCTTATTTGATGGTATCCACTATGCAAATCAATTTTAGAGAAAAGAGTAGCACCACTTAATTCATCTAACATGTCATCTAAACGTGGTATAGGATGACGATAACGAATAGTGATGTTATTAATTGCTGTACAATCTACACACATGCGCCAAGTACCATCTTTCTTAGGAACCAAAATAATGGGAACGGCACAAGGAGAAAGACTAACCCGAATATAACCTTTGTCTAGTAGTTCTTGTACTTGCCTTTGTATCTCCTTTGTTTCTTGTGGATTGGTTCTATAAGGAGCTCGGTTTGGGAGAGATGCTCCGGGGATTAAATCAATTCGATGCTCAATACCTCTCAAAGGTGGCAATCCCGAAGGCACATCTTGTGGAAAAACATCCTCAAAGTCCTGCAAAACATTAGAAACACCAAGAGGAATAGGGGTCATGTCATTAGAAACCAAAATCTCTCCCTTGTGAATAAGCACAATAGGGACTAGTGAAGGATCATCCCTAAATTCCCTCAAATCCTCTTTAGTGGCTAACATATGCATAATAGGTTATCTCTCTTTTTACCACTCGAATTGGTTTTGCTATCACTCCCCAAGGCTTGTATTTTTGGTGGTCCCTCATCCCTCTCTCTTTCCTTTTCCACTTTCATAGCAATTTTGGATTGGAACTCATTTACAATTTGTTGTGGAGTCAGAGGCCTCAAAATAATAGTCCTCCCATGATGATGCAACTCATAAGTATTAGCTCTTCCTTCATGCTTGACACTTCTATCAAATTGCCAAGGTCTTCCCAATAGTAGATGACACACTGTCATTGGAACCACATCAAACTCAATAGTATCTTTTAAGGTCCAATTTGAAACTCCACTCTCACCATATGAGATACCTTCATTTGTCCCGTGCTACTCAACCATTGGATATGATAAGGGCTCGGATGTGGTAAATATTTTAGATTCAACTTGGCACATAAATCCTTGCTTTCCAAGTTTCTACAACTCCCTCCATAAATAATGACTTTGCAAGCCATGTTGGGACCAATAACAACCTTTGTTTGAAATAGATTGCACCTTTGATTTCAGGACTAGGCACCACACTCAATGAATTTTGTGTGCAAATAATAGATGGCATAGTAGTAGCATAAGCATCCAAAGGAGAATCACTCAAATAGCCATCATCATCATCATCATCATCAAGATCATTGGGATCAACATCATCACCTGTCTCATACTCATTGTTCTCATTGATAATCATCACCTTTGAATTTGGACAATCCTTCTTGAAGTGACCCTTGCCTCCACATGTGTGACATGTAATATCTCTATTTCTTGTAGTAGAAGCACTAGAACCCGAGGCACTTGCTGCTGGTTGTGATGATTTCCTTGTATTAGACACACTAGGCTCAGTTTTGGATGATGGAGCACCTCTAAAACTTGATGATGGAGGTGGTGGTGGTGGTATACTAGGAGTAGTAGATGATCTCAATGGGAACCTACTCCTTGTTCTTGCTGAATTTTGTGCCTCCTCAAGTAGATGTGATTCGGCCTCCCTAGCATGATGTAGTAAATCATGCATATTAGTATATTGATAATGCCTCACAATGCCCTTGATTTTATAATGTAAACCTGAAAGGAATCTTTGCATTGTTTGCTCTCCTTGCTCTCTCACACGAGCCCTTTGCATGATTAATTCCATCTCTTGATAATAAGCATCAACTGTCTTGGTACCTTGCCTCAATTGTTGTAATTTGTCAAATTGTTGCCTTATGTAATTGGGTGGTACAAATCTTTCTCTCATAAGCCTCTTCATGGTGTTCCAAGTGACAATGGGCAACTCACCATCATCATGTCTCTTTCTCACTAAATTATCCCACCATCTAAGAGCATAACCATCAAACTCAGAAGATGCCAACTTGATCTTTCTATCCTCATTGTAATCATGCAACCTCCATAGTTTCTCTATTTTTAGCTCCCATGGCAAATATTCTTCCACATCCATATTATCAAAGCTGAAAGCTGGAATAGAAAATTTGGGCTTACCCAAAGCATCCTCTCTATTTTCATGAGCAATTGGTATGGGCACACGCCTAGCTCGGCCTAGAAAACCTCCTCGGCCTCTTTCTCCTCTAGCTCCACGGCCAACATTAGGCTCCTCCTCATTATTTGCATCACTATGGACACTAGCATTGTCATCATCAATAGGTGGCAACCAAGCTTGAATCAATCTTTGAAGATTAGTCATAGTATGATTGAAGGCATCAATAGAATCTTGCATTGTTTGCAATTTAGCACTATTGGTCTCGGCCAATGTATGGGTGTCTCCCACCTTCTTCTCCATGTTATGAACAGTTTCATATAGAGGATCACATGCATCATCCACATATTTCTTGAAGTGTTGCTCATTGTTGTTCAATTGATTTGTCAAAACATCCCTTAATGCCTCATACTCCCTCCAATTCACTCCATCCGATTGGTCCTTCTTTTGCTGCACAAGATCACCACTAGAAGGATCCATTAGAAGGTTAGTGAAAATAAAACAAGTATAGGTTGTGGTGCCTCCCACAACTCACTCAAAAATCTTGCAAGACAATAGGATATCTTACCACTCCAAAGTGAATAGAGATACTTACCACAAGTAGAGGCAATTAAAGTGCT